>OZ038372.1:141469810-142719810 GCA_964036015.1 Leptarthrus brevirostris
AGTATTTTATAGGTAAAAGGAATTGATGCTGGTGTAGGGCAAAATTGCAGTTTAGGTACTACTTCAAATAGGCTGAAACTTTAAACGCGTTTATCTCGCAAACTACGCGTTCCCGGGCCTTATTTGCCCTTTCGGGGTTTCTAAGGGGTATGAATCGACCATTCTGAATCGATTGGCGCTATCAGAAAATATCGAAATTTTGGACCCTGAACTCTGACTGCTACTGGGCCCAGAATTTGCACCAAAACAAGTGTTATATAGGTAAAAAGAATTGATGCTGGTATAGGGCAAAATTGCAGTTTAGGTACTACTTCAAATAGGCTGAAACTTTAAACGCGTTTATCTCGCAAACTACGCGTTCCCGGGGCTTATTTGCCCCTTCGGGGTTTCTAAGGGGTATGAATCGACCATTCTGCAGTTTAGGTACTACTTCAAATAGGCTGAAACTTTAAACGCGTTTATCTCGCAAACTACGCGTTCCCGGGCCGGGTTCGGGGTTTCTAAGGGGTATGAATCGACCATTCTGAATCGATTGGCGCTATCAGAAAATATCGAAATTTTGGTCCCTGAACTCTGACTGCTACTGGGCCCAGAATTTGCACCAATACAAGTGTTTTATAGATAAAAAGAATTGATGCTGGTATAGGGCAAAATTGCAGTTTAGGTACTACTTCAAATAGGCTGAAACTTTAAACGCGTTTATCTCGCAAACTACGCGTTCCCGGGCCTTATTTGCCCCTTCGGGGTTTCTAAGGGGTATGAATCGATTGGCGCTATCAGAAAATATCGAAATTTTGGTCCCTGAACTCTGACTGCTACTGGGCCCAGAATTTGCACCAATACAAGTGTTTTATAGGTAAAAAGAATTGATGCTGGTATAGGGCAAAATTGCAGTTTAGGTACTACTTCAAATAGGCTGAAACTTTAAACGCGTTTATCTCGCAAACGACGCGTTCCCGGGCCTTATTTGCCCCTTCAGGCTTCTAAGGGGTATGAATCGACCATTCTGAATCGATTGGCGCTATCAGAAAATATCGAAATTTTGGTCCCTGAACTCTGACTGCTACTGGGCCCAGAATTTGCACCAATACAAGTGTTTTATAGGTAAAAAAATTGATGCTGGTATAGGGCAAAATTGCAGTTTAGGTACTACTTCAAATAGGCTGAAACTTTAAACGCGTTTATCTCGCAAACTACGCGTTCCCGGGGCTTATTTGCCCCTTCGGGGTTTCTAAGGGGTATGAATCGACCATTCTGAATCGATTGGCGCTATCAGAAAATATCGAAATTTTGGACCCTGAACTCTGACTGCTACTGGGCCCAGAATTTGCCCGAATACAAGTGTTTTATAGGTAAAAAGAATTGATGCTGGTATAGGGCAAAACAAGTGTTTTATAGGTAAAAATAATTGATGCTGGTATAGGGCGAAATTGCAGTTTAGGTACTACTTCAAAAAGGCTGAAACTTTAAACGCGTTTATCTCGCAAACTACGCGTTCCCGGGCCTTATTTGCCCCTTCGGGGTTTCTAAGGGGTATGAATCGACCATTCTAAATCGATTGGCGCTATCAGAAAATATCGAAATTTTGGTCCCTGAACTCTGACTGCTACTGGGCCCAGAATTTGCACCAAAACAAGTGTTTTATAGGTAAAAAGAATTGATGCTGGTATGGGGCAAAATTGCAGTTTAGGTACTACTTCAAATAGGCTGAAACTTTAAACGCGTTTATCTCGCAAACTACGCGTTCCCGGGGCTTATTTGCCTCTTCGGGGTTTCTAAGGGGTATGAATCGACCATTCTGAATCGATTGGCGCTATCAGAAAATATCGAAATTTTGGTCCCTGAACTCTGACTGCTACTGGGCCCAGAATTTGCACCAATACAAGTGTTTTATAGGTAAAAAGAATTGATGCTGGTATAGGGCAAAATTGCGGTTTAGGTACTACTTCAAATAGGCTGAAACTTTAAACGCGTTTATCTCGCAAACTACGCGTTCCCGGGCCTTATTTGCCCCTTCGGAGTTTCTAAGGGGTATGAATCGACCATTCTGAATCGATTGGCGCTATCAGAAAATATCGAAATTTTGGTCCCTGAACTCTGACTGCTACTGGGCCCAGAATTTGCACCAATACAAGTGTTTTATAGGTAAAAAGAATTGATGCTGGTATAGGGCAAAATTGCAGTTTAGGTACTACTTCAAATAGGCTGAAACTTTAAACGCGTTTATCTCGCAAACTACGCGTTCCCGGGCCTTATTTGCCCCTTCGGGGTTTCTAAGGGGTATGAATCGACCATTCTGCAGTTTAGGTACTACTTCAAATAGGCTGAAACTTTAAACGCGTTTATCTCGCAAACTACGCGTTCCCGGGCCGGGTTCGGGGTTTCTAAGGGGTATAAATCGACCATTCTGAATCGATTGGCGCTATCAGAAAATATCGAAATTTTGGTCCCTGAACTCTGACTGCTACTGGGCCCAGAATTTGCACCAATACAAGTGTTTTATAGATAAAAAGAATTGATGCTGGTATAGGGCAAAATTGCAGTTTAGGTACTACTTCAAATAGGCTGAAACTTTAAACGCGTTTATCTCGCAAACTACGCGTTCCCGGGCCTTATTTGCCCCTTCGGGGTTTCTAAGGGGTATGAATCGATTGGCGCTATCAGAAAATATCGAAATTTTGGTCCCTGAACTCTGACTGCTACTGGGCCCAGAATTTGCACCAATACAAGTGTTTTATAGGTAAAAAGAATTGATGCTGGTATAGGGCAAAATTGCAGTTTAGGTACTACTTCAAATAGGCTGAAACTGTAAACGCGTTTATCTCGCAAACGACGCGTTCCCGGGCCTTATTTGCCCCTTGGGGCTTCTAAGGGGTATGAATCGACCATTCTGAATCGATTGGCGCTATCAGAAAATATCGAAATTTTGGTCCCTGAACTCTGACTGCTACTGGGCCCAGAATTTGCACCAATACAAGTGTTTTATAGGTAAAAAAATTGATGCTGGTATAGGGCAAAATTGCAGTTTAGGTACTACTTCAAATAGGCTGAAACTTTAAACGCGTTTATCTCGCAAACTACGCGTTCCCGGGGCTTATTTGCCCCTTCGGGGTTTCTAAGGGGTATGAATCGACCATTCTGAATCGATTGGCGCTATCAGAAAATATCGAAATTTTGGACCCTGAACTCTGACTGCTACTGGGCCCAGAATTTGCCCGAATACAAGTGTTTTATAGGTAAAAAGAATTGATGCTGGTATAGGGCAAAACAAGTGTTTTATAGGTAAAAATAATTGATGCTGGTATAGGGCGAAATTGCAGTTTAGGTACTACTTCAAAAAGGCTGAAACTTTAAACGCGTTTATCTCGCAAACTACGCGTTCCCGGGCCTTATTTGCCCCTTCGGGGTTTCTAAGGGGTATGAATCGACCATTCTAAATCGATTGGCGCTATCAGAAAATATCGAAATTTTGGTCCCTGAACTCTGACTGCTACTGGGCCCAGAATTTGCACCAAAACAAGTGTTTTATAGGTAAAAAGAATTGATGCTGGTATAGGGCAAAATTGCAGTTTAGGTACTACTTCAAATAGGCTGAAACTTTAAACGCGTTTATCTCGCAAACTACGCGTTCCCGGGGCTTATTTGCCTCTTCGGGGTTTCTAAGGGGTATGAATCGACCATTCTGAATCGATTGGCGCTATCAGAAAATATCGAAATTTTGGTCCCTGAACTCTGACTGCTACTGGGCCCAGAATTTGCACCAATACAAGTGTTTTATAGGTAAAAAGAATTGATGCTGGTATAGGGCAAAATTGCAGTTTAGGTACTACTTCAAATAGGCTGAAACTTTAAACGCGTTTATCTCGCAAACTACGCGTTCCCGGGCCTTATTTGCCCCTTCGGAGTTTCTAAGGGGTATGAATCGACCATTCTCAATCGATTGGCGCTATCAGAAAATATCGAAATTTTGGTCCCTGAACTCTGACTGCTACTGGGCCCAGAATTTGCACCAATACAAGTGTTTTATAGGTAAAAAGAATTGATGCTGGTATAGGGCAAAATTGCAGTTTAGGTACTACTTCAAATAGGCTGAAACTTTAAACGCGTTTATCTCGCAAACTACGCGTTCCCGGGCCTTATTTGCCCCTTCGGGTTTTCTAAGGGGTATGAATGGACCATTCTGAATCGATTGGCGCTATCAGAAAATATCGAAATTTTGGTCCCTGAACTCTGACTGCTACTGGGCCCAGAATTTGCACCAATACAAGTGTTTTATAGGTAAAAAGAATTGATGCTGGTATAGGGCAAAATTGCAGTTTAGGTACTACTTCAAATAGGCTGAAAATTTAAACGCGTTTATCTCGCAAATTACGCGTTCCCGGGCCTTATTTGCCCCTTCGGGGTTTCTAAGGGGTATGAATCGACCATTCTGAATCGATTGGCGCTATCAGAAAATATCGAAATTTTGGACCCTGAACTCTGACTGCTACTGGGCCCAGAATTTGCACCAAAACAAGTGTTTTATAGGTAAAAAGAATTGATGCTGGTATAGGGCAAAATTGCAGTTTAGGTACTACTTCAAATAGGCTGAAACTTTAAACGCGTTTATCTCGCAAACTACGCGTTCCCGGGGCTTATTTTCCCCTTCGGGGTTTCTAAGGGGTATGAATCGACCATTCTGAATCGATTGGCACTATCAGAAAATATCGAAATTTTGGTCCCTGAACTCTGACTGCTACTGGGCCCAGAATTTGCACCAATACAAGTGTTTTATAGGTAAAAAGAATTGATGCTGGTATAGGGCAAAATTGCAGTTTAGGTACTACTTCAAATAGGCTGAAACTTTAAACGCGTTTATCTCGCAAACTACGCGTTCCCGGGCCTTATTTGCCCCTTCGGGGTTTCTAAGGGGTATGAATCGACCATTCTGAATCGATTGGCGCTATCAGAAAATATCGAAATTTTGGACCCTGAACTCTGACTGCTACTGGGCCCAGAATTTGCACCAATACAAGTGTTTTATAGGTAAAAAGAATTGATGCTGGTATAGGGCAAAATTGCAGTTTAGGTAATACTTCAAATAGGCTGAAACTTTAAACGCGTTTATCTCGCAAACTACGCGTTCCCGGGCCTTATTTGCCCCTTCGGGGTTTCTAAGGGGTATGAATCGACCATTCTGAATCGATTGGCGCTATCAGAAAATATCGAAATTTTGGTCCCTGAACTCTGACTGCTACTGGGCCCAGAATTTGCACCAATACAAGTGTTTTATAGGTAAAAAGAATTGATGCTGGTATAGGGCAAAATTGCAGTTTAGCTACTACTTCAAATAGGCTGAAACTTTAAACGCGTTTATCTCGCAAACTACGCGTTCCCGGGGCTTATTTGCCCCTTCGGGGTTTCTAAGGGGTATGAATCGACCATTCTGAATCGATTGGCGCTATCAGAAAATATCGAAATTTTGGTCCCTGAACTCTGACTGCTACTGGGCCCAGAATTTGCACCAATACAAGTGTTTTATAGGTAAAAAGAATTGATGCTGGTATAGGGCAAAATTGCAGTTTAGGTACTACTTCAAATAGGCTGAAACTTTAAACGCGTTTATCTCGCAAACTACGCGTTCCCGGGCCTTACTTGCCCCTTCGGGGTTTCTAAGGGGTATGAATCGACCCTTCTGAATCGATTGGCGCTATCAGAAAATATCGAAATTTTGGACCCTGAACTCTGACTGCTACTGGGCCCAGAATTTGCACCAAAACAAGAGTTTTATAGGTAAAAAGAATTGATGCTGGTATAGGGCAAAATTGCAGTTTAGGTACTACTTCAAATAGGCTGAAACTTTAAACGCGTTTATCTCGCAAACTACGCGTTCCCGGGGCTTATTTGCCCCTTCGGGGTTTCTAAGGGGTATGAATCGACCATTCTGAATCGATTGGCGCTATCAGAAAATATCGAAATTTTGGACCCTGAACTCTGACTGCTACTGGGCCCAGAATTTGCACCAAAACAAGAGTTTTATAGGTAAAAATAATTGATGCTGGTATAGGTCAAAATTGCAGTTTAGGTACTACTTCAAATAGGCTGAAACTTTAAACGCGTTTATCTCGCAAACTACGCGTTCCCGGGGCTTATTTGCCCCTTCGGGGTTTCTAAGGGGTATGAATCGACCATTCTGAATCGATTGGCGCTATCAGAAAATATCGAAATTTTGGACCCTGAACTCTGACTGCTACTGGGCCCAGAATTTGCCCGAATACAAGTGTTTTATAGGTAAAAAGAATTGATGCTGGTATAGGGCAAAACAAGTGTTTTATAGGTAAAAATAATTGATGCTGGTATAGGGCGAAATTGCAGTTTAGGTACTACTTCAAAAAGGCTGAAACTTTAAACGCGTTTATCTCGCAAACTACGCGTTCCCGGGCCTTATTTGCCCCTTCGGGGTTTCTAAGGGGTATGAATCGACCATTCTAAATCGATTGGCGCTATCAGAAAATATCGAAATTTTGGTCCCTGAACTCTGACTGCTACTGGGCCCAGAATTTGCACCAAAACAAGTGTTTTATAGGTAAAAAGAATTGATGCTGGTATAGGGCAAAATTGCAGTTTAGGTACTACTTCAAATAGGCTGAAACTTTAAACGCGTTTATCTCGCAAACTACGCGTTCCCGGGGCTTATTTGCCTCTTCGGGGTTTCTAAGGGGTATGAATCGACCATTCTGAATCGATTGGCGCTATCAGAAAATATCGAAATTTTGGTCCCTGAACTCTGACTGCTACTGGGCCCAGAATTTGCACCAATACAAGTGTTTTATAGGTAAAAAGAATTGATGCTGGTATAGGGCAAAATTGCAGTTTAGGTACTACTTCAAATAGGCTGAAACTTTAAACGCGTTTATCTCGCAAACTACGCGTTCCCGGGCCTTATTTGCCCCTTCGGAGTTTCTAAGGGGTATGAATCGACCATTCTCAATCGATTGGCGCTATCAGAAAATATCGAAATTTTGGTCCCTGAACTCTGACTGCTACTGGGCCCAGAATTTGCACCAATACAAGTGTTTTATAGGTAAAAAGAATTGATGCTGGTATAGGGCAAAATTGCAGTTTAGGTACTACTTCAAATAGGCTGAAACTTTAAACGCGTTTATCTCGCAAACTACGCGTTCCCGGGCCTTATTTGCCCCTTCGGGTTTTCTAAGGGGTATGAATGGACCATTCTGAATCGATTGGCGCTATCAGAAAATATCGAAATTTTGGTCCCTGAACTCTGACTGCTACTGGGCCCAGAATTTGCACCAATACAAGTGTTTTATAGGTAAAAAGAATTGATGCTGGTATAGGGCAAAATTGCAGTTTAGGTACTACTTCAAATAGGCTGAAAATTTAAACGCGTTTATCTCGCAAATTACGCGTTCCCGGGCCTTATTTGCCCCTTCGGGGTTTCTAAGGGGTATGAATCGACCATTCTGAATCGATTGGCGCTATCAGAAAATATCGAAATTTTGGACCCTGAACTCTGACTGCTACTGGGCCCAGAATTTGCACCAAAACAAGTGTTTTATAGGTAAAAAGAATTGATGCTGGTATAGGGCAAAATTGCAGTTTAGGTACTACTTCAAATAGGCTGAAACTTTAAACGCGTTTATCTCGCAAACTACGCGTTCCCGGGGCTTATTTTCCCCTTCGGGGTTTCTAAGGGGTATGAATCGACCATTCTGAATCGATTGGCACTATCAGAAAATATCGAAATTTTGGTCCCTGAACTCTGACTGCTACTGGGCCCAGAATTTGCACCAATACAAGTGTTTTATAGGTAAAAAGAATTGATGCTGGTATAGGGCAAAATTGCAGTTTAGGTACTACTTCAAATAGGCTGAAACTTTAAACGCGTTTATCTCGCAAACTACGCGTTCCCGGGCCTTATTTGCCCCTTCGGGGTTTCTAAGGGGTATGAATCGACCATTCTGAATCGATTGGCGCTATCAGAAAATATCGAAATTTTGGACCCTGAACTCTGACTGCTACTGGGCCCAGAATTTGCACCAATACAAGTGTTTTATAGGTAAAAAGAATTGATGCTGGTATAGGGCAAAATTGCAGTTTAGGTAATACTTCAAATAGGCTGAAACTTTAAACGCGTTTATCTCGCAAACTACGCGTTCCCGGGCCTTATTTGCCCCTTCGGGGTTTCTAAGGGGTATGAATCGACCATTCTGAATCGATTGGCGCTATCAGAAAATATCGAAATTTTGGTCCCTGAACTCTGACTGCTACTGGGCCCAGAATTTGCACCAATACAAGTGTTTTATAGGTAAAAAGAATTGATGCTGGTATAGGGCAAAATTGCAGTTTAGCTACTACTTCAAATAGGCTGAAACTTTAAACGCGTTTATCTCGCAAACTACGCGTTCCCGGGGCTTATTTGCCCCTTCGGGGTTTCTAAGGGGTATGAATCGACCATTCTGAATCGATTGGCGCTATCAGAAAATATCGAAATTTTGGTCCCTGAACTCTGACTGCTACTGGGCCCAGAATTTGCACCAATACAAGTGTTTTATAGGTAAAAAGAATTGATGCTGGTATAGGGCAAAATTGCAGTTTAGGTACTACTTCAAATAGGCTGAAACTTTAAACGCGTTTATCTCGCAAACTACGCGTTCCCGGGCCTTACTTGCCCCTTCGGGGTTTCTAAGGGGTATGAATCGACCCTTCTGAATCGATTGGCGCTATCAGAAAATATCGAAATTTTGGACCCTGAACTCTGACTGCTACTGGGCCCAGAATTTGCACCAAAACAAGAGTTTTATAGGTAAATAGAATTGATGCTGGTATAGGGCAAAATTGCAGTTTAGGTACTACTTCAAATAGGCTGAAACTTTAAACGCGTTTATCTCGCAAACTACGCGTTCCCGGGGCTTATTTGCCCCTTCGGGGTTTCTAAGGGGTATGAATCGACCATTCTGAATCGATTGGCGCTATCAGAAAATATCGAAATTTTGGACCCTGAACTCTGACTGCTACTGGGCCCAGAATTTGCACCAAAACAAGAGTTTTATAGGTAAAAATAATTGATGCTGGTATAGGTCAAAATTGCAGTTTAGGTACTACTTCAAAAAGGCTGAAACTTTAAACGCGTTTATCTCGCAAACTACGCGTTCCCGGGCCTTATTTGCCCCTTCGGGGTTTCTAAGGGGTATGAATCGACCATTCTGAATCGATTGGCGCTATCAGAAAATATCGAAATTTTGGACCCTGAACTCTGACTGCTACTGGGCCCAGAATTTGCACCAAAACAAGAGTTTTATAGGTAAAAATAATTGATGCTGGTATAGGTCAAAATTGCAGTTTAGGTACGACTTCAAAAAGGCTGAAACTTTAAACGCGTTTATCTCGCAAACTACGCGTTCCCGGGCCTTATTTGCCCCTTCGGGGTTTCTAAGGGGTATGAATCGACCATTCTAAATCGATTCGCGCTATCAGAAAATATCGAAATGTTGGTCCCTGAACTCTGACTGCTACTGGGCCCAGAATTTGCACCAATACAAGTGTTTTATAGGTAAAAAGAATTGATGCTGGCATAGGGCAAAATTGCAGTTTAGGTACTACTTCAAATAGGCTGAAACTTTAAACGCGTTTATCTCGCAAACTACGCGTTCCCGGGCCTTATTTGCCCCTTCGGGGTTTCTAAGGGGTATGAATCGACCATTCTGAATCGATTGGCGCTATCAGAAAATATCGAAATTTTGGAACCTGAACTCTGACTGCTACTGGGCCCAGAATTTGCACCAATACAAGTGTTTTATAGGTAAAAATAATTGATGCTGGTATAGGGCAAAATTGCAGTTTAGGTACTACTTCAAATAGGCTGAAACTTTAAACGCGTTTATCTCGCAAACTACCCGTTCCCGGGCCTTATTTGCCCCTTCGGGGTTTCTAAGGGGTACGAATCGACCATTCTGAATCGATTGGCGCTATCAGAAAATATCGAAATTTTGGTCCCTGAACTCTGACTGCTACTGGGCCCAGAATTTGCACCAAAACAAGTGTTTTATAGGTAAAAAGAATTGATGCTGGTATAGGGCAAAATTGCAGTTTAGGTACTACTTCAAATAGGCTGAAACTTTAAACGCGTTTATCTCGCAAACTACGCGTTCCCGGGCCTTATTTGCCCCTTTGGGGTTTCTAAGGGGTATGAATCGACCATTTTGAATCGATTGGCGCTATCAGAAAATATCGAAATTTTGGTCCCTGAACTCTGACTGCTACTGTGCCCAGAATTTGCACCAATACAAGTGTTTTATAGGTAAAAAGAATTGATGCTGGTATAGGGCAAAATTGCAGTTTAGGTACTACTTCAAATAGGCTGAAACTTTAAACGCGTTTATCTCGCAAACTACGCGTTCCCGGGGCTTATTTGGCCCTTCGGGGTTTCTAAGGGGTATGAATCGACCATTCTGAATCGATTGGCGCTCTCAGAAAATATCGAAATTTTGGACCCTGAACTCTGACTGCTACTGGGCCCAGAATTTGCACCAAAACAAGTGTTTTATAGGTAAAAATAATTGATGCTGGTATAGGGCAAAATTGCAGTTTAGGTACTACTTCAAATAGGCTGAAACTTTAAACGCGTTTATCTCGCAAACTACGCGTTCCCGGGCCTTATTTGCCCCTTCGGGGTTTCTAAGGGGTATGAATCGACCATTCTGAATCGATTGGCGCTATCAGAAAATATCGAAATTTTGGTCCTTGAACTCTGACTGCTACTGGGCCCAGAATTTGCACCAAAACAAGTGTTTTATAGGTAAAAAGAATTGATGCTGGTATAGGGCAAAATTGCGGTTTAGGTACTACTTCAAATAGGCTGAAACTTTAAACGCGTTTATCTCGCAAACTACGCGTTCCCGGGCCTTATTTGCCCCTTCGGGGTTTCTAAGGGGTATGAATCGACCATTCTGAATCGATTGGCGCTATCAGAAAATATCGAAATTTTGGTCCCTGAACTCTGACTGCTACTGGGCCCAGAATTTGCACCAAAACAAGTGTTTTATAGGTAAAAAGAATTGATGCTGGTATAGGGCAAAATTGCAGTTTAGGTACTACTTCAAATAGGCTGAAACTTTAAACTCGTTTATCTCGCAAACTACGCGTTCCCGGGCCTTATTTGCACCTTCGGGGTTTCTAAGGGGTATGAATCGACCATTCTGAATCGATTGGCGCTATCAGAAAATATCGAAATTTTGGTCCCTGAACTCTGACTGCTACTGGGCCCAGAATTTGCACCAAAACAAGTGTTTTATAGGTAAAAAGAATTGATGCTGGTATAGGGCAAAATTGCAGTTTAGGTACTACTTCAAATAGGCTGAAACTTTAAACGCGTTTATCTCGCAAACTACGCGTTCCCGGGCCTTATTTGCCCCTTCGGGGTTTCTAAGGGGTATGAATCGATTGGCGCTATCAGAAAATATCGAAATTTTGGTCCCTGAACTCTGACTGCTACTGGGCCCAGAATTTGCACCAAAACAAGTGTTTTATAGGTAAAAATAATTGATGCTGGTATAGGGCAAAATTGCAATTTAGGTAGTACTTCAAATAGGCTGAAACTTTAAACGCGTTTATCTCGCAAACTACGCCTTCCCGGGGTATGAATCGACCATTCTAAATCGATTGGCGCTATCAGAAAATATCGAAATTTTGGTCCCTGAACTCTGACTGCTACTGGGCCCAGAATTTGCACCAAAACAAGTGTTTTATAGGTAAAAAGAATTGATGCTGGTATAGGGCAAAATTGCAGTTTAGGTACTACTTCAAATAGGCTGAAACTTTAAACGCGTTTATCTCGCAAACTACGCGTTCCCGGGCCTTATTTGCCCCTTTGGGGTTTCTAAGGGGTATGAATCGACCATTCTGAATCGATTGGCGCTATCAGAAAATATCGAAATTTTGGTCCCTGAACTCTGACTGCTACTGGGCCCAGAATTTGCACCAAAACAAGTGTTTTATAGGTAAAAAGAATTGATGCTGGTATAGGGCAAAATTGCAGTTTAGGTACTACTTCAAATAGGCTGAAACTTTAAACTCGTTTATCTCGCAAACTACGCGTTCCCGGGCCTTATTTGCCCCTTCGGGGTTTCTAAGGGGTATGAATCGACCATTCTGAATCGATTGGCGCTATCAGAAAATATCGAAATTTTGGTCCCTGAACTCTGACTGCTACTGGGCCCAGAATTTGCACCAAAACAAGTGTAGGTAAAAAGAATTGATGCTGGTATAGGGCAAAATTGCAGTTTAGGTACTACTTCAAATAGGCTGAAACTTTAAACGCGTTTATCTCGCAAACTACGCGTTCCCGGGCCTTATTTGCCCCTTCGGGGTTTCTAAGGGGTATGAATCGATTGGCGCTATCAGAAAATATCGAAATTTTGGTCCCTGAACTCTGACTGCTACTGGGCCCAGAATTTGCACCACAACAAGTGTTTTATAGGTAAAAAGAATTGATGCTGGTATAGGGCAAAATTGCAGTTTAGGTACTACTTCAAATAGGCTGAAACTTTAAACGCGTTTATCTCGCAAACTACGCGTTCCCGGGGCTTATTTGCCCCTTCGGGGTTTCTAAGGGGTATGAATCGACCATTCTGAATCGATTGGCGCTATCAGAAAATATCGAAATTTTGGTCCCTGAACTCTGACTGCTACTGGGCACAGAATTTGCACCAAAACAAGTGTTTTATAGGTAAAAATAATTGATGCTGGTATAGGGCAAAATTGCAGTTTAGGTAGTACTTCAAATAGGCTGAAACTTTAAACGCGTTTATCTCGCAAACTACGCGTTCCCGGGGTATGAATCGACCATTCTAAATCGATTGGCGCTATCAGAAAATATCGAAATTTTGGTCCCTGAACTCTGACTGCTACTGGGCCCAGAATTTGAACCAAAACAAGTGTTTTATAGGTAAAAATAATTGATGCTGGTATAGGGCAAAATTGCAGTTTAGGTACTACTTCAAATAGGCTGAAACTTTAAACGCGTTTATCTCGCAAACTACGCCTTCCCGGGGTATGAATCGACCATTCTAAATCGATTGGCGCTATCAGAAAATATCGAAATTTTGGTCCCTGAACTCTGACTGCTACTGGGCCCAGAATTTGAACCAAAACAAGTGTTTTATAGGTAAAAATAATTGATGCTGGTATAGGGCAAAATTGCAGTTTAGGTACTACTTCAAATAGGCTGAAACTTTAAACGCGTTTATCTCGCAAACTACGCGTTCCCGGGCCTTATTTGCCCCTTCGGGGTTTCTAAGGGGTATGAATCGATTGGCGCTATCAGAAAATATCGAAATTTTGGTCCCTGAACTCTGACTGCTACTGGGCCCAGAATTTGCACCAAAACAAGTGTTTTATAGGTAAAAATAATTGATGCTGGTATAGGGCAAAATTGCAATTTAGGTAGTACTTCAAATAGGCTGAAACTTTAAACGCGTTTATCTCGCAAACTACGCCTTCCCGGGGTATGAATCGACCATTCTAAATCGATTGGCGCTATCAGAAAATATCGAAATTTTGGTCCCTGAACTCTGACTGCTACTGGGCCCAGAATTTGCACCAAAACAAGTGTTTTATAGGTAAAAAGAATTGATGCTGGTATAGGGCAAAATTGCAGTTTAGGTACTACTTCAAATAGGCTGAAACTTTAAACTCGTTTATCTCGCAAACTACGCGTTCCCGGGCCTTATTTGCACCTTCGGGGTTTCTAAGGGGTATGAATCGACCATTCTGAATCGATTGGCGCTATCAGAAAATATCGAAATTTTGGTCCCTGAACTCTGACTGCTACTGGGCCCAGAATTTGCACCAAAACAAGTGTTTTATAGGTAAAAAGAATTGATGCTGGTATAGGGCAAAATTGCAGTTTAGGTACTACTTCAAATAGGCTGAAACTTTAAACGCGTTTATCTCGCAAACTACGCGTTCCCGGGCCTTATTTGCCCCTTCGGGGTTTCTAAGGGGTATGAATCGATTGGCGCTATCAGAAAATATCGAAATTTTGGTCCCTGAACTCTGACTGCTACTGGGCCCAGAATTTGCACCAAAACAAGTGTTTTATAGGTAAAAATAATTGATGCTGGTATAGGGCAAAATTGCAATTTAGGTAGTACTTCAAATAGGCTGAAACTTTAAACGCGTTTATCTCGCAAACTACGCCTTCCCGGGGTATGAATCGACCATTCTAAATCGATTGGCGCTATCAGAAAATATCGAAATTTTGGTCCCTGAACTCTGACTGCTACTGGGCCCAGAATTTGCACCAAAACAAGTGTTTTATAGGTAAAAAGAATTGATGCTGGTATAGGGCAAAATTGCAGTTTAGGTACTACTTCAAATAGGCTGAAACTTTAAACGCGTTTATCTCGCAAACTACGCGTTCCCGGGCCTTATTTGCCCCTTTGGGGTTTCTAAGGGGTATGAATCGACCATTCTGAATCGATTGGCGCTATCAGAAAATATCGAAATTTTGGTCCCTGAACTCTGACTGCTACTGGGCCCAGAATTTGCACCAAAACAAGTGTTTTATAGGTAAAAAGAATTGATGCTGGTATGGGGCAAAATTGCAGTTTAGGTACTACTTCAAATAGGCTGAAACTTTAAACTCGTTTATCTCGCAAACTACGCGTTCCCGGGCCTTATTTGCCCCTTCGGGGTTTCTAAGGGGTATGAATCGACCATTCTGAATCGATTGGCGCTATCAGAAAATATCGAAATTTTGGTCCCTGAACTCTGACTGCTACTGGGCCCAGAATTTGCACCAAAACAAGTGTAGGTAAAAAGAATTGATGCTGGTATAGGGCAAAATTGCAGTTTAGGTACTACTTCAAATAGGCTGAAACTTTAAACGCGTTTATCTCGCAAACTACGCGTTCCCGGGCCTTATTTGCCCCTTCGGGGTTTCTAAGGGGTATGAATCGATTGGCGCTATCAGAAAATATCGAAATTTTGGTCCCTGAACTCTGACTGCTACTGGGCCCAGAATTTGCACCACAACAAGTGTTTTATAGGTAAAAAGAATTGATGCTGGTATAGGGCAAAATTGCAGTTTAGGTACTACTTCAAATAGGCTGAAACTTTAAACGCGTTTATCTCGCAAACTACGCGTTCCCGGGGCTTATTTGCCCCTTCGGGGTTTCTAAGGGGTATGAATCGACCATTCTGAATCGATTGGCGCTATCAGAAAATATCGAAATTTTGGTCCCTGAACTCTGACTGCTACTGGGCACAGAATTTGCACCAAAACAAGTGTTTTATAGGTAAAAATAATTGATGCTGGTATAGGGCAAAATTGCAGTTTAGGTAGTACTTCAAATAGGCTGAAACTTTAAACGCGTTTATCTCGCAAACTACGCGTTCCCGGGGTATGAATCGACCATTCTAAATCGATTGGCGCTATCAGAAAATATCGAAATTTTGGTCCCTGAACTCTGACTGCTACTGGGCCCAGAATTTGAACCAAAACAAGTGTTTTATAGGTAAAAATAATTGATGCTGGTATAGGGCAAAATTGCAGTTTAGGTACTACTTCAAATAGGCTGAAACTTTAAACGCGTTTATCTCGCAAACTACGCGTTCCCGGGGCTTATTTGCTCCTTCGGGGTTTCTAAGGGGTATGAATCGACCATTCTGAATCGATTGGCGCTATCAGAAAATATCGAAATTTTGGTCCCTGAACTCTGACTGTTACTGGGCCCAAAATAGGCTGAAACTTTAAACGCGTTTATCTCGCAAACTACGCGTTCCCGGGCCTAATTTGCCCCTTCGGGGTTTCTAAGGGGTATGAATCGACCATTCTGAATCGATTGGCGCTATCAGAAAATATCGAAATTTTGGTCCCTGAACTCTGACTGCTACTGGGCCCAGAATTTGCACCAAAACAAGTGATTTATAGGCAAAAAGAATTGATGCTGGTATAGGGCAAAATTGCAGTTTAGGTACTACTTCAAATAGGCTGAAACTTTAAACGCGTTTATCTCGCAAACTACGCGTTCTCGGGCCTTATTTGCCCCTTCGGGGTTTCTAAGGGGTATGAATCGACCATTCTGAATCGATTGGCGCTATCAGAAAATATCGAAATTTTGGTCCCTGAACTCTGACTGCTACTGGGCCCAGAATTTGAACCAAAACAAGTGTTTTATAGGTAAAAATAATTGATGCTGGTATAGGGCAAAATTGCAGTTTAGGTACTACTTCAAATAGGCTGAAACTTTAAACGCGTTTATCTCGCAAACTACGCGTTCCCGGGGCTTATTTGCCCCTTCGGGGTTTCTAAGGGGTATGAATCGACCATTCTGAATCGATTGGCGCTATCAGAAAATATCGAAATTTTGGTCCCTGAACTCTGACTGCTACTGGGCCCAGAATTTGCACCAAAACAAGTGTTTTATAGGTAAAAATAATAGGATGCTGGTATAGGGCAAAATTGCAGTTTAGGTAGTACTTCAAATAGGCTGAAACTTTAAACGCGTTTATCTCGCAAACTACGCGTTCCCGGGGTATGAATCGACCATTCTAAATCGATTGGCGCTATCAGAAAATATCGAAATGTTGGTCCCTGAACTCTGACTGCTACTGGGCCCAGAATTTGCACCAAAACAAGTGTTTTATAGGTAAAAAGAATTGATGATGGTATAGGGCAAAATTGCAGTTTAGGTACTACTTCAAATAGGCTGAAACTTTAAACGCGTTTATATCGCAAACTACGCGTTCCCGGGCCTTATTTGCCCCTTTGGGGTTTCCAAGGGGTATGAATCGACCATTCTGAATCGATTGGCGCTATCAGAAAATATCGAAATTTTGGTCCCTGAACTCTGACTGCTACTGGGCCCAGAATTTGCACCAAAACAAGTGTTTTATAGGTAAAAAGAATTGATGCTGGTATAGGGCAAAATTGCAGTTTAGGTAGTACTTCAAATAGGCTGAAACTTTAAACGCGTTTATCTCGCAAACTACGCGTTCCCGGGGTATGAATCGACCATTCTAAATCGATTGGCGCTATCAGAAAATATCGAAATTTTGGTCCCTGAACTCTGACTGCTACTGGGCCCAGAATTTGAACCAAAACAAGTGTTTTATAGGTAAAAATAATTGATGCTGGTATAGGGCAAAATTGCAGTTTAGGTACTACTTCAAATAGGCTGAAACTTTAAACGCGTTTATCTCGCAAACTACGCGTTCCCGGGGCTTATTTGCCCCTTCGGGGTTTCTAAGGGGTATGAATCGACCATTCTGAATCGATTGGCGCTATCAGAAAATATCGAAATTTTGGTCCCTGAACTCTGACTGCTACTGGGCCCAGAATTTGCACCAAAACAAATGTTTTATAGGTAAAAATAATTGATGCTGGTATAGGGCAAAATTGCAGTTTAGGTAGTACTTCAAATAGGCTGAAACTTTAAACGCGTTTATCTCGCAAACTACGCGTTCCCGGGGTATGAATCGACCATTCTAAATCGATTGGCGCTATCAGAAAATATCGAAATGTTGGTCCCTGAACTCTGACTGCTACTGGGCCCAGAATTTGCACCAAAACAAGTGTTTTATAGGTAAAAAGTATTGATGATGGTATAGGGCAAAATTGCAGTTTAGGTACTACTTCAAATAGGCTGAAACTTTAAACGCGTTTATCTCGCAAACTACGCGTTCCCGGGCCTTATTTGCCCCTTTGGGGTTTCCAAGGGGTATGAATCGACCATTCTGAATCGATTGGCGCTATCAGAAAATATCGAAATTTTGGTCCCTGAACTCTGACTGCTACTGGGCCCAGAATTTGCACCAAAACAAGTGTTTTATAGGTAAAAAGAATTGATGCTGGTATAGGGCAAAATTGCAGTTTAGGTACTACTTCAAATAGGCTGAAACTTTAAACGCGTTTATCTCGCAAACTACGCGTTCCCGGGCCTTATTTGCCCCTTCGGGGTTTCTAAGGGGTATGAATCGACCATTCTGAATCGATTGGCGCTATCAGAAAATATCGAAATTTTGGTCCCTGAACTCTGACTGCTACTGGGCCCAGAATTTGCACCAAAACAAGTGTTTTATAGGTAAAAAGAATTGATGCTGGTATAGGGCAAAATTGCAGTTTAGGTACTACTTCAAATAGGCTGAAACTTTAAACGCGTTTATCTCGCAAACTACGCGTTCCCGGGCCTTATTTGCCCCTTCGGGGTTTCTAAGGGGTATGAATCGACCATTCTGAATCGATTGGCGCTATCAGAAAATATCGAAATTTTGGTCCCTGAACTCTGACTGCTACTGGGCCCAGAATTTGCACCAAAACAAGTGTTTTATAGGTAAAAAGAATTGATGCTGGTATAGGGCAAAATTGCAGTTTAGGTACTACTTCAAATAGGCTGAAACTTTAAACGCGTTTATCTCGCAAACTACGCGTTCCCGGGCCTTATTTGCCCCTTCGGGGTTTCTAAGGGGTATGAATCGACCATTCTGAATCGATTGGCGCTATCAGAAAATATCGAAATTTTGGTCCCTGAACTCTGACTGCTACTGGGCCCAGAATTTGCACCAAAACAAGTGTTTTATAGGTAAAAAGAATTGATGCTGGTATAGGGCAAAATTGCAGTTTAGGTACTACTTAAATAGGCTGAAACTTTAAACGCGTTTATCTCGCAAACTACGCGTTCCCGGGCCTTATTTGCCCCTTCGGGGTTTCTAAGGGGTATGAATCGACCATTCTGAATCGATTGGCGCTATCAGAAAATATCGAAATTTTGGTCCCTGAACTCTGACTGCTACTGGGCCCAGAATTTGCACCAAAACAAGTGTTTTATAGGTAAAAAGAATTGATGCTGGTATAGGGCAAAATTGCAGTTTAGGTACTACTTCAAATAGGCTGAAACTTTAAACGCGTTTATCTCGCAAACTACGCGTTCCCGGGCCTTATTTGCCCCTTCGGGGTTTCTAAGGGGTATGAATCGACCATTCTGAATCGATTGGCGCTATCAGAAAATATCGAAATTTTGGTCCCTGAACTCTGACTGCTACTGGGCCCAGAATTTGCACCAAAACAAGTGTTTTATAGGTAAAAAGAATTGATGCTGGTATAGGGCAAAATTGCAGTTTAGGTACTACTTCAAATAGGCTGAAACTTTAAACGCGTTTATCTCGCAAACTACGCGTTCCCGGGCCTTATTTGCCCCTTCGGGGTTTCTAAGGGGTATGAATCGACCATTCTGAATCGATTGGCGCTATCAGAAAATATCGAAATTTTGGTCCCTGAACTCTGACTGCTACTGGGCCCAGAATTTGCACCAAAACAAGTGTTTTATAGGTAAAAAGAATTGATGCTGGTATAGGGCAAAATTGCAGTTTAGGTACTACTTCAAATAGGCTGAAACTTTAAACGCGTTCATCTCGCAAACTACGCGTTCCCGGGCCTTATTTGCCCCTTCGGGGTTTCTAAGGGGTATGAATCGACCATTCTGAATCGATTGGCGCTATCAGAAAATATCGAAATTTTGGTCCCTGAACTCTGACTGCTACTGGGCCCAGAATTTGCACCAAAACAAGTGTTTTATAGGTAAAAAGAATTGATGCTGGTATAGAGCAAAATTGCAGTTTAGGTACTACTTCAAATAGGCTGAAACTTTAAACGCGTTTATCTCGCAAACTACGCGTTCCCGGGCCTTATTTGCCCCTTCGGGGTTTCTAAGGGGTATGAATCGACCATTCTGAATCGATTGGCGCTATCAGAAAATATCGAAATTTTGGTCCCTGAACTCTGACTGCTACTGGGCCCAGAATTTGCACCAAAACAAGTGTTTTATAGGTAAAAAGAATTGATGCTGGTATAGGGCAAAATTGCAGTTTAGGTACTACTTCAAATAGGCTGAAACTTTAAACGCGTTTATCTCGCAAACTACGCGTTCCCGGGCCTTATTTGCCTCTTCGGGGTTTCTAAGGGGTATGAATCGACCATTCTGAATCGATTGGCGCTATCAGAAAATATCGAAATTTTGGTCCCTGAACTCTGACTGCTACTGGGCCCAGAATTTGCACCAAAACAAGTGTTTTATAGGTAAAAAGAATTGATGCTGGTATAGGGCAAAATTGCAGTTTAGGTACTACTTCAAATAGGCTGAAACTTTAAACGCGTTTATCTCGCAAACTACGCGAAACACCAAAACAAGTGTTTTATAGGTAAAAAGAATTGATGCTGGTATAGGGCGAAATTGCAGTTTAGGTACTACTTCAAATAGGCTGAAACTTTAAACGCGTTTATCTCGCAAACTACGCGTTCCCGGGCCTTATTTTCCTCTTTGGGGTTTCTAAGGGGTATGAATCGACCATTCTGAATCGATTGGCTCTATCAGAAAATATCGAAATTTTGGTCCCTGAACTCTGACTGCTACTGGGCCCAGAATTTGCACCAAAACAAGTGTTTTATAGGTAAAAAGAATTGATGCTGGTATAGGGCAAAATTGCAGTTTAGGTACTACTTCAAATAGGCTGAAACCTTAAACGCGTTTATCTCGCAAACTACGCGTTCCCGGGCCTTATTTGCCCCTTCGGGGTTTCTAAGGGGTATGAATCGACCATTCTGAATCGATTGGCGCTATCAGAAAATATCGAAATTTTGGTCCCTGAACTCTGACTGCTACTGGGCCCAGAATTTGCACCAAAACAAGTGTTTTATAGGTAAAAAGAATTGATGCTGGTATAGGGCAAAATTGCAGTTTAGGTACTACTTCAAATAGGCTGAAACTTTAAACGCGTTTATCTCGCAAACTACGCGTTCCCGGGCCTTATTTGCCCCTTCGGGGTTTCTAAGGGGTATGAATCGACCATTCTGAATCGATTGGCGCTATCAGAAAATATCGAAATTTTGGTCCCTGAACTCTGACTGCTACTGGGCCCAGAATTTGCACCAAAACAAGTGTTTTATAGGTAAAAAGAATTGATGCTGGTATAGAGCAAAATTGCAGTTTAGGTACTACTTCAAATAGGCTGAAACTTTAAACGCGTTTATCTCGCAAACTACGCGTTCCCGGGCCTTATTTGCCCCTTCGGGGTTTCTAAGGGGTATGAATCGACCATTCTGAATCGATTGGCGCTATCAGAAAATATCGAAATTTTGGTCCCTGAACTCTGACTGCTACTGGGCCCAGAATTTGCACCAAAACAAGTGTTTTATAGGTAAAAAGAATTGATGCTGGTATAGGGCAAGATTGCAGTTTAGGTACTACTTCAAATAGGCTGAAACTTTAAACGCGTTTATCTCGCAAACTACGCGTTCCCGGGCCTTATTTGCCCCTTCGGGGTTTCTAAGGGGTATGAATCGACCATTCTGAATCGATTGGCGCTATCAGAAAATATCGAAATTTTGGTCCCTGAACTCTGACTGCTACTGGGCCCAGAATTTGCACCAAAACAAGTGTTTTATAGGTAAAAAGAATTGATGCTGGTATAGGGCAAAATTGCAGTTTAGGTACTACTTCAAATAGGCTGAAACTTTAAACGCGTTTATCTCGCAAACTACGCGTTCCCGGGCCTTATTTGCCCCTTCGGGGTTTCTAAGGGGTATGAATCGACCATTCTGCTATCAGAAAATATCGAAATTTTGGTCCCTGAACTCTGACTGCTACTGGGAAATTTGCACCAAAACAAGTGTTTTATAGGTAAAAAGAATTGATGCTGGTATAGGGCAAAATTGCAGTTTAGGTACTACTTCAAATAGGCTGAAACTTTAAACGCGTTTATCTCGCAAACTACGCGTTCCCAGGCCTTATTTGCCCCTTCGGGGTTTCTAAGGGGTATGAATCGACCATTCTGAATCGATTGGCGCTATCAGAAAATATCGAAATTTTGGTCCCTGAACTCTGACTGCTACTGGGCCCAGAATTTGCACCAAAACAAGTGTTTTATAGGTAAAAAGAATTGATGCTGGTATAGGGCAAAATTGCAGTTTAGGTAATACTTCAAATAGGCTGAAACTTTAAACGCGTTTATCTCGCAAACTACGCGTTCCCAGGCCTTATTTGCCTCTTCGGGGTTTCTAAGGGGTATGAATCGACCATTCTGAATCGATTGGCGCTATCAGAAAATATCGAAATTTTGGTCCCTGAACTCTGACTGCTACTGGGCCCAGAATTTGCACCAAAACAAGTGTTTTATAGGTAAAAAGAATTGATGCTGGTATAGGGCAAAATTGCAGTTTAGGTACTACTTCAAATAGGCTGAAACTTTAAACGCGTTTATCTGGCAAACTACGCGTTCCCGGGCATTATTTTCCCCTTCGGGGTTTCTAAGGGGTATGAATCGACCATTCTGAATCGATTGGCGCTATCAGAGAATATCGAAATTTTGGTCCCTGAACTCTGACTGCTACTGGGCCCAGAATTTGCACCAAAACAACTGTTTTATAGGTAAAAAGAATTGATGCTGGTATAGGGCAAAATTGCAGTTTAGGTACTACTTCAAATAGGCTGAAACTTTAAACGCGTTTATCTCGCAAACTACGCGTTCCCGGGCCTTATTTGCCCCTTCGGGGTTTCTAAGGGGTATGAATCGACCATTCTGAATCGATTGGCGCTATCAGAAAATATCGAAATTTTGGTCCCTGAACTCTGACTGCTACTGGGCCCAGAATTTGCACCAATACAAGTGTTTTATAGGTAAAAAGAATTGATGCTGGTATAGGGCAAAATTGCAGTTTAGGTACTACTTCAAATAGGCTGAAACTTTAAACGCGTTTATCTCGCAAACTACGCGTTCCCGGGCCTTATTTGCCCCTTCGGGGTTTCTAAGGGGTTTGAATCGACCATTCTGAATCGATTGGCGCTATCAGAAAATATCGAAATTTTGGTCCCTGAACTCTGACTGCTACTGGGCCCAGAATTTGCACCAAAACAAGTGTTTTATAGGTATAAAGAATTGATGCTGGTATAGGGCAAAATTGCAGTTTAGGTACTACTTCAAATAGGCTGAAACTTTAAACGCGTTTATCTCGCAAACTACGCGTTCCCAGGCCTTATTTGCCCCTCCGGGGTTTCTGAGGGGTATGAATCGACCATTCTGAATCGATTGGCGCTATCAGAAAATATCGAAATTTTGGTCCCTGAACTCTGACTGCTACTGGGCCCAGAATTTGCACCAAAACAAGTGCTTTATAGGTAAAAAGAATTGATGCTGGTATAGGGCAAAATTGCAGTTTAGGTACTACTTCAAATAGGCTGAAACTTTAAACGCGTTCATCTCGCAAACTACGCGTTCCCGGGCCTTATTTGCCCCTTCGGGGTTTCTAAGGGGTATGAATCGACCATTCTGAATCGATTGGCGCTATCAGAAAATATCGAAATTTTGGTCCCTGAACTCTGACTGCTACTGGGCCCAGAATTTGCACCAAAACAAGTGTTTTATAGGTAAAAAGAATTGATGCTGGTATAGGGCAAAATTGCAGTTTAGGTACTACTTCAAATAGGCTGAAACTTTAAACGCGTTTATCTCGCAAACTACGCGTTCCCGGGCCTTATTTGCCCCTTCGGGGTTTCTAAGGGGTATGAATCGACCATTCTGAATCAATTGGCGCTATCAGAAAATATCGAAATTTTGGTCCCTGAACTCTGACTGCTACTGGGCCCAGAATTTGCACCAAAACAAGTGTTTTATAGGTAAAAAGAATTGATGCTGGTATAGGGCAAAATTGCAGTTTAGGTACTACTTCAAATAGGCTGAAACTTTAAACGCGTTTATCTCGCAAACTACGCGTTCCCGGGCCTTATTTGCCGCTTCGGGGTTTCTAAGGGGTATGAATCGACCATTCTGAATCGATTGGCGCTATCAGAAAATATCGAAATTTTGGTCCCTGAACTCTGACTGTTACTGGGCCCAAAATAGGCTGAAACTTTAAACGCGTTTATCTCGCAAACTAGGCGTTCCCGGGCCTAATTTGCCCCTTCGGGGTTTCTAAGGGGTATGAATCGACCATTCTGAATCGATTGGCGCTATCAGAAAATATCGAAATTTTGGTCCCTGAACTCTGACTGCTACTGGGCCCAGAATTTGCACCAAAACAAGTGATTTATAGGCAAAAAGAATTGATGCTGGTATAGGGCAAAATTGCAGTTTAGGTACTACTTCAAATAGGCTGAAACTTTAAACGCGTTTATCTCGCAAACTACGCGTTCCCGGGCCTTATTTGCCCCTTCGGGGTTTCTAAGGGGTATGAATCGACCATTCTGAATCGATTGGCGCTATCAGAAAATATCGAAATTTTGGTCCCTGAACTCTGACTGCTACTGGGCCCAGAATTTGCACCAAAACAAGTGTTTTATAGGTAAAAAGAATTGATGCTGGTATAGGGCAAAATTGCAGTTTAGGTACTACTTCAAATAGGCTGAAACTTTAAAAGCGTTTATCTCGCAAACTATGCGTTCCCGGGCCTTATTTGCCCCTTCGGGGTTTCTAAGGGGTATGAATCGACCATTCTGAATCGATTGGCGCTATCAGAAAATATCGAAATTTTGGTCCCTGAACTCTGACTGCTACTGGGCCCAGAATTTGCACCAAAACAAGTGTTTTATAGGTAAAAAGAATTGATGCTGGTATAGGGCAAAATTGCAGTTTAGGTACTACTTCAAATAGGCTGAAACTTTAAACGCGTTTATCTCGCAAACTACGCGTTCCCGGGCCTTATTTGCCCCTTCGGGGTTTCTAAGGGGTATGAATCGACCATTCTGAATCGATTGGCGCTATCAGAAAATATCGAAATTTTGGTCCCTGAACTCTGACTGCTACTGGGCCCAGAATTTGCACCAAAACAAGTG
The DNA here is from genome assembly GCA_964036015.1 of Leptarthrus brevirostris. Classification (NCBI taxonomy): domain Eukaryota; kingdom Metazoa; phylum Arthropoda; class Insecta; order Diptera; family Asilidae; genus Leptarthrus; species Leptarthrus brevirostris. The sequence continues at coordinate 141,494,635 of OZ038372.1, forward strand.
ATTTATAGGTAAAAAGAATTGATGCTGGTATAGGGCAAAATTGCAGTTTAGGTACTACTTCAAATAGGCTGAAACTTTAAACGCGTTTATCTCGCAAACTACGCGTTCCCGGGCCTAAGGGGTATGAATCGACCATTCTGAATCGATTGGCGCTATCAGAAAATATCGAAATTGTGGTCCCTGAACTCTGACTGCTACTGGGCCCAGAATTTGCACCAAAACAAGTGTTTTATAGGTAAAAAGAATTGATGCTGGTATAGGGCGAAATTGCAGTTTAGGTACTACTTCAAATAGGCTGAAACTTTAAACGCGTTTATCTCGCAAACTGCGCGTTCCCGGGCCTAAGGGGTATGAATCGACCATTCTGAATCGATTGGCGCTATCAGAAAATATCGAAATTTTGGTCCCTGAACTCTGACTGCTACTGGGTCCAGAATTTGCACCAAAACAAGTGTTTTATAGGTAAAAAGAATTGATGCTGGTATAGGGCAAAATTGCAGTTTAGGTACTACTTCAAATAGGCTGAAACTTTAAACGCGTTTATCTCGCAAACTACGCGTTCCCGGACCTTATTTGCCCCTTCGGGGTTTCTAAGGGGTATGAATCGACCATTCTGAATCGATTGGCGCTATCAGAAAATATCGAAATTTTGGTCCCTGAACTCTGACTGCTACTGGGCCCAGAATTTGCACCAAAACAAGTGTTTTATAGGTAAAAAGAATTGATGCTGGTATAGGGCAAAATTGCAGTTTTGGTACTACTTCAAATAGGCAGAAACTTTAAACGCGTTTATCTCGCAAACTACGCGTTCCCGGGCCTTATTTGCCCCTTCGGAGTTTGTAAGGGGTATGAATCGACCATTCTAAATCAATTGGCGCTATCAGAAAATATCGAAATTTTGGTCCCTGAACTCTGACTGCTACTGGGCCCAGAATTTGCACCAAAACAAGTGTTTTATAGGTAAAAAGAATTGATGCTGGTATAGGGCAAAATTGCAGTTTAGGTACTACTTCAAATAGGCTGAAACTTTAAACGCGTTTATCTCGCAAACTACGCGTTCCCGGGCCTAAGGGGTATGAATCGACCATTCTGAATCGATTGGCGCTATCAGAAAATATCGAAATTTTGGTCCCTGAACTCTGACTGCTACTGGGCCCAGAATTTGCACCAAAACAAGTGTTTTATAGGTAAAAAGAATTGATGCTGGTATAGGGCAAAATTGCAGTTAAGGTACTACTTCAAATAGGCTGAAACTTTAAACGCGTTTATCTCGCAAACTACGCGTTCCCGGGCCTTATTTGCCCCTTCGGGGTTTCTAAGGGGTATGAATCGACCATTCTGAATCGATTGGCGCTATCAGAAAATGTCGAAATTTTAATCCCTGAACTCTGACTGCTACTGGGCCCAGAATTTGCACCAAAACAAGTGTTTTATAGGTAAAAAGAATTGATGCTGGTATACGGCAAAATTGCAGTTTAGTTACTACTTCAAATAGGCTGAAACTTTAAACGCGTTTATCTCGCAAACTACGCGTTCCCGGGCCTTATTTGCCCCATCGGGGTTCCTAAGGGGTATGAATCGACCATTCTGAATCGATTGGCGCTATCAGAAAATATCGAAATTTTGGTCCCTGAACTCTGACTGCTACTGGGCCCAGAATTTGCACCAAAACAAGTGTTTTATAGGTAAAAAGAATTGATGCTGGTATAGGGCAAAATTGCAGTTTAGGTACTACTTCAAATAGGCTGAAACTTTAAACGCGTTTATCTCGCAAACTACGCGTTCCCGGGCCTTATTTGCCCCTTCGGGGTTTCTAAGGGGTATGAATCGACCATTCTGTATCGATTGGCGCTATCAGAAAATATCGAGATTTTCGTCCCTGAACTCTGACTGCTACTGGGCCCAGAATTTGCACCAAAACAAGTGTTTTATAGGTAAAAAGAATTGATGCTGGTATAGGGCAAAATTGCAGTTTAGGTACTACTTCAAATAGGCTGAAACTTTAAACGCGTTTATCTCGCAAACTACGCGTTCCCGGGCCTTATTTGCCCCTTCGGGGTTTCTAAGGGGTATGAATCGACCATTCTGAATCGATTGGCGCTATCAGAAAATATCGAAATTTTGGTCCCTGAACTCTGACTGCTACTGGGCCCAGAATTTGCACCAAAACAAGTGTTTTATAGGTAAAAAGAATTGATGCTGGTATAGGGCAAAATTGCAGTTTAGGTACTACTTCAAATAGGCTGAAACTTTAAACGCGTTTATCTCGCAAACTACGCGTTCCCGGGCCTTATTTGCCCCTTCGGGGTTTCTAAGGGGTATGAATCGACCATTCTGAATCGATTGGCGCTATCATAAAATATCGAAATTTTGGTCCCTGAACTCTGACTGCTACTGGGCCCAGAATTTGCACCAAAACAAGTGTTTTATAGGTAAAAAGAATTGATGCTGGTATAGGGCAAAATTGCAGTTTAGGTACTACTTCAAATAGGCTGAAACTTTAAACGCGTTTATCTCGCAAACTACGCGTTCCCGGGCCTTATTTGCCCCTTCGGGGTTTCTAAGGGGTATGAATCGACCATTCTGAATCGATTGGCGCTATCAGAAAATATCGAAATTTTGGTCCCTGAACTCTGACTGCTACTGGGCCCAGAATTTGCACCAAAACAAGTGTTTTATAGGTAAAAAGAATTGATGCTGGTATAGGGCAAAATTGCAGTTTAGGTACTACTTCAAATAGGCTGAAACTTTAAACGCGTTTATCTCGCAAACTACGCGTTCCCGGGCCTTATTTGCCCCTTCGGGGTTTCTAAGGGGTATGAATCGACCATTCTGTATCGATTGGCGCTATCGGAAAATATCGAAATTTTGGTCCCTGAACTCTGACTGCTACTGGGCCCAGAATTTGCACCAAAACAAGTGTTTTATAGGTAAAAAGAATTGATGCTGGTATAGGGCAAAATTGCAGTTTAATTACTACTTCAAATAGGCTGAAACTTTAAACGCGTTTATCTCGCAAACTACGCGTTCCCGGGCCTTATTTGCCCCTTCATGGTTTCTAAGGGGTATGAATCGACCATTCTGAATCGATTGGCGCTATCAGAAAATATCGAAATTTTGGTCCCTGAACTCTGACTGCTACTGGGCCCAGAATTTGCACCAATACAAGTGTTTTATAGGTAAAACGAATTGATGCTGGTATACGGCAAAATTGCAGTTTAGGTACTACTTCAAATAGGCTGAAACTTTAAACGCGTTTATCTCGCAAACTACGCGTTGCCGGGCCTTATTTGCCCCTTTGGGGTTTCTAAGGGGTATGAATCGACCATTCTGAATCGATTGGCGCCATCAGAAAATATCGAAATTTTGGTCCCTGAACTCTGACTGCTACTGGGCCCAGAATTTGCACCAAAACAAGTGTTTTATAGGTAAAAAGAATTGATGCTGGTATAGGGCAAAATTGCAGTTTAGGTACTACTTCAAATAGGCTGAAACTTTAAACGCGTTTATCTCGCAAACTACGCGTTCCCGGGCCTTATTTGCCCCTTCGGGGTTTCTAAGGGGTATGAATCGACCATTCTGAATCGATTGGCGCTATCAGAAAATATCGAAATTTTGGTCCCTGAACTCTGACTGCTACTGGGCCCAGAATTTGCACCAAAACAAGTGTTTTATAGGTAAAAAGAATTGATGCTGGTATAGGGCAAAATTGCAGTTTAGGTACTACTTCAAATAGGCTGAAACTTTAAACGCGTTTATCTCGCAAACTACGCGTTCCCGGGCCTTATTTGCCCCTTCGGGGTTTCTAAGGAGTATGCATCGACCATTCTGAATCGATTGGCGCTATCAGAAAATATCGAAATTTTGGTCCCTGAACTCTGACTGCTACTGGGCCCAGAATTTGCACCAAAACAAGTGTTTTATAGGTAAAAAGAATTGATGCTGGTATAGGGCAAAATTGCAGTTTAGGTACTACTTCAAATAGGCTGAAACTTTAAACGCGTTTATCTCGCATACTACGCGTTCCCGGGCCTTATTTGCCCCTTCGGGGTTTCTAAGGGGTATGAATCGACCATTCTGAATCGATTGGCGCTATCAGAAAATATCGAAATTTTGGTCCCTGAACTCTGACTGCTACTGGGCCCAGAATTTGCACCAAAACAAGTGTTTTATAGGTAAAAAGAATTGATGCTGGTATAGGGCAAAATTGCAGTTTAGGTACTACTTCAAATAGGCTGAAACTTTAAACGCGTTTATCTCGCAAACTACGCGTTCCCGGGCCTTATTTGCCCCTTCGGGGTTTCTAAGGGGTATGCATCGACCATTCTGAATCGATTGGCGCTATCAGAAAATATCGAAATTTTGGTCCCTGAACTCTGACTGCTACTGGGCCCAGAATTTGCACCAAAACAAGTGTTTTATAGGTAAAAAGAATTGATGCTGGTATAGGGCAAAATTGCAGTTTAGGTACTACTTCAAATAGGCTGAAACTTTAAACGCGTTTATCTCGCAAACTACGCGTTCCCGGGCCTTATTTGCCCCTTCGGGGTTTCTAAGGGGTATGAATCGACCATTCTGAATCGATTGGCGCTATCAGAAAATATCGAAATTTTGGTCCCTGAACTCTGACTGCTACTGGGCCCAGAATTTGCACCAAAACAAGTGTTTTATAGGTAAAAAGAATTGATGCTGGTATAGGGCAAAATTGCAGTTTAGGTACTACTTCAAATAGGCTGAAACTTTAAACGCGTTTATCTCGCAAACTACGCGTTCCCGGGCCTTATTTGCCCCTTCGGGGTTTCTAAGGGGTATGAATCGACCATTCTGAATCGATTGGCGCTATCATAAAATATCGAAATTTTGGTCCCTGAACTCTGACTGCTACTGGGCCCAGAATTTGCACCAAAACAAGTGTTTTATAGGTAAAAAGAATTGATGCTGGTATAGGGCAAAATTGCAGTTTAGGTACTACTTCAAATAGGCTGAAACTTTAAACGCGTTTATCTCGCAAACTACGCGTTCCCGGGCCTTATTTGCCCCTTCGGGGTTTCTAAGGGGTATGAATCGACCATTCTGAATCGATTGGCGCTATCAGAAAATATCGAAATTTTGGTCCCTGAACTCTGACTGCTACTGGGCCCAGAATTTGCACCAAAACAAGTGTTTTATAGGTAAAAAGAATTGATGCTGGTATAGGGCAAAATTGCAGTTTAGGTACTACTTCAAATAGGCTGAAACTTTAAACGCGTTTATCTCGCAAACTACGCGTTCCCGGGCCTTATTTGCCCCTTCGGGGTTTCTAAGGGGTATGAATCGACCATTCTGTATCGATTGGCGCTATCGGAAAATATCGAAATTTTGGTCCCTGAACTCTGACTGCTACTGGGCCCAGAATTTGCACCAAAACAAGTGTTTTATAGGTAAAAAGAATTGATGCTGGTATAGGGCAAAATTGCAGTTAAATTACTACTTCAAATAGGCTGAAACTTTAAACGCGTTTATCTCGCAAACTACGCGTTCCCGGGCCTTATTTGCCCCTTCATGGTTTCTAAGGGGTATGAATCGACCATTCTGAATCGATTGGCGCTATCAGAAAATATCGAAATTTTGGTCCCTGAACTCTGACTGCTACTGGGCCCAGAATTTGCACCAATACAAGTGTTTTATAGGTAAAACGAATTGATGCTGGTATACGGCAAAATTGCAGTTTAGGTACTACTTCAAATAGGCTGAAACTTTAAACGCGTTTATCTCGCAAACTACGCGTTCCCGGGCCTTATTTGCCCCTTCGGGGTTTCTAAGGAGTATGCATCGACCATTCTGAATCGATTGGCGCTATCAGAAAATATCGAAATTTTGGTCCCTGAACTCTGACTGCTACTGGGCCCAGAATTTGCACCAAAACAAGTGTTTTATAGGTAAAAAGAATTGATGCTGGTATAGGGCAAAATTGCAGTTTAGGTACTACTTCAAATAGGCTGAAACTTTAAACGCGTTTATCTCGCATACTACGCGTTCCCGGGCCTTATTTGCCCCTTCGGGGTTTCTAAGGGGTATGAATCGACCATTCTGAATCGATTGGCGCTATCAGAAAATATCGAAATTTTGGTCCCTGAACTCTGACTGCTACTGGGCCCAGAATTTGCACCAAAACAAGTGTTTTATAGGTAAAAAGAATTGATGCTGGTATAGGGCAAAATTGCAGTTTAGGTACTACTTCAAATAGGCTGAAACTTTAAACGCGTTTATCTCGCAAACTACGCGTTCCCGGGCCTTATTTGCCCCTTCGGGGTTTCTAAGGGGTATGCATCGACCATTCTGAATCGATTGGCGCTATCAGAAAATATCGAAATTTTGGTCCCTGAACTCTGACTGCTACTGGGCCCAGAATTTGCACCAAAACAAGTGTTTTATAGGTAAAAAGAATTGATGCTGGTATAGGGCAAAATTGCAGTTTAGGTACTACTTCAAATAGGCTGAAACTTTAAACGCGTTTATCTCGCAAACTACGCGTTCCCGGGCCTTATTTGCCCCTTCGGGGTTTCTAAGGGGTATGAATCGACCATTCTGAATCGATTGGCGCTATCAGAAAATATCGAAATTTTGGTCCCTGAACTCTGACTGCTACTGGGCCCAGAATTTGCACCAAAACAAGTGTTTTATAGGTAAAAAGAATTGATGCTGGTATAGGGCAAAATTGCAGTTTAGGTACTACTTCAAATAGGCTGAAACTTTAAACGCGTTTATCTCGCAAACTACGCGTTCCCGGGCCTTATTTGCCCCTTCGGGGTTTCTAAGGGGTATGAATCGACCATTCTGAATCGATTGGCGCTATCAGAAAATATCGAAATTTTGGTCCCTGAACTCTGACTGCTACTGGGCCCAGAATTTGCACCAATACAAGTGTTTTATAGGTAAAACGAATTGATGCTGGTATACGGCAAAATTGCAGTTTAGGTACTACTTCAAATAGGCTGAAACTTTAAACGCGTTTATCTCGCAAACTACGCGTTCCCGGGCCTTATTTGCCCCTTCGGGGTTTCTAAGGAGTATGCATCGACCATTCTGAATCGATTGGCGCTATCAGAAAATATCGAAATTTTGGTCCCTGAACTCTGACTGCTACTGGGCCCAGAATTTGCACCAAAACAAGTGTTTTATAGGTAAAAAGAATTGATGCTGGTATAGGGCAAAATTGCAGTTTAGGTACTACTTCAAATAGGCTGAAACTTTAAACGCGTTTATCTCGCATACTACGCGTTCCCGGGCCTTATTTGCCCCTTCGGGGTTTCTAAGGGGTATGAATCGACCATTCTGAATCGATTGGCGCTATCAGAAAATATCGAAATTTTGGTCCCTGAACTCTGACTGCTACTGGGCCCAGAATTTGCACCAAAACAAGTGTTTTATAGGTAAAAAGAATTGATGCTGGTATAGGGCAAAATTGCAGTTTAGGTACTACTTCAAATAGGCTGAAACTTTAAACGCGTTTATCTCGCAAACTACGCGTTCCCGGGCCTTATTTGCCCCTTCGGGGTTTCTAAGGGGTATGCATCGACCATTCTGAATCGATTGGCGCTATCAGAAAATATCGAAATTTTGGTCCCTGAACTCTGACTGCTACTGGGCCCAGAATTTGCACCAAAACAAGTGTTTTATAGGTAAAAAGAATTGATGCTGGTATAGGGCAAAATTGCAGTTTAGGTACTACTTCAAATAGGCTGAAACTTTAAACGCGTTTATCTCGCAAACTACGCGTTCCCGGGCCTTATTTGCCCCTTCGGGGTTTCTAAGGGGTATGAATCGACCATTCTGAATCGATTGGCGCTATCAGAAAATATCGAAATTTTGGTCCCTGAACTCTGACTGCTACTGGGCCCAGAATTTGCACCAAAACAAGTGTTTTATAGGTAAAAAGAATTGATGCTGGTATAGGGCAAAATTGCAGTTTAGGTACTACTTCAAATAGGCTGAAACTTTAAACGCGTTTATCTCGCAAACTACGCGTTCCCGGGCCTTATTTGCCCCTTCGGGGTTTCTAAGGAGTATGCATCGACCATTCTGAATCGATTGGCGCTATCAGAAAATATGGAAATTTTGGTCCCTGAACTCTGACTGCTACTGGGCCCAGAATTTGCACCAAAACAAGTGTTTTATAGGTAAAAAGAATTGATGCTGGTATAGGGCAAAATTGCAGTTTAGGTACTACTTCAAATAGGCTGAAACTATAAACGCGTTTATCTCGCAAACTACGCGTTCCCGGGCCTTATTTGCCCCTTCGGGGTTTCTAAGGAGTATGCATCGACCATTCTGAATCGATTGGCGCTATCAGAAAATATGGAAATTTTGGTCCCTGAACTCTGACTGCTACTGGGCCCAGAATTTGCACCAAAACAAGTGTTTTATAGGTAAAAAGAATTGATGCTGGTATAGGGCAAAATTGCAGTTTAGGTACTACTTCAAATAGGCTGAAACTATAAACGCGTTTATCTCGCAAACTACGCGTTCCCGGGCCTTATTTGCCCCTTCGGGGTTTCTAAGGGGTATGAATCGACCATTCTGAATCGATTGGCGCTATCAGAAAATATCGAAATTTTGGTCCCTGAACTCTGACTGCTACTGGGCCCAGAATTTGCACCAAAACAAGTGTTTTATAGGTAAAAAGAATTGATGCTGGTATAGGGCAAAATTGCAGTTTAGGTACTACTTCAAATAGGCTGAAACTTTAAACGCGTTTATCTCGCAAACTACGCGTTCCCGGGCCTTATTTGCCCCTTCGGGGTTTCTAAGGAGTATGCATCGACCATTCTGAATCGATTGGCGCTATCAGAAAATATGGAAATTTTGGTCCCTGAACTCTGACTGCTACTGGGCCCAGAATTTGCACCAAAGCAAGTGTTTTATAGGTAAAAAGAATTGATGCTGGTATAGGGCAAAATTGCAGTTTAGGTACTACTTCAAATAGGCTGAAACTTTAAACGCGTTTATCTCGCAAACTACGCGTTCCCGGGCCTTATTTGCCCCTTCGGGGTTTCTAAGGGGTATGAATCGACCATTCTGAATCGATGGCGCTATCAGAAAATATTGAAATTTTGGTTCCTGAACTCGGACTGCTACTGGGCCCAGAATTTGCACCAAAACAAGTGTTTTATAGGTAAAAAGAATTGATGCTGGTATAGGGCAAAATTGCAGTTTAGGTACTTCTTCAAATAGGCTGAAACTTTAAACGCGTTTATCTCGCGAACTACGCGTTCCCGGGCCTTATTTGCCCCTTCGGGGTTTCTATGGGGTATGAATCGACCATTCTGAATCGATTGGCGCTATCAGAAAATATCGAAATTTTGGTCCCTGAACTCTGACTGCTACTGGGCCCAGAATTTGCACCAAAACAAGTGTTTTATAGGTAAAAAGAATTGATGCTGGTATAGGGCAAAATTGCAGTTTAGGTACTTCTTCAAATAGGCTGAAACTTTAAACGCGTTTATCTCGCAAACTACGCGTTCCCGGGCCTTATTTGCCCCTTCGGGGTTTCTAAGGGGTATGAATCGACCATTCTGAATCGATTGGCGCCATCAGAAAATATCGAAATTTTGGTCCCTGAACTCTGACTGCTACTGGGCCCAGAATTTGCACCAAAACAAGTGTTTTATAGGTAAAAAGAATTGATGCTGGTATAGGGCAAAATTGCAGTTTAGGTACTACTTCAAATAGGCTGAAACTTTAAACGCGTTTATCTCGCAAACTACGCGTTCCCGGGCCTTATTTGCCCCTTCGGGGTTTCTAAGGGGTATGAATCGACCATTCTGAATCGATTGGCGCTATCAGAAAATATCGAAATTGTGGTCCCTGAACTCTGACTGCTACTGGGCCCAGAATTTGCACCAAAACAAGTGTTTTATAGGTAAAAAGAATTGATGCTGGTATAGGGCAAAATTGCAGTTTAGGTACTACTTCAAATAGGCTGAAACTTTAAACGCGTTTATCTCGCAAACTACGCGTTCCCGGGCCTTATTTGCCCCTTCGGGGTTTCTAAGGAGTATGCATCGACCATTCTGAATCGATTGGCGCTATCAGGAAATATCGAAATTTTGGTCCCTGAACTCTGACTGCTACTGGGCCCAGAATTTGCACCAAAACAAGTGTTTTATAGGTAAAAAGAATTGATGCTGGTATAGGGCAAAATTGCAGTTTAGGTACTACTTCAAATAGGCTGAAACTATAAACGCGTTTATCTCGCAAACTACGCGTTCCCGGGCCTTATTTGCCCCTTCGGGGTTTCTAAGGGGTATGAATCGACCATTCTGAATCGATTGGCGCTATCAGAAAATATCGAAATTTTGGTCCCTGAACTCTGACTGCTACTGGGCCCAGAATTTGCACCAAAACAAGTGTTTTATAGGTAAAAAGAATTGATGCTGGTATAGGGCAAAATTGCAGTTTAGGTACTACTTCAAATAGGCTGAAACTATAAACGCGTTTATCTCGCAAACTACGCGTTCCCGGGCCTTATTTGCCCCTTCGGGGTTTCTAAGGGGTATGAATCGACCATTCTGAATCGATTGGCGCTATCAGAAAATATCGAAATTTTGGTCCCTGAACTCTGACTGCTACTGGGCCCAGAATTTGCACCAAAACAAGTGTTTTATAGGTAAAAAGAATTGATGCTGGTATAGGGCAAAATTGCAGTTTAGGTACTACTTCAAATAGGCTGAAACTTTAAACGCGTTTATCTCGCAAACTACGCGTTCCCGGGCCTTATTTGCCCCTTCGGGGTTTCTAAGGGGTATGAATCGACCATTCTGAATCGATGGCGCTATCAGAAAATATCGAAATTTTGGTCCCTGAACTCTGACTGCTACTGGGCCCAGAATTTGCACCAAAACAAGTGTTTTATGGGTAAAAAGAATTGATGCTGGTATAGGGCAAAATTGCAGTTTAGGTACTTCTTCAAATAGGCTGAAACTTTAAACGCGTTTATCTCGCAAACTACGCGTTCCCGGGCCTTATTTGCCCCTTCGGGGTTTCTAAGGGGTATGAATCGACCATTCTGAATCGATGGCGCTATCAGAAAATATCGAAATTTTGGTCCCTGAACTCTGACTGCTACTGGGCCCAGAATTTGCACCAAAACAAGTGTTTTATAGGTAAAAAGAATTGATGCTGGTATAGGGCAAAATTGCAGTTTAGGTACTTCTTCAAATAGGCTGAAACTTTAAACGCGTTTATCTCGCAAACTACGCGTTCCCGGGCCTTATTTGCCCCTTCGGGGTTTCTAAGGGGTATGAATCGACCATTCTGAATCGATTGGCGCTATCAGAAAATATCGAAATTTTGGTCCCTGAACTCTGACTGCTACTGGGCCCAGAATTTGCACCAAAACAAGTGTTTTATAGGTAAAAAGAATTGATGCTGGTATAGGGCAAAATTGCAGTTTAGGTACTACTTCAAATAGGCTGAAACTTTAAACGCGTTTATCTCGCAAACTACGCGTTCCCGGGCCTTATTTGCCCCTTCGGAGTTTCTAAGGAGTATGCATCGACCATTCTGAATCGCTTGGCGCTATCAGGTAATATCGAAATTTTGGTCCCTGAACTCTGACTGCTACTGGGCCCAGAATTTGCACCAAAACAAGTGTTTTATAGGTAAAAAGAATTGATGCTGGTATAGGGCAAAATTGCAGTTTAGGTACTACTTCAAATAGGCTGAAACTTTAAACGCGTTTATCTCGCAAACTACGCGTTCCCGGGCCTTATTTGCCCCTTCGGGGTTTCTAAGGAGTATGAATCGACCATTCTGAATCGCTTGGCGCTATCAGGTAATATCGAAATTTTGGTCCCTGAACTCTGACTGCTACTGGGCCCAGAATTTGCACCAAAACAAGTGTTTTATAGGTAAAAAGAATTGATGCTGGTATAGGGCAAAATTGCAGTTTAGGTACTTCTTCAAATAGGCTGAAACTTTAAACGCGTTTATCTCGCAAACTACGCGTTCCCGGGCCTTATTTGCCCCTTCGGGGTTTCTAAGGGGTATGAATCGACCATTCTGAATCGATGGCGCTATCAGAAAATATCGAAATTTTGGTCCCTGAACTCTGACTGCTACTGGGCCCAGAATTTGCACCAAAACAAGTGTTTTATGGGTAAAAAGAATTGATGCTGGTATAGGGCAAAATTGCAGTTTAGGTACTTCTTCAAATAGGCTGAAACTTTAAACGCGTTTATCTCGCAAACTACGCGTTCCCTGGCCTTATTTGCCCCTTCGGGGTTTCTAAGGGGTATGAATCGACCATTCTGAATCGATGGCGCTATCAGAAAATATTGAAATTTTGGTTCCTGAACTCGGACTGCTACTGGGCCCAGAATTTGCACCAAAACAAGTGTTTTATAGGTAAAAAGAATTGATGCTGGTATAGGGCAAAATTGCAGTTTAGGTACTTCTTCAAATAGGCTGAAACTTTAAACGCGTTTATCTCGCGAACTACGCGTTCCCGGGCCTTATTTGCCCCTTCGGGGTTTCTATGGGGTATGAATCGACCATTCTGAATCGATTGGCGCTATCAGAAAATATCGAAATTTTGGTCCCTGAACTCTGACTGCTACTGGGCCCAGAATTTGCACCAAAACAAGTGTTTTATAGGTAAAAAGAATTGATGCTGGTATAGGGCAAAATTGCAGTTTAGGTACTTCTTCAAATAGGCTGAAACTTTAAACGCGTTTATCTCGCAAACTACGCGTTCCCGGGCCTTATTTGCCCCTTCGGGGTTTCTAAGGGGTATGAATCGACCATTCTGAATCGATTGGCGCCATCAGAAAATATCGAAATTTTGGTCCCTGAACTCTGACTGCTACTGGGCCCAGAATTTGCACCAAAACAAGTGTTTTATAGGTAAAAAGAATTGATGCTGGTATAGGGCAAAATTGCAGTTTAGGTACTACTTCAAATAGGCTGAAACTTTAAACGCGTTTATCTCGCAAACTACGCGTTCCCGGGCCTTATTTGCCCCTTCGGGGTTTCTAAGGGGTATGAATCGACCATTCTGAATCGATTGGCGCTATCAGAAAATATCGAAATTGTGGTCCCTGAACTCTGACTGCTACTGGGCCCAGAATTTGCACCAAAACAAGTGTTTTATAGGTAAAAAGAATTGATGCTGGTATAGGGCAAAATTGCAGTTTAGGTACTACTTCAAATAGGCTGAAACTTTAAACGCGTTTATCTCGCAAACTACGCGTTCCCGGGCCTTATTTGCCCCTTCGGGGTTTCTAAGGAGTATGCATCGACCATTCTGAATCGATTGGCGCTATCAGGAAATATCGAAATTTTGGTCCCTGAACTCTGACTGCTACTGGGCCCAGAATTTGCACCAAAACAAGTGTTTTATAGGTAAAAAGAATTGATGCTGGTATAGGGCAAAATTGCAGTTTAGGTACTACTTCAAATAGGCTGAAACTATAAACGCGTTTATCTCGCAAACTACGCGTTCCCGGGCCTTATTTGCCCCTTCGGGGTTTCTAAGGGGTATGAATCGACCATTCTGAATCGATTGGCGCTATCAGAAAATATCGAAATTTTGGTCCCTGAACTCTGACTGCTACTGGGCCCAGAATTTGCACCAAAACAAGTGTTTTATAGGTAAAAAGAATTGATGCTGGTATAGGGCAAAATTGCAGTTTAGGTACTACTTCAAATAGGCTGAAACTATAAACGCGTTTATCTCGCAAACTACGCGTTCCCGGGCCTTATTTGCCCCTTCGGGGTTTCTAAGGGGTATGAATCGACCATTCTGAATCGATTGGCGCTATCAGAAAATATCGAAATTTTGGTCCCTGAACTCTGACTGCTACTGGGCCCAGAATTTGCACCAAAACAAGTGTTTTATAGGTAAAAAGAATTGATGCTGGTATAGGGCAAAATTGCAGTTTAGGTACTACTTCAAATAGGCTGAAACTTTAAACGCGTTTATCTCGCAAACTACGCGTTCCCGGGCCTTATTTGCCCCTTCGGGGTTTCTAAGGGGTATGAATCGACCATTCTGAATCGATGGCGCTATCAGAAAATATCGAAATTTTGGTCCCTGAACTCTGACTGCTACTGGGCCCAGAATTTGCACCAAAACAAGTGTTTTATGGGTAAAAAGAATTGATGCTGGTATAGGGCAAAATTGCAGTTTAGGTACTTCTTCAAATAGGCTGAAACTTTAAACGCGTTTATCTCGCAAACTACGCGTTCCCGGGCCTTATTTGCCCCTTCGGGGTTTCTAAGGGGTATGAATCGACCATTCTGAATCGATGGCGCTATCAGAAAATATCGAAATTTTGGTCCCTGAACTCTGACTGCTACTGGGCCCAGAATTTGCACCAAAACAAGTGTTTTATAGGTAAAAAGAATTGATGCTGGTATAGGGCAAAATTGCAGTTTAGGTACTTCTTCAAATAGGCTGAAACTTTAAACGCGTTTATCTCGCAAACTACGCGTTCCCGGGCCTTATTTGCCCCTTCGGGGTTTCTAAGGAGTATGCATCGACCATTCTGAATCGCTTGGCGCTATCAGGTAATATCGAAATTTTGGTCCCTGAACTCTGACTGCTACTGGGCCCAGAATTTGCACCAAAACAAGTGTTTTATAGGTAAAAAGAATTGATGCTGGTATAGGGCAAAATTGCAGTTTAGGTACTACTTCAAATAGGCTGAAACTTTAAACGCGTTTATCTCGCAAACTACGCGTTCCCGGGCCTTATTTGCCCCTTCGGGGTTTCTAAGGAGTATGCATCGACCATTCTGAATCGCTTGGCGCTATCAGGTAATATCGAAATTTTGGTCCCTGAACTCTGACTGCTACTGGGCCCAGAATTTGCACCAAAACAAGTGTTTTATAGGTAAAAAGAATTGATGCTGGTATAGGGCAAAATTGCAGTTTAGGTACTACTTCAAATAGGCTGAAACTATAAACGCGTTTATCTCGCAAACTACGCGTTCCCGGGCCTTATTTGCCCCTTCGGGGTTTCTAAGGGGTATGAATCGACCATTCTGAATCGATTGGCGCTATCAGAAAATATCGAAATTTTGGTCCCTGAACTCTGACTGCTACTGGGCCCAGAATTTGCACCAAAACAAGTGTTTTATAGGTAAAAAGAATTGATGCTGGTATAGGGCAAAATTGCAGTTTAGGTACTACTTCAAATAGGCTGAAACTATAAACGCGTTTATCTCGCAAACTACGCGTTCCCGGGCCTTATTTGCCCCTTCGGGGTTTCTAAGGGGTATGAATCGACCATTCTGAATCGATTGGCGCTATCAGAAAATATCGAAATTGTGGTCCCTGAACTCTGACTGCTACTGGGCCCAGAATTTGCACCAAAACAAGTGTTTTATAGGTAAAAAGAATTGATGCTGGTATAGGGCAAAATTGCAGTTTAGGTACTACTTCAAATAGGCTGAAACTTTAAACGCGTTTATCTCGCAAACTACGCGTTCCCGGGCCTTATTTGCCCCTTCGGGGTTTCTAAGGGGTATGAATCGACCATTCTGAATCGATTGGCGCTATCAGAAAATATCGAAATTTTGGTCCCTGAACTCTGACTGCTACTGGGCCCAGAATTTGCACCAAAACAAGTGTTTTATAGGTAAAAAGAATTGATGCTGGTATAGGGCAAAATTGCAGTTTAGGTACTACTTCAAATAGGCTGAAACTTTAAACGCGTTTATCTCGCAAACTACGCGTTCCCGGGCCTTATTTGCCCCTTCGGGGTTTCTAAGGAGTATGCATCGACCATTCTGAATCGCTTGGCGCTATCAGGTAATATCGAAATTTTGGTCCCTGAACTCTGACTGCTACTGGGCCCAGAATTTGCACCAAAACAAGTGTTTTATAGGTAAAAAGAATTGATGCTGGTATAGGGCAAAATTGCAGTTTAGGTACTACTTCAAATAGGCTGAAACTATAAACGCGTTTATCTCGCAAACTACGCGTTCCCGGGCCTTATTTGCCCCTTCGGGGTTTCTAAGGGGTATGAATCGACCATTCTGAATCGATTGGCGCTATCAGAAAATATCGAAATTTTGGTCCCTGAACTCTGACTGCTACTGGGCCCAGAATTTGCACCAAAACAAGTGTTTTATAGGTAAAAAGAATTGATGCTGGTATAGGGCAAAATTGCAGTTTAGGTACTACTTCAAATAGGCTGAAACTATAAACGCGTTTATCTCGCAAACTACGCGTTCCCGGGCCTTATTTGCCCCTTCGGGGTTTCTAAGGGGTATGAATCGACCATTCTGAATCGATTGGCGCTATCAGAAAATATCGAAATTGTGGTCCCTGAACTCTGACTGCTACTGGGCCCAGAATTTGCACCAAAACAAGTGTTTTATAGGTAAAAAGAATTGATGCTGGTATAGGGCAAAATTGCAGTTTAGGTACTACTTCAAATAGGCTGAAACTTTAAACGCGTTTATCTCGCAAACTACGCGTTCCCGGGCCTTATTTGCCCCTTCGGGGTTTCTAAGGAGTATGCATCGACCATTCTGAATCGATTGGCGCTATCAGGAAATATCGAAATTTTGGTCCCTGAACTCTGACTGCTACTGGGCCCAGAATTTGCACCAAAACAAGTGTTTTATAGGTAAAAAGAATTGATGCTGGTATAGGGCAAAATTGCAGTTTAGGTACTACTTCAAATAGGCTGAAACTATAAACGCGTTTATCTCGCAAACTACGCGTTCCCGGGCCTTATTTGCCCCTTCGGGGTTTCTAAGGGGTATGAATCGACCATTCTGAATCGATTGGCGCTATCAGAAAATATCGAAATTTTGGTCCCTGAACTCTGACTGCTACTGGGCCCAGAATTTGCACCAAAACAAGTGTTTTATAGGTAAAAAGAATTGATGCTGGTATAGGGCAAAATTGCAGTTTAGGTACTACTTCAAATAGGCTGAAACTATAAACGCGTTTATCTCGCAAACTACGCGTTCCCGGGCCTTATTTGCCCCTTCGGGGTTTCTAAGGGGTATGAATCGACCATTCTGAATCGATTGGCGCTATCAGAAAATATCGAAATTTTGGTCCCTGAACTCTGACTGCTACTGGGCCCAGAATTTGCACCAAAACAAGTGTTTTATAGGTAAAAAGAATTGATGCTGGTATAGGGCAAAATTGCAGTTTAGGTACTACTTCAAATAGGCTGAAACTTTAAACGCGTTTATCTCGCAAACTACGCGTTCCCGGGCCTTATTTGCCCCTTCGGGGTTTCTAAGGGGTATGAATCGACCATTCTGAATCGATGGCGCTATCAGAAAATATCGAAATTTTGGTCCCTGAACTCTGACTGCTACTGGGCCCAGAATTTGCACCAAAACAAGTGTTTTATAGGTAAAAAGAATTGATGCTGGTATAGGGCAAAATTGCAGTTTAGGTACTTCTTCAAATAGGCTGAAACTTTAAACGCGTTTATCTCGCAAACTACGCGTTCCCGGGCCTTATTTGCCCCTTCGGGGTTTCTAAGGGGTATGAATCGACCATTCTGAATCGATGGCGCTATCAGAAAATATCGAAATTTTGGTCCCTGAACTCTGACTGCTACTGGGCCCAGAATTTGCACCAAAACAAGTGTTTTATAGGTAAAAAGAATTGATGCTGGTATAGGGCAAAATTGCAGTTTAGGTACTTCTTCAAATAGGCTGAAACTTTAAACGCGTTTATCTCGCAAACTACGCGTTCCCGGGCCTTATTTGCCCCTTCGGGGTTTCTAAGGGGTATGAATCGACCATTCTGAATCGATTGGCGCTATCAGAAAATATCGAAATTTTGGTCCCTGAACTCTGACTGCTACTGGGCCCAGAATTTGCACCAAAACAAGTGTTTTATAGGTAAAAAGAATTGATGCTGGTATAGGGCAAAATTGCAGTTTAGGTACTACTTCAAATAGGCTGAAACTTTAAACGCGTTTATCTCGCAAACTACGCGTTCCCGGGCCTTATTTGCCCCTTCGGGGTTTCTAAGGAGTATGCATCGACCATTCTGAATCGCTTGGCGCTATCAGGAAATATCGAAATTTTGGTCCCTGAACTCTGACTGCTACTGGGCCCAGAATTTGCACCAAAACAAGTGTTTTATAGGTAAAAAGAATTGATGCTGGTATAGGGCAAAATTGCAGTTTAGGTACTACTTCAAATAGGCTGAAACTATAAACGCGTTTATCTCGCAAACTACGCGTTCCCGGGCCTTATTTGCCCCTTCGGGGTTTCTAAGGGGTATGAATCGACCATTCTGAATCGATTGGCGCTATCAGAAAATATCGAAATTTTGGTCCCTGAACTCTGACTGCTACTGGGCCCAGAATTTGCACCAAAACAAGTGTTTTATAGGTAAAAAGAATTGATGCTGGTATAGGGCAAAATTGCAGTTTAGGTACTACTTCAAATAGGCTGAAACTATAAACGCGTTTATCTCGCAAACTACGCGTTCCCGGGCCTTATTTGCCCCTTCGGGGTTTCTAAGGGGTATGAATCGACCATTCTGAATCGATTGGCGCTATCAGAAAATATCGAAATTTTGGTCCCTGAACTCTGACTGCTACTGGGCCCAGAATTTGCACCAAAACAAGTGTTTTATAGGTAAAAAGAATTGATGCTGGTATAGGGCAAAATTGCAGTTTAGGTACTACTTCAAATAGGCTGAAACTTTAAACGCGTTTATCTCGCAAACTACGCGTTCCCGGGCCTTATTTGCCCCTTCGGGGTTTCTAAGGGGTATGAATCGACCATTCTGAATCGATTGGCGCTATCAGAAAATATCGAAATTTTGGTCCCTGAACTCTGACTGCTACTGGGCCCAGAATTTGCACCAAAACAAGTGTTTTATAGGTAAAAAATATTGATGCTGGTATAGGGCAAAATTGCAGTTTAGGTACTACTTCAAATAGGCTGAAACTATAAACGCGTTTATCTCGCAAACTACGCGTTCCCGGGCCTTATTTGCCCCTTCGGGGTTTCTAAGGGGTATGAATCGACCATTCTGAATCGATTGGCGCTATCAGAAAATATCGAAATTTTGGTCCCTGAACTCTGACTGCTACTGGGCCCAGAATTTGCACCAAAACAAGTGTTTTATAGGTAAAAAGAATTGATGCTGGTATAGGGCAAAATTGCAGTTTAGGTACTACTTCAAATAGGCTGAAACTTTAAACGCGTTTATCTCGCAAACTACGCGTTCCCGGGCCTTATTTGCCCCTTCGGGGTTTCTAAGGGGTATGAATCGACCATTCTGAATCGATGGCGCTATCAGAAAATATCGAAATTTTGGTCCCTGAACTCTGACTGCTACTGGGCCCAGAATTTGCACCAAAACAAGTGTTTTATAGGTAAAAAGAATTGATGCTGGTATAGGGCAAAATTGCAGTTTAGGTACTACTTCAAATAGGCTGAAACTTTAAACGCGTTTATCTCGCAAACTACGCGTTCCCGGGCCTTATTTGCCCCTTCGGGGTTTCTAAGGGGTATGAATCGACCATTCTGAATCGATTGGCGCTATCAGAAAATATCGAAATTTTGGTCCCTGAACTCTGACTGCTACTGGGCCCAGAATTTGCACCAAAACAAGTGTTTTATAGGTAAAAAGAATTGATGCTGGTATAGGGCAAAATTGCAGTTTAGGTACTACTTCAAATAGGCTGAAACTATAAACGCGTTTATCTCGCAAACTACGCGTTCCCGGGCCTTATTTGCCCCTTCGGGGTTTCTAAGGGGTATGAATCGACCATTCTGAATCGATTGGCGCTATCAGAAAATATCGAAATTTTGGTCCCTGAACTCTGACTGCTACTGGGCCCAGAATTTGCACCAAAACAAGTGTTTTATAGGTAAAAAGAATTGATGCTGGTATAGGGCAAAATTGCAGTTTAGGTACTACTTCAAATAGGCTGAAACTTTAAACGCGTTTATCTCGCAAACTACGCGTTCCCGGGCCTTATTTGCCCCTTCGGGGTTTCTAAGGGGTATGAATCGACCATTCTGAATCGATGGCGCTATCAGAAAATATCGAAATTTTGGTCCCTGAACTCTGACTGCTACTGGGCCCAGAATTTGCACCAAAACAAGTGTTTTATAGGTAAAAAGAATTGATGCTGGTATAGGGCAAAATTGCAGTTTAGGTACTTCTTCAAATAGGCTGAAACTTTAAACGCGTTTATCTCGCAAACTACGCGTTCCCGGGCCTTATTTGCCCCTTCGGGGTTTCTAAGGGGTATGAATCGACCATTCTGAATCGATTGGCGCCATCAGAAAATATCGAAATTTTGGTCCCTGAACTCTGACTGCTACTGGGCCCAGAATTTGCACCAAAACAAGTGTTTTATAGGTAAAAAGAATTGATGCTGGTATAGGGCAAAATTGCAGTTTAGGTACTACTTCAAATAGGCTGAAACTTTAAACGCGTTTATCTCGCAAACTACGCGTTCCCGGGCCTTATTTGCCCCCTTCGGGGTTTCTAAGGGGTATGAATCGACCATTCTGAATCGATTGGCGCTATCAGAAAATATCGAAATTTTGGTCCCTGAACTCTGACTGCTACTGGGCCCAGAATTTGCACCAAAACAAGTGTTTTATAGGTAAAAAGAATTGATGCTGGTATAGGGCAAAATTGCAGTTTAGGTACTACTTCAAATAGGCTGAAACTTTAAACGCGTTTATCTCGCAAACTACGCGTTCCCGGGCCTTATTTGCCCCTTCGGGGTTTCTAAGGGGTATGAATCGACCATTCTGAATCGATTGGCGCTATCAGAAAATATCGAAATTTTGGTCCCTGAACTCTGACTGCTACTGGGCCCAGAATTTGCACCAAAACAAGTGTTTTATAGGTAAAAAATATTGATGCTGGTATAGGGCAAAATTGCAGTTTAGGTACTACTTCAAATAGGCTGAAACTATAAACGCGTTTATCTCGCAAACTACGCGTTCCCGGGCCTTATTTGCCCCTTCGGGGTTTCTAAGGGGTATGAATCGACCATTCTGAATCGATTGGCGCTATCAGAAAATATCGAAATTTTGGTCCCTGAACTCTGACTGCTACTGGGCCCAGAATTTGCACCAAAACAAGTGTTTTATAGGTAAAAAGAATTGATGCTGGTATAGGGCAAAATTGCAGTTTAGGTACTACTTCAAATAGGCTGAAACTTTAAACGCGTTTATCTCGCAAACTACGCGTTCCCGGGCCTTATTTGCCCCCTTCGGGGTTTCTAAGGGGTATGGATCGACCATTCTGAATCGATGGCGCTATCAGAAAATATCGAAATTTTGGTCCCTGAACTCTGACTGCTACTGGGCCCAGAATTTGCACCAAAACAAGTGTTTTATAGGTAAAAAGAATTGATGCTGGTATAGGGCAAAATTGCAGTTTAGGTACTACTTCAAATAGGCTGAAACTTTAAACGCGTTTATCTCGCAAACTACGCGTTCCCGGGCCTTATTTGCCCCTTCGGGGTTTCTAAGGGGTATGAATCGACCATTCTGAATCGATTGGCGCTATCAGAAAATATCGAAATTTTGGTCCCTGAACTCTGACTGCTACTGGGCCCAGAATTTGCACCAAAACAAGTGTTTTATAGGTAAAAAGAATTGATGCTGGTATAGGGCAAAATTGCAGTTTAGGTACTACTTCAAATAGGCTGAAACTATAAACGCGTTTATCTCGCAAACTACGCGTTCCCGGGCCTTATTTGCCCCTTCGGGGTTTCTAAGGGGTATGAATCGACCATTCTGAATCGATTGGCGCTATCAGAAAATATCGAAATTTTGGTCCCTGAACTCTGACTGCTACTGGGCCCAGAATTTGCACCAAAACAAGTGTTTTATAGGTAAAAAGAATTGATGCTGGTATAGGGCAAAATTGCAGTTTAGGTACTACTTCAAATAGGCTGAAACTTTAAACGCGTTTATCTCGCAAACTACGCGTTCCCGGGCCTTATTTGCCCCTTCGGGGTTTCTAAGGGGTATGAATCGACCATTCTGAATCGATGGCGCTATCAGAAAATATCGAAATTTTGGTCCCTGAACTCTGACTGCTACTGGGCCCAGAATTTGCACCAAAACAAGTGTTTTATAGGTAAAAAGAATTGATGCTGGTATAGGGCAAAATTGCAGTTTAGGTACTTCTTCAAATAGGCTGAAACTTTAAACGCGTTTATCTCGCAAACTACGCGTTCCCGGGCCTTATTTGCCCCTTCGGGGTTTCTAAGGGGTATGAATCGACCATTCTGAATCGATTGGCGCCATCAGAAAATATCGAAATTTTGGTCCCTGAACTCTGACTGCTACTGGGCCCAGAATTTGCACCAAAACAAGTGTTTTATAGGTAAAAAGAATTGATGCTGGTATAGGGCAAAATTGCAGTTTAGGTACTACTTCAAATAGGCTGAAACTTTAAACGCGTTTATCTCGCAAACTACGCGTTCCCGGGCCTTATTTGCCCCTTCGGGGTTTCTAAGGGGTATGAATCGACCATTCTGAATCGATTGGCGCTATCAGAAAATATCGAAATTTTGGTCCCTGAACTCTGACTGCTACTGGGCCCAGAATTTGCACCAAAACAAGTGTTTTATAGGTAAAAAGAATTGATGCTGGTATAGGGCAAAATTGCAGTTTAGGTACTACTTCAAATAGGCTGAAACTTTAAACGCGTTTATCTCGCAAACTACGCGTTCCCGGGCCTAAGGGGTATGAATCGACCATTCTGAATCGATTGGCGCTATCAGAAAATATCGAAATTTTGGTCCCTGAACTCTGACTGCTACTGGGCCCAGAATTTGCACCAAAACAAGTGTTTTATAGGTAAAAAGAATTGATGCTGGTATAGGGCAAAATTGCAGTTTAGGTACTACTTCAAATAGGCTGAAACTTTAAACGCGTTTATCTCGCAAACTACGCGTTCCCGGGCCTTATTTGCCCATTCGGGGTTTCTAAGGGGTATGAATCGACCATTCTGAATCGATTGGCGCTATCAGAAAATATCGAAATTTTGGTCCCTGAACTCTGACTGCTACTGGGCCCAGAATTTGCACCAAAACAAGTGTTTTATAGGTAAAAAGAATTGATGCTGGTATAGGGCAAAATTGCAGTTTAGGTACTACTTCAAATAGGCTGAAACTTTAAACGCGTTTATCTCGCAAACTACGCGTTCCCGGGCCTTATTTGCCCCTTCGGGGTTTCTAAGGGGTATGAATCGACCATTCTGAATCGATTGGCGCCATCAGAAAATATCGAAATTTTGGTCCCTGAACTCTGACTGCTACTGGGCCCAGAATTTGCACCAAAACAAGTGTTTTATAGGTAAAAAGAATTGATGCTGGTATAGGGCAAAATTGCAGTTTAGGTACTACTTCAAATAGGCTGAAACTTTAAACGCGTTTATCTCGCAAACTACGCGTTCCCGGGCCTTATTTGCCCCTTCGGGGTTTCTAAGGGGTATGAATCGACCATTCTGAATCGATTGGCGCTATCATAAAATATCGAAATTTTGGTCCCTGAACTCTGACTGCTACTGGGCCCAGAATTTGCACCAAAACAAGTGTTTTATAGGTAAAAAGAATTGATGCTGGTATAGGGCAAAATTGCAGTTTAGGTACTACTTCAAATAGGCTGAAACTTTAAACGCGTTTATCTCGCAAACTACGCGTTCCCGGGCCTTATTTGCCCCTTCGGGGTTTCTAAGGGGTATGAATCGACCATTCTGAATCGATTGGCGCTATCAGAAAATATCGAAATTTTGGTCCCTGAACTCTGACTGCTACTGGGCCCAGAATTTGCACCAAAACAAGTGTTTTATAGGTAAAAAGAATTGATGCTGGTATAGGGCAAAATTGCAGTTTAGGTACTACTTCAAATAGGCTGAAACTTTAAACGCGTTTATCTCGCAAACTACGCGTTCCCGGGCCTTATTAGCCCCTTCGGGGTTTCTAAGGGGTATGAATCGACCATTCTGTATCGATTGGCGCTATCAGAAAATATCGAAATTTTGGTCCCTGAACTCTGACTGCTACTGGACCCAGAATTTGCACCAAAACAAGTGTTTTATAGGTAAAAAGAATTGATGCTGGTATAGGGCAAAATTGCAGTTTAATTACTACTTCAAATAGGCTGAAACTTTAAACGCGTTTATCTCGCAAACTACGCGTTCCCGGGCCTTATTTGCCCCTTCGGGGTTTCTAAGGGGTATGAATCGACCATTCTGAATCGATTGGCGCCATCAGAAAATATCGAAATTTTGGTCCCTGAACTCTGACTGCTACTGGGCCCAGAATTTGCACCAATACAAGTGTTTTATAGGTAAAACGAATTGATGCTGGTATACGGCAAAATTGCAGTTTAGGTACTACTTCAAATAGGCTGAAACTTTAAACGCGTTTATCTCGCAAACTACGCGTTCCCGGGCCTTATTTGATCCTTTGGGGTTTCTAAGGGGTATGAATCGACCATTCTGAATCGATTGGCGCCATCAGAAAATATCGAAATTTTGGTCCCTGAACTCTGACTGCTACTGGGCCCAGAATTTGCACCAAAACAAGTGTTTTATAGGTAAAAAGAATTGATGCTGGTATAGGGCAAAATTGCAGTTTAGGTACTACTTCAAATAGGCTGAAACTATAAACGCGTTTATCTCGCAAACTACGCGTTCCCGGGCCTTATTTGCCCCTTCGGGGTTTCTAAGGGGTATGAATCGACCATTCTGAATCGATTGGCGCTATCAGAAAATATCGAAATTTTGGTCCCTGAACTCTGACTGCTACTGGGCCCAGAATTTGCACCAAAACAAGTGTTTTATAGGTAAAAAGAATTGATGCTGGTATAGGGCAAAATTGCAGTTTAGGTACTACTTCAAATAGGCTGAAACTTTAAACGCGTTTATCTCGCAAACTACGCGTTCCCGGGCCTTATTTGCCCCTTCGGGGTTTCTAAGGGGTATGAATCGACCATTCTGAATCGATGGCGCTATCAGAAAATATCGAAATTTTGGTCCCTGAACTCTGACTGCTACTGGGCCCAGAATTTGCACCAAAACAAGTGTTTTATAGGTAAAAAGAATTGATGCTGGTATAGGGCAAAATTGCAGTTTAGGTACTTCTTCAAATAGGCTGAAACTTTAAACGCGTTTATCTCGCAAACTACGCGTTCCCGGGCCTTATTTGCCCCTTCGGGGTTTCTAAGGGGTATGAATCGACCATTCTGAATCGATTGGCGCCATCAGAAAATATCGAAATTTTGGTCCCTGAACTCTGACTGCTACTGGGCCCAGAATTTGCACCAAAACAAGTGTTTTATAGGTAAAAAGAATTGATGCTGGTATAGGGCAAAATTGCAGTTTAGGTACTACTTCAAATAGGCTGAAACTTTAAACGCGTTTATCTCGCAAACTACGCGTTCCCGGGCCTTATTTGCCCCTTCGGGGTTTCTAAGGGGTATGAATCGACCATTCTGAATCGATTGGCGCTATCAGAAAATATCGAAATTTTGGTCCCTGAACTCTGACTGCTACTGGGCCCAGAATTTGCACCAAAACAAGTGTTTTATAGGTAAAAAGAATTGATGCTGGTATAGGGCAAAATTGCAGTTTAGGTACTACTTCAAATAGGCTGAAACTTTAAACGCGTTTATCTCGCAAACTACGCGTTCCCGGGCCTAAGGGGTATGAATCGACCATTCTGAATCGATTGGCGCTATCAGAAAATATCGAAATTTTGGTCCCTGAACTCTGACTGCTACTGGGCCCAGAATTTGCACCAAAACAAGTGTTTTATAGGTAAAAAGAATTGATGCTGGTATAGGGCAAAATTGCAGTTTAGGTACTACTTCAAATAGGCTAAAACTTTAAACGCGTTTATCTCGCAAACTACGCGTTCCCGGGCCTTATTTGCCCCTTCGGGGTTTCTAAGGGGTATGAATCGACCATTCTGAATCGATTGGCGCCATCAGAAAATATCGAAATTTTGGTCCCTGAACTCTGACTGCTACTGGGCCCAGAATTTGCACCAAAACAAGTGTTTTATAGGTAAAAAGAATTGATGCTGGTATAGGGCAAAATTGCAGATTAGGTACTACTTCAAATAGGCTGAAACTTTAAACGCGTTTACTCGCAAACTACGCGTTCCCGGGCCTTATTTGCCCCTTCGGGGTTTCTAAGGGGTATGAATCGACCATTCTGAATCGATTGGCACTATCAGAAAATATCGAAATTTTGGTCCCTGAACTCTGACTGCTAGTGGGCCCAGAATTTGCACCAAAACAAGTGTTTTATAGGTAAAAAGAATTGATGCTGGTATAGGGCAAAATTGCAGTTTAGGTACTACTTCAAATAGGCTGAAACTTTAAACGCGTTTATCTCGCAAACTACGCGTTCCCGGGCCTAAGGGGTATGAATCGACCATTCTGAATCGATTGGCGCTATCAGAAAATATCGAGATTTTCGTCCCTGAACTCTGACTGCTACTGGGCCCAGAATTTGCACCAAAACAAGTGTTTTATAGGTAAAAAGAATTGATGCTGGTATAGGGCAAAATTGCAGTTTAGGTACTACTTCAAATAGGCTGAAACTTTAAACGCGTTTATCTCGCAAACTACGCGTTCCCGGGCCTTATTTGCCCCATCGGGGTTTCTAAGGGGTATGAATCGACCATTCTGAATCGATTGGCGCCATCAGAAAATATCGATATTTTGGTCCCTGAACTCTGACTGCTACTGGGCCCAGAATTTGCACCAAAACAAGTGTTTTATAGGTAAAAAGAATTGATGCTGGTATAGGGCAAAATTGCAGTTTAGGTACTACTTCAAATAGGCTGAAACTTTAAACGCGTTTATCTCGCAAACTACGCGTTCCCGGGCCTTATTTGCCCCTTCGGGGTTTCTAAGGGGTATGAATCGACCATTCTGAATCGATTGGCGCTATCAGAAAATATCGAAATTTTGGTCCCTGAACTCTGACTGCTACTGGGCCCAGAATTTGCACCAAAACAAGTGTTTTATAGGTAAAAAGAATTGATGCTGGTATAGGGCAAAATTGCAGTTTAGGTACTACTTCAAATAGGCTGAAACTTTAAACGCGTTTATCTCGCAAACTACGCGTTCCCGGGCCTTATTTGCCCCTTCGGGGTTTCTAAGGGGTATGAATCGACCATTCTGAATCGATTGGCGCTATCATAAAATATCGAAATTTCGGTCCCTGAACTCTGACTGCTACTGGGCCCAGAATTTGCACCAAAACAAGTGTTTTATAGGTAAAAAGAATTGATGCTGGTATAGGGCAAAATTGCAGTTTAGGTACTACTTCAAATAGGCTGAAACTTTAAACGCGTTTATCTCGCAAACTACGCGTTCCCGGGCCTTATTTGCCCCTTCGGGGTTTCTAAGGGGTATGAATCGACCATTCTGAATCGATTGGCGCTATCAGAAAATATCGAAATTTTGGTCCCTGAACTCTGACTGCTACTGGGCCCAGAATTTGCACCAAAACAAGTGTTTTATAGGTAAAAAGAATTGATGCTGGTATAGGGCAAAATTGCAGTTTAATTACTACTTCAAATAGGCTGAAACTTTAAACGCGTTTATCTCGCAAACTACGCGTTCCCGGGCCTTATTTGCCCCTTCGGGGTTTCTAAGGGCTATGAATCGACCATTCTGAATCGATTGGCGCCATCAGAAAATATCGAAATTTTGGTCCCTGAACTCTGACTGCTACTGGGCCCAGAATTTGCACCAATACAAGTGTTTTATAGGTAAAACGAATTGATGCTGGTATACGGCAAAATTGCAGTTTAGGTACTACTTCAAATAGGCTGAAACTTTAAACGCGTTTATCTCGCAAACTACGCGTTCCCGGGCCTTATTTGATCCTTTGGGGTTTCTAAGGGGTATGAATCGACCATTCTGAATCGATTGGCGCCATCAGAAAATATCGAAATTTTGGTCCCTGAACTCTGACTGCTACTGGGCCCAGAATTTGCACCAAAACAAGTGTTTTATAGGTAAAAAGAATTGATGCTGGTATAGGGCAAAATTGCAGTTTAGGTACTACTTCAAATAGGCTGAAACTTTAAACGCGTTTATCTCGCAAACTACGCGTTCCCGGGCCTTATTTGCCCCTTCGGGGTTTCTAAGGGGTATGCATCGACCATTCTGAATCGATTGGCGCTATCAGAAAATATCGAAATTTTGGTCCCTGAACTCTGACTGCTACTGGGCCCAGAATTTGCACCAAACCAAGTGTTTTATAGGTAAAAAGAATTGATGCTGGTATAGGGCAAAATTGCAGTTTAGGTACTACTTCAAATAGGCTGAAACTTTAAACGCGTTTATCTCGCAAACTACGCGTTCCCGGGCCTTATTTGCCCCTTCGGGGTTTCTAAGGGGTATGAATCGACCATTCTGAATCGATTGGCGCTATCAGAAAATATCGAAATTTTGGTCCCTGAACTCTGACTGCTACTGGGCCCAGAATTTGCACCAAAACAAGTGTTTTATAGGTAAAAAGAATTGATGCTGGTATAGGGCAAAATTGCAGTTTAGGTACTACTTCAAATAGGCTGAAACTTTAAACGCGTTTATCTCGCAAACTACGCGTTCCCGGGCCTTATTTGCCCCTTCGGGGTTTCTAAGGGGTATGAATCGACCATTCTGAATCGATTGGCGCTATCAGAAAATATCGAAATTTTGGTCCCTGAACTCTGACTGCTACTGGGCCCAGAATTTGCACCAAAACAAGTGTTTTATAGGTAAAAAGAATTGATGCTGGTATAGGGCAAAATTGCAGTTTAGGTACTACTTCAAATAGGCTGAAACTTTAAACGCGTTTATCTCGCAAACTACGCGTTCCCGGGCCTTATTTGCCCCTTCGGGGTTTCTAAGGGGTATGAATCGACCATTCTGAATCGATTGGCGCTATCATAAAATATCGAAATTTTGGTCCCTGAACTCTGACTGCTACTGGGCCCAGAATTTGCACCAAAACAAGTGTTTTATAGGTAAAAAGAATTGATGCTGGTATAGGGCAAAATTGCAGTTTAGGTACTACTTCAAATAGGCTGAAACTTTAAACGCGTTTATCTCGCAAACTACGCGTTCCCGGGCCTTATTTGCCCCTTCGGGGTTTCTAAGGGGTATGAATCGACCATTCTGAATCGATTGGCGCTATCAGAAAATATCGAAATTTTGGTCCCTGAACTCTGACTGCTACTGGACCCAGAATTTGCACCAAAACAAGTGTTTTATAGGTAAAAAGAATTGATGCTGGTATAGGGCAAAATTGCAGTTTAATTACTACTTCAAATAGGCTGAAACTTTAAACGCGTTTATCTCGCAAACTACGCGTTCCCGGGCCTTATTTGCCCCTTCGGGGTTTCTAAGGGGTATGAATCGACCATTCTGAATCGATTGGCGCCATCAGAAAATATCGAAATTTTGGTCCCTGAACTCTGACTGCTACTGGGCCCAGAATTTGCACCAATACAAGTGTTTTATAGGTAAAACGAATTGATGCTGGTATACGGCAAAATTGCAGTTTAGGTACTACTTCAAATAGGCTGAAACTTTAAACGCGTTTATCTCGCAAACTACGCGTTCCCGGGCCTTATTTGATCCTTTGGGGTTTCTAAGGGTATGAATCGACCATTCTGAATCGATTGGCGCCATCAGAAAATATCGAAATTTTGGTCCCTGAACTCTGACTGCTACTGGGCCCAGAATTTGCACCAAAACAAGTGTTTTATAGGTAAAAAGAATTGATGCTGGTATAGGGCAAAATTGCAGTTTAGGTACTACTTCAAATAGGCTGAAACTTTAAACGCGTTTATCTCGCAAACTACGCGTTCCCGGGCCTTATTTGCCCCTTCGGGGTTTCTAAGGGGTATGCATCGACCATTCTGAATCGATTGGCGCTATCAGAAAATATCGAAATTTTGGTCCCTGAACTCTGACTGCTACTGGGCCCAGAATTTGCACCAAACCAAGTGTTTTATAGGTAAAAAGAATTGATGCTGGTATAGGGCAAAATTGCAGTTTAGGTACTACTTCAAATAGGCTGAAACTTTAAACGCGTTTATCTCGCAAACTACGCGTTCCCGGGCCTTATTTGCCCCTTCGGGGTTTCTAAGGGGTATGAATCGACCATTCTGAATCGATTGGCGCTATCAGAAAATATCGAAATTTTGGTCCCTGAACTCTGACTGCTACTGGGCCCAGAATTTGCACCAAAACAAGTGTTTTATAGGTAAAAAGAATTGATGCTGGTATAGGGCAAAATTGCAGTTTAGGTACTACTTCAAATAGGCTGAAACTTTAAACGCGTTTATCTCGCAAACTACGCGTTCCCGGGCCTTATTTGCACCTTCGGGGTTTCTAAGGGGTATGCATCGACCATTCTGAATCGATTGGCGCTATCAGAAAATATCGAAATTTTGGTCCCTGAACTCTGACTGCTACTGGGCCCAGAATTTGCACCAAAACAAGTGTTTTATAGGTAAAAAGAATTGATGCTGGTATAGGGCAAAATTGCAGTTTAGGTACTACTTCAAATAGGCTGAAACTTTAAACGCGTTTATCTCGCAAACTACGCGTTCCCGGGCCTTATTTGCCCCTTCGGGGTTTCTAAGGGGTATGAATCGACCATTCTGAATCGATTGGCGCTATCAGAAAATATCGAAATTTTGGTCCCTGAACTCTGACTGCTACTGGGCCCAGAATTTGCACCAAAACAAGTGTTTTATAGGTAAAAAGAATTGATGCACGTATAGGGCAAAATTGCAGTTTAGGTACTACTTCAAATAGGCTGAAACTATAAACGCGTTTATCTCGCAAACTACGCGTTCCCGGGCCTTATTTGCCCCTTCGGGGTTTCTAAGGGGTATGAATCGACCATTCTGAATCGATTGGCGCTATCAGAAAATATCGAAATTTTGGTCCCTGAACTCTGACTGCTACTGGGCCCAGAATTTGCACCAAAACAAGTGTTTTATAGGTAAAAAGAATTGATGCTGGTATAGGGCAAAATTGCAGTTTAGGTACTACTTCAAATAGTCTGAAACTTTAAACGCGTTTATCTCGCAAACTACGCGTTCCCGGGCCTTATTTGCCCCTTCGGGGTTTCTAAGGGGTATGAATCGACCATTCTGAATCGATGGCGCTATCAGAAAATATCGAAATTTTGGTCCCTGAACTCTGACTGCTACTGGGCCCAGAATTTGCACCAAAACAAGTGTTTTATAGGTAAAAAGAATTGATGCTGGTATAGGGCAAAATTGCAGTTTAGGTACTACTTCAAATAGGCTGAAACTTTAAACGCGTTTATCTCGCAAACTACGCGTTCCCGGGCCTTATTTGCCCCTTCGGGGTTTCTAAGGGGTATGAATCGACCATTCTGAATCGATTGGCGCTATCAGAAAATATCGAAATTTTGGTCCCTGAACTCTGACTGCTACTGGGCCCAGAATTTGCACCAAAACAAGTGTCTTATAGGTAAAAAGAATTGATGCTGGTATAGGGCAAAATTGCAGTTTAGGTACTACTTCAAATAGGCTGAAACTTTAAACGCGTTTATCTCGCAAACTACGCGTTCCCGGGCCTTATTTGCCCCTTCGGGGTTTCTAAGGGGTATGAATCGACCATTCTGAATCGATTGGCGCCATCAGAAAATATCGAAATTTTGGTCCCTGAACTCTGACTGCTACTGGGCCCAGAATTTGCACCAAAACAAGTGTTTTATAGGTAAAAAGAATTGATGCTGGTATAGGGCAAAATTGCAGTTTAGGTACTACTTCAAATAGGCTGAAACTTTAAACGCGTTTATCTCGCAAACTACGCGTTCCCGGGCCTTATTTGCCCCTTCGGGGTTTCTAAGGGGTATGAATCGACCATTCTGAATCGATTGGCGCCATCAGAAAATATCGAAATTTTGGTCCCTGAACTCTGACTGCTACTGGGCCCAGAATTTGCACCAAAACAAGTGTTTTATAGGTAAAAAGAATTGATGCTGGTATAGGGCAAAATTGCAGTTTAGGTACTACTTCAAATAGGCTGAAACTTTAAACGCATTTATCTCGCAAACTTCGCGTTCCCGGGCCTTATTTGCCCCTTCGGGGTTTCGTAAGGGGTATGAATCGACCATTCTGAATCGATTGGCGCCATCAGAAAATATCGAAATTTTGGTCCCTGAACTCTGACTGCTACTGGGCCCAGAATTTGCACCAAAACAAGTGTTTTATAGGTAAAAAGAATTGATGCTGGTATAGGGCAAAATTGCAGTTTAGGTACTACTTCAAATAGGCTGAAACTTTAAACGCGTTTATCTCGCAAACTACGCGTTCCCGGGCCTTATTTGCCCCTTTGGGGTTTCTAAGGGGTATGAATCGACCATTCTGAATCGATTGGCGCCATCAGAAAATATCGAAATTTTGGTCCCTGAACTCTGACTGCTACTGGGCCCAGAATTTGCACCAAAACAAGTGTTTTATAGGTAAAAAGAATTGATGCTGGTATAGGGCAAAATTGCAGTTTAGGTACTACTTCAAATAGGCTGAAACTTTAAACGCGTTTATCTCGCAAACTACGCGTTCCCGGGCCTTATTTGCCCCTTCGGGGTTTCTAAGGGGTATGCATCGACCATTCTGAATCGATTGGCGCTATCAGAAAATATCGAAATTTTGGTCCCTGAACTCTGACTGCTACTGGGCCCAGAATTTGCACCAAACCAAGTGTTTTATAGGTAAAAAGAATTGATGCTGGTATAGGGCAAAATTGCAGTTTAGGTACTACTTCAAATAGGCTGAAACTTTAAACGCGTTTATCTCGCAAACTACGCGTTCCCGGGCCTTATTTGCCCCTTCGGGGTTTCTAAGGGGTATGAATCGACCATTCTGAATCGTTTGGCGCTATCAGAAAATATCGAAATTTTGGTCCCTGAACTCTGACTGCTACTGGGCCCAGAATTTGCACCAAAACAAGTGTTTTATAGGTAAAAAGAATTGATGCTGGTATAGGGCAAAATTGCAGTTTAGGTACTACTTCAAATAGGCTGAAACTTTAAACGCGTTTATCTCGCAAACTACGCGTTCCCGGGCCTTATTTGCCCCTTCGGGGTTTCTAAGGGGTATGAATCGACCATTCTGAATCGATTGGCGCTATCATAAAATATCGAAATTTCGGTCCCTGAACTCTGACTGCTACTGGGCCCAGAATTTGCACCAAAACAAGTGTTTTATAGGTAAAAAGAATTGATGCTGGTATAGGGCAAAATTGCAGTTTAGGTACTACTTCAAATAGGCTGAAACTTTAAACGCGTTTATCTCGCAAACTACGCGTTCCCGGGCCTTATTTGCCCCTTCGGGGTTTCTAAGGGGTATGAATCGACCATTCTGAATCGATTGGCGCTATCAGAAAATATCGAAATTTTGGTCCCTGAACTCTGACTGCTACTGGGCCCAGAATTTGCACCAAAACAAGTGTTTTATAGGTAAAAAGAATTGATGCTGGTATAGGGCAAAATTGCAGTTTAATTACTACTTCAAATAGGCTGAAACTTTAAACGCGTTTATCTCGCAAACTACGCGTTCCCGGGCCTTATTTGCCCCTTCGGGGTTTCTAAGGGCTATGAATCGACCATTCTGAATCGATTGGCGCCATCAGAAAATATCGAAATTTTGGTCCCTGAACTCTGACTGCTACTGGGCCCAGAATTTGCACCAATACAAGTGTTTTATAGGTAAAACGAATTGATGCTGGTATACGGCAAAATTGCAGTTTAGGTACTACTTCAAATAGGCTGAAACTTTAAACGCGTTTATCTCGCAAACTACGCGTTCCCGGGCCTTATTTGATCCTTTGGGGTTTCTAAGGGGTATGAATCGACCATTCTGAATCGATTGGCGCCATCAGAAAATATCGAAATTTTGGTCCCTGAACTCTGACTGCTACTGGGCCCAGAATTTGCACCAAAACAAGTGTTTTATAGGTAAAAAGAATTGATGCTGGTATAGGGCAAAATTGCAGTTTAGGTACTACTTCAAATAGGCTGAAACTTTAAACGCGTTTATCTCGCAAACTACGCGTTCCCGGGCCTTATTTGCCCCTTCGGGGTTTCTAAGGGGTATGAATCGACCATTCTGAATCGATTGGCGCCATCAGAAAATATCGAAATTTTGGTCCCTGAACTCTGACTGCTACTGGGCCCAGAATTTGCACCAAAACAAGTGTTTTATAGGTAAAAAGAATTGATGCTGGTATAGGGCAAAATTGCAGTTTAATTACTACTTCAAATAGGCTGAAACTTTAAACGCGTTTATCTCGCAAACTACGCGTTCCCGGGCCTTATTTGCCCCTTCGGGGTTTCTAAGGGGTATGAATCGACCATTCTGAATCGATTGGCGCCATCAGAAAATATCGAAATTTTGGTCCCTGAACTCTGACTGCTACTGGGCCCAGAATTTGCACCAAAACAAGTGTTTTATAGGTAAAAAGAATTGATGCTGGTATAGGGCAAAATTGCAGTTTAGGTACTTCTTCAAATAGGCTGAAACTTTAAACGCGTTTATCTCGCAAACTACGCGTTCCCGGGCCTTATTTGCCCCTTCGGGGTTTCTAAGGGGTATGAATCGACCATTCTGAATCGATTGGCGCCATCAGAAAATATCGAAATTTTGGTCCCTGAACTCTGACTGCTACTGGGCCCAGAATTTGCACCAAAACAAGTGTTTTATAGGTAAAAAGAATTGATGCTGGTATAGGGCAAAATTGCAGTTTAGGTACTACTTCAAATAGGCTGAAACTTTAAACGCGTTTATCTCGCAAACTACGCGTTCCCGGGCCTTATTTGCCCCTTCGGGGTTTCTAAGGGGTATGAATCGACCATTCTGAATCGATTGGCGCTATCAGAAAATATCGAAATTTTGGTCCCTGAACTCTGACTGCTACTGGGCCCAGAATTTGCACCAAAACAAGTGTTTTATAGGTAAAAAGAATTGATGCTGGTATAGGGCAAAATTGCAGTTTAGGTACTACTTCAAATAGGCTGAAACTTTAAACGCGTTTATCTCGCAAACTACGCGTTCCCGGGCCTAAGGGGTATGAATCGACCATTCTGAATCGATTGGCGCTATCAGAAAATATCGAAATTTTGGTCCCTGAACTCTGACTGCTACTGGGCCCAGAATTTGCACCAAAACAAGTGTTTTATAGGTAAAAAGAATTGATGCTGGTATAGGGCAAAATTGCAGTTTAGGTACTACTTCAAATAGGCTGAAACTTTAAACGCGTTTATCTCGCAAACTACGCGTTCCCGGGCCTTATTTGCCCATTCGGGGTTTCTAAGGGGTATGAATCGACCATTCTGAATCGATTGGCGCTATCAGAAAATATCGAAATTTTGGTCCCTGAACTCTGACTGCTACTGGGCCCAGAATTTGCACCAAAACAAGTGTTTTATAGGTAAAAAGAATTGATGCTGGTATAGGGCAAAATTGCAGTTTAGGTACTACTTCAAATAGGCTGAAACTTTAAACGCGTTTATCTCGCAAACTACGCGTTCCCGGGCCTTATTTGCCCCTTCGGGGTTTCTAAGGGGTATGAATCGACCATTCTGAATCGATTGGCGCCATCAGAAAATATCGAAATTTTGGTCCCTGAACTCTGACTGCTACTGGGCCCAGAATTTGCACCAAAACAAGTGTTTTATAGGTAAAAAGAATTGATGCTGGTATAGGGCAAAATTGCAGTTTAGGTACTACTTCAAA
The DNA here is from genome assembly GCA_964036015.1 of Leptarthrus brevirostris. Classification (NCBI taxonomy): domain Eukaryota; kingdom Metazoa; phylum Arthropoda; class Insecta; order Diptera; family Asilidae; genus Leptarthrus; species Leptarthrus brevirostris. The sequence goes on from OZ038372.1 coordinate 141,530,387, forward strand.
TAGGCTGAAACTTTAAACGCGTTTATCTCGCAAACTACGCGTTCCCGGGCCTTATTTGCCCCTTCGGGGTTTCTAAGGGGTATGAATCGACCATTCTGAATCGATTGGCGCTATCATAAAATATCGAAATTTTGGTCCCTGAACTCTGACTGCTACTGGGCCCAGAATTTGCACCAAAACAAGTGTTTTATAGGTAAAAAGAATTGATGCTGGTATAGGGCAAAATTGCAGTTTAGGTACTACTTCAAATAGGCTGAAACTTTAAACGCGTTTATCTCGCAAACTACGCGTTCCCGGGCCTTATTTGCCCCTTCGGGGTTTCTAAGGGGTATGAATCGACCATTCTGAATCGATTGGCGCTATCAGAAAATATCGAAATTTTGGTCCCTGAACTCTGACTGCTACTGGGCCCAGAATTTGCACCAAAACAAGTGTTTTATAGGTAAAAAGAATTGATGCTGGTATAGGGCAAAATTGCAGTTTAGGTACTACTTCAAATAGGCTGAAACTTTAAACGCGTTTATCTCGCAAACTACGCGTTCCCGGGCCTTATTAGCCCCTTCGGGGTTTCTAAGGGGTATGAATCGACCATTCTGTATCGATTGGCGCTATCAGAAAATATCGAAATTTTGGTCCCTGAACTCTGACTGCTACTGGACCCAGAATTTGCACCAAAACAAGTGTTTTATAGGTAAAAAGAATTGATGCTGGTATAGGGCAAAATTGCAGTTTAATTACTACTTCAAATAGGCTGAAACTTTAAACGCGTTTATCTCGCAAACTACGCGTTCCCGGGCCTTATTTGCCCCTTCGGGGTTTCTAAGGGGTATGAATCGACCATTCTGAATCGATTGGCGCCATCAGAAAATATCGAAATTTTGGTCCCTGAACTCTGACTGCTACTGGGCCCAGAATTTGCACCAATACAAGTGTTTTATAGGTAAAACGAATTGATGCTGGTATACGGCAAAATTGCAGTTTAGGTACTACTTCAAATAGGCTGAAACTTTAAACGCGTTTATCTCGCAAACTACGCGTTCCCGGGCCTTATTTGATCCTTTGGGGTTTCTAAGGGGTATGAATCGACCATTCTGAATCGATTGGCGCCATCAGAAAATATCGAAATTTTGGTCCCTGAACTCTGACTGCTACTGGGCCCAGAATTTGCACCAAAACAAGTGTTTTATAGGTAAAAAGAATTGATGCTGGTATAGGGCAAAATTGCAGTTTAGGTACTACTTCAAATAGGCTGAAACTATAAACGCGTTTATCTCGCAAACTACGCGTTCCCGGGCCTTATTTGCCCCTTCGGGGTTTCTAAGGGGTATGAATCGACCATTCTGAATCGATTGGCGCTATCAGAAAATATCGAAATTTTGGTCCCTGAACTCTGACTGCTACTGGGCCCAGAATTTGCACCAAAACAAGTGTTTTATAGGTAAAAAGAATTGATGCTGGTATAGGGCAAAATTGCAGTTTAGGTACTACTTCAAATAGGCTGAAACTTTAAACGCGTTTATCTCGCAAACTACGCGTTCCCGGGCCTTATTTGCCCCTTCGGGGTTTCTAAGGGGTATGAATCGACCATTCTGAATCGATGGCGCTATCAGAAAATATCGAAATTTTGGTCCCTGAACTCTGACTGCTACTGGGCCCAGAATTTGCACCAAAACAAGTGTTTTATAGGTAAAAAGAATTGATGCTGGTATAGGGCAAAATTGCAGTTTAGGTACTTCTTCAAATAGGCTGAAACTTTAAACGCGTTTATCTCGCAAACTACGCGTTCCCGGGCCTTATTTGCCCCTTCGGGGTTTCTAAGGGGTATGAATCGACCATTCTGAATCGATTGGCGCCATCAGAAAATATCGAAATTTTGGTCCCTGAACTCTGACTGCTACTGGGCCCAGAATTTGCACCAAAACAAGTGTTTTATAGGTAAAAAGAATTGATGCTGGTATAGGGCAAAATTGCAGTTTAGGTACTACTTCAAATAGGCTGAAACTTTAAACGCGTTTATCTCGCAAACTACGCGTTCCCGGGCCTTATTTGCCCCTTCGGGGTTTCTAAGGGGTATGAATCGACCATTCTGAATCGATTGGCGCTATCAGAAAATATCGAAATTTTGGTCCCTGAACTCTGACTGCTACTGGGCCCAGAATTTGCACCAAAACAAGTGTTTTATAGGTAAAAAGAATTGATGCTGGTATAGGGCAAAATTGCAGTTTAGGTACTACTTCAAATAGGCTGAAACTTTAAACGCGTTTATCTCGCAAACTACGCGTTCCCGGGCCTAAGGGGTATGAATCGACCATTCTGAATCGATTGGCGCTATCAGAAAATATCGAAATTTTGGTCCCTGAACTCTGACTGCTACTGGGCCCAGAATTTGCACCAAAACAAGTGTTTTATAGGTAAAAAGAATTGATGCTGGTATAGGGCAAAATTGCAGTTTAGGTACTACTTCAAATAGGCTAAAACTTTAAACGCGTTTATCTCGCAAACTACGCGTTCCCGGGCCTTATTTGCCCCTTCGGGGTTTCTAAGGGGTATGAATCGACCATTCTGAATCGATTGGCGCCATCAGAAAATATCGAAATTTTGGTCCCTGAACTCTGACTGCTACTGGGCCCAGAATTTGCACCAAAACAAGTGTTTTATAGGTAAAAAGAATTGATGCTGGTATAGGGCAAAATTGCAGATTAGGTACTACTTCAAATAGGCTGAAACTTTAAACGCGTTTACTCGCAAACTACGCGTTCCCGGGCCTTATTTGCCCCTTCGGGGTTTCTAAGGGGTATGAATCGACCATTCTGAATCGATTGGCACTATCAGAAAATATCGAAATTTTGGTCCCTGAACTCTGACTGCTAGTGGGCCCAGAATTTGCACCAAAACAAGTGTTTTATAGGTAAAAAGAATTGATGCTGGTATAGGGCAAAATTGCAGTTTAGGTACTACTTCAAATAGGCTGAAACTTTAAACGCGTTTATCTCGCAAACTACGCGTTCCCGGGCCTAAGGGGTATGAATCGACCATTCTGAATCGATTGGCGCTATCAGAAAATATCGAGATTTTCGTCCCTGAACTCTGACTGCTACTGGGCCCAGAATTTGCACCAAAACAAGTGTTTTATAGGTAAAAAGAATTGATGCTGGTATAGGGCAAAATTGCAGTTTAGGTACTACTTCAAATAGGCTGAAACTTTAAACGCGTTTATCTCGCAAACTACGCGTTCCCGGGCCTTATTTGCCCCATCGGGGTTTCTAAGGGGTATGAATCGACCATTCTGAATCGATTGGCGCCATCAGAAAATATCGATATTTTGGTCCCTGAACTCTGACTGCTACTGGGCCCAGAATTTGCACCAAAACAAGTGTTTTATAGGTAAAAAGAATTGATGCTGGTATAGGGCAAAATTGCAGTTTAGGTACTACTTCAAATAGGCTGAAACTTTAAACGCGTTTATCTCGCAAACTACGCGTTCCCGGGCCTTATTTGCCCCTTCGGGGTTTCTAAGGGGTATGAATCGACCATTCTGAATCGATTGGCGCTATCAGAAAATATCGAAATTTTGGTCCCTGAACTCTGACTGCTACTGGGCCCAGAATTTGCACCAAAACAAGTGTTTTATAGGTAAAAAGAATTGATGCTGGTATAGGGCAAAATTGCAGTTTAGGTACTACTTCAAATAGGCTGAAACTTTAAACGCGTTTATCTCGCAAACTACGCGTTCCCGGGCCTTATTTGCCCCTTCGGGGTTTCTAAGGGGTATGAATCGACCATTCTGAATCGATTGGCGCTATCATAAAATATCGAAATTTCGGTCCCTGAACTCTGACTGCTACTGGGCCCAGAATTTGCACCAAAACAAGTGTTTTATAGGTAAAAAGAATTGATGCTGGTATAGGGCAAAATTGCAGTTTAGGTACTACTTCAAATAGGCTGAAACTTTAAACGCGTTTATCTCGCAAACTACGCGTTCCCGGGCCTTATTTGCCCCTTCGGGGTTTCTAAGGGGTATGAATCGACCATTCTGAATCGATTGGCGCTATCAGAAAATATCGAAATTTTGGTCCCTGAACTCTGACTGCTACTGGGCCCAGAATTTGCACCAAAACAAGTGTTTTATAGGTAAAAAGAATTGATGCTGGTATAGGGCAAAATTGCAGTTTAATTACTACTTCAAATAGGCTGAAACTTTAAACGCGTTTATCTCGCAAACTACGCGTTCCCGGGCCTTATTTGCCCCTTCGGGGTTTCTAAGGGCTATGAATCGACCATTCTGAATCGATTGGCGCCATCAGAAAATATCGAAATTTTGGTCCCTGAACTCTGACTGCTACTGGGCCCAGAATTTGCACCAATACAAGTGTTTTATAGGTAAAACGAATTGATGCTGGTATACGGCAAAATTGCAGTTTAGGTACTACTTCAAATAGGCTGAAACTTTAAACGCGTTTATCTCGCAAACTACGCGTTCCCGGGCCTTATTTGATCCTTTGGGGTTTCTAAGGGGTATGAATCGACCATTCTGAATCGATTGGCGCCATCAGAAAATATCGAAATTTTGGTCCCTGAACTCTGACTGCTACTGGGCCCAGAATTTGCACCAAAACAAGTGTTTTATAGGTAAAAAGAATTGATGCTGGTATAGGGCAAAATTGCAGTTTAGGTACTACTTCAAATAGGCTGAAACTTTAAACGCGTTTATCTCGCAAACTACGCGTTCCCGGGCCTTATTTGCCCCTTCGGGGTTTCTAAGGGGTATGCATCGACCATTCTGAATCGATTGGCGCTATCAGAAAATATCGAAATTTTGGTCCCTGAACTCTGACTGCTACTGGGCCCAGAATTTGCACCAAACCAAGTGTTTTATAGGTAAAAAGAATTGATGCTGGTATAGGGCAAAATTGCAGTTTAGGTACTACTTCAAATAGGCTGAAACTTTAAACGCGTTTATCTCGCAAACTACGCGTTCCCGGGCCTTATTTGCCCCTTCGGGGTTTCTAAGGGGTATGAATCGACCATTCTGAATCGATTGGCGCTATCAGAAAATATCGAAATTTTGGTCCCTGAACTCTGACTGCTACTGGGCCCAGAATTTGCACCAAAACAAGTGTTTTATAGGTAAAAAGAATTGATGCTGGTATAGGGCAAAATTGCAGTTTAGGTACTACTTCAAATAGGCTGAAACTTTAAACGCGTTTATCTCGCAAACTACGCGTTCCCGGGCCTTATTTGCCCCTTCGGGGTTTCTAAGGGGTATGAATCGACCATTCTGAATCGATTGGCGCTATCAGAAAATATCGAAATTTTGGTCCCTGAACTCTGACTGCTACTGGGCCCAGAATTTGCACCAAAACAAGTGTTTTATAGGTAAAAAGAATTGATGCTGGTATAGGGCAAAATTGCAGTTTAGGTACTACTTCAAATAGGCTGAAACTTTAAACGCGTTTATCTCGCAAACTACGCGTTCCCGGGCCTTATTTGCCCCTTCGGGGTTTCTAAGGGGTATGAATCGACCATTCTGAATCGATTGGCGCTATCATAAAATATCGAAATTTTGGTCCCTGAACTCTGACTGCTACTGGGCCCAGAATTTGCACCAAAACAAGTGTTTTATAGGTAAAAAGAATTGATGCTGGTATAGGGCAAAATTGCAGTTTAGGTACTACTTCAAATAGGCTGAAACTTTAAACGCGTTTATCTCGCAAACTACGCGTTCCCGGGCCTTATTTGCCCCTTCGGAGTTTCTAAGGGGTATGAATCGACCATTCTGAATCGATTGGCGCTATCAGAAAATATCGAAATTTTGGTCCCTGAACTCTGACTGCTACTGGACCCAGAATTTGCACCAAAACAAGTGTTTTATAGGTAAAAAGAATTGATGCTGGTATAGGGCAAAATTGCAGTTTAATTACTACTTCAAATAGGCTGAAACTTTAAACGCGTTTATCTCGCAAACTACGCGTTCCCGGGCCTTATTTGCCCCTTCGGGGTTTCTAAGGGGTATGAATCGACCATTCTGAATCGATTGGCGCCATCAGAAAATATCGAAATTTTGGTCCCTGAACTCTGACTGCTACTGGGCCCAGAATTTGCACCAATACAAGTGTTTTATAGGTAAAACGAATTGATGCTGGTATACGGCAAAATTGCAGTTTAGGTACTACTTCAAATAGGCTGAAACTTTAAACGCGTTTATCTCGCAAACTACGCGTTCCCGGGCCTTATTTGATCCTTTGGGGTTTCTAAGGGGTATGAATCGACCATTCTGAATCGATTGGCGCCATCAGAAAATATCGAAATTTTGGTCCCTGAACTCTGACTGCTACTGGGCCCAGAATTTGCACCAAAACAAGTGTTTTATAGGTAAAAAGAATTGATGCTGGTATAGGGCAAAATTGCAGTTTAGGTACTACTTCAAATAGGCTGAAACTTTAAACGCGTTTATCTCGCAAACTACGCGTTCCCGGGCCTTATTTGCCCCTTCGGGGTTTCTAAGGGGTATGCATCGACCATTCTGAATCGATTGGCGCTATCAGAAAATATCGAAATTTTGGTCCCTGAACTCTGACTGCTACTGGGCCCAGAATTTGCACCAAACCAAGTGTTTTATAGGTAAAAAGAATTGATGCTGGTATAGGGCAAAATTGCAGTTTAGGTACTACTTCAAATAGGCTGAAACTTTAAACGCGTTTATCTCGCAAACTACGCGTTCCCGGGCCTTATTTGCCCCTTCGGGGTTTCTAAGGGGTATGAATCGACCATTCTGAATCGATTGGCGCTATCAGAAAATATCGAAATTTTGGTCCCTGAACTCTGACTGCTACTGGGCCCAGAATTTGCACCAAAACAAGTGTTTTATAGGTAAAAAGAATTGATGCTGGTATAGGGCAAAATTGCAGTTTAGGTACTACTTCAAATAGGCTGAAACTTTAAACGCGTTTATCTCGCAAACTACGCGTTCCCGGGCCTTATTTGCACCTTCGGGGTTTCTAAGGGGTATGCATCGACCATTCTGAATCGATTGGCGCTATCAGAAAATATCGAAATTTTGGTCCCTGAACTCTGACTGCTACTGGGCCCAGAATTTGCACCAAAACAAGTGTTTTATAGGTAAAAAGAATTGATGCTGGTATAGGGCAAAATTGCAGTTTAGGTACTACTTCAAATAGGCTGAAACTTTAAACGCGTTTATCTCGCAAACTACGCGTTCCCGGGCCTTATTTGCCCCTTCGGGGTTTCTAAGGGGTATGAATCGACCATTCTGAATCGATTGGCGCTATCAGAAAATATCGAAATTTTGGTCCCTGAACTCTGACTGCTACTGGGCCCAGAATTTGCACCAAAACAAGTGTTTTATAGGTAAAAAGAATTGATGCACGTATAGGGCAAAATTGCAGTTTAGGTACTACTTCAAATAGGCTGAAACTATAAACGCGTTTATCTCGCAAACTACGCGTTCCCGGGCCTTATTTGCCCCTTCGGGGTTTCTAAGGGGTATGAATCGACCATTCTGAATCGATTGGCGCTATCAGAAAATATCGAAATTTTGGTCCCTGAACTCTGACTGCTACTGGGCCCAGAATTTGCACCAAAACAAGTGTTTTATAGGTAAAAAGAATTGATGCTGGTATAGGGCAAAATTGCAGTTTAGGTACTACTTCAAATAGTCTGAAACTTTAAACGCGTTTATCTCGCAAACTACGCGTTCCCGGGCCTTATTTGCCCCTTCGGGGTTTCTAAGGGGTATGAATCGACCATTCTGAATCGATGGCGCTATCAGAAAATATCGAAATTTTGGTCCCTGAACTCTGACTGCTACTGGGCCCAGAATTTGCACCAAAACAAGTGTTTTATAGGTAAAAAGAATTGATGCTGGTATAGGGCAAAATTGCAGTTTAGGTACTACTTCAAATAGGCTGAAACTTTAAACGCGTTTATCTCGCAAACTACGCGTTCCCGGGCCTTATTTGCCCCTTCGGGGTTTCTAAGGGGTATGAATCGACCATTCTGAATCGATTGGCGCTATCAGAAAATATCGAAATTTTGGTCCCTGAACTCTGACTGCTACTGGGCCCAGAATTTGCACCAAAACAAGTGTCTTATAGGTAAAAAGAATTGATGCTGGTATAGGGCAAAATTGCAGTTTAGGTACTACTTCAAATAGGCTGAAACTTTAAACGCGTTTATCTCGCAAACTACGCGTTCCCGGGCCTTATTTGCCCCTTCGGGGTTTCTAAGGGGTATGAATCGACCATTCTGAATCGATTGGCGCCATCAGAAAATATCGAAATTTTGGTCCCTGAACTCTGACTGCTACTGGGCCCAGAATTTGCACCAAAACAAGTGTTTTATAGGTAAAAAGAATTGATGCTGGTATAGGGCAAAATTGCAGTTTAGGTACTACTTCAAATAGGCTGAAACTTTAAACGCGTTTATCTCGCAAACTACGCGTTCCCGGGCCTTATTTGCCCCTTCGGGGTTTCTAAGGGGTATGAATCGACCATTCTGAATCGATTGGCGCCATCAGAAAATATCGAAATTTTGGTCCCTGAACTCTGACTGCTACTGGGCCCAGAATTTGCACCAAAACAAGTGTTTTATAGGTAAAAAGAATTGATGCTGGTATAGGGCAAAATTGCAGTTTAGGTACTACTTCAAATAGGCTGAAACTTTAAACGCATTTATCTCGCAAACTTCGCGTTCCCGGGCCTTATTTGCCCCTTCGGGGTTTCGTAAGGGGTATGAATCGACCATTCTGAATCGATTGGCGCCATCAGAAAATATCGAAATTTTGGTCCCTGAACTCTGACTGCTACTGGGCCCAGAATTTGCACCAAAACAAGTGTTTTATAGGTAAAAAGAATTGATGCTGGTATACGGCAAAATTGCAGTTTAGGTACTACTTCAAATAGGCTGAAACTTTAAACGCGTTTATCTCGCAAACTACGCGTTCCCGGGCCTTATTTGCCCCTTTGGGGTTTCTAAGGGGTATGAATCGACCATTCTGAATCGATTGGCGCCATCAGAAAATATCGAAATTTTGGTCCCTGAACTCTGACTGCTACTGGGCCCAGAATTTGCACCAAAACAAGTGTTTTATAGGTAAAAAGAATTGATGCTGGTATAGGGCAAAATTGCAGTTTAGGTACTACTTCAAATAGGCTGAAACTTTAAACGCGTTTATCTCGCAAACTACGCGTTCCCGGGCCTTATTTGCCCCTTCGGGGTTTCTAAGGGGTATGCATCGACCATTCTGAATCGATTGGCGCTATCAGAAAATATCGAAATTTTGGTCCCTGAACTCTGACTGCTACTGGGCCCAGAATTTGCACCAAACCAAGTGTTTTATAGGTAAAAAGAATTGATGCTGGTATAGGGCAAAATTGCAGTTTAGGTACTACTTCAAATAGGCTGAAACTTTAAACGCGTTTATCTCGCAAACTACGCGTTCCCGGGCCTTATTTGCCCCTTCGGGGTTTCTAAGGGGTATGAATCGACCATTCTGAATCGTTTGGCGCTATCAGAAAATATCGAAATTTTGGTCCCTGAACTCTGACTGCTACTGGGCCCAGAATTTGCACCAAAACAAGTGTTTTATAGGTAAAAAGAATTGATGCTGGTATAGGGCAAAATTGCAGTTTAGGTACTACTTCAAATAGGCTGAAACTTTAAACGCGTTTATCTCGCAAACTACGCGTTCCCGGGCCTTATTTGCCGCTTCGGGGTTTCTAAGGGGTATGAATCGACCATTCTGAATCGATTGGCGCTATCAGAAAATATCGAAATTTTGGTCCCTGAACTCTGACTGCTACTGGGCCCAGAATTTGCACCAAAACAAGTGTTTTATAGGTAAAAAGAATTGATGCTGGTATAGGGCAAAATTGCAGTTTAGGTACTACTTCAAATAGGCTGAAACTTTAAACGCGTTTATCTCGCAAACTACGCGTTCCCGGGCCTTATTTGCCCCTTCGGGGTTTCTAAGGGGTATGAATCGACCATTCTGAATCGATTGGCGCTATCAGAAAATATCGAAATTTTGGTCCCTGAACTCTGACTGCTACTGGGCCCAGAATTTGCACCAAAACAAGTGTTTTATAGGTAAAAAGAATTGATGCTGGTATAGGGCAAAATTGCAGTTTAGGTACTACTTCAAATAGGCTGAAACTTTAAACGCGTTTATCTCGCAAACTACGCGTTCCCGGGCCTTATTTGCCCCTTCGGGGTTTCTAAGGGGTATGAATCGACCATTCTGAATCAATTGGCGCTATCAGAAAATATCGAAATTTTGGTCCCTGAACTCTGACTGCTACTGGGCCCAGAATTTGCACCAAAACAAGTGTTTTATAGGTAAAAAGAATTGATGCTGGTATAGGGCAAAATTGCAGTTTAGGTACTACTTCAAATAGGCTGAAACTTTAAACGCGTTTATCTCGCAAACTACGCGTTCCCTGGCCTTATTTGCCCCTTCGGGGTTTCTAAGGGGTATGAATCGACCATTCTGAATCGATTGGCGCCATCAGAAAATATCGAAATTTTGGTCCCTGAACTCTGACTGCTACTGGGCCCAGAATTTGCACCAAAACAAGTGTTTTATAGGTAAAAAGAATTGATGCTGGTATAGGGCAAAATTGCAGTTTAGGTACTACTTCAAATAGGCGGGGTTTCTAAGGGGTATGAATCGACCATTCTGAATCGATTGGCGCTATCAGAAAATATCGAAATTTTGGTCCCTGAACTCTGACTGCTACTGGGCCCAGAATTTGCACCAAAACAAGTGTTTTATAGGTAAAAAGAATTGATGCTGGTATAGGGCAAAATTGCAGTTTAGGTACTACTTCAAATAGGCTGAAACTTTAAACGCGTTTATCTCGCAAACTACGCGTTCCCGGGCCTTATTTGCCCCTTCGGGGTTTCTAAGGGGTATGAATCGACCATTCTGAATCGATTGGCGCTATCAGAAAATATCGAAATTTTGGTCCCTGAACTCTGACTGCTACTGGGCCCAGAATTTGCACCAAAACAAGTGTTTTATAGGTAAAAAGAATTGATGCTGGTATAGGGCAAAATTGCAGTTTAGGTACTACTTCAAATAGGCTAAAACTTTAAACGCGTTTATCTCGCAAACTACGCGTTCCCGGACCTTATTTGCCCCTTCGGGGTTTCTAAGGGGTATGAATCGACCATTCTGAATCGATTGGCGCTATCAGAAAATATCGAAATTTTGGTCCCTGAACTCTGACTGCTACTGGGCCCAGAATTTGCACCAAAACAAGTGTTTTATAGGTAAAAAGAATTGATGCTGGTATAGGGCAAAATTGCAGTTTAGGTACTACTTCAAATAGGCTGAAACTTTAAACGCGTTTATCTCGCAAACTACGCGTTCCCGGGCCTTATTTGCCCCTTCGGGGTTTCTAAGGGGTATGAATCGACCATTCTGAATCGATTGGCGCTATCAGAAAATATCGAAATTTTGGTCCCTGAACTCTGACTGCTACTGGGCCCAGAATTTGCACCAAAACAAGTGTTTTATAGGTAAAAAGAATTGATGCTGGTATAGGGCAAAATTGCAGTTTAGGTACTACTTCAAATAGGCTGAAACTTTAAACGCGTTTATCTCGCAAACTACGCGTTCCCGGGCCTTATTTGCCCCTTCGGGGTTTCTAACGGGTATGAATCGACCATTCTGAATCGATTGGCGCTATCAGAAAATATCGAAATTTTGGTCCCTGAACTCTGACTGCTACTGGGCCCAGAATTTGCACCAAAACAAGTGTTTTATAGGTAAAAAGAATTGATGCTGGTATAGGGCAAAATTGCAGTTTAGGTACTACTTCAAATAGGCTGAAACTTTAAACGCGTTTATCTCGCAAACTACGCGTTCCCGGGCCTTATTTGCCCCTTCGGGGTTTCTAAGGGGTATGAATCGACCATTCTGAATCGATTGGCGCTATCAGAAAATATCGAAATTTTGGTCCCTGAACTCTGACTGCTACTGGGCCCAGAATTTGCACCAAAACAAGTGTTTTATAGGTAAAAAGAATTGATGCTGGTATAGGGCAAAATTGCAGTTTAGGTACTACTTCAAATAGGCTGAAACTTTAAACGCGTTTATCTCGCAAACTACGCGTTCCCGGGCCTTATTTGTCCCTTCGGGGTTTCTAAGGGGTATGAATCGACCATTCTGAATCGATTGGCGCTATCAGAAAATATCGAAATTTTGGTCCCTGAACTCTGACTGCTACTGGGCCCAGAATTTGCACCAAAACAAGTGTTTTATAGGTAAAAAGAATTGATGCTGGTATAGGGCAAAATTGCAGTTTAGGTAATACTTCAAATAGGCTGAAACTTTAAACGCGTTTATCTCGCAAACTACGCGTTCCCGGGCCTTATTTGCCCCTTCGGGGTTTCTAAGGGGTATGAATCGACCATTCTGAATCGATTGGCGCCATCAGAAAATATCGAAATTTTGGTCCCTGAAGTCTGACTGCTACTGGGCCCAGAATTTGCACCAAAACAAGTGTTTTATAGGTAAAAAGAATTGATGCTGGTATAGGGCAAAATTGCAGTTTAGGTACTACTTCAAATAGGCTGAAACTTTAAACGCGTTTATCTCGCAAACTACGCGTTCCCGGGCCTTATTTGCCCCTTCGGGGTTTCTAAGGGGTATGAATCGACCATTCTGAATCGATTGGCGCTATCAGAAAATATCGAAATTTTGGTCCCTGAACTCTGACTGCTACTGGGCCCAGAATTTGCACCAAAACAAGTGTTTTATAGGTAAAAAGAATTGATGCTGGTATAGGGCAAAATTGCAGTTTAGGTACTACTTCAAATAGGCTGAAACTTTAAACGCGTTTATCTCGCAAACTACGCGTTCCCGGGCCTTATTTGCCCCTTCGGGGTTTCTAAGGGGTATGAATCGACCATTCTGAATCGATTGGCGCCATCAGAAAATATCGAAATTTTGGTCCCTGAACTCTGACTGCTACTGGGCCCAGAATTTGCACCAAAACAAGTGTTTTATAGGTAAAAAAAATTGATGCTGGTATAGGGCAAAATTGCAGTTTAGGTACTACTTCAAATAGGCTGAAACTTTAAACGCGTTTATCTCGCAAACTACGCGTTCCCGGGCCTTATTTGCCCCTTCGGGGTTTCTAAGGGGTATGAATCGACCATTCTGAATCGATTGGCGCCATCAGAAAATATCGAAATTTTGGTCCCTGAACTCTGACTGCTACTGGGCCCAGAATTTGCACCAAAACAAGTGTTTTATAGGTAAAAATAATTGATGCTGGTATAGGGCAAAATTGTAGTTTAGGTACTACTTCAAATAGGCTGAAACTTTAAACGCGTTTATCTCGCAAACTACGCGTTCCCGGGCCTTATTTGCCCCTTCGGGGTTTCTAAGGGGTATGAATCGACCATTCTGAATCGATTGGCGCTATCAGAAAATATCGAGATTTTGGTCCCTGAACTCTGACTGCTACTGGGCCCAGAATTTGCACCAAAACAAGTGTTTTATAGGTAAAAAGAATTGATGCTGGTATAGGGCAAAATTGCAGTTTAGGTACTACTTCAAATAGGCTGAAACTTTAAACGCGTTTATCTCGCAAACTACGCGTTCCCGGGCCTTATTTGCCCCTTCGGGGTTTCTAAGGGGTATGAATCGACCATTCTGAATCGATTGGCGCTATCAGAAAATATCGAAATTTTGGTCCCTGAACTCTGACTGCTACTGGGCCCAGAATTTGCACCAAAACAAGTGTTTTATAGGTAAAAAGAATTGATGCTGGTATAGGGCAAAATTGCAGTTTAGGTACTACTTCAAATAGGCTGAAACTTTAAACGCGTTTATCTCGCAAACTAAGCGTTCCCGGGCCTTATTTGCCCCTTCGGGGTTTCTAAGGGGTATGAATCGACCATTCTGAATCGATTGGCGCTATCAGAAAATATCGAAATTTTGGTCCCTGAACTCTGACTGCTACTGGGCCCAGAATTTGCACCAAAACAAGTGTTTTATAGGTAAAAAGAATTGATGCTGGTATAGGGCAAAATTGCAGTTTAGGTACTACTTCAAATAGGCTGAAACTTTAAACGCGTTTATCTCGCAAACTACGCGTTCCCGGGCCTTATTTGCCCCTTCGGGGTTTCTAAGGGGTATGAATCGACCATTCTGAATCGATTGGCGCTATCAGAAAATATCGAAATTTTGGTCCCTGAACTCTGACTGCTACTGGGCCCAGAATTTGCACCAAAACAAGTGTTTTATAGGTAAAAAGAATTGATGCTGGTATAGGGCAAAATTGCAGTTTAGGTACTACTTCAAATAGGCTGAAACTTTAAACGCGTTTATCTCGCAAACTACGCGTTCCCGGGCCTTATTTGCCCTTTCGGGGTTTCTAAGGGGTATGAATCGACCATTCTGAATCGATTGGCGCCATCAGAAAATATCGAAATTTTGGTCCCTGAACTCTGACTGCTACTGGGCCCAGAATTTGCACCAAAACAATCGGTAAAAAGAATTGATGCTGGTATAGGGCAAAATTGCAGTTTAGGTACTACTTCAAATAGGCTGAAACTTTAAACGCGTTTATCTCGCAAACTACGCGTTCCCGGGCCTTATTTGCCCCTTCGGGGTTTCTAAGGGGTATGAATCGACCATTCTGAATCGATTGGCGCTATCAGAAAATATCGAAATTTTGGTCCCTGAACTCTGACTGCTACTGGGCCCAGAATTTGCACCAAAACAAGTGTTTTATAGATAAAAAGAATTGATGCTGGTATAGGGCAAAATTGCACTTTAGGTACTACTTCAAATAGGCTGAAACTTTAAACGCGTTTATCTCGCAAACTACGCGTTCCTGGGCCTTATTTGCCCCTTCGGGGTTTCTAAGGGGTATGAATCGACCATTCTGAACCGATTGGCGCTATCAGAAAATATCGAAATTTTGGTCCCTGAACTCTGACTGCTACTGGGCCCAGAATTTGCACCAAAACAAGTGTTTTATAGGTAAAAAGAATTGATGCTGGTATAGGGCAAAATTGCAGTTTAGGTACTACTTCAAATAGGCTGAAACTTTAAACGCGTTTATCTCGCAAACTACGCGTTCCCGGGCCTTATTTGCCCCTTCGGGGTTTCTAAGGGGTATGAATCGACCATTCTGAATCGATTGGCGCTATCAGAAAATATCGAAATTTTGGTCCCTGAACTCTGACTGCTACTGGGCCCAGAATTTGCACCAAAACAAGTGTTTTATAGATAAAAAGAATTGATGCTGGTATAGGGCAAAATTGCAGTTTAGGTACTACTTCAAATAGGCTGAAACTTTAAACGCGTTTATCTCGCAAACTACGCGTTCCCGGGCCTTATTTGCCCATTCGGGGTTTCTAAGGGGTATGAATCGACCATTCTGAATCGATTGGCGCTATCAGAAAATATCGAAATTTTGGTCCCTGAACTCTGACTGCTACTGGGCCCAGAATTTGCACCAAAACAAGTGTTTTATAGGTAAAAAGAATTGATGCTTGTATAAGGCAAAATTGCAGTTTAGGTACTACTTCAAATAGGCTGAAACTTTAAACGCGTTTATCTCGCAAACTACGCGTTCCCGGGCCTTATTTGCCCCTTCGGGGTTTCTAAGGGGTATGAATCGACCATTCTGAATCGATTGGCGCTATCAGAAAATATCGAAATTTTGGTCCCTGAACTCTGACTGCTACTGGGCCCAGAATTTGCACCAAAACAAGTGTTTTATAGATAAAAAGAATTGATGCTGGTATAGGGCAAAATTGCAGTTTAGGTACTACTTCAAATAGGCTGAAACTTTAAACGCGTTTATCTCGCAAACTACGCGTTCCTGGGCCTTATTTGCCCCTTCGGGGTTTCTAAGGGGTATGAATCGACCATTCTGAACCGATTGGCGCTATCAGAAAATATCGAAATTTTGGTCCCTGAACTCTGACTGCTACTGGGCCCAGAATTTGCACCAAAACAAGTGTTTTATAGATAAAAAGAATTGATGCTGGTATAGGGCAAAATTGCAGTTTAGGTACTACTTCAAATAGGCTGAAACTTTAAACGCGTTTATCTCGCAAACTACGCGTTCCCGGGCCTTATTTGCCCATTCGGGGTTTCTAAGGGGTATGAATCGACCATTCTGAATCGATTGGCGCTATCAGAAAATATCGAAATTTTGGTCCCTGAACTCTGACTGCTACTGGGCCCAGAATTTGCACCAAAACAATCGGTAAAAAGAATTGATGCTGGTATAGGGCAAAATTGCAGTTTAGGTACTACTTCAAATAGGCTGAAACTTTAAACGCGTTTATCTCGCAAACTACGCGTTCCCGGGCCTTATTTGCCCCTTCGGGGTTTCTAAGGGGTATGAATCGACCATTCTGAATCGATTGGCGCTATCAGAAAATATCGAAATTTTGGTCCCTGAACTCTGACTGCTACTGGGCCCAGAATTTGCACCAAAACAAGTGTTTTATAGATAAAAAGAATTGATGCTGGTATAGGGCAAAATTGCAGTTTAGGTACTACTTCAAATAGGCTGAAACTTTAAACGCGTTTATCTCGCAAACTACGCGTTCCTGGGCCTTATTTGCCCCTTCGGGGTTTCTAAGGGGTATGAATCGACCATTCTGAACCGATTGGCGCTATCAGAAAATATCGAAATTTTGGTCCCTGAACTCTGACTGCTACTGGGCCCAGAATTTGCACCAAAACAAGTGTTTTATAGGTAAAAAGAATTGATGCTGGTATAGGGCAAAATTGCAGTTTAGGTACTACTTCAAATAGGCTGAAACTTTAAACGCGTTTATCTCGCAAACTACGCGTTCCCGGGCCTTATTTGCCCCTTCGGGGTTTCTAAGGGGTATGAATCGACCATTCTGAATCGATTGGCGCTATCAGAAAATATCGAAATTTTGGTCCCTGAACTCTGACTGCTACTGGGCCCAGAATTTGCACCAAAACAAGTGTTTTATAGATAAAAAGAATTGATGCTGGTATAGGGCAAAATTGCAGTTTAGGTACTACTTCAAATAGGCTGAAACTTTAAACGCGTTTATCTCGCAAACTACGCGTTCCCGGGCCTTATTTGCCCATTCGGGGTTTCTAAGGGGTATGAATCGACCATTCTGAATCGATTGGCGCTATCAGAAAATATCGAAATTTTGGTCCCTGAACTCTGACTGCTACTGGGCCCAGAATTTGCACCAAAACAAGTGTTTTATAGGTAAAAAGAATTGATGCTTGTATAAGGCAAAATTGCAGTTTAGGTACTACTTCAAATAGGCTGAAACTTTAAACGCGTTTATCTCGCAAACTACGCGTTCCCGGGCCTTATTTGCCCCTTCGGGGTTTCTAAGGGGTATGAATCGACCATTCTGAATCGATTGGCGCTATCAGAAAATATCGAAATTTTGGTCCCTGAACTCTGACTGCTACTGGGCCCAGAATTTGCACCAAAACAAGTGTTTTATAGGTAAAAAGAATTGATGCTGGGCTACTGGGCCCAGAATTTGCACCAAAACAAGTGTTTTATAGGTAAAAAGAATTGATGCTGGTATAGGGCAAAATTGCAGTTTAGGTACTACTTCAAATAGGCTGAAACTTTAAACGCGTTTATCTCGCAAACTACGCGTTCCCGGGCCTTATTTGCCCCTTCGGGGTTTCTAAGGGGTATGAATCGACCATTCTGAATCGATTGGCGCCATCAGAAAATATCGAAATTTTGGTCCCTGAACTCTGACTGCTACTGGGCCCAGAATTTGCACCAAAACAAGTGTTTTATAGGTAAAAAAAATTGATGCTGGTATAGGGCAAAATTGCAGTTTAGGTACTACTTCAAATAGGCTGAAACTTTAAACGCGTTTATCTCGCAAACTACGCGTTCCCGGGCCTTATTTGCCCCTTCGGGGTTTCTAAGGGGTATGAATCGACCATTCTGAATCGATTGGCGCTATCAGAAAATATCGAAATTTTGGTCCCTGAACTCTGACTGCTACTGGGCCCAGAATTTGCACCAAAACAAGTGTTTTATAGGTAAAAAGAATTGATGCTGGTATAGGGCAAAATTGCAGTTTAGGTACTACTTCAAATAGGCTGAAACTTTAAACGCGTTTATCTCGCAAACTACGCGTTCCCGGGCCTTATTTGCCCCTTCGGGGTTTCTAAGGGGTATGAATCGACCATTCTGAATCGATTGGCGCTATCAGAAAATATCGAAATTTTGGTCCCTGAACTCTGACTGCTACTGGGCCCAGAATTTGCACCAAAACAAGTGTTTTATAGGTAAAAAGAATTGATGCTGGTATAGGGCAAAATTGCAGTTTAGGTACTACTTCAAATAGGCTGAAACTTTAAACGCGTTTATCTCGCAAACTACGCGTTCCCGGGCCTTATTTGCCCCTTCGGGGTTTCTAAGGGGTATGAATCGACCATTCTGAATCGATTGGCGCTATCAGAAAATATCGAAATTTTGGTCCCTGAACTCTGACTGTTACTGGGCCCAGAATTTGCACCAAAACAAGTGTTTTATAGGTAAAAAGAATTGATGCTGGTATAGGGCAAAATTGCAGTTTAGGTACTACTTCAAATAGGCTGAAACTTTAAACGCGTTTATCTCGCAAACTACGCGTTCCCGGGCCTTATTTGCCCCTTCGGGGTTTCTAAGGGGTATGAATCGACCATTCTGAATCGATTGGCGCCATCAGAAAATATCGAAATTTTGGTCCCTGAACTCTGACTGCTACTGGGCCCAGAATTTGCACCAAAACAAGTGTTTTATAGGTAAAAAGAATTGATGCTGGTATAGGGCAAAATTGCAGTTTAGGTACTACTTCAAATAGGCTGAAACTTTAAACGCGTTTATCTCGCAAACTACGCGTTCCCGGGCCTTATTTGCCCCTTCGGGGTTTCTAAGGGGTATGAATCGACCATTCTGAATCGATTGGCGCTATCAGAAAATATCGAAATTTTGGTCCCTGAACTCTGACTGCTACTGGGCCCAGAATTTGCACCAAAACAAGTGTTTTATAGATAAAAAGAATTGATGCTGGTATAGGGCAAAATTGCAGTTTAGGTACTACTTCAAATAGGCTGAAACTTTAAACGCGTTTATCTCGCAAACTACGCGTTCCCGGGCCTTATTTGCCCCTTCGGGGTTTCTAAGGGGTATGAATCGACCATTCTGAATCGATTGGCGCTATCAGAAAATATCGAAATTTTGGTCCCTGAACTCTGACTGCTACTGGGCCCAGAATTTGCACCAAAACAAGTGTTTTATAGATAAAAAGAATTGATGCTGGTATAGGGCAAAATTGCAGTTTAGGTACTACTTCAAATAGGCTGAAACTTTAAACGCGTTTATCTCGCAAACTACGCGTTCCCGGGCCTTATTTGCCCCTTCGGGGTTTCTAAGGGGTATGAATCGACCATTCTGAATCGATTGGCGCTATCAGAAAATATCGAAATTTTGGTCCCTGAACTCTGACTGCTACTGGGCCCAGAATTTGCACCAAAACAAGTGTTTTATAGGTAAAAATAATTGATGCTGGTATAGGGCAAAATTGTAGTTTAGGTACTACTTCAAATAGGCTGAAACTTTAAACGCGTTTATCTCGCAAACTACGCGTTCCCGGGCCTTATTTGCCCCTTCGGGGTTTCTAAGGGGTATGAATCGACCATTCTGAATCGATTGGCGCTATCAGAAAATATCGAGATTTTGGTCCCTGAACTCTGACTGCTACTGGGCCCAGAATTTGCACCAAAACAAGTGTTTTATAGGTAAAAAGAATTGATGCTGGTATAGGGCAAAATTGCAGTTTAGGTACTACTTCAAATAGGCTGAAACTTTAAACGCGTTTATCTCGCAAACTACGCGTTCCCGGGCCTTATTTGCCCCTTCGGGGTTTCTAAGGGGTATGAATCGACCATTCTGAATCGATTGGCGCTATCAGAAAATATCGAAATTTTGGTCCCTGAACTCTGACTGCTACTGGGCCCAGAATTTGCACCAAAACAAGTGTTTTATAGGTAAAAAGAATTGATGCTGGTATAGGGCAAAATTGCAGTTTAGGTACTACTTCAAATAGGCTGAAACTTTAAACGCGTTTATCTCGCAAACTACGCGTTCCCGGGCCTTATTTGCCCCTTCGGGGTTTCTAAGGGGTATGAATCGACCATTCTGAATCGATTGGCGCTATCAGAAAATATCGAAATTTTGGTCCCTGAACTCTGACTGCTACTGGGCCCAGAATTTGCACCAAAACAAGTGTTTTATAGGTAAAAAGAATTGATGCTGGTATAGGGCAAAATTGCAGTTTAGGTACTACTTCAAATAGGCTGAAACTTTAAACGCGTTTATCTCGCAAACTACGCGTTCCCGGGCCTTATTTGCCCCTTCGGGGTTTCTAAGGGGTATGAATCGACCATTCTGAATCGATTGGCGCTATCAGAAAATATCGAAATTTTGGTCCCTGAACTCTGACTGCTACTGGGCCCAGAATTTGCACCAAAACAAGTGTTTTATAGGTAAAAAGAATTGATGCTGGTATAGGGCAAAATTGCAGTTTAGGTACTACTTCAAATAGGCTGAAACTTTAAACGCGTTTATCTCGCAAACTACGCGTTCCCGGGCCTTATTTGCCCTTTCGGGGTTTCTAAGGGGTATGAATTGACCATTCTGAATCGATTGGCGCCATCAGAAAATATCGAAATTTTGGTCCCTGAACTCTGACTGCTACTGGGCCCAGAATTTGCACCAAAACAAGTGTTTTATAGGTAAAAAGAATTGATGCTGGTATAGGGCAAAATTGCAGTTTAGGTACTACTTCAAATAGGCTGAAACTTTAAACGCGTTTATCTCGCAAACTACGCGTTCCCGGGCCTTATTTGCCCCTTCGGGGTTTCTAAGGGGTATGAATCGACCATTCTGAATCGATTGGCGCTATCAGAAAATATCGAAATTTTGGTCCCTGAACTCTGACTGCTACTGGGCCCAGAATTTGCACCAAAACAAGTGTTTTATAGATAAAAAGAATTGATGCTGGTATAGGGCAAAATTGCAGTTTAGGTACTACTTCAAATAGGCTGAAACTTTAAACGCGTTTATCTCGCAAACTACGCGTTCCTGGGCCTTATTTGCCCCTTCGGGGTTTCTAAGGGGTATGAATCGACCATTCTGAACCGATTGGCGCTATCAGAAAATATCGAAATTTTGGTCCCTGAACTCTGACTGCTACTGGGCCCAGAATTTGCACCAAAACAAGTGTTTTATAGGTAAAAAGAATTGATGCTGGTATAGGGCAAAATTGCAGTTTAGGTACTACTTCAAATAGGCTGAAACTTTAAACGCGTTTATCTCGCAAACTACGCGTTCCCGGGCCTTATTTGCCCCTTCGGGGTTTCTAAGGGGTATGAATCGACCATTCTGAATCGATTGGCGCTATCAGAAAATATCGAAATTTTGGTCCCTGAACTCTGACTGCTACTGGGCCCAGAATTTGCACCAAAACAAGTGTTTTATAGATAAAAAGAATTGATGCTGGTATAGGGCAAAATTGCAGTTTAGGTACTACTTCAAATAGGCTGAAACTTTAAACGCGTTTATCTCGCAAACTACGCGTTCCCGGGCCTTATTTGCCCATTCGGGGTTTCTAAGGGGTATGAATCGACCATTCTGAATCGATTGGCGCTATCAGAAAATATCGAAATTTTGGTCCCTGAACTCTGACTGCTACTGGGCCCAGAATTTGCACCAAAACAAGTGTTTTATAGGTAAAAAGAATTGATGATGCTGCGTTCCCGGGCCTTATTTGCCCCTTCGGGGTTTCTAAGGGGTATGAATCGACCATTCTGAATCGATTGGCGCCATCAGAAAATATCGAAATTTTGGTCCCTGAACTCTGACTGCTACTGGGCCCAGAATTTGCACCAAAACAAGTGTTTTATAGGTAAAAAGAATTGATGCTGGTATAGGGCAAAATTGCAGTTTAGGTACTACTTCAAATAGGCTGAAACTTTAAACGCGTTTATCTCGCAAACTACGCGTTCCCGGGCCTTATTTGCCCCTTCGGGGTTTCTAAGGGGTATGAATCGACCATTCTGAATCGATTGGCGCCATCAGAAAATTACGAAATTTTGGTCCCTGAACTCTGACTGCTACTGGGCCCAGAATTTGCACCAAAACAAGTGTTTTATAGGTAAAAAGAATTGATGCTGGTATAGGGCAAAATTGCAGTTTAGGTACTACTTCAAATAGGCTGAAACTTTAAACGCGTTTATCTCGCAAACTACGCGTTCCCGGGCCTTATTTGCCCCTTCGGGGTTTCTATCGACCATTCTGAATCGATTGGCGCTATCAGAAAATATCGAAATTTTGGTCCCTGAACTCTGACTGCTACTGGGCCCAGAATTTGCACCAAAACAAGTGTTTTATAGGTAAAAAGAATTGATGCTTGTATAAGGCAAAATTGCAGTTTAGGTACTACTTCAAATAGGCTGAAACTTTAAACGCGTTTATCTCGCAAACTACGCGTTCCCGGGCCTTATTTGCCCCTTCGGGGTTTCTAAGGGGTATGAATCGACCATTCTGAATCGATTGGCGCTATCAGAAAATATCGAAATTTTGGTCCCTGAACTCTGACTGCTACTGGGCCCAGAATTTGCACCAAAACAAGTGTTTTATAGGTAAAAAGAATTGATGCTGGGCTACTGGGCCCAGAATTTGCACCAAAACAAGTGTTTTAAAGGTAAAAAGAATTGATGCTGGTATAGGGCAAAATTGCAGTTTAGGTACTACTTCAAATAGGCTGAAACTTTAAACGCGTTTATCTCGCAAACTACGCGTTCCCGGGCCTTATTTGCCCCTTCGGGGTTTCTAAGGGGTATGAATCGACCATTCTGAATCGATTGGCGCCATCAGAAAATATCGAAATTTTGGTCCCTGAACTCTGACTGCTACTGGGCCCAGAATTTGCACCAAAACAAGTGTTTTATAGGTAAAAAAAATTGATGCTGGTATAGGGCAAAATTGCAGTTTAGGTACTACTTCAAATAGGCTGAAACTTTAAACGCGTTTATCTCGCAAACTACGCGTTCCCGGGCCTTATTTGCCCCTTCGGGGTTTCTAAGGGGTATGAATCGACCATTCTGAATCGATTGGCGCTATCAGAAAATATCGAAATTTTGGTCCCTGAACTCTGACTGCTACTGGGCCCAGAATTTGCACCAAAACAAGTGTTTTATAGGTAAAAAGAATTGATGCTGGTATAGGGCAAAATTGCAGTTTAGGTACTACTTCAAATAGGCTGAAACTTTAAACGCGTTTATCTCGCAAACTACGCGTTCCCGGGCCTTATTTGCCCCTTCGGGGTTTCTAAGGGGTATGAATCGACCATTCTGAATCGATTGGCGCTATCAGAAAATATCGAAATTTTGGTCCCTGAACTCTGACTGCTACTGGGCCCAGAATTTGCACCAAAACAAGTGTTTTATAGGTAAAAAGAATTGATGCTGGTATAGGGCAAAATTGCAGTTTAGGTACTACTTCAAATAGGCTGAAACTTTAAACGCGTTTATCTCGCAAACTACGCGTTCCCGGGCCTTATTTGCCCCTTCGGGGTTTCTAAGGGGTATGAATCGACCATTGTGAATCGATTGGCGCTATCAGAAAATATCGAAATTTTGGTCCCTGAACTCAGACTGTTACTGGGCCCAGAATTTGCACCAAAACAAGTGTTTTATAGGTAAAAAGAATTGATGCTGGTATAGGGCAAAATTGCAGTTTAGGTACTACTTCAAATAGGCTGAAACTTTAAACGCGTTTATCTCGCAAACTACGCGTTCCCGGGCCTTATTTGCCCCTTCGGGGTTTCTAAGGGGTATGAATCGACCATTCTGAATCGATTGGCGCCATCAGAAAATATCGAAATTTTGGTCCCTGAACTCTGACTGCTACTGGGCCCAGAATTTGCACCAAAACAAGTGTTTTATAGGTAAAAAGAATTGATGCTGGTATAGGGCAAAATTGCAGTTTAGGTACTACTTCAAATAGGCTGAAACTTTAAACGCGTTTATCTCGCAAACTACGCGTTCCCGGGCCTTATTTGCCCCTTCGGGGTTTCTAAGGGGTATGAATCGACCATTCTGAATCGATTGGCGCTATCAGAAAATATCGAAATTTTGGTCCCTGAACTCTGACTGCTACTGGGCCCAGAATTTGCACCAAAACAAGTGTTTTATAGGTAAAAAGAATTGATGCTGGTATAGGGCAAAATTGCAGTTTAGGTACTACTTCAAATAGGCTGAAACTTTAAACGCGTTTATCTCGCAAACTACGACCATTCTGAATCGATTGGCGCTATCAGAAAATATCGAAATTTTGTTCCCTGAACTCTGACTGCTACTGGGCCCAGAATTTGCACCAAAACAAGTGTTTTATAGGTAAAAAGAATTGATGCTGGTATAGGGCAAAATTGCAGTTTAGGTACTACTTCAAATAGGCTGAAACTTTAAACGTGTTTATCTCGCAAACTACGCGTTCCCGGGCCTTATTTGCCCCTTCGGGGTTTCTAAGGGGTATGAATCGACCATTCTGAATCGATTGGCGCTATCAGAAAATATCGAAATTTTGGTCCCTGAACTCTGACTGCTACTGGGCCCAGAATTTGCACCAAAACAAGTGTTTTATAGGTAAAAAGAATTGATGCTGGTATAGGGCAAAATTGCAGTTTAGGTACTACTTCAAATAGGCTGAAACTTTAAACGCGTTTATCTCGCAAACTACGCGTTCCCGGGCCTTATTTGCCCCTTCGGGGTTTCTAAGGGGTATGAATCGACCATTCTGAAT
Organism: Leptarthrus brevirostris; assembly: GCA_964036015.1. NCBI lineage: Eukaryota > Metazoa > Arthropoda > Insecta > Diptera > Asilidae > Leptarthrus > Leptarthrus brevirostris. Next base: position 141,555,256 of record OZ038372.1, read on the forward strand.
CGAGTGGCGCTATCAGAAAATATCGAAATTTTGGTCCCTGAACTCTGACTGCTACTGGGCCCAGAATTTGCACCAAAACAAGTGTTTTATAGGTAAAAAGAATTGATGCTGGTATAGGGCAAAATTGCAGTTTAGGTACTACTTCAAATAGGCTGAAACTTTAAACGCGTTTATCTCGCAAACTACGCGTTCCCGGGCCTTATTTGCCCCTTCGGGGTTTCTAAGGGGTATGAATCGACCATTCTGAATCGATTGGCGCCATCAGAAAATATCGAAATTTTGGTCCCTGAACTCTGACTGCTACTGGGCCCAGAATTTGCACCAAAACAAGTGTTTTATAGGTAAAAAGAATTGATGCTGGTATAGGGCAAAATTGCAGTTTAGGTACTACTTCAAATAGGCTGAAACTTTAAACGCGTTTATCTCGCAAACTACGCATTCCCGGGCCTTATTTGCCCCTTCGGGGTTTCTAAGGGGTATGAATCGACCATTCTGAATCGATTGGCGCCATCAGAAAATATCGAAATTTTGGTCCCTGAACTCTGACTGCTACTGGGCCCAGAATTTGCACCAAAACAAGTGTTTTATAGGTAAAAAGAATTGATGCTGGTATAGGGCAAAATTGCAGTTTAGGTACTACTTCAAATAGGCTGAAACTTTAAACGCGTTTATCTCGCAAACTACGCGTTCCCGGGCCTTATTTGCCCCTTCTGGGTTTCTAAGGGGTATGAATCGACCATTCTGAATCGATTGGCGCTATCAGAAAATATCGAAATTTTGGTCCCTGAACTCTGACTGCTACTGGGCCCAGAATTTGCACCAAAACAAGTGTTTTATAGATAAAAAGAATTGATGCTGGTATAGGGCAAAATTGCAGTTTAGGTACTACTTCAAATAGGCTGAAACTTTAAACGCGTTTATCTCGCAAACTACGCGTTCCTGTGCCTTATTTGCCCCTTCGGGGTTTCTAAGGGGTATGAATCGACCATTCTGAATCGATTGGCGCTATCAGAAAGTATCGAAATTTTGGTCCCTGAACTCTGACTGCTACTGGGCCCAGAATTTGCACCAAAACAAGTGTTTTATAGGTAAAAAGAATTGATGCTGGTATAGGGCAAAATTGCAGTTTAGGTACTACTTCAAATAGGCTGAAACTTTAAACGCGTTTATCTCGCAAACTACGCGTTCCCGGGCCTTATTTGCCCCTTCGGGGTTTCTAAGGGGTATGAATCGACCATTCTGAATCGATTGGCGCTATCAGAAAATATCGAAATTTTGGTCCCTGAACTCTGACTGCTACTGGGCCCAGAATTTGCACCAAAACAAGTGTTTTATAGGTAAAAAGAATTGATGCTGGTATAGGGCAAAATTGCAGTTTAGGTACTACTTCAAATAGGCTAAAACTTTAAACGCGTTTATCTCGCAAACTACGCGTTCCCGGGCCTTATTTGCCCCTTCGGGGTTTCTAAGGGGTATGAATCGACCATTCTGAATCGATTGGCGCTATCAGAAAATATCGAAATTTTGGTCCCTGAACTCTGACTGCTACTGGGCCCAGAATTTTCACCAAAACAAGTGTTTTATAGGTAAAAAGAATTGATGCTGGTATTGGGCAAAATTGCAGTTTAGGTACTACTTCAAATAGGCTAAAACTTTAAACGCGTTTATCTCGCAAACTACGCGTTCCCGGGCCTTATTTGCCCCTTCGGGGTTTCTAAGGGGTATGAATCGACCATTCTGAATCGATTGGCGCTATCAGAAAATATCGAAATTTTAGTCCCTGAACTCTGACTGCTACTGGGCCCAGAATTTGCACCAAAACAAGTGTTTTATAGGTAAAAAGAATTGATGCTGGTATAGGGAAAAATTGCAGTTTAGGTACTACTTTAAATAGGCTGAAACTTTAAACGCGTTTATCTCGCAAACTACGCGTTCCCGGGCCTTATTTGCTCCTTCGGGGTTTCTAAGGGGTATGAATCGACCATTCTGAATCGATTGGCGCTATCAGAAAATATCGAAATTTTAGTCCCTGAACTCTGACTGCACTGGGCCCAGAATTTGCACCAAAACAAGTGTTTTATAGGTAAAAAGAATTGATGCTGGTATAGGGCAAAATTGCAGTTTAGGTACTACTTCAAATAGGCTGAAACTTTAAACGTGTTTATCTCGCAAACTACGCGTTCCCGGGCCTTATTTGCCCCTTCGGGGTTTCTAAGGGGTATGAATCGACCATTCTGAATCGATTGGCGCTATCAGAAAATATCGAAATTTTGGTCCCTGAACTCTGACTGCTACTGGGCCCAGAATTTGCACCAAAACAAGTGTTTTATAGGTAAAAAGAATTGATGCTGGTATAGGGCAAAATTGCAGTTTAGGTACTACTTCAAATAGGCTGAAACTTTAAACGCGTTTATCTCGCAAACTACGCGTTCCCGGGCCTTATTTGGCCCTTCGGGGTTTCTAAGGGGTATGAATCGACCATTCTGAATCGATTGGCGCCATCAGAAAATATCGAAATTTTGGTCCCTGAACTCTGACTGCTACTGGGCCCAGAATTTGCACCAAAACAAGTGTTTTATAGGTAAAAAGAATTGATGCTGGTATAGGGCAAAATTGCAGTTTAGGTACTACTTCAAATAGGCTGAAACTTTAAACGCGTTTATCTCGCAAACTACGCGTTCCCGGGCCTTATTTGCCCCTTCGGGGTTTCTAAGGGGTATGAATCGACCATTCTGAATCGATTGGCGCCATCAGAAAATATCGAAATTTTGGTCCCTGAACTCTGACTGCTACTGGGCCCAGAATTTGCACCAAAACAAGTGTTTTATAGATAAAAAGAATTGATGCTGGTATAGGGCAAAATTGCAGTTTAGGTACTACTTCAAATAGGCTGAAACTTTAAACGCGTTTATCTCGCAAACTACGCGTTCCTGGGCCTTATTTGCCCCTTCGGGGTTTCTAAGGGGTATGAATCGACCATTCTGAATCGATTGGCGCTATCAGAAAATATCGAAATTTTGGTCCCTGAACTCTGACTGCTACTGGGCCCAGAATTTGCACCAAAACAAGTGTTTTATAGGTAAAAAGAATTGATGCTGGTATAGGGCAAAATTGCAGTTTAGGTACTACTTCAAATAGGCTGAAACTTTAAACGTGTTTATCTCGCAAACTACGCGTTCCCGGGCCTTATTTGCCCCTTCGGGGTTTCTAAGGGGTATGAATCGACCATTCTGAATCGATTGGCGCTATCAGAAAATATCGAAATTTTGGTCCCTGAACTCTGACTGCTACTGGGCCCAGAATTTGCACCAAAACAAGTGTTTTATAGGTAAAAAGAATTGATGCTGGTATAGGGCAAAATTGCAGTTTAGGTACTACTTCAAATAGGCTGAAACTTTAAACGCGTTTATCTCGCAAACTACGCGTTCCCGGGCCTAATTTGCCCCTTCGGGGTTTCTAAGGGGTATGAATCGACCATTCTGAATCGATTGGCGCTATCAGAAAATATCGAAATTTTGGTCCCTGAACTCTGACTGCTACTGGGCCCAGAATTTGCACCAAAACAAGTGTTTTATAGGTAAAAAGAATTGATGCTGGTATAGGGCAAAATTGCAGTTTAGGTACTACTTCAAATAGGCTGAAACTTTAAACGCGTTTATCTCGCAAACTACGCGTTCCCGGGCCTTATTTGCCCCTTCGGGGTTTCTAAGGGGTATGAATCGACCATTCTGAATCGATTGGCGCTATCAGAAAATATCGAAATTTTGGTCCCTGAACTCTGACTGCTACTGGGCCCAGAATTTGCACCAAAACAAGTGTTTTATAGGTAAAAAGAATTGATGCTGGTATAGGGCAAAATTGCAGTTTAGGTACTACTTCAAATAGGCTGAAACTTTAAACGTGTTTATCTCGCAAACTACGCGTTCCCGGGCCTTATTTGCCCCTTCGGGGTTTCTAAGGGGTATGAATCGACCATTCTGAATCGATTGGCGCTATCAGAAAATATCGAAATTTTGGTCCCTGAACTCTGACTGCTACTGGGCCCAGAATTTGCACCAAAACAAGTGTTTTATAGGTAAAAAGAATTGATGCTGGTATAGGGCAAAATTGCAGTTTAGGTACTACTTCAAATAGGCTGAAACTTTAAACGCGTTTATCTCGCAAACTACGCGTTCCCGGGCCTTATTTGCCCCTTCGGGGTTTCTAAGGGGTATGAATCGACCATTCTGAATCGATTGGCGCTATCAGAAAATATCGAAATTTTGGTCCCTGAACTCTGACTGCTACTGGGCCCAGAATTTGCACCAAAACAAGTGTTTTATAGGTAAAAAGAATTGATGCTGGTATAGGGCAAAATTGCAGTTTAGGTACTACTTCAAATAGGCTGAAACTTTAAACGCGTTTATCTCGCAAACTACGCGTTCCCGGGCCTTATTTGCCCCTTCGGGGTTTCTAAGGGGTATGAATCGACCATTCTGAATCGAGTGGCGCTATCAGAAAATATCGAAATTTTGGTCCCTGAACTCTGACTGCTACTGGGCCCAGAATTTGCACCAAAACAAGTGTTTTATAGGTAAAAAGAATTGATGCTGGTATAGGGCAAAATTGCAGTTTAGGTACTACTTCAAATAGGCTGAAACTTTAAACGCGTTTATCTCGCAAACTACGCGTTCCCGGGCCTTATTTGCCCCTTCGGGGTTTCTAAGGGGTATGAATCGACCATTCTGAATCGATTGGCGCCATCAGAAAATATCGAAATTTTGGTCCCTGAACTCTGACTGCTACTGGGCCCAGAATTTGCACCAAAACAAGTGTTTTATAGGTAAAAAGAATTGATGCTGGTATAGGGCAAAATTGCAGTTTAGGTACTACTTCAAATAGGCTGAAACTTTAAACGCGTTTATCTCGCAAACTACGCGTTCCCGGGCCTTATTTGCCCCTTCTGTGTTTCTAAGGGGTATGAATCGACCATTCTGAATCGATTGGCGCTATCAGAAAATATCGAAATTTTGGTCCCTGAACTCTGACTGCTACTGGGCCCAGAATTTGCACCAAAACAAGTGTTTTATAGATAAAAAGAATTGATGCTGGTATAGGGCAAAATTGCAGTTTAGGTACTACTTCAAATAGGCTGAAACTTTAAACGCGTTTATCTCGCAAACTACGCGTTCCTGGGCCTTATTTGCCCCTTCGGGGTTTCTAAGGGGTATGAATCGACCATTCTGAATCGATTGGCGCTATCAGAAAGTATCGAAATTTTGGTCCCTGAACTCTGACTGCTACTGGGCCCAGAATTTGCACCAAAACAAGTGTTTTATAGGTAAAAAGAATTGATGCTGGTATAGGGCAAAATTGCAGTTTAGGTACTACTTCAAATAGGCTGAAACTTTAAACGCGTTTATCTCGCAAACTACGCGTTCCCGGGCCTTATTTGCCCCTTCGGGGTTTCTAAGGGGTATGAATCGACCATTCTGAATCGATTGGCGCTATCAGAAAATATCGAAATTTTGGTCCCTGAACTCTGACTGCTACTGGGCCCAGAATTTGCACCAAAACAAGTGTTTTATAGGTAAAAAGAATTGATGCTGGTATAGGGCAAAATTGCAGTTTAGGTACTACTTCAAATAGGCTAAAACTTTAAACGCGTTTATCTCGCAAACTACGCGTTCCCGGGCCTTATTTGCCCCTTCGGGGTTTCTAAGGGGTATGAATCGACCATTCTGAATCGATTGGCGCTATCAGAAAATATCGAAATTTTGGTCCCTGAACTCTGACTGCTACTGGGCCCAGAATTTTCACCAAAACAAGTGTTTTATAGGTAAAAAGAATTGATGCTGGTATTGGGCAAAATTGCAGTTTAGGTACTACTTCAAATAGGCTAAAACTTTAAACGCGTTTATCTCGCAAACTACGCGTTCCCGGGCCTTATTTGCCCCTTCGGGGTTTCTAAGGGGTATGAATCGACCATTCTGAATCGATTGGCGCTATCAGAAAATATCGAAATTTTGGTCCCTGAACTCTGACTGCTACTGGGCCTAGAATTTGCACCAAAACAAGTGTTTTATAGGTAAAAAGAATTGATGCTGGTATAGGGCAAAATTGCAGTTTAGGTACTACTTCAAATAGGCTGAAACTTTAAACGCGTTTATCTCGCAAACTACGCGTTCCCGGGCCTTATTTGCCCCTTCGGGGTTTCTAAGGGGTATGAATCGACCATTCTGAATCGATTGGCGCTATCAGAAAATATCGAAATTTTGGTCCCTGAACTCTGACTGCTACTGGGCCCAGAATTTGTACCAAAACAAGTGTTTTATAGGTAAAAAGAATTGATGCTGGTATAGGGCAAAATTGCAGTTTAGGTACTACTTCAAATAGGCTGAAACTTTAAACGCGTTTATCTCGCAAACTACGCGTTCCCGGGCCTTATTTGCCCCTTCGGGGTTTCTAAGGGGTATGAATCGACCATTCTGAATCGATTGGCGCTATCAGAAAATATCGAAATTTTGGTCCCTGAACTCTGACTGCTACTGGGCCCAGAATTTGCACCAAAACAAGTGTTTTATAGGTAAAAAGAATTGATGCTGGTATAGGGCAAAATTGCAGTTTAGGTACTACTTCAAATAGGCTGAAACTTTAAACGCGTTTATCTCGCAAACTACGCGTTCCCGGGCCTTATTTGCCCCTTCGGGGTTTTTTACGGGTATGAATCGACCATTCTGAATCGATTGGCGCTATCAGAAAATATCGAAATTTTGGTCCCTGAACTCTGACTGCTACTGGGCCCAGAATTTGCACCAAAACAAGTGTTTTATAGGTAAAAAGAATTGATGCTGGTATAGGGCAAAATTGCAGTTTAGGTACTACTTCAAATAGGCTGAAACTTTAAACGCGTTTATCTCGCAAACTACGCGTTCCCGGGCCTTATTTGCCCCTTCGGGGTTTCTAAGGGGTATGAATCGACCATTCTGAATCGATTGGCGCTATCAGAAAATATCGAAATTTTGGTCCCTGAACTCTGACTGCTACTGGGCCCAGAATTTGCACCAAAACAAGTGTTTTATAGGTAAAAAGAATTGATGCTGGTATAGGGCAAAATTGCAGTTTAGGTACTACTTCAAATAGGCTGAAACTTTAAACGCGTTTATCTCGCAAACTACGCGTTCCCGGGCCTTATTTGTCCCTTCGGGGTTTCTAAGGGGTATGAATCGACCATTCTGAATCGATTGGCGCTATCAGAAAATATCGAAATTTTGGTCCCTGAACTCTGACTGCTACTGGGCCCAGAATTTGCACCAAAACAAGTGTTTTATAGGTAAAAAGAATTGATGCTGGTATAGGGCAAAATTGCAGTTTAGGTAATACTTCAAATAGGCTGAAACTTTAAACGCGTTTATCTCGCAAACTACGCGTTCCCGGGCCTTATTTGCCCCTTCGGGGTTTCTAAGGGGTATGAATCGACCATTCTGAATCGATTGGCGCCATCAGAAAATATCGAAATTTTGGTCCCTGAACTCTGACTGCTACTGGGCCCAGAATTTGCACCAAAACAAGTGTTTTATAGGTAAAAAGAATTGATGCTGGTATAGGGCAAAATTGCAGTTTAGGTACTACTTCAAATAGACTGAAACTTTAAACGCGTTTATCTCGCAAACTACGCATTCCCGGGCCTTATTTGCCCCTTCGGGGTTTCTAAGGGGTATGAATCGACCATTCTGAATCGATTGGCGCTATCAGAAAATATCGAAATTTTGGTCCCTGAACTCTGACTGCTACTGGGCCCAGAATTTGCACCAAAACAAGTGTTTTATAGGTAAAAAGAATTGATGCTGGTATAGGGCAAAATTGCAGTTTAGGTACTACTTCAAATAGGCTGAAACTTTAAACGCGTTTATCTCGCAAACTACGCGTTCCCGGGCCTTATTTGCCCCTTCGGGGTTTCTAAGGGGTATGAATCGACCATTCTGAATCGATTGGCGCCATCAGAAAATTACGAAATTTTGGTCCCTGAACTCTGACTGCTACTGGGCCCAGAATTTGCACCAAAACAAGTGTTTTATAGGTAAAAAGAATTGATGCTGGTATAGGGCAAAATTGCAGTTTAGGTACTACTTCAAATAGGCTGAAACTTTAAACGCGTTTATCTCGCAAACTACGCGTTCCCGGGCCTTATTTGCCCCTTCGGGGTTTCTAAGGGGTATGAATCGACCATTCTGAATCGATTGGCGCTATCAGAAAATATCGAAATTTTGGTCCCTGAACTCTGACTGCTACTGGGCCCAGAATTTGCACCAAAACAAGTGTTTTATAGGTAAAAAGAATTGATGCTGGTATAGGGCAAAATTGCAGTTTAGGTACTACTTCAAATAGGCTGAAACTTTAAACGCGTTTATCTCGCAAACTACGCGTTCCCGGGCCTTATTTGCCCCTTCGGGGTTTCTAAGGGGTATGAATCGACCATTCTGAATCGATTGGCGCTATCAGAAAATATCGAAATTTTGGTCCCTGAACTCTGACTGCTACTGGGCCCAGAATTTGCACCAAAACAAGTGTTTTATAGGTAAAAAGAATTGATGCTGGTATAGGGCAAAATTGCAGTTTAGGTACTACTTCAAATAGGCTGAAACTTTAAACGCGTTTATCTCGCAAACTACGCGTTCCCGGGCCTTATTTGCCCCTTCGGGGTTTCTAAGGGGTATGAATCGACCATTCTGAATCGATTGGCGCTATCAGAAAATATCGAAATTTTGGTCCCTGAACTCTGACTGCTACTGGGCCCAGAATTTGCACCAAAACAAGTGTTTTATAGGTAAAAAGAATTGATGCTGGTATAGGGCAAAATTGCAGTTTAGGTACTACTTCAAATAGGCTGAAACTTTAAACGCGTTTATCTCGCAAACTACGCGTTCCCGGGCCTTATTTGCCCCTTCGGGGTTTCTAAGGGGTATGAATCGACCATTCTGAATCGATTGGCGCTATCAGAAAATATCGAAATTTTGGTCCCTGAACTCTGACTGCTACTGGGCCCAGAATTTCCACCAAAACAAGTGTTTTATAGGTAAAAAGAATTGATGCTGGTATAGGGCAAAATTGCAGTTTAGGTACTACTTCAAATAGGCTGAAACTTTAAACGCGTTTATCTCGCAAACTACGCGTTCCCGGGCCTTATTTGCCCCTTCGGGGTTTCTAAGGGGTATGAATCGACCATTCTGAATCGATTGGCGCTATCAGAAAATATCGAAATTTTGGTCCCTGAACTCTGACTGCTACTGGGCCCAGAATTTTCACCAAAACAAGTATTTTATAGGTAAAAAGAATTGATGCTGGTATTGGGCAAAATTGCAGTTTAGGTACTACTTCAAATAGGCTAAAACTTTAAACGCGTTTATCTCGCAAACTACGCGTTCCCGGGCCTTATTTGCCCCTTCGGGGTTTCTAAGGGGTATGAATCGACCATTCTGAATCGATTGGCGCTATCAGAAAGTATCGAAATTTTGGTCCCTGAAGTCTGACTGCTACTGGGCCCAGAATTTGCACCAAAACAAGTGTTTTATAGGTAAAAAGAATTGATGCTGGTATAGGGCAAAATTGCAGTTTAGGTACTACTTCAAATAGGCTGAAACTTTAAACGCGTTTATCTCGCAAACTACGCGTTCCTGGGCCTTATTTGCCCCTTCGGGGTTTCTAAGGGGTATGAATCGACCATTCTGAACCGATTGGCGCTATCAGAAAATATCGAAATTTTGGTCCCTGAACTCTGACTGCTACTGGGCCCAGAATTTGCACCAAAACAAGTGTTTTATAGGTAAAAAGAATTGATGCTGGTATAGGGCAAAATTGCAGTTTAGGTACTACTTCAAATAGGCTGAAACTTTAAACGCGTTTATCTCGCAAACTACGCGTTCCCGGGCCTTATTTGCCCCTTCGGGGTTTCTAAGGGGTATGAATCGACCATTCTGAATCGATTGGCGCTATCAGAAAATATCGAAATTTTGGTCCCTGAACTCTGACTGCTACTGGGCCCAGAATTTGCACCAAAACAAGTGTTTTATAGATAAAAAGATTGATGGTATAGGGCAAAATTGCAGTTTAGGTACTACTTCAAATAGGCTGAAACTTTAAACACGTTTATCTCGCAAACTACGCGTTCCCGGGCCTTATTTGCCCCTTCGGGGTTTCTAAGGGGTATGAATCGACCATTCTGAATCGATTGGCGCTATCAGAAAATATCGAAATTTTGGTCCCTGAACTCTGACTGCTACTGGGCCCAGAATTTGCACCAAAACAAGTGTTTTATAGGTAAAAAGAATTGATGCTGGTATAGGGCAAAATTGCAGTTTAGGTACTACTTCAAATAGGCTGAAACTTTAAACGCGTTTATCTCGCAAACTACGCGTTCCCGGGCCTTATTTGCCCCTTCGGGGTTTCTAAGGGGTATGAATCGACCATTCTGAATCGATTGGCGCTATCAGAAAATATCGAAATTTTGGTCCCTGAACTCTGACTGCTACTGGGCCCAGAATTTTCACCAAAACAAGTATTTTATAGGTAAAAAGAATTGATGCTGGTATTGGGCAAAATTGCAGTTTAGGTACTACTTCAAATAGGCTAAAACTTTAGCCTATACGCGTTCCCGGGCCTTATTTGCCCCTTCGGGGTTTCTAAGGGGTATGAATCGACCATTCTGAATCGATTGGCGCTATCAGAAAATATCGAAATTTTGGTCCCTGAACTCTGACTGCTACTGGGCCCAGAATTTGTACCAAAACAAGTGTTTTATAGGTAAAAAGAATTGATGCTGGTATAGGGCAAAATTGCAGTTTAGGTACTACTTCAAATAGGCTGAAACTTTAAACGCGTTTATCTCGCAAACTACGCGTTCCCGGGCCTTATTTGCCCCTTCGGGGTTTCTAAGGGGTATGAATCGACCATTCTGAATCGATTGGCGCTATCAGAAAATATCGAAATTTTGGTCCCTGAACTCTGACTGCTACTGGGCCCAGAATTTGCACCAAAACAAGTGTTTTATAGATAAAAAGAATTGATGCTGGTATAGGGCAAAATTGCAGTTTAGGTACTACTTCAAATAGGCTGAAACTTTAAACGCGTTTATCTCGCAAACTACGCGTTCCCGGGCCTTATTTGCCCCTTCGGGGTTTCTAAGGGGTATGAATCGACCATTCCGAATCGATTGGCGCTATCAGAAAATATCGAAATTTTGGTCCCTGAACTCTGACTGCTACTGGGCCCAGAATTTGCACCAAAACAAGTGTTTTATAGGTAAAAAGAATTGATGCTGGTATAGGGCAAAATTGCAGTTTAGGTACTACTTCAAATAGGCTGAAACTTTAAACGCGTTTATCTCGCAAACTACGCGTTCCCGGGCCTTATTTGCCCCTTCGGGGTTTCTAAGGGGTATGAATCGACCATTCTGAATCGATTGGCGCTATCAGAAAATATCGAAATTTTGGTCCCTGAACTCTGACTGCTACTGGGCCCAGAATTTTCACCAAAACAAGTATTTTATAGGTAAAAAGAATTGATGCTGGTATTGGGCAAAATTGCAGTTTAGGTACTACTTCAAATAGGCTAAAACTTTAAACGCGTTTATCTCGCAAACTACGCGTTCCCGGGCCTTATTTTCCCCTTCGGGGTTTCTAAGGGGTATGAATCGACCATTCTGAATCGATTGGCGCTATCAGAAAGTATCGAAATTTTGGTCCCTGAAGTCTGACTGCTACTGGGCCCAGAATTTGCACCAAAACAAGTGTTTTATAGGTAAAAAGAATTGATGCTGGTATAGGGCAAAATTGCAGTTTAGGTACTACTTCAAATAGGCTGAAACTTTAAACGCGTTTATCTCGCAAACTACGCGTTCCCGGGCCTTATTTGCCCCTTCGGGGTTTCTAAGGGGTATGAATCGACCATTCTGAATCGATTGGCGCTATCAGAAAATATCGAAATTTTGGTCCCTGAACTCTGACTGCTACTGGGCCCAGAATTTGTACCAAAACAAGTGTTTTATAGGTAAAAAGAATTGATGCTGGTATAGGGCAAAATTGCAGTTTAGGTACTACTTCAAATAGGCTGAAACTTTAAACGCGTTTATCTCGCAAACTACGCGTTCCCGGGCCTTATTTGCCCCTTCGGGGTTTCTAAGGGGTATGAATCGACCATTCTGAATCGATTGGCGCTATCAGAAAATATCGAAATTTTGGTCCCTGAACTCTGACTGCTACTGGGCCCAGAATTTGCACCAAAACAAGTGTTTTATAGGTAAAAAGAATTGATGCTGGTATAGGGCAAAATTGCAGTTTAGGTACTACTTCAAATAGGCTGAAACTTTAAACGCGTTTATCTCGCAAACTACGCGTTCCCGGGCTTATTTGCCCCTTCGGGGTTTCTAACGGGTATGAATCGACCATTCTGAATCGATTGGCGCTATCAGAAAATATCGAAATTTTGGTCCCTGAACTCTGACTGCTACTGGGCCCAGAATTTGCACCAAAACAAGTGTTTTATAGGTAAAAAGAATTGATGCTGGTATAGGGCAAAATTGCAGTTTAGGTACTACTTCAAATAGGCTGAAACTTTAAACGCGTTTATCTCGCAAACTACGCGTTCCCGGGCCTTATTTGCCCCTTCGGGGTTTCTAAGGGGTATGAATCGACCATTCTGAATCGATTGGCGCTATCAGAAAATATCGAAATTTTGGTCCCTGAACTCTGACTGCTACTGGGCCCAGAATTTGCACCAAAACAAGTGTTTTATAGGTAAAAAGAATTGATGCTGGTATAGGGCAAAATTGCAGTTTAGGTACTACTTCAAATAGGCTGAAACTTTAAACGCGTTTATCTCGCAAACTACGCGTTCCCGGGCCTTATTTGCCCCTTCGGGGTTTCTAAGGGGTATGAATCGACCATTCTGAATCGATTGGCGCTATCAGAAAATATCGAAATTTTGGTCCCTGAACTCTGACTGCTACTGGGCCCAGAATTTGCACCAAAACAAGTGTTTTATAGGTAAAAAGAATTGATGCTGGTATAGGGCAAAATTGCAGTTTAGGTACTACTTCAAATAGGCTGAAACTTTAAACGCGTTTATCTCGCAAACTACGCGTTCCTGGCCTTATTTGCCCATTCGGGGTTTCTAAGGGGTATGAATCGACCATTCTGAATCGATTGACGCCATCAGAAAATATCGAAATTTTGGTCCCTGAACTCTGACTGCTACTGGGCCCAGAATTTGCACCAAAACAAGTGTTTTATAGGTAAAAAGAATTGATGCTGGTATAGGGCAAAATTGCAGTTTAGGTACTACTTCAAATAGGCTGAAACTTTAAACGCGTTTATCTCGCAAACTACGCGTTCCGCGGGTATGAATCGACCATTCTGAATCGATTGGCGCCATCAGAAAATTACGAAATTTTGGTCCCTGAACTCTGACTGCTACTGGGCCCAGAATTTGCACCAAAACAAGTGTTTTATAGGTAAAAAGAATTGATGCTGGTATAGGGCAAAATTGCAGTTTAGGTACTACTTCAAATAGGCTGAAACTTTAAACGCGTTTATCTCGCAAACTACGCGTTCCCGGGCCTTATTTGCCCCTTCGGGGTTTCTAAGGGGTATGAATCGACCATTCTGAATCGATTGGCGCTATCAGAAAATATCGAAATTTTGGTCCCTGAACTCTGACTGCTACTGGGCCCAGAATTTGCACCAAAACAAGTGTTTTATAGGTAAAAAGAATTGATGCTGGTATAAGGCAAAATTGCAGTTTAGGTACTACTTCAAATAGGCTGAAACTTTAAACGCATTTATCTCGCAAACTACGCGTTCCCGGGCCTTATTTGCCCCTTCGGGGTTTCTAAGGGGTATGAATCGACCATTCTGAATCGATTGGCGCTATCAGAAAATATCGAAATTTTGGTCCCTGAACTCTGACTGCTACTGGGCCCAGAATTTGCACCAAAACAAGTGTTTTATAGATAAAAAGAATTGATGCTGGTATAGGGCAAAATTGCAGTTTAGGTACTACTTCAAATAGGCTGAAACTTTAAACGCGTTTATCTCGCAAACTACGCGTTCCCGGGCCTTATTTGCCCCTTCGGGGTTTCTAAGGGGTATGAATCGACCATTCCGAATCGATTGGCGCTATCAGAAAATATCGAAATTTTGGTCCCTGAACTCTGACTGCTACTGGGCCCAGAATTTGCACCAAAACAAGTGTTTTATAGGTAAAAAGAATTGATGCTGGTATAGGGCAAAATTGCAGTTTAGGTACTACTTCAAATAGGCTGAAACTTTAAACGCGTTTATCTCGCAAACTACGCGTTCCCGGGCCTTATTTGCCCCTTCGGGGTTTCTAAGGGGTATGAATCGACCATTCTGAATCGATTGGCGCTATCAGAAAATATCGAAATTTTGGTCCCTGAACTCTGACTGCTACTGGGCCCAGAATTTTCACCAAAACAAGTATTTTATAGGTAAAAAGAATTGATGCTGGTATTGGGCAAAATTGCAGTTTAGGTACTACTTCAAATAGGCTAAAACTTTAAACGCGTTTATCTCGCAAACTACGCGTTCCCGGGCCTTATTTGCCCCTTCGGGGTTTCTAAGGGGTATGAATCGACCATTCTGAATCGATTGGCGCTATCAGAAAGTATCGAAATTTTGGTCCCTGAAGTCTGACTGCTACTGGGCCCAGAATTTGCACCAAAACAAGTGTTTTATAGGTAAAAAGAATTGATGCTGGTATAGGGCAAAATTGCAGTTTAGGTACTACTTCAAATAGGCTGAAACTTTAAACGCGTTTATCTCGCAAACTACGCGTTCCCGGGCCTTATTTGCCCCTTCGGGGTTTCTAAGGGGTATGAATCGACCATTCTGAATCGATTGGCGCTATCAGAAAATATCGAAATTTTGGTCCCTGAACTCTGACTGCTACTGGGCCCAGAATTTGTACCAAAACAAGTGTTTTATAGGTAAAAAGAATTGATGCTGGTATAGGGCAAAATTGCAGTTTAGGTACTACTTCAAATAGGCTGAAACTTTAAACGCGTTTATCTCGCAAACTACGCGTTCCCGGGCCTTATTTGCCCCTTCGGGGTTTCTAAGGGGTATGAATCGACCATTCTGAATCGATTGGCGCTATCAGAAAATATCGAAATTTTGGTCCCTGAACTCTGACTGCTACTGGGCCCAGAATTTGCACCAAAACAAGTGTTTTATAGGTAAAAAGAATTGATGCTGGTATAGGGCAAAATTGCAGTTTAGGTACTACTTCAAATAGGCTGAAACTTTAAACGCGTTTATCTCGCAAACTACGCGTTCCTGGGCCTTATTTGCCCCTTCGGGGTTTCTAAGGGGTATGAATCGACCATTCTGAATCGATTGGCGAATTTTTGGTCCCTGAACTCTGACTGCTACTGGGCCCAGAATTTGCACCAAAACAAGTGTTTTATAGGTAAAAAGAATTGATGCTGGTATAGGGCAAAATTGCAGTTTAGGTAGTACTTTAAATAGGCTGAAACTTTAAACGCGTTTATCTCGCAAACTACGCGTTCCCGGGCCTTATTTGCCCCTTCGGGGTTTCTAAGGGGTATGAATCGACCATTCTGAATCGATTGGCGCTATCAGAAAATATCGAAATTTTAGTCCCTGAACTCTGACTGCTACTGGGCCCAGAATTTGCACCAAAACAAGTGTTTTATAGGTAAAAAGAATTGATGCTGGTATAGGGAAAAATTGCAGTTTAGGTACTACTTTAAATAGGCTGAAACTTTAAAAGCGTTTATCTCGCAAACTACGCGTTCCCGGGCCTTATTTGCCCCTTCGGGGTTTCTAAGGGGTATGAATCGACCATTCTGAATCGATTGGCGCTATCAGAAAATATCGAAATTTTAGTCCCTGAACTCTGACTGCACTGGGCCCAGAATTTGCACCAAAACAAGTGTTTTATAGGTAAAAAGAATTGATGCTGGTATAGGGCAAAATTGCAGTTTAGGTACTACTTCAAATAGGCTGAAACTTTAAACGCGTTTATCTCGCAAACTACGCGTTCCCGGGCCTTATTTGCCCCTTCGGGGTTTCTAAGGGGTATGAATCGACCATTCTGAATCGATTGGCGCTATCAGAAAATATCGAAATTTTGGTCCCTGAACTCTGACTGCTACTGGGCCCAGAATTTGCACCAAAACAAGTGTTTTATAGGTAAAAAGAATTGATGCTGGTATAGGGCAAACTTGCAGTTTAGGTACTACTTCAAATAGGCTGAAACTTTAAACGCGTTTATCTCGCAAACTACGCGTTCCCGGGCCTTATTTGCCCCTTCGGGGTTTCTAAGGGGTATGAATCGACCATTCTGAATCGATTGGCGCTATCAGAAAATATCGAAATTTTGGTCCCTGAACTCTGACTGCTACTGGGCCCAGAATTTGCACCAAAACAAGTGTTTTATAGGTAAAAAGAATTGATGCTGGTATAGGGCAAAATTGCAGTTTAGGTACTACTTCAAATAGGCTGAAACTTTAAACGTGTTTATCTCGCAAACTACGCGTTCCCGGGCCTTATTTGCCCCTTCGGGGTTTCTAAGGGGTATGAATCGACCATTCTGAATCGATTGGCGCTACCAGAAAATATCGAAATTTTGGTCCCTGAACTCTGACTGCTACTGGGCCCAGAATTTGCACCAAAACAAGTGTTTTATAGGTAAAAAGAATTGATGCTGGTATAGGGCAAAATTGCAGTTTAGGTACTACTTCAAATAGGCTGAAACTTTAAACGCGTTTATCTCGCAAACTACGCGTTCCCGGGCCTTATTTGCCCCTTCGGGGTTTCTAAGGGGTATGAATCGACCATTCTGAATCGATTGGCGCTATCAGAAAATATCGAAATTTTGGTCCCTGAACTCTGACTGCTACTGGGCCCAGAATTTGCACCAAAACAAGTGTTTTATAGGTAAAAAGAATTGATGCTGGTATAGGGCAAAATTGCAGTTTAGGTACTACTTCAAATAGGCTGAAACTTTAAACGCGTTAATCTCGCAAACTACGCGTTCCCGGGCCTTATTTGCCCCTTCGGGGTTTCTAAGGGGTATGAATCGACCATTCTGAATCGATTGGCGCCATCAGAAAATATCGAAATTTTGGTCCCTGAACTCTGACTGCTACTGGGCCCAGAATTTGCACCAAAACAAGTGTTTTATAGGTAAAAAGAATTGATGCTGGTATAGGGCAAAATTGCAGTTTAGGTACTACTTCAAATAGGCTGAAACTTTAAACGCGTTTATCTCGCAAACTACGCGTTCCCGGGCCTTATTTGCCCCTTCGGGGTTTCTAAGGGGTATGAATCGACCATTCTGAATCGATTGGCGCTATCAGAAAATATCGAAATTTTGGTCCCTGAACTCTGACTGCTACTGGGCCCAGAATTTGCACCAAAACAAGTGTTTTATAGGTAAAAAGAATTGATGCTGGTATAGGGCAAAATTGCAGTTTAGGTACTACTTCAAATAGGCTGAAACTTTAAACGCGTTTATCTCGCAAACTACGCGTTCCCGGGCCTTATTTGCCCCTTCGGGGTTTCTAAGGGGTATGAATCGACCATTCTGAATCGATTGGCGCTATCAGAAAATATCGAAATTTTGGTCCCTGAACTCTGACTGCTACTGGGCCCAGAATTTGCACCAAAACAAGTGTTTTATAGGTAAAAAGAATTGATGCTGGTATAGGGCAAAATTGCAGTTTAGGTACTACTTCAAATAGGCTGAAACTTTAAACGCGTTTATCTCGCAAACTACGCGTTCCCGGGCCTTATTTGCCCCTTCGGGGTTTCTAAGGGGTATGAATCGACCATTCTGAATCGATTAGCGCTATCAGAAAATATCGAAATTTTGGTCCCTGAACTCTGACTGCTACTGGGCCCAGAATTTGCACCAAAACAAGTGTTTTATAGGTAAAAAGAATTGATGCTGGTATAGGGCAAAATTGCAGTTTAGGTACTACTTCAAATAGGCTGAAACTTTAAACGCGTTTATCTCGCAAACTACGCGTTCCCGGGCCTTATTTGCCCCTTCGGGGTTTCTAAGGGGTATGAATCGACCATTCTGAATCGATTGGCGCTATCAGAAAATATCGAAATTTTGGTCCCTGAACTCTGACTGCTACTGGGCCCAGAATTTGCACCAAAACAAGTGTTTTATAGGTAAAAAGAATTGATGCTGGTATAGGGCAAAATTGCAGTTTAGGTACTACTTCAAATAGGCTGAAACTTTAAACGCGTTTATCTCGCAAACTACGCGTTCCCGGGCCTTATTTGCCCCTTCGGGGTTTCTAAGGGGTATGAATCGACCATTCTGAATCGATTGGCGCCATCAGAAAATATCGAAATTTTGGTCCCTGAACTCTGACTGCTACTGGGCCCAGAATTTGCACCAAAACAAGTGTTTTATAGGTAAAAAGAATTGATGCTGGTATAGGGCAAAATTGCAGTTTAGGTACTACTTCAAATAGGCTGAAACTTTAAACGCGTTTATCTCGCAAACTACGCGTTCCCGGGCCTTATTTGCCCCTTCGGGGTTTCTAAGGGGTATGAATCGACCATTCTGAATCGATTGGCGCTATCAGAAAATATCGAAATTTTGGTCCCTGAACTCTGACTGCTACTGGGCCCAGAATTTGCACCAAAACAAGTGTTTTATAGATAAAAAGAATTGATGCTGGTATAGGGCAAAATTGCAGTTTAGGTACTACTTCAAATAGGCTGAAACTTTAAACGCGTTTATCTCGCAAACTACGCGTTCCTGGGCCTTATTTGCCCCTTCGGGGTTTCTAAGGGGTATGAATCGACCATTCTGAATCGATTGGCGCTATCAGAAAATATCGAAATTTTGGTCCCTGAACTCTGACTGCTACTGGGCCCAGAATTTGCACCAAGACAAGTGTTTTATAGGTAAAAAGAATTGATGCTGGTATAGGGCAAAATTGCAGTTTAGGTACTACTTCAAATAGGCTGAAACTTTAAACGCGTTTATCTCGCAAACTACGCGTTCCCGGGCCTTATTTGCCCCTTCGGGGTTTCTAAGGGGTATGAATCGACCATTCTGAATCGATTGGCGCTATCAGAAAATATCGAAATTTTGGTCCCTGAACTCTGTCTGCTACTGGGCCCAGAATTTGCACCAAAACAAGTGTTTTATAGATAAAAAGAATTGATGCTGGTATAGGGCAAAATTGCAGTTTAGGTACTACTTCAAATAGGCTGAAACTTTAAACGCGTTTATCTCGCAAACTACGCGTTCCCGGGCCTTATTTGCCCCTTCGGGGTTTCTAAGGGGTATGAATCGACCATTCTGAATCGATTGGCGCTATCAGAAAATATCGAAATTTTGGTCCCTGAACTCTGACTGCTACTGGGCCCAGAATTTGCACCAAAACAAGTGTTTTATAGGTAAAAAGAATTGATGCTGGTATAGGGCAAAATTGCAGTTTAGGTACTACTTTAAATAGGCTGAAACTTTAAACGCGTTTATCTCGCAAACTACGCGTTCCCGGGCCTTATTTGCCCCTTCGGGGTTTCTAAGGGGTATGAATCGACCATTCTGAATCGATTGGCGCTATCAGAAAATATCGAAATTTTAGTCCCTGAACTCTGACTGCTACTGGGCCCAGAATTTGCACCAAAACAAGTGTTTTATAGGTAAAAATAATTGATGCTGGTATAGGGAAAAATTGCAGTTTAGGTACTACTTTAAATAGGCTGAAACTTTAAACGCGTTTATCTCGCAAACTACGCGTTCCCGGGCCTTATTTGCCCCTTCGGGGTTTCTAAGGGGTATGAATCGACCATTCTGAATCGATTGGCGCTATCAGAAAATATCGAAATTTTAGTCCCTGAACTCTGACTGCACTGGGCCCCGAATTTGCACCAAAACAAGTGTTTTATAGGTAAAAAGAATTGATGCTGGTATAGGGCAAAATTGCAGTTTAGGTACTACTTTAAATAGGCTGAAACTTTAAACGCGTTTATCTCGCAAACTACGCGTTCCCGGGCCTTATTTGCCCCTTCGGGGTTTCTAAGGGGTATGAATCGACCATTCTGAATCGATTGGCGCTATCAGAAAATATCGAAATTTTGGTCCCTGAACTCTGACTGCTACTGGGCCCAGAATTTGCACCAAAACAAGTGTTTTATAGGTAAAAAGAATTGATGCTGGTATAGGGCAAAATTGCAGTTTAGGTACTACTTCAAATAGGCTGAAACTTTAAACGTGTTTATCTCGCAAACTACGCGTTCCCGGGCCTTATTTGCCCCTTCGGGGTTTCTAAGGGGTATGAATCGACCATTCTGAATCGATTGGCGCTATCAGAAAATATCGAAATTTTGGTCCCTGAACTCTGACTGCTACTGGGCCCAGAATTTGCACCAAAACAAGTGTTTTATAGGTAAAAAGAATTGATGCTGGTATAGGGCAAAATTGCAGTTTAGGTACTACTTCAAATAGGCTGAAACTTTAAACGCGTTTATCTCGCAAACTACGCGTTCCCGGGCCTTATTTGCCCCTTCGGGGTTTCTAAGGGGTATGAATCGACCATTCTGAATCGATTGGCGCTATCAGAAAATATCGAAATTTTAGTCCCTGAACTCTGACTGCTACTGGGCCCAGAATTTGCACCAAAACAAGTGTTTTATAGGTAAAAATAATTGATGCTGGTATAGGGAAAAATTGCAGTTTAGGTACTACTTTAAATAGGCTGAAACTTTAAAGGCGTTTATCTCGCAAACTACGCGTTCCCGGGCCTTATTTGCCCCTTCGGGGTTTCTAAGGGGTATGAATCGACCATTCTGAATCGATTGGCGCTATCAGAAAATATCGAAATTTTAGTCCCTGAACTCTGACTGCACTGGGCCCCGAATTTGCACCAAAACAAGTGTTTTATAGGTAAAAAGAATTGATGCTGGTATAGGGCAAAATTGCAGTTTAGGTACTACTTCAAATAGGCTGAAACTTTAAACGCGTTTATCTCGCAAACTACGCGTTCCCGGGCCTTATTTGCCCCTTCGGGGTTTCTAAGGGGTATGAATCGACCATTCTGAATCGATTGGCGCTATCAGAAAATATCGAAATTTTGGTCCCTGAACTCTGACTGCTACTGGGCCCAGAATTTGCACCAAAACAAGTGTTTTATAGGTAAAAAGAATTGATGCTGGTATAGGGCAAAATTGCAGTTTAGGTACTACTTCAAATAGGCTGAAACTTTAAACGTGTTTATCTCGCAAACTACGCGTTCCCGGGCCTTATTTGCCCCTTCGGGGTTTCTAAGGGGTATGAATCGACCATTCTGAATCGATTGGCGCTATCAGAAAATATCGAAATTTTGGTCCCTGAACTCTGACTGCTACTGGGCCCAGAATTTGCACCAAAACAAGTGTTTTATAGGTAAAAAGAATTGATGCTGGTATAGGGCAAAATTGCAGTTTAGGTACTACTTCAAATAGGCTGAAACTTTAAACGCGTTTATCTCGCAAACTACGCGTTCCCGGGCCTTATTTGCCCCTTCGGGGTTTCTAAGGGGTATGAATCGACCATTCTGAATCGAGTGGCGCTGTCAGAAAATATCGAAATTTTGGTCCCTGAACTCTGACTGCTACTGGGCCCAGAATTTGCACCAAAACAAGTGTTTTATAGGTAAAAAGAATTGATGCTGGTATAGGGCAAAATTGCAGTTTAGGTATTACTTCAAATAGGCTGAAACTTTAAACGCGTTTATCTCGCAAACTACGCGTTCCCGGGCCTTATTTGCCCCTTCGGGGTTTCTAAGGGGTATGAATCGGCCATTCTGAATCGATTGGCGCCATCAGAAAATATCGAAATGTTGGTCCCTGAACTCTGACTGCTACTGGGGCCAAAATTTGCACCAAAACAAGTGTTTTATAGGTAAAAAGAATTGATGCTGGTATAGGGCAAAATTGCAGTTTAGGTACTACTTCAAATAGGCTGAAACTTTAAACGAGTTTATCTCGCAAACTACGCGTTCCCGGGCCTTATTTGCCCCTTCGGGGTTTCTAAGGGGTATGAATCGACCATTCTGAATCGATTGGCGCTATCAGAAAATATCGAAATTTTGGTCCCTGAACTCTGACTGCTACTGGGCCCAGAATTTGCACCAAAACAAGTGTTTTATAGATAAAAAGAATTGATGCTGGTATAGGGCAAAATTGCAGTTTAGGTACTACTTCAAATAGGCTGAAACTTTAAACGCGTTTATCTCGCAAACTACGCGTTCCTGGGCCTTATTTGCCCCTTCGTGGTTTCTAAGGGGTATGAATCGGCCATTCTGAATCGATTGGCGCTATCAGAAAATATCGAAATTTTGGTCCCTGAACTCTGACTGCTACTGGGCCCAGAATTTGCACCAAAACAAGTGTTTTATAGGTAAAAAGAATTGATGCTGGTATAGGGCAAAATTGCAGTTTAGGTACTACTTCAAATAGGCTGAAACTTTAAACGCGTTTATCTCGCAAACTACGCGTTCCCGGGCCTTATTTGCCCCCTCGGGGTTTCTAAGGGGTATGAATCGACCATTCTGAATCGATTGGCGCTATCAGAAAATATCGAAATTTTGGTCCCTGAACTCTGACTGCTACTGGGCCCAGAATTTGCACCAAAACAAGTGTTTTATAGATAAAAAGAATTGATGCTGGTATAGGGCAAAATTGCAGTTTAGGTACTACTTCAAATAGGCTGAAACTTTAAACGCGTTTATCTCGCAAACTACGCGTTCCTGGGCCTTATTTGCCCCTTCGGGGTTTCTAAGGGGTATGAATCGACCATTCTGAATCGATTGGCGCTATCAGAAAATATCGAAATTTTGGTCCCTGAACTCTGACTGCTACTGGGCCCAGAATTTGCACCAAAACAAGTGTTTTATAGGTAAAAAGAATTGATGCTGGTATAGGGCAAAATTGCAGTTTAGGTACTACTTCAAATAGGCTGAAACTTTAAACGCGTTTATCTCGCAAACTACGCGTTCCCGGGCCTTATTTGCCCCTTCGGGGTTTCTAAGGGGTATGAATCGACCATTCTGAATCGATTGGCGCTATCAGAAAATATCGAAATTTTGGTCCCTGAACTCTGACTGCTACTGGGCCCAGAATTTGCACCAAAACAAGTGTTTTATAGATAAAAAGAATTGATGCTGGTATAGGGCAAAATTGCAGTTTAGGTACTACTTCAAATAGGCTGAAACTTTAAACGCGTTTATCTCGCAAACTACGCGTTCCCGGGCCTTATTTGCCCCTTCGGGGTTTCTAAGGGGTATGAATCGACCATTCTGAATCGATTGGCGCTATCAGAAAATATCGAAATTTTGGTCCCTGAACTCTGACTGCTACTGGGCCCAGAATTTGCACCAAAACAAGTGTTTTATAGGTAAAACGAATTGATGCTGGTATAGGGCAAAATTGCAGTTTAGGTACTACTTTAAATAGGCTGAAACTTTAAACGCGTTTATCTCGCAAACTACGCGTTCCCGGGCCTTATTTGCCCCTTCGGGGTTTCTAAGGGGTATGAATCGACCATTCTGAATCGATTGGCGCTATCAGAAAATATCGAAATTTTAGTCCCTGAACTCTGACTGCTACTGGGCCCAGAATTTGCACCAAAACAAGTGTTTTATAGGTAAAAATAATTGATGCTGGTATAGGGAAAAATTGCAGTTTAGGTACTACTTTAAATAGGCTGAAACTTTAAACGCGTTTATCTCGCAAACTACGCGTTCCCGGGCCTTATTTGCCCCTTCGGGGTTTCTAAGGGGTATGAATCGACCATTCTGAATCGATTGGCGCTATCAGAAAATATCGAAATTTTGGTCCCTGAACTCTGACTGCTACTGGGCCCAGAATTTGCACCAAAACAAGTGTTTTATAGGTAAAAAGAATTGATGCTGGTATAGGGCAAAATTGCAGTTTAGGTACTACTTCAAATAGGCTGAAACTTTAAACGTGTTTATCTCGCAAACTACGCGTTCCCGGGCCTTATTTGCCCCTTCGGGGTTTCTAAGGGGTATGAATCGACCATTCTGAATCGATTGGCGCTATCAGAAAATATCGAAATTTTGGTCCCTGAACTCTGACTGCTACTGGGCCCAGAATTTGCACCAAAACAAGTGTTTTATAGGTAAAAAGAATTGATGCTGGTATAGGGCAAAATTGCAGTTTAGGTACTACTTCAAATAGGCTGAAACTTTAAACGCGTTTATCTCGCAAACTACGCGTTCCCGGGCCTTATTTGCCCCTTCGGGGTTTCTAAGGGGTATGAATCGACCATTCTGAATCGATTGGCGCTATCAGAAAATATCGAAATTTTGGTCCCTGAACTCTGACTGCTACTGGGCCCAGAATTTGCACCAAAACAAGTGTTTTATAGGTAAAAAGAATTGATGCTGGTATAGGGCAAAATTGCAGTTTAGGTACTACTTCAAATAGGCTGAAACTTTAAACGCGTTTATCTCGCAAACTACGCGTTCCCGGGCCTTATTTGCCCCTTCGGGGTTTCTAAGGGGTATGAATCGACCATTCTGAATCGAGTGGCGCTATCAGAAAATATCGAAATTTTGGTCCCTGAACTCTGACTGCTACTGGGCCCAGAATTTGCACCAAAACAAGTGTTTTATAGGTAAAAAGAATTGATGCTGGTATAGGGCAAAATTGCAGTTTAGGTACTACTTCAAATAGGCTGAAACTTTAAACGCGTTTATCTCGCAAACTACGCGTTCCCGGGCCTTATTTGCCCCTTCGGGGTTTCTAAGGGGTATGAATCGACCATTCTGAATCGATTGGCGCCATCAGAAAATATCGAAATGTTGGTCCCTGAACTCTGACTGCTACTGGGGCCAGAATTTGCACCAAAACAAGTGTTTTATAGGTAAAAAGAATTGATGCTGGTATAGGGCAAAATTGCAGTTTAGGTACTACTTCAAATAGGCTGAAACTTTAAACGCGTTTATCTCGCAAACTACGCGTTCCCGGGCCTTATTTGCCCCTTCGGGGTTTCTAAGGGGTATGAATCGACCATTCTGAATCGATTGGCGCCATCAGAAAATATCGAAATTTTGGTCCCTGAACTCTGACTGCTACTGGGCCCAGAATTTGCACCAAAACAAGTGTTTTATAGGTAAAAATAATTGATGCTGGTATAGGGCAAAATTGCAGTTTAGGTACTACTTCAAATAGGCTGAAACTTTAAACGCGTTTATCTCGCAAACTACGCGTTCCCGGGCCTTATTTGCCCCTTCGGGGTTTCTAAGGGGTATGAATCGACCATTCTGAATCGATTGGCGCTATCAGAAAATATCGAAATTTTGGTCCCTGAACTCTGACTGCTACTGGGCCCAGAATTTGCACCAAAACAAGTGTTTTATAGATAAAAAGAATTGATGCTGGTATAGGGCAAAATTGCAGTTTAGGTACTACTTCAAATAGGCTGAAACTTTAAACGCGTTTATCTCGCAAACTACGCGTTCCCGGGCCTTATTTGCCCCTTCGGGGTTTCTAAGGGGTATGAATCGACCATTCTGAATCGATTGGCGCTATCAGAAAATATCGAAATTTTGGTCCCTGAACTCTGACTGCTACTGGGCCCAGAATTTGCACCAAAACAAGTGTTTTATAGGTAAAAAGAATTGATGCTGGTATAGGGCAAAATTGCAGTTTAGGTACTACTTTAAATAGGTTGAAACTTTAAACGCGTTTATCTCGCAAACTACGCGTTCCCGGGCCTTATTTGCCCCTTCGGGGTTTCTAAGGGGTATGAATCGACCATTCTGAATCGATTGGCGCTATCAGAAAATATCGAAATTTTAGTCCCTGAACTCTGACTGCTACTGGGCCCAGAATTTGCACCAAAACAAGTGTTTTATAGGTAAAAAAGAATTGATGCTGGTATAGGGCAAAATTGCAGTTTAGGTACTACTTTAAATAGGCTGAAACTTTAAACGCGTTTATCTCGCAAACTACGCGTTCCCGGGCCTTATTTGCCCCTTCGGGGTTTCTAAGGGGTATGAATCGACCATTCTGAATCGATTGGCGCTATCAGAAAATATCGAAATTTTAGTCCCTGAACTCTGACTGCTACTGGGCCCAGAATTTGCACCAAAACAAGTGTTTTATAGGTAAAAAGAATTGATGCTGGTATAGGGCAAAATTGCAGTTTAGGTACTACTTCAAATAGGCTGAAACTTTAAACGCGTTTATCTCGCAAACTACGCGTTCCCGGGCCTTATTTGCCCCTTGGGGGTTTCTAAGGGGTATGAATCGACCATTCTGAATCGATTGGCGCTATCAGAAAATATCGAAATTTTGGTCCCTGAACTCTGACTGCTACTGGGCCCAGAATTTGCACCAAAACAAGTGTTTTATAGATAAAAAGAATTGATGCTGGTATAGGGCAAAATTGCAGTTTAGGTACTACTTCAAATAGGCTGAAACTTTAAACGCGTTTATCTCGCAAACTACGCGTTCCCGGGCCTTATTTGCCCCTTCGGGGTTTCTAAGGGGTATGAATCGACCATTCTGAATCGATTGGCGCTATCAGAAAATATCGAAATTTTGGTCCCTGAACTCTGACTGCTACTGGGCCCAGAATTTGCACCAAAACAAGTGTTTTATAGGTAAAAAGAATTGATGCTGGTATGGGGCAAAATTGCAGTTTAGGTACTACTTTAAATAGGCTGAAACTTTAAACGCGTTTATCTCGCAAACTACGCGTTCCCGGGCCTTATTTGCCCCTTCGGGGTTTCTAAGGGGTATGAATCGACCATTCTGAATCGATTGGCGCTATCAGAAAATATCGAAATTTTAGTCCCTGAACTCTGACTGCTACTGGGCCCAGAATTTGCACCAAAACAAGTGTTTTATAGGTAAAAAGAATTGATGCTGGTATAGGGCAAAATTGCAGTTTAGGTACTACTTTAAATAGGCTGAAACTTTAAACGCGTTTATCTCGCAAACTACGCGTTCCCGGGCCTTATTTGCCCCTTCGGGGTTTCTAAGGGGTATGAATCGACCATTCTGAATCGATTGGCGCTATCAGAAAATATCGAAATTTTGGTCCCTGAACTCTGACTGCTACTGGGCCCAGAATTTGCACCAAAACAAGTGTTTTATAGGTAAAAAGAATTGATGCTGGTATAGGGCAAAATTGCAGTTTAGGTACTACTTTAAATAGGTTGAAACTTTAAACGCGTTTATCTCGCAAACTACGCGTTCCCGGGCCTTATTTGCCCCTTCGGGGTTTCTAAGGGGTATGAATCGACCATTCTGAATCGATTGGCGCTATCAGAAAATATCGAAATTTTAGTCCCTGAACTCTGACTGCTACTGGGCCCAGAATTTGCACCAAAACAAGTGTTTTATAGGTAAAAAGAATTGATGCTGGTATAGGGCAAAATTGCAGTTTAGGTACTACTTCAAATAGGCTGAAACTTTAAACGCGTTTATCTCGCAAACTACGCGTTCCCGGGTCTTATTTGCCCCTTCGGGGTTTCTAAGGGGTATGAATCGACCATTCTGAATCGATTGGCGCCATCAGAAAATATCGAAATTTTGGTCCCTGAACTCTGACTGCTACTGGGCCCAGAATTTGCACCAAAACAAGTGTTTTATAGATAAAAAGAATTGATGCTGGTATAGGGCAAAATTGCAGTTTAGGTACTACTTCAAATAGGCTGAAACTTTAAACGCGTTTATCTCGCAAACTACGCGTTCCCGGGCCTTATTTGCCCCTTCGGGGTTTCTAAGGGGTATGAATCGACCATTCTGAATCGATTGGCGCTATCAGAAAATATCGAAATTTTGGTCCCTGAACTCTGACTGCTACTGGGCCCAGAATTTGCACCAAAACAAGTGTTTTATAGGTAAAAAGAATTGATGCTGGTATGGGGCAAAATTGCAGTTTAGGTACTACTTTAAATAGGTTGAAACTTTAAACGCGTTTATCTCGCAAACTACGCGTTCCCGGGCCTTATTTGCCCCTTCGGGGTTTCTAAGGGGTATGAATCGACCATTCTGAATCGATTGGCGCTATCAGAAAATATCGAAATTTTAGTCCCTGAACTCTGACTGCTACTGGGCCCAGAATTTGCACCAAAACAAGTGTTTTATAGGTAAAAAGAATTGATGCTGGTATAGGGCAAAATTGCAGTTTAGGTACTACTTTAAATAGGCTGAAACTTTAAACGCGTTTATCTCGCAAACTACGCGTTCCCGGGCCTTATTTGCCCCTTCGGGGTTTCTAAGGGGTATGAATCGACCATTCTGAATCGATTGGCGCTATCAGAAAATATCGAAATTTTGGTCCCTGAACTCTGACTGCTACTGGGCCCAGAATTTGCACCAAAACAAGTGTTTTATAGGTAAAAAGAATTGATGCTGGTATAGGGCAAAATTGCAGTTTAGGTACTACTTTAAATAGGTTGAAACTTTAAACGCGTTTATCTCGCAAACTACGCGTTCCCGGGCCTTATTTGCCCCTTCGGGGTTTCTAAGGGGTATGAATCGACCATTCTGAATCGATTGGCGCTATCAGAAAATATCGAAATTTTAGTCCCTGAACTCTGACTGCTACTGGGCCCAGAATTTGCACCAAAACAAGTGTTTTATAGGTAAAAAGAATTGATGCTGGTATAGGGCAAAATTGCAGTTTAGGTACTACTTCAAATAGGCTGAAACTTTAAACGCGTTTATCTCGCAAACTACGCGTTCCCGGGTCTTATTTGCCCCTCCGGGGTTTCTAAGGGGTATGAATCGACCATTCTGAATCGATTGGCGCCATCAGAAAATATCGAAATGTTGGTCCCTGAACTCTGACTGCTACTGGGGCCAGAATTTGCACCAAAACAAGTGTTTTATAGGTAAAAAGAATTGATGCTGGTATAGGGCAAAATTGCAGTTTAGGTACTACTTCAAATAGGCTGAAACTTTAAACGCGTTTATCTCGCAAACTACGCGTTCCCGGGCCTTATTTGCCCCTTCGGGGTTTCTAAGGGGTATGAATCGACCATTCTGAATCGATTGGCGCCATCAGAAAATATCGAAATTTTGGTCCCTGAACTCTGACTGCTACTGGGCCCAGAATTTGCACCAAAACAAGTGTTTTATAGGTAAAAAGAATTGATGCTGGTATAGGGCAAAATTGCAGTTTAGGTACTACTTCAAATAGGCTGAAACTTTAAACGCGTTTATCTCGCAAACTACGCGTTCCCGGGCCTTATTTGCCCCTTCGGGGTTTCTAAGGGGTATGAATCGACCATTCTGAATCGATTGGCGCTATCAGAAAATATCGAAATTTTGGTCCCTGAACTCTGACTGCTACTGGGCCCAGAATTTGCACCAAAACAAGTGTTTTATAGATAAAAAGAATTGATGCTGGTATAGGGCAAAATTGCAGTTTAGGTACTACTTCAAATAGGCTGAAACTTTAAACGCGTTTATCTCGCAAACTACGCGTTCCCGGGCCTTATTTGCCCCTTCGGGGTTTCTAAGGGGTATGAATCGACCATTCTGAATCGATTGGCGCTATCAGAAAATATCGAAATTTTGGTCCCTGAACTCTGACTGCTACTGGGCCCAGAATTTGCACCAAAACAAGTGTTTTATAGGTAAAAAGAATTGATGCTGGTATGGGGCAAAATTGCAGTTTAGGTACTACTTTAAATAGGTTGAAACTTTAAACGCGTTTATCTCGCAAACTACGCGTTCCCGGGCCTTATTTGCCCCTTCGGGGTTTCTAAGGGGTATGAATCGACCATTCTGAATCGATTGGCGCTATCAGAAAATATCGAAATTTTAGTCCCTGAACTCTGACTGCTACTGGGCCCAGAATTTGCACCAAAACAAGTGTTTTATAGGTAAAAAGAATTGATGCTGGTATAGGGCAAAATTGCAGTTTAGGTACTACTTTAAATAGGCTGAAACTTTAAACGCGTTTATCTCGCAAACTACGCGTTCCCGGGCCTTATTTGCCCCTTCGGGGTTTCTAAGGGGTATGAATCGACCATTCTGAATCGATTGGCGCTATCAGAAAATATCGAAATTTTGGTCCCTGAACTCTGACTGCTACTGGGCCCAGAATTTGCACCAAAACAAGTGTTTTATAGGTAAAAAGAATTGATGCTGGTATAGGGCAAAATTTCAGTTTAGGTACTACTTTAAATAGGTTGAAACTTTAAACGCGTTTATCTCGCAAACTACGCGTTCCCGGGCCTTATTTGCCCCTTCGGGGTTTCTAAGGGGTATGAATCGACCATTCTGAATCGATTGGCGCTATCAGAAAATATCGAAATTTTAGTCCCTGAACTCTGACTGCTACTGGGCCCAGAATTTGCACCAAAACAAGTGTTTTATAGGTAAAAAGAATTGATGCTGGTATAGGGCAAAATTGCAGTTTAGGTACTACTTCAAATAGGCTGAAACTTTAAACGCGTTTATCTCGCAAACTACGCGTTCCCGGGTCTTATTTGCCCCTCCGGGGTTTCTAAGGGGTATGAATCGACCATTCTGAATCGATTGGCGCCATCAGAAAATATCGAAATGTTGGTCCCTGAACTCTGACTGCTACTGGGGCCAGAATTTGCACCAAAACAAGTGTTTTATAGGTAAAAAGAATTGATGCTGGTATAGGGCAAAATTGCAGTTTAGGTACTACTTCAAATAGGCTGAAACTTTAAACGCGTTTATCTCGCAAACTACGCGTTCCCGGGCCTTATTTGCCCCTTCGGGGTTTCTAAGGGGTATGAATCGACCATTCTGAATCGATTGGCGCCATCAGAAAATATCGAAATGTTGGTCCCTGAACTCTGACTGCTACTGGGCCCAGAATTTGCACCAAAACAAGTGTTTTATAGGTAAAAAGAATTGATGCTGGTATAGGGCAAAATTGCAGTTTAGGTACTACTTCAAATAGGCTGAAACTTTAAACGCGTTTATCTCGCAAACTACGCGTTCCCGGGCCTTATTTGCCCCTTCGGGGTTTCTAAGGGGTATGAATCGACCATTCTGAATCGATTGGCGCTATCAGAAAATATCGAAATTTTGGTCCCTGAACTCTGACTGCTACTGGGCCCAGAATTTGCACCAAAACAAGTGTTTTATAGATAAAAAGAATTGATGCTGGTATAGGGCAAAATTGCAGTTTAGGTACTACTTCAAATAGGCTGAAACTTTAAACGCGTTTATCTCGCAAACTACGCGTTCCCGGGTCTTATTTGCCCCTTCGGGGTTTCTAAGGGGTATGAATCGACCATTCTGAATCGATTGGCGCTATCAGAAAATATCGAAATTTTGGTCCCTGAACTCTGACTGCTACTGGGCCCAGAATTTGCACCAAAACAAGTGTTTTATAGGTAAAAAGAATTGATGCTGGTATAGGGCAAAATTGCAGTTTAGGTACTACTTTAAATAGGCTGAAACTTTAAACGCGTTTATCTCGCAAACTACGCGTTCCCGGGCCTTATTTGCCCCTTCGGGGTTTCTAAGGGGTATGAATCGACCATTCTGAATCGATTGGCGCTATCAGAAAATATCGAAATTTTAGTCCCTGAACTCTGACTGCTACTGGGCCCAGAATTTGCACCAAAACAAGTGTTTTATAGGTAAAAAGAATTGATGCTGGTATAGGGCAAAATTGCAGTTTAGGTAATACTTCAAATAGGCTGAAACTTTAAACGCGTTTATCTCGCAAACTACGCGTTCCCGGGCCTTATTTGCCCCTTCGGGGTTTCTAAGGGGTATGAATCGACCATTCTGAATCGATTGGCGCTATCAGAAAATATCGAAATTTTGGTCCCTGAACTCTGACTGCTACTGGGCCCAGAATTTGCACCAAAACAAGTGTTTTATAGGTAAAAAGAATTGATGCTGGTATAGGGCAAAATTGCAGTTTAGGTACTACTTCAAATAGGCTGAAACTTTAAACGCGTTTATCTCGCAAACTACGCGTTCCCGGGCCTTATTTGCCCCTTCGGGGTTTCTAAGGGGTATGAATCGACCATTCTGAATCGATTGGCGCTATCAGAAAATATCGAAATTTTGGTCCCTGAACTCTGACTGCTACTGGGCCCAGAATTTGCACCAAAACAAGTGTTTTATAGGTAAAAAGAATTGATGCTGGTATAGGGCAAAATTGCAGTTTAGGTACTACTTTAAAGAGGCTGAAACTTTAAACGCGTTTATCTCGCAAACTACGCGTTCCCGGGCCTTATTTGCCCCTTCGGGGTTTCTAAGGGGTATGAATCGACCATTCTGAATCGATTGGCGCTATCAGAAAATATCGAAATTTTGGTCCCTGAACTCTGACTGCTACTGGGCCCAGAATTTGCACCAAAACAAGTGTTTTATAGGTAAAAAGAATTGATGCTGGTATGGGGCAAAATTGCAGTTTAGGTACTACTTTAAATAGGCTGAAACTTTAAACGCGTTTATCTCGCAAACTACGCGTTCCCGGGCCTTATTTGCCCCTTCGGGGTTTCTAAGGGGTATGAATCGACCATTCTGAATCGATTGGTGCTATCAGAAAATATCGAAATTTTAGTCCCTGAACTCTGACTGCTACTGGGCCCAGAATTTGCACCAAAACAAGTGTTTTATAGGTAAAAAGAATTGATGCTGGTATAGGGCAAAATTGCAGTTTAGGTACTACTTTAAATAGGCTGAAACTTTAAACGCGTTTATCTCGCAAACTACGCGTTCCCGGGCCTTATTTGCCCCTTCGGGGTTTCTAAGGGGTATGAATCGACCATTCTGAATCGATTGGCGCTATCAGAAAATATCGAAATTTTGGTCCCTGAACTCTGACTGCTACTGGGCCCAGAATTTGCACCAAAACAAGTGTTTTATAGGTAAAAAGAATTGATGCTGGTATAGGGCAAAATTGCAGTTTAGGTACTACTTTAAATAGGTTGAAACTTTAAACGCGTTTATCTCGCAAACTACGCGTTCCCGGGCCTTATTTGCCCCTTCGGGGTTTCTAAGGGGTATGAAGCGACCATTCTGAATCGATTTGCGCTATCAGAAAATATCGAAATTTTAGTCCCTGAACTCTGACTGCTACTGGGCCCAGAATTTGCACCAAAACAAGTGTTTTATAGGTAAAAAGAATTGATGCTGGTATAGGGCAAAATTGCAGTTTAGGTACTACTTCAAATAGGCTGAAACTTTAAACGCGTTTATCTCGCAAACTACGCGTTCCCGGGTCTTATTTGCCCCTTCGGGGTTTCTAAGGGGTATGAATCGACCATTCTGAATCGATTGGCGCCATCAGAAAATATCGAAATTTTGGTCCCTGAACTCTGACTGCTACTGGGCCCAGAATTTGCACCAAAACAAGTGTTTTATAGGTAAAAAGAATTGATGCTGGTATAGGGCAAAATTGCAGTTTAGGTACTACTTCAAATAGGCTGAAACTTTAAACGCGTTTATCTCGCAAACTACGCGTTCCCGGGCCTTATTTGCCCCTTCGGGGTTTCTAAGGGGTATGAATCGACCTTTCTGAATCGATTGGCGCTATCAGAAAATATCGAAATTTTGGTCCCTGAACTCTGACTGCTACTGGGCCCAGAATTTGCACCAAAACAAGTGTTTTATAGGTAAAAAGAATTGATGCTGGTATAGGGCAAAATTGCAGTTTAGGTACTACTTCAAATAGGCTGAAACTTTAAACGTGTTTATCTCGCAAACTACGCGTTCCCGGGCCTTATTTGCCCTTTCGGGGTTTCTAAGGGGTATGAATCGACCATTCTGAATCGATTGGCGCTATCAGAAAATATCGAAATTTTGGTCCCTGAACTCTGACTGCTACTGGCCCCAGAATTTGCACCAAAACAAGTGTTTTATAGGTAAAAAGAATTGATGCTGGTATAGGGCAAAATTGCAGTTTAGGTACTACTTCAAATAGGCTGAAACTTTAAACGCGTTTATCTCGCAAACTACGCGTTCCCGGGCCTTATTTGCCCCTTCGGGGTTTCTAAGGGGTATGAATCGACCATTCTGAATCGATTGGCGCTATCAGAAAATATCGAAATTTTGGTCCCTGAACTCTGACTGCTACTGGGCCCAGAATTTGCACCAAAACAAGTGTTTTATAGGTAAAAAGAATTGATGCTGGTATAGGGCAAAATTGCAGTTTAGGTACTACTTCAAATAGGCTGAAACTTTAAACGCGTTTATCTCGCAAACTACGCGTTCCCGGGCCTTATTTGCTCCTTCGGGGTTTCTAAGGGGTATGAATCGACCATTCTGAATCGAGTGGCGCTATCAGAAAATATCGAAATTTTGGTCCCTGAACTCTGACTGCTACTGGGCCCAGAATTTGCACCAAAACAAGTGTTTTATAGGTAAAAAGAATTGATGCTGGTATAGGGCAAAATTGCAGTTTAGGTACTACTTTAAATAGGCTGAAACTTTAAACGCGTTTATCTCGCAAACTACGCGTTCCCGGGCCTTATTTGCCCCTTCGGGGTTTCTAAGGGGTATGAATCGACCATTCTGAATCGATTGGCGCTATCAGAAAATATCGAAATTTTAGTCCCTGAACTCTGACTGCTACTGGGCCCAGAATTTGCACCAAAACAAGTGTTTTATAGGTAAAAAGAATTGATGCTGGTATAGGGCAAAATTGCAGTTTAGGTACTACTTCAAATAGGCTGAAACTTTAAACGCGTTTATCTCGCAAACTACGCGTTCCCGGGCCTTATTTGCCCCTTCGGGGTTTCTAAGGGGTATGAATCGACCATTCTGAATCGATTGGCGCTATCAGAAAATATCGAAATTTTGGTCCCTGAACTCTGACTGCTACTGGGCCCAGAATTTGCACCAAAACAAGTGTTTTATAGATAAAAAGAATTGATGCTGGTATAGGGCAAAATTGCAGTTTAGGTACTACTTCAAATAGGCTGAAACTTTAAACGCGTTTATCTCGCAAACTACGCGTTCCCGGGCCTTATTTGCCCCTTCGGGGTTTCTAAGGGGTATGAATCGACCATTCTGAATCGATTGGCGCTATCAGAAAATATCGCAATTTTGGTCCCTGAACTCTGACTACTACTGGGCCCAGAATTTGCACCAAAACAAGTGTTTTATAGGTAAAAAGAATTGATGCTGGTATGGGGCAAAATTGCAGTTTAGGTACTACTTTAAATAGGTTGAAACTTTAAACGCGTTTATCTCGCAAACTACGCGTTCCCGGGCCTTATTTGCCCCTTCGGGGTTTCTAAGGGGTATGAATCGACCATTCTGAATCGATTGGCGCTATCAGAAAATATCGAAATTTTAGTCCCTGAACTCTGACTGCTACTGGGCCCAGAATTTGCACCAAAACAAGTGTTTTATAGGTAAAAAGAATTGATGCTGGTATAGGGCAAAATTGCAGTTTAGGTACTACTTTAAATAGGCTGAAACTTTAAACGCGTTTATCTCGCAAACTACGCGTTCCCGGGCCTTATTTGCCCCTTCGGGGTTTCTAAGGGGTATGAATCGACCATTCTGAATCGATTGGCGCTATCAGAAAATATCGAAATTTTGGTCCCTGAACTCTGACTGCTACTGGGCCCAGAATTTGCACCAAAACAAGTGTTTTATAGGTAAAAAGAATTGATGCTGGTATAGGGCAAAATTGCAGTTTAGGTACTACTTTAAATAGGTTGAAACTTTAAACGCGTTAATCTCGCAAACTACGCGTTCCCGGGCCTTATTTGCCCCTTCCGGGTTTCTAAGGGGTATGAATCGACCATTCTGAATCGATTGGCGCTATCAGAAAATATCGAAATTTTAGTCCCTGAACTCTGACTGCTACTGGGCCCAGAATTTGCACCAAAACAAGTGTTTTATAGGTAAAAAGAATTGATGCTGGTATAGGGCAAAATTGCAGTTTAGGTACTACTTCAAATAGGCTGAAACTTTAAACGCGTTTATCTCGCAAACTACGCGTTCCCGGGTCTTATTTGCCCCTTCGGGGTTTCTAAGGGGTATGAATCGACCATTCTGAATCGATTGGCGCCATCAGAAAATATCGAAATTTTGGTCCCTGAACTCTGACTGCTACTGGGCCCAGAATTTGCACCAAAACAAGTGTTTTATAGGTAAAAAGAATTGATGCTGGTATAGGGCAAAATTGCAGTTTAGGTACTACTTCAAATAGGCTGAAACTTTAAACGCGTTTATCTCGCAAACTACGCGTTCCCGGGCCTTATTTGCCCCTTCGGGGTTTCTAAGGGGTATGAATCGACCTTTCTGAATCGATTGGCGCTATCAGAAAATATCGAAATTTTGGTCCCTGAACTCTGACTGCTACTGGGCCCAGAATTTGCACCAAAACAAGTGTTTTATAGGTAAAAAGAATTGATGCTGGTATAGGGCAAAATTGCAGTTTAGGTACTACTTCAAATAGGCTGAAACTTTAAACGTGTTTATCTCGCAAACTACGCGTTCCCGGGCCTTATTTGCCCCTTCGGGGTTTCTAAGGGGTATGAATCGACCATTCTGAATCGATTGGCGCTATCAGAAAATATCGAAATTTTGGTCCCTGAACTCTGACTGCTACTGGCCCCAGAATTTGCACCAAAACAAGTGTTTTATAGGTAAAAAGAATTGATGCTGGTATAGGGCAAAATTGCAGTTTAGGTACTACTTCAAATAGGCTGAAACTTTAAACGCGTTTATCTCGCAAACTACGCGTTCCCGGGCCTTATTTGCCCCTTCGGGGTTTCTAAGGGGTATGGATCGACCATTCTGAATCGATTGGCGCTATCAGAAAATATCGAAATTTTGGTCCCTGAACTCTGACTGCTACTGGGCCCAGAATTTGCACCAAAACAAGTGTTTTATAGGTAAAAAGAATTGATGCTGGTATAGGGCAAAATTGCAGTTTAGGTACTACTTCAAATAGGCTGAAACTTTAAACGCGTTTATCTCGCAAACTACGCGTTCCCGGGCCTTATTTGCTCCTTCGGGGTTTCTAAGGGGTATGCATCGACCATTCTGAATCGAGTGGCGCTATCAGAAAATATCGAAATTTTGGTCCCTGAACTCTGACTGCTACTGGGCCCAGAATTTGCACCAAAACAAGTGTTTTATAGGTAAAAAGAATTGATGCTGGTATAGGGCAAAATTGCAGTTTAGGTACTACTTCAAATAGGCTGAAACTTTAAACGCGTTTATCTCGCAAACTACGCGTTCCCGGGCCTTATTTGCCCCTTCGGGGTTTCTAAGGGGTATGAATCGACCATTCTGAACCGATTGGCGCCATCAGAAAATATCGAAATTTTGGTCCCTGAACTCTGACTGCTACTGGGCCCAGAATTTGCACCAAAACAAGTGTTTTATAGGTAAAAAGAATTGATGCTGGTATAGGGCAAAATTGCAGTTTAGGTACTACTTTAAATAGGCTGAAACTTTAAACGCGTTTCTAAGGGGTATGAATCGACCATTCTGAATCGATTGGCGCTATCAGATAATATC
The DNA here is from genome assembly GCA_964036015.1 of Leptarthrus brevirostris. Lineage (NCBI taxonomy): Eukaryota > Metazoa > Arthropoda > Insecta > Diptera > Asilidae > Leptarthrus > Leptarthrus brevirostris. The sequence continues at coordinate 141,592,761 of OZ038372.1, forward strand.
GAAATTTTAGTCCCTGAACTCTGACTGCTACTGGGCCCAGAATTTGCACCAAAACAAGTGTTTTATAGGTAAAAAGAATTGATGCTGGTATAGGGCAAAATTGCAGTTTGGGTACTACTTCAAATAGGCTGAAACTTTAAACGCGTTTATCTCGCAAACTACGCGTTCCCGGGCCTTATTTGCCCCTTCGGGGTTTCTAAGGGGTATGAATCGACCATTCTGAATCGAAATGCGCTATCAGAAAATATCGAAATTTTGGTCCCTGAACTCTGACTGCTACTGGGCCCAGAATTTGCACCAAAACAAGTGTTTTATAGGTAAAAAGAATTGATGCTGGTATAGGGCAAAATTGCAGTTTAGGTACTACTTCAAATAGGCTGAAACTTTAAACGCGTTTATCTCGCAAACTACGCGTTCCCGGGCCTTATTTGCCCCTTCGGGGTTTCTAAGGGGTATGAATCGACCATTCTGAATCGATTGGCGCTATCAGAAAATATCGAAATTTTGGTCCCTGAACTCTGACTGCTACTGGGCCCAGAATTTGCACCAAAACAAGTGTTTTATAGGTAAAAAGAATTGATGCTGGTATAGGGCAAAATTGCAGTTTAGGTACTACTTCAAATAGGCTGAAACTTTAAACGCGTTTATCTCGCAAACTACGCGTTCCCGGGCCTTATTTGCCCCTTCGGGGTTTCTAAGGGGTATGAATCGACCATTCTGAATCGATTGGCGCCATCAGAAAATATCGAAATTTTGGTCCCTGAACTCTGACTGCTACTGGGCCCAGAATTTGCACCAAAACAAGTGTTTTATAGGTAAAAAGAATTGATGCTGGTATAGGGCAAAATTGCAGTTTAGGTACTACTTCAAATAGGCTGAAACTTTAAACGCGTTTATCTCGCAAACTACGCGTTCCCGGGCCTTATTTGCCCCTTCGGGGTTTCTAAGGGGTATGAATCGACCATTCTGAATCGATTGGCGCTATCAGAAAATATCGAAATTTCGGTCCCTGAACTCTAACTGCTACTGGGCCCAGAATTTGCACCAAAACAAGTGTTTTATAGGTAAAAAGAATTGATGCTGGTATAGGGCAAAATTGCAGTTTAGGTACTACTTCAAATAGGCTGAAACTTTAAACGCGTTTATCTCGCAAACTACGCGTTCCCGGGCCTTATTTGCCCCTTCGGGGTTTTTAAGGGGTATGAATCGACCATTCTGAATCGATTGGCGCTATCAGAAAATATCGAAATTTTGGTCCCTGAACTCTGACTGCTACTGGGCCCAGAATTTGCACCAAAACAAGTGTTTTATAGGTAAAAAGAATTGATGCTGGTATAGGGCAAAATTGCAGTTTAGGTACTACTTCAAATAGGCTGAAACTTTAAACGCGTTTATCTCGCAAACTATGCGTTCCCGGGCCTTATTTGCCCCTTCGGGGTTTCTAAGGGGTATGAATCGACCATTCTGAATCGATTGGCGCTATCAGAAAATATCGAAATTTTTGGTCCCTGAACTCTGACTGCTACTGGGCCCAGAATTTGCACCAAAACAAGTGTTTTATAGGTAAAAAGAATTGATGCTGGTATAGGGCAAAATTGCAGTTTAGGTACTACTTCAAATAGGCTGAAACTTTAAACGCGTTTATCTCGCAAACTACGCGTTCCCGGGCCTTATTTGCCCCTTCGGGGTTTCTAAGGGGTATGAATCGACCATTCTGAATCGATTGGCGCCATCAGAAAATATCGAAATTTTGGTCCCTGAACTCTGACTGCTACTGGGCCCAGAATTTGCACCAAAACAAGTGTTTTATAGGTAAAAATAATTGATGCTGGTATAGGGCAAAATTGCAGTTTAGGTACTACTTCAAATAGGCTGAAACTTTAAACGCGTTTATCTCGCAAACTACGCGTTCCCGCTATCAGAAAATGTCGAAATTTTGGTCCCTGAACTCTGACTGCTACTGGGCCCAGAATTTGCACCAAAACAAGTGTTTTATAGGTAAAAAGAATTGATGCTGGTATAGGGCAAAATTGCAGTTTAGGTACTACTTCAAATAGGCTGAAACCTTAAACGCGTTTATCTCACAAACTACGCTTTCCCGGGCCTTATTTGCCCCTTCGGGGTTTCTAAGGGGTATGAATCGACCATTCTGAATCGATTGGCGCTATCAGAAAATATCGAAATTTTGGTCCCTGAACTCTGACTGCTACTGGGCCCAGAATTTGCACCAAAACAAGTGTTTTATAGGTAAAAAGAATTGATGCTGGTATAGGGCAAAATTGCAGTTTAGGTACTACTTCAAATAGGCTGAAACTTTAAACGCGTTTATCTCGCAAACTACGCGTTCCCGTGCCTTATTTGCCCCTTCGGGGTTTCTAAGGGGTATGAATCGACCATTCTGAATCGATTGGCGCCATCAGAAAATATCGAAATTTTGGTCCCTGAACTCTGACTGCTACTGGGCCCAGAATTTGCACCAAAACAAGTGTTTTATAGGTAAAAAGAATTGATGCTGGTATAGGGCAAAATTGCAGTTTAGGTACTACTTCAAATAGGCTGAAACTTTAAACGCGTTTATCTCGCAAACTACGCGTTCCCGGGCCTTATTTGCCCCTTCGGGGTTTCTAAGGGGTATGAATCGACCATTCTGAATCGATTGGCGCCATCAGAAAATATCGAAATTTTGGTCCCTGAACTCTGACTGCTACTGGGCCCAGAATTTGCACCAAAACAAGTGTTTTATAGGTAAAAAGAATTGATGCTGGTATAGGGCAAAATTGCAGTTTAGGTACTACTTCAAATAGGCTGAAACTTTAAACGCGTTTATCTCGCAAACTACGCGTTCCCGAATTGATGCTGGTATAGGGCAAAATTGCAGTTTAGGTACTACTTCAAATAGGCTAAAACTTTAAACGCGTTTATCTCGCAAACTACGCGTTCCCGGGCCTTATTTGCCCCTTCGGGGTTTCTAAGGGGTATGAATCGACCATTCTGAATCGATTGGCGCTATCAGAAAATATCGAAATTTTGGTCCCTGAACTCTGACTGCTACTGGGCCCAGAATTTGCACCAAAACAAGTGTTTTATAGGTAAAAAGAATTGATGCTGGTATAGGGCAAAATTGCAGTTTAGGTACTACTTCAAATAGGCTGAAACTTTAAACGCGTTTATCTCGCAAACTACGCGTTCCCGGGCCTTATTTGCCCCTTCGGGGTTTCCAAGGGGTATGAATCGACCATTCTGAATCGATTGGCGCTATCAGAAAATATCGAAATTTTGGTCCCTGAACTCTGACTGCTACTGGGCCCAGAATTTGCACCAAAACAAGTGTTTTATAGGTAAAAAGAATTGATGCTGGTATAGGGCAAAATTGCAGTTTAGGTACTTCTTCAAATAGGCTGAAACTTTAAACGCGTTTATCTCGCAAACTACGCGTTCCCGGGCCTTATTTGCCCCTTCGGGGTTTCTAAGGGGTATGAATCGACCATTCTGAATCGATTGGCGCCATCAGAAAATATCGAAATTTTGGTCCCTGAACTCTGACTGCTACTGGGCGCAGAATTTGCACCAAAACAAGTGTTTTATAGGTAAAAAGAATTGATGCTGGTATAGGGCAAAATTGCAGTTTAGGTACTACTTCAAATAGGCTGAAACTTTAAACGCGTTTATCTCGCAAACTACGCGTTCCCGGGCCTTATTTGCCCCTTCGGGGTTTCTAAGGGGTATGAATCGACCATTCCGAATCGGTTGGCGCTATCAGAAAATATCGAAATTTTGGTCCCTGAACTCTGACTGCTACTGGGCCCAGAATTTGCACCAAAACAAGTGTTTTATAGGTAAAAAGAATTGATGCTGGTATAGGGCAAAATTGCAGTTTAGGTACTACTTCAAATAGGCTGAAACTTTAAACGCGTTTATCTCGCAAACTACGCGTTCCCGGGCCTTATTTGCCCCTTCGGGGTTTCTAAGGGGTATGAATCGACCATTCTGAATCGATTGGCGCTATCAGAAAATATCGAAATTTTGGTCCCTGAACTCTGACTGCTACTGGGCCCAGAATTTGCACCAAAACAAGTGTTTTATAGGTAAAAAGAATTGATGCTGGTATAGGGCAAAATTGCAGTTTAGGTACTACTTCAAATAGGCTGAAACTTTAAACGCGTTTATCTCGCAAACTACGCGTTCCCGGGCCTTATTTGCCCCTTCGGGGTTTCTAAGGGGTATGAATCGACCATTCTGAATCGATTGGCGCTATCAGAAAATATCGAAATTTTGGTCCCTGAACTCTGACTGCTACTGGGCCCAGAATTTGCACCAAAACAAGTGTTTTATAGGTAAAAAGAATTGATGCTGGTATAGGGCAAAATTGCAGTTTAGGTTCTACTTCAAATAGGCTGAAACTTTAAACGCGTTTATCTCGCAAACTACGCGTTCCCGAATTGATGCTGGTATAGGGCAAAATTGCAGTTTAGGTACTACTTCAAATAGGCTGAAACTTTAAACGCGTTTATCTCGCAAACTACGCGTTCCCGGGCCTTATTTGCCCCGTCGGGGTTTCTAAGGGGTATGAATCGACCATTCTGAATCGATTGGCGCTATCAGAAAATATCGAAATTTTGGTCCCTGAACTCTGACTGCTACTGGGCCCAGAATTTGCACCAAAACAAGTGTTTTATAGGTAAAAAGAATTGATGCTGGTATAGGGCAAAATTGCAGTTTAGGTTCTACTTCAAATAGGCTGAAACTTTAAACGCGTTTATCTCGCAAACTACGCGTTCCCGAATTAATGCTGGTATAGGGCAAAATTGCAGTTTAGGTACTACTTCAAATAGGCTGAAACTTTAAACGCGTTTATCTCGCAAACTACGCGTTCCCGGGCCTTATTTGCCCCTTCGGGGTTTCTAAGGGGTATGAATCGACCATTCTGAATCGATTGGCGCTATCAGAAAATATCGAAATTTTGGTCCCTGAACTCTGACTGCTACTGGGCCCAGAATTTGCACCAAAACAAGTGTTTTATAGGTAAAAAGAATTGATGCTGGTATAGGGCAAAATTGCAGTTTAGGTACTACTTCAAATAGGCTGAAACTTTAAACGCGTTTATCTCGCAAACTACGCGTTCCCGGGCCTTATTTGCCCCTTCGGGGTTTCTAAGGGGTATGAATCGACCATTCTGAATCGATTGGCGCTATCAGAAAATATCGAAATTTTGGTCCCTGAACTCTGACTGCTACTGGGCCCAGAATTTGCACCAAAACAAGTGTTTTATAGGTAAAAAGAATTGATGCTGGTATGGGGCAAAATTGCAGTTTAGGTACTACTTTAAATAGGCTGAAACTTTAAACGCGTTTATCTCGCAAACTACGCGTTCCCGGGCCTTATTTGCCCCTTCGGGGTTTCTAAGGGGTATGAATCGACCATTCTGAATCGATTGGTGCTATCAGAAAATATCGAAATTTTAGTCCCTGAACTCTGACTGCTACTGGGCCCAGAATTTGCACCAAAACAAGTGTTTTATAGGTAAAAAGAATTGATGCTGGTATAGGGCAAAATTGCAGTTTAGGTACTACTTTAAATAGGCTGAAACTTTAAACGCGTTTATCTCGCAAACTACGCGTTCCCGGGCCTTATTTGCCCCTTCGGGGTTTCTAAGGGGTATGAATCGACCATTCTGAATCGATTGGCGCTATCAGAAAATATCGAAATTTTGGTCCCTGAACTCTGACTGCTACTGGGCCCAGAATTTGCACCAAAACAAGTGTTTTATAGGTAAAAAGAATTGATGCTGGTATAGGGCAAAATTGCAGTTTAGGTACTACTTTAAATAGGTTGAAACTTTAAACGCGTTTATCTCGCAAACTACGCGTTCCCGGGCCTTATTTGCCCCTTCGGGGTTTCTAAGGGGTATGAAGCGACCATTCTGAATCGATTTGCGCTATCAGAAAATATCGAAATTTTAGTCCCTGAACTCTGACTGCTACTGGGCCCAGAATTTGCACCAAAACAAGTGTTTTATAGGTAAAAAGAATTGATGCTGGTATAGGGCAAAATTGCAGTTTAGGTACTACTTCAAATAGGCTGAAACTTTAAACGCGTTTATCTCGCAAACTACGCGTTCCCGGGTCTTATTTGCCCCTTCGGGGTTTCTAAGGGGTATGAATCGACCATTCTGAATCGATTGGCGCCATCAGAAAATATCGAAATTTTGGTCCCTGAACTCTGACTGCTACTGGGCCCAGAATTTGCACCAAAACAAGTGTTTTATAGGTAAAAAGAATTGATGCTGGTATAGGGCAAAATTGCAGTTTAGGTACTACTTCAAATAGGCTGAAACTTTAAACGCGTTTATCTCGCAAACTACGCGTTCCCGGGCCTTATTTGCCCCTTCGGGGTTTCTAAGGGGTATGAATCGACCTTTCTGAATCGATTGGCGCTATCAGAAAATATCGAAATTTTGGTCCCTGAACTCTGACTGCTACTGGGCCCAGAATTTGCACCAAAACAAGTGTTTTATAGGTAAAAAGAATTGATGCTGGTATAGGGCAAAATTGCAGTTTAGGTACTACTTCAAATAGGCTGAAACTTTAAACGTGTTTATCTCGCAAACTACGCGTTCCCGGGCCTTATTTGCCCTTTCGGGGTTTCTAAGGGGTATGAATCGACCATTCTGAATCGATTGGCGCTATCAGAAAATATCGAAATTTTGGTCCCTGAACTCTGACTGCTACTGGCCCCAGAATTTGCACCAAAACAAGTGTTTTATAGGTAAAAAGAATTGATGCTGGTATAGGGCAAAATTGCAGTTTAGGTACTACTTCAAATAGGCTGAAACTTTAAACGCGTTTATCTCGCAAACTACGCGTTCCCGGGCCTTATTTGCCCCTTCGGGGTTTCTAAGGGGTATGAATCGACCATTCTGAATCGATTGGCGCTATCAGAAAATATCGAAATTTTGGTCCCTGAACTCTGACTGCTACTGGGCCCAGAATTTGCACCAAAACAAGTGTTTTATAGGTAAAAAGAATTGATGCTGGTATAGGGCAAAATTGCAGTTTAGGTACTACTTCAAATAGGCTGAAACTTTAAACGCGTTTATCTCGCAAACTACGCGTTCCCGGGCCTTATTTGCTCCTTCGGGGTTTCTAAGGGGTATGAATCGACCATTCTGAATCGAGTGGCGCTATCAGAAAATATCGAAATTTTGGTCCCTGAACTCTGACTGCTACTGGGCCCAGAATTTGCACCAAAACAAGTGTTTTATAGGTAAAAAGAATTGATGCTGGTATAGGGCAAAATTGCAGTTTAGGTACTACTTTAAATAGGCTGAAACTTTAAACGCGTTTATCTCGCAAACTACGCGTTCCCGGGCCTTATTTGCCCCTTCGGGGTTTCTAAGGGGTATGAATCGACCATTCTGAATCGATTGGCGCTATCAGAAAATATCGAAATTTTAGTCCCTGAACTCTGACTGCTACTGGGCCCAGAATTTGCACCAAAACAAGTGTTTTATAGGTAAAAAGAATTGATGCTGGTATAGGGCAAAATTGCAGTTTAGGTACTACTTCAAATAGGCTGAAACTTTAAACGCGTTTATCTCGCAAACTACGCGTTCCCGGGCCTTATTTGCCCCTTCGGGGTTTCTAAGGGGTATGAATCGACCATTCTGAATCGATTGGCGCTATCAGAAAATATCGAAATTTTGGTCCCTGAACTCTGACTGCTACTGGGCCCAGAATTTGCACCAAAACAAGTGTTTTATAGATAAAAAGAATTGATGCTGGTATAGGGCAAAATTGCAGTTTAGGTACTACTTCAAATAGGCTGAAACTTTAAACGCGTTTATCTCGCAAACTACGCGTTCCCGGGCCTTATTTGCCCCTTCGGGGTTTCTAAGGGGTATGAATCGACCATTCTGAATCGATTGGCGCTATCAGAAAATATCGCAATTTTGGTCCCTGAACTCTGACTACTACTGGGCCCAGAATTTGCACCAAAACAAGTGTTTTATAGGTAAAAAGAATTGATGCTGGTATGGGGCAAAATTGCAGTTTAGGTACTACTTTAAATAGGTTGAAACTTTAAACGCGTTTATCTCGCAAACTACGCGTTCCCGGGCCTTATTTGCCCCTTCGGGGTTTCTAAGGGGTATGAATCGACCATTCTGAATCGATTGGCGCTATCAGAAAATATCGAAATTTTAGTCCCTGAACTCTGACTGCTACTGGGCCCAGAATTTGCACCAAAACAAGTGTTTTATAGGTAAAAAGAATTGATGCTGGTATAGGGCAAAATTGCAGTTTAGGTACTACTTTAAATAGGCTGAAACTTTAAACGCGTTTATCTCGCAAACTACGCGTTCCCGGGCCTTATTTGCCCCTTCGGGGTTTCTAAGGGGTATGAATCGACCATTCTGAATCGATTGGCGCTATCAGAAAATATCGAAATTTTGGTCCCTGAACTCTGACTGCTACTGGGCCCAGAATTTGCACCAAAACAAGTGTTTTATAGGTAAAAAGAATTGATGCTGGTATAGGGCAAAATTGCAGTTTAGGTACTACTTTAAATAGGTTGAAACTTTAAACGCGTTAATCTCGCAAACTACGCGTTCCCGGGCCTTATTTGCCCCTTCCGGGTTTCTAAGGGGTATGAATCGACCATTCTGAATCGATTGGCGCTATCAGAAAATATCGAAATTTTAGTCCCTGAACTCTGACTGCTACTGGGCCCAGAATTTGCACCAAAACAAGTGTTTTATAGGTAAAAAGAATTGATGCTGGTATAGGGCAAAATTGCAGTTTAGGTACTACTTCAAATAGGCTGAAACTTTAAACGCGTTTATCTCGCAAACTACGCGTTCCCGGGTCTTATTTGCCCCTTCGGGGTTTCTAAGGGGTATGAATCGACCATTCTGAATCGATTGGCGCCATCAGAAAATATCGAAATTTTGGTCCCTGAACTCTGACTGCTACTGGGCCCAGAATTTGCACCAAAACAAGTGTTTTATAGGTAAAAAGAATTGATGCTGGTATAGGGCAAAATTGCAGTTTAGGTACTACTTCAAATAGGCTGAAACTTTAAACGCGTTTATCTCGCAAACTACGCGTTCCCGGGCCTTATTTGCCCCTTCGGGGTTTCTAAGGGGTATGAATCGACCTTTCTGAATCGATTGGCGCTATCAGAAAATATCGAAATTTTGGTCCCTGAACTCTGACTGCTACTGGGCCCAGAATTTGCACCAAAACAAGTGTTTTATAGGTAAAAAGAATTGATGCTGGTATAGGGCAAAATTGCAGTTTAGGTACTACTTCAAATAGGCTGAAACTTTAAACGTGTTTATCTCGCAAACTACGCGTTCCCGGGCCTTATTTGCCCCTTCGGGGTTTCTAAGGGGTATGAATCGACCATTCTGAATCGATTGGCGCTATCAGAAAATATCGAAATTTTGGTCCCTGAACTCTGACTGCTACTGGCCCCAGAATTTGCACCAAAACAAGTGTTTTATAGGTAAAAAGAATTGATGCTGGTATAGGGCAAAATTGCAGTTTAGGTACTACTTCAAATAGGCTGAAACTTTAAACGCGTTTATCTCGCAAACTACGCGTTCCCGGGCCTTATTTGCCCCTTCGGGGTTTCTAAGGGGTATGGATCGACCATTCTGAATCGATTGGCGCTATCAGAAAATATCGAAATTTTGGTCCCTGAACTCTGACTGCTACTGGGCCCAGAATTTGCACCAAAACAAGTGTTTTATAGGTAAAAAGAATTGATGCTGGTATAGGGCAAAATTGCAGTTTAGGTACTACTTCAAATAGGCTGAAACTTTAAACGCGTTTATCTCGCAAACTACGCGTTCCCGGGCCTTATTTGCTCCTTCGGGGTTTCTAAGGGGTATGCATCGACCATTCTGAATCGAGTGGCGCTATCAGAAAATATCGAAATTTTGGTCCCTGAACTCTGACTGCTACTGGGCCCAGAATTTGCACCAAAACAAGTGTTTTATAGGTAAAAAGAATTGATGCTGGTATAGGGCAAAATTGCAGTTTAGGTACTACTTCAAATAGGCTGAAACTTTAAACGCGTTTATCTCGCAAACTACGCGTTCCCGGGCCTTATTTGCCCCTTCGGGGTTTCTAAGGGGTATGAATCGACCATTCTGAACCGATTGGCGCCATCAGAAAATATCGAAATTTTGGTCCCTGAACTCTGACTGCTACTGGGCCCAGAATTTGCACCAAAACAAGTGTTTTATAGGTAAAAAGAATTGATGCTGGTATAGGGCAAAATTGCAGTTTAGGTACTACTTTAAATAGGCTGAAACTTTAAACGCGTTTCTAAGGGGTATGAATCGACCATTCTGAATCGATTGGCGCTATCAGATAATATCGAAATTTTAGTCCCTGAACTCTGACTGCTACTGGGCCCAGAATTTGCACCAAAACAAGTGTTTTATAGGTAAAAAGAATTGATGCTGGTATAGGGCAAAATTGCAGTTTGGGTACTACTTCAAATAGGCTGAAACTTTAAACGCGTTTATCTCGCAAACTACGCGTTCCCGGGCCTTATTTGCCCCTTCGGGGTTTCTAAGGGGTATGAATCGACCATTCTGAATCGAAATGCGCTATCAGAAAATATCGAAATTTTGGTCCCTGAACTCTGACTGCTACTGGGCCCAGAATTTGCACCAAAACAAGTGTTTTATAGGTAAAAAGAATTGATGCTGGTATAGGGCAAAATTGCAGTTTAGGTACTACTTCAAATAGGCTGAAACTTTAAACGCGTTTATCTCGCAAACTACGCGTTCCCGGGCCTTATTTGCCCCTTCGGGGTTTCTAAGGGGTATGAATCGACCATTCTGAATCGATTGGCGCTATCAGAAAATATCGAAATTTTGGTCCCTGAACTCTGACTGCTACTGGGCCCAGAATTTGCACCAAAACAAGTGTTTTATAGGTAAAAAGAATTGATGCTGGTATAGGGCAAAATTGCAGTTTAGGTACTACTTCAAATAGGCTGAAACTTTAAACGCGTTTATCTCGCAAACTACGCGTTCCCGGGCCTTATTTGCCCCTTCGGGGTTTCTAAGGGGTATGAATCGACCATTCTGAATCGATTGGCGCCATCAGAAAATATCGAAATTTTGGTCCCTGAACTCTGACTGCTACTGGGCCCAGAATTTGCACCAAAACAAGTGTTTTATAGGTAAAAAGAATTGATGCTGGTATAGGGCAAAATTGCAGTTTAGGTACTACTTCAAATAGGCTGAAACTTTAAACGCGTTTATCTCGCAAACTACGCGTTCCCGGGCCTTATTTGCCCCTTCGGGGTTTCTAAGGGGTATGAATCGACCATTCTGAATCGATTGGCGCTATCAGAAAATATCGAAATTTCGGTCCCTGAACTCTAACTGCTACTGGGCCCAGAATTTGCACCAAAACAAGTGTTTTATAGGTAAAAAGAATTGATGCTGGTATAGGGCAAAATTGCAGTTTAGGTACTACTTCAAATAGGCTGAAACTTTAAACGCGTTTATCTCGCAAACTACGCGTTCCCGGGCCTTATTTGCCCCTTCGGGGTTTTTAAGGGGTATGAATCGACCATTCTGAATCGATTGGCGCTATCAGAAAATATCGAAATTTTGGTCCCTGAACTCTGACTGCTACTGGGCCCAGAATTTGCACCAAAACAAGTGTTTTATAGGTAAAAAGAATTGATGCTGGTATAGGGCAAAATTGCAGTTTAGGTACTACTTCAAATAGGCTGAAACTTTAAACGCGTTTATCTCGCAAACTATGCGTTCCCGGGCCTTATTTGCCCCTTCGGGGTTTCTAAGGGGTATGAATCGACCATTCTGAATCGATTGGCGCTATCAGAAAATATCGAAATTTTTGGTCCCTGAACTCTGACTGCTACTGGGCCCAGAATTTGCACCAAAACAAGTGTTTTATAGGTAAAAAGAATTGATGCTGGTATAGGGCAAAATTGCAGTTTAGGTACTACTTCAAATAGGCTGAAACTTTAAACGCGTTTATCTCGCAAACTACGCGTTCCCGGGCCTTATTTGCCCCTTCGGGGTTTCTAAGGGGTATGAATCGACCATTCTGAATCGATTGGCGCCATCAGAAAATATCGAAATTTTGGTCCCTGAACTCTGACTGCTACTGGGCCCAGAATTTGCACCAAAACAAGTGTTTTATAGGTAAAAATAATTGATGCTGGTATAGGGCAAAATTGCAGTTTAGGTACTACTTCAAATAGGCTGAAACTTTAAACGCGTTTATCTCGCAAACTACGCGTTCCCGCTATCAGAAAATGTCGAAATTTTGGTCCCTGAACTCTGACTGCTACTGGGCCCAGAATTTGCACCAAAACAAGTGTTTTATAGGTAAAAAGAATTGATGCTGGTATAGGGCAAAATTGCAGTTTAGGTACTACTTCAAATAGGCTGAAACCTTAAACGCGTTTATCTCACAAACTACGCTTTCCCGGGCCTTATTTGCCCCTTCGGGGTTTCTAAGGGGTATGAATCGACCATTCTGAATCGATTGGCGCTATCAGAAAATATCGAAATTTTGGTCCCTGAACTCTGACTGCTACTGGGCCCAGAATTTGCACCAAAACAAGTGTTTTATAGGTAAAAAGAATTGATGCTGGTATAGGGCAAAATTGCAGTTTAGGTACTACTTCAAATAGGCTGAAACTTTAAACGCGTTTATCTCGCAAACTACGCGTTCCCGTGCCTTATTTGCCCCTTCGGGGTTTCTAAGGGGTATGAATCGACCATTCTGAATCGATTGGCGCCATCAGAAAATATCGAAATTTTGGTCCCTGAACTCTGACTGCTACTGGGCCCAGAATTTGCACCAAAACAAGTGTTTTATAGGTAAAAAGAATTGATGCTGGTATAGGGCAAAATTGCAGTTTAGGTACTACTTCAAATAGGCTGAAACTTTAAACGCGTTTATCTCGCAAACTACGCGTTCCCGGGCCTTATTTGCCCCTTCGGGGTTTCTAAGGGGTATGAATCGACCATTCTGAATCGATTGGCGCCATCAGAAAATATCGAAATTTTGGTCCCTGAACTCTGACTGCTACTGGGCCCAGAATTTGCACCAAAACAAGTGTTTTATAGGTAAAAAGAATTGATGCTGGTATAGGGCAAAATTGCAGTTTAGGTACTACTTCAAATAGGCTGAAACTTTAAACGCGTTTATCTCGCAAACTACGCGTTCCCGAATTGATGCTGGTATAGGGCAAAATTGCAGTTTAGGTACTACTTCAAATAGGCTAAAACTTTAAACGCGTTTATCTCGCAAACTACGCGTTCCCGGGCCTTATTTGCCCCTTCGGGGTTTCTAAGGGGTATGAATCGACCATTCTGAATCGATTGGCGCTATCAGAAAATATCGAAATTTTGGTCCCTGAACTCTGACTGCTACTGGGCCCAGAATTTGCACCAAAACAAGTGTTTTATAGGTAAAAAGAATTGATGCTGGTATAGGGCAAAATTGCAGTTTAGGTACTACTTCAAATAGGCTGAAACTTTAAACGCGTTTATCTCGCAAACTACGCGTTCCCGGGCCTTATTTGCCCCTTCGGGGTTTCCAAGGGGTATGAATCGACCATTCTGAATCGATTGGCGCTATCAGAAAATATCGAAATTTTGGTCCCTGAACTCTGACTGCTACTGGGCCCAGAATTTGCACCAAAACAAGTGTTTTATAGGTAAAAAGAATTGATGCTGGTATAGGGCAAAATTGCAGTTTAGGTACTTCTTCAAATAGGCTGAAACTTTAAACGCGTTTATCTCGCAAACTACGCGTTCCCGGGCCTTATTTGCCCCTTCGGGGTTTCTAAGGGGTATGAATCGACCATTCTGAATCGATTGGCGCCATCAGAAAATATCGAAATTTTGGTCCCTGAACTCTGACTGCTACTGGGCGCAGAATTTGCACCAAAACAAGTGTTTTATAGGTAAAAAGAATTGATGCTGGTATAGGGCAAAATTGCAGTTTAGGTACTACTTCAAATAGGCTGAAACTTTAAACGCGTTTATCTCGCAAACTACGCGTTCCCGGGCCTTATTTGCCCCTTCGGGGTTTCTAAGGGGTATGAATCGACCATTCCGAATCGGTTGGCGCTATCAGAAAATATCGAAATTTTGGTCCCTGAACTCTGACTGCTACTGGGCCCAGAATTTGCACCAAAACAAGTGTTTTATAGGTAAAAAGAATTGATGCTGGTATAGGGCAAAATTGCAGTTTAGGTACTACTTCAAATAGGCTGAAACTTTAAACGCGTTTATCTCGCAAACTACGCGTTCCCGGGCCTTATTTGCCCCTTCGGGGTTTCTAAGGGGTATGAATCGACCATTCTGAATCGATTGGCGCTATCAGAAAATATCGAAATTTTGGTCCCTGAACTCTGACTGCTACTGGGCCCAGAATTTGCACCAAAACAAGTGTTTTATAGGTAAAAAGAATTGATGCTGGTATAGGGCAAAATTGCAGTTTAGGTACTACTTCAAATAGGCTGAAACTTTAAACGCGTTTATCTCGCAAACTACGCGTTCCCGGGCCTTATTTGCCCCTTCGGGGTTTCTAAGGGGTATGAATCGACCATTCTGAATCGATTGGCGCTATCAGAAAATATCGAAATTTTGGTCCCTGAACTCTGACTGCTACTGGGCCCAGAATTTGCACCAAAACAAGTGTTTTATAGGTAAAAAGAATTGATGCTGGTATAGGGCAAAATTGCAGTTTAGGTTCTACTTCAAATAGGCTGAAACTTTAAACGCGTTTATCTCGCAAACTACGCGTTCCCGAATTGATGCTGGTATAGGGCAAAATTGCAGTTTAGGTACTACTTCAAATAGGCTGAAACTTTAAACGCGTTTATCTCGCAAACTACGCGTTCCCGGGCCTTATTTGCCCCGTCGGGGTTTCTAAGGGGTATGAATCGACCATTCTGAATCGATTGGCGCTATCAGAAAATATCGAAATTTTGGTCCCTGAACTCTGACTGCTACTGGGCCCAGAATTTGCACCAAAACAAGTGTTTTATAGGTAAAAAGAATTGATGCTGGTATAGGGCAAAATTGCAGTTTAGGTTCTACTTCAAATAGGCTGAAACTTTAAACGCGTTTATCTCGCAAACTACGCGTTCCCGAATTAATGCTGGTATAGGGCAAAATTGCAGTTTAGGTACTACTTCAAATAGGCTGAAACTTTAAACGCGTTTATCTCGCAAACTACGCGTTCCCGGGCCTTATTTGCCCCTTCGGGGTTTCTAAGGGGTATGAATCGACCATTCTGAATCGATTGGCGCTATCAGAAAATATCGAAATTTTGGTCCCTGAACTCTGACTGCTACTGGGCCCAGAATTTGCACCAAAACAAGTGTTTTATAGGTAAAAAGAATTGATGCTGGTATAGGGCAAAATTACAGTTTAGGTTCTACTTCAAATAGGCTGAAACTTTAAACGCGTTTATCTCGCAAACTACGCGTTCCCGAATTGATGCTGGTATAGGGCAAAATTGCAGTTTAGGTACTACTTCAAATAGGCTGAAACTTTAAACGCGTTTATCTCGCAAACTACGCGTTCCCGGGCCTTATTTGCCCCTTCGGGGTTTCTAAGGGGTATGAATCGACCATTCTGAATCGATTGGCGCTATCAGAAAATATCGAAATTTTGGTCCCTGAACTCTGACTGCTACTGGGCCCAGAATTTGCACCAAAACAAGTGTTTTATAGGTAAAAAGAATTGATGCTGGTATAGGGCAAAATTGCAGTTTAGGTACTACTTTAAATAGGCTGAAACTTTAAACGCGTTTCTAAGGGGTATGAATCGACCATTCTGAATCGATTGGCGCTATCAGATAATATCGAAATTTTAGTCCCTGAACTCTGACTGCTACTGGGCCCAGAATTTGCACCAAAACAAGTGTTTTATAGGTAAAAAGAATTGATGCTGGTATAGGGCAAAATTGCAGTTTGGGTACTACTTCAAATAGGCTGAAACTTTAAACGCGTTTATCTCGCAAACTACGCGTTCCCGGGCCTTATTTGCCCCTTCGGGGTTTCTAAGGGGTATGAATCGACCATTCTGAATCGAAATGCGCTATCAGAAAATATCGAAATTTTGGTCCCTGAACTCTGACTGCTACTGGGCCCAGAATTTGCACCAAAACAAGTGTTTTATAGGTAAAAAGAATTGATGCTGGTATAGGGCAAAATTGCAGTTTAGGTACTACTTCAAATAGGCTGAAACTTTAAACGCGTTTATCTCGCAAACTACGCGTTCCCGGGCCTTATTTGCCCCTTCGGGGTTTCTAAGGGGTATGAATCGACCATTCTGAATCGATTGGCGCCATCAGAAAATATCGAAATTTTGGTCCCTGAACTCTGACTGCTACTGGGCCCAGAATTTGCACCAAAACAAGTGTTTTATAGGTAAAAATAATTGATGCTGGTATAGGGCAAAATTGCAGTTTAGGTACTACTTCAAATAGGCTGAAACTTTAAACGCGTTTATCTCGCAAACTACGCGTTCCCGGGCCTTATTTGCCCCTTCGGGGTTTCTAAGGGGTATGAATCGACCATTCTGAATCGATTGGCGCTATCAGAAAATATCGAAATTTTGGTCCCTGAACTCTGACTGCTACTGGGCCCAGAATTTGCACCAAAACAAGTGTTTTATAGGTAAAAAGAATTGATGCTGGTATAGGGCAAAATTGCAGTTTAGGTACTACTTCAAATAGGCTGAAACCTTAAACGCGTTTATCTCGCAAACTACGCTTTCCCGGGCCTTATTTGCCCCTTCGGGGTTTCTAAGGGGTATGAATCGACCATTCTGAATCGATTGGCGCTATCAGAAAATATCGAAATTTTGGTCCCTGAACTCTGACTGCTACTGGGCCCAGAATTTGCACCAAAACAAGTGTTTTATAGGTAAAAAGAATTGATGCTGGTATAGGGCAAAATTGCAGTTTAGGTACTACTTCAAATAGGCTGAAACTTTAAACGCGTTTGTCTCGCAAACTACGCGTTCCCGTGCCTTATTTGCCCCTTCGGGGTTTCTAAGGGGTATGAATCGACCATTCTGAATCGATTGGCGCCATCAGAAAATATCGAAATTTTGGTCCCTGAACTCTGACTGCTACTGGGCCCAGAATTTGCACCAAAACAAGTGTTTTATAGGTAAAAAGAATTGATGCTGGTATAGGGCAAAATTGCAGTTTAGGTACTACTTCAAATAGGCTGAAACTTTAAACGCGTTTATCTCGCAAACTACGCGTTCCCGGGCCTTATTTGCCCCTTCGGGGTTTCTAAGGGGTATGAATCGACCATTCTGAATCGATTGGCGCCATCAGAAAATATCGAAATTTTGGTCCCTGAACTCTGACTGCTACTGGGCCCAGAATTTGCACCAAAACAAGTGTTTTATAGGTAAAAAGAATTGATGCTGGTATAGGGCAAAATTGCAGTTTAGGTACTACTTCAAATAGGCTGAAACTTTAAACGCGTTTATCTCGCAAACTACGCGTTCCCGAATTGATGCTGGTATAGGGCAAAATTGCAGTTTAGGTACTACTTCAAATAGGCTGAAACTTTAAACGCGTTTATCTCGCAAACTACGCGTTCCCGGGCCTTATTTGCCCCTTCGGGCTTTCTAAGGGGTATGAATCGACCATTCTGAATCGATTGGCGCTATCAGAAAATATCGAAATTTTGGTCCCTGAACTCTGACTGCTACTGGGCCCAGAATTTGCACCAAAACAAGTGTTTTATAGGTAAAAAGAATTGATGCTGGTATAGGGCAAAATTGCAGTTTAGGTACTACTTCAAATAGGCTGAAACTTTAAACGCGTTTATCTCGCAAACTACGCGTTCCCGGGCCTTATTTGCCCCTTCGGGGTTTCCAAGGGGTATGAATCGACCATTCTGAATCGATTGGCGCTATCAGAAAATATCGAAATTTTGGTCCCTGAACTCTGACTGCTACTGGGCCCAGAATTTGCACCAAAACAAGTGTTTTATAGGTAAAAAGAATTGATGCTGGTATAGGGCAAAATTGCAGTTTAGGTACTTCTTCAAATAGGCTGAAACTTTAAACGCGTTTATCTCGCAAACTACGCGTTCCCGGGCCTTATTTGCCCCTTCGGGGTTTCTAAGGGGTATGAATCGACCATTCTGAATCGATTGGCGCCATCAGAAAATATCGAAATTTTGGTCCCTGAACTCTGACTGCTACTGGGCGCAGAATTTGCACCAAAACAAGTGTTTTATAGGTAAAAAGAATTGATGCTGGTATAGGGCAAAATTGCAGTTTAGGTACTACTTCAAATAGGCTGAAACTTTAAACGCGTTTATCTCGCAAACTACGCGTTCCCGGGCCTTATTTGCCCCTTCGGGGTTTCCAAGGGGTATGAATCGACCATTCTGAATCGATTGGCGCTATCAGAAAATATCGAAATTTTGGTCCCTGAACTCTGACTGCTACTGGGCCCAGAATTTGCACCAAAACAAGTGTTTTATAGGTAAAAAGAATTGATGCTGGTATAGGGCAAAATTGCAGTTTAGGTACTTCTTCAAATAGGCTGAAACTTTAAACGCGTTTATCTCGCAAACTACGCGTTCTCGGGCCTTATTTGCCCCTTCGGGGTTTCTAAGGGGTATGAATCGACCATTCTGAATCGAAATGCGCTATCAGAAAATATCGAAATTTTGGTCCCTGAACTCTGACTGCTACTGGGCCCAGAATTTGCACCAAAACAAGTGTTTTATAGGTAAAAATAATTGATGCTGGTATAGGGCAAAATTGCAGTTTAGGTACTACTTCAAATAGGCTGAAACTTTAAACGCGTTTATCTCGCAAACTACGCGTTCCCGGGCCTTATTTGCCCCTTCGGGGTTTCTAAGGGGTATGAATCGACCATTCTGAATCGATTGGCGCTATCAGAAAATATCGAAATTTTGGTCCCTGAACTCTGACTGCTACTGGGCCCAGAATTTGCACCAAAACAAGTGTTTTATAGGTAAAAAGAATTGATGCTGGTATAGGGCAAAATTGCAGTTTAGGTACTACTTCAAATAGGCTGAAACTTTAAACGCGTTTATCTCGCAAACTACGCGTTCCCGGGCCTTATTTGCCCCTTCGGGGTTTCTAAGGGGTATGAATCGACCATTCTGAATCGATTGGCTCCATCAGAAAATATCGAAATTTTGGTCCCTGAACTCTGACTGCTACTGGGCCCAGAATTTGCACCAAAACAAGTGTTTTATAGGTAAAAAGAATTGATGCTGGTATAGGGCAAAATTGCAGTTTAGGTACTACTTCAAATAGGCTGAAACCTTAAACGCGTTTATCTCGCAAACTACGCTTTCCCGGGCCTTATTTGCCCCTTCGGGGTTTCTAAGGGGTATCAATCGACCATTCTGAATCGATTGGCGCTATCAGAAAATATCGAAATTTTGGTCCCTGAACTCTGACTGCTACTGGGCCCAGAATTTGCACCAAAACAAGTGTTTTATAGGTAAAAAGAATTGATGCTGGTATAGGGCAAAATTGCAGTTTAGGTACTACTTCAAATAGGCTGAAACTTTAAACGCGTTTATCTCGCAAACTACGCGTTCCCGAATTGATGCTGGTATAGGGCAAAATTGCAGTTTAGGTACTACTTCAAATAGGCTGAAACTTTAAACGCGTTTATCTCGCAAACTACGCGTTCCCGGGCCTTATTTGCCCCTTCGGGCTTTCTAAGGGGTATGAATCGACCATTCTGAATCGATTGGCGCTATCAGAAAATATCGAAATTTTGGTCCCTGAACTCTGACTGCTACTGGGCCCAGAATTTGCACCAAAACAAGTGTTTTATAGGTAAAAAGAATTGATGCTGGTATAGGGCAAAATTGCAGTTTAGGTACTACTTCAAATAGGCTGAAACTTTAAACGCGTTTATCTCGCAAACTACGCGTTCCCGGGCCTTATTTGCCCCTTCGGGGTTTCCAAGGGGTATGAATCGACCATTCTGAATCGATTGGCGCTATCAGAAAATATCGAAATTTTGGTCCCTGAACTCTGACTGCTACTGGGCCCAGAATTTGCACCAAAACAAGTGTTTTATAGGTAAAAAGAATTGATGCTGGTATAGGGCAAAATTGCAGTTTAGGTACTTCTTCAAATAGGCTGAAACTTTAAACGCGTTTATCTCGCAAACTACGCGTTCCCGGGCCTTATTTGCCCCTTCGGGGTTTCTAAGGGGTATGAATCGACCATTCTGAATCGATTGGCGCCATCAGAAAATATCGAAATTTTGGTCCCTGAACTCTGACTGCTACTGGGCGCAGAATTTGCACCAAAACAAGTGTTTTATAGGTAAAAAGAATTGATGCTGGTATAGGGCAAAATTGCAGTTTAGGTACTACTTCAAATAGGCTGAAACTTTAAACGCGTTTATCTCGCAAACTACGCGTTCCCGGGCCTTATTTGCCCCTTCGGGGTTTCCAAGGGGTATGAATCGACCATTCTGAATCGATTGGCGCTATCAGAAAATATCGAAATTTTGGTCCCTGAACTCTGACTGCTACTGGGCCCAGAATTTGCACCAAAACAAGTGTTTTATAGGTAAAAAGAATTGATGCTGGTATAGGGCAAAATTGCAGTTTAGGTACTTCTTCAAATAGGCTGAAACTTTAAACGCGTTTATCTCGCAAACTACGCGTTCCCGGGCCTTATTTGCCCCTTCGGGGTTTCTAAGGGGTATGAATCGACCATTCTGAATCGAAATGCGCTATCAGAAAATATCGAAATTTTGGTCCCTGAACTCTGACTGCTACTGGGCCCAGAATTTGCACCAAAACAAGTGTTTTATAGGTAAAAATAATTGATGCTGGTATAGGGCAAAATTGCAGTTTAGGTACTACTTCAAATAGGCTGAAACTTTAAACGCGTTTATCTCGCAAACTACGCGTTCCCGGGCCTTATTTGCCCCTTCGGGGTTTCTAAGGGGTATGAATCGACCATTCTGAATCGATTGGCGCTATCAGAAAATATCGAAATTTTGGTCCCTGAACTCTGACTGCTACTGGGCCCAGAATTTGCACCAAAACAAGTGTTTTATAGGTAAAAAGAATTGATGCTGGTATAGGGCAAAATTGCAGTTTAGGTACTACTTCAAATAGGCTGAAACTTTAAACGCGTTTATCTCGCAAACTACGCGTTCCCGGGCCTTATTTGCCCCTTCGGGGTTTCTAAGGGGTATGAATCGACCATTCTGAATCGATTGGCTCCATCAGAAAATATCGAAATTTTGGTCCCTGAACTCTGACTGCTACTGGGCCCAGAATTTGCACCAAAACAAGTGTTTTATAGGTAAAAAGAATTGATGCTGGTATAGGGCAAAATTGCAGTTTAGGTACTACTTCAAATAGGCTGAAACCTTAAACGCGTTTATCTCGCAAACTACGCTTTCCCGGGCCTTATTTGCCCCTTCGGGGTTTCTAAGGGGTATGAATCGACCATTCTGAATCGATTGGCGCTATCAGAAAATATCGAAATTTTGGTCCCTGAACTCTGACTGCTACTGGGCCCAGAATTTGCACCAAAACAAGTGTTTTATAGGTAAAAAGAATTGATGCTGGTATAGGGCAAAATTGCAGTTTAGGTACTACTTCAAATAGGCTGAAACTTTAAACGCGTTTATCTCGCAAACTACGCGTTCCCGAATTGATGCTGGTATAGGGCAAAATTGCAGTTTAGGTACTACTTCAAATAGGCTGAAACTTTAAACGCGTTTATCTCGCAAACTACGCGTTCCCGGGCCTTATTTGCCCCTTCGGGCTTTCTAAGGGGTATGAATCGACCATTCTGAATCGATTGGCGCTATCAGAAAATATCGAAATTTTGGTCCCTGAACTCTGACTGCTACTGGGCCCAGAATTTGCACCAAAACAAGTGTTTTATAGGTAAAAAGAATTGATGCTGGTATAGGGCAAAATTGCAGTTTAGGTACTTCTTCAAATAGGCTGAAACTTTAAACGCGTTTATCTCGCAAACTACGCGTTCCCGGGCCTTATTTGCCCCTTCGGGGTTTCTAAGGGGTATGAATCGACCATTCTGAATCGATTGGCGCCATCAGAAAATATCGAAATTTTGGTCCCTGAACTCTGACTGCTACTGGGCGCAGAATTTGCACCAAAACAAGTGTTTTATAGGTAAAAAGAATTGATGCTGGTATAGGGCAAAATTGCAGTTTAGGTACTACTTCAAATAGGCTGAAACTTTAAACGCGTTTATCTCGCAAACTACGCGTTCCCGGGCCTTATTTGCCCCTTCGGGGTTTCCAAGGGGTATGAATCGACCATTCTGAATCGATTGGCGCTATCAGAAAATATCGAAATTTTGGTCCCTGAACTCTGACTGCTACTGGGCCCAGAATTTGCACCAAAACAAGTGTTTTATAGGTAAAAAGAATTGATGCTGGTATAGGGCAAAATTGCAGTTTAGGTACTTCTTCAAATAGGCTGAAACTTTAAACGCGTTTATCTCGCAAACTACGCGTTCCCGGGCCTTATTTGCCCCTTCGGGGTTTCTAAGGGGTATGAATCGACCATTCTGAATCGAAATGCGCTATCAGAAAATATCGAAATTTTGGTCCCTGAACTCTGACTGCTACTGGGCCCAGAATTTGCACCAAAACAAGTGTTTTATAGGTAAAAATAATTGATGCTGGTATAGGGCAAAATTGCAGTTTAGGTACTACTTCAAATAGGCTGAAACTTTAAACGCGTTTATCTCGCAAACTACGCGTTCCCGGGCCTTATTTGCCCCTTCGGGGTTTCTAAGGGGTATGAATCGACCATTCTGAATCGATTGGCGCTATCAGAAAATATCGAAATTTTGGTCCCTGAACTCTGACTGCTACTGGGCCCAGAATTTGCACCAAAACAAGTGTTTTATAGGTAAAAAGAATTGATGCTGGTATAGGGCAAAATTGCAGTTTAGGTACTACTTCAAATAGGCTGAAACTTTAAACGCGTTTATCTCGCAAACTACGCGTTCCCGGGCCTTATTTGCCCCTTCGGGGTTTCTAAGGGGTATGAATCGACCATTCTGAATCGATTGGCGCCATCAGAAAATATCGAAATTTTGGTCCCTGAACTCTGACTGCTACTGGGCGCAGAATTTGCACCAAAACAAGTGTTTTATAGGTAAAAAGAATTGATGCTGGTATAGGGCAAAATTGCAGTTTAGGTACTACTTCAAATAGGCTGAAACTTTAAACGCGTTTATCTCGCAAACTACGCGTTCCCGGGCCTTATTTGCCCCTTCGGGGTTTCTAAGGGGTATGAATCGACCATTCTGAATCGATTGGCGCCATCAGAAAATATCGAAATTTTGGTCCCTGAACTCTGACTGCTACTGGGCGCAGAATTTGCACCAAAACAAGTGTTTTATAGGTAAAAAGAATTGATGCTGGTATAGGGCAAAATTGCAGTTTAGGTACTACTTCAAATAGGCTGAAACTTTAAACGCGTTTATCTCGCAAACTACGCGTTCCCGGGCCTTATTTGCCCCTTCGGGGTTTCTAAGGGGTATGAATCGACCATTCTGAATCGATTGGCGCTATCAGAAAATATCGAAATTTTGGTCCCTGAACTCTGACTGCTACTGGGCCCAGAATTTGCACCAAAACAAGTGTTTTATAGGTAAAAAGAATTGATGCTGGTATAGGGCAAAATTGCAGTTTAGGTACTACTTCAAATAGGCTGAAACTTTAAACGCGTTTATCTCGCAAACTACGCGTTCCCGAATTGATGCTGGTATAGGGCAAAATTGCAGTTTAGGTACTACTTCAAATAGGCTGAAACTTTAAACGCGTTTATCTCGCAAACTACGCGTTCCCGGGCCTTATTTGCCCCTTCGGGCTTTCTAAGGGGTATGAATCGACCATTCTGAATCGATTGGCGCTATCAGAAAATATCGAAATTTTGGTCCCTGAACTCTGACTGCTACTGGGCCCAGAATTTGCACCAAAACAAGTGTTTTATAGGTAAAAAGAATTGATGCTGGTATAGGGCAAAATTGCAGTTTAGGTACTTCTTCAAATAGGCTGAAACTTTAAACGCGTTTATCTCGCAAACTACGCGTTCCCGGGCCTTATTTGCCCCTTCGGGGTTTCTAAGGGGTATGAATCGACCATTCTGAATCGATTGGCGCCATCAGAAAATATCGAAATTTTGGTCCCTGAACTCTGACTGCTACTGGGCGCAGAATTTGCACCAAAACAAGTGTTTTATAGGTAAAAAGAATTGATGCTGGTATAGGGCAAAATTGCAGTTTAGGTACTACTTCAAATAGGCTGAAACTTTAAACGCGTTTATCTCGCAAACTACGCGTTCCCGGGCCTTATTTGCCCCTTCGGGGTTTCCAAGGGGTATGAATCGACCATTCTGAATCGATTGGCGCTATCAGAAAATATCGAAATTTTGGTCCCTGAACTCTGACTGCTACTGGGCCCAGAATTTGCACCAAAACAAGTGTTTTATAGGTAAAAAGAATTGATGCTGGTATAGGGCAAAATTGCAGTTTAGGTACTTCTTCAAATAGGCTGAAACTTTAAACGCGTTTATCTCGCAAACTACGCGTTCCCGGGCCTTATTTGCCCCTTCGGGGTTTCTAAGGGGTATGAATCGACCATTCTGAATCGAAATGCGCTATCAGAAAATATCGAAATTTTGGTCCCTGAACTCTGACTGCTACTGGGCCCAGAATTTGCACCAAAACAAGTGTTTTATAGGTAAAAATAATTGATGCTGGTATAGGGCAAAATTGCAGTTTAGGTACTACTTCAAATAGGCTGAAACTTTAAACGCGTTTATCTCGCAAACTACGCGTTCCCGGGCCTTATTTGCCCCTTCGGGGTTTCTAAGGGGTATGAATCGACCATTCTGAATCGATTGGCGCTATCAGAAAATATCGAAATTTTGGTCCCTGAACTCTGACTGCTACTGGGCCCAGAATTTGCACCAAAACAAGTGTTTTATAGGTAAAAAGAATTGATGCTGGTATAGGGCAAAATTGCAGTTTAGGTACTACTTCAAATAGGCTGAAACTTTAAACGCGTTTATCTCGCAAACTACGCGTTCCCGGGCCTTATTTGCCCCTTCGGGGTTTCTAAGGGGTATGAATCGACCATTCTGAATCGATTGGCTCCATCAGAAAATATCGAAATTTTGGTCCCTGAACTCTGACTGCTACTGGGCCCAGAATTTGCACCAAAACAAGTGTTTTATAGGTAAAAAGAATTGATGCTGGTATAGGGCAAAATTGCAGTTTAGGTACTACTTCAAATAGGCTGAAACCTTAAACGCGTTTATCTCGCAAACTACGCTTTCCCGGGCCTTATTTGCCCCTTCGGGGTTTCTAAGGGGTATGAATCGACCATTCTGAATCGATTGGCGCTATCAGAAAATATCGAAATTTTGGTCCCTGAACTCTGACTGCTACTGGGCCCAGAATTTGCACCAAAACAAGTGTTTTATAGGTAAAAAGAATTGATGCTGGTATAGGGCAAAATTGCAGTTTAGGTACTACTTCAAATAGGCTGAAACTTTAAACGCGTTTATCTCGCAAACTACGCGTTCCCGAATTGATGCTGGTATAGGGCAAAATTGCAGTTTAGGTACTACTTCAAATAGGCTGAAACTTTAAACGCGTTTATCTCGCAAACTACGCGTTCCCGGGCCTTATTTGCCCCTTCGGGCTTTCTAAGGGGTATGAATCGACCATTCTGAATCGATTGGCGCTATCAGAAAATATCGAAATTTTGGTCCCTGAACTCTGACTGCTACTGGGCCCAGAATTTGCACCAAAACAAGTGTTTTATAGGTAAAAAGAATTGATGCTGGTATAGGGCAAAATTGCAGTTTAGGTACTACTTCAAATAGGCTGAAACTTTAAACGCGTTTATCTCGCAAACTACGCGTTCCCGGGCCTTATTTGCCCCTTCGGGGTTTCCAAGGGGTATGAATCGACCATTCTGAATCGATTGGCGCTATCAGAAAATATCGAAATTTTGGTCCCTGAACTCTGACTGCTACTGGGCCCAGAATTTGCACCAAAACAAGTGTTTTATAGGTAAAAAGAATTGATGCTGGTATAGGGCAAAATTGCAGTTTAGGTACTTCTTCAAATAGGCTGAAACTTTAAACGCGTTTATCTCGCAAACTACGCGTTCCCGGGCCTTATTTGCCCCTTCGGGGTTTCTAAGGGGTATGAATCGACCATTCTGAATCGATTGGCGCCATCAGAAAATATCGAAATTTTGGTCCCTGAACTCTGACTGCTACTGGGCGCAGAATTTGCACCAAAACAAGTGTTTTATAGGTAAAAAGAATTGATGCTGGTATAGGGCAAAATTGCAGTTTAGGTACTACTTCAAATAGGCTGAAACTTTAAACGCGTTTATCTCGCAAACTACGCGTTCCCGGGCCTTATTTGCCCCTTCGGGGTTTCCAAGGGGTATGAATCGACCATTCTGAATCGATTGGCGCTATCAGAAAATATCGAAATTTTGGTCCCTGAACTCTGACTGCTACTGGGCCCAGAATTTGCACCAAAACAAGTGTTTTATAGGTAAAAAGAATTGATGCTGGTATAGGGCAAAATTGCAGTTTAGGTACTTCTTCAAATAGGCTGAAACTTTAAACGCGTTTATCTCGCAAACTACGCGTTCCCGGGCCTTATTTGCCCCTTCGGGGTTTCTAAGGGGTATGAATCGACCATTCTGAATCGAAATGCGCTATCAGAAAATATCGAAATTTTGGTCCCTGAACTCTGACTGCTACTGGGCCCAGAATTTGCACCAAAACAAGTGTTTTATAGGTAAAAATAATTGATGCTGGTATAGGGCAAAATTGCAGTTTAGGTACTACTTCAAATAGGCTGAAACTTTAAACGCGTTTATCTCGCAAACTACGCGTTCCCGGGCCTTATTTGCCCCTTCGGGGTTTCTAAGGGGTATGAATCGACCATTCTGAATCGATTGGCGCTATCAGAAAATATCGAAATTTTGGTCCCTGAACTCTGACTGCTACTGGGCCCAGAATTTGCACCAAAACAAGTGTTTTATAGGTAAAAAGAATTGATGCTGGTATAGGGCAAAATTGCAGTTTAGGTACTACTTCAAATAGGCTGAAACTTTAAACGCGTTTATCTCGCAAACTACGCGTTCCCGGGCCTTATTTGCCCCTTCGGGGTTTCTAAGGGGTATGAATCGACCATTCTGAATCGATTGGCTCCATCAGAAAATATCGAAATTTTGGTCCCTGAACTCTGACTGCTACTGGGCCCAGAATTTGCAC
Organism: Leptarthrus brevirostris; assembly: GCA_964036015.1. Taxonomy (NCBI): domain Eukaryota; kingdom Metazoa; phylum Arthropoda; class Insecta; order Diptera; family Asilidae; genus Leptarthrus; species Leptarthrus brevirostris. The sequence goes on from OZ038372.1 coordinate 141,620,124, forward strand.
CAAAACAAGTGTTTTATAGGTAAAAAGAATTGATGCTGGTATAGGGCAAAATTGCAGTTTAGGTACTACTTCAAATAGGCTGAAACCTTAAACGCGTTTATCTCGCAAACTACGCTTTCCCGGGCCTTATTTGCCCCTTCGGGGTTTCTAAGGGGTATGAATCGACCATTCTGAATCGATTGGCGCTATCAGAAAATATCGAAATTTTGGTCCCTGAACTCTGACTGCTACTGGGCCCAGAATTTGCACCAAAACAAGTGTTTTATAGGTAAAAAGAATTGATGCTGGTATAGGGCAAAATTGCAGTTTAGGTACTACTTCAAATAGGCTGAAACTTTAAACGCGTTTATCTCGCAAACTACGCGTTCCCGAATTGATGCTGGTATAGGGCAAAATTGCAGTTTAGGTACTACTTCAAATAGGCTGAAACTTTAAACGCGTTTATCTCGCAAACTACGCGTTCCCGGGCCTTATTTGCCCCTTCGGGCTTTCTAAGGGGTATGAATCGACCATTCTGAATCGATTGGCGCTATCAGAAAATATCGAAATTTTGGTCCCTGAACTCTGACTGCTACTGGGCCCAGAATTTGCACCAAAACAAGTGTTTTATAGGTAAAAAGAATTGATGCTGGTATAGGGCAAAATTGCAGTTTAGGTACTACTTCAAATAGGCTGAAACTTTAAACGCGTTTATCTCGCAAACTACGCGTTCCCGGGCCTTATTTGCCCCTTCGGGGTTTCCAAGGGGTATGAATCGACCATTCTGAATCGATTGGCGCTATCAGAAAATATCGAAATTTTGGTCCCTGAACTCTGACTGCTACTGGGCCCAGAATTTGCACCAAAACAAGTGTTTTATAGGTAAAAAGAATTGATGCTGGTATAGGGCAAAATTGCAGTTTAGGTACTTCTTCAAATAGGCTGAAACTTTAAACGCGTTTATCTCGCAAACTACGCGTTCCCGGGCCTTATTTGCCCCTTCGGGGTTTCTAAGGGGTATGAATCGACCATTCTGAATCGATTGGCGCCATCAGAAAATATCGAAATTTTGGTCCCTGAACTCTGACTGCTACTGGGCGCAGAATTTGCACCAAAACAAGTGTTTTATAGGTAAAAAGAATTGATGCTGGTATAGGGCAAAATTGCAGTTTAGGTACTACTTCAAATAGGCTGAAACTTTAAACGCGTTTATCTCGCAAACTACGCGTTCCCGGGCCTTATTTGCCCCTTCGGGGTTTCCAAGGGGTATGAATCGACCATTCTGAATCGATTGGCGCTATCAGAAAATATCGAAATTTTGGTCCCTGAACTCTGACTGCTACTGGGCCCAGAATTTGCACCAAAACAAGTGTTTTATAGGTAAAAAGAATTGATGCTGGTATAGGGCAAAATTGCAGTTTAGGTACTTCTTCAAATAGGCTGAAACTTTAAACGCGTTTATCTCGCAAACTACGCGTTCCCGGGCCTTATTTGCCCCTTCGGGGTTTCTAAGGGGTATGAATCGACCATTCTGAATCGAAATGCGCTATCAGAAAATATCGAAATTTTGGTCCCTGAACTCTGACTGCTACTGGGCCCAGAATTTGCACCAAAACAAGTGTTTTATAGGTAAAAATAATTGATGCTGGTATAGGGCAAAATTGCAGTTTAGGTACTACTTCAAATAGGCTGAAACTTTAAACGCGTTTATCTCGCAAACTACGCGTTCCCGGGCCTTATTTGCCCCTTCGGGGTTTCTAAGGGGTATGAATCGACCATTCTGAATCGATTGGCGCTATCAGAAAATATCGAAATTTTGGTCCCTGAACTCTGACTGCTACTGGGCCCAGAATTTGCACCAAAACAAGTGTTTTATAGGTAAAAAGAATTGATGCTGGTATAGGGCAAAATTGCAGTTTAGGTACTACTTCAAATAGGCTGAAACTTTAAACGCGTTTATCTCGCAAACTGCGCGTTCCCGGGCCTAATTTGCCCCTTCGGAGTTTCTAAGGGGTATGAATCGACCATTCTGAATCGATTGGCGCCATCAGAAAATATCGAAATTTTGGTCCCTGAACTCTAACTGCTACTGGGCCCAGAATTTGCACCAAAACAAGTGTTTTATAGGTAAAAAGAATTGATGCTGGTATAGGGCAAAATTGCAGTTTAGGTACTACTTCAAATAGGCTGAAACTTTAAACGCGTTTATCTCGCAAACTACGCGTTCCCGGGCCTTATTTGCCCCTTCGGGGTTTCTAAGGGGTATGAATCGACCATTCTGAATCGATTGGCGCTATCAGAAAATATCGAAATTTTGGTCCCTGAACTCTGACTGCTACTGGGCCCAGAATTTGCACCAAAACAAGTGTTTTATAGGTAAAAAGAATTGATGCTGGTATAGGGCAAAATGGCAGTTTAGGTACTACTTCAAATAGGCTGAAACTTTAAACGCGTTTATCTCGCAAACTACGCGTTCCCGGGCCTTATTTGCCCCTTCGGGGTTTCTAAGGGGTATGAATCGACCATTCTGAATCGATTGGCGCCATCAGAAAATATCGAAATTTTGGTCCCTGAACTCTGACTGCTACTGGGCCCAGAATTTGCACCAAAACAAGTGTTTTATAGGTAAAAATAATTGATGCTGGTATAGGGCAAAATTGCAGTTTAGGTACTACTTCAAATAGGCTGAAACTTTAAACGCGTTTATCTCGCAAACTACGCGTTCCCGGGCCTTATTTGCCCCTTCGGGGTTTCTAAGGGGTATGAATCGACCATTCTGAATCGATTGGCGCTATCAGAAAATATCGAAATTTTGGTCCCTGAACTCTGACTGCTACTGGGCCCAGAATTTGCACCAAAACAAGTGTTTTATAGGTAAAAAGAATTGATGCTGGTATAGGGCAAAATTGCAGTTTAGGTACTACTTCAAATAGGCTGAAACCTTAAACGCGTTTATCTCGCAAACTACGCTTTCCCGGGCCTTATTTGCCCCTTCGGGGTTTCTAAGGGGTATGAATCGACCATTCTGAATCGATTGGCGCTATCAGAAAATATCGAAATTTTGGTCCCTGAACTCTGACTGCTACTGGGCCCAGAATTTGCACCAAAACAAGTGTTTTATAGGTAAAAAGAATTGATGCTGGTATAGGGCAAAATTGCAGTTTAGGTACTACTTCAAATAAGCTGAAACTTTAAACGCGTTTGTCTCGCAAACTACGCGTTCCCGGGCCTTATTTGCCCCTTCGGGGTTTCTAAGGGGTATGAATCGACCATTCTGAATCGATTGGCGCCATCAGAAAATATCGAAATTTTGGTCCCTGAACTCTGACTGCTACTGGGCCCAGAATTTGCACCAAAACAAGTGTTTTATAGGTAAAAATAATTGATGCTGGTATAGGGCAAAATTGCAGTTTAGGTACTACTTCAAATAGGCTGAAACTTTAAACGCGTTTATCTCGCAAACTACGCGTTCCCGGGCCTTATTTGCCCCTTCGGGGTTTCTAAGGGGTATGAATCGACCATTCTGAATCGATTGGCGCTATCAGAAAATATCGAAATTTTGGTCCCTGAACTCTGACTGCTACTGGGCCCAGAATTTGCACCAAAACAAGTGTTTTATAGGTAAAAAGAATTGATGCTGGTATAGGGCAAAATTGCAGTTTAGGTACTACTTCAAATAGGCTGAAACCTTAAACGCGTTTATCTCGCAAACTACGCTTTCCCGGGCCTTATTTGCCCCTTCGGGGTTTCTAAGGGGTATGAATCGACCATTCTGAATCGATTGGCGCTATCAGAAAATATCGAAATTTTGGTCCCTGAACTCTGACTGCTACTGGGCCCAGAATTTGCACCAAAACAAGTGTTTTATAGGTAAAAAGAATTGATGCTGGTATAGGGCAAAATTGCAGTTTAGGTACTACTTCAAATAGGCTGAAACTTTAAACGCGTTTGTCTCGCAAACTACGCGTTCCCGTGCCTTATTTGCCCCTTCGGGGTTTCTAAGGGGTATGAATCGACCATTCTGAATCGATTGGCGCCATCAGAAAATATCGAAATTTTGGTCCCTGAACTCTGACTGCTACTGGGCCCAGAATTTGCACCAAAACAAGTGTTTTATAGGTAAAAAGAATTGATGCTGGTATAGGGCAAAATTGCAGTTTAGGTACTACTTCAAATAGGCTGAAACTTTAAACGCGTTTATCTCGCAAACTACGCGTTCCCGGGCCTTATTTGCCCCTTCGGGGTTTCTAAGGGATATGAATCGACCATTCTGAATCGATTGGCGCCATCAGAAAATATCGAAATTTTGGTCCCTGAACTCTGACTGCTACTGGGCCCAGAATTTGCACCAAAACAAGTGTTTTATAGGTAAAAAGAATTGATGCTGGTATAGGGCAAAATTGCAGTTTAGGTACTACTTCAAATAGGCTGAAACTTTAAACGCGTTTATCTCGCAAACTACGCGTTCCCGAATTGATGCTGGTATAGGGCAAAATTGCAGTTTAGGTACTACTTCAAATAGGCTGAAACTTTAAACGCGTTTATCTCGCAAACTACGCGTTCCCGGGCCTTATTTGCCCCTTCGGGCTTTCTAAGGGGTATGAATCGACCATTCTGAATCGATTGGCGCTATCAGAAAATATCGAAATTTTGGTCCCTGAACTCTGACTGCTACTGGGCCCAGAATTTGCACCAAAACAAGTGTTTTATAGGTAAAAAGAATTGATGCTGGTATAGGGCAAAATTGCAGTTTAGGTACTACTTCAAATAGGCTGAAACTTTAAACGCGTTTATCTCGCAAACTACGCGTTCCCGGGCCTTATTTGCCCCTTCGGGGTTTCCAAGGGGTATGAATCGACCATTCTGAATCGATTGGCGCTATCAGAAAATATCGAAATTTTGGTCCCTGAACTCTGACTGCTACTGGGCCCAGAATTTGCACCAAAACAAGTGTTTTATAGGTAAAAAGAATTGATGCTGGTATAGGGCAAAATTGCAGTTTAGGTACTTCTTCAAATAGGCTGAAACTTTAAACGCGTTTATCTCGCAAACTACGCGTTCCCGGGCCTTATTTGCCCCTTCGGGGTTTCTAAGGGGTATGAATCGACCATTCTGAATCGATTGGCGCCATCAGAAAATATCGAAATTTTGGTCCCTGAACTCTGACTGCTACTGGGCGCAGAATTTGCACCAAAACAAGTGTTTTATAGGTAAAAAGAATTGATGCTGGTATAGGGCAAAATTGCAGTTTAGGTACTACTTCAAATAGGCTGAAACTTTAAACGCGTTTATCTCGCAAACTACGCGTTCCCGGGCCTTATTTGCCCCTTCGGGGTTTCCAAGGGGTATGAATCGACCATTCTGAATCGATTGGCGCTATCAGAAAATATCGAAATTTTGGTCCCTGAACTCTGACTGCTACTGGGCCCAGAATTTGCACCAAAACAAGTGTTTTATAGGTAAAAAGAATTGATGCTGGTATAGGGCAAAATTGCAGTTTAGGTACTTCTTCAAATAGGCTGAAACTTTAAACGCGTTTATCTCGCAAACTACGCGTTCCCGGGCCTTATTTGCCCCTTCGGGGTTTCTAAGGGGTATGAATCGACCATTCTGAATCGAAATGCGCTATCAGAAAATATCGAAATTTTGGTCCCTGAACTCTGACTGCTACTGGGCCCAGAATTTGCACCAAAACAAGTGTTTTATAGGTAAAAATAATTGATGCTGGTATAGGGCAAAATTGCAGTTTAGGTACTACTTCAAATAGGCTGAAACTTTAAACGCGTTTATCTCGCAAACTACGCGTTCCCGGGCCTTATTTGCCCCTTCGGGGTTTCTAAGGGGTATGAATCGACCATTCTGAATCGATTGGCGCTATCAGAAAATATCGAAATTTTGGTCCCTGAACTCTGACTGCTACTGGGCCCAGAATTTGCACCAAAACAAGTGTTTTATAGGTAAAAAGAATTGATGCTGGTATAGGGCAAAATTGCAGTTTAGGTACTACTTCAAATAGGCTGAAACCTTAAACGCGTTTATCTCGCAAACTACGCTTTCCCGGGCCTTATTTGCCCCTTCGGGGTTTCTAAGGGGTATGAATCGACCATTCTGAATCGATTGGCGCTATCAGAAAATATCGAAATTTTGGTCCCTGAACTCTGACTGCTACTGGGCCCAGAATTTGCACCAAAACAAGTGTTTTATAGGTAAAAAGAATTGATGCTGGTATAGGGCAAAATTGCAGTTTAGGTACTACTTCAAATAGGCTGAAACTTTAAACGCGTTTGTCTCGCAAACTACGCGTTCCCGGGCCTTATTTGCCCCTTCGGGGTTTCTAAGGGGTATGAATCGACCATTCTGAATCGATTGGCGCCATCAGAAAATATCGAAATTTTGGTCCCTGAACTCTGACTGCTACTGGGCCCAGAATTTGCACCAAAACAAGTGTTTTATAGGTAAAAATAATTGATGCTGGTATAGGGCAAAATTGCAGTTTAGGTACTACTTCAAATAGGCTGAAACTTTAAACGCGTTTATCTCGCAAACTACGCGTTCCCGGGCCTTATTTGCCCCTTCGGGGTTTCTAAGGGGTATGAATCGACCATTCTGAATCGATTGGCGCTATCAGAAAATATCGAAATTTTGGTCCCTGAACTCTGACTGCTACTGGGCCCAGAATTTGCACCAAAACAAGTGTTTTATAGGTAAAAAGAATTGATGCTGGTATAGGGCAAAATTGCAGTTTAGGTACTACTTCAAATAGGCTGAAACCTTAAACGCGTTTATCTCGCAAACTACGCTTTCCCGGGCCTTATTTGCCCCTTCGGGGTTTCTAAGGGGTATGAATCGACCATTCTGAATCGATTGGCGCTATCAGAAAATATCGAAATTTTGGTCCCTGAACTCTGACTGCTACTGGGCCCAGAATTTGCACCAAAACAAGTGTTTTATAGGTAAAAAGAATTGATGCTGGTATAGGGCAAAATTGCAGTTTAGGTACTACTTCAAATAGGCTGAAACTTTAAACGCGTTTGTCTCGCAAACTACGCGTTCCCGTGCCTTATTTGCCCCTTCGGGGTTTCTAAGGGGTATGAATCGACCATTCTGAATCGATTGGCGCCATCAGAAAATATCGAAATTTTGGTCCCTGAACTCTGACTGCTACTGGGCCCAGAATTTGCACCAAAACAAGTGTTTTATAGGTAAAAAGAATTGATGCTGGTATAGGGCAAAATTGCAGTTTAGGTACTACTTCAAATAGGCTGAAACTTTAAACGCGTTTATCTCGCAAACTACGCGTTCCCGGGCCTTATTTGCCCCTTCGGGGTTTCTAAGGGATATGAATCGACCATTCTGAATCGATTGGCGCCATCAGAAAATATCGAAATTTTGGTCCCTGAACTCTGACTGCTACTGGGCCCAGAATTTGCACCAAAACAAGTGTTTTATAGGTAAAAAGAATTGATGCTGGTATAGGGCAAAATTGCAGTTTAGGTACTACTTCAAATAGGCTGAAACTTTAAACGCGTTTATCTCGCAAACTACGCGTTCCCGAATTGATGCTGGTATAGGGCAAAATTGCAGTTTAGGTACTACTTCAAATAGGCTGAAACTTTAAACGCGTTTATCTCGCAAACTACGCGTTCCCGGGCCTTATTTGCCCCTTCGGGCTTTCTAAGGGGTATGAATCGACCATTCTGAATCGATTGGCGCTATCAGAAAATATCGAAATTTTGGTCCCTGAACTCTGACTGCTACTGGGCCCAGAATTTGCACCAAAACAAGTGTTTTATAGGTAAAAAGAATTGATGCTGGTATAGGGCAAAATTGCAGTTTAGGTACTACTTCAAATAGGCTGAAACTTTAAACGCGTTTATCTCGCAAACTACGCGTTCCCGGGCCTTATTTGCCCCTTCGGGGTTTCCAAGGGGTATGAATCGACCATTCTGAATCGATTGGCGCTATCAGAAAATATCGAAATTTTGGTCCCTGAACTCTGACTGCTACTGGGCCCAGAATTTGCACCAAAACAAGTGTTTTATAGGTAAAAAGAATTGATGCTGGTATAGGGCAAAATTGCAGTTTAGGTACTTCTTCAAATAGGCTGAAACTTTAAACGCGTTTATCTCGCAAACTACGCGTTCCCGGGCCTTATTTGCCCCTTCGGGGTTTCTAAGGGGTATGAATCGACCATTCTGAATCGATTGGCGCCATCAGAAAATATCGAAATTTTGGTCCCTGAACTCTGACTGCTACTGGGCGCAGAATTTGCACCAAAACAAGTGTTTTATAGGTAAAAAGAATTGATGCTGGTATAGGGCAAAATTGCAGTTTAGGTACTACTTCAAATAGGCTGAAACTTTAAACGCGTTTATCTCGCAAACTACGCGTTCCCGGGCCTTATTTGCCCCTTCGGGGTTTCCAAGGGGTATGAATCGACCATTCTGAATCGATTGGCGCTATCAGAAAATATCGAAATTTTGGTCCCTGAACTCTGACTGCTACTGGGCCCAGAATTTGCACCAAAACAAGTGTTTTATAGGTAAAAAGAATTGATGCTGGTATAGGGCAAAATTGCAGTTTAGGTACTTCTTCAAATAGGCTGAAACTTTAAACGCGTTTATCTCGCAAACTACGCGTTCCCGGGCCTTATTTGCCCCTTCGGGGTTTCTAAGGGGTATGAATCGACCATTCTGAATCGAAATGCGCTATCAGAAAATATCGAAATTTTGGTCCCTGAACTCTGACTGCTACTGGGCCCAGAATTTGCACCAAAACAAGTGTTTTATAGGTAAAAATAATTGATGCTGGTATAGGGCAAAATTGCAGTTTAGGTACTACTTCAAATAGGCTGAAACTTTAAACGCGTTTATCTCGCAAACTACGCGTTCCCGGGCCTTATTTGCCCCTTCGGGGTTTCTAAGGGGTATGAATCGACCATTCTGAATCGATTGGCGCTATCAGAAAATATCGAAATTTTGGTCCCTGAACTCTGACTGCTACTGGGCCCAGAATTTGCACCAAAACAAGTGTTTTATAGGTAAAAAGAATTGATGCTGGTATAGGGCAAAATTGCAGTTTAGGTACTACTTCAAATAGGCTGAAACTTTAAACGCGTTTATCTCGCAAACTGCGCGTTCCCGGGCCTAATTTGCCCCTTCGGAGTTTCTAAGGGGTATGAATCGACCATTCTGAATCGATTGGCGCCATCAGAAAATATCGAAATTTTGGTCCCTGAACTCTAACTGCTACTGGGCCCAGAATTTGCACCAAAACAAGTGTTTTATAGGTAAAAAGAATTGATGCTGGTATAGGGCAAAATTGCAGTTTAGGTACTACTTCAAATAGGCTGAAACTTTAAACGCGTTTATCTCGCAAACTACGCGTTCCCGGGCCTTATTTGCCCCTTCGGGGTTTCTAAGGGGTATGAATCGACCATTCTGAATCGATTGGCGCTATCAGAAAATATCGAAATTTTGGTCCCTGAACTCTGACTGCTACTGGGCCCAGAATTTGCACCAAAACAAGTGTTTTATAGGTAAAAAGAATTGATGCTGGTATAGGGCAAAATTGCAGTTTAGGTACTACTTCAAATAGGCTGAAACTTTAAACGCGTTTATCTCGCAAACTACGCGTTCCCGGGCCTTATTTGCCCCTTCGGGGTTTCTAAGGGGTATGAATCGACCATTCTGAATCGATTGGCGCTATCAGAAAATATCGAAATTTTGGTCCCTGAACTCTGACTGCTACTGGGCCCAGAATTTGCACCAAAACAAGTGTTTTATAGGTAAAAAGAATTGATGCTGGTATAGGGCAAAATGGCAGTTTAGGTACTACTTCAAATAGGCTGAAACTTTAAACGCGTTTATCTCGCAAACTACGCGTTCCCGGGCCTTATTTGCCCCTTCGGGGTTTCTAAGGGGTATGAATCGACCATTCTGAATCGATTGGCGCCATCAGAAAATATCGAAATTTTGGTCCCTGAACTCTGACTGCTACTGGGCCCAGAATTTGCACCAAAACAAGTGTTTTATAGGTAAAAATAATTGATGCTGGTATAGGGCAAAATTGCAGTTTAGGTACTACTTCAAATAGGCTGAAACTTTAAACGCGTTTATCTCGCAAACTACGCGTTCCCGGGCCTTATTTGCCCCTTCGGGGTTTCTAAGGGGTATGAATCGACCATTCTGAATCGATTGGCGCTATCAGAAAATATCGAAATTTTGGTCCCTGAACTCTGACTGCTACTGGGCCCAGAATTTGCACCAAAACAAGTGTTTTATAGGTAAAAAGAATTGATGCTGGTATAGGGCAAAATTGCAGTTTAGGTACTACTTCAAATAGGCTGAAACCTTAAACGCGTTTATCTCGCAAACTACGCTTTCCCGGGCCTTATTTGCCCCTTCGGGGTTTCTAAGGGGTATGAATCGACCATTCTGAATCGATTGGCGCTATCAGAAAATATCGAAATTTTGGTCCCTGAACTCTGACTGCTACTGGGCCCAGAATTTGCACCAAAACAAGTGTTTTATAGGTAAAAAGAATTGATGCTGGTATAGGGCAAAATTGCAGTTTAGGTACTACTTCAAATAGGCTGAAACTTTAAACGCGTTTGTCTCGCAAACTACGCGTTCCCGGGCCTTATTTGCCCCTTCGGGGTTTCTAAGGGGTATGAATCGACCATTCTGAATCGATTGGCGCCATCAGAAAATATCGAAATTTTGGTCCCTGAACTCTGACTGCTACTGGGCCCAGAATTTGCACCAAAACAAGTGTTTTATAGGTAAAAATAATTGATGCTGGTATAGGGCAAAATTGCAGTTTAGGTACTACTTCAAATAGGCTGAAACTTTAAACGCGTTTATCTCGCAAACTACGCGTTCCCGGGCCTTATTTGCCCCTTCGGGGTTTCTAAGGGGTATGAATCGACCATTCTGAATCGATTGGCGCTATCAGAAAATATCGAAATTTTGGTCCCTGAACTCTGACTGCTACTGGGCCCAGAATTTGCACCAAAACAAGTGTTTTATAGGTAAAAAGAATTGATGCTGGTATAGGGCAAAATTGCAGTTTAGGTACTACTTCAAATAGGCTGAAACCTTAAACGCGTTTATCTCGCAAACTACGCTTTCCCGGGCCTTATTTGCCCCTTCGGGGTTTCTAAGGGGTATGAATCGACCATTCTGAATCGATTGGCGCTATCAGAAAATATCGAAATTTTGGTCCCTGAACTCTGACTGCTACTGGGCCCAGAATTTGCACCAAAACAAGTGTTTTATAGGTAAAAAGAATTGATGCTGGTATAGGGCAAAATTGCAGTTTAGGTACTACTTCAAATAGGCTGAAACTTTAAACGCGTTTGTCTCGCAAACTACGCGTTCCCGTGCCTTATTTGCCCCTTCGGGGTTTCTAAGGGGTATGAATCGACCATTCTGAATCGATTGGCGCCATCAGAAAATATCGAAATTTTGGTCCCTGAACTCTGACTGCTACTGGGCCCAGAATTTGCACCAAAACAAGTGTTTTATAGGTAAAAAGAATTGATGCTGGTATAGGGCAAAATTGCAGTTTAGGTACTACTTCAAATAGGCTGAAACTTTAAACGCGTTTATCTCGCAAACTACGCGTTCCCGGGCCTTATTTGCCCCTTCGGGGTTTCTAAGGGATATGAATCGACCATTCTGAATCGATTGGCGCCATCAGAAAATATCGAAATTTTGGTCCCTGAACTCTGACTGCTACTGGGCCCAGAATTTGCACCAAAACAAGTGTTTTATAGGTAAAAAGAATTGATGCTGGTATAGGGCAAAATTGCAGTTTAGGTACTACTTCAAATAGGCTGAAACTTTAAACGCGTTTATCTCGCAAACTACGCGTTCCCGAATTGATGCTGGTATAGGGCAAAATTGCAGTTTAGGTACTACTTCAAATAGGCTGAAACTTTAAACGCGTTTATCTCGCAAACTACGCGTTCCCGGGCCTTATTTGCCCCTTCGGGGTTTCTAAGGGGTATGAATCGACCATTCTGAATCGATTGGCGCTATCAGAAAATATCGAAATTTTGGTCCCTGAACTCTGACTGCTACTGGGCCCAGAATTTGCACCAAAACAAGTGTTTTATAGGTAAAAAGAATTGATGCTGGTATAGGGCAAAATTGCAGTTTAGGTACTACTTCAAATAGGCTGAAACTTTAAACGCGTTTATCTCGCAAACTACGCGTTCCCGGGCCTTATTTGCCCCTTCGGGGTTTCCAAGGGGTATGAATCGACCATTCTGAATCGATTGGCGCTATCAGAAAATATCGAAATTTTGGTCCCTGAACTCTGACTGCTACTGGGCCCAGAATTTGCACCAAAACAAGTGTTTTATAGGTAAAAAGAATTGATGCTGGTATAGGGCAAAATTGCAGTTTAGGTACTTCTTCAAATAGGCTGAAACTTTAAACGCGTTTATCTCGCAAACTACGCGTTCCCGGGCCTTATTTGCCCCTTCGGGGTTTCTAAGGGGTATGAATCGACCATTCTGAATCGATTGGCGCCATCAGAAAATATCGAAATTTTGGTCCCTGAACTCTGACTGCTACTGGGCACAGAATTTGCACCAAAACAAGTGTTTTATAGGTAAAAAGAATTGATGCTGGTATAGGGCAAAATTGCAGTTTAGGTACTACTTCAAATAGGCTGAAACTTTAAACGCGTTTATCTCGCAAACTACGCGTTCCCGGGCCTTATTTGCCCCTTCGGGGTTTCCAAGGGGTATGAATCGACCATTCTGAATCGATTGGCGCTATCAGAAAATATCGAAATTTTGGTCCCTGAACTCTGACTGCTACTGGGCCCAGAATTTGCACCAAAACAAGTGTTTTATAGGTAAAAAGAATTGATGCTGGTATAGGGCAAAATTGCAGTTTAGGTACTTCTTCAAATAGGCTGAAACTTTAAACGCGTTTATCTCGCAAACTACGCGTTCCCGGGCCTTATTTGCCCCTTCGGGGTTTCTAAGGGGTATGAATCGACCATTCTGAATCGAAATGCGCTATCAGAAAATATCGAAATTTTGGTCCCTGAACTCTGACTGCTACTGGGCCCAGAATTTGCACCAAAACAAGTGTTTTATAGGTAAAAATAATTGATGCTGGTATAGGGCAAAATTGCAGTTTAGGTACTACTTCAAATAGGCTGAAACTTTAAACGCGTTTATCTCGCAAACTACGCGTTCCCGGGCCTTATTTGCCCCTTCGGGGTTTCTAAGGGGTATGAATCGACCATTCTGAATCGATTGGCGCTATCAGAAAATATCGAAATTTTGGTCCCTGAACTCTGACTGCTACTGGGCCCAGAATTTGCACCAAAACAAGTGTTTTATAGGTAAAAAGAATTGATGCTGGTATAGGGCAAAATTGCAGTTTAGGTACTACTTCAAATAGGCTGAAACTTTAAACGCGTTTATCTCGCAAACTGCGCGTTCCCGGGCCTTATTTGCCCCTTCGGAGTTTCTAAGGGGTATGAATCGACCATTCTGAATCGATTGGCGCCATCAGAAAATATCGAAATTTTGGTCCCTGAACTCTAACTGCTACTGGGCCCAGAATTTGCACCAAAACAAGTGTTTTATAGGTAAAAAGAATTGATGCTGGTATAGGGCAAAATTGCAGTTTAGGTACTACTTCAAATAGGCTGAAACTTTAAACGCGTTTATCTCGCAAACTACGCGTTCCCGGGCCTTATTTGCCCCTTCGGGGTTTCTAAGGGGTATAAATCGACCATTCTGAATCGATTGGCGCTATCAGAAAATATCGAAATTTTGGTCCCTGAACTCTGACTGCTACTGGGCCCAGAATTTGCACCAAAACAAGTGTTTTATAGGTAAAAAGAATTGATGCTGGTATAGGGCAAAATTGCAGTTTAGGTACTACTTCAAATAGGCTGAAACTTTAAACGCGTTTATCTCGCAAACTACGCGTTCCCGGGCCTTATTTGCCCCTTCGGGGTTTCTAAGGGGTATGAATCGACCATTCTGAATCGATTGGCGCTATCAGAAAATATCGAAATTTTGGTCCCTGAACTCTGACTGCTACTGGGCCCAGAATTTGCACCAAAACAAGTGTTTTATAGGTAAAAAGAATTGATGCTGGTATAGGGCAAAATTGCAGTTTAGGTACTACTTCAAATAGGCTGAAACTTTAAACGCGTTTATCTCGCAAACTACGCGTTCCCGGGCCTTATTTGCCCCTTCGGGGTTTCTAAGGGGTATGAATCGACCATTCTGAATCGATTGGCGCCATCAGAAAATATCGAAATTTTGGTCCCTGAACTCTGACTGCTACTGGGCCCAGAATTTGCACCAAAACAAGTGTTTTATAGGTAAAAATAATTGATGCTGGTATAGGGCAAAATTGCAGTTTAGGTACTACTTCAAATAGGCTGAAACTTTAAACGCGTTTATCTCGCAAACTACGCGTTCCCGGGCCTTATTTGCCCCTTCGGGGTTTCTAAGGGGTATGAATCGACCATTCTGAATCGATTGGCGCTATCAGAAAATATCGAAATTTTGGTCCCTGAACTCTGACTGCTACTGGGCCCAGAATTTGCACCAAAACAAGTGTTTTATAGGTAAAAAGAATTGATGCTGGTATAGGGCAAAATTGCAGTTTAGGTACTACTTCAAATAGGCTGAAACCTTAAACGCGTTTATCTCGCAAACTACGCTTTCCCGGGCCTTATTTGCCCCTTCGGGGTTTCTAAGGGGTATGAATCGACCATTCTGAATCGATTGGCGCTATCAGAAAATATCGAAATTTTGGTCCCTGAACTCTGACTGCTACTGGGCCCAGAATTTGCACCAAAACAAGTGTTTTATAGGTAAAAAGAATTGATGCTGGTATAGGGCAAAATTGCAGTTTAGGTACTACTTCAAATAGGCTGAAACTTTAAACGCGTTTGTCTCGCAAACTACGCGTTCCCGTGCCTTATTTGCCCCTTCGGGGTTTCTAAGGGGTATGAATCGACCATTCTGAATCGATTGGCGCCATCAGAAAATATCGAAATTTTGGTCCCTGAACTCTGACTGCTACTGGGCCCAGAATTTGCACCAAAACAAGTGTTTTATAGGTAAAAAGAATTGATGCTGGTATAGGGCAAAATTGCAGTTTAGGTACTACTTCAAATAGGCTGAAACTTTAAACGCGTTTATCTCGCAAACTACGCGTTCCCGGGCCTTATTTGCCCCTTCGGGGTTTCTAAGGGGTATGAATCGACCATTCTGAATCGATTGGCGCCATCAGAAAATATCGAAATTTTGGTCCCTGAACTCTGACTGCTACTGGGCCCAGAATTTGCACCAAAACAAGTGTTTTATAGGTAAAAAGAATTGATGCTGGTATAGGGCAAAATTGCAGTTTAGGTACTTCTTCAAATAGGCTGAAACTTTAAACGCGTTTATCTCGCAAACTACGCGTTCCCGAATTGATGCTGGTATAGGGCAAAATTGCAGTTTAGGTACTACTTCAAATAGGCTGAAACTTTAAACGCGTTTATCTCGCAAACTACGCGTTCCCGGGCCTTATTTGCCCCTTCGGGGTTTCTAAGGGGTATGAATCGACCATTCTGAATCGATTGGCGCTATCAGAAAATATCGAAATTTTGGTCCCTGAACTCTGACTGCTACTGGGCCCAGAATTTGCACCAAAACAAGTGTTTTATAGGTAAAAAGAATTGATGCTGGTATAGGGCAAAATTGCAGTTTAGGTACTACTTCAAATAGGCTGAAACTTTAAACGCGTTTATCTCGCAAACTACGCGTTCCCGGGCCTTATTTGCCCCTTCGGGGTTTCCAAGGGGTATGAATCGACCATTCTGAATCGATTGGCGCTATCAGAAAATATCGAAATTTTGGTCCCTGAACTCTGACTGCTACTGGGCCCAGAATTTGCACCAAAACAAGTGTTTTATAGGTAAAAAGAATTGATGCTGGTATAGGGCAAAATTGCAGTTTAGGTACTTCTTCAAATAGGCTGAAACTTTAAACGCGTTTATCTCGCAAACTACGCGTTCCCGGGCCTTATTTGCCCCTTCGGGGTTTCTAAGGGGTATGAATCGACCATTCTGAATCGATTGGCGCCATCAGAAAATATCGAAATTTTGGTCCCTGAACTCTGACTGCTACTGGGCGCAGAATTTGCACCAAAACAAGTGTTTTATAGGTAAAAAGAATTGATGCTGGTATAGGGCAAAATTGCAGTTTAGGTACTACTTCAAATAGGCTGAAACTTTAAACGCGTTTATCTCGCAAACTACGCGTTCCCGGGCCTTATTTGCCCCTTCGGGGTTTCTAAGGGGTATGAATCGACCATTCTGAATCGGTTGGCACCATCAGAAAATATCGAAATTTTGGTCCCTGAACTCTGACTGCTACTGGGCCCAGAATTTGCACCAAAACAAGTGTTTTATAGGTAAAAAGAATTGATGCTGGTATAGGGCAAAATTGCAGTTTAGGTACTACTTCAAATAGGCTGAAACTTTAAACGCGTTTATCTCGCAAACTACGCGTTCCCGGGCCTTATTTGCCCCTTCGGGGTTTCTAAGGGGTATGAATCGACCATTCTGAATCGATTGGCGCTATCAGAAAATATCGAAATTTTGGTCCCTGAACTCTGACTGCTACTGGGCCCAGAATTTGCACCAAAACAAGTGTTTTATAGGTAAAAAGAATTGATGCTGGTATAGGGCAAAATTGCAGTTTAGGTACTACTTCAAATAGGCTGAAACTTTAAACGCGTTTATCTCGCAAACTACGCGTTCCCGGGCCTTATTTGCCCCTTCGGGGTTTCTAAGGGGTATGAATCGACCATTCTGAATCGATTGGCGCTATCAGAAAATATCGAAATTTTGGTCCCTGAACTCTGACTGCTACTGGGCCCAGAATTTGCACCAAAACAAGTGTTTTATAGGTAAAAAGAATTGATGCTGGTATAGGGCAAAATTGCAGTTTAGGTACTACTTCAAATAGGCTGAAACTTTAAACGCGTTTATCTCGCAAACTACGCGTTCCCGGGCCTTATTTGCCCCTTCGGGGTTTCTAAGGGGTATGAATCGACCATTCTGAATCGATTGGCGCTATCAGAAAATATCGAAATTTTGGTCCCTGAACTCTGACTGCTACTGGGCCCAGAATTTGCACCAAAACAAGTGTTTTATAGGTAAAAAGAATTGATGCTGGTATAGGGCAAAATTGCAGTTTAGGTTCTACTTCAAATAGGCTGAAACTTTAAACGCGTTTATCTCGCAAACTACGCGTTCCCGAATTGATGCTGGTATAGGGCAAAATTGCAGTTTAGGTACTACTTCAAATAGGCTGAAACTTTAAACGCGTTTATCTCGCAAACTACGCGTTCCCGGGCCTTATTTGCCCCTTCGGGGTTTCTAAGGGGTATGAATCGACCATTCTGAATCGATTGGCGGTATCAGAAAATATCGAAATTTTGGTCCCTGAACTCTGACTGCTACTGGGCCCAGAATTTGCACCAAAACAAGTGTTTTATAGGTAAAAAGAATTGATGCTGGTATATGGCAAAATTGCAGTTTAGGTACTACTTCAAATAGGCTGAAACTTTAAACGCGTTTATCTCGCAAACTACGCGTTCCCGGGCCTTATTTGCCCCTTCGGGGTTTCTAAGGGGTATGAATCGACCATTCTGAATCGATTGGCGCTATCAGAAAATATCGAAATTTTGGTCCCTGAACTCTGACTGCTACTGGGCCCAGAATTTGCACCAAAACAAGTGTTTTATAGGTAAAAAGAATTGATGCTGGTATAGGGCAAAATTGCAGTGTAGGTACTACTTCAAATAGGCTGAAACTTTAAACGCGTTTATCTCGCAAACTACGCGTTCCCGTGCCTTATTTGCCCCTTCGGGGTTTCTAAGGGGTATGAATCGACCATTCTGAATCGATTGGCGCCATCAGAAAATATCGAAATTTTGGTCCCTGAACTCTGACTGCTACTGGGCCCAGAATTTGCACCAAAACAAGTGTTTTATAGGTAAAAAGAATTGATGCTGGTATAGGGCAAAATTGCAGTTTAGGTACTACTTCAAATAGGCTGAAACTTTAAACGCAT
Source organism: Leptarthrus brevirostris (assembly GCA_964036015.1). Lineage (NCBI taxonomy): Eukaryota > Metazoa > Arthropoda > Insecta > Diptera > Asilidae > Leptarthrus > Leptarthrus brevirostris. The sequence continues at coordinate 141,638,221 of OZ038372.1, forward strand.
TTATCTCGCAAACTACGCGTTCCCGGGCCTTATTTGCCCCTTCGGGGTTTCTAAGGGGTATGAATCGACCATTCTGAATCGATTGGCGCCATCAGAAAATATCGAAATTTTGGTCCCTGAACTCTGACTGCTACTGGGCCCAGAATTTGCACCAAAACAAGTGTTTTATAGGTAAAAAGAATTGATGCTGGTATAGGGCAAAATTGCAGTTTAGGTACTACTTCAAATAGGCTGAAACTTTAAACGCGTTTATCTCGCAAACTACGCGTTCCCGAATTGATGCTGGTATAGGGCAAAATTGCAGTTTAGGTACTACTTCAAATAGGCTGAAACTTTAAACGCATTTATCTCGCAAACTACGCGTTCCCGGGCCTTATTTGCCCCTTCGGGGTTTCTAAGGGGTATGAATCGACCATTCTGAATCGATTGGCGCTATCAGAAAATATCGAAATTTTGGTCCCTGAACTCTGACTGCTACTGGGCCCAGAATTTGCACCAAAACAAGTGTTTTATAGGTAAAAAGAATTGATGCTGGTATAGGGCAAAATTGCAGTTTAGGTACTACTTCAAATAGGCTGAAACTTTAAACGCGTTTATCTCGCAAACTACGCGTTCCCGGGCCTTATTTGCCCCTTCGGGGTTTCTAAGGGGTATGAATCGACCATTCTGAATCGATTGGCGCTATCAGAAAATATCGAAATTTTGGTCCCTGAACTCTGACTGCTACTGGGCCCAGAATTTGCACCAAAACAAGTGTTTTATAGGTAAAAAGAATTGATGCTGGTATAGGGCAAAATTGCAGTTTAGGTACTACTTCAAATAGGCTGAAACTTTAAACGCGTTTATCTCGCAAACTACGCGTTCCCGGGCCTTATTTGCCCCTTCGGGGTTTCTAAGGGGTATGAATCGACCATTCTGAATCGATTGGCGCCATCAGAAAATATCGAAATTTTGGTCCCTGAACTCTGACTGCTACTGGGCGCAGAATTTGCACCAAAACAAGTGTTTTATAGGTAAAAAGAATTGATGCTGGTATAGGGCAAAATTGCAGTTTAGGTACTACTTCAAATAGGCTGAAACTTTAAACGCGTTTATCTCGCAAACTACGCGTTCCCGGGCCTTATTTGCCCCTTCGGGGTTTCTAAGGGGTATGAATCGACCATTCTGAATCGATTGGCGCTATCAGAAAATATCGAAATTTTGGTCCCTGAACTCTGACTGCTACTGGGCCCAGAATTTGCACCAAAACAAGTGTTTTATAGGTAAAAAGAATTGATGCTGGTATAGGGCAAAATTGCAGTTTAGGTACTACCTCAAATAGGCTGAAACTTTAAACGCGTTTATCTCGCAAACTACGCGTTCCCGGGCCTTATTTGCCCCTTCGGGGTTTCTAAGGGGTATGAATCGACCATTCTGAATCGATTGGCGCTATCAGAAAATATCGAAATTTTGGTCCCTGAACTCTGACTGCTACTGGGCCCAGAATTTGCACCAAAACAAGTGTTTTATAGGTAAAAAGAATTGATGCTGGTATAGGGCAAAATTGCAGTGTAGGTACTACTTCAAATAGGCTGAAACTTTAAACGCGTTTATCTCGCAAACTACGCGTTCCCGGGCCTTATTTGCCCCTTCGGGGTTTCTAAGGGGTATGAATCGACCATTCTGAATCGATTGGCGCTATCAGAAAATATCGAAATTTTGGTCCCTGAACTCTGACTGCTACTGGGCCCAGAATTTGCACCAAAACAAGTGTTTTATAGGTAAAAAGAATTGATGCTGGTATAGGGCAAAATTGCAGTTTAGGTACTACTTCAAATAGGCTGAAACTTTAAACGCGTTTATCTCGCAAACTCCGCGTTCCCGGGCCTTATTTGCCCCTTCGGGGTTTCTAAGGGGTATGAATCGACCATTCTGAATCGATTGGCGCTATCAGAAAATATCGAAATTTTGGTCCCTGAACTCTGACTGCTACTGGGCCCAGAATTTCCACCAAAACAAGTGTTTTTTAGGTAAAAAGAATTGATGCTGGTATAGGGCAAAATTGCAGTTTAGGTACTACTTCAAATAGGCTGAAACTTTAAACGCGTTTATCTCGCAAACTACGCGTTCCCGAATTGATGCTGGTATAGGGCAAAATTGCAGTTTAGGTACTACTTCAAATAGGCTGAAACTTTAAACGCGTTTATCTCGCAAACTACGCGTTCCCGGGCCTTATTTGCCCCTTCGGGGTTTCTAAGGGGTATGAATCGACCATTCTGAATCGATTGGCGCTATCAGAAAATATCGAAATTTTGGTCCCTGAACTCTGACTGCTACTGGGCCCAGAATTTGCACCAAAACAAGTGTTTTATAGGTAAAAAGAATTGATGCTGGTATAGGGCAAAATTGCAGTTTAGGTACAACTTCAAATAGGCTGAAACTTTAAACGCGTTTATCTCGCAAACTACGCGTTCCCGGGCCTTATTTGCCCCTTCGGGGTTTCTAAGGGGTATGAATCGACCATTCTGAATCGATTGGCGCTATCAGAAAATATCGAAATTTTGGTCCCTGAACTCTGACTGCTACTGGGCCCAGAATTTGCACCAAAACAAGTGTTTTATAGGTAAAAAGAATTGATGCTGGTATAGGGCAAAATTGCAGTTTAGGTACTACTTCAAATAGGCTGAAACTTTAAACGCGTTTATCTCGCAAACTACGCGTTCCCGGGCCTTATTTGCCCCTTCGGGGTTTCTAAGGGGTATGAATCGACCATTCTGAATCGATTGGCGCCATCAGAAAATATCGAAATTTTGGTCCCTGAACTCTGACTGCTACTGGGCGCAGAATTTGCACCAAAACAAGTGTTTTATAGGTAAAAAGAATTGATGCTGGTATAGGGCAAAATTGCAGTTTAGGTACTACTTCAAATAGGCTGAAACTTTAAACGCGTTTATCTCGCAAACTACGCGTTCCCGGGCCTTATTTGCCCCTTCGGGGTTTCTAAGGGGTATGAATCGACCATTCTGAATCGATTGGCGCTATCAGAAAATATCGAAATTTTGGTCCCTGAACTCTGACTGCTACTGGGCCCAGAATTTGCACCAAAACAAGTGTTTTATAGGTAAAAAGAATTGATGCTGGTATAGGGCAAAATTGCAGTTTAGGTACTACTTCAAATAGGCTGAAACTTTAAACGCGTTTATCTCGCAAACTACGCGTTCCCGGGCCTTATTTGCCCCTTCGGGGTTTCTAAGGGGTATGAATCGACCATTCTGAATCGATTGGCGCTATCAGAAAATATCGAAATTTTGGTCCCTGAACTCTGACTGCTACTGGGCCCAGAATTTGCACCAAAACAAGTGTTTTATAGGTAAAAAGAATTGATGCTGGTATAGGGCAAACTTGCAGTTTAGGTACTACTTCAAATAGGCTGAAACTTTAAACGCGTTTATCTCGCAAACTACGCGTTCGCTATCAGAAAATATCGAAATTTTGGTCCCTGAACTCTGACTGCTACTGGGCCCAGAATTTGCACCAAAACAAGTGTTTTATAGGTAAAAAGAAGTGATGCTGGTATAGGGCAAAATTGCAGTTTAGGTACTACTTCAAATAGGCTGAAACTTTAAACGCGTTTATCTCGCAAACTACGCGTTCCCGGGCCTTATTTGCCCCTTCGGGGTTTCTAAGGGGTATGAATCGACCATTCTGAATCGATTGGCGCTATCAGAAAATATCGAAATTTTGGTCCCTGAACTCTGACTGCTACTGGGCCCAGAATTTGCACCAAAACAAGTGTTTTATAGGTAAAAAGAATTGATGCTGGTATAGGGCAAAATTGCAGTTTAGGTACTACTTCAAATAGGCTGAAACTTTAAACGCGTTTATCTCGCAAACTACGCGTTCCCGGGCCTTATTTGCCCCTTCGGGGTTTCTAAGGGGTATGAATCGACCATTCTGAATCGATTGGCGCTATCAGAAAATATCGAAATTTTGGTCCCTGAACTCTGACTGCTACTGGGCCTAGAATTTGCACCAAAACAAGTGTTTTATAGGTAAAAAGAATTGATGCTGGTATAGGGCAAAATTGCAGTTTAGGTACTACTTCAAATAGGCTGAAACTTTAAACGCGTTTATCTCGCAAACTACGCGTTCCCGGGCCTTATTTGCCCCTTCGGGGTTTCTAAGGGGTATGAATCGACCATTCTGAATCGATTGGCGCTATCAGAAAATATCGAAATTTTGGTCCCTGAACTCTGACTGCTACTGGGCCCAGAATTTGCACCAAAACAAGTGTTTTATAGGTAAAAAGAATTGATGCTGGTTTAGGGCAAAATTGCAGTTTAGGTACTACTTCAAATAGGCTGAAACTTTAAACGCGTTTTTCTCGCAAACTACGCGTTCCCGGGCCTTATTTGCCCCTTCAGGGTTTCTAAGGGGTATGAATCGACCATTCTGAATCTGCAAATTCTGGGTCCAGTAGCCGTCACAGTTCAGCGACCAAAATTTCATTATTTTCTGATGGCGCCAATCGATTCAGAATGGTTGATGCATACCCCGTAGAAACCCCGAATGGGGAAATAAGGCCCGGGAACGCGTTGTTTGCGAGAAAAACGCGATTAAAGTTTCAGCCTATTTGAAGTAGTATCTAAACTGCAATTTTGTTCTATACCAGCATCATTTATTTTTAGGTACTTAGTTGAATTCCTACAGAACACTTGTATTAGTGCAACCTTTTGGTAGTACCTACGACATTTTGAAATCGGTGCAAGTCAAACAAACCAAACAACTACAACAAAAGTACTTAATCGTCCTATCTTATGATACCGTGAGCTGAAACGTGCAGGTGGTATTATGTATTATCTTCAATTGTGGTTCTGTAAATATTTGATTTGTTTAATTTGCACCGACTTCAAAATGTCGTAATAGAGATAAAATTAAAAATTAGTTTATGCTTTTTAGCGCTTTTTGTGAAGTCTTTTTTTTTAAATTATTTTAGTTTTCACTTTAGTGTCTTCTAGTCTATACAACGAAAAAAGAACCATGGAAATCGGTCCACGCGTTAAAAAGTTAGGTTCGACCCCTATTCCCACTTCCATCTCACTAAAGTTGTTTTTCTCGTGGTATCAACCAAGGTATATACTCTACCCAACAGAAAAGGAATCATCGACATGGGTCCATGCGTTACGAAGTTATGCCCGGTCAGACATAAAAAAAAATTCAAAAAATACTCGTCGAACTTAGAACCTCGTTTTTTTTGTGAATTCGGTTAAAAATAAACGTACATTTTAAAGGCTGGGCCGCGATCACACTCCACTTCGCGATCACATTCCACGTCGCGATCACATACCAAAACAAAAATCTGCCCTTGGGTGGAGGAGGGGATAGTGCACCTTCGTAACGTGTGGACCGATTTGGATAATTCTTTTTCTGTTGGGTAGAGTATGTTCCCCGGTTGATACCTCGAGAAAATAAATGTTGGTTGGATAGGGGTGGAAGCTAATTTTATAACGCGTGGACCGATTTGGTTGGCTTTTTTGCTGTTGTATAGAGTGTAATCCCCCATTGCTAGTAGGAGAATAATTTGGTCCTGTTGTGGCGGGTGGGGGATTACGACATTTTGACATTTTTTAAACAAATAAAATAACTACAGAACCACAATTGAAGATAATAATACTACCTGGTCACGGGATCATAAGAAAGGACGATTAAGTACTTTTGTTTGTTTGATTTGCACCGACTTCAAAATGTCGTAATAGATATAAAATTAAAAATTCTTTTATGCTTTTTAGCGCGTTTTGTGAAGTCGGTTCAACTTTTTTTTAAAAACTATTTTTTTTAATAAGAAAACCACCATAACATCACAGAACACATGTGATACCTCATTGTTCACGTGTGCATATACATTTCAATACACCCATAAGCCAAAGCACTCCTCGAACGATATGTCCTTATGTTTTACATTTTATTTGTATTTTCCCTTTTTATATGAGTTATTTTAACCAACGTGAAAAAAAAACATTTTACCCATTAGTGACGCATTCAGCCTTAAAACACATGTTCAACAAAGCATCCTTTGAATTGATTAATAATTTCTGCATTCCTAAGATGCTGCTGGAAAATCAATTCTGAAATTAGTTTATGGTAATGCATATAGGAATTTATTCCCTTCATGCTCCTTACATTGTATAGAATCTAAATTCTACAACAAGTATCATCAAGCACGACTTCTTGAAAAGTAGTTCTCTTCCCTGCTCAGAACTTACATCAGCAAACTAATAGTTCTTGTGGCAATTCAGACAGCCAGGCATTATGTGGAAAAGATATCTCGAGGAAGAATGAGAAAGTAGTTGACACACTATTTCCAAAGAAATTAAATGTGTCAAGAAATAACTAAACAATACGATGCCAAACGCATTTAAAGGGTCCAGATTTTCGGAAGCTTGATTACGCTCGTAATCGTGTAGAATATTTTATACTTCCATCAACCCTAAGTTTCGTAAATCTGAATAGTTTGAGTACCATCCGTGGGGCTATAATTAACTTTGTCCTACTGATAACTTAAGTATGTTCCAAGCAGACGCAACTGGAATCTTAATCTCCCCCAACTTTCAACAAGTTATACATATAAATAGTACATTCATGCAGTTTCCTGCTGATGTTCCTTCTGTTTCGAAAACTTCGAAGAACATTATTTTCGTCGGTTTGAATACAATGGTAAAATACCTTTTAATTATCTTACCAGGGGATAATTTCCTATTATTGCGTTGTCCTAGCAGAACATGCTGCACGTATGTTTGTCAAATTTCAGCAATGTTTTGTAAAATTCAACTAATGGAAACATTTATGGGACTTTACCCGAAAAATTAGGCTGGGTCATCATGAAACCCTTTTACCGATGATGAATTAGGGATTAGGACTTGCGGTGGCTTTTGACATTTGTCAAAATTTTGTCAATATATCCATTCAATGTAACCACATGGTAAAACCCTTTGGGGCAGCATATGTGTACCCCGGATACCCCATAATAAAACATTTATGCTTGCCATGGTTATATGAAGCTAATATGTGGAGGCACCAGTTTGAACATTTTTCAGACTCGAATGGCAATTTTAACTGAGAGAGTATAAATTTTATGAATGTGAACACATTAAAGCTTGAACCCTTAATAAAACATAATGAAAAGTATTTAGAACTAAGAAAAGGTTGGGGGCCAACTTTTATTTAATTAATTTTTCTTGAAGTTTATATAAGAAAAATCTCTTTATTCTACATAAATTTCAAATCTGCGATTTCGAATCACACCACGGAAACCTTTCTTCTCACATCAAATTAATCTAAAAGCTCAATAGAGATTACAGATTACGACTTTTGTGCCCCGGTATTTTTATTAGATTGTAAATACGCGAAAGTAAAGAAAGTTATTCTCAGAGCATGTGATTTATTTATGAACTGCATCAAATAACTGATTACACTCAATACACTTAAAGTTCAAAATTTAATATTAACGAAGTGGAGGCTTGACTTCATTTCGAGACATGTGAAAAACGATCAGAGCTCAAATTAAGCAAACTAGACAGGCTCATAAAATAGTTAGTTTGGTTAAAAGTAACCTATAGAAGATTATTGTGCCAATTAGGACTCTTAAATGACACGACCGATATCGAATGAACTTCGATTATTAACTATCATTAACTATCAACCAGAGCTGTAAAGTAATCATTCTTTGTGGAATTGTTTCCAACCTAATTCCCATTCCTCCGAATTAAAATTTTTTAATTCCATTACTTTTCAATTAGGAATGGAATAAGCCCATGGAATTAATATTCCAAGTAATGATGCATGTAATTGGAATTCCTCATATATTCCACCGAGATTGGCAAAGGAATGAAAAGTAATTAAAAATGAATGTTTAAAACTAGATTTTAGTTCCTTAATTCTTTTTAAATTCTTCTTCTATGAAAACATTCTTAAATTGATTAACTCTGCTACACTAATCGAAATTTTTATAAAGTCAGCGCGTTTAATATGAAGGTAATAAAAAAATTTCAATACGTTAAATCTAATCTGGTTAATTGAGTTTGAGAAATATGAATGAAATTTGTTTTGTTGAATCGAATTTTTTACGAGTGTCCGCTTAATTTTGTCACTGATTTTATGAAAAAATTAAATAATAAAGAACTTAAAACACTAAAGTTCCTTTCCAAGAAACGGAGACGGAGTTGGACCAATTCGTTGAGCCGCACGACCACCATGCCATGGGTCACGGGTTCGAGACCAGATCTCCCCGTGAGCTTTTATTAAGTAATTAAAATAATCCACTCCGTCTCTGGGCTGTTGTCTAGCTCGGATCAATGCAAAAACAAGACTCTAGTTTCCTCATTTCCCTTACCCTAATTTCCTTCCGGCCAAAACCATGTTAACGCATTAAAGGGTTGTCCCCTGGGATTTGGCCACATCTTATAAAAAAAAACAAAAAAAAACAAAAATTTAGAAAGTACTAATCAGTTTGAGAATGTTTTCATAGAAAAGGAATTTAAAAAAAATTAAGGAACTAAAATCTGGTTTTAAATCATGAATAATTCATTTGCAATTACTTTTCAATACTTTGCCAATATCGGTGAAATATATGAGGAATTCCAATTACATACATCATTGCTTAGAATATTAATTCCATTTGTTTATTTCATTCCTAATTTAAAGTAATGGAATTAAAAAATGTTAATTCCAAAGAATAGAATTGGAATGGGAATGGGTAATGAAGTTTACAACTCTGCTATCAACTATACTTCGAGTAGAATCACACTCTTCTTACATAAATGCATATCTCTGCATGTGTGTATAAATGCATGAAAATAGATCCTACATAGCTCCCATTTTAAGTCATTCTATCTATACATTAATTCAATCGATAAATTTAAATATTTAATTTCCAAACGTTCTAAATAAACCTAGCATCTTTCTAAATTTCATTAAAAGATATATTTTTGGAATATCCGAAAAAGGCTAGCTCTCTTGAAACTCGTCCACTGTACGGGTTTGTTTTTATCCTTTCTGGGTGCGTTGGTGGTTGAAACATGGTTGCATTTGATTCCAAGTGGGCTGATGCTGCTTACCTTTCCATTACTGGTTGGTTAACAGTCCGTCCTAATTGGACGTCCTTCCTTTCACGTAGGCTGGAAGTGCACGTACCCGGTAGGCCTTTACGATGAGCATTGTTGAAATAAAATGAATTTCTGAAAAATATACCAGTTTTAAATATATATCGACGACGGGTGTTCGCTATATTAATTATAATGCACAATTCCTGCCGGTCTGTGATCCAGGCGACTTCCCCTCTTTGAAACCTCTTGCGTTCGAGTGTTTGTTATAATATTTCGCTTGTTTAGATTTTCGAATCAATTCTTTCCTCTTAAATTAGTATTTTGATTAATAGAAACTAGCTGTAGCTGGTGTGATGATTGTACTATAGTTGTTCTAAGGCGCCTACCCATTAGTAACTCGGCAGGACTAAATCCGTTCTCTAAAGGAGTTGACCTATATTCCAGTATAGCCAATTGTGGATTTGAATTTATCATTAATAAATTTTTGATCATCTTGATAGGTGACTCTCCGTTATTTTGTGAAAAGTTAGGACTAGATGTTGTGTCGAAAGCTACAACTTTGAGAATTTTTAAAATTCTGACCTTTCTAGAATAGGGAATTGAGGACCATTGTCGGTTCTGACGATTTCCGGAATCCCTTGGCGAGTAAAAATACTTTTAGTTTTGTTGATTACACATTTTGGCATTTGATTTTCTAACGCTGCGATTACCACGAGAAATAATCACCGATGACTAAATGCGCTTTAGTCATAAAGTGGCACAAATCAATTCCATTCCAACTATTTGTCAGAGCTTTCCCGAAGTTTCTCTTATGATTAAAAGTTGGCAGTGTCTATTTACCACCCTCAAATTGCAGTGCGCAGAAATACACGCAAAGTACACAGAAATACGCGGAAAGTACACGGAAATTACACGGAAGTTCACGGTAAGTACACGGAAAGTACAAGTACAAATTTCACGACTACACAGAACTATACGTAAGTATACGATAAGTGCAAATAGTCACTCCCATATTCATATTACTGGTAATAGTTTATCACAGCCTGTTCTAGACACAACTAAAGATAAATCAACTAAATTCCTGATTAATACAGCTCTTCCTTCCAGAAAGGCTAATCAAAATTTGACGGAACGTGTTGTGTACCTCTTCCTCCATGAAAGACTAATAACAATTTCACGGAGCATGTTGCGTGATAAACTATAAGCAGTAACATGAAATAAAAAAAATTAGTGAAATAGAGTCTGTCGCTCAGAAAACTCCCTTCACCACCGCTTAACAAAACCCAAAACTGAATTACTCCGAGATACGAAGTTTATGTGCAGAGTGAAATCGAACTTTTCATCTAGGTTTACACCAAGGTCAGTAACGGACTCCACACGACGGATAGTAGTTTCCGCAAAGGTATAATCAAAGACGAGCTGATTGATGTTCCTAGAAAATGAGATAACTTCACATTTATCCAGTTTAAGTTGCAGTCCATTTGAGCCACACCAAACCCTGAAGGTATTCAAATCATCCTGAATCCAGGAAGAATCATAACTGTTTCTAACGCATGAGAAAATCTTCATATCGTCTGCGTATATTGAGACTTTGGAGTGCCTAATCAGAGGGACAATGTCGTCACTGGCAAGAATAAAAAGCAGCGGTCCTCTATGGCTACCCTGCGGTATACCAGAAGAAGCCCTAACAACTCTAGATAAAGTGTTACGGAAAGATACTCGGTATGACCTATCTTTTAAATAAGAGCGGATACAGTCGAGCAATAGAGGCGGAAAACCCAGCTTTTCAAGTTTAAGCATAATAACAGAGTGGGGGAGTTTAGCAAATGCCTTGCTAAAGTCGGCGTAGACACAGTCGGTCTGGAGACCTCGCCGGAAGGTAGAGATTATGTGGGATGTAAATTCATGCAGGTTAGTTGTCGTCGATCTGCCAGGCAAAAAGCCATGAAAGATTAGATGAGATTAGCCCCTTACACTGCCCATCAAGCTGTGAATATATAATAGATTCAAACAACTTGGGCATGCAAGAAAGCTTTGCGATTGGCCTATAATTTGTTATTAAGTTTTTATGCCCCTTATTATAAAGGAGCTCTACCGTAACGTAGGAAATCTACCGGCCTGAAGAGATTAGTTGAAGATCAGTTCTAGTGGAATCAGTAAGGCGTCAGAACAGGATTTCAAGAACGCAGGTGGAACACCATCAGAACCAAAAGAAAAGTCCTTTTTAGCTCCTTGATACCATCCATGATAATATCACAAGATATAATGGGCAAAGCAATGGAGGCAGCGGAACAGTCTTGGATTTGACCAAACTCATCCAGAGAAGGCACAAAGTTGCCAGATGAAAAGACACCGTCAAAAAATAATGCGAAGTTGTCAGCTATATCTGGCGCGCTGCAATTAGAGGTTCCATTGTACCATATTGTAGATGGATACATATCAGTCCTCTTCTTCATATTAACAAATTTAAAAAAAATACGAGGATCATTATGCAAGTTATCGCGAACATTATCAAGGTATTCCCTGTATAAAGATGAAGATAACGCTAAAAAGCTGTCTTAGCAATCGACGAAATCACAATAAGCTGACGTGTTCCTACAGCGTAAGAAAGTTTTCCATAGTATATTTTTTTTATTCTTAAGGCTCTCTAGTGCACCACGGGGAAGAATGACAGGACGATCTCGACCGTTTGAGTGGTACACACGTATTAAACAGATCATAAATCCTATCATAAAACACGGAGACGCATTCGTCGATATCTCTACCATGAAAAAAAAGACGTGGAACTTATTCAGTTTAAATGTGGTATACTGAATACTAGCGCTCCGTAATGCCAACAGTTTTTCTTATAATTAGAAAATTCTCTCCATTTCGAAATGCATCACACTGTCAAAACAAAATGTATTGTCTTTCTAAATAAACAGAATGAACTATAGCTGCTATATAATCTTTGAAGACTTAGGCTTGACCTAACGAGTAATGTCTACATAGTCTGCTTTTTCAGTTTCATAATGTCAAAGCAAAATTAAATTTTCCTTCCAGCAAGGCAACTCAACCAAAACTGTTAATCTTTCACATTTATTTTAATCATGAAGACATTACCTTCCTAAAAGGAATTGCAAGTTAAAAATGACAATCCCTATCAGAGAAATAATCTTGTTATTGTTGCCTTTGAATTCGCAAACCAGAGACTCTACCTTAATTTATGGTACAGACACTGCAATAAACCTTTTTTGTTATAGTCTAAATTCAACTTCAAGGAATCATTCCAACATTTCTGTGCTATCAGCCTCGTAGACTTTATCCTTTTCAACCTAAGATAATTTGTTTAATGTGCCGTCTCCAAAGCTCATAAAGCATGCCAGCTCGTTAGGATTTCGGGTATTCGATTTAAAGTTCATAAAAGCTAACCGCAGCCTGCCCACAATGTAATTTATTTTTCATTGTTACTGAATATATTCGTCAAAAGCAGAAAAAAGGATTACTGCAATTCTAACGAATTTGCTTTGATATTTAAGATTAGAATTTGCCTTATAAAAAATTTCCAGATCAAGCAAATATCCTTGGTTTTATTGAGTATACACTTTGTTAAAATCTTCCTTAGGGTGCAAAAGCGGAAACTTGAAATAAAGTTTATATAAAAATTGGAAAAATCACCAATTATAAAATTATTTGAGACTTCGCGCACTATACAACAAGTGGCGATTGTAAGCCACCTATGACAAAAAGCCGCTACACTGGTAAGAATAATCTTATAATTAAGTGTAGGAATTCAATCAAAATACAACCAACTGACTTAGTTAAGTGATAACAGAGTTAAAGCAAAAATGATAAGAGCGATTACCAAGCTAATCTGTACTTAAATAATCAAATAATATATTTATGAAGTCACGCGCATTGCTACTCCTTCTAATTTCCAACGGCAAAGTATTCCAGAGCCTGACGGACTGAACCAAGAGTGAGTGATTTAATTTTACAAAGAGATAATTGGGCTGCTTAGTCAAGATAATTTTGTGAAGAAACGATACAGGATTGAGCTATAATATGGTGAGACATGCTCAAATCGTCCATGTGCATAGCGAAGAGCTGAATTAAAGGCGACGTTGAGTCTGCGACCGGATGGTGAGTCTAACTTACAGAAAATCTCACAACAATAAGTTATAATTAGGGGAATTAAGGACCTAACAAGCAACAAACGAGTGTCGAGTGGGGTAAAGCGGGCAGAGATTGATAATTTTCTAAGGGTTCCATATTTCCTACCAATGACATTGCTTACGTGATCAGACCAACTTAGTGTTTTATTGAAAATTACACCAAGATTTCTTACTTTATTGCAGTAGGGAATATTAGTATCCTTCAAGATTACTGGGAGAAAATACGTGTAATCCAAAGCTTCTTTATAAATAACAATTGCATTAGATTTAGAAGGATTCAGCAATAATTTGTTAACTTCAGACCACAAATACAGCTGCTTTAGGTCCTCGTTCATCCTATGTACAGCATCTTCTAGCAAACCCAAAGACCTAGATATATATAGTTGAGTATCATCCGCGTATATGAGGTAGCAACAGTTTCGAAGCACAATTGAGAGGTCGTTGATGAAAATAGAAAAGAGTAACGGTCCAAGGATGGATCCCTGTGGAACCCCACTATAGACATGAAGATAATCAGAGGAATTGTTACCACAGAAGTCTTTTTGCATTCGGCCTTGAAGATAAGACCATATTAATTTGCACACTGGTTTGAAAAAGTTGAAACCGTTAATTAGTTAGTTTGTGATCAATTTTGTCGAATGCCTTTGAGAAATCCAATAGATACAAAATAGTTATCATTTCATTATCAATGGCAGACCTGATATCATCTGAAATTTTTATGAAAGCAGTAGCGCAGCTATGTTTAGGTTTGAAACCAGATTGTTAGGGTGACAGTAAATTAATTATTCTTATCAAGATAATTGAAAACCTGTTTGTGTAGAAGTTTTTCGAAAACTTTAGAAAGAAATGGAAGTATTGAAATTGGACGATATTCAATGTTGGAGGATGGCTTAGGTATTGGGATTACCTTTGAAAGTTTGCACTTGTTAGAAAAGGACGACGTGGAAATGATAGTATTGAAGAAGCAAGTAAGAGTGGGAAGAATTATCGGTAGAAGAACTGAAACAAACTTGGGATTGATTTCATCAAGCCCGACCGCACCAGATTTAACAGATCCGAAAGCGGTGAAAACATCCAATTCGTTTACAATTTCAATGGAAAAACCCCCACATGGATCCAGCGAACTTAGCATTTCATTAATAGCAAGATACGGATCTAAAGCATCATTCGATGTGGAAGATTTAAATTGTCTATTAAGTTCGTTGGGGTCCGCTGGACAAATCTTATTCTGGGATTTGCCCACCGCTATAGATTTTAAATTGGACCATAATTTTTTCGTAGGAAGCTTAATGTTGAACTGAGATCTGTAGTATACAGATTTTGATCGTAAGATTACAGAATTAACCTTAAATTAACGAATTAAAATTCGTCTGGATCTGATAGGTACGTGCTTTTCAAACAAGTAGCTAATAAACTCCATGAGATAACTGTTCATCTACTGAGACAGTATAGTAGATTAGATTCCAATTTAGGAGTAACGCATCACCAAGCAAAGACTCTCTATTCATACTGTTAAAATCTCGATAGCAAAATTCTTCCCCAGTATGATTACTATGAGCAATATTAAGCGTGCATAAAATTAAATCGTGCTTGGAGAAGGCAGGTAGTGAAATCTGATTAAAAAACAGAACCAACCCGATATTCCCAACGATAATTAAGTCCAAGAGGGTAGAAGTTGTCGAGGTAAAATGTGTTGGTGAATTATTGACAACAGAGAGATCGAAGCCTAGTTACATATCTTTGAAATAGGTTTTTTTTACACGATTTTGCCAAATCTTAGGGGACAACCCTTTGATTCGTTAGCATGGTTTTGGCCGGAAGGGAATTAGGGTAAGGGAAGTGAGGAAACTTGAAAGTCTTGTTTTTACATTGCTGCGAGCTAGACAACCCAGCTTCGAATCGACCTTTTCCTCAAGAGCGGCTATTACATTTCGGTGCACATCGCTGATAATTTGTTTATGCAGTTCCTTCAACTGCTGTTGAAAGTCAGTTTTAAGGCAATCAAGCTTTTTATCCATTCCGGTGATCAGCGACATGAGATCCGAGTTCTCCAATTATCACTTGTTTGCAATTAATAATTAAATAATAATCGTCGTGATGGCAGAAAAGTAATCAAATAACTACGTATCGAACAACCGGGCAAAATCAACAATGAACAGACTAGAATTCGAACTGAATAGGTGCAAATAAACCGTGTAAAGTTGAAAAATTTGTAGACGACCAGGAATGCGTCTTAACGATCCATGTGTCAGATCTAAACTTCATCCTGTAATGGAAGAATATTTCGTAGGTGTTCCTTAAATGCAAATGCAGTTATAACAACGTCCATCACTTTGGAATTACCAATTACGAATTTCGTTTATTTGACGATCAGACTAATGACGCCTTTTTGTCGATGGAGACCAAGTCCGGTCGATGGATGAGTGATACGATCACTACGCCATGATTCCAGGATTCGAACCTCAGTTTACCTATGAGTTTTTAAAAAATAAAAAATCCACTCCGTCTCTGTGCTAAATGTCTAGCTCGCAGCAATGTAAAAACAAGAAAAACATGTTCCCTCATTTCCCTTACCCTAATTTCCTTCCGGTCAAAGCCGTGCTAACCCATCATAGGGCTGTCCCCTGAGCTTTCGCGCCGTTAAGTAACTTGACGACCAAGTTAGCACTGTGATGATATATTGTAACGCGGTGGGGCTCTTCGGGCTCGGCGGATTAATTAAGACACTTATTTCAATCACGAATGTTTTCTTCACTTCACTGATTAGTTTGTTTTACAATTTTCTTTATAACTTTTCTTTACAATATACTGTTTCACTTTACTTATTTACGCTAATCATTTCAGTCGTTAAAATACAACTTAATATTCGCAGTATCACATATAAACACTTAGCAGTCTAAATTACAATTAAAATTTCCAGGCCACTACTCATCCCTATTTATAATACTCAGCCTCGTTCGCGTTACCATATTATTCGTTGAATTAATTGTCATACATTTTTTGTGAAGAAAATATTTTTTTAACCAACCCTGAAACTGCTTACTTGACCGTTAAATCAATACTCTCTCTGGTTTCCGTAACTGCTTGGAGAGCGGAAGAAAAACTTCAACCGATCCGATAGCAATGATTGCGAATCACGGCTTGAAATTTAAGGTGGATTTCGAACCACTGACATAACTCTGCAACTCCCAATGGCCTTTTAGCGTCACTTTCATTTATAAAAACTATTTCTACCATTTGTCGTGAAATATTGGATTAATTGTCGCTTTCGTGTCGTGGAAAATAATTTGTCTTACACCATTTTTTAAAAACATCCTCTGGTAATGCTCATTATGCTTACTACTGTATGTACTACTTTTTTTATGATGTAGCCAAAGCCCAGGAGCCGACTAAATTAAAAAAAAACAGACTGGGGAACACCCTTACCATCTACAGCAGTAACATAATGCTTTTGATGTACGGGAGTTAGAGAAGAAGAGAGGAGATAGTAGAGGTTTGAAAGAGTAGCATTAAACAAGGCATGATTCTCCTCGCTTCAAGCGAGTACTGTGAAATTTCATTGTTTAATTATATGATCTTATAATCACGATTAACATCTATAGAGCTTCCATTAGATTCCGCCACAGAGTCGAAAAAGCATGCAAAATCAAAAGTGCTGTCATCTGTAATTCTATGGAGAGAATTAAATCATACAGATAAAAGGTTTATTAATCAAAAAGGGAAAGAGAGTAAGCGAAAGAACTGAACCTTTCGTCACATCGGCTTTGAGTTTACAGGATGGTAGTCCATAGGAATATAATCCATCACTGAATTGAAGGGTAGAAAATTTCCAATCCGTTTCTGAACGATGAGATCTAAACCAAAAGAGAGTAGGCGAAAGAACTGAACCTTGCGTTTAATCGGCTTTGAGTTTGCAGGATGGTATTCCATAGGAATGTAGTCCATCACTGAATTGAATGGTAGAAAATTTCCAATCCGTTTCTGAACGATAAGACCTAAACCAAATGCTTCAAGTATGACTGAAAAAATTGTGTGCTATACTCAAAAGCATACGACATATCCAAAACAATCATTTCAGTCTCCCGGAATTTATGTATGGAAGCTTCGATTCTAGCGATACAGTTCTGTAAAGAACTAAAGATTTATGTACTGCATCTACTACAAGGAATAAATTTGAGCGCGATTTCATCTTTTCCAGTTGCTTTAGATTTAGTAGTTACTTGAATGCGGTTATATGTATATTTTTATCTTGGAGAAAATATTACTTAGGGCGAAGTGCTTCTCGTTACTATCCAGGAGCTTTTCGTGTCTTGGTGAAGATATAATGTAGTGGCATTTCATCGTAGTTTTTTACTAGCATCAAAAGAACAGAAAACTGAAAATTATATGTATATAACATATTATAAGCTTCCTGACGTGCAAAGAAATTCAACCATAAACAATACATACGAATTGGTAAAAAAATTTCGTGACGTTACAATTTACGTCAAAGTCAAGTTGTTTTACAAAAATAAAATAAAATAAAAGATTCCCAATTCTTTGGTATAATCGAAATAAATGACTTTCGGAAATTACACATCTGAAATATTTTGCAGCAGAAACACACGAAGATTTATGGCTCGTACAAATTGGTTTGGCATCAATAAGAAAAATATTTTTCTGGCAAGAAAATCACTTCTATAGGTGAACAAAGATACTCAGAGAGATGTAACCTAACTAAATAATATAATTTTGCTTACGTGCATAGGCATATGTGCCCATAAAAAAGTGGGCTTAGTCAGCTCGTAAAATGTACCAATTTTTAATTTTCAAGTTAAAAAAAGTGACATGTAAAAATAATCGAAAACGACTGATATTGATGTCAAATCAATACTCTTTGGGGTCAGTAAGATAAATAATGAGATTCTCGATGCCGGTAAATAATTTGGGGAAAATACATCCCTATGGATGGCGGTGGGAAGAGAGTTACATGTACAAATAGCCGGAACCGGCAGATATTAGTGTAAGAATCCATAGTTTTCGGAATCGCTGAGATGAATAATTGACACCCCTGGGGGATACTGGGGAAGTAAGATATACCTAGGCGTGCGGGTGGGAAAGAAGGAACAGAAAAAATAGTCGAAATCGACCGACATAGAATTCATAGTTTTAAGTATCACTGAGATGAACAATCTCATTCTCAATGTCGTTGGACACTAGCACCTAGCACTAGCACCTCTAGGAGTCGGTGTGGGAAGGACACGTAGAAATAATCGGAAAGGACACTCAATTACTAACATTCCGAACAACGCCGGGCAGCTAATGTTTAGCTCAAATGTTTAGGTAGTTTCATACGGTATAGATATTTTTGTTTTACTGATTGGCCACCGACTTCAAGGCTTGGCTTTTTGCCAAGTGAGTTCAACTTTAAAACTGTTTTATTTTTCACTATTTAGTGTTTTAAGGTGCTCTGGCGGAATCTCTGCCCTCACAATCCCTACCCTATAACCTACGCACAAAAATTTTATCATGCCAATCTGCAAACATATTACAACGAAAAAATGATCATCCAAATCGGTTAACCCATTACGTAGTAAGCCGATGTCCTCCCCTCCCCACCCCATTCTTACCCTTGTTGCAAAATTTGTATCATACCTTTTTCCTATTATATTCAATAGGAGTGCTTCCATCTGCCTCGAAATTTGCTCATATTCAGCCGAACCTATAAAAACAGAGGCATGCGAATCCTCTAACTACAGATCAATTGCACTTTCTTCTAGTGGGGGTGTACCTCAGGGTTCAGTTCTTTCATAAACCTTATTTTTTCTTTTTATTGCTCTTCCTTTATTACCTCTTACTTTCAATCCTATTCATGGTTTCACTGGCAACAGCACCCTTGATTTACCTTGATTTCGCGTACTCTTCTGATCCTGCAATAACTTCCCGTGGGAACTTTATACAAAGCAACCGAGAACGTATGTTTGGGTCGTTAAACAACAATAACAACATTTTTGAGATCCTCAGGCAGAGCAAATCGTGTTATGTTTCACGCATCCAAAACTCTATGCTGTTTAATATCTCTTAAGAAACCCCGAATCCACCCTCAACCTATTTCGGCCGATGAAGTGAATATACCTAATTTGCCCCCTTTTAACGCCTTGGGTATTGGAATACCCGGTAACCTTTACTGGAACAACCATATATTTTAGTCGCTAAAAATGAGTTGAAAGCCTTGAATTTCTAAAGAAATGTAAGAAATACTTCACTTCATCCGACTTGGAGCTAATTTACAAATCCCACATCAAGCCTAGATTTGAATATAATTCCTATAATTGGGCAGTAGCCGGACAAACCGACGATTATACAAAGTTCAAAGCAACGCTATTAAAGTTATTGGAATTTCTACATTCCCTATGGCTCTCTGCAGTATTGACGGAAAGTTAATTCTGTCACTCTTCTGTAGCTATTTTTACGATCACTGTTCTAATGTCAAACTCAAGCCGCTTCCACCCCCATTCCCACAGGCCAAATATGGACGTACCGTCAAATTTTGGAAATGCTTTCTTATCAAAAAATATAAATGTAGAACTGTTTACTGACATCCTCTAAGCTTTCGCATTATCATAAAAAAATCGTTCGACACGTAATGAAGTAAGAAGCCCCTCTGACCATCCCCACTCTAGGTATTAAATTCTATATTGTATATACTAACAATGAGGGAACATATTCAATAGAGCAGAAACGAAGTCTTCTAAATCGGTGTGCCCGTAGTGAATGAGCTATCACTCCTCCCCAATATGCTCACCCGCACTCTAGGTACAACATTCTTATAATAATTCCAAAGTGTGATCATACTCTATGCAACCAAAACAGGATCATCCAAATCGATACACGCGTAACAAAGTTATGCCCGTATATTTTTTTTTTTTTTTTTTATATATGATGTTGCCAAAGCTCAGAGGATGCCCTATGATGCTAAAGCACAGCCTTGGCAGGAAAGGAATTAAGGATGAGGGAAATGGGTTAGGAGGTTGAGTGAAGGAGGTGTCGATGTACGCCCCGTTTGAAAGTTTCAGGCTCATAAGACGAGGGAAAAACAGAAGATGGTAAACTGTTCCACATTCGTGTTGTTCTGCTAAGAAAAGATTCCCGAAATTTGACGGTACGTCCAAATTTGACCCGGAGAGTAAAGGGGTGGGAGCGACTTGTAGATCTTGTATCGCGCGTTGTAATGAGTCTACAAGGAATCAGGCTAGCGATTTCGTTAGAACAATGGCCATGGAAATAGCGATAAAAGAGTGAGAGACAACCGACATTCCGTCGATGCTCAAGAGAGTCAAGGCCCTCAGAGATTGAGGAATCGCCAATAAGTTTAACAGCCTTACGCTGAACTTTGTCTAACGCGGACAATGCGGTGTGTCCTGCCCCTGCCCAAATATGGGAATTATATTCAAGTCTAGGCCTAATGTGGGACTTGTAGATCAACGCTAAGTCGGGTGGGGTGAAATATTTCTTACATCTCTGTAGAAAACCCAAACATTTCATCGCACTTTTAGCGATTGCAAATATATGATCAGTCCAGCTTAGATTGCTGGATATCTCAATACCCAAGATCTTTAGGGAGGGTGAATTGGGTATATTCACTCCGTCGACTGAAATGGGTTAAGGGTGGACTGGGCGTTTTTTAAGGGACATTAAACAGCATTGAGTTTTGGATGCATTAAACGTAACACGATTTGCTCTGCCCCAAGCGAGGACCTTAGAAATGTCGTTGTTTAATGATCTAAACATGCGTTCCCGATTGACTTCTGTAGCATTTCCACGTGAATTCATTACAGAATCAAATGAGTACGCGAAATCAAGGGTGCTGTCGTCGGCAAAACTATGAATAGGATTGAGAGTAAGGGATAAGAGATCATTGATGAAAAGAAGAAATAAAGTTGGTGAAAGAACTGAACCCTGAGGTACACCGGCATTTATTTCGTGGGATGCAGATGTAACGCCGTCAATAACTACACGGATTGAACGGCCTGACAAAAAGCTCTCTATCCATTTAACGAGGGTAGGATGCAGACCAAATGTTTGAAGTTTGGCTAAAAGGGCAGCATGCCAGACTCTATCAAAAGCCTTTGAAATATCAAGAGCGACGATTTCGGACTCGCCGAAATTATGGAGACAATGATTCCAACGCTCCGTTAGAGCCGTTAGTAAGTCTCCGGTTGAGCGGCCAGCGCGGAAACCGTACTGGCAATCGTTGATAAGATGGTTATTTTCTAGATATGTCAACAACTGAGAGTTGATGAGTGATTCAAAAACTTTGGATATGATCGAGGTTAGTGCAATTGGTCTGTAGTTAGAGGGGTCGCATGCCTCTCCTTTTTTAAGTATCGGCTGGACATGAGCAAGTTTCCATACACTTGGAAATATTCCTGTTGAATATGACAGGTGAAAAAGTTTGCGCAGAGGTTTAGCCAAAGCAGAGGCGCAGCATTTTAAAACAAGGGGCGAGAAACCATCAGGCCCAGTAGCTTTGGACACGCCGAGTTTCGAAAGTACTCTAAAAACTTCCCGAGTGCGAAAGTGTAGCGGCTTTTGCCTACTAATGCACTGTGATAGAGATGGAAGTGGCTGCCGTATATTGTGAAACTGGTTGAAACACATTATTTTGTGTCCGAATGATTTATAACCGCTTATAAAGGAAAGTTTTATTATCTTCAGCTCAGCTCTCTAATTCCCGTAACTCCTTGTGGGCATCGAGCTGGAAAAGAATTCAACCGATTCTGTGACAAAGACTGCAAGTGGGCCTATAATTTAAGGTGGATAGGTGTACTACGCAATCACAATGGTCTTTTTTAACATAATTCATTGTTAGAAGAAAATAATAATGAGCCATCGCCAGCCATATTCGAACCAGCCAGAAGCTCTTATAAGACGAGTCAGCACGTTATCCCCAATCTAACTTTGTTCGGCTTAAATCCTTAAAAAATGGCGTCATTAAACCTGTGGTGTGGAAAAATTTCCTGTAAATCCATTTTTGGGAGAAAATACATTTTGTTGATAACAATGTGGTCGGAAAGCATTAGGATCATGAGTTACCAACTTCTTAACAGTGCGTATAAGATATAGGAGATGACCACAGTCCACTTATCTCATTTTGGCCATTTTTCGACTTTCCAAGTTATTCCCTGAAACCACAGAAACATACAAGTGTGGTCTGATAAAGTAAAGATCAACGGGCACAGATCCGATAGTAGACACAAAATACCATTTATCAGTAGTTTCAGCAGGATAAGCGATTCGATTATATCGCTAGAAGCGTTTACAGTGACAGCACCGAAAAGCACCTTCTTTGTCTTTAATGACGATTGAATATTCATTATTGAACCAAGGCTTTTTGGTTTTTGAAGTTATACGGAATAAAACTGTATATTGCGACCCATAAGATTTTGGGGATATATTTGGCGCACCATTCTACTTCACCTTTGGAATAGCAAACCGAACAGTCCAAATCTCTGTTAAAATTATTGAAACTTACACAATCTGCTTATTTATAATGCCATACTAATATTTTGATAGAAGGCTGATTGTAAAGTCTTTACAGAGATGTTGAATTGGGCAGACAATGGTCAGAATTGCTAGAGGTGCCGAGCCGAATACCAAATACTTGTTGAAATGCGATGGTAAAAATAGATCCAACTGAACTACTGTGTTATGGACGTCGAAATCGCGCGAAAGAATGATTTCAGAAAAAGGAGGTATTTTTAATATCTCTTCTATATTCTTGTTTGTTTTCTGCTGAAAACAGATTACTTTAAAAGGCAATAGCCATAGTTGCGAGTAAGTCAGTGATTTGGAATCCACCTAAAATTGTAGTACCACCTGCAGTCATTGTCTCGAACCGAGTGAAATTAATTTACTGCCCCGTGCCCGACAATAGCTTTGGAAATTGGATAGCCAAAAATGCGATACTGGCCAATATCAACATTGGAAGTAACCTCGGTTTCACTTAGTAAAAGAATGATTAAACAATATCCCCAAATGTAAGGAAGCTGCTTGAATACAATCGAGTTGGCAGGAGTGATGTGCCTGCGATATTGTACTTTAATTGCAAACAAAGCAACTGAGTGTCACATTCAAAGCAGTACAAATAATCTACCTTGAATGTGGGATAAAAAAATTACTTTAAGTGCACCATTTTTTAATATGGTTTAAAAAATCCTTCTTCATTGTCTCTACACTCGCGTTAACTTTTATGTTAAGTTAAATTAACAAATTACATTTAAGGGTGCACAATCGGCAGCAAGTCCGCTCACTCGAACCGACCAGCAGCTGAAATTTATTATTATTTCTTTTGATATAAAAATCGCTGAAACTAATAAATTTATTTACATTCAAAGGCTGAAAGTATTTATTTAATTAAAATGTTTTTGGTAAGAAATAAATTATTAAAAATAAACCACTTAGCATGAATTTTACATTTTACCTTTCAGCATTCTATTTTTTGCATGTATCATCGTTTCCCCATTTTTCCGATCAACCTGCCATCTGGTCGAATAATTTTGCAATTTATAAGTGAGAATATCTAGTATTTTAATTACTTCCACAAAGTATCTATAAACTTTTTTTAATACTTGTATAACTTGCAATATAACTCAGAAAAAGAAATGTACACTCAGTCCACTTAAACCCAAATATTATCGAATTGAGTTGTGAGATGAAAACCAGTTGAAAATTATTCTTCTTCTTCAGTTCCTACATGTTATGCACGTTTACTTCTTTCAATGTAAAACATTAAACCTCAAATAAAAAAACTGGAAAAATTTTATTATAAATTCGGCGATTTGCTTTATACAAGTTACTTTACATCACAACAATGAAAATAATTTATCTACATAATAAAATCAAGTAAATTAGTCATGATTGAAGACAAAAATAATTAGTTAACCGAGAAAAATACGCGGTCAAATACAAAATACTTGGTAGAATATAAAATTAGTGTTGTGGAAAAGTTATAGCAAAAATGTGCAATCACCTTTTATTTATTTTAGTTTTCTTCGAGTAAAATTATTGCAGAGGTAATTTTTCAACCTTTTTTACACCTGTCTGAACCTTTGACAGTTCGCAATTATCGCTGGGCTGTCATAATTTCATCTTCCAAAAACTGTGATTACACTTCGGCATATATGAGCAGATTTGAGTGAGGGCATAGGTCGGTTTTCATAGTTAAATCATTTTTACATTTCGTGAAACATGCAGGAGGCATACGTTAATATCAATGATATTCCTACACACGTAATTACATGGGGAAAATGGATTGAGGAGTCCCTTGACGATGTGAAAGAAATAGTTCTTTGTATTACCGGCAATCCTGGGCTACCTGGATATTATACACAATTTCTTTCAACTGTTTACAACAACTTAGATGGAAAGATCCCAGTATGGATTATTGGTAATTTTCCTTTAAAGCAATAATTAAAAATAATTGATTAACTCTATCTGCAGGTCAAGCTGGACATGACGACCCACCATCCTCTAGCATTAGAAAGGTACCTCTGTTAACTGGAAATGAGAAGTATTTTAATTTGGATGGACAAATTAAACACAAAATTGAATTCATAGAGAAGTACATTCCTCGTCATGTAAAAATCCATTTTATTACCCATTCCATTGGATCTTGGATGGTTCTCAATATGTTAAAGCAACCACAGCTAAAAGAACGCGTCCAAAAGTGTTACATGTTGTTTCCAACAATAGAACGAATGGAAGCTTCGCCAAACGGATGGATGGTGACACGATTACTTTTTCCATTCATGCCTATTCTCAGAGTGATACTATTACTATTTTCTAAATTGCCGAAAATGGTGATTGCTTTTCTTATTTACATTTATTTCTGGCTATCATCAGTTACAACAATTTTTATTGGGACTACTATAAAATATTTAAATGTGCCAGTCATGGATCGCGTGGTCTTTATGGCCGAAGAGGAAATGGAAGTAGTTAAAGATCTAGATGTTAGTTTAGTTGAAAATAACAAGAGCCTATTAAAACTTTACTATGGTCGAACCGATGGCTGGGTACCCGTTAAATATTTTGATGAAATCAAAGAAAAAGTTCCAGACTTAGAAGCAGAGTTAGACAATGATAATATATTTCACGCTTTTGTTCTTCGATCTTCTCCAGAAATGGGTGTTAAAGTGGCTTCATGGATCAAGGATAATAGCATTTCTTTATCAAAGATGTAAAACAAGAGGAGCAGATATTTCTAGCAATTTATTTGTATGCATTTTATATTTTATTGGGTATAATATTTAGTTAAGAAAAACATTCTTACTGGTGGGCAGTTTAAATATATTTGCATAATTATTATATAAAATTTTCAACAATATTTTAAACCATATTTATTATCGTTGACTTTTCACATACTGGCACTCACTATTAGCGACTAAAGTTTTTTCTCTAAGACTCGTTTTGAATAAAAAGTTTGACAGCAATTCCATTTGGCAACATTTTATTACTCTGGACTAATTCGGAGCCCTCATTATATAGAAACAATTTCTCTCCTCACCGTTGCTGAACCACCTTAAATTACTTTTGGTTTGAAGTAATATTTTTACGTTATTGAAGTTGGTTTGAGAAGGCGTTTTGAATTAGTAGTCTGTGACAACAAGGAAATATGATCAAAAATTCAATCCACATAATCGAATAACAATTACGCTCCACGTTAAAGATAGCAAAGTTGATACTCTGAAAGATATCGATTTCAAAGGTCGGAGCTATTTATATATTTTTGTTTTCATCTGACTCATGATACATTTATTTCAATGAAGCTGAAAAATATTGATAACCTTATCAATTAGAAGCAATATTTTTCTCAGTTTGTTTATAGTGCTTTAGTATCTATGAAAGCCAGCAATGTCAAAAGTACGTACAAGCCTTCGATTTTATTAGGAGTATTACACTAGAGAAAATTTAAATTTAGCAAAAATATTCTTATTAATTTGAAATATGTCAACTAATCTTATTAAAATAATAAAATTTATTTTATACACCTAGGCAGCCTTCTCAATGGCATTCCAGAGCATTTGCATTTATTTAAGGGGTTATACACACTCAGGAGGCTCAAAAAAAGCGATTTTTCAAGAATTTTTCCTGAGAAGACCTTTTAATTTATTAAAGTAAAAATTTGTACACATATTATGATAACTTTTAACGGTATTTTAACATTTTTTATTTTTAAAAATTATTATTTTGAAAGCTGCTATAGCTGATCTCCGAGAGCTCCTCTAAAAAAAGGAGTCTTGCAGTGAGCACGATATCTCTGGACTGGATCATCAAAAATGAAAAAAAAAATATTTCGTTAATATAATTTATTATCTAGTAATTAATCGAAAGAATAAGCAAAATATTAATTTTAGACAAAATGGCGGTTTCTAAAAAAAGATCGATTTTTGACTGAAATTTATGCCTTTAATTGTTTATAAAATGGAAAATATTTATCGCGGAGAAGAAACCTTCGATTAGTTACTAAAAAATATACTTAAAATGCTTGTGTTAAGACTGTGAGACTGATCGGTTCAGCCATTTCCGAGAAATCTTGCTCACCGACTTTAAAAACAGTTTTAAGAAAAACGCGTTTAAAGTTTTAGAAGCTCTTTACATATATAAATGTGCGTGTAACTTCGAGAATATTCGCCGGATTGACTTAAATATATGTACATTACGAAGATAAAATAAAAAAATCGATTTTTTGAAAATTCTAAGTGTATATAACCCCTTAAACATTTCGTTAATCCAAAAAACTTACTCATTGTCGGGCACAATGCCTTTGTCAATGATTTTAGCGTAGGTTCTTTTTTTAAACTGACTTTTAGGTGTTCCTCTCTATTTCTTGCTAGTACACTAAATTTTAATCCTTTACAGAAAAAGCATGGCATTCACATCAAATTAATTCAGTGGGTCACGGTAAACGGCTGGATTATAAACTCAAAACAAATATGAAAATCAAACTCAATGGGTCATATGCAAAAAGTTGAGATGGAACTCCGAGGTGAGACTTTCGAGCTCTAGCCCAAACCAAGGGCGGATTTAGGGGGGGGGGGCACAGGGGCACGTGCCCCCTCCCCCCAGACGGTCAAAAAACACAAGGGAATTAATTAGGTCCCGCTATAATTAGGTTTGTTTCGTTTCGCGTAAACATACGTAGGAGCAAATTATCGCGAGTTGCAAAACCTCCATAAACTACAAGCCAGGAAGTAAGAAATTTTACGCACACACATTAGCCCAAGTCGTCTGAATTTCCGACAAATTTACATTGCTACGTTCTACTTGAAGTAAGCAAAACAATCTTTCTAATGAAGTAAAAATATCCACACCCTATTTAAGAAAATAACAGATGTAAGCCTAAGAGCGGAAATGTGCGGAAGTGGAATTTTAAAGAAAATACGAGCGCCTGAAGCAAAAGAACTCTAGTCTACGCGAAAAGGGTAATAAACATGCGATTAGTGCTGTATCCCGGAATATGGAATGTGAAAAATAAGTAAAGGTAAGGTGACGCCTTGCATTATCTTCTATCGGTGTGGGTAGCCTATAGTAGGGTTAAGAAGGGATGCAGCGCAATCGTAAAGTGTCGAGGAGAGCGATCTTTCTTCAAAAGCTTTATTCGAGCACCGTCGGGTATGCCGAGTGTCGCACTATTTTATTCAAATCGTGTAAGGTTTTCATAAAATAAACTAGAATAAACTTTATTTTGTTGTTCAGTTATTGTAGTGATAGCGAGTGATATTATAATGAGTGACAAAGGCAGGAAAAGACAAAAGAGCATAAGTGCGTTTTTCTTTCCAAAAAAATAAGAAACACCGATAATGCAGTTGCATCCTTACCCGTCTGGCCCTAGTGCCTATCCCAGAAAAAAATCCTGGATCCGCCCCTGGCTCAGACTACTGAGTTTGAGCAAACTGACTGAGATTGAGCTGGTAACTGCATGCGAAAAGTGGAGAAGCTGATATTTACGCCTAACTCTCTCTCTAGCGATGCGACTAATCACTCACTATAAGGGCAACTAAGGCCCGGGAACGCATAGTTTGCGAGAAAAACGAGATTAAAGTTTCAGCCTATTTGAAGTAGTACCTAAACCGCAATTTTGCTCTATACCAGCATAATTTATTTTTAAGTAATGATATGATAATGATAATTGACCTTAATCAAAACTAATTTCTCAAATGAAAAATCGGAAAGAGCCTGCCGCCGTGGATTATTAATTATGCCAGCAAAGGAATAATCTGTCTACCTGTCCTGACGAAGTCAAAGGTGTATTGTATTTTAGAGATACTTTTCCCAGTAGAGGATATTTTTCCCATATTCCCACTCCAGTTTCTGAGTCATTTAAGTAGTTGAAAAATTGCTCGGCAATTTTATTTGAATGTCCAGAATGTACTGTAGTTTCTGCAAACAAAGCAGCAGGAGAAGACAATTGGCTGGATTCTCCACACAAATGATCTATAAATTAAACAGAAAATGTTTTGAATCAAGGAAAAAATACTGTAATTTAAATTGTACATTACCAACATCATCAAAATCATAAAAATCATTCTGATTGCTGGACTGCGCGGTGTCGGGCTCAATACTTTCAGCTTCTGCCATGCATTTTGCAACTCGTATTACCAATCGATGAATGTCTTCGGCAGTACAATTGCTTTGGTTCTCACTTAAAGTCCCGAACCACCGCATCGTTACGGCTGCGGGCAATACCGAAGCTATTATTGATTCTTCTGCCTCCGGAGTCAGTTTGAAATATGGGGTGAACCTTTCTCGTAGTTTATCTTCTAGTAGAATAGCCACCGTTTGAAGATCACTGAGATTTTTAGTTTGAGAAATTTTCTTCAATTTCACACTTAGTGTGACTAAGGATGGTATGAGACATCCGAACAGTAAATTGTCTTCTCTTTGAAGAAAGTCTAGTGTAGATGCAATTGGAGACATTAGTTTACAGTAACCTTGTAAGTACTGTAAGTCACTAGAAGAAAATTTCGATATCGCCAATTTATCACACAAATTGCCTAGTTTTTCCTTATGTGATAATATTCGGGAAACAGCATCGTACAAGGAGTTCCATCTAGTAACTACTGGAATAACCAAAGATAAACCCAATGTTTCGGAAATTATTTCAGATGATTTTGGCCAATTGCTTTTTTTCCAACGAGCATTGCATTTACTAAAAGTCTAAAATGGTATTCAAATTAACATATAAATTTTTGAATTAATAATATAAAAATACCTGAATATGCCTATTATGCAATTCGTAATCGCTTTTAACAATTCTTATAAAATCCGTTGTGGCCAACAAATTCAACGTGTGATTAGCACACCTTTGATGCTTTGGCAGTAACGCTTCAAGGTCTTCAAATTCTGGAACTTCTGCTTCGTCCATATCATAAGCCTCAGGATCATCAGGATCAGCAGCATCAGAATTTGGTATATTCTATGTACCAACACCAAAGTCGCTAAACGCCTTAACGAAATTCGAGCCGTTATCCGTTACTGCCGCAACAATGTTTAAATGGTTCAAATTAAAACTATTGTTTATTTCGACTAGTATGTCTGCCAATTGCTGTGCAGAATGAACTCCGGGAAGAGGAAATTACTTGACTGACAAATTTCTTCAAGTCCAAAAGCATCGTTTAAAGAGTATAAACTCTTTAAACGATGCCAAAAGTAAACAGACGCAGTGTGGACGAAATCTTTTGGTTTTGTGTAAAAACTTTCGAGTAAACAGACAGACCTAAGCACATCGCATTAGAAAAAGAAGAAGAACTTACACGTGAAATTTAAAAAAATCAAAACATTGTAAAAATCTTTGAAATTACTTCAATTTTAAGTTAAAAGAAGGCTAGATATTCAAGTAAAAACTAAACTGAAAGATAGCTCGTACTTTTTACGAAATGGTAAGATTGAAAGTTCTTAAATTCATATACAAATAAAAATTAACTTTGCAGCGAAAGTGACTTTTTGATTTACTTGCCTATGAATTGATAAAATGCGTTTAATTCTTTTTAGAACTAATTAGGTGTTTATTTCCAAGTATTAGGGGACATATTAAAACATACGGGTCATATAAATAATTTGCCTTTTATGGACGAAAACAATAAATGCAGATTGTATTATACAAATCTCACTTGTGATAGCATATTTTCTTATATGGTTTATCTGAGATTTCTGTGGTATATTTAAGTAGCATTTGCGTATATAACAGTACATATATTGTATGTAGACATGAAGCATGAAGGCTTCTTTATAATTGTGTCTATTATTAATCTGTAACATCGGTAGCAATTGTACAAAGTTATAGCTACTCTACTAGTAATAGTCTTACACTATGTGGATCCAACTTGTTAGCGCTTATTGTGAGCTGTCAGCCTCTCGCATAGGTTTCTCGCATTCGCGTTTATTCAACCATTCTCTTATCTCATTTTAAACTTAACCTAAATCATTGCCATTCACTGCTATTTCTAGTGCTTGGTCCTTAGTTTCATATAATTATTTGAGTATTGGTCTGCGCTTTCACGGTACTCTAGGAACTGGTACTTGCGCGGAGCTGGCATACACTTGAAATATGTATCTGCAATAATATGACTGAGCTTTTTTATTATGTTTAATATGTAATGCTATCGCGTCTACAACTCGACTGCCGTCCCTCCATCTCGGCTCTTGTATCGTTCATTTCAAAACCTGTGCTTAGGCCTGCTATAGGGCCTTTAATGAAACCTTAAATGTGGTCATTTCACACTTGTTCCAGACCCACGTGTCACTTCGTTTAGAAGGAGGGCATCGAGATGGACGATATTGGCTAACACGTGAAATTTTACTCATGATCTCAGCCAGGAATGCTGCGTTTCGTGCATTCAAGCGCTCGCACTCCTGAGAATTGGGAGGATTTTCGAAGGCTGCGTAATGCTGTTAATCGTATAGTACGAAATGGAGCGACATCACCACTACGGAGCTCTGGCGTAGGGTGGACGATCTTGGTCTGTTGGGCCAGGAGTCGGGAGAAAGCTCTATTATAACGCCTCAAGAGTTCAACTCTAACTTTACCATGCCGCAGTTACATTCGTCCAGTTCTCGAATGGACCTACTAATACCTGAAGTCCAGAATGCCTTCTCTTTCTGAAATGTTTCTCTTGAGGACATTTATAGGTCCATCTACAGTGTCAAGTCCAACGCAGTGGGCCTGGTTCGTCAAATTGATTCTTCCAGCTATATCACACCACTTACTCCACCTCTTCAATAGTATTTTCACTACTTCAGCTTTCCCAAGTGCCTGGAAGCGGGCCATGGTTTGTCCAATTCGAAAGAAAAGTCATGCATCGAATGCTACTGACTACAGACCAATTAGTTTGTTGCCATCACTCTCCAAGGCTTGGGAGACTCTCCAACAAGATGGAGATAGTGTCATACTTCAAGGAGTACTAAAAATGGTTTGTGAACAACTCAATAACTGTTATGGAGTGGCCATCCTCGGGTCCCGATCTCAGTCCAATGGAGAATTTGTGGGGAATAATCAAAAAAGAACTCCACAAAGAGCGTCCCACAACAAAAGCGTTATTAAAAGAAAAAATACAAAGTATTTGGGACATTACGTCTCAATTTCAGTGTTAAGAACTGGTTAGTACAATGTGCAAGCGTTTAAAAGCAGTTATTAAAGTTAAAGGGGAATTTTACACCATTTTAGCGCGTCCGTACGAATTTCATTGTCACCTATACAACTCGTACGAAATTCATTGTTACTAAAGTGTGCCCTACAATCTTTAAATTTTTTACTTAAATGAATATGTTTTGGTTTTTTTTTCTATGCATTAAGTTATAGATGAAATACACTAACAATAAAAAATATATCTTAAACAATTGGATTCCATAACATCCTTACATTAGCTTTCAAACATGGCCAATCATGCACCTGCTAAAAGTTTGAGCAATTTCGTGTGACGTCAACATTTTCCCCGCCAAGAAAAGCGAAGGAACGCAAAATGGGTAAGTTCGTGCACATGCGGGACCCCAATTTCTAATCAGGGAATTGACCAAATTTCTGATGAAAGAGCAGACCTAGTGTAAATCGAACCATACTGTGTGTCTGCCCTTAATATATTTTCTGGTAAACAAGGTAAAAGTCATTCCTTTTTCGTGTAAAATTTTGAATATGGGCAAATTCTGGTGAAACATTTAACAGCTTTGTGAAGTTATTGTTAAGTTGAAAGCTTTAAATGAGTTAAAGCTAATGAAATTAGATGAACTAGTAGAAGATTTCGGGTGAATAATTTTTTTTAATAAAGAGGAGTAAAAATTACAGTAAAGCATATTCACTAAAAACTTTATTATGGTAAAGTGGGGGTAAAATATAAAAAATGTTGCCGTATGTCCCCCTTAGGAAATTTGAAGAAATTCTTTTGTTAGTTTTATATACTTTATGTGGTTGATCACAATTAAAATTTCCGTCTAGCAATGTGGCAACAAATCAAGCTTACCAGAAAAATTGATATATCATACGCGTTTTCTACTAGACATTTTATAGACAAGACAGCCAGTAAACCTGTTAACCCGTTTTTACCCGTAGAAATTTTGTATTTATTTTTTTATTAACACTAAATTACATTTTAGGGAAACCTTCACAAAGAATTAAAAAAATGTAAGCACCCTAATAGCAGAAAAACAAAGGTCCTGGCGAAGAAAGCAAAGCGAATGAATAATAAACATAAAGCACGCTTAGGACATGCTATAAAATCTAATATAATTGGTGAGAAGTTGTCATGGTTTTTAAGTCACATTGAAGGCAAGACATCTCCTTTACTACCAAATGAGTTTGCAGAGCTCATTGAAACTTACTTGAATCGCTTTAATGAGGAATTGGAACAGATAAAATTAAAGCAGTCGATAAGTAAAAATCGCTCAAATCAACACATTGCTAGAGAGAATGCAATTAAAATTACATTAGAAAAAGAAATTAATGAATACAATGGAGGCGGGCTAGGTAAGAATAAAAGGAATTAGTTGAATTGTGCAATTTTTTATATTGTATTTGTTTTTAGAATTAGTGAATTTGTGCGACCCAGAGAAATTTAAATCAATTCTGAAGTGGGATGGAAATGCGATAAACATACAGCACATCGGTTTAGATTTAATTTCTAAATCATTTTTAGAAAAGTTACAAAAGCAAAAAGATTGTGAAATGAGCTAGTAAATAAATTTTTATTAAATAACTTTATTTCTTTTCTATTTTATGGTTGAATGCTTTTGCAAGTATTTAGCAATTAGTTCGGTTAAGCGGGTTTCACTCACTTTTTCGTAAACATTTCGTAAACATTTTCGAAAATTGCCAGTAAGATAAAGTTGTTTCCTTAAATTTTAATATCTGATGTAAATCTATAGGAATTAGAGACAACTATGACGATTGAGTGAAACCCGTTCTAAATTTCTGAGTTAATGTAATATAACCAAATTTCTAATGTGAATAAAAATGGGCGCCGTTCATTTTCCTACATGAGTCTATTTATTTATTTATTAAGACTCATCAAATACTGATTAGTACATCAGAAATAACAATATAATTACATAAGAAAAATATAAAAGTAACTCTAACAAAGCTGATTCTTCAGTTCAGATCTCGACAAGTGAAACTCAATAAACTCAAAATGATTATTTAAGAGACGAGACATAGATGTAATAGGCTCATGCATACCATAATTAGTGCGGTTCCTCAAGGGGCGAGTAGGAATCGATAAATACAGAGCCCCCAGCAATTCGAGGTAATCGCTTGCAATTAATCGAAGGCAGAAACAATTGTTGAGTTGTCGCGTCTATTTTCAAGGGCCTAAAATGAAATAAGTTTTAATCGGTCAGTGTAGGGAGGCAGCCAAAGAGGATCGATCCAAGGAAGGCCGCGAAGGGCAAATCTTACCAATCTACGCTGTACAGTCTCAATGCGATTAATATGAGTCGCATAAAAAGGACACCACACAGGACTAGCATACACCAAAACAGGTCTTACGAACGTAAAAAAAAGGAGTTTAGTTACATATGGGTCATCAAACTAATTAGACCATCATTTGACAAAGCCCAGAGCAGAATTAACTTTGTTTACAATAGCGTTGATATAGTCGTCAAATGAATAGGTTGTATTTAGCACAACCCCTAATTCTTTGGTCTTGTCAAGTCTGTACAGAGAGCCACCATTTAAGGTATAGTTAAAGAGCACTGGTTTCCTTCATCGAGAAAACGACATGGTAGTACACTTGCTAATATTTAGAGAAAGGAAGTTTGTAGAACACCAATTATGAAAGGCGTCTACGTCAGAGTTTAATAGTGCACAGTCGTTCACACTTGAAATAACGCAGAAAATGTTGGCGTCATCAGCGTAACATAGAATTCTCGAATTAGGGGGAATTAAGGATACATCATTGATGTAAATGATGAAAAGCAATGATCCGAGATGGCTGCCCTGAGGAATACCGGAGGTGGCGTAAATATCGTTAGAAAGTGTACCTCGAAACAGAACACGTTGCGTGCGATCAGACAGATAGGAACGAATCCAATTAACGAAAATCGATGGAAACCCTAAAAAAGATAACTTACCACCACAACTGTTTACTTTTGTGTGTAAAACATGGATAAAAATCAAGTAAAAATCGTTCTTCTGATGGAGGAGATAAGAATGAGAAAGTTAACAGACGCTTTTTGGGTTTTTTTTATGGGAGCGGGGAAATGCATTTACGCACCTAGG
The DNA here is from genome assembly GCA_964036015.1 of Leptarthrus brevirostris. Taxonomy (NCBI): domain Eukaryota; kingdom Metazoa; phylum Arthropoda; class Insecta; order Diptera; family Asilidae; genus Leptarthrus; species Leptarthrus brevirostris. The sequence continues at coordinate 141,673,200 of OZ038372.1, forward strand.
GGACTAGGGTCCTCCGTGTACCGGACTCACCTGGCCAAAGGCCAGTAGTACCAGCTAAAACCCCCCTCCAGGAAGACCACCACGGGACCGTCAAGAAGACATTACTTCGTGGTGGAGTCCTATTAAATAGTCTCCACCAAGGCACCCAAGCCAAGAGGTGCTCTCCTGAGAGCCCCTGCTTTCTCGCCACCCCAACAAGTTAGCAGGTGCTCCATAGCCCCATTGTTGTCTCCTTCCTTTTGGCGAAGGATCCCCCTCACGAAAAAGGCAATCCTTCGGCAGTGGTCCTCCCTCTGCAGCATGACCCCGGGGTTATGCTGCCCGTCTCTGCCTCTAGTTCTAGGTTTATCATTCTCCTGCGCCCAAGAGATTGCCGTGTCGATTGCTTCTTGAAGTAAGTATCCCAAGTTTTCTTCAAATTTACCTCTGACTACTATCGATAGGTCGTCCGCATTACAAGTTACGTAGAAACCTTTATCTGACAGGTATTCAAGTAGTTCATCAATCACTATCAGCCCGCGCCGTCAATAGTTCATTTCCGAAACTTGTAATTATGATTCGGTCTTCCAGCATGGTCTTGATTTATTTGATTATACAGTGATGTGCCCTTTCTCCCTCAACCTATTGAGAATCTTACCGATTCTGGCATTGTTGAAGGCTCCTTCTATGTGAATGAAGCAGTATAACGCTACTTCTTTGTAAATCAGTGCCTTTTCCACTTCTTTAAGTCTTTCTAGACTTATCAGTAAGAATGCGGTAAGGCTAATTGGTCTATAAGCATTAGATGTGCTATAGTCCGTCTTGTTGGGTAGAAATATTACCTTTGCCACTTTCCAATTTTTAGGAGTGTAGCTGAACTTTACTCTAAAAAGTTGGACGAGTTTGTTCCATAGTCTGTTACCTCCCTTGTGTATCATAATGGGATAAATCCCCTTTTTGCTCGGTGATTTATATGGCTTCAACGATCTTACCTTGATCACAGTACATTTCTTCGTTTTTTCCATCCCAACTTGGGACCTCCAAGGGGTATCGGTTCCCCATCAACTAGTTTGCTTCCTGGGAAGCTATTAATAATCAGCTTCTCAAGAGATTCCATCATGTTGGATGAATTCTCGATAAGTTCTAATTGGCCTTTCGACTTAGATAATATTTTCTTCAGTCAGAAACTCAACCTCCGCCGGTTAAATCAGACTAATTGCTCAACTATGGTGACCTTATATTCTGATTGACTATTGTTTTCACTTTAACTGGGCTCTGATTCCAGAAGATGAACAAACCTCTTACGATTCGAACGTGAGACAACGTAAAAATAGAAAGAAGCAGAACAAAACTGGGTGACTTAAACACTCGTAATTATTTCTTGCCGACTGTCATCAGGCAAAAGAATTTAATGAGGGTTTAAATTGCCTTTACTGTTTTATTTTCCTTGATTCTTACGCTTTTGACATTCTTCGACTTCCATAATCTTGTCCCCACTTTTTAAGTTTATTTTTCGCTTATCCCTATGTAAAAAGCTCCTTTAAACACTTCAACTTGAAAGGAGTTACATTATGCTGCCTGTTCTTCTGACTTGATGAATTAAAGCAGATCATCTTAAATACTTTTGTTACACATTCTAAATATGGTAATGACATGAATAAATGTAGAAAAAAGAAGTTGGTGGTTACTGTACCTTTATTTCAAGAAACGTCACACAAAACCTTATAATATAATAAAATATTGTTGTATTTCTATAAACTCAATGTTGCTATTATAAGGTTGGTCTACGATATTATATTTTTGTTTAAAGAATGCATTTTAGTACATTCGATTACCTCCAGCGGACAAATTTCTGGACTGGTATCCTCCTAGAGATTTGCTTCCTGAATTAAATGAGGATCCGCCACCTGCATTAAATGAACTGCCACCAGTGAAGGAATCGCTACCTACACCACTTTGCCAGACTCCTCCTTGACTGTTGCCAGTGCGATACTGATTGGAATTATCAAACTGACCACTGTTGCTGCTGGATAAAAACTGGTTAGCGCCGCTACCACTTCCACTACTGTACTGATTTAAGCCACCACTTGTAGAACTATAAAGATTGCCACCTCCCGAACCGGACTGGTATTGGCTTGATGACATTCCTGTGTACTGACTACCACCACCGCCACCACCAGAGTTAAATAGATTAGATGAACCATTGTTGTCAGTTGTATATTGTCCCACCGATCTATACTGATTAGACGAAGAAGAGGAAACATATTGATTGGTCGATGGAGTTGACAACGAGCTTAGCTGATTGACAGCAGGAGCTGATGAAACTGGACGCTTTCCTGTACGGCGCATATAATCCTCAAACATGTCTAGTAAAGTGGTTGCATCAACTACAGCCCGATTTACAGCTGTAACAATACCCGCATCAACGATGTTGGCTAACAACTGCCCCTTGAGTTTTTCCTTGGCAGTCACGAAGAAAACGTAAACTTCGTTCTCCATCATTAAATCGTTTGGATTTTGGTTACTCTGAAAAATTTAAGGTTACAGTAAAGTAGTCAAATAACTAACCTAAATTTATGAACTATTAATTTTTATTGTAAGCCCCACATACAACCCTCTTTTCAAATGTGAATGTTTTTTTATGTTGCTATACCCTGAACACACTTTTTCACAATATGCCCTAATGAATGGTGTTTTCCCTGATTTTTGGCTATGTATGTACCCAAAATATCATTTTAGTTCGTCTTATCTCTTTCTTATTTACTAATTTATAGTAATATAACTTACAGTTTGATCCCATTTTCCATCTTACTAATAGCAATATTATGATATACCTTTTCGGCCAATACCGCTTTACTCATAAGCTGAACGGCTTTTGGTCCTAGGCTACCCAACTGATCTTCAAGAGCCGTTAGTAGTCTCAACACTGATATAACACCCAATGGCTCTGAGGGTGCTGATGCAACGGAATCCATCATACTCTGTCTTGAACTTTGGTGATCATCATATCTTCTATTATATGCTGACGGAGGTGGTGATCTACGCGATGGTACTCTTCGTCTCGGTATATCCATTGGACTTGGAGTACGCATATCTGTGCGCAAACGTAATTCCCTTTTAACTCTAAACTTACGTTTGGCAAGATCTTTCTCATACAATTGGCGTAAACGACGTCTCCAGACTGGTATCCATTCCCTTCTTAAATTTTTTAATTTCCGAGCATCCTTACCGGCTATTTATGGAAAGGTAGAAGAAAATTTTATAAGATTTGTTAACTTCTGCAAAAATACAATTAATAGAGCCGAACGTGGTAAATTTTAAAATGAAAAATTTAAAAATTTTTGTAAAATGAATAAGATCGGCTCATTATGTTTGTACTCTGCGACTCTCGCGATAATTTACAATTTCTTTAAAAAACTTTGGAAAACAAATGATTTACGCCATCTCTTTTCCAGTTATGTCTTGTTTTACTAACGAACTTGTTGATGAATAACTTACCTCCCTTGAAGAATAGCCGCTCTTCAGCGAAATACGAAGGATGATTTCTTGGATACTGATCATATTTCTGATAATCTTGATTAAGATCATCAATCTCCCGCTCCATGATGTAATGGAACCTTTCCCACGCTTCTTCATCGTCACTGAAAGAAAAATAAATCATAGAAATATATACAATTGCACAATTACTGTTACTTACTCTCCCATATTATCTGAATATGCTCTTGATCTTGGGGGAATGCTTCGTTTGGGAGGTCTTCCCCTATCTCCTCTATCCCCTCTGTCTCCCCTATCTCCTCTATCTTCTCGCCCTCTTTGTGATTTATCTAAAGACTTGAGATCGGGTTTGATGAAATCCATACGATTAATACACTTCCTAATCAGAATGTCCACTTCTTGTTCCGTTATTAATATGGTGTTCTCTTCATAGTGAGTATCAAATCTTGTTTTTAGTAGATATCTCTTCTTATTTTTGAAAAAGTCGTCATCCTCAACGATTGTCACCTCGCGAAAACCTTTTGCGTTTTCAATTTTGCGATACAATTTGCGAAATATGTCGCGGATGCTTCTCTTCATATCAACACTGCGCTCATTTTTAAGACGTTCTATTACTCTCGTATAGAATTGTGGAAAGTGTCTTCTCTGCAATAAAAATGGGAGTTTAGATGAGCCGTTGCTTATTTAAGTTTTTTTGGTTTTACTATGTTCTATAGCATAATCTTAAAAATGCTGTAAAAACTGTGATCAATATGGAATGGATAGTGTCAGGTAATAGCCAATTTAGAAATTCCAAGATTTCTAGGACAGACATAATTATAATAAAATAGATAAACAATCTGAACGATTTGGCCCCTTTTCCATCCTCAGACATTCGAATACTTAATGTAGATCGCAATAAATGGCGAGTTCAATTTAACCTTTACCTCTTCTGGGAAAATGGAATTGGATAGGCGCCATCGCCGCTTGCGTAAACAAATTTAGCATTTCTTTTAAAATTTCGTAAGTTATGACCCTTACCCAAAATAATTAGCGTTACCTCGTAGGAATAGACCAACCCCTTAGTTTCCCGAGGTTTGCTTTCATTCTCCTTAAGAAAGAACCTTAGTTTTAGTTAAACTTGGAAAGTGAAAAGTAGTTTAAAGATTAAGTAGTGATTTTAGTTCAGTTCAGTTAATCAGTGATTTGAATAAATTCATAATTTATAAAGGTGGGTACTGAGTACTGTGTAGTTGGTACTGTGTACTGTGCAATGGGTACTGTTGTGTAGTGTAGGGGGTACTGTGCAGTGGATATTGTGTAGTAACTGGTAGTAAAGTAAGAGTTTATTACAATAGTTATGAGTGGTAGTTCCTCTAATCGTAGGTTGTCGTGTCAGTATTTGTGTATGTGTGTGATGATGAATCTGTGAAAGTGCTCCCCAATGGAACGTGCTATGTCCGGTGAAGTTGTGGAACATGGTGTGGTTGTGCCAATAGTGCTGGTGTGTCCGTACATTGAAGGGATGTGACTTCAGCGGATCGTCGTGTGTCCGGTGAAGCTGAAGCGCACTACTGCGAATTTTCCCGATATAGCTGGTATGTCCGCTTATTGGGTAGTTTATTACTTATCTATGCTATGTCCGGGATTATAGTAAAACTAGAGTAAGTCCTGTTGATCATCTGTGATGTCCGATGAAGGAGGAATTAATTGTTGCTATGTCCAGGTATCAGTCCTCCAAATCACAAGATTAGGTCAGCCCTGATGGCATGTTCGCTTTGCTGATCTAATGTGAGTAAGACCTACGAGGAAGTTACAAAAGGAGGAGAAATAAGCTCAAAAAAACGTGGCAATTTTAAGCTTGTGTGAGGTTCCCATGCATACAATCTCATAAGCGCAAGGCAGGCGATTAGAAAAGTATTTTTAAATTTTGTTAAAACTCTTCTCGGCTAAATATTATCTGATTTACGTATATTGTACATTAAGATTATAATGTAAAGTTTATTAATAACGGGTTGCCAATGCAGAATGTACGAAGACAGTTGGAACTCAAGACACTAAATGACAACACAGCACAGGTAAGGGTTTGCATTTTTGAAAAGTCTTTTTTTTGTCTTTTCTTATAGTTAAACATTTCAAGAATATAGTCAATTTGAAGTCGATCAGAGCAAAACCTTAGAGTATATAACTATAAGGAGAGGCCCCAAAGCCAAAAACCTCGGCACTTTTCTTGATGTAGTTGAATCGTTGGGTTGTGTTTGTTTTCGTCATGGCAGTAGTGAAACAGCGACATGTCTAGAGAAGGGCAAAAATAAATTGGAAATTAGAGCGTAATCGCATTTTACAATTGCCTCAAGGTATTGCGAATGACTTTCTTTCTTTTTGGCGAATCTATATCACAAAATTAAATAAGAACTTTTAAACATTTCAATCGCGAATTTAAGTTTTTAGTGTCCCTTTATAAAAGTTAAATCACGAGCCACTGGGAGAGAAGCAAAAAATTCGATCTTAGAAAATTTAAACAAATTAAGAACGCCAAGAAAACTTCACTTATCTTTACGTTCCGTTGTTGTTCTTAGCGTGTCAATGCAATTATTTCAAGCTTAAGAACTAACAAAACATTATTTTAATCAAAAACTTTCCTGAAAAACGATATCCCACGTGTACGACGCCGATTGTTTGCACAACACAAAACTGCACTGCGCACTTCATTTCAACAATTTCACCATTAAAGTACACTGTCTACACTTCGAAAAGTTGAAAGCTATTAGTTTTACAGTTTTCTAATATATTGCATTAAAATAAAGAGTAAAAAACACTCGGAACTGTAAATGGAATAACAAAACAAAATTGTTAAACCATTGGACAATTCACGGTAATAACTTTGACAGTTCGCAAGATAAGGAGAAGAGCTCTCCGTCCTCACCTCGCCATAAAGCCAAATGCCGATCGCACGGGCCTTTCCTGTTGTTATATAATCTAAGAGCAAAACTCTCGAAGTTATTGACTAGTTCGTCTCCTCTCCTTTAAAACTAGCTCCGACAGCTGCGGGCGGTCAAAAAGTTAATAAAACTTCAAGCGCGTTTTTCCCAAAACCACTTTTCAAAAGTCCGTGTTCACTGCCATTTACATTCTACATATAAAATACCTCCCCCCAACGTTCAACTCAATTTTTTTTACATTAAGAGGGTTTGCTACTACCAAAATGGCGGAATTTTTCGTAAAAAATAGCAGTTTTTACTTCAAATGACCACCAAAAATTTAAAAATGAAAAAAAAATCAGAGAACGTTGGGGGGAGGATTTAATGATACTTTGACTAAATTTTAATGGATTTTGATTTCAGATAATTTCCACCGCAAATCGTTTATTTCTAAAGACGTTCTTGGAAAAGCTCCGGCACAGGCTTGTTTTCCGATATCTTCGCATAAAAAAAATTGACAATGTTGTTGAAACTATACTTAATAATGTACAATCGGTTTAAATTAATTTGGTCAATCCATATTTATAAAAAAAAATCACATTCGCTTTCTTCACGCTAAAACCCTTATCTAAACCCCTTAATGAACAAGGATGGCAAGGAACCAAAGTTAAGGACCAAGTGTCAGAGCCGATTGAAGAAAATTTGGGTGTCCCCTTAGATTATAGAATAAACAGGATAGGACATTACTAGCAAGTGTACGTGTGTCAAATTTTGATTTCAGTGATTTCTGTCTAAAACGTTTGTGAGAACAGTTTTTTGAGTTTATATACAAATTAGAAGATTATTATTAGATTTATTTAACTAAATGGACAAGGAACATAAAGTGTTTTAAAAACTTTAGTAACTTAGTGTAGTGAATAAGTAAATTTCACATTAAAGATTATTGTCATAGCACAAAGTATGACAATAATCGCGGGAATTAAAAAAAAAATAATATTTTGTAGAAAGGTTTTAGCTTACGACCAACTTCTTATGATTGTTAATTGTCCTAATATACAGAAAAAAGTGTAAATTCAGGGAAAGAAGTGTTAATAAATAAAAGTTTTTATTACAATTTCCAGTTTGTTTTCATCTGAAATATTTTCATTTTAAATCGTTCAAAGGCAGTTCTTGGTTATGTTTTGAAAAGGGGCACGCACAATACAATGGATAATAATTTTTTTTCCCTTTATATAAATATTAATTCCTAAAAGATTAAAATGTGCGTGATAAATAGTTGAAAGTAACTGGGTGAATTATTATATAGTTAATTGAGGGTATTTTCATATTTTTCTCAACCCCTTTAACAAAATTTTATATTTGTGTTACTTCAATGGTGCATTCACAAAATGAATGGACATCCCACCGCTTAAAGAAGTATGCCGAAGTTTTCTAAGCTTAAGGCACTTCCTAATTAATTCTATATTCTAAGGGTGTCCCACTAGGATCAATTTTTGGAATGTAATTATTCGTGATATATATAAATGATTCACAAAGTGTGCTAAGGCATTGTAAGCGATAACTGTTAGCTGACGATGCCTTACTGTTTGTTACGGCCTACGAGGAAGTAACTAAAGGAGGAGAAATAAGCTCAGAAAATCATGGCAATTTTAAGCTTGTGTGATGTTCCCATGCATACAATCTCATAAGTGTAAGGCAGGCTATTAGAAAAGTATTTTGAAATTTTAGCAAAACTCTTCTCGGAAAGATATTATCTGCCGACCGTGATTGATATGAGCCGTGATCACAAATATTTTTTATTAATTTTATTTATTTTGATTTACATATATTGTAGGTACATTAAAATAATAATTTAAAGTTTATTAATAAAATAATTCGAATTTTTACAAAACCCTTTTTACGGGCTGCCAGTGAAGAATGTACGAAAACAGCTGGAACCTCAAGACATAAAAGAGATAAAAAGTCTAGTTCCTCGTAGTAAAAAGCGAATAAATTTGACAGCTTAAACCCAGCCGCGAAACAACAACTTGCCATTCTCAAACACACGACATATACGCGATATGGCTTCTCCTTTAGTTACTTCCTCGTAGGATTCGGCTAACGATATGGAAATAGTTATACAAGCTATTCAAGAAGATTAAGATCGCGTAAATACAAGGTTAAAGGAGAATCGGTTAAAACAAAACGTGGAAAAAACTAAACGCATGTGCTTTAAAGGAGATAGAGAGTTTGTATTAGAGATAGACAGTTTGGCGATGGAGGGAGTACAGCAAATAAAATATTTAGGAGTAATCATCGATGAGAAGTTGAAATTTGATGCTCATGTTGTGTACATACATATGTAAAAAGATAGCCAAGAAAGTGGATTTTATGAGGCGAATAAGAAATAGGAATGTCGCTTGCTTGCGCAATTAATCTGTATAATACCATTGTTAAACTACATTTTGAATATTGTGCAACTGTTCTTTCTTTGTGTAACCAACAACACATGACGCGGATGCAGAGGCTTCAAAATAGATCCATGAGAGTAATACTTCAGTGCAATACGTTAAAGTGGTTGAATTATAAAGCAAAGAATAAGTTTAGATGCGTTTATGTTTGTATTTAAAATTAAAAATAATCTTGTTCCCACTTATATATGTGGAGTAGATATGTAAATTACGTAGGTGACTGTCAACCGTATGTGCTTAGAAATAATGATCAGTTTAGGCTTCCAGATTTAAGAATTGGAAGTTTTCAGAATTCACTTAATAAAAGATTTAAATATTTTAACTACCTGATGAAATATAAATAATTTAAATGTATTTAAAAGAGCTATTATTCGACATATTAAAGAACATTTCTGAATTGTTTAGGTAAATTAACGCTTAATAAATGAATTATTATTATTTAGCGCGAGCGCTGCGTAGGAGTAAATCCTACAAATCACTTAGGTGCAAACATCTTGGGGGTAGATTTGGAAGTAATGGGGATCATAACTAGTAGAGTAATCTATAGCTATCCGTCAAATTACGAAGACTGATGTGGCATTCAAACTGCTCCATCATAGCCTCGTGCATCCAAACCAACTGTCACATATCGATTGACGAATTCAAAGAGCCTGCAGTTTGTGGTGGTGAAGGAACCCTGCTTTACATGCCCGACCTCCTGCGATATAAATATCTTGTTCGCGATATGTGCCAGCTTAGGGAGGGAAGTCTCATGTTGAAATCGTAGAACTGGGAGGATGATAGGAGCAGTTTGCAGACGTTAATGACTCTGGAGACTGGGCCCGCGGTACCCTAATTGGTTCGAAATTTTTGGGTTTACTCCCGGAGGACTAAAAAAGTTGTGAAGGGCTCTAAGTAGAAGGCATCTGCTTTGGAGGAGGGCTCCCGAAGTAGTAATTTCGCCTGGTGTTGCATCTACCCTCTGGGAACACTGAGAAAATCATGTTCTAGTTTAATTTTTCCCGGTTACGGTTCATCGTGTACGTTCGTTTAGGCATTTAAAAATTTCTTGTACTTTCTTTTTTACAGATTCTTACTATTTTTTGCCCTCAAGTTTTACAGTCGTTTACCATAATCAAGAAAACACTGTGGTAAACTTCAGCCCAAAGAAGTCAACCTTAAGGTAATACAAAGTAATATTTAAAAAACATAGCAATACTTACGATATACTTGTATTGATGCGAGGAACCAACAACATGATGGTATCCTTTTCCCTTGAGTTTTAAGCCACATAGTGTACAGAAATAAGTTATTCCGTCTCTCCCTTTCATTTTGTACATGTAGCATAAGCCCATCAGAGGTAGTTTTTTGTTGTAGTCATGCATGGGCTCTTCAGTTAATTCCTTAATAATTTCGTCTGATGGTTTTTTCACTGCAAACTCTTCTGCTTTTACCCGGCGATCCTCTAGTTCGGGAGTTACTGTGGCAAATTATAATTTATATAAAAATTCTAAATACTTCTACATGAAAGACTTACACTCTCCGATAGTTTCACCGGCGTGAATCTTAATTGGCGAGTCAAGACCCAAAGCAGTATTAGCGCACTGATAGAAGGGAACGTTGTATGTATCGAAGTCAGACCACTTTCTTTTAACGTTTGAAAAGTGTCTTCTACTTCTAATATGGCCTTTGATATCATCAATTGTAACAAGATTACCAAGGCGGCAAACGTGACAATTTACGGGCCATTTATCGTCAGAATATTTAGGACCACGGGAGAAAACAAATCCTTCCGTGTCATCCTTAAATGTTATCTTCGTTTTTAATACTTCTTCCAGATCGAAAGGTTTAGCAGATTCTTTATCATCTGCTTCTTCCTCTTCTTCTTTCTTAACACCTTCTTCGCCTTCACCATCCTCATTACATTCCGGGAAGGCTTCATCATCTTCCTCCGCCTCCTCTCCTTCTACGACCCCTTCACCCTCACCTTCCACGCCTTCGCCTTCATCAACCTCACCTTCGCCATCACCCTCTCCAACGCCTTCTCCATCACCTTCAACCTGCTCCTCCTCAGCGTCAGCAGCTTCTTCTTCGACATTTTCCTCTTCAACGACTTCCTCCGGAATTTCCTCTACTTCCTGAACAATTTCCTCCTGGACCTAGTTTAAAAAGAACCAATGAAATTTTTACGTCTCTTGACCCTTATATCAATAGTAAAAAATGGCGGCTGCCGGCAAATATTGAAAAATTATTAAATACCTCTTCCGTTTTTAGTTTCTTCGCACTGCGGGTTTTCGTTGCCATTCCCATTTTGAAACAGAAAGTAATTATAACTTTTTTAATAAAAAACACGTCAAATTGCTTAAAAATGAATTACGCGTTTACTAGCGAAGCTTACTCACGCCGACGAAAAGCCAATTTGCAATTCCATGAATTCTATGAAATTGTGTCTTGTTCTTACCGAATACGATTGAAATAGATTGAAGTATAATATTGTGTAAACGTACCAAAGGCAAGCCAAAATCAAAAAAATTTTATATAAGCCCTCGTTCACAAGTACGATTTGTCGCATATGCGACTGTAATTTAATTGGCTAAAGACATATACCTGTTACTTGACATGCTGGCTTTGTCTAACGTCGCTGCGATTGTAATAATTATCGCAGCAATGCTCTTGATTTGGTGCGATTGTTGAACATAACCAAACATAATTGGTTTGTTTGCCTTTTTAAAAAGAGCTTGTTGAAAGAAGAACGGCGTGTATAAATATAATATGTATGTAATATGTGTTATTAAATATAAAAATTAATTATTATTATTTTACATCAAATGAGGAAATTGCAATAAAACAAATATTCACTTTTCTTTTAAAAAAAAAAATATTAACAACATTAACTTAAATTCGCGTTTCCGATTCACTGTAAATATTTATATTTGGAATGATATATCTTAGTGCCTGTTTAGACGGTTCAAGCTGTCTTCACCTTTTGTCGCTCCTCAGAAAGAAAATCTGTTCACACGGGTCGATTTGAGTCGGGACGTTGCCATGGCAATCGATATTAACACTCACCCAACATTCCAACCAAATGCACCAACACGCCAAAAGAAACAGTCACGTGACCAGAAAAGTTGGACGTGAGTCCAGTTTAGATCGAGATGAACTTCTTCCCTGCCCGAACTTGCCAGGCATCATAGAATTTAGTGATGAAAGTTCAATTCGTCGACTCGTCTGAACAGGCATTTACCTAAAAGCACTTATTATGTGCAAATTCAAATGTAAACAACAAATTTTCGTTCGTCAACCTTCTGAACGGGCATACGATGAAAAATAATCGCAGACTGAAACAGAAGTATTCAAAAAGTGAGATGAACGAAAAAATCGCACGGGCTCGCATCGAATACAATCTGGGAAACAACTGCCATCTACAGGTGAAAACTAAACATACCATCTGCTAAAAATACAATACCGCGTTTCAGCAAAATTTAGTCGATAAATACCGGTCTTAATATAGAAAAATAAAAATAATAATACAATTTTAATAATATGTACTTTATGAAGTTGTTTCCGTTTCCGATATAAACGAAGCCAACGAAATGGCTTCTTTTTGAAAAAGAGGAGGGGAGCTTCTTCGCAGTTTTTCGGCTTCGGTTTGTGGATCGATTGCTTGTGCTACTCTAGCGTTGAAGATTGTATTTTTGGTGTTAAGTGGATTTTATAATTAAAACAACAATAATGGTGGAAGTTAAGGAAGAAAAGACTGAGGAGTCACCAACTAAAATGGTAAGTACAAAATATATAAGTAGATCAGAATAATTTTAAGAATATCTGGACCTTGTGCGGCGTGGTGGCGCCATTTTGTTAAAATGCTTTATATAAAATTTGCAATTTCGAATTTAGGAAGCTGATGAAGAAAATCCTGAAGAAGTTGAAAAGGAGGCTGGGGAAGAAACAAATGTTGAAGATGACGTACCATTTGACGTGGAAGAATACTTAAAAATGAAAATTACATTATCGGACGATTCTGAGGTGTACCTCTTTTCGTACGGTCCTAAATGTAAGGAGTCTGGAGAGAGCCGCCCCTTGAATTGTCATTTGTGTCGGGTTGGAAGTCTTAAAGAGGATTTGAAAAAGGGCCACTTAAAATCCAAGCTCCACGAAAGAAACCTTAAGAGAAAAATGAAGCCGGAAAGATTCAATAGACCTTACCGCCAATTTTGTGGTTTAAATGAAGAAGGCAAACTTATGCAGTTTGAAATCTTGCCCGGTGAAAATATTCCGGAAGGTAAGTCTATTTAAACTTTATCTGTAGAAATGTTTGGTAATATTTCTGAAGGGAATATAATTATAAAATAGTAGTAAGGGAAGATCTCAAATATTCTTAACAGCAGAGAAAACAAATTGTGACAAGTTACTTATAGCGTTTTCGATGGGACTTCAGTGTACAACCAGTTTCGATTTATTCTAGCAGTGTCGCTGTCAAAACATGTTCGAAGGGACTTTTGACAGCAAAACTGCTAGACTCAGTGGACCACTGATTTCCCCATCCTGGCACTGCGGTTTGGTTTCAGTGGTGTGCGCACCAATAAAACGACAGCGAATAACTATTATAAAACATTTTAAAATATTGTTATGTGAAATTATATCGCTTGGATAACATTTTAAGCGAAGCTTGTCAACAAACAAATTTGTAAACCACTAAAAAACCGTCTGACAATTCGAATTGTCAAAACATTTTACGTTTGTAGTTGTAAAACTGGCTCACTGAAACCAAACCGCAGTGCCACAAAGGGGAAATTAGTGGTCCACTGAGTCTAGCAGTTTTGCTGCAAAGGTCAACTTGAACATGTTTTGACAGCAACACTGCTAGAATAAATCGAAACTCGTTGTGCACTGAAGTCTCATCGAAAACGCTATCAGTGAACCACTGATTTTCCCCTTCCTGGCACTACGATTTGGTTTCAGCGGAGCCATTTTTACAACAACAAACGTTTTACGTTTTTTAACAGAACCTTAATTGAAGATAATACATAGGTCTGTCTGTTTACTGTCACGATTTTAGTTTCCGTGGCACACGGATTTGACGATGAATTTCAATAAAACACCGAACAATAAAACGAAAATAATAAATAAATTTTTTTGATATCTAGCTTAGTTTTGGAAATATTCGATCTTGAAATTTTAGGAACACATCACTTGTCAAAACGGTCGTACTTAAAGATAGCGCGAACTTTTTTATTAAACTTTCTGGGGGGAAGAAAATAAGTCTTCTAGTTCTTTTATTAATTTGCTAGAGGAGGGGCTACTTTCTGAGAGGAAGAGGTGTATAAATAAGTCTTAGTTCTTTTATTAACTTGCGGTTCCAGTTCCCCCTCCCTGCAGAGGCATATATTTCATTGGTTAATTAATAAAACATCTAAAAGCCTTGACAAGTCATGAAGTGATGTGTTTTTAAAATTTTAAGATCGAATACCTTCAAAACTAAGCTAGATATAAAAAAAAAATTATCGTCAAATCGGTGTGCCACGGAAACTAAAATCTCCCCTGTTTACTTTTGTGAGTAAAACGTGGGTAAAAATCGTTCTTCTTGTTAAGGGGATGAAAATGCGAAAGCTAACAGACGCTTTCTGGGTAAATTGATGGCAACTGAAGAACTGTCAAAAGTAAATTTCAGTGCAAAGATCAGTGAACTTAATAGAATACGTAAAAATAAATAAAAATGAAAAACAATTTACTGAAAAAAATAACCCGTGTTATTTCAATTTTTACTTCTAAGCTGTAACTTGACAAAAATCAATCAGCTGTTAGTTGTCAACCATAAAAGAAAAAGAAGGACTCTGCCGAAATTTAGTCCACACTCATCAGCGTGTGTAAAATTTGGACTGAAGGGGAAATTCTTAGAATATATAATTAAGAAGGAAGTGCCATAAGCTGAGAAACTTCGGCATATCTATTTAAGTAGTTGAAAGGCCTTTTGATGAGAGAGTGCATCATGGAAGTAGTAAAATTGTAGAATTTCTGTGGAGGCGTTCGAAACAAATTTAAATAAAAAAGCACCGCCATTGAACAGTTGACAAATGAAACTTTCCGAACGTAAACAAACTGTAAATAGTAATAAAAACTTCGTAAAATTATCATTTCCTTACCAGTATTTACTTTTTTGTAAGTCGATATAGACAACAAACAATCATAAGAAGTTAATTATTTACTAAAACTTTCCTGGCAAATGATAATCCTCGCGAATTGCATCGATTATTTTCACAGCACAAAATATCACAATTCAACGCGAAATTAAGTTAATTAGAACACTAACTTCTCACAGATTTTTTCAAAACACTATTTATATCGTTCTTTATCTATTTAGTCACATATACTTTTGTTGTAGTTGTTTGGTTTGTTTGATTTGCACCGACTTCAAAATGTCGTAATAGATATAAAATTAAAAAATTATTTTATGCTTTTTAGCGGTTTTTTGTGAGCTCGGTTCAACCTTTTTTTTAAAAACTATTTTTTTAGTTTAAATTATCTTTAATGAAAACAATCAGTTCTACCGAATTATTTTAACCACAGTTCTCTGAAGTTTTTTTGGAAATCTAAAATACCAAAAAATAGAAAAATATTTAATTTTTAAAATTTTATTAGAGAGCCCCCAGGCAAAAACCTCGTCAGCTGTCGCTGAAAGCACCAAAGCGAACCAAAACTCTGTATCTCAAATGTAAACAAACGAGCAGCATCAACAAAAATGTTTATATTTTTTGGTAATTGGAGACGGAGTTGGATCAATGCGTTGAGCGGCAAGACCAACATGCCGTGGGTCCCGGGTCCGAGCCCAGATGACCGTGAGCTTTTATTAAGAAATTAAAATAATCCACTCCGTCTCTGGGCTGTTGTCTAGCTCGCAGCAATGCAAACAAGACTCAAGTTTCCTCACTTCCCTTACCCTAATTCCCTTCCGGCCAAAACCATGCTAATGCATTAAAGGGTTGTCCCCTAGGATTTGGCCACATCGTATAAATAAAAAATAAAAATTGGCTTTTATTATACAGCTTTTGCACATATCACAAAGAAAATGCTATATAATTGCTTATATTATTTAACTTCCCTGAATAATGATTTTCCACACGCCTTGCGTCGATTATTTTTATAAAATACCGTTCACCTGGTGCATGAACAAAAAGTCGGAGATCACGCACACGATATTGCACTTCCTTTCGTTTTCTGTACCAATAGCGTTTTCGATGGGACTCTTTCAGCACAATTTCCGTGGCGCACTATTTCTAACGTTTTCTAGTAGTGGCCAAAACTAAAAGGGTTTTTTGTTGACCGTTGGAACCCTAAAAAGGGTAACGTGTCCGAAAACTAGTAGAATAACGACCCTACACTATGTATAGATAAAATTAAACAAAAAAAAGCAAAACACATGCATATATCAGAGAGTAAGTTATATACACTTTTATCGAGAAGCCCATTTGTATAAGTTACAAAAAAAAAGATTCCGTCACTTGAGTCATTTGGACACTAATGTCTGTAGAGGGCGAAGGCATATATGTGAGCCCTTGCAATGAAGATTTTTTTCATTTTTAGGATTTCGTAACTAAAAACGAAAAAAAGAATATATAAGGTTTCTGCGTTGTCCGTCTGCCTTCCAAGACTGACACTAGCAAGTAAATCAAAACTTATGGGGTACTTCCCGCTGACCTAGAATCATGAAATTTGGTAAGAAGCAAGGTTTCACCGCACAAGAAAAGGAAAAAATCGTTATTTTGTGGTTATATCACATAAAAAAAGTATTACGGAACCCTCTGTATGGATTATTCAATCATTGCAGCGCCATATAACGTATTGGTATATATTTTACCCTACTTACTACATCCTTATAATCGTCACTTTCCAGTTGAACACTCTTGAATATTTATTTCACTGTTTTGTATGCTATGTGTAAGTAATAGCAATATTTTTTCAACTGTCTACTAAAGGAATTAGAAGAAATTGTGGAAAATTAGTTTATATGAATTTTTAGTTCATATATCTCACTTAACCGCATGTTCATACATCCAAGTGACTACTGTAATAATTTACAGTGGTGCATCTTAACCCTTAAACGCTAACCATGAGTAAAATTTACTCGTTGGCTACTTTTTGTGCGCATCTTTTCAGAACATATGACCAGAGCTTCTATAGTTCGCAAGTGCATTATCTTGTACGTACTTCTTAGATCTCGGCGAAGTGTAAAATTTACAGCTTGAAATTGTGTGTGGTGTATTTAAACTCCTGATTGATCTTGAAGACTGAACTCTTATTTTAGCATTCGATACTATTTAAACTGCAAGATCGAACATTTCTAAGAAGTCTAACTTCTCTATCAGCCTGCGGCGGACTGATAATGTATTATTTAAAGATCCCTTTTTTTAAGGAACTACGAATTTGGGGTTTTCCCTTCGTTTTGTGAAGGCAGCGTACTTTACTTCTTCGCGTAATCTCATTTTAGACTGGCGCCTCATTTGGTTATTTGGCGGAATGAGATTTAATTGCTTAGAGATCCCTTTTATTATTGAACTACGAAGGTGCAGTTTTAGGTTTATCTACATTATATTTATTTTGCCCAACTGGCGCCTTACCTTTGTTTTGTGATGACAAGGGTTAACGTGGAAATTTCACTACTGCAAATAATTAAATTTGTAAGATTTGACTTGTTAAAAGCAGTTCTAAAGAAATTAGTACAAAAGCTGTGCTCAAAAAGAACATATATGAAAATATTGACCAATTCAAAAAATTTATTATTTTTTAATAGTGACCGACGAGTACAAGGACCGTATTTTCGTCAAGGAAGCCCAATATGTCAGACCTGTTGGGGAAGATTTGAAGGAACTAAAGGATGAAAAACTGCACCAATACAATTCAAAATTGCCTCTACTTGGGCTTGGTTACATATTCAAAATGAAAACTGGCGCTCAACTCATATATCACTGCGCTCTGTGTAGAATGAAAATTAAGGGGGAACCTTTCCAGCATATTGCTGCATCTACTCATCAGGCCAGCTACATTGTAAAATTTAATTGAATTACATTTTTTTACTTTTATTTACTTTAACACTCCTCAACAGATTAAACATTTCCCCAATCTATACACTACAATTAAGGAAGGTTTAAATGACATTAAAAATGAAGCTGCTGCTGAGCAATGCATTCGTAACATTTTTCGTTATCTATATCGCAAAATTGAAAACAAAAAGAAGAGGGTTCGTGTTAATTTGATTGATTTTGAATATTTTCAAAAGAATCGTGAAGAAGTCTTAAAAAAATGTTGCGAGCAAAAGCACTTCGACGAAGACTCGTTAAAATTTAATAAAAAAGAAATTGATACTCTCATCAGAAAGTCATTGAAAGGGATCGAATTTATTAAACCTGATCTAAGGTCAATCTTGAAACCTGAGTTGGGGACCCGCGCATTAATTCCAGTTGTATTACGTCCTGGAGCAACTATTCAGCAGCAAGCTGGAAATCAGCGACAAGTTGGGAATCAGCGGCAGGTTGGAAATCAACGTCAACCAGGAATGCAAAGAATGCAGGGTGAACCTCCCATGAAAATGTAATGTTATCTTTCGCATATATTCATACATTTCAATGAACTAATTTTGATTTGATTTTTAGGAGACGCCCAGATATAGGAGGTCCGAGTGCAGAAAATTGGGCTGCCTACAGTTTAATGCGTGGAAACTTAGTGGATGAAATTAATGCTGAGTATAAAAGATACGAGAAAAGTCCACGAAATCATCCCCAATACGATTATGAATGGAAACTGTTCTGGCGTGAAAGATGCAAGGAATTGAAGAGAGGTAACGTTTCTTTGATTCGATTAACCCAAGATGTTTAGTTTTCAGTGCAATTCCGAAGGGATTGTTGATTTTTCAACATTCATTGTAAAAACGGATATGAAAACAATGAAAAAAAATATGCTTCCGTATTCTGAAACTCATTAGAATAGATGAAATTCGAATTAATGAGTGTAGGAGGCATATGCATGTTTTCTCCTCTTTATCCATGTCCTATTAACAACAAGAAGACGTGACGTCCACTTGTTTGTGACTTCTGCCTGGAGCAGTTGTTGTCATTCCCTGATCAAAAAAAAATTTACACTTACTTTCTGAATTGAAGGAAATTGTCAAAATTTATAAATTTTTACTTTAACTTAGATAAAATTGATCCGCGGTATCATGATTTTGAATCGGAGTGGACTCCATACTGGATACAGCGTTTACGCCAGTTTTACGGAAAGGATTTGGCCAATCGTAAGCGTGAATTGAAGAGAGTTCTCAATTTACCATTCGGTCGCTCTCCAAGTCCAATAAGACAAGCGGACCAACAAATGCAACCAGAACCTATGCAATGGCAGCCGCAACCACAACCATTACCAATGTTTGGTGCTCCAATTATGAATCAAGATCGTCCGATGTCAATATTTACGGAGGATGCCCCAATTGTATCTTCAGAGCCTTTGAGTGTTATTTCAGTAATGCGACTGTTAACCGCTCTCGAAGATCAATTGGGTAGCTTAGGACCAAAAGCCGTTCAGCTTTTAAGCAGAGCGGTTTTATGTGAAAAGGTACATACACAAAAAGAAAATGTCTTTTATAGCATTTTTGATTTCTTCATTTGAGTGAAAACGTAAAAAACCCCCTTCCAATTAATCTAAGGGTTCACGTTGGCACGTAAGTTATTAATTTTAAGTAATTTATTGCTAAGCTCCTATTATTGGGAAGATTTAGGAATATTTTAAGAACAGATTGGTGTATAAACTCTATTATTAACACTCTTCAGAATGTGATTACAGTATATTAAATATACACTGTCTTCGCTGTATATGAAGACAATATTAAATAAAAGTACCAATTTACAACAGTACCTAATGCTACTTAGTAATAATGAAACTGTTACAATAATGTCACATACAGAAGTAGCGTGGAAAGTTAAAGAATTGCCGTTCTTTTTAAAAAAGAGGCAAGAGAATAGCTAATAATGCTATTTGTCATAGTTTTATTGCATCAATTTTTATTCTTTGCTTTGCTCTGATTGTTGAAGAAAGGACATACTTTGGACATTATCGATTATTTTCATAAAATCACGAATTGAAGGAACCTTTCAAAAACATAATCCAAGATATAATTTCGGTTCCCTTCAATTTTCCAGTTTTTTTTTTCTCGAAAAGGTAGCAGACAAACACCAACATCAACTGCCTTAAATTTTAAACGAAATTTATTCTCTAATTTATTTTTATATTAAAATATATAAGGTTATGAGGATAAAATTTTAGAAGGTAACGTTAGCAACTCATCGTGTTAAAAAGTCAATCTCTCGTATACCTGTAATTTATCTACAATGATAAAATCTTCTCAAAACGTGTAAGAAGCGTTTATTCGTCGAGAAGTAATTTGAAAATTCTTAATTCAAAGATACCTTGGGACCTAATTAAATATTGACTGTTGAAATTATTGAAACAGTGCACAGATATAGTTCTGCTTAAGTTTCGTAGTAATATGTACCATATTTACTACTAATTAAAATGATTTTTAAACCAATAGTCCATAAAACTATTGGTTACTGTCTAATCAGATCGGACTGTTGAAAGTACTTTTTGAGATTTCTATATATATTATGCACACAAAACAAGAGTTTAAAAGTTAATACACCAATCTGCCTTTAACATTTTAGGTAAGTAAGATCGAGAACTGGTAATCTTTCAGTACCAGCCACTGAATTCAAAAGTCCTTTCTTTATTTTTGTCAGTCTTCTATGTGACAGTTCTAAACCTTTTTCAAAAGCATGAAACCATTTTTAATCATTTTAAATTTAAAATAGGTAAATATTAAAATTAGTTAAAGATTTTTCTTTTCATTTGGGTTATGTATTGACGAGAGACATTTAATTTTTATTTTGGGAAGCCTGCAAATGTCAATCGGTTATAATAACAGTACAAGCATCATAAATTATAGCGATGTTTTATGTCCAATATTTCGCAGTCTCTTCGATTAATAAACATTCAAAATCACATAGGAACACACGTATGAAACTATTATGTGTTGTAAGTAAGAGAAAATCACAAATGAGATTTGCAGACATGATTATTAGTCATTTTGAGATTATATGTTTCCAAAAAATGTAGGAATAGAATATAATGCAAGCGAACGCTATCATCTATTTTAAATTAAAGTTCGCTTTATCTGTATGACGACAATTTATAAGTCGGCTTTGTGTGACACAATCACCAATTCGTTCTTACGAATGTTATTTAATATAAAATATTTTAATGTAACAAATAAGTAAGAAACCTATAAAAGTTGGTTAATTTTTGGGTGTTTGATTTTCGGTTTCGACTACATTTGCGATCGTGTTAATGCAGTTAATGAAATATGACACCAAAATAAATTATTTTTTACTGAAAATATAGTTTTTAGGTATCTGCTTGCTGATACACATGATTTAATGTACGTATGTGAATTGAAATGCTCAGTTATTCTAATATGGGGTTTTGTGAATTGGCGTTCAAAAACTTTTCATTGAAAACAAACCTTAAGCAAAGGCATTAAAATTTAAGTAGAATGTAAAATGTACAACACTGAGTAATTTATATATTGTCCACTTCGAAGAACTTACCAAAATAACGTATTTCAAAAATATATTCATGTTCTGCTTGGAAAGTTTCCCAAAATTTTACAGTACATTCAAATTTGACCTGGAGAACGTCGGAAATCATAAGTTTGGAGATATTGTATCGCGCTTTGTGATGTGTTTACAAGGAATCAGACTAGGAATTTCGTTAGAACAATAGTGATTTCGTCAAGTTTAATAGCATTTCTTTGAACTTTGTCCATGCACAAATATGAGAATTATATTCGAATCTAGGCCTGATGTGGGATTAATATATCAGTGCCAAGTCACATTTTACATCTTTGTAAGAACTCAAACATTTCTCATTTTTAGTGACTTGATCGATTCAACTAAGATTACTGGATATCACAATTCTTAAAACGTTCATAGAGTGCGAATTTGGTTTGGCACCATGGCATGGTGATCGTGTCACTCAACAAATTGATCCAACTCAGTCTTCATTCAACAGCATTGTGTTTTGGATGCACAAAACAATACAATTTTGTTCTACCTCAAACGAGGATTTTTGTTAATGATTCTAACATGTGTTCTCAGTTTATTTTCTTCGAGTTCCCACGAGAATGTAATACAGATTCAGAAGAGAACGAGAAATCAAGTGTTGTCAGCGAAACTACGAATAGTATTGAAAATGAGAGATTAATTAATAAAAAGAGACAGGGTTAATGAAAGAACTGAACCCTAAAGTACACTGGCATTTTAACGTAGGGGGATCAAAAGTAACTCCCTAGATTAGTACACGGATTGAATGTCTTGACAAAACACCCTTTTTTTTAAATAATTTTTTATTACTTCAAAAATTATTCTTTTAGAATGATAGACTTGTCTAGCCATCCGTATCCAAACAATTTTGCTTACAACTCTCCATAGTTTTCGCCGGCCTGAAGTTGACGTAAAATGACTAAATCAACCGTTCCATACAGGAACTCTCGCTTCAGCTGTAATTTGTTAAGTTGAAGTGTGGAATTTATTGATGTACATAGAATGTTCCGTCGATGTGACGAATTTCACGCAGAAAATTGTTTACAATTTTGGTACTTATAGCAATCCTCTCGGCAAATTCTCGGCTGGAATACTCATCCTGGTTAAGGATGTAAAATTGACCTTTTTCTGCTCTGATAAGTATGTAAAAAATACACCATATGGCATTCATGAAATGAAAATCCACAAAACTCAACTAACTAGCTAGCTCGAACTACTAATTTGGGCAAATTTCAAAACTAGACTGATTAAGCTAAACGGTTGTCGAGGTCCGTTATTTAAAATGTTGACATTTTTTTTTATTCAACCTTCTATACGTGTACTCCCATTTTTCGACCCATACAATACATTTTTTATTTAATTAATTTCGACGAAAATTTCAGAGAAATAGAAAATCCTTATTATCTCAACGGTAACTGTTGAGTCAAACTAGATTTAAATTATGAAACTCATAACAGAAAGTCAGACATATCTGCAAATTTTACATAACGTTTAATACGTTATTATTGTTAAAAAATATTGGTAAAGAACCAAACAATCGCGAATCAAAAGATCATGCTTCAAAACAAATCGGTTTTTAATTATTTTAAGGTAAAATCATAAAAAACAATAGGTAGAGAGCTAACAATTTATGAAAAAAGGTTGCTCTGCTATTACGTACATTCTCAATCACATCATTGATTGAGTCCTTGAAATACTTTTAAGTGTGACAATATAATAAATTTCTAGAGATATGTTTACAATCTTGATATAGTTTTTGGGTGCCAAAGAATACATACACATTAGGGAATAGCAAATAAGCCATCCCTAATATATATAATTAGTTATCACCTTCATGTAAAATTGATTAGAGAAACACCTGATTTTAGAAATTAGACATTTTCCTTTCATGTACCAGAAAAACATCTATTTGTGATGTGATCATCAGATGATAAGTACAATAACAAAAACTACTTTTAAGTACTTTTAATTCCAACGATGCTATAATTATGTTTGCTATTTGGTGCATGTTTTAAAAACAGAAAATTATTCACGAGTTATGATAACGACAGTTTTCAGCAAAAGCGACATTACATTATTGTTTAATATGATTACCATATGGTGGTTAAAAATATAACCATAAATATATGTATCTTGGACAGATTCCAATTTTCATTGAATTATACACGAAGCATATTTGAATACAATTGTATCCTGAATTTTGTGCACCTTAATTATACATTAAGAAACAAGCAATAAATTTTGCAGTGTCGACTGTAAAATATGAGAAGAAGCTCTTAAAAATCAGGCAATTGAACTTATTTGGTGTACATATACAATTGATTTAAATTTATATATGGAAATGAGCAGAAGTTTTATTGATGGGGATGAAATCGCAATATTGGAATCCGTGAATGATTTCGCAAAAGCAAACGGCAATACTACAAGATACGTGTTGAAAAATTTGAGAAATCTCAAATACTAAAAGGCTTCGGACGATTCCTTTGTATCTGTAATTTATAATATAAAAAATTAAAAAAAACGTTTAATTTGCAGCATTTGCAATTAAACGTATATTTTGATGCTTAAATTTTGAATGACAAATTCTCACGACATCGTAATTCACAATACGTTATTGTCTTTAAAAATTTATAGTCGTTAATAAGGTCATTGGAAGCAATTTTTCACGCTACTATTTAATGTTCGATGTTGTAAAATTCATCTGAATCAATTAAAAAGATCAGTTTCGTTGTAAAGGAATACAAAACAATACTCTCGTAGCATTGAGATGAATCTATAAATGATAATTTTGACAGACAAAAGATCACGCGTAAAGCTCTTGTGAATTAAATACATTAACGTCATTAATTGAGGTAATTTCCAAACTCGTGACGGTTAAAATATAAAGGAAATTAAATGATTTAATCCAATAATTACGGCAGTTCTATCTATTGGCACTTTTGTTGACAAAATTGCACTTAAAGCTAAAAGACAAAACAGACGATTCAACGAAATGTCGAGACTATAAAAAACTGCCATAGTTGTCTATTGAGGTGTTTTGGTAAGCAATAGCTTTTTACATGATCAACTCTAAAGGATGTTTTCTCATTAGGTGATACATGTTTATTCGAGTTGTAAGCAAACAACAGTCGTAAATATAATTGAATAAAAGCTTGCAATTTCGGTACACATATAATTTTCTTCGAGCTATATTGAACAAATTAACACAGCCGATTGATTTATTAAATCTTGGCTTTACACCCTTCGTTAAATACGGCAATTGAAATCAACTGAAAAAACGAATTTGTGAAAATGTAATATAGAACCAGTTATAAATAAGCAATATATTGTATAATATGCTAGAAATTCGATGTAATAATGAAAACTTTACAATAAGACACAATGAAATGAACATGCTTCAATGTCTCCCTAAAGTAATTTAACGATTAAGCGATATAGGATGTAAACCTTTTTGCCAGTTGAATAATGTGCTATAATATTCAACATTTACAATAAGTAATTTGAACTTGTTTTCTTTAAGTAGCAAATGTTTTGTGTATATGATATAAGTAAATGCGGCGGGAGCAAAATACATTGCACACGCAATCATATCACATTTAAATTGATTTACCAAATGTGTACTGTGTTATCTCACTAGAATAATGTTTGTATTTATGGAGGTTACGAAACATACACGGTATTTTTTTTTCTTAAATTTGAATCAATGTTTTTTTTTATCGTAGTGGGGGATTTGTATAACTGTCATTTAGAGAGAGAAGACTGACTTTTGAATTTCATTGGTATATTCCTATAGAGAACGCGAACACTACTCCTACGGTGGTGTAAATTAGTACATTAGACTTAACATTAGGCAATATTATTTAAAATTCAAGTTTAATAAATGTTTTTTTGATATCCATTTCAGGATAGCGGAAATACAAATGAATTACTATTGGATAACGACTATTATGTCTTCTTTGCAACTGTAAAAGAGAAATTCCGAGGACAATTACAGGCAAATGTTATTGAGCCTGGAAAAATTAAAGCTATACAACATTGCGTTAATGAGATTACGGCAATTCTTGAAGTCATGGAAAATGCTCTTTCAAAGGAGCGTGAAAGACGACGTAAAGAAGAAGAAAGGCAGAAGCGTATACAATTGGCACAACAACGTCAACAACAGCAACAGCAGAGACAGCAACAACAGCAGCAGCAACAGCAAGCAAAATTGCAACAACAAAAGATACAGGCACAAAGTTTACTTGAAACATTCAATGATTCAATGGTCATCGGACAATTAGGAGGTAATAATAGAGCTGATACATTTACAAGTAATGTTGGCAATAATAAGGGAAATATTCAAGGTTCTGGACCAGGTAATAACGAACCCAAAAATCAAGGTACACCAGGTTTAGCACGCAATCGGGGAGGTCGTAAACGAAACGCTGGAGGAGATGTCGCTGGTAGAGGTAATGCAAATCGAAATGAGGGAGGAAACGTTTGGGTAAGAAGTGCAGGAGGAGACTCTGGAAATGATTTTGATAGTGGAGCATTCTCGGGCGGAAATGATAATGCGGGAAGAAATTTCAGTGGCGGTAATGATAATGCGGGAAGAAATTTCAGTGGCGGAAATGATAACGCGGGAAGAAATTATGGTGGCGGAAACGACAATTCTGGACGAAATTTCGGTGGAAATGACAACTCTGGAAGAAATTATGGTGGTGGAAATGACAATTCTGGAAGAAATTTCGGAAGCGGAAATGATAACGTTGGTAGAAACTTCGGAGGCGGAAATGACAATTCTGGAAGAAATTTCGGAAGCGGAAATGATAATTCCGGAAG
The DNA here is from genome assembly GCA_964036015.1 of Leptarthrus brevirostris. Taxonomy (NCBI): domain Eukaryota; kingdom Metazoa; phylum Arthropoda; class Insecta; order Diptera; family Asilidae; genus Leptarthrus; species Leptarthrus brevirostris. The sequence goes on from OZ038372.1 coordinate 141,699,465, forward strand.
AAACTTCGGAGGCGGAAATGACGATTCGGGAAGAAATTTCGGTAACAATACTGATAATTTTAGTAGGAACTTTTCAAGTGGAAATGACAACACTGGTGGTGGTGCAAGAGGCTTTGGAGGAGGAAATGACAACACTGGTAGGGGCTTTGGAGGAGGAAATGACAATTCAGGAAGAAATTTCTCCAGCGGTGGCGGTAACAATTCAGGACGTAATTTTAATAGCGGAAAAGCGAACGCAGCTACCGGAAGAAATTTCAGCAGTGGAAACCTCAGCTCACGAAATGATGGAGACAACTTCAATAGCAGCGCACGAAACGATGGAGGAAACTTTAGCAGTGGCGGTAACTTTTCTTCAGGCGCTAACCAATCTGACAATTTCAATAGAAACTTTGGAGGTGGAAACGACAGATCTGGGGGAGGTGGTGGTGGACGGGGAAATTTTGGATCTGGAAATGATATGGGTCGAAATTTCAGCAGTGGTGGTGGCAACAGCGATAATTTTAACAGAGGCATTGGCGGTGGTGGAACTGGTGGTAATAATGATAATTTTGGCAGAAATTATAGCAGTGGAGGCGGAAATAGCAGTTTCAGCTCTGGCAATCTGTCGAGAGGTGGCAATAATTCCGGAAGAAACTTTGGGGGAAACAATTCCGGCAGAAGTGGTTTTGGCGGAAACAATAGTTCAAACAGGGGCAATTTTGGTGGAAACATGAACGCTCCAACCAGACTCATGGATAATAATAATGTTCGAGATGCCGCAGGAAATTTATTCTCCAGGAGGCAAGAGGGCGGCTTTGGAGGAGGCAACAGTGGCGGCGGTTTGGGAGGAGGAAGCTTCAATTTGGGTCAGAGCAGCAGCGGCAACTTTGGTCGCATGATGGGTTTTAACAGTAATTTTTAAAAATTAGATTACTTCATGAAGTATTAGGCATTTTACCTAAAAATATCCGTAACATTCGTATTTTACCTTTATGTGTTTAACAAGCGTAATAAAGTGTAGTTGTAGCCAATTTTGTTTGTTCTTTCTTTCGTTTTTTTCTTGTTAATATATTAAAGTTGGAAAAACTACTCGAATGTGTAATGCGATAAAAATCGAAGTTCGTCTGAAAGCCTCAAAATTCTTAGGTTTGGGATAATAAAAATTTTAGTTTTTCAGATAAGAATTTTATGAGTGTTCTAAGTCGTATTTTGTTATTGCTTTCAATTCTTTTTACATTCCCCTCGATTGATATTACTCGACATCTGTAACAAGTTCCCCTGTATATTACAGGTAGGTTTTAAATAACTGAATTTTTATTGGCACCTTTTTTTAAAAAAAAAAGCAACGAAAGAAGAGATTTTCATCAAGGGGTCTAGATCGGTACGTATGAATATTTTAATTTTTTATAGTATAATATAACTGAAATAAAATTGTTAACCATCTTGTACTCGTTTAACAGAAAAGGGCCTGTTCATAAACGCAGGTTTGCGCTGCAGCAACTCGTTGGGTTCAGCTGAAGTTCGCAAATCTGCGTTTTTAAATAGGACCAAAGTTTAACCTTAGAATAGATACTATTATCATGTTAAATGTGCTCTCCTCGGAAAAGAGAACAGTGCCATTTAGAGTGAGGCCAGTCGACGTGATCTAGAGCGAATTGTAGCCTAAAAATGAAACAAAACTAACACTTCTTTCATAAATCAATACTTTGATAGTAAGAGAAGCTATTCTTTGCAAATTTTGCTCCGTCAATAACGGTTTTGTGACTGGACGAAAAGCGCGCAAATTATTTTCAATCTGATTGTGCTCGAGCCCACTTCCTTCTTTCAATTACGGGGACAATTCTTTTATCTTTAACTTGAGTGGTCGACCACCCGAATGTATTGTTCTTGTGGGTCCCATTTCGCGATATATTTTGATAATGTGACCAACAGTACACCATGGAAAACCGTATTTATTTGCAACAGAATTTTGTGCGCCATTGTTCCAAGTACTGAGAAATTTTTTGAAAACTACGAAATGTTATTTAAAATCAACACCACCATTGCCTGTGACAGAACTGAATAAAATGAACCAAATTGCACAAGTTCAGTCGATTTCGCATTTCGTTTTTAAATTTCAGTGAAAGAAGTTGTTGCTTTTGTTTTCCACAGGCCTTTAGATTATTGTAATAAAATTATCGTACTACCTTTAATAATAATGGTTTTTCAATATTTCTCGTAAATGTATGACGTGTTGCGTTTGGGCCTATTCATAAACGCATATTTGCGCAACAAATGCACAATTCAGCTGAACCGAATGAGTTGCTGAATCATGCAGCTGCAGTGCAAAACTGTGTTTATGAACAGGCCAGGCCCCTAGTTTTGCACAATACTATATAACATTATTGACGTACGCGACTACTTTTTCGAGTTTTACAAGTATCTCGTTCAGGAATATCAGGCATAGTAGGAGCGAAAGGACGCAGCTTTATAGCGTGTCTCGATGTTCCCTTTTATTATTTTATTTACTTATGAGTGAGATGTGTCTGTAATCGGAGGTTGCCGCTCAATTTCTTACCAACTACAGATATAGTACAGTGCAATTAGGTTTATACCTCGGAACCCAGCTACGATGAAAGGATTTAGATGTTTCCGGATTTTTTGAATTTCTTATACTAAAAAGTTTACATTTTGAAACCTTCCGCTGTTTTTTTTCTAGTATAGTATATGTTGCTATTTCTAGTATAGTACATTCCTTTTACGGCTGTATCTATTTTTTTTCTCGAGAATAACGTCCTTGAAAAGTAGCTATTGCAGGTATAGAAAAGGGAGTAGGAAGTGATAGCGGGGATAATGGAGAGCACGAGTGGCAGATGTTATTTTGCTCTGAAAACAGTTTAGTATGGTGCTAACGTTATTTTGAATATTTTGTGCAGTGTTTGTTGAAATTCTCAATTATATTTGCCAATAAAAACATATTCATCGTGTGTCGTTACAGCGATAATATTATATAGTAAGAAAAAAAATTTCATTTGTACATTTTTTGTTTTATCTTTTTCATTTTCGACTCCGTTTACCAATTTTTCTAATATTTCTTGTTACAGATAATTATTAAGTATGAGTAGTCTCAGTAAGAATATTGATTCAGCAGATGTTGAAGAAAATTTTTGTTTTCTTTGCGAAAAACTTGGATCTCAAAGCAGAAATAATCTAGGTTCCATTGTTGAAATTAAAAGAGGATTGGGAACTTTAAAACAAGCTTCTGAGGAGAGAAATGATGAATTATAATAATACTTAAATACGTGTATAGTTGTATATGCTCATACATCATGTCGGCAGAAATATATTAATCAAAAATACAGAAATCATATTCTGGATCGTCCCACTTCATCGGATTTTTTGCCGTTTATATATCACGGGATCTTATTTTGGAAAAAATCAACGAACTCAAATCGGACTTTTCCTCTGGTCCTGACGGTATTCCTCCAGCCTTCGTCCAGTCCTGCTCCCATGCCCTTCTTACTCCATTAGCGATTCTCTTCAATAGGTCCCTTCAAGCTGGTAAATTTCCTGCATTGTGGAAGTGCTCTTTTATAGTCCTATTCATAAAAAGGGCCATAAGAATATAACAAATTATAGACCTATCGCAAAGTTATCTTGCATACCTAAATTATTTGAATCAATTGTGAATTCGCAGCTTATAGAGCGTTGTATTGGCTTAATCTCTCCCAATCAGCATGGGTTTTTGCCCGGTAGATCAACGACTACTAACTTACTTTAATTTACCTCCCACGTTATTTCTGGCTTCGAGCAAGGCATGCAAACTGACTGCATATACCCGGACTTCAGTAAAGCCTTTGATAAACTCCCTCACTCCGTAATTATGGGTGCTTTCGTTAATGCATATTTGCGTGCGCAAATATGCGCAAATGCAAGAAATTTGGGGTACTTTCATTAATGCATGTTTGGCGCATATTTGCTTTTGCATAAAGTTCATTAAAGCAAGAAATCAAAACATGCGTTTGCACAAGGTTCATTAATTCAAACGTGCGAAGCAAATGAGCGCAAGTTCTGCATACATTTTTAACTGCGTGCGGCTCTTATGTTTAAGGAGAAGAATGAAATTTTAGGAAAGCCAACGCCGGTTCTGCTTTTATTTACTAGTATTTAGTTCATATTAAAATGGGTACTGTAATTTAACTAATTGTATAAATAATTAATACCATTTGTAATTATGGCCAAGAAGTTCACTAATGCATGCATGCATACAGGCGCAAAATGGCTTGTTGCAAATGTCACGAAAGCAAATTTCTTGCATTTGCGCACGCAAATATGCATTAACGAAAGCACCCAATGTATGCAGAACTTGCGCTCATTTGCTTCGCACGTTTGAATTAATGAACCTTGTGCAAACGCATGTTTTGATTTCTTGCATTAATGAACTTTATGCAAAAGAAAATATGCGCAAACATGCATTAATGAAAGTACCCTATATTTGAACTGCTGGCTGCTGGCTTACACCTCAATTTTGAGAAATGTGAGGCTAACTTTTTCCAGGAGCCCTAATCCACAAATTTCGGATTACAACTTTGCGGGGAATGGTCTTCGTCGTGTGCTGTCCGTAACTGACCTTGAGGTCAAACTTAATAGGAAACTTGACTGTGCTCTGCATATTAACTATGTCGTGTCTAGAGGCAGTTTAATCTTCGGCTTTGTTAAGTGTTGGTCTAGAGAGTTCTCGGATATACCAACATTGATTCATTTGTACTGTTCCTAAGTTACACCTATTTTTGAGTATGCATCTCAGGTCTGGTCGCCCTACTACGCTGTTCATTCCAAGCATATTGAATCGGTGCAGCGTAATTTTCTTAGATTTACGCCAAGAGGGTTCCCATGGGACGATCCGCTTAGACTCCCGCCTTACACCAACCGCCACCGGTTAATCGGTTTGCACTCGCTTGATAAAAGGAGCAAAGTCGCTGACTTGGTGTTTATTCATCAGCTCTTGAACTCTAATATAGACTCAGGTTCGCTTGTTAGCAGTGTTTCCTTCAGACAGTCCCAACATAACCTTCGAAGACTTGCTTTACTGCATGTTGAACCATCGAGACCTAATTATGGCATGCATAAACCAATTAATCGTTTATGTAGGGCTGTTAATTCATGTCCTAATTTTGATATAACTCTCAGTAAGGTGTTGTTTAAGAACTATCTATTTTCTGTGCTCCCGTGACTCTCTGTTTGCATGGTGTGTGCGGGGTTTCCTTGCTTGTTTCTTCCTGTTTCTTTCTTATTTTGTTATTTACGATAGTAAAAAAAAACTCACTATGAAACAGTGTAAAAAGCAAAAAACGCCATTTGCTGAAAAACGGTCCAAAAAATGCAAGAAACTGTTGCTGCCGTCCACACGTCATTGCCACAGAAGGATTCTTTCTTTCTTTCTGCCGAAAAATGCAACAAACAAAATACTCGGATTATTTCGTCCGACATCAAGACTGCCAATAAACAGGGAAGACTGGTTTCTACGGCAGCACACCCCGAAGCAGTAATGGTATTTGCTGGGATCACTTACGATGACATGACACCCCTGGTTTTCATTGAACAAGGTGTCCGTATGAATGCAGAGTTATAGAAGAGATGTTCTCTGGAAGCCGTTGCGGAACCGTGCGCACGGGAAAACTTCATGTACCATTCAGCAAGACCTCATATTGCAAAAGTCAATATTGAATGAATCAAAGACCATTCCTTAGAATTTATTGCACCAGACCGACCACTGACCGGCCTACTCCCCCCCGATTTGAATCCAATGGATTACAGTATATGGGGAATTCTGCAGCCCAAGGCTTGTGTTAAGCCTCACCGAAGCGTAGATTTAAAGCGGTTTTTGCAAAAAACATGAAATGAAATCTCGGTGGAAGTGCTACGAATTAAATTAATTAAGAAATATTCATAATGCTTTAGTTTTTGCCGTATTATATGAATTATAAAAATATGTTGAGTTTGAATAAAGTTATAATTAAGAACATAAGATGAAAGTTTATATTTCGCACCCTGTAAAAAAATATATATTAACAAGACCAATACATGTTCGAACATTTTTATTCCATTACTATTATAGTATGTCATATTATTAGATAAAATCATCATGTAAAACTTAAAAGTATTAATTGTTGAATCCGCGATTCATACCGCCCCTGAAGGAATTTCCAGTGTTCATATGATGGTTTCCCCGAAAGCCGCCACCAAAACCTCTACCACCACCCATACCAGGATGAGTCATCATTCCCATTCCACCCGGGTTTCCAATTGGATAATTGGGTGCTTGGAAATTGTTGTTGTTGTTGTTGTTGTTGCCGCCGCCACCACCACCACCACCAAAGGGAACATTATTAAAATTATCATTACTGCGGAAGCTTTGACTCGCTCCGCTTTGCCAAATACCACCCTTTCCTCCAGTGAACTGATTTGGCTGTTGTGGTCTACCGATATTTGGCCCACCTGGATACGGTCCATGTTGACCTTGTGGATTACCCATGTTTCTGTTAGTTCTGGGATCATTCGGTGGACCGCCGTATGGATTGCGGTTAGGAGCAGAATCACCCATCTGATTATTCATATTTCTCTTGTTATTTCTCATGTCGTTCGGCTGATTGTAAGGATTACGTCGCGTTGGAGCATTCTCCATTGGAGGATTTTGATTACCTCTAGCTTCATCTTGTACATTGAACAAATTTCGGGGTGGCGGAGGTGCTTCAATAATTTCCTCTTCATCGCCGCTTTCGTTAGATGGCATGCTTGGGGGAGGAGGATTATATTGATTGCGTTGCGGTGGAATGTCATTCATTTGCCTTGGTGGCATACGTCTGCCAGGCATCATTTGATTGTTTGGCGGATCAAAAACATTACGGCTGGGGTGATTGGGATGGGGATGGTGAACGTTTTCCATAGGATGATTGCCCATGTACATTGGTGGAGGTTGATTACCAGCAAACAGATTTCGGCCAGAATTTTGCCTCATGAAATCTTCAAACATGTTAAGTAGTGTTTCCAGATCGTTAACAGCTTTATTTGCTGCTTTAACTTTGGTTCTTTCCACAATGTTCGCCATCAGTTGCCCTTTGAGCTTCTCTTTAGCCGTTACGAAGAATACGTAAAATTCTTTTTCCCTCATCAGTTCATCTGCAGGCTTGTTGCGTTCCTGCAAAAGGGAAAATTGTTATTATTTAATCTAAAAAGGACACATAAATTATCTGTTTTTGATTGTATCATCATACTTAACTGACGTCTATAAAACTGATTAAACATTTCAACTGAAGTACCTGAATATCAATATTTGAATAATAATCGGAATACTACATCATAAAACCATAGAAAAGTTTACAATGTCAACTTGCCTCTCAGTCCTCTTTTATCCATGACAGATTTGATGTTTTTGTCAAATTTTGTTGTCTCCACGTTTGGCATTTAGAGAGGTTCACTTTCAAGGATATCAAATTCAATTCTGAGTTTGCTGAATGACTGTTTAAAAAATTGTAATGCTCATATTTTGTGCGCGGTCGAATATTATCATGGTAAATAATTCAAGCAACTTTTCGTAAACCTTTAAGTCGTCTATACGTAAACGCGACGAATGTCCAATTCAATTGACGCAATTTTTAGATTTGATTACATGGAACAAAGTCAGGCAAATTATTTTCTGCATATTATATTGAGATTTTAATTATAGCTTCAGAATAATATTTTTTATTACTGGCTTCAATTAAATTGGAAAAATTGTCTGTACTGTCTACTCTACTGGATGAACATCTAAAAATAGTGGAGTCCGTTCGTCTAGCGTAAAGCTGGAACAATATTGTTGCGATTTTTAACAAACAAGCCAAATATGTGATATTGAGCTCAACCATTGGCCTTTATGCAAAAAAAAAATGACCAAAAGCTCAGACTGAATATTTTATACGAAAAAGTAAGATTGGTCTAAAGATCGACCTCACTTTTCATATAAAATATTAAACGAAAGCTTTTGCTAATTTTTTTGCCATTGTAACCGTCAGAGGAGAAGAAGTTCCAAATTCAATGTTTGTTTTTGTATTGCAACAACAAATGTTAGCAGTTTGGAAACTTTGCAACAAATACAATGATTAGTCTCATTGTGGAGTGTCATAAAAGGTGTCTAAAATTAACGTTAAGTACTGAAATGAACTAGGGCCATTAGGAACAGTCGAAGACAATGGTGAAAAGTGCTGCCGAAAGAGGGGAAAAATGTTGACATTTTTAAAAGCTTCCATAAGAGAAATCACTACTGGAACAAATAAAGTGTCCTTAATAAAAAAACAACCAGAATCTCAGTTTTTCTACAATGCAGTGTTAGCTAGACGTGATAGAGTCTTAACAAAAAAGAATCACATTTAAGATAAAGACACACCTAACGCGAAGTCCGTCAACAGCTAAAAAAAATTGTACCGTGCGCCACAGATGCTTCTCATCTTGCTTAGATTTCAAGATTGCTTAACGAGCATGCCGGAATTCATATGCTAAAGGCGATAAAAAGTTCGGAAGAATTGTCAGTTTTCATCAAGAAGTAAAAAAGCAAAAACAGATCTGGAACTGTCATGCCTCCCTTCAAGTCTCCAGTTTGATTAGTGCGAGTACAGGTGATTAATGATTAGTGATTATTGAGAGTGATTAATTCAGACGTGTAGTGCGAGTAGTGTATAAAACTATTTTATAGTTGTTACGCTTAGTAAAATCAGTTAATTGTCAGACTTCGAACAGACAACAACCTTAAAAATGGACGAACAATCGCGTTTGCAAGTGCAGGAAGTAATAAAAGAAATATTAAACGTAGTTGTGTCCAAAATCGAAGAACACGTGGAATCGGAACTTGCAAGACCAAAAAGGTTATGGGAACGAAAGTGGATAAGTAGAAGACCCATTCATGGCGATAGCTACCATCTCCTTAAAGAATTGGCTTATGAGGATCCCATGGAATATTACTATGCACACAGAATGACTGAAGACTCGTTTAATGATATTTCATGTTTTAGATATTCTTGCACAAATTTATAGGTTGTGTCTTCGCTCCACTTTGCTATTATAACGAAATACTGCATACAACAGCTTTCCCTGCAAAGCGCTAGACACCTAACTAAACAACTACTCGTAAAAAATAGAACACGCTCCTAATTATTCTACTTCGCTAATCACTCGCACTAATCAATTGCGGTCCAAACGTGTTTAGTACTAATCACTAATCAAAGTGTAAACAGGGCTTTAATGTGAGTGGAGTAGTAAAGTGATCAGACTTGGAAGGCATACTCAAGAATGGGTCTAACAGGTACATCGATTGTTGAATTCCTTGGACCGTACCTTCACGAAAACTAAAGTACCATTGTTGTTATTCACGATAGAATTGATATATGTCAGAAAATAAAGAGTGAGAAATAGTTATAATACCCAAATCTTTGATTTTGCCAAGTCTAGGTAGTAAGCATCTGCACTGCAGCTGCATAATTCAGCAATACACTCTGTTCAGCGGAATTGCGCAGATGATACGCAAACCTGCGTTTATGAATGAGCCCAATTTCTTGCGCAAAAACGACAAAGCAGTGCACTTGTAAATAATCAAGAGAAGGCGATTGCTAAAACACAGTTGTGGAAGACGTCCAAGTCAGAACTAAAAAAAAGCGCAACCCTTATCACAAGAGATGGTAGGAATATATACGATGTCTTAGCATCGTCAACATCAAAAAGAATCAAATGTCTTCCCATAAGAACCCCTGCCGAGTACATAGTTTGTCAGAAAAGGCGAAACGAAGTAATACACGCTTAGTGCCATCAGTCATTAAATATGAAGATACCTTCGACACGAAAACAGGAGTAAATCCAATAAAGATGGGATAAGAAGCTTTGCTAAAATCAGTACAAATGCAGTCGAACAGGATTACAATAACTTGAAAATTTCAACAAATTAGTCACAGTACAAAACCATACATACTGAGGAGGACAAAGAAAACATCACACGCAAGCAATGGGCGTGTAATTATAGAAGACATGTTGATTATCTATTTCTATGTAGGAGTATAATCAAAGAAAGTTAAGGAAAAACAACAATTGGTGGATAAATTAAATAAATTACAGACAGGTAACAACACTTCACAAGAACGTATGCCATTAGGACTATTGTTAAAACTATCAGCCAAGTTAGTGATGTATTATAATACAACATTATAATCAACTAAGAGGACTTATGCTCCTGAGTAGTCAGATGAAGCTTCGTCAAGGCAATAAAGTCCTTAACACTACTAGAATCACACACATAATGACGTATTATGCAGCGCCCTAGACGACCACCAATCGCGACGAATTAGGTAGGAACTCTTTAACCACCTAACGCACCTGGAATATGCCGACGATGCATGTCTCCTATAAAACAAACAAAGTCATGTAGCCCAAATGTTCGAAGCCCTGAGAAGGTCGCAGAAAAGGACTTAAGACCAATGCTGATAAAACCAAACTTATGAGTTTGGACTCCAGGAGACAAAAAAAATCTGTTCTGTTGTATGGCTGTTCAAGATGGAAAGTGATGTGTCAAATATCATCTAAGCTACATGCCTTTGTCAACCGGTGTCTCCGGTGCATCCAGTATTCGCAGTCGAAAGTGGCAATTGATAGGCCACACGCTCAGAGCCAAACAACATCGCACAGCAGGCTCTAGGTTGAAATCTCCACGGAATCCAAGAAAGACGCCGAATTGGACGACCACGGAACACATGGAGAAGATCCGTTAAGAGGGAAGGTACCCAGATGAACAAATCGTGGCCACAGTTGAAGGCGTTGGCGCAGAACCGGACCAGGTGGAGAGTCGGTGTAATAGACGCCCTATGCCTTACAAGGGGTTAAAGCAACCAGAGAGAGAGAGAGAGTATCACAGCAGCCTTAATGAAGTCATCAGTAGTTAGTAACACTTAAAGAGTTCCTACGTCATCTAGGCTCATTGAAGACGGATACCCGCCAGAGTTACGCTTTGAATTTGCAAAGAGCCAATGTTCATTTTCGATATTTTCTGTACTTGCTATATATGAGTATTATTAAGTGATAAGTATAAAATTAAGTGTAGTATTAAAAAAGACTTTATGGCTTGGTGATAATTTTGTGCAAATCTTATGCGAACTTCATTTATACGCTTATGCGTATTTTTAATGATTTTTCGGCTGCATTGAAAGCGATATTAAATAAATTGTTAGTGCTTTTTGTTATTTGAAGTAAACTGAACGTGAATCAATCCGTAACGTAAGGGCAAATTTTTAGCTAGGGATGTCAAATCGGAAGGCGTTATCCAAAAATTCCTCAAATTAAAGGAAAATTATGGTAAAAACAAGAAGTTGACATTAAGACAAAGGGGACAAATTAAGGAAAATGCAACAAAAGAAACACAAAGTGCAAAAACGTCCATTGCTGAAGCAGCATCACAGAGGCTCGTCTACAATTTAAGCGAGAGCACATGCAATAGGTTGAAGAGTGGTCGAAGATTATTTTTTCGCATGAGAAACATTTTTGACTTTGATGGTTCGGACGGTCTATTGCCCGGCAGAGATTTAACCCCATGGAAAACTTGTGGGGGGCACGGCAAGGCTGGTTTATGAACGTGGTCGACAATACAACATTCCGGCCTTGAAAACAGCCATTTCAAATCCACAGGTCAGGATCACATCAACTTATATCGAAAATTTAATAATTTCGATGACTTATCGGATTTTCGAGGCAATTAGAAATGCAGGAGGCCAAACCAAGCATTAACATTTTTTTTTATTATTACTTTTCTTGCTTTTATTTCCTTTAAAAATTCCACTGTGCGTATAATTGAATTTCGCACTTATTTTTTGTTAAAAATTGTTAATTGATTGCTTGGAATACTTTAGGTCTATTTTTGATCCTTTGTAATTAACTCAATTTTACCAATTGATTTCCTTAAATCGAAAAGATTTGGGGTGCGTATTAATGAATTTCGCTCACTGTATTTCTGCATATTTGATTAAACAATTTTGGAAACCGAAGTCTACTCTAAATTTGGCTTTGATCCCATATTTTTACGCAGCCCTGTATATGTCATATATCCAACAATGAATTAAAGGAAACAGCTTGTGAGAGGATATGATCTGAATAAAATTCATACATGGCAAAAAAACTTAGTTTAAATAGGAAAATAATACAATTAAGTTCAAGGCCGCGATAAAATGTGCTTGCTGGAACAAACAGTTCCGACCCATATTTTAAGAAGGACCCAATGTCTTGATTTACTTCTGATGTGGACTGATGAATTTGAAATCTATAAAATAAGGACCTAACCATCATTTTTGTTTTCTAACTACAGTGCTTTAATAGATTTATTATAAGTGTTGCGTCAACTAAACAGTCAAGGCATTAAAACTGGTCTTATCAAATCGAATCTGAGAAATATGATTTAGGATTGCGACATCTTAAAATAAACGAACAGTGAAATCATCCAGCAGAAGAACTTAATAGAATAAACTTAAAGTACAACTGTTTTATAAAATTATAAGAACAATTTTTAAATCAAGTGTCCACAAATCAAAATAAAAGTAGCGTCAAATTGAATACCACTCTAAATGCCAAATATGTAAAATTTACCTCTTGTTCAAATGTTTGGTCATTAAAAGATTTATTGGAAGAAAGTAGACAAAATACCATTCCAAACATTTAATGCTGCCTGAGCTCCTCCTCATAATGTAAGTAATATAAATTTTTACCAGGCATTCTTGTTTGTTGCAGTTTTATAGAATTTTTTAAATCTCTTTCTGCCAAGCTAATTTTCTTATATTTCTTTTATGACCGGAATCCTTATGTGGAATTCCCAACATAATCTGTATTTGTTTCTCTATATTGAAATATTTCTTTTATCATTCTAGCAATCCATAGCGTCGTTTTATTAGGGCTTATTAATTTTTATATTCAGCAAGAAGCCTGAAAAAACGACATCCAAATCTACTTGATACGATCATTCATTTACATTAATGTTGGTGCTTGAAAAATTATATCAAGTATCCTTTCCCTTCCTCATAATATTTCATTAGAATTATTAGTAAATGAAATCCTTTGCTTGGGACAGTTTTCATTAGTTCTGTCTTCAATTTAGATTTTGTAAGTGCAAAAATATTTCATCCTTCCTTATTTCTGTTAAAATTTACTACTCTTAATCTTCCCTAATGTCATGTCATTTAAAGCCATATTAATCTCCAAATGTATGGCTTATGTTTTCCAATTGATCAGATCATAAATTAACAATAGATCGAATATTTATATCCTCCAGAAATGACTACAAATTAGTAGATTGTGCCAATATACCTTTTCAAATAGTACTGCTCTGCTGAGATATTCAAGAGCTTTTGGTCCTAGGCTGCCAAGTTGATCCTCCAGTACAGTCAATTGCCTTAAAACCGATATAACACCCAACGGTTCTGGGGGTGCCGGAATGAATGCGCTTTCCTCATCTTCCTCAAGACGTCGAGATCGATTCCTGGGAGATCGTGAATATCTCCTCCTTGCGTGATATGACGATTCCGGAGATGGTGATCTATGGCGCGGTCGTGAACGTGGTCTTACAGGTGACCGTGGCCTTCTTCGCCTTATTGGACTCGGAGATCGTTTGTCATATGGCAAACGTAGCTTTCGCTTGATTTCAAATTTATGCTTTGAAACTTCCTTTTTGTGCATACGCTTCAAGAGATCTGCCCAGTAATCTAACCATTCGGGCTTAAAATCGTAATAATTTGGGTCGATATTATCTAGCAAGTGGAAAAGAAATGGAGAAATCGATTTAATTTATTTTTTGCTTTCTTATTAAATAATTATTACTTAAAAAAACATTTCTCTATATTTCTAAATATGTGGGAGAAATTGTGTGAAATTATTAAGTACTGTTCCTAATATTTCATGCAATTTCACAAAATTTCTTTAAAAAATAATTGTTTTCGTAATTATTTATCTCGAATCTCTTTTCTTTCATACAACATACATTTTTAAAATCTTTTAGTAAAGTAAACCAAGGCGGAAGATGTTTCGAGTTATTTGCCCTCAAAATAAAATAATTTCAAAAATAATATATCCTTGATCAGTTGCTTTTGTAACAGCGTAAAACAAGCTAAAATAATATTCCATATTCCACTTGTTCCATTTATTATGTTATTCCAAGTAAGTTCCAAACTAAATTAAATAAATAAATTAAATAAATATCAAACCTACACATAATATATTAAAATTATATTTGATTAGCCTTTTCCATTGTCAACATCTCGCTTCTAGTCGAATTTTTTAACAGTTATAATATACAATACATTTCACTAGTAAACTCTAAAGCAGTATGTTATTTCAATCACTACAGGCGATGTTTTAAAAGTAGGAAAACGGAGAAAATTGTTAAACTTTACTAGTATCTGTTTAACAAATTTTGTCAATAATAATCAAAAACTTCTAATCGGTTGAAAATGGTAATGTTGTTACGTAAAGATTTTATCTGACGTATTTTCGTTATATACCAAAGTGTCTCCTTATATATATCTCCCTAGGTCCTGTAAACTCTTGTGAAGCATGGGGCGGGATAACAATTTCACCCGATTCGAGACAACGATTGCACGTGGACCTGCAATTTAAAGTTGATTCCGAACCACTGACATTATTTATGCAACACCCATGGCCTTTTTATCGTAACATGTTAGTAGAAAACAACCATGAGTCGCCGTCAGTGGAATTCGGACCGTGGACCTCCGGATTGGGAGGCCGACACGTTATCACTTACTCCATCGGCGGCTTAACAAGTCAACCACGGCCGTTTGTGCTAAGGCTATGAGCAAATTGAGAACATATTATGTTGGCGCCGAGACAGTTTAAAGTCCTGCGCTTTACGCCCCAGAAGTAGTGTGCGCAATTAAATAAAAAAGTTTTAATTTTTGGCTTGGATATACAGGCTCGCATGAACAAGGCTCGAGTTGTATTTAATAATCTTGCTGAGGTATGTTGCAATAACATCTCCAGACACACAAATTTTCGGATCTTTGAATCGAACGAAAAAGAAAGTCATCAGTCAAATAACATCTAAGCTAGAAGTCTTTGTCAACTGGTGTTTCGGACCATGCTTAAAATACTAAGAACCTAAAGAAAGACACCAACTTGGATGACCGCACAACACATGGAGAAGATCCGCAAAAGAAGGTATCCAGTTTAAAAATATCTTGGCAGGAGTTGAAGGCGTTAGTAGTAGATGCCCTAGGCGGGATTAATGGAACCAGAGAGAGAGAGAGAGAGTGTGACTTGGCAAAAAGAAAATGGTTTGAATGGAACGAAAGAGTGCGCTGGCAGTGAAATGGCATTTTATTCGACCTAGAGAAAATTTAGAGTTCGCAAAATTCAAAATTATTTAAATTTATGTCTAGCGCCTCAGGTAGTGAATTGGCTAATAGTGCATTATTTCCGCCACCGATGACAAGTAGCCATAGTTACATAGTTACTTACTTTATTGTTTTGGTGCGCTCGGCGAACTTTTTCTTGTAGAAAAAATGGATCAAGAAATTTTCATTTAATTTTGCTTAATTTTGATTTCTAAAGTGATGTGGCCTGTTTTTTACTTAACTTGAAAGCATGAAAGCATGAAAAGACATTTTTTTTGGTTAAAAAAACAAATATGGGGCGCTGCAGGGCCCTGAATTTGGCCCCTCCAAAAAAACGGGGCTTCATGGTGTTCAAAGTTCCAGCCCTTTCAATGATCTGAAATCAAAACATATGTCACATTTTTAAAGTAAATGCTTGTGGTTATCGTTCTGATCAAATTCAAGTCGAAATTTCAAAAACTGTAGAAATGGCGGGACATTTAACGTGGATTTTCAAATTTTCCATGTTTTTTCGACTTGAAGGGGCCGTAACTTTGCCCTTAATATCGCGAAAGTCTAAATGTGGTCGGTACGAGAATCACATGTTGGCCGAACATTTTAAGCCACGATTTGCTGGAATTGAACGATTTTTAGATACTGAAGCACTGCACACCAGCTCGAAATCTCTAGGGCAGATATGATAAAAAGGTTAACATAGGGTTATTCTAGAGGCTTCCAAATATTGAAAAATGCAAAAAGAAAAAAATCTATATTTTGAAGCTAACACACTTGAAATCCCCCTTAAGACTCTGAGACGGACTTGGATCAATTCGTTGAGCGGCACGACCACCATGCAGCAATGGGTCCCGGGTTCGAGACAGGTCTCCCCGTAAGCTTTTATTAAGAAATTAAAATAATTCACTCCGTCTCTGGACTGTTGTCCAGAGTGAATTTTTCTCACTTCCCTTAAGCCCTCCGGCAAAAGCGAAATTTTTTTTGGTAATGCAAAAACTGTCAATGAGTGTACATTAAACACTGCCCGCCGACTATTCTAGGAGTCTTTTCTTTATGCGGATCTTCGTATACCCCTTCCCTTGTTGGCAAAAATAAAAATCACTTAAATGAAAACTTCGATATTCACAACTTAAAAAAATTTGCCGAAAGACAAAACTCCAAAATTTCTACGGCTGACTTCTGTTCTTAACGAACTCTTGTTCTTCTTCCCGCCTTCACAGCTTCACGACGTCCCACCACTTACTTCCCAATTCTTTTTCTGTTCCCCAACCGGGCGTTAATTTCCCCTCTTGATATTATGGCGCGGACATCCATGATTATGGTCATCACCATATTCGAAATTAGCTTCGAAAAGGCGGTTATGACTTAAAAATTTTAAATTTTTACCAAAGATTACTTTAATTTTTGAAGTTCTCAGACTTCCTGGGCTTTTAGCTCGAAATTGCTTAATAAGTTGTCATACACTGACAAAATTTTACCAGTTCACATAACATGATTTTGGTGGGAATTCAGTGCGCAACGAGTTTCGAACTTTTCTAAGCATTATATCAAACAAAACACAATACTTGAACCTGTGTGCAGCTACAAATCATGTTTCATTGACCAGTGGACGATCGAAATCGCTATTAGAATTTTTAATATAACTGCAAAATTCGTGAACCAGTATTTGCAGCTTATCCTACAGAATCATTGAGTCGAAGTCAAAAAATAGACAAGTGCAAATAAGAATAAGTCAGAGGACAAGCATTATATAGAGGAAAAAGGTTGGTTTAAGCTTATATATAAAAAACAAAAACAAATAACAAAAACAACCGAAATAATAAGATTAACATTGTCAATTTACGAGGTTATATTTTTGAAGTGCTTTTGTAAAGAAACGACCTATAGGTTCCGTTTTTATCTTTTAAACCTTTTATAGTACGGAAACCTAAAAACATCTGAACAATCGACGCGATAGAAATAACATACTGTGAAAAGAAAAAACGCTATTAGTCAATAATTGCTAAAAAAACGTAAGTCAATTCTCGTAATTCGATTAGACTAAATCATCGACGTTTCCATATAAATAAATCCACATTATCTTTTAAAAATTTATCGCCAGCTTAATTTGTATTATATTTTGATCAGTAGTCTTTTACTACTATAACATAGCTCTACCTCATGTTTATTTTATTTTTAAATTTTTTTACATAATCTCGCTGTGCCACAGGACAAGTGCCAGTGAATTAAAAAGTCAGGAAAATTCTCCTGTTAAAAACTACTATTTCGTATTTACATAATAAGCTATGTTGTGGTATGGTTGTTTATTGGATTCTATTTCTGATATCCAAAACGTAGTATTGTAATATTAACATAAGATAAATAAATTAAACAATTAAAACTGTACGGAACCTATCAATTCTAAATTCGTTTATTGCCTTGTTATAGCCCCTCGCCTTGGTTGAAAATTAAAACTGTTTATACTGAACTATTAAAAGCACAACATAAATACATTTATACAAACCTTTTTCCAATTCTTTAGATCGACGTCTCCAATACCTTCTCCATTCACTATCATAATCAGGATGATTTTCCGGAACTTCCTGGTATTCCTCATATTCTCGATCAAGATCATCAAGAGCAGCTCCAAGCATTCGTCTGTATCTATCCCAATTGTTGGGACTATCATCTATGCGATCAGAATCCTCACGAGCGCTATTTAACATTAAAAGACTATTAGAAAAATATTACAAAAAATTAGAACCAAAAACTTACATTTTCCTGGATGGTGGAGAATCTCGTCTTCTGGGAGATGGTAATCGCCGTTTTCTACTTGTGCTCTCAGTGTCGCGGGAGCTTTTCTTAGATTTTTTTATTGCAGGGACATCTGGCTCAATTATGGTTTCACCATTCTTACATTTTTCTATCCATTCATTAATATCTTTCTCGGGTATTTCAACCATATTCTCGTCATAATGGACCAACTTTCGGAACTGAAATTTCCTGAACTTTTCTTTTTTTCCCATTTTAAAATCTTTGAAGAGAATTATATGTATTTTGCGTTTCCCTTTCAGTTCTTCAATTTTTTGATAGACTTTTCTGAAGATATCGCGTACACATTTCTCTTTTACAGATTCTGGCTTTAGAGCACCTAAACCCTCTTTGACTTTTTTATATAAATTTCGAAAGTGTACATGCTAAAGTGAGAATACAAATGTTATTAATAAAAGAAAAATATGTAAAAGTCAAAACATACAATATAATTCATTTGATGAACACTACCAGTAACGTGTTGATACGGTTCCTCAAAACACATGGCCCTGCATAAAAGACAATAATAGTCAACATCATCAGCACCGGACGACTGGCTTGGTGGGCTTTTGAATTTTAAAACGTATGACAGGCCCAAGACGGGTGCATTCGCATTATATTCATGTATCGGTTCATTCTCCAGAATCTCCAAGTGGCCCTTAAAAGCAGGTTTTCGAAATTCAAATTCCTCTACTTTTTGTAAGCGGTCGTAATATTCAGGTGTAACTGCAATTAATTAATTTCATGGCTTAACATTTATTTATTTAATTTATATAAAAGTAGAGCTTACTGGCTTCAATAAATTCTCCAGGACTAATTTTTATGGGATTATTAAGTCTCATAAGAGGTTTACAAAATGGTTGTATTAGGGGTTTTCGAAAAGTTTCCGCATCCGGTGGCGTTTCTGCAGAAAGTGTGTCGCAATGTGTCGCACTCTCTATATGCTTTTTCAATTCGCCGGCATTCAAAATGTGCGCCTGACCACATAAATGACAATTTATTGGCCAAAGATTTTTATAACGGGGACCTCTAGAGAATATAAGACTTTCGGTTTCGTCGCTAAGTTTAATCTTAGCCTGTAGAGCTTCATCCATGTTAAAGTTCGGATCTACAACTTCATCTTCAGGTTTTTTTTCTTCTTTGCCGTTTTGTTTCCGTTGACCTTTTTTGCTTTTATTGTGTTCAACTTTTTCTTCTTTTGGCTTGTCTTTTGGCTTGACTTCTTTTTTCTTTTCATCATCTGCATTATTGGGATCCTCTATATCTTCTTCTGCAGCGTCGTCTTGATTCTCCTCAGCAGCATCATCTTGATTCTCCTCAGCAACATCATCTTGATTCTCCTCAGCAACTTCTTCTTCTTCTTCCTCTCCGTCAACTTCAACTCCATCAGCTTCTTCGGTTGCCTCAGCATCGTCTTGCTTCTGTGGATTAAAAAAAACAAACTTTCAGAAAGCTCTCGATGTCTATTTTCAGTGAGCATTCTTATATCTCTCCTTTAGATAGGAAACCATATGCACATGAAAGATTTAACATTGCAATTTCCAATTTATCACCGTATTGAACTTTATCAGAAGCATGTTCTTGTTATTATTTCTGTAAGATATGACAAAAAACTGCCTTTTGAGCATAATAGGTTCAGAAGCGGAATTACGACCTACAGAACTGCGCAGAATACTTGCAAGTTCAGACCCCATGTATGTGCTGTTTAGGCACAACAGGAGCTACTAGGTCAATACAATTCTTGTTGGCTTCATGATAGGGCACCACGCAGGACGAAGGGATCATGCCAAACGCAAAGATTTTGAATTTTGCGAAGATCTTGCAGAAGAAAAGAGATCGGGATATAAACAAATTATCAAATTCGTTATGAGGATGAGTTGGCTCGATAGTGGGCTTTAGGGTGCACTGCCGTACAGGGGCCGTAAAACGGTCTGTCTGGCAAATTCCTGCCAAGTGTTATAAAAAATAGCAATTTCCAGTCCTGTTTTTCATGAGTACCAAACATGATGCCATAATGGCGTGAAATTCCGTTACATAGTAGACGGAAATGCCGCATGCAAGAATGCCCAGAATAGGAATTCTTGCAAAACTCTTTGTTTTCAGACAACCAGGTTGCTTTGTAAGTACAAAAATATGTAGGGGATGTTTTTAGCATGGATGTGTTCAAACAGTTGAAGAGCAACAGTTTTACAAAATTTGGTAAAGCATGAAGTCCAAGCCTTAGAATAAAGAATTAGGTGAAGGTCTGTACCGTGTAAAATTCCTATCTGTGAGTGAACTACTTCAGGAACATAAAATTAGCTGAGGTCGTTAAATTATAGATAAAAAAATACTAAAAAGAAGAAAAAATATATTTCTTACTGTCAAAGGTTGTTTACTTTTCTGCGTAAAAAAGTTTCCTCGAGTGAATTAAGGGGGAAAAGCGTCGAAAAATCAATTTTTTTCTGATACTATAACTTATAAGAAATATTGTCAGAAAATTTGAAGTCATTGGGCCATTCCACACGAGTATTCTTGCAGCTGTTGTCGAACCGGGTTTCTGGGAAAGAGGTAATAGAAGTAAAGAGGTATTTCTACAAATGTGCTGCACTTTGGAGACAAATTTGCATCAAAATCCAAACCTATTTCACCTGTTGTCACGCACTAATACAACCAGAGCACCATTTTTCTGGTTTGGAGGGGTCAAAAATTTTTAGCGGAACGCATGACTTCATTCTTGTTTCGGCTGTTGACTAAGCGCGACCAAGAAAAGATTTGAATCATAATCCAAGTCGATAAAATTGTGGCATTTTGCCAAAAGTTATCGAGTAATATTAAGGCTAATTTCTTTTCAGGCGGAATAGTTTGGTTCTTAATGTAATCTTGTATATCAGTGCTAATTGGCAATTATTGAGAAAATTTTAATAATCTGTTGCGCCTAATTGAAGTCCCTCGTTAAATTTTGTTAGTTCTCTCATCGCTTTTTAATTCTTCGCCATTCTTTTATCCAACAGGTTAACTTTTTTCGGTGATATTCATCTACAAATAAACAACATATAGCCGTAGTAATTAGGGAAATAATCGCGGCGTTATATATAGGGCAAATTACTCTAAAAAATTGTATTTTTTCATTAGCGATTTAGATTAAATTTAAGAAATTATTATGTATATCAGTACATCAATCAAATCTTTAATCCTCATACTGATTTTGAATTTTCCTCAAATCACTTTGTAAATGGGTGAAATGCCAGTTGTCAAACGTTCACGGCCAGCAGTCAACTAATAGCGTTTTCGATGGGACTTTTTCAGCACGGTTTCCGTGGCGCACTGTTTCTGACATTTTCTTGTAGTGGCCCACTGATCAATGAAACATTTCTTTCCGAGTTTGTCAATGTGTGCGCACCAATAAAACAAATTTCAATAAAACGACGGCGAAAATGTATTATAAAACATTTTAAAATATTGTTATATGAAATTATATCGCTTGGAGAACGTTGTAGGCAGAGCTGGTCAACCAACCAATTTGTAAACCACTAAAAAACCTGTCAAAACATTTTACGTTTGTAGTTGTAAAACTGGCTCCACTGAAACCAAACCGCAGTGCCAGGAAGGGGAAATCAGTGGTCCACTGAGTCTAGCAGTTTTGCTGTCAAAAGTCCCATCGAACATGTTTTGACAGCGACACTGCTAGAATAAATCGAAACTAGTTGTGCACTGAAGTCCCATCGAAAACGCTATTAAAATGAAGAGCAATGCACACACACATGCAAAGCCTATTATTCGCATGTGAATTTGACAACTGCAGCAAGAATACCCGTGTGGAATTGTTTGGAGAACGCTGACTGTTGTCGAACTGGTTTGACAACAGCTGCAAGAATACTCGTGGAATGGCCCATTAGGAGCAAAACTTTTCGAGTTATAGACAATCGAGTCTGAGCGCTCGGTCTTCCTAGAACGTCATAACGCTCGGCGTGGCAACTTCAATCGCGTTTTTCTCAAAACTTTTTTTAAGTCGGTAGACAAAATTTCTCGAAAACCTTTGGACCGATTTCGCCAAAACTTTGAACACTTCTTTTAGATACTAAATACTCGGATCTGAACGAAGGATTTTTTTTTGTTCAATTACTAATTATTTTTTTATTAAACAAAAGGGGAAATTTTGGTGAAAAATCAGTTTTTTTATTGCACCTCTACCAAAAATTCAAAAATGAATATTTTTTTTATTCCTTCGTTGAAATCCAAGATAAACTTATGTACTAAAGAAATCTTTTTGATTTTTTGATTTTTTTTAGGTGACTCGGACCGGCTTATTTTTTAATATTTTTTTATGAAAATTTAGCAGAATATTCTTGGAATGATGCTTAATAATGTCACAAATTTTAAGAATTTTAATAAAGAAGGTACTCTGAAAGAAAATCACATAAATATGCTCTTTTTTAGTCTTTCAGACCCTTTTCCCCCCTTAAGTTTAATGTTGTTCAATTTGTTAAAACTTTATGTTATCATTCCAATAAAATTATTAAGCTATTTTGTGATTTTTTGTGAACCGACTTTGCTTAAATACATAGAATTTGTTAAAATAAAGCAACATTAAGTAAGTGTTCGGTTTTTCGTCCACAAATAATTAGAAATAAGATGATGGAAAATCGTTTTCCCTGTAAATACATTACTCGAATTACTGCTAAATTCATACTATAAACATTAAAACCTCAATTTATGGAGAAAAAGCAAAAGTTTTGTAAGAATTTTTGTAAGGTTAACGTGAAATTGAGGGGGGGGGTTACACTTTCGAAAAATCGAATTTTTTGTCTTATCTTATTGTTAAACATTTCAAGAATATATTCTCAATATTTTAAGTCGATCTGAAGTTATGGTCTACAGTTATTCCCGTCCTTTAGTGCAGCTGTCGAGCAGGTATACAGCTTACTCACTTCTATTGTTCTGGGCCGAGATCCAAGCTGAGCATCATGGCAAAGAAGCCAGGATAAAACAAAGACTCAAGAGAAAAGAGGCTGAAGACATTGAAGCTGCTGCAGGAAGTCTACTCTATGGAGCTGGAATCGAAGATTTTGTGTAAGTTAAAAAAAATTGTTTTTCTTCACTTTTTTAGCTCATAAACTTTAAACGCGTTTTTCTCAAAACTACTTTTTCAAAGTCCGTGTTCACTGCCATTTAAAAACTACTAGACCAATTCATTTGAAACTTGGTACACATTTTCTACATTTAAAATACCTCCCTCCAACGTTTACTTAACATTTTTTTTACATTAAGGGGGTTTCCCACCCACAAAATGGCGGAATTTTTCGTGGAAAATAGCAGTTTACACTTTAGATGGCCACCAAAAATGTTTAAATGAAAAAAAAAATAATCGGAGAACGTTGGGGGGAGGATTTGATAATACTTTGACTAAATTTTAATGGTTTTTGATTTCAGATAATTTCCGACCGAGATACAGTGAACAGCGCAAATTGTATTTTTTTCAAAGACGTTCTGGGGCAAGCTCTGTCACCGGCTTGTTTTGCAATATTTCTGCATGAAAAAATTACAGAATATTGTTAAAAGTATGCTTAATAATGTACAAAAGGTTTCAATAAATTTGCTCAATCCATTCCTTCAAAAAAAAAAAAATTCACAAAAAAAAGTGTTTTTTTTACGCTGAAACCCAAATCACTCAAATATTCAGGCAGTAATCCATTTTACATTTTAAAAATCAACAGTTACACATTTCGCACAATTCTTTCTCGCACACTCATCCATATCAACGACTCCAGCATACCCTTAACAGAAACATACTTATTATATTGCAGAATCGCTCTCATTCCAATATTTTCAAGCTTCTGAAGACTGTCCATTATTCCACTGTATACTAGGAACAACACTGATGAACATTACTCAAAATGTGGCTTCACTATTGTATTATAAATCTTAATAGATGTAAGTACCGACACCGATTTTCTGATTCTCCTTAAAAACCCGATTTTTTACCAATTTTCCCGCATATATAATTAGTTAGTTTTAATTTATTGTCCACTATCACCCCTAGATATTTAATCTTCTCCACTTGCTCAATAAAAGAATCTGCATTCTTCTCATTTTGTTCCATATCATATGCACACTCATTTACATCATTACCAGCAATGTATAATAATGCATCATCAGCAAATAGCGCTATATTTATGTTGTCCGATACACTCTTTATATCATTAATGTATATAAGGAACAGTAGAGTCCCAAGAACAGATCCCTGCGGTACACCCAAGCTTACATTAATTCTTTGAGACATTACTCCATTAACTTTTGTCCGCTGTGTTCGCCCTGATAGATAGCTCTTAAACCACATCAATTCTTTTCCTTTGATTCCATACTTATTCAACTTATTAATGCAAAAGCAAATAATTTACTAAATAAATCAAATATAAATAGTCCAGTTAATGTGTATTGCTAGTGTATTAAAACAGTAACGCTTGTCCACAAAATGTAAATTTTACAGGAGAACGTAAAATACAATAATTTATTGTATTGTACAGGCTACAAAGCAAGTAGACATAATTATTATTTCTACCTGTTTTGTAGCCTATATAAATTAGTAATTTAAACTTGATTTAGATTACTTATTTATATGAATAATGGTAAAAAAACAAAGAACCGAAAACTTTAAATTTTGGACTTAATATGCTTTTGCTCTGAGGTACGGAATTGTGTTTACCGGGAAAACGAAGTATTCTTACAGCAGTATGGAAGATGTAAAAGAGGAATTACAACAATTGTGCTGAAGTACTGAGAAAAATTTACAAGTATCAAACCTATTTCAAGAGTTGTGGCGCAACTTTTTTTTGGGAAAAATATTAATTATATAATTGAGAACAGCCACTGACGGTAACACTTTCATTAAATTTGTTGATTTCACACACGCTGCACTTTTCAGCAAAAACTAGTGTCAAAAAAAGCCGCCAACTAATCAACAAAATCGGTCGGTATCCTAATCAATGTCAAATATGTAATATAAGAGCGAGCAGCCATTTTGAAAGGGCTTAAAATGTTGTAACAAAAAATTCTATTAAAAACAAAAAACAAACAATTATTTTTACTGCTGAATAATGCCTGCTTGATAAAGAATGTTTGGAATTATTTTACAGCATCCATTACATTTTGTACTAATGATATATTTTTTTTACATTAGTAAAAATAAAAACAATAGTAACGTATTTGCGATAGCGATCATTAATATATTACATAAATTGTATTATTATTATTAGAAATTTAAAGATTCTTTACTAGCCAATGCAGGAATGTTCCTTGAAAGTCACTAACTATTTTACATCAAAACTTTGTCCACTTACTTCTTCACCCTCTGTCTTGATAATTTCTTTTTCTTTAGCTTCTTCAGTCATACTGGACTCGATGTTTACCCAATTTTATAAAATGTTTCACTTTGCAACCGATAAAATTAAACAAACGCTAAAATCGATAGAAACTCTTCACCAAACAATTGTCAAGTGACAAGGAAAGAACGTGGCGGGCGGCTTTTCGGCGAACGCGAGCAGACAGCACCGCTGTATGAAGTTAGACCATTTTTTTTGGAAATACTGAACTTATAAAAAAATTTTACAAGTTTTTCATTTTGCCGATTAACTTAGTACGTCAAATAGATGTATTCATATTATTTTATAAGTTAAAATAATTTTGGGAATGTACATATTAAAATATTTTATATCGGAGTGTCCAACAGTCTCATGCAAAACAGACACAAAAAGTTATTTCTTTACAGTGGTTTTAAATTTTGTTTTTGTAGAACGTTGTTTTGTTTATGACAAGCAAAGTGTTTGTCAGACAAACGAGGCAAAAGTTACAAAATTATTCTTTTATCTACCCCATAATGTAATTCAAAGTAAGCGAAAGTATTTAATTTTTTTCTTTAAACATAAATAGTAGTGTACCGGCACATCCAACCAATTCAAACTCTTCAGAAAGGTTATCTAAGTCTATTTAAATTGGTGAAATCGAAGTGATACTGACCTTCAAATTTTGATAACGTAAGAAATAATCAATGAATCCAGTATAATAACTGCCAGAAAATTTTATTTTTAAAGCTAATTATACTATAGTTGTAAAACATTGGAAAAATTGGTTTCTTAGAAAAATTAATTAAGCAGTAAGCACTTCTAGCGTTAGGTATGTTCTCTTTTTTGTTGGGTAAACACTTTTATTCAAAAACTAACTAAAAGCGATGAAACATGTTTCATGCAAATTCCTTAAAAACAAGAAGACAATCTGATATTTAAAAATTGAGGTTATTTAGCCGGTCGCATACCGAAATTATTGTTGATGTATATATCTCATTGAATACAAATTCAAATTGTTTAACTTGTTGCAATTTGTCTTAATGATCGATTGTAATCGTATCGTATTTGGTCAAAGCAAGATACTAAAGCAAAACAGTAAATATGTAGAATAGTTTAGAATCTTCTACTTTCCACCCCTTTTGCGAGCCTCGGTAATTCAAGTCTCCTTCGATTAACAGCTGAATGTAATATTTACGAACCCTTTTACTCTTCCTTTTAAAGTCGGCTGTGCTACTGTATCATGGGGCTTTCCTGAGCTTTGGTATCATCGACATATAAAGAAATATTTTCAAGTCTAAATTATTTTGTAATTTAGTACGAGAATATAATATTTTTGAACTATATTCTGCTACTAGCAATCTCTATACTTATTGCAGCAGGTAAGACAGACTGAGGACAGAAGACTTAAAAAAGAACGTAGAATTGAAAGTGGCAATTGGTCTTTAACAAGGAAATAAAAGATATAACAAAAGTGATATAATAAGTCGGCAATAAAATAGCGAAGGTGAAGAAAAAAGGTGAACTAAATGATGCAGAGCGAAGATTAAATTCACAAAAATACCAAATTATTAGATAGATATGAAAAGTTAGAGCATAGCTCACTTATTCTATAAAAATATATCTAGGAGAAGTTATACGCAAAGGTAAATTTTTACACATACAGTCATGTGCATGAAAATAGCTTATTACTTATTTATGTGGTGGGGGGTAAATTACTTCAGTACGGAAACAACCAGCTGTAATTTTCTGAAAAAGCAGAAGAAGATTTGTTTTGGAGAAAAAAATCTTTTCCTGTATATGGAAACTAAACAATCACAGTTCTCTCTTATAGGCTACTTCACTTCCTTAATCGGACGCTTAACTATTTAGGATATAAAACTCTATAAAAGGATTCACAAATTTCAAATTCACTCAATTGACGTTTGTGCAGTTGTCACTTTGACAGAAAGATCTTTTAAGCATATTGCAGCTGGTCAAAGTTGCTGCAGAATTAGGTCTGTTCACGAACCTGTTGACAACAGATTTTTGCTGACGTCACCGCTTCCCCGCCTTCAGGAAAATTCAGGAATTTACAGTAGGTTTAAACTGCCTTACTTTTCCTTACTGTCACCGGCTGATGTCAAATACCTGACTAGTTTATTTTTGAGGTTACATTGGCACTCTTCTAATTTTTCAGGAACTTTCAGAAAAATGTTTTTGTACTTTTGACAACTGTACCCCCACCACATAAAGAAGGAAAATGCAGGAATTTTCAGCTGCAGAAGTACGTGAACAGACCTATTCTTAAATTTTCTGCAGCAGGGGAAGTTGTGACGTAGGCAAAATCTTCTTGGAGAAGTGAATACGGGAACACTTTTCTGTAGTTTTCTGCAGATTTCTGCAAAGCATTTATAATCGGTACGGTACGGGAACAGACCTATTATATTGTTATGATAATAATAATTATTATATATTTCATCCATTAGAATTAAAAAACATATGATAATTGAAAAAAAAACATATGTTCATTAAAATAGCAGTCTTTTTGTATTAATAACAAAATAATGAAAAAAAGGAACAAATAAGGAATTTTCAATATGATTATTTCATAATACGTTAGTATTTTGTCCCGTAACCATTATTTTTAATAACGGCTGTGCATCTACGAGGCATGGATTCCACTACTTGACGGCATCTGCTTACATGGATAGACTTCCACGATGACTGAATTATTTCCCATAATTGCTGAGTATTTTGCAGTTTTGCTATAGAAACTGCCTTTTTAACATCTATCCATAGATGCTCGATAGGGTTAAGGTCTGGCGATCCTTAAAGCCAGACCATAACGTTAATTTTGTTTTCCTCAAACCAATTTTTAGCCTTTCGGGAAGTGTGTTTGGGTTCGTTATCTTGTATGTAAGTCCACCGTGAAGGCATTTCTTCCTCAGCAAATGGAAGCATTACATTTTGTAATATGTTTACATAAACATCTGCATCCATTTTTCCCTTACTGCAATGGATCGGATCCACACCATACCAAGAAAAACAGCCCCAGACCATAAGATTGCAACCGCCATGTTTGACTGTATTTCTGGTATACCTTGGATTAAATTCTGTACAGATTGGTCTCCGAACATACTTCTGGCATCCACTAAAATCAAAAAGAACTACTTTTGATTCGTCACTCCACAAAGTATTACGCCATTTAGGAGGGCCACATTTCGTGCTGGCAAATAATAGGCGGTTTTTTATTTGTCTCATATTTAATAATGGCACCTTACTAGGACGTCTCGATCTTAAATTAGCTTTTATGAGGCGTCTTCTTATTGATGAAGTACTGATTGAAAGATTCAGATCCTGCTTAATTTGTGTCGAAGTCGAACGGTTGCTTTTTTGAAAAATTTATAATATTCCTGTCTTCTTGAGGTGTAGTTTTCCTTTTTCCGCCCCGTTTTCAGTCACATTTTCCCATTTTCTCGCATTACTAATCATTTTGGCTGAACACTTTAAAGTTTCTTGTATAAATTTGTACGTTTGCCATCTCTAAGTAGCTGCCTGATAAGTGACCTTTCCCCAGGTGTGCAATGGTTTGCCCGGCCTATTTTTTCTAAAGATAAACTTTTTTAATACTATACATTATATTTCAGAATAATCCTTACATTGAAATATACACCGATGAAAAAAACAAAGAGTCACTTTCGAATTTTCCAACAAATTTATCAAAGAAACCAAGTAACACTGCTATTTTAATGCACATCAAATTTAGCAGTTTAATATTAATATAACGGGGAATACCCTAAAAGCATTCTTAATTGAAGTGTTGCCACCACACATTGGTTTAAAACAGTAAAGAGATTAATTACAAGAGATGTCCTTCCAATCACTAAGGGAGGGATGATTAAAATTCACTTTTTTTTTAAATTGATTCCGGCACTGCTATTTTAATGCACATGGACTGTATTTATTTATTTTAAAATATTTAATAATAATTAATTTTTTATTTCAATTTATTACAGCAGACTGCAAAATGAGATTTGTAACAGGAATGCTGTGATGATAGCCATATTTTTAATCATTTGCTTAATGAAGCTAATTAAGTAAATTATCTGGTATGGAACAAATACCTATTTGTAAATTACCCATAACATGAATTAATAAATTTCACTTTAATAAACGCGCTGTTCGAAGGGCGAAGAGAATCTTAAATGAAGTATCTTTTGCTTCCGTTACAAGGAATTTAAAACCGAATAGTCTGTTCACGGTGCTGATAACAAACTTTGATTGTTTGATTGACGAATTTTTATAAAACAAGTACTACATTGTACGCTTCATTAAAAAACTATGATTCAAACACGAGAGGAAGATATAAACAAACTCAATGAAAATATTGACGAAGATGAAAATGTTCCAAAGTCTGATTGCGGCAATTTAAAAAACCAAGATGAGGAGACTGTGGCAAATAAATTTAGTCAGCATAGAAAACGGGAGACATCGATACATGATAATGAACCCCCATCGAAGAAAAGGTAAGTTCATTCTTGACAAGAGCATAATATTTTTTATTGAGATTTGCTGAAAGAATAACACTATTAATAGTAAAATATTAATCGCTTAAAAATTAAATTAAGTAATTTATTATAGTACGAAAAGATATTTGTTCTGACCTGGGGAACAACAAAAACAAATCCCATAACCCCCATTAAGGGGCCGTTCAAGTATTACGTAACGCAGTTTTTGAAGATTTTTAATCCCCTCCCCTTGTAACGCGCCGTAACGTTACTAATAATTATAATACAACTTGAACGGACATCAACCCAATAGCCCCTTAATCACATATTCCAATAAATGCATAACTCTAGGCATCGTGCTTTATGAGCAATTTCTGTCTGGCCAAAGTACCGCGAAACCTAAAAAAACCTGACGTGATGGGTTTAAATGGACTTCGCATTTAGTTTCACCGACCCCAAAAACATTTAGTATGCATGGTCTAACTCTTTTTTTGTGTGGCTGTGTAATTGAGAACTGTAAGTTGGAAATTTTTAATTTTATTTTTCATTAATATTGCTTTAGGCGCTATCGTCAATGTCCAAGCGTACTTAGCGACAACCACACTGTTATATTGTAATTCTCAGACAAATCGTAAAATACCATTGCGTGTAAATTCATGAATAAAATGCATGAACAAAAAAAGCAAGGCAGTCTTTTGACGTTTTCATGCTAGCTTTTTTTTGGCACTCAGCATTTTCCACTTACAGTCCTGAATTATTTTACGTTGTCTAACTAGCACGATATCTACGGATTTAAGGGCATTTCAGCATATCCAACACAATTTAATAGCATTTTTTGAAATTAAAATTAAAGAAAGGTATTAGACCAACTAATCTGAGTTCTTGCAGCGTCATTGCACAGAAAATCGACAAATTTCAGAGATATTTCTGAAAGCACCCTCTCAGATCTTTTCGAAATTTTGCTGGTTTGTAGAGTTATACACATACGGTATGTGTTTGCACCATACATCAAAATATAAAACTTTTGTTGAAAGGGTGTAGAATTGTTGTGCTCACGGCAAATGAGGAAATAAAAATTTCAATTTATAAAACGCTTTTAGCGTATATACCATGTCTTTTTGAAGAGTGCCAGCAGTGCCCGGGATATTCAAGGTTTAAAAATATATTCGATGTAAATTTTGAAAAGCACTGCACCGAAAGTATTTCGTATAAATAGTGGACATCAACGGACCGTTCTCAATTAATAACTATAGTGGACCCAGTGAATAACTTTGTGGAGATCGCGATTGAAAGATTACCTGAATTGAGTAGGCATTCCTTTATTGCAAAACAACAAAGTCTATATCTTTAAGAACTTAAATCTTCACTTCCAGAAGGCGATATTATGGTTTTAATGGATTTTTCGGAAAATTATTCTTTTATTGTTCAAGATGAAATTCAGAGATACCACTGATCAAGGAACCATTCATCCCTTTGGAGTATACTTTCGTAACAATGGTACACAGAAAATAGTAAATACTATTTTCATAGTTATAAGTGTTGTTTGACGCACAATAATATATCTGTACACCTCTTTCAAAGTAAGCTAATCGAATTTTTGAAATCCAAACTAAATTTTATCAGAAAAATTCATTACTTTACGGACGGCTCCGCCGCGCAATATAAAGATCAGTACAATTCTTACAATTTAAAACTACATCGTGAAGAGTTTGCAATAGATGCAGAATGGAATTTTTTTGCGACTGCACACGGGAGAAGTATTGGAGGAACTTTAAAGCGACTTGGAGCTGAAGCTAGTATTCAAAGACCTTTTGATAATCAAAGTATTTCTCTCTTTCCTTAGATGAATTTAATCATAATTTTTTTTTTGAGGGGAGAGAAAAAGATATATTATTATTCTTATTTATGTTATATTATAAACAGTTAGATGTTTTAACAAACCTTGAGACTTTAATAAAAACTTTTATAATGCTTACAATTATTTGAGTTTGAGGAAAATATGTATTGTCTAGTGGTAGCCGGTGCAGTTTATTTAGAGTTTACCTATGATCCCACTTCCGTCCCCACTTGAAAATTTGGTATTTTTTAGATATCAGTAGGACAAATAATATATGTGAAAATGAAAGTTCACTGAGTGGACTCATTTGAGATACCCAAGGACGAAGGACGAAAATTGTTTCCTTAATATTATTTTAGCCTCCTTCTTCCTAGTAGTAATTTGTTAAGGAAAGTATTAATCTTATGCTTTAAAATGAGACTAAAATAATGTTCCTACTGTATCGTAAACGGAAGTTATGAATTTTTAAAGTTGGTCCGAACTGCTAAATCATGGAATTTTCAAAATTCTATAACTTCAAAAAAAAGTAACGGAAAGAAAAAAGAAAAAATCCGTTTATTTATTTATTACTGCACTTGATTGGATGAAGTGAATGAGTGCAGGCAGATATTTGACATTTGTCAGGCAATTGTCAAACCAAGCCGGTCTTAATTGAAGTGATTTTAATTAATTATCAGACGAGTCACAAAAAATTTCTTGCATTGAAGTCGACAATATATTATTTTCCATTTTATTTGTCATGTTAAAAAATTGTATTAACCAAAACACGTTCCGTTAAATATAATTGACAGCAAATTACACTTAAAATGTTTTTTTCGCTGACGTTAGTGTAGGGCGTTGACGTTACACGATTATACAGGGTGTTTCAGATTTGACGTGCCAAAAGAGTGGGGTGATAGATCTCAACTAGAAAAACAAAATAATTTATGGCAGGGGGGGGGGGGGCAATCTCAACCGTTTGGGAATTACAGGGTGATTCATAAATTTCAGTTTTTCATGGTATGCACATTATTCTTTTATTTTTATCTCTTGATCTATCCAACATAGCGACATCAAACAAACGCTAAAAAACTACTATATGACCTTTTCAAAATTGCCATCAATGTTAATTTAACTCCTATCATTGCAGGTACAGTCACTTCCAAAAGTGAAAAAAATGGTTTGCGATTACCTAAAGTTCAGCATTTTTCCAAATTTTTTCCGAAATTCATGTAATTACTGTACATTTTTATTGCATTGCATATCTTATTACCTTTCCAAGAAGGTGCAAAATGGCAAGGTAGACACAGTGTTAATAAAACCGCATCCTTAGAACTCCCTGAGTACCTAATTATTTTATTGCACTTTAGGTAGGAAATTCTTTAAAGAAGCAAAATTTTTAACATAAAAGGTCGATAATGTTAATTTTGGATTAACAGGTAATTAATTTTAATTATTGCTGCAAAAAAGTTATAAAAATAATAGTGTAATTTTGTTTTATTGCCGATATTAGCTTGTGTTAGCTATAATTCACACCCTTGTATCCTGGCGTTCTATTACTCGTACCTGATGAAAATTGTGCTATAAAAAAGGGTCAGTCAGCAAGAATACCTATCATAGTTGAAAAATAAATCAATAAGTACAGGTGTTTTTAAGCAAAAATTATTAAAAAGTGGTAGAATTTACATTTCAGGAATACGCGGATATTATTTACATTTATGGTGCAGAAGACGGAAAAGAGAGAGCGGCTGTACTGGAATATCAAAGGAGATTCCCTAACCGGCGAGCACCCCAAAGAGGGGTATTTACACGAACTTTCCAAAGGTTAATAGAAACAGGAAGTGTAACTTCACACGAAATGGAAAAGGACCCGAAACTTCGGAAAGTTCTGCCGACATCGAGCAGCAAATAATAACCATCGTGAGGCAGGACCTTGAGACGAGCACGAAACGAGTCGAAAGGCGATCAGGAGGGTGGTCATCTAAGGTTTGGAGGGTTATTCATCGAGGGGGATTACGACCATATCACCATCACCCAGTCCAAGGACTACTGGAAGAAGATTCCGATAGAAGACTGAAATTTAGCACTTGGCTTCGGGAACGCAACATTGACGACAGAGCGTTTCTGGACCAAATTCTGTGGACAGATGAATGTCAATTCATCAGGAATGATATCACGAATTTCCATAACCTCCATACCTGGTCAAACACCAACCCATACAGGGCAAAGGTGACCTCATTCCAGCAGAGATTCAGTGTTAATGTTTGGGCCGGTGTCATCAGTAACATTTGGTAGGACCATTCATTTTGTCGCAAGTGCTTAATAGTGAAATTTATGCGGACTTTTTGCCAGATCTAATAGAGGAGAACCCTATGGATAATCTTTGGGGAATGTTTCACCAACACGATGGAGTATCAGCGCATACGGCTAACATTGCGAAGGCAATACTACGTAAAAAATTTCCTAACCGCTGGATTGGACGAGGTGCACCGTTGCCTTGGTCTGCTAGATCTCCAGACCTTAGCCCATTGGACTTTTTCTTGTTTGAAACAATGAAGGGAGGATTCAGTTAGCCGAATTGGAAATACAGCGACGAAAATACGGGAGAGGCTGGCTGCAATACGCCTTAAACAGGGACTTAGCAGATTGTTGGAATGCATCCAAAGTGCAATAATTTTTCCAAGTGCTCTCTTTTGAGTTATAAAACCATTACTCAACCTTACTTTATTACTACTACTATTATGAGCGCAACCTTCGCTGAAATCATTGCTTCCTGTAGTTACACAG
This sequence comes from Leptarthrus brevirostris, assembly GCA_964036015.1. Classification (NCBI taxonomy): domain Eukaryota; kingdom Metazoa; phylum Arthropoda; class Insecta; order Diptera; family Asilidae; genus Leptarthrus; species Leptarthrus brevirostris. The sequence goes on from OZ038372.1 coordinate 141,734,020, forward strand.
GAGAGATATGATGAAAGCCAATTTTATGTCTATGCCATCCGTAGAAAACCTATTTTCGCTTGTCAAACAAATTAGTTAACAAGTGCTGCTCTAGTGTTCAAATATGTTCGTAACAGTGTAAATAAAGTTGGGTGATCATACGTTCACTGTTGCCAATTTGATTCAAGAATTTATTGTAGCTTCATGAGTAATTGCCTTCAATCCTGTTTTGATTGAACAAAATAATTTTGTTTGCAATAAACGAATTGAATAAGAGAAATAAAGTATTAAACCTTATAAATTAATGGTTTTACTGGTTGAATTTTCAACAAAAATGTTACCATTCAAAAAATCAATAATCATCCATTTACCATTAAAAATCATTATAAATCTGACAACAAGATGCGCAGAACGCGACAAGGTATTTGAAATGACCTGCGCACGTTTTGATGCTACTACCAAGTTACAAAGCTTATAGAATAATGCATTTCTATCAACTCGATCAAGGGCTGAAAAGCAGTTTATTATTAAAAGCCAAAATTCAAAGTTGGTATCGTGAATAAGAAAAAACTAGGAGTAAAAATCAAACAAATACATGTAGAAATCGATTTGGCAAGATCAAGTCTTGAACCAAGGGCCAGACAGATGTTACTTCATCGCCCTAACCACTGGGTTGCCAGCGCTTTTGCTGACTCTCCGTTCCAATGTTTTATGCAGAAAGCTCGGTCCCACAACTCGGCCGTCTTAAAATTACACCTGTCCTCAGATGCCCCCTTTTTACGTCTTTCAAATTGTCGATGTGAAACTAAGTCGTATGCAGTCTTCTCTATTCCATTTCTGACACCACTTTGTAAGAGTTGGAGTAAAAATAGCAATTGGCGAAATCAAGCCTTGAACCGAGAACCATGCGCATGATACCCTATCACTTTAACCACTGGGCTACCAGCGCTGTTGGTGATTCTCCGTTCCAAAGTTCTTTTCATGAAGAAGCCTTGATTCCACATACATATATGTGTATATTGTAAATTTTACGTTAATACTTGAATAAAGAACAGTGGAATATTTAAAAATTTCGATTATTTGATTGTTATTTGCCAGCAGGTTTGAAAAATTTTATTTATTACTTTTAATTTGCGGTTATTTGACAAAACCATTTGTTATTAACAGAAAATTTTCCAGAAATATATCTAATAGATTATTAAAAAATTTTTCGATAGAGAATTGAGCGCAGAAAACACGGATGCAATAGCTGCATTGGAACACAATGAGGAGCATCAAAGTTTAAACCAAGAATTTCTTCCCAAAAACTTGGAAGTACTGAAAAATGAACCTGTTCATGTTTATAATAAGAAAGCGCCGGTTGTTGGGCTTGGTTATATTTTAAAAATGTTTAACTCTAAGAACACAATCGAATATTATTGTGTTTTATGTAATTCTCGATGTCTTCGTAGTATTTATGAACATGTAGTCAGCAGTGGTCATGAAATGTTTTATATGGTATGGAAATAATAATGTTCCAATTTTTAGGAATGCGTTAAATTTAAAATTTTTCAGAATAGACACTTTCCAAAACTTTTAAAAAAGCTTCAAGTTGATTTAAAAGATGTTAATCCCAATACCATGAGAAAAAAATTAATTTGTGATACATTCCGAGCCATATATAGAAAAGTTGAGGAGGAAAAAGGCTTGCGAGATATTTATTTCATTGACGGTAAAAAATTTGCTGAAGATATGAACTTCTTTCTTCTCAAAGTGCGTAAAACTGCTCATTACGATGAGGCACGTATCGAGATATCAGAAGAAGAAATTGAAGAAATAATTGAACAAAAGCGTAAAGGTAAATCTAATATAACAAGTTATTAATTTAACATTTAAAAATATCATGAAATTTTTAGCCACAATAATTAGCAAGGTTCATAGCCAAGATGACGGCCCTGGAACACATACAGACAATACTATTTCTAAACATTCAAATTGTCCCCTCTCACATAACAATATCACGCAAACGTAATTGAATTGTGACTCAAAATAATTAGTAATTTTTTTATATTTTCTTATAGAGAATTGAGTCTAGATAAGGGGGCTGTAACGCCTACATTAGGAAACTATGAGGATCATCAAAGTTTAAAGCAGGAAGTTCCTTTCGAAAACATGAAAATATCGCAAAATGAACTTATTCCCGTTGACAATCAGAGAACGCCGGTTGTTGGACTTTGTTACATTTTAAAAATGTTTAACTCTGAAAACATAACCGAATATTTTTGTGTTTTATGCAATTCTGGATGCCTCCGTAGTATTGATGAGCATGTAATCAGCAGTGGTCATGAAATGTGTTATTTGGTATGGAATTAATATTGCTCGTAACATTTAAGACGGTGTTAAATTTTAACTTTTTTCAGAATCACCATTTTCCAAAACTTCTTAAAAAACTTCAAGTTGACTTGAAGGATGTTATTCCCAATAAATTAAAAAAAAAATTAATTTGTGAGACGTTTCGAGCAATATACGGAACAGTTGAGGTAGCTAGAGGATTTCAAGAGATTAATTTAATTGACGGTAAAAAATTTGCTGAAGATGCGAATTTCTTTCTTCGCAAAGTGCGTAAAAGTGCTCATTACGATGAGACATGTATCGATCTATCAGATAAAGAAATTGAAGAATTAATTGAACAAAAGCGTAAAGGTATGCATAAAATTTATAGTTTTTATAATTACTTATCATGTAAATTTTTAGTCGCAGTAACTATTAAAGTTGAAAGTCAAAATGAAATTAAGCCATTGATGGATATAAAGTTTTGCGATCAAAGGTGAATAAAACAATCTTTCAATATAAGTCATAGTAATATATTTTAAATATAAGATACGTTCACAGTTTTGCTGTATTCAGTATGTAGTAAATATATTATTGATTATCAGATTAAAATAAACATATCATGAAAGTATGAAATTCTGATACCTGATTTACCATTCGGTAGATATAAATTCTGCATAGAATACTGGAAACTTTCAATACCCTTATAGAAGTAGGTGGCAAATGTAAACGTAATCAATAATAATTTTTAATTTTAGCGACTACAAACCAGTAGATAAAGATATTTCTAATAACAATTGGGAGCGATACAGAGTACTTATTGGAAGTGCATTAAAAGACCTCGAGAGAGAATATGAGACGTACAAGTGTAACGGTACAAGCCACCCGAAATATATTCAGGAATGGAAGAAATTTTTTATTTCAAACACACAAGGGTATATGCAAGGTAATTTTTTGTTTGTTTAATTTTTATTTAGAAAAATTATATTTTAACAATTGACTGCAAAAAATATTATATTTAAATAATACATTATCCTCACAACTGGAAACGAAGATTTTGGTGATTCTTATTTATGTGTTCGATTGAATTTTGCAATTATTTTTTTAGTGTTTAAATGAGGCGCTAAAGCGGCCTAAGCCACACATTTTCCTAAACAAAGCTGAATACATATAAAAAACCGCATTTTCAAAATTTATAAATGATAAAATGGCCTAAGTTGTATTATGAGCCATCTTTAAAGTTTCTTTTACACTTACAAAAAAAAAACCAAACACCATTCATACTTGGTTCGGTATGAAGACGGGTGCTGATGTTGTCATCAATGTCTCTCCGCCAGTGTCATCTCAACCCACTTCAACCGCATCTACGGTTAACAAATTTGGCACCACCTGGACAGTATCGGAATGGGAACAGGGACTAAAAAGACTAGGCAGCAAACACTTATCTTCACCAAGCCACCATACTTCATTCCTTCTTAAGGGTACCCCTCATAACGTCCACGATTTCACAGCTTTATTTCCCGGAATTTTGCATTCACCCCCATTAGCTGAAGTTATTCTCGTCAGACGCAGGGAAATCCAGCAACTTCAAGATCTCCATCCCGAATTCTCGACAACGAACTATTCCCTCCAAACTATACCATTGGTGTAGGCACCAATGATCCACCAGGTCGTGGGTTTCTCATAGTTGCTCACAACCGTTATGACGCCACCCTGCTAAAGACCTCCCACTCTACAATATCAGAATTTGTATGTATCAAATAAGCACTAAATAAGTGTCTTCTGTACATTCTTTGTTGTTACATTCGCCCCTCTCAATCTCTAGACGTCTACGAGCCCATAATTGAAGCGATCGACACCCTGCTTGAGAACGCTAATGCCTGCGATGAATTTTTTTTATTGGGTGACTTTAACCTCCCTTCTATTCAATGGTCATTGTCTGAGGACTGTTCTCACTTTGTCCCCCTGAACGCCTCTTTGGCCAAAGAAACCTTTTTTTACCGATCAGCTCTCCGTTTCTGGTCTCTTTCAAGTTAGCGGAGTCAAAAACTTTCTGGACAGACAATTAGACTTAATTTTTTCTTCAGACCCAGTTAACTCGGCTGTCGCGAAAAGCAACCATCTCCTCTCCTCCCTTGATTGTCACCATCCTCCGCCACCATTCCTCATTTTCTCCTACGAACACCCTCATGCCCTTTCAAGCTCCGAGTCCTTAAATTTTCGTAAAGGCGACTTTGAAAAATTAAATCACTTGCTCCTCAACTCTAACATTGGCACTATCCCTCAACATCTTCCAATTGACGTTGCTTTAACGGCATTCTATTCGGAAATACACGCTTGTCTTATAAAATCTGTCCCTCTCCTTCCTCGTAAAAACTGCTCCTCATCCCCCGTATGGTACGACGAAGAATTAATAGAATTAATAGAAATAAACGCTGACAATTTTTTTCTAACCCAGACTGAGTCTGACTATTCTTCCTACCTATCTGCTTATACCTCCTTTTCTGAAAGTTGTGGTACCCTCTACTATGAGTACCTCCAACGGATGGAAACTATTCTCATATCCGACCCCAAGTGTTTTTATAACTTTATTAATTGCAAGAAGAAATCCAATGGCTACCCCTCCACCCTAAAGCTCGAGAATACCTCTTTGTCTGATCCTAAGGTTATCGGCAACCTCTTTACACACTTCTTCAGTAAATCTTTCAGCGACAATTCCTTACAACCTGACCTTAACTACTTTTCATTCATGGACAAATGCACTCAAACGTCGTTTACATCTTTCGACCTTGATCCCGAACTAATCGCCGCCAGTATCAACGGGCTTGAGGACGACTTTCACCCAGTTCCAGATGGCATTTCGGCCATCGTTCTGAAAAAGTGTTCCATGCATCTAGTTCAACCCCTTACTTTGCTTTTCCGCCTCTCGGTCACTGAAAGGGTTTTCCCTCAATTATGGAAAAACTCGTATATTATTCTCATCTCCAAAAAACGCTGCAAGAACGATGTGTCCAACTACAGACCCATTGCTAAATTATCATCCATACCTAAATTATTCGAAAAATTGGTCTATGATCCCATATTCTACCACTGTAAGTCTATTTTCTCCCTCTCCCAGCATGGCTTCCTCAAAGGTAGATGTAAAACCATCAATCTTACCGACTTCGTCTCCAAAACACTATGTGCCCTGCCCTGGAAAACGGTAAAGATATTGATGTTATCGACACCGATTTTAGTAAAGCCTCCGACTAGATCTCCCATACTACCTCAACAATCAGTCAGTACAATGTTCTTTTTGCCCATCCATTTCTATTGTCGCTCGTTCCGGCGTCCCTCAGGGCAGCCACCTCGGTCCATTGATTTTCATCCTTACAATAAATGATATTGATTGTGTCATCAAACACTCAGATCTGTCCATTTATGCTGATGGCATGAAAATAATTAAACATATCACATCCACAACCGACTCTCTTCTTCTGCAACAAGATTCGTTCACCACATGGTGCATGAAAAACTTTCTTGAGCTCAATGTCTCCAAATGCCAGTCCATCTTTTATTCCCGCAAGCGTCTTACCGCCACCCCGAGAGTCTACATAATAACCGACGTACCAGTCTCTACGTTACCTCTTTGTGTCCTAGGAATAATATGTGATAGCGAACTCAATTTCCGTTCCCACATTGACAGCATAATTGACAGAGCTAATTCCGCGCTAGAGTTTATGAAGCGCTGGTACAGAGAGTTCTCCAATCCTTATGTTTCCAAATCTCTCTATATCTATAAAGAAAAACATTGGAAAGTGAAAAGGAACTTAATTTTCGAAAAGCTGAGTCTGATAGAAAAGGAATGGCACAAGATTCTAAAGCCAATAAGGATGAAGTTGCTGTAATAGCTTTTGATCTCATGAAGACTCTACCAACAGCTGTTATTTACAGGAGTTGGCAATTACAAGAGGCAATTGCGGACATATTGCTTAGGGATTCATGACCTAATTACTGTAAGCTCCTTCATGTACACTTGGCATGAGGGCATGGCTTCACGTGGTCCTCAAGAAATAGGATCTTGCATTATTTTGTTAAGTGCGAAAAACTAATAATGTATAGTGATCAATGTGGTGGTCAAAACAGAACATTGGATGAGCACGATATGCAATTATATTGTCAATTGTCCATCATTTGCAATTGGTCTCATAGATCAGAAATTGTTGGTGTCCGGTCACGCCGCAATCGTATTTTTGCAGAACTGTGTGCTATCCACTTGTCACGTATTAGCTTAATAGTTTGTTAATATATTACACCACACAAGATAGTAAAAAACACTCTAAACTTACATTATCAAAAAAATTTTTTAAATTATCGGTCCATTCACGCTGACAGTTCGCGAATACGGAGGAAACATAGCTCTCTGTTACTCAACCGGTTTAAAAGAAAAAATTTCGATTTTACGTACGTAAGGTTTCACAGGCCTTTCCTGTATTTATGTATTCTAAGCAAAAAAAAGCGGTTTTTCCAATTCTTTTACATTTCCTCTTTTATAGAGAAAACATATTGCCGGATTAGTCGTCGATTAGATTTGTAAAGGAAATGTAGCTAATATAAAGGGGTCTAACAACTTATGCTGTCATACAAAATTGTTCTCCTTTTCGCCGTCGTATTAGGTCTGTCTGTTTCCTCGAAAGTTTTTACACAAAACCGAAAGCTTTCGTCCACACTGCGTCTGCATACTTTTGTACTTGAAGAAATTTAACAGTCGAGTAATTTCCCCTTTTGTCCAAATTTTACGCACGGTGATGAGTGTGGACAACATTTCGGCACAATTCTTCTTCCTTTATGGTTGACAACTAACAGCTGATTGATGTTTGGCAAGTTACAGCTAAGAAATAAAAATTTAAATAAACACGGGGAACGATTAAGGTAACCAGGTCGCGAATGGGGTCAAAAAAATCGATTTTTTAAAAACAGTTCTACACTCCTGTGAAAAAATATAAACTCAAACATAAATGTTCGATTTTTTTGGAAAGATAAATAAACTTTAACGGTTGGCTTGCATCCCGAAATGGTGCCCGCCCACACCAACTCAGGTACATTTCTTTAGTGGCTTAATTCCTTTTAAAAGGAAAAGGGATCAGAATTTCTGAAAAAAGGACAATTTACCTGTGAAAAAGTATAAACTCAGCCCTCTATTCGACGGGACGCACTGTTGCAAAGTGTACCTAGGTGTGATAATTGTTCATTTAATTACAGTGCAGCCAGTTTAAATGATAATAAAGTGACTTTTGTTATTTTTGGATTCAATTTAGAGTTCTAAATATGCCTCGTGGGAAATAGTTAACGAAAATTCAAAAAAAAGGAATAATTGATTTGAAAAATCGTGGAATGACGCAGAGACAAATTGCTAATGAAATAATTCGTTCTCAAGGAGTGGTAAAAAATTTTCTACAAGCTGGGATTGAAAATTACGGAAATACGAGGCGATCTGGGAGACCAAAAAAAATTGCGCCGACGGTAAAACGAGTTGTTTTACGTGAAATTTCAACATCAGGAGCTTCTTCATCGCAAATGGTTCGACGTTTTAATTTGGACTGCGATTCCAGTCTTGTCAGGAAGTGGGCAGCAGCTTCGGGCAACTTAAAATATCGAAAGTGTTTGAGTAAACCTGCACTCAAAAAACTGCATAAGGAAACACGTCTTAAATTCGCCGAAACACACATCCAACACAGCGAAATGTGGCGTCATGTGATCTTTAGTGATGAGAAGAAATTCAAACTGGACGGTCCCAACGGCTTCAAGTACTATTGGCATGATCTCAGGAAAGAAAGGAAAATCATGTCACGTAGACCTTTAGGAGGAAGGGGAGTTATGGTGTGGGCAGCTTTTATCGGAAATCTTAAAACAGAAATTGCCCTTATTTCTGGTAAAATTAATGCAAAACAATACCAAGAAGTGTTAGAGGAGCATCTTGTTATTTTAATTATATTAACTGGGGACAAAAATGTTATATTTCAGCAAGACAATACTCCTATCCATACAGCACGGAGTACAAAAACTTGGTTTCAAGAACACGGAATTAAACTTTTAGATTGGCCAGCTCTAAGTCCAGACATAAACCCCATAGAAAACCTGTGGGGCATTCTGGCAAGGGCGGTTTATGATCAGGAAAAGAAAGAAATCCAAAATGTAGAACAACTTAAACAAAGAATTGTTGAAGCATGGGAAAATATACGGGAAGGTTCTTTAAACAACCTTATTTCCAGTCTACCATGAAGATTGTTGGGAATTATACGAAATAACGGAAAAAACATTTCATATTAAATAAATTGTTAATTAAAAACAAATGTTGAGTTTATACTTTTTCACAGGTAAAATTGTCCTTTTTTCAGAAATTCTGATCCCTTTTTCCTTTTAAAAGGAATTAAGCCACTAAAGAAGTGTACCTGAGTTGGTGTGGGCGGGCACCATTTCGGGGTGCAAGCCAACCATTAAAGTTTCTTTATCATTCCAAAAAAATCGAAAATTTATGTTTGAGTTTAAATTTTTTCACAGGAGTGTATTTGAAAGCCCGCGCTTTCCCCTTTCAGAATATGTATGACATGTCATACCAACGCGACTATTTAAGCCCAAAAATTGATATTTTAAAAGATGGTTACGCGTCGTCTGCACAGTTGTCACGAGAGATTTTCGTCTCAGCCCGTAAATTCCTTTTTTTGACCTTTAGGTACCATTTGCAAAAAAACTATTCAACCTATTTTGATGAAATTTTGCACAGTGCTTATCCTTTATGTCCTTCATCTTTTATACCTAAATTCATCTTTGTATTCCATTTTTAACTTTATTTTAAATCCAAATGCATTTTTTTAATAAAAGTGATTTCTGACCTTTTTTCAAAAAAATGGTACACAAATTGCAATTTAGGCAAAAGGTTGAAAATTTTAGGTATACAATGTTGCCTTACTCTTGTTTCAGGTTCACCATCAATTTGGAGCAGATAGCACCAGTGGTTAAGGAGAAAAGTGTACCTAAATAAGTTAATTTTATCATGCTTTATTTTTTTCTTGTCATTTTGTAATTTTAATAACTTTTACACCAATATAGTCACAGGGTTAGTTAAGCACTCATTTTAATCCGTAATTCGTCTTCTGAAGTATGTTTAAAACCGCGAGTTTATTTCTTAAATACCAACTGAACAGGAGCAAACTATCTAAACGCGTGAAAAAGCCCATTTTAACCATCATTCGTGACCTGGTTACCTTAACTTTTTCAGGAAATTGTTATTCATTTTTATTTACTTTTACGATTTCTTGTAAATGCACTGATCTTTGCACTGAAATTTACTTTTGACAGTTCTTCAGTTGCCAGCAATTTACCTAAAGAACGTCTGTTCATTTTCATCCCCTTCACCAGAAGAACGATTTTTACTTGATTTTTACCCACGTCTTACACACAAAAGTAAACAAACAGATCTATTTGCAATTGCGAGGAGAAAAAATATAACTTTAATTCATCGAAAATCACAAATTTTCTTCATTTATACATAATCTAATTCCAATGAACCTACCTTTTCTGCTCCAGTTTTATATTCAATAAAAGCTTTTTACTGCTTTACAGGACTTAAAACCCTTTTAATTTATCCTCGACTCAATTGTTGTCAAACTAGCATCGTCGAAAGAGGTTCGCTTAAGCTGTTTTATTGAGCGAACCTGTTTTGGAGAGCAGCTAACCTTTATAAACGAAATTCTAACTCGAAAGTCATCATTTGGTGAAATTTCTTCATAGCGTCTTCTGAAAATTTTATTTGACGAGCAATTTTTATTAAAGGGTTTACAATCTAACTTTTTTTTTAATAGAAAGATGCCTATTTTTTTATATATATTTTTAAAAGAGAATTAAACACGTACAAGGCGCATTTAAACACGAATGCAAAACAATTGATGTCCACACACCATCGGTTTTACCCTTTTATATTTGCAATAGGATGTGGTTTTCCCACTAAATTAAAATGTTAGGTAGAGGATCGTAAAAATGACCAGATCACAGATTGCGGGTTCTCGCGTAAAGAGCGTTTTGCTTACAGTATGAAACTCAGCTACATACCTACACTTATAAAACAGAATTTAGTTACTGTAGCTACTGCGTGAATTGGAGTCATAGCGGAGACAATTTTGTTTAAATTTTATTTTCTTATCTTCATTTAATTAAATCTTTTTCTGTATAAATACTAACACTTAATATAACTGAGTATTTTATTATTTACATTCTTTCATTTACAGATAAAATGAAATTTAAATCTAAAGCACAATTGAGGGCCGAATGGTTAAAGTATTGGCCAAAACTACTTAAGGTCATATATAAGAAAGATATCCAAAGAAAAAAAATTGAAATTAAGAGAAATTTACATTTACCTCGTAATAAACGTACACCAACTGCAATAAGGAAAGGAAGATCGCCAACATGTTCGCCTCAACCACCTGAGCTTCCTCCTAAAACATTCACATCAAAACCAACATCTAGACGTGAAAGAAGATGTTCAAAATCTCCGGAACATGTTAATCATCAGTTACAAATCGCAGATCAAGTTTCTACGGGGCCTCTAAAACCTTTGAATGTTATCTCAGTGCTAAGACAGTTAACAATACTTGAAGAAGAACTGGGTAGTTTGGGACCAAAAGCTCTCGAATTTCTTAGTAGAGCTGTTCTATTTGAACAGGTATATATATTTTATACTTTATTATTATTTATTTTATTATAAGTAAGAGTTAAACAAAATTTTAAAGATATAAAAGTGGTTGAAAAAATAACAGTCGAAAATGTATTGAGTAAAATGTACGCTTTTTGGAGCAATTGTTTAAAATATATTCTTTCTTGGGTTGGTATACCTTAATCTGAGTAAATAGTATAACCAAAATAGATAAAATTTGGCTAAGATAAATAAAGTAATACCATCAGACGTGAATCTGTGAAAAGATGCTCGCTATCTGGAGCAGAATAAGAGTGCAGGAACAGAACACAAAACTTCTCTTTAAAAAATCAAATAGTCTACAAATTTTCATATTAACATCCGAAGAAATTCCAAAACTTTAGTGTTCTATGCAGAAGCAGTTAGAACGGCAGGGAATCGTGCCAAACTTTAATCGCCTTTTCTCGAAACTATTTCTTAAAGCTAGCGTCATCGATAACTAACAACAATTCTTTTTCAAACATTTTTGTAATAGCAGTGGTTATCGTTAAGTGTAGCCGTTTTTCAAGTCAAAAAACACAAAGTAGATGCAGGCAGTTTTGTAAAAAATGTGAAGGGAAAAAGACTGCTGCGTATAGTGATGCGCGATTGCGATTGTCTTGATTGTTTACATGTCGGAATGCCTCGAAATTGTTAGGTAAGAGTGGTACTCCTGGATCTTCATCTACAGTCTACCTCAATTAGACCACTAAAAGAATCCATTGTGCCCATAGATTCACGGAAATCTGACATTATTCAAGCTCCTGCTCTATTACCATTCTGCGTCTCTAAGGAATCTCAGTAAGGCTTTCAGTTCTATGCCCCACAGCCCTGAAAAAAGTAACCACCCAGTAGAATGCTGCTTCATTTTGCCAGTGATCAATATAGCTCCGATCGACCCAGCCTACTGGCATGGTAACCTATGGTTTTATGTTCCGTTAAAATCCCTACCAGATTCCTGGTGTCCGCTCTGCTACTATTAAAGAGTACTTTAGTTCTCCTCTTACTGTACTCAGGTCACAGTTGTCTGGCAGTGAAATATATATCCTGGTATCCTGATCGCATCAGAGCTATCCATTTCAGCACAGTTTTTCGCTAGTTCATCGGCTCTCTTATTGCCTAGGGTAGTCATGTGCACGGGTACCCAACAATTGGTCACCCTGTGATATCTGGATATCATGACTAGACTGCTCTTGTACAACTAACTATCAGTCTGTATGCGGACGTCCATATTGGTGAATTGCAGCTATTTCCGCCTGATCTCTGATGCAATCTCCATTTTATTCCTATCCCATTACTCTCTAGCAAGCAACCTGGTATTAAAGCTTCTATTGAAGGTTATACCAGGGACCCGGTCTCTCTTTGGATCCTTTACCCCTTATGAGGCATAGGGCGTCTATTACACCGACTCTCCACCTTGTCCGGTTCTGCGTCAACCCCTTCAACTGTGGCCACGATTTGTTGATCTGAGTACCTTTCCCCTCGACGGATTTTCTCCGTGTGTTGTGCGATCGTCCAATTCGGCTTCCTTGAATCCCGTGTGGATTCCAATCTGGAGTCGTAGCCAGTCTCGAACCCGGTTGAGAAAGGAGGAAAACTCATGCGGCAGCCAGAACACCTCGGCTTAGAGAGAATCTATATACACATAGACCGTCTGTGATTCCCAGGACGCCTCAAGATTGGAGGGGGGGGGGGGGGGGGTTGGGGTGATAGAATAAGTAGTGTTTATAACCCTCTTATTTGAAAACCAACCAACCAACACACATGAAACGTCTAGTACGCTTCGGATATCTCGTACTGATTTTTTGTGAGGAACCGGCTATCCGTGTCTATTCTGTTGTCGATGCAGTCAAACTTCGACGGATGCTAAAATGCGAGTTTATCCTCCCCTTCCAGCAACCCATAGACTAGTGAGCCGTAGCAAAGAATCACCTTGGACTTTAACCGCCATTTGACCCCAAATTTTCTCTTCCTCCATGGAGACATTTTTGCTGATCTTATCGCCGTTTTAAATGATATTAGACTTTCCTTATATCTGGACCAGTCTATTTGATCCCTACTTCGTTTAGCCACATTGAAGTCTACGCGATTGTGTCCTAAGCTTTACCAAGTGTGCACTCCACCATGGTGGGCTGGTGTTCTGCTAATAGTGCAGGCTTCCAGAAATGCTTCATTAACCACCGTGGTAACAGTATTGACCATAGACTCCACTGTCTGTTCCGTTGGCAATCTCTCCGGTGGAGCTCGTTCCAACCTTCTTTTGATTACCTCCGAAAAACTATCCCAATTGCATAAGGAACAGACCTATTGTATTGCTTCATTTAGACTAATATTGTGTCTGTAATGTTACGTATAAAATGTATCCTGCACAAGAAATTACTGACAACAGCTGAAAATTATAAAGTTTAGCTTAATTATTCTTAAATTAAAATTATACTGACACGTTGCGTTTGAAAATTGTTATATTTTTCTTTCATATAATAAAAAAATGTCTTTCCTTAATTTTCAGGAAAACAATTGTCCTGCAAATGAACTTCTAAAGGAACGTGAATTTTATATATTTTTTGCTACAGTAAAGGAGAAATTGAAATCACAACTAAGAACAAACCTTGTAGAGACCAATAAAACAAATGTGGCGAAGAGTTCTGTCAGTGATCTTCAATCACTTTTAGATATGTTTGAAGATTTCATAAGACAAAACGCTCGAGAAAATTCATTGAACGTAAATGACTCCCCACCACAACTATATGATGAAATGACCACTTCGAATTCCGATCGTCATAAGTCGTTTAGTTTTCGAAGCCATCCCGAGGAAACTGAAGTGACCAGTAATAGAATTGTTAACAATAATCATATTAATCGACAAAACTTATTCAATAACGAAGGAAGAGATGGAGAAACTGGATTTGTGGAAGCTGCAGAGGGTTTCTCCAGGAATAGTGAAACAGATTTTGTTGCACAGAACCAACAATTTAATTTGAAATTTGAAGAATTTAACAATGACGTCGATAACGTTTCCTGCCAGGAAGGTAACTACGGAAGCAAATATTTTGTAAATGCTTATGGGAACAGCAGCATGAACAGCGATAATAGAGCTAAATTTGTCAACAATCAATATAACCATTTAAATTCTTCAAATCGTAATATAAACTTCAATCAATTTAGCACTCCAATCAATTTGGGTTGTCAAAATTCAGATAATGCGTTCAGTAATTGGTTGCAAATGAACTCCAAAGCTAATTCATTCAATATAAATCAGAGCGGAAGACTTCCAGAAATAAATCAATTTAATCATTACAATCAATATCTGCGGCAGACGGAAAGAATTAATTCTTACCCGGGAAGAAGTAACTCAATGTATAGTGGTAATAACACAAATAGAGAAATTAACAACAGCAGAAGTTTTGAGTTTGGTAGAGGCGGTAAACGAGGGAATTCTAGATTCTTCAAATATCGTAGAGGAAATCGGAGTAATAAATTATAAATGAGGCATATAAGCAAAATGTGAATTTCTCCATTAATTTCATTTTATTTACTACAAATAAATCTTTGCATAAAACGGATTAACAGTTTTTTTTTCATTACGATTCCTTCCCTAGATTTAACAGTACATCATTAACAATTTAAAAAAAAAACATCTTTAAAAGTAATATAGTGTAACATAAATGGGGCTCTTCGGGCTCCATGGATTAATTAAGACATTTATTTTTCAATCACAAATGTTTACGGTTTTTATTCACTTATTTATTTCGCAATGTCTGTTCTAAGCATTTCAAAACAAATTTTTATAGTAAAATGGGAAAAATTACTATTGACGTTGAAAATAGTATTGTCGCGCTAACAAATCAGGGATTCAGCGCAAGAAAAATTGTAAAACATTTAAAGGTTTGTCATAGAACAGTTCTATTAGCACAGAAAAGAAGACAATGCAAACCTGCAAGAAATGCTGGTGGACGACCAAGAGTAATGTCAGATGGCGATGCTCGTGTAATAGAACGTATGATCAAATCCAGAGAAGCACGGATACCAATGGCTGCAGCTAAGGCTATAAATAAAGACGTCAGCGAATGGACTGTCAGGCAAGCACTTAAAAAAGCACTTAGTACTATTGGCACCGGTCTAACGAAAAGCTTCAGAAGCACCAAGTCAAAGAAACCATAATGGAGCATGGAGGAGGCAGCCTGATGGTCTGAGGGTGTTTCACTTGGTGGCATATTGGACCATTAATTAAAATTAATGGCATAATGAAAAAGGAGGATTATCTTCAAATTTTGAAGACCAATTTACCCGATTTTGTGGAGAAATGTGCATATCCGGAAGAAGAGATTGTCTTCCAACAGGATGGTGATCACAAGACACCGCCAAAATCGTTAATAATGCAATGGTCTGCACAAAGCCCGGATCTTAATACAATTGAAAATTTGCGGGTCATTGTAAAAAGACAGCTGTTTCAATATGAAGATGCGCCTACAAATTTAAATGAGCTTTGAACACGGGTACATTCAAAACTTGGTGGAATCCATGCCAAGGCGAGTAAACAGTGTTATTAAGAACTAAGGACTCTGGACAAAATATTAAAACAATATATACAAAATATTGAAATATGAGAATATCGAAACGTGCAAAAGTGGATACAAGGACTGAATTGATATTGTTATTTTTTTGTTATGTTTATAAAAATGAGCAGTTCCTGTTATTGTTTTTTTATATAGTAGTAAAGTTGTTCTTAAAAAAACTCTTATTCGATTAATAACCGTGTTTATGGGAGGCAGTTGGATCTTGTGTTTTCTTCTGATTCGACTAACACTATAGTCGACTTAGCTTCTGATCAGTTATCCGCTGTTGACGGTTTTCATCCGCCTGTCTTTGTCTCTTTCTGTTACGATGGTACTAGTATTGCGGATCCCAATTTTGAACACCTTGCATTTGACTTTAAGAGATTGAATTTCTCTGAGATATCGTCTAATATCCTTTCAGTCGATTTTTTTTGGCATTGCTGGACAATAATGATATTGATGTCTGCACCTCGTTGTTTTATAATAAGATATATGATTTGTTTAACTCCTTTATTCCATTAAAACGGATTAGCTCTACATACTCATCTCCCGCGTGGTACAATGCTGAACTCCGCGGTCTTAGGAACAGGAAGAACAGACTCTGCAAGAATTACTTGCGTTGTAATAGCGCAATAGCGTATTCTGACTTTGTGACCTGTTACGAAGGCTTTAAGGCACTATCCTCTTCGCTCTATAAGCAATACCTTGTTAGTGTTCGCGATAATATGCATAATAATCCTCGCAATTTCTTTAAATTCGTCAATATGAAAAAGAAATCGAGTAACTATCCATCTACGATGTGGTATGAGGGGTCTTCTAGTAATAACGTATCCGACATAGCTAACAATTTTGCTTCATTTTTCGAGTGCCTTTTCTTCGGATAACTTTGAGCCTTGTGAAAATAATTTTGATCATATTCTTGATCGTCCCGCTTCATCCGATTTTTTGCCGTTCATTTCTCGGGATCTTATTATGGAGAAAATCAATGAACTCAAATCGGACTTTTCCTCTGGTCCGGACGGTATCCCTCCAGTCTTCATTAAGTTCTGTTCCGATGCCCTTACTCCATTAGCAATTCTCTTCAACAAGTCCCTTATAGCGGGTAAATTTTTTGCATTATGGAAGAGCTCTTTTATAGTCCCTGTTCATAAGAATGTTATAACTAATTATAGACCAATCGCGAAGTTATCTTGAATACCTAAACTATTTGAATCAATTGTGTATTCGCAGCTTATGGGGCGTTGTATTGGCTTGATCTCTCCCAATCAGCACGGGTTCTTGCCCGGTAGATCAACGACTACTAACTTACTGGAATTTACCTCCCACGTTATTTCTGGCCTCCAGCGAGGCATGCAAACTGACTGTATATACACGGATTTCAGTAAAGCCTTTGATAAACTCCCTCACTCCGTAATTATATTTAAACTCGGGAGGTTGGGTTTCTCCCTTGTTCTTCTTGACTGGATTTCTTCCTATCTAAGAGACAGGACATATCATGTGTCGCTCCGTGGCTCTACCTCTAAAATCTTCAGAGCCTCTTCTGGTGTACCACAAGGCAGTCATTTCGGCCCTCTACTATTCGTTCTTGCCATCGACGACATTGTCCATCTGATCTCGCACTCTAATGTTCTAATCTACGCTGATGACATGAAGATCTTCTCTTAAGTTAAGGATCGTGGGGACGCCGCCCTTATTCAAAAGGACTTAAATACGCTTCTTGAGTGGTGCGAGCATAATGGCTTACACCTCAATTTTGAGAAATGTGAGGCTATAACCTTTTCTCGGAGCCCTAATCCACAAGCTTGGGATTACAACTTCGCGGGGAATGGTCTTCGTCGCGTACTGTCCGTAACCGACCTTGGGGTGAAAATTGATAGGAAACTTGACTTTACTCTGCATATCAACATATCATATCAGGTTCGCTTGTTAGCAGGGTTTCCTTCAGACAGTCTCAATATAACCTTCGAAGACTTTCTTTATTGCATGTTGAACCATCTAGATCAAATTATGGCATGCATGAGCCAATTAATCGTTTATTTAGGCTTTTTAAGGCTTGTCCTAATTTTGATTTAACTCTCAGCAAGGTGTCGTTTAAGAATTATCTGTTGTCTGTACACGCGTGACTTTCTGTAGAGTATGTTCACCGATTGGTACCATGTAAAAAAAAATTTTGGTAGGGTGGGAGGAGGGGTAGTCTAACTTCGTAACGCTTGGACCGATTTGGATAATTCTTTTTCTGTTGGGTTGAGTATTCTCCCTGGTTGATATCACGAGAAAATAAATGTTGGTGGGGGAGGGTGGAACCTAACTTTGTATCGCATGGACCGATTTGGATGGTTATTTTCCTGTTGTGTGTGTGATCCCCCATTGCTAATAGGAGAATAATTTGGTTCTATGGTGGGGGGGGGGGGGGGGAGCAGTCTAACTTCGTAACGTGTGGACCGATTTGGATGGTTCTTTTGCTGTTGTATAGTGTGATCACCCATTGCTAATAGGAGAATAATTTGGTCCTATGGTTATGGTGGTGGTAGAAGAGGGGAGGGGTAGTAACTTTGTAACGCGCGGACCGATTTCGATGATTCCTTTTCTGTTCGGTAGAGTATGTTCCTTAATACCATGAGAAAAAAAATGTTTGTGGAATGGAGGTGGGGTGGTTCTTTCTTCGTTGTTTTTTAAAAAAAGTTGAACCGACTTCACAAAAAGCGCTAAAAAGCATAAAATAATTTTTGATTTTATATCTATTACGACATTTTGAAGTCGGTGCAAATTAAACAAACAAAACAACTACAGAACCATAAATAAAAATAATTCATAAAACTACCTGAACGTTTCACCTCACGGGATCATAAAGAAGGACGATCAAGTACTTTTGTCGTAGTTGTTTGGTTTGTTTAATTTGAACCGACTTCAAAATGTCGTAATAGATATTAAAATAAAAATTATTTTATGCTTTTTAGCGCTTTTGGTGAAGTCGGTCGCCCCTCCTTCAACTGTCACCATAAGCCACATTTTTTGTCATTACACAAATAGATGCTCTATGCATTCGGAATCATCAAAATAAGTGCAACCGTTGGTCAACATTTTCCCTTATAGTAACTATGTATACAACAAAGAATCATACAAATAGGACTATGCGTAAAGATGTTGTGTAACTACCCCTTCCCACCCCCACTCCACCTCAAATTTTTGTCGTGGTCCCACTGGCGCAACATATTCTACACATCAAAAGTCACGCGTTAAGAAGTTAACGTCCACCCCTCCCTAAGAAGTTATGTTCCACCCAACGCGGACAGAAAGGTTTTTGACATCGTACCAATCGGTGAACATACTCTTCCCAACACAAAAAAGAATCATCAAAATCGGTCAACGTGTTACGAAGTTATGCCCTGTCAGACAAAAAAAACAAGAATACACGTCGAACTAGATTACTAGACCCTCTTTGTTTTTGGGAAGTCGGTTCAAGATTTCAGTGATTTTTACGCGTTTTAAGCAATCCTGTTAAGGGGGTCTTCTACCTTGTTGGTTTCAAAAAATCGAAATTTTTTTTTAATTTTCCTAATCTAGAACGTGTCAGGAACATACCCTGGAAATGATATACCTGAATTCTTAGTATTTCGGGATATCAGAGAATGTCAAACACAGCACCGCGTGCCGTTTTTATAACGCTCCGTCGTGGCAGCCCCTAAACTTGGTTTACGAGTTTTACCAAGCCCATCCAGACGTTCCATTGTATACTTTATATGCCTGTGTGTGTCTCCTCTGTAACCTATGTGAAATGTGTGGGTTCGTTCAGTTTGAAAGAAAACTTGACGTCGGAAACAGATTTATCGTAAGTAACTTTTCGTCCAAGGTTCATGCATAAACATCTTTAAATGAGATTTCCCAAAAGTTACGTTTTTGCAATTGGTTGAAAAATAATAGACCGATTAACTCAAATCTTTGAAAAACTTGTCGCTCTCGTCTGACGACGGCTTTTTGAAAATGTTACATTTTTACAATTTTTACAGCTGTTTTTGACCCTAAAAACATGAAAAAAAGGAGGCACCACTTAAAAGACGAACAAAGGTCAAACCAGAAAAATAAAAATGTCAAAAAATTCCTTTTCAAAGTATAAGAATAAACAAGTTGAACCCAAAAACCGCATTTTAATTGTCCTAATTGCAAACTAGATTCATTCCTAAACATCGTGAGATGCCGCATGGTTCCATCCGTGCAAATTATTACAAATAACTTTTTGTACTAATAAAAATGTGTATTTACCTTATATTATGAACGCAGTTCAGTTTAAGCAATTCCATCTACCCAATATTAAAAAATTTTTAATTAGATTTAATTTATAACCTCAAACTCCAGTGGAACTATGTTATGGTACAGAACCTTGCAGAACCAAAATTACTTATTTACTTTTCTGCATACTTTTTCAACTTTCTCTCTGCAAATTTCTCATACTAACACGAATTCTAAATTGACGTTGCGTTGTGGCTATTTAAAAGGGGGAAAAGGTGATTGTTCCAAATAAATATCAATATAATAAAAAGATATCATGTGAATGCCATTTATTAGTACTACCATTAAAATTTTACTTCACATTTAATACAATGTAAGTCTTCTACATTTATGTAAAATAAAACGAAACTTCATTTAACGCCTTCCGCCTACATTACTTCTTTGCCAGCCCATAGGTGTCTGTGCCGTCTGGTTATCTCCCCTAAAGGAGGAGGAATTGTTTTGTGAGCTGACGTTAGCTTGATTCCTCCATATATTATTCGAAGGATAAGACACCATCGAAGGATTATTTGAAGTGTTCCCGGAAAATGGATTACTTCTATTTCCGCCACTCATTCCTCCTCCTCCTCCTCCACGTTGCATACTAGTTGAAGTTACAACCGGATCGCTATTGAAAGCTTGCCTTTCGTCTTGATCACTTCGTGAGAAACGTTGATCTCCGCCTCTCTGATTAGAGCTGAAATCGTCGCCTCTCTGATTGGAGCTAAAATCGTCGGCTCTCTGATTGGAGCTGAAATCGTCGCGATTGTCAGAACGATTTCGTTCCATGGCTTGGTTAGAATTAAATCCATATGAACTGTTTTGTGTGGATTGATTCTGATTAAACGACTGCCCTGACCTGATGTTTGAATCCTTGCTCAAGCTCGAACTTCCTTGATTTCCATATCCAATATTTGAAGAATTTTGACCTCTGCTTGTGATTCCTTGGATCAACGATGAAAGATTTAATGAGCTAATATTTGACGAGATCTGATTCATGTTCATGCTCGAAGAACCTTTATTCATATTGGAACTACTGAAAGAGTCCATATTGCGCCATGTTTGGTTGCTTCCAGAGTTGGAACTGTATGAGTTTGGATTAATAGAAGAGTTGCGATTTAAGCTTGAAAGATTTAGCGAAGTGTCAAAATTCGAAAGTTGACCAAAATTGTACGAGCCCAAGAATGATAATGCTGATGATTGAGGAGCCCTCTGAGAAGTAGATTGTTGCAAGCTGGGAAGTGGATTGTTTGAATAATTATCTCCTCGCATGCGATTAGAGCTGCCCATCATAGAACTGTTAGAATTGGAAATTGGTTGATTGCGATTTGTTTGCATTTGTCCCATAGAAGATATAGAAGACATAGAAGACTGTTCGGGTTGTCGTGTTGGTTGAACAACATTTAAGTTAGGTCCACCACCGCTTGCAACTGGTGCTGGTTTGAGGAAATCAAGTAAGGTCTCGGAGAGGCTCTTCTTTTGCGGATCGGATGAAGACTCAGATTTATTAGAAGCTTCTCGTTGCTTTTTCTCAATAAGTGTATAAACCGCCACAAGTTGTTCTAACTGTTCGGCTGAAAAATCTGTTTTGCCTTGGGCAGCAAGTGCAGCAGCCAATTTCGAAGCAATTTCTTGCTTGTCTAAACATTGCACTTTCTGAGCGGGACCGGTTGAAGTAGTAGATGGAGCAGGCCTTTTCGGTGCTGGAGGTTTAGGAGGCTTTGGAGCTTCTCTTGGATGAATAAGAGGTGGAGGGGGAGGATTATTTGCCAGATTTTCATTCGATTTCTTTAAAATTACAGTCAAATCTTTTATGGCTTGTTTCACAGCTTTCATTTTGCTTCCCTCTATAACGCCGGCAAGAATTTGACCTTTTAATTTTTCATTAACGGTCTCAAGAAAAACACAGTTCTCCATTGTCAAAAGAGAATCGTCAGCAGAATTGGGTTTAACCTGTTAAATAAATAAAATATTATTAGTTTTTTTCGAAAGTAATTATTAAATAAATAAAATAAATACATATTCGGTTTTACGTGAATAGGAACTTCAAATTGCCGAGATAGAGAGAGAGTGTATGATAAGAATAAAAGCGTGCAAATTGCAAGTTTCTTCAATATTCAGAAAATGGCAACAGTTATTCTCTCGTTCAATGCGAAAGAAACAGTTCCAATTTAAGTAATATTGGCAATGACTCGATAATCTTGATCACCAGTGAGAGTATTAATTTCGAATTTTCAACATTTTTATTTCGTTTTCCTAAACTGCTAAAACAAATCCCCAAATCTAATAGCAACATTTAATCTATATAGAGAAAAACAATTAACAAAAGGTATAAAAAGTTTGTTAGAATGAAAATGACTAGAGTCAGAGTATTGGCGGCACAATAGAATGGAAGATTCGTTCAACGTTACCCGAATTCCGCAATATTTATGTTTCTCTATTTAAAAAAATTAACTACAGTATATGACTTTCATGTGTGTACGGGACCCAAGGAAGACGTCGAATTGTACGACCCCGCAACACATGGAGATGATACGTAGAGAAGGAAGGAGCCGAGATCAACAAGTCGTGGCAACAGTTACAAGCGTTTTCGCAGAAGCGGACAAGGTGGTTTGTCGGTGTAGTTGACGCCCGATGCCCTACAAGGGGCAAAAGACCCAGAGAAAGACATGATTTTCATGTGTTACGAGAGCCTTCGTAACCTGAGTATATTTGCTTCAGTATTCCTTTCAAATCATAAACCGAAATAACACCCTATTAAGTTATTGAAGTAAGCGCTTATTTAAAATATGAAATATCAAGCCTAAGACTGTTTGTCCAGGGACCAAAGGAGGATTTCTTTTGTATTGATGGAAAAGGAAAGAGAACATGGGATCGCAGTGTGTCTTGGGTACTTTTCAAAAAGATTTCAAGGAAGAGATGGACGATTTGAAAAGTATGACCAAGAAACAATCTACGATTCAATCAACAATAAAAGGACAAGAAGGGCATGGGGATGGGTGGATGCTTGATATTTTCCCCGAAATGATTTCGCCTTTAACCTTTTATGGTAAAGACATATTGCTTCGAACCGACCGACGTGGCCTCGGAATTCGATAACACGATTCTGGTTTTAACTTTCGATCAAAAATATTTAATGCACGGGAACATCGAACTTTAGTAAACTTCAAGGTATCTGTTGAATGAAGTTCTAAACATGGTGCATTACTCAGGTCATTAGAATATGTGGATATATAAATTCATATAAAGACCCTAGCAACCAAAAAAGCGCTGAGTTTTTATTCGGCCCACTGTTTCTGAACCAATATCCGACCGAATTATCAGCGCTAGATTCAATATTAAACATCATCCAGAATTAAGTACAAGGTTCCGACCGTGCAGGCGAATATAACAACTAAAACGACTCGTTGGCGACACCTTTCATAAGGCTCCAAAAAAATATATAATAATACCTATGGGCGATCTCAACACCAAGATTGGCTCAAGCAATATAGACTTGTATTGGCAAAGTTCGGCCTCGATAAGAGGAACGCAAATGGAGGCGATGTTTACTGAATTTTGTCACTCGCGATAATTTGTCATCGGTTAATCCTTGTTTAAATACAAAAAGTGAGATTGTCCGAAATGTAGAACGGAAGACCACATCAACCATATTCTTTTTAGTTCCCCTAGCCCCCCCCCCCCCTAGCCTGGATACGAATATACCCATACTACTCTTCAACCTTCAATGGTCTTTTCAGATATAACTGCTCTCCACAGATAACAATCACTCGAACTTGCGGTTTCCTACTCGAAATTTGGCAATGTCAAGTGAAATGTCTAAATAAGGTGTTAACATTGGCAGAACGATCTCCATCGATGTCCATTGTGCTCGGAAAGCAAATTTATTTTTTGTTCAAGATTGAAATTGGCAGAAAAACTGTACAGCAATTGCATTCGGTTTTGTCGATCGGCACATCTGCAGAAGTGAAAACTTTCGGTAAAGCATATTGGCATGCCAAAAATTTAACCAAAGAAGTCGAAGTCGATTAAACCAAAGAAAGCTGATCGGCTCAAGTTAGATTTCACCGTGAAAAAGGTTTGGTCCTGCTTTTCTTTTTATTAATAGAAGACAGCATTTAATTTTTGCTCAAAAATTTCTAGAAATGATTTTAGTGGTGCAAGACAAATCGACAAATACAGTAGGTAATACGGATTGATTAATCGAATGCCGTGGGGATACGGTTTAAGATACGCGAACGGATCTTTGTTTGTACCGAAGGAACATCAGCTTATAGAGAAAATATTTTGTTAAAGCAACCACATCAATACGTTTCGAACTTTTTTCCAGCATGCCAACAAATGAATATTCATATTGTATCTTATGTTCTTCGATTTTGAAAAGATGTTTGATAGTTGATTATGAGCACATATGGCTTTACATAAAAAAAGGTTAAAAAAAATTTCATCATAATGAAGAAGTTCTACTTGGGAGCCCAACGTCCGTACTCTAAAAAGAAAATCTGTAGGAGCTCTTCCCAGTTTCGAACGAAGTGAGATTGTGATCATATCGATTCTTGATCGACATTAATAACGTGATGTGTTGCGTTTCGTCCTATAATCATCCATCGCGAGGATTAGAGGAAATGGTTTAAAAACCTTACGCGCAGAGTCTTCTAGCTGAAATATTGGAAGACCTGAGTGCAAAGCAAAGCATGGTATAAGATCAATGAAGCTTAACCAAACTTATGAGCTTGTACTCCAGGGACAGGATGAAATTTATATTAGAGTGCAGTCCATAGAACTTGTACATAAATTTTGTCATCTAGAAACGTTATCACAATTGATGATGATTGAGCAGATGGCATTGATATGTTGAGATGCACCAAATTAAACCAAATCTGTTGTGACCTGTCGGATAATATCTAAGCTGGCCCCGATGTATGGACATTTTTTATAAAAAAGAAAAGGGCAAATAAACAACAGAAAATATTAAAAGCCTTAATTTTGAAAATTTAGCGCAAGCACAATAGTTTTAGAGGTTCATAATATGCCCAGCTTGTGACAGCCATACTCTAACTCTATTCCCATGTATTCCTTTAAATATGATATAAAATCTAGTCGGTTTATCTAAACCAAAATCTAGTTACATTATGAGACTATCGATCTTAAGCATTGCAATCTTTGTGCCCATTAATCTGCATACATATAGCAATAAGTACATTCTTTTATTTCTGTTTCTAACTCGAATTAATGTAAAAAGAAATGGTGACAGAAGAATTTGAATATTTGTCTGATAAGGATCAGAAATTGAGTATTATCGATATTCTGTAAAATAAGCCCATCAACCTGTCCAATATCAATGCAAAAAAGTATATTAAATAAAATAAACTTCAAAATGCGTGTCGAAAAGCTTTGACACTATATCATCTAATCATAATTGATAAAGACGAAAATAACAAATGAAGTCGTATCTTAACAGATTATTCAATATATAAAAACGATTTAAAATGAAAATCCTTTCAAGTGTATTTAACCAAATAATTGATTGTTGAATAATCGTTCTTAAACGCCACACTATTATTCACCATTTATTCTACTTGTAAAACGTTAAATACACTGCCGAACAATTAATTAGGTACACGGTAATAATTCGTAACTATGAGAACGGTATGCGAAGAAAAAAATACTGCAATGTTACAAAAACTCCTCATATAAACGGGGGGAGGGGGGACTTAATAAATACTGAAGATTAAATAATAGATAACTATTAAGAATTAAATGGGACGCAAACACGAGCTTAGAAGTAATCGAAGTGCCAAAGTTGTTTGTTCATTTTTACGAGATTAAGAGGTATATGGAATATAGTGCATTCCAGGATGGGTAGTTTCAGCTACTACAAAACGAGAACGAAGAACAATTTTGTGACTGGCCTAAAATCACCCAATCAGTACGTCAAATTGGCCTACGAGCAGAAACCTCAGCCACCGTATGAAGGGTTCATCTAATTATAAAGTCAACTCCGAATTTGCAACGGAAGAAAAAACCGGCCCTTTTAATACACCACCGCAGTTCTCGCTTAGAATTTGCTTACATTACACCAGTTGAAAACAGCAATGGACAAATGTAATCTTCACTGACAAAAAACGATTCTCGATAGATGGTCCGATGGATTTTCTTACTTTTTTCTAATGCTCGGCACTGAACATCGTTTCTTGCCCCGACATCATAGCCGACAAGGGTCGGTTATGGCATGAGAAGGAATCACTAATGATGGGGCTTTAGAACATTAACAGGAAAACAAGATACTGTTCCCCAAGCTATACAGTGGTTTAGGACTAAAGACACCGAAGTCCTGGAATGGGCTGCCATTTCTCCAGAACTATATAAATATAATATTTTTTTACGAAAAAATAAGTGTCTACTCATATTGACCAATTATTACCGTGTACCTAATCAACTTCTTTGCAATTTTCCTTTCAGCTTGGCTTGAATTTGCTTTCGCCCGCAGTAACTTCTATTCTATGAAAAAATAAAACTTTTTCAAAAAATATCGAGTAAACCTTCAGGAATATTACCGTTAAAAATTATTTATTGTAGAGTATACCTAGTGGTGCCATAAGTTCTGTCACAAAATCGAACGCGTCCGCGATAACGTTGTTCATGTGTGTCGTTTCTGCAGTCGCTATTTTTAGACACGTCATACTGTTGTTGACAATTGATGTATATTTTAAGTTTGTTCGTTCATGTGTAAAGTGAGAGTGGGGTGTAAACGAAAACCGAATAGCAGTTATTGCATTACATAAGTGCGGAAAATCCGAAAGTGAGATTTTCAACTTGTTACGCCCATTGAAAATAACGCGAGCGTTTACCGTGTGATCTAAAGATTCAACGAGACCCAAAGTATTGGAGATCGACCCCGAACAGGACGTCCCCGTGACGTACATACTCCTGCAGTCGTCAAAGCCATCGAGAATCGAATTCGTCGAAATCCGCTTCGTAAGCAACGAATAATGGCTCGGGAGATTAACATCTCCACCAGAAATATGTCTCGCATTATAAAATCAGACCTCGGGATGGGCACCTTCCGGAGATCAACAGGACATTTGCAGACGAGCAGTTGAAAAAACTTACGGACACAAGAAGCAGAGCTCATTGAGCGGTACGGCAACAACAACCATCGACACATTTTGTTTACCGATGAAAAATTTTACGGTGGAAGAAAAATTCAACCGTGAAAATGATAGGGTGTATGCACACAGCTCAAGAGAAGCCCGAGAGGTTGCAAGGTACAGCGAGGACATCATCCACCGTCAGCAATGGTGTGGTGGGGTGTCAGCTACGAAAGTGTCACAGAGCTTCATTTTTCTGAAAAAGGTGTAAAAACTGGAACTTGGAAAGCAATGCTCCAGAATTTATGAGGGCGTCGAAATGGTGTACTGGAAGCCTAGAGTTAAATCGCCTGGACTAAAAATTGTGGACACAGTTAGAGAGCATTGTCTGCAGAAGACAACACCCAAACATAGAAAGCCTTAAGCGAGCTTTAAAACAAGCAGTAGCTAATTTTCCTTTAGAAACAGCGTGTACTGCCATAGATGACTGGCCAAACAGATTAAAAATTTATGTAAGAGTTAAAGGCGGCCACTTTGAAGAAATTTTTGTTTATTGTAGCCCTAACAGTGCAGTGTAATAAAATTTATTTCTTTTTGTCAAAAACTCTTTCATTTATACAAAAAACGCCCATATCCCTGTGATAGAACTTATGGTACGACTAGTAATACAAGTCAGTTAGACTTCTACAAATCGATCTGGTATCATGTAGTTGGGTAACAAATAAAATCGTGTAGTAGTAATAGCGTTGTATATGTGCGGAAAGAGTAGAAGCCAGAACAAGAAATATTCATACACGCGACGCCCGTACGAGTGCGGTTGTAAAATCAGTCCGAGAACGGATTCGTTGAAATACCCTCCTTCGGAAACAGCAAATTATCCAGGAAATTTTTCCGTTTAAGATAAATGATAAAATCTATGCTAGGACATCCAAAGAAGCAATAATGCTGCCTCTTTAAAAAAGGTGTTAAAACTGTAACAAAAGTGTACCAGCAGGATGTCCTAGAAAGCACTATGAAGAATCTCTCAGTTCAGTTCTTCAATGTTTCTGATTTGGCCCTCGAAAGCCCGAATTTGAATCCATTATTTGAAATTACAGCTTGAAAATATGGTCCTGCAATAGCTCAAGATCCACACAGTTTAGCGGCTGTATTAAAGCGAAAAACAGCCACTTAGAGATAAAATACGAGAGGCTTATTTGTTAAATTTTTATAAATTTTTATACTTGCAACAGAACTTATGACAGGACTATGTACATAAAATAACTCTCTTTTAAAAGACCTATGTTTGAATGTCTTATAGCGGTGGTCTTTTAGAATTCCTCCCTTAAAGTAGCTACTCCACTTTTTTTACTGTCGCTGGCATTCAGAGAGGACGAAGAAATCTGGACATTATCCTTTAGTATGTATATGGACTAAATCAATTTGGAATTAAAACCTAGTATGAACTGGTTTCAGAATTTTTGTCGTTTAGATTACGATTAGTAACGAATCTGAACCTGAGTAAAATATGAAATATTCAAGTGTTTCAACAAGAGATTTCACTTAAAATTGCACGCTATTTTTAATGTATCAAAGTTGCAGTGTTCACCAACAGCCTACTCTAGATACAAGCCCGGAAAACATGATAGTTCACGAAAATGGAAGGATACACGCTTCCAAAACGCATTAAAATTGTAAAAATTTACTACAAAAATGGCGAAAATTTTCACAGACAGTTTTTATTGCAGTCAGTGCGCTTCTTCGTTCAACAATTGCGAATTTGAATGGAAAAATTTGAACGTCTCCGTCAGGTTGCAGATGCAAAGGGCTCAACCCGTGGTCGCTCAACCTGATTAACCGAAAACGTTAAGGTGCAGTTGAAACTGTTGCAAAAGACCCGCGTTTTCGAAGTGAATTCGAAGCATTCACAGCAATTGGATATATTAGTTATTTGCTCTGTATTTTTGCAAAGATCTTAGTCTAAAGGCTTAAAAAGACCACTTCACGTGAGAAGTGAAACCAGCGGACCATGGACAGCGTGATCGTTGATTGGGTCTTGGAAATGAAAGAAAGTAGCTACTACACTTTTTTACTGTCTCTGGAATTTTTCAAACAAAATTCATTTTGTAATGAAAATTATTTTGAGTGATAAGGATCATCATTTCGTATCATTTTCGTACGTTAATAAGCAGAACTGCCGCATTTTGGACTATGATGATCGAAGAGAAATAGTCAAACCATTCCATCAACGAGTGACAGTTTTGGTGTGGTTTGGGCTGACGTTGTCATTTGCATTTTTTTCGAAAACGATGTTGATTGAGTTTTTTGGCTTGAAGTAGATGCTTTAGACATGAACTTTATTTTCAACAGGACGGTGCAATATACCACACAAGTGGTGAAACAATCAGGTTATTGTGCGAAAAGTTTGCTACAGCAACGATTGAAACGCTTACAGAGAATATCAAAGCTGTTATTCGCGAAATAAAGCCGCATTTGAGTGAATTTGTGACGGACAATTTTCTTAAAAGGAGGGCCACCATTGTAATTTGGCAGATATTGTATTCCAATATTAATCGCATAGTTTGTACTTTTAAAAACATGAAAATACGTGAATTCATCAGAAAAAAAGTATTTTTTTTCAATAATTTAAAATGAAACACTTCTATATGAAAAAAGTCCGACTTTCAAAGTAAGGAAAGCAAACAAAGAAATGTACATTAATTCAGTAGTTTAGTCGCATTGGTAAAACTTTGTCATTGGTAACTCAAAATTTTACAACAAAATACTTTATCGTCTGCAATAACAAAATTGCGGTTAAAAGTGAAAAAATTCGCTTTTGAATAAAAAATATTTTTATATTTGCGGTAAATGTGCTTGAGAAGTAGAAGTTACTGCTGTTAATATGATGATTCCTTTGTACTATAGAACAATAAATTGATCAAAAATTATTTTCAAAATCAAAAACACACACTTACTAAAAACATAAATAAATTTAACTTGCGATTGTAAACAAATTTAATTTAACCTTAAAATTACCTTTTCAAGAGTTAGTGCCTTCGATAAGAGATCAATAACTTTGGGCCCAAGACTTCCCAATTGATCCTCCAAAGCTGTCAGTAAACGCAATATCGATACTGCATTAAGAGGCCCGGTTTCTATTCCAAGTTCTGCTACAACATCCTTTTTTTCGTCATCGTCAGGTTTTGCATATTCAATTATAGTTTTTGGTCGTTCACTTACCGGAAGGTCAAGTACAGACCGTTCATTTGTTGGACGTCCTATTGGACGTTCATTCATTGAACGCTCATTCATTGGACGTTCATTCATTGAACGTTCATTCATTGAACGTTCATTCATTGAACGTTCATTCATTGGACGCACATTCATTGGATGTTCATTTGTTGGACGTTCATTCATTGAACGTCCCATCATTGAACGGTCATTCATTGACCGTCCCATCATTGAACGTTCATTAATTAAACGTTCATTCATTGACCGTTCATTCATAGAACGTTCATTTAGTGAACGTTCATTCATTGAACGTCCCATCATTGAACGTTCATTTGTTGGACCTTGATTGAAAGCTTGTGATTGATCCTGAACAGGCGTCATTTGATTTACATATTCAGGCTGGCCTCTGTTGAATGGAATAGATGGTTGTTGAACATTCATCTGCGTAGGTTTAGATGGATATTGCACATTTTGCATATAAGGATTTCTTTGTTCTAATGGCTGCTGTTGAGGTTGTCGGACTGGTTCAGGTTTATCAGGTATTTCATCCTCCTCATCACTAACTGGATCAGCAACGCAATGCACGCCAATATGATATCTTTCGTCTCGAAGAAGATTGTTGTGATGTGGCAATTTAAGTCGATCTCTGCACTTCAACCGTATTTGTTCCACTTCCTCTTCATATAGCTGATGTACACGGCGAGAAAAGAATCTTACCCATCCCGGTTGAAAGTTGTATGATGATGGATCGATTCCCTCTGAATGATTATACATTTATCAGTTTTAATTTGCATTTAGTACATTTTATTTTATTTTTTTCTCCGATAACAATTATTCACGTCAAAAGCTAACACGTTTTGGCTTTTTAACGGAGCGATTAGTTATCGATTCAAGCGAAACAACATTGAATAAATAAAGAGATTTTACGTTTACATATTTGTTTTGTGTAAAATAAAGAAAACTAAACAATCTAAGTATTCACAGTGTCTTTTTACTTTTGCTCTTTTTAGAAATTTTGATATTATTTTAGATTTCTGAAATATGTGGAACCCGTTCTACAACACTATCATCGGATACAACAGACGTTTAGAATTAACGCAGTCGTTGACTAAATGGCTTTGTTAATAACCTACTCAAGTTCTATCTAGAGCAGACTTTAAAGCTGCTTTAAACTGATTTGATGTGTGTTCAAAGAGACTGCTATACTTTTTAAAGTACATTAAGTTAAAGAAGCAAGCTCATCGCTCATTTCTGTCCTGCTCTGAATGAAATTTTTGCTGGTTCATGTGTACTTCACTTGCTACTTTTTATTTTCTTAACACAGAGAAAAATTTGTATGCACTATCAGCTGAATGCAAACAACTTTTGGACCTCTAAAATTGAATGCCTGCGATGAGCAATTCAGAGTTCGGCTTGTATTGAATTAAGGTGCGTCCGATATACTAAGTGCACATTTTTTTACAAAACTCATAAATATTGTGGCCCTTTAAATAATTTCAGTAAAATCTTTCATTAAAAAAAACATAAACCAGAGGAATAACGATACTCTCTCTAGTTCCTACAGGAAAGGGGTTCCAACCCCTTATGGGGCCTGAGCGGGAGAATAATTTCACCCAATACGACACAACGATTGCAAGTGGAACTACAATTTAAAATGTATTCCGAACCACTGGTATTTTTTCAGCAACCCCATGGCCTTTTTATCGTAATCTGTTGTTAGCAGAAGACTACCATGGAATGCCGACGGTCGGGGTTCGAACCTGAGGCCTCCGGGATAGAAGGCCAATACGTGGTCACTTACTCCACCGATGACACGGTACTAATGGAAATGAATTTCTGAGCTGCTATTTAAAATCATTGTCATCTTAAACTAACCGTCAAATGGGATGAATAGCAATAAAAGTACACTACGTTTTGTTTATATTCACCACACTGTTCTCATTCAGCCCATTCGGTTACCACATACATCGAGAAACACAAACTGTTCGACGACGTATTAAAATGAACCGTGCTAGACTTCTTGAGTAACTTCTTGGCTCGACTTGATATTAATAAAAAGAACACTCACAAAAAGTTTTTGAGTGATTTCTACTTTACGAAATATAGAGTTTAATCTGCAGGTAGATAAATTAGGATCGGTTGATTAGCCCCAAATATGATAATCTTTTCAAATAAGAACTATAATAGAAACCTCAGACCGAGTTACTTTTTTCTATGTATCTTCTACACGATAAAGTGTAGATGGTTTAAGAAAGTAACTTATTTTGAGGCTTCTAGTGTAGCGCTCAATTTCAAAGTCTGAAGGAATTGAAATTCTTCCTAAACTACTTAGTCGATTTACAAGAAACACAAACAAAGTACCTCATAAATCGAAATAACTTTTAAACTATTAGTAGAGCATTATTGACATATATATGGGACATGTATCAATCAATGCAGTTTTCCTTTGTATAATTTCGCATATTTTTTCATTATGAATTATGTTGTCGGTGGAGTAAGTTGTAACGTGCCGACCTGCCAATCCGGAGATCACACATTAGAATCCCACCGACGGAAGCTACTTTAAATTGTAGGTCCACTTGCAATCGTTGTCTCGGATCGGTTGAAATTCTTTTCCCGCCCCATGCTCTACCAGGGGTTGCGGGACCTTGATATCGAGAGAATTATGGCGGTGCAAAAAATCAAAAAAAAATGTTAATTACAGAAAAGCACTAGTACATACGTAAGTGGCAACGGAACGGGATAAAAAGTGCAAAGTATCTACGAATAAATGGATAAATCTATTCTTAACGATGTCCAGAAACTATCAGTACGTAAAACGATATTATATATAACAAAGACTTAAAGTCAGTATATAAAATGACGTAGAAAGCGAAGAATTGTGGTCGTTTATTAAGCGATATATAATGCATTAAATAAACGACTAGAATTTATCGTTCTACAAATGAACTTTTTAGAATTACATTACCGTGAATAACTGAAATATAATTTCAAACATACTAATAAAAAAGCATTTCAATCAAAAGACCTGTGAATACTAATCAGCTAAAAGAAAAATTAGAAAAGTTATTATTTGGAATGTATCTTTGTGAGTAAATTACAAACACCGATCCTGTTTTTTCGGCCGAAAAAAATGAATGATGATTTTATACAAAAAGTAGCATTTAAATTGCACGTGTAATTGATATGTTAAAAAAAGTTTCTATTGTTTTTATTCTATTCTAGAAGTATTAAACGGTTGATTAATTCAAAGATTTAAAAAAAATGGTTTAATTTGATTAAACCACTTAAACCCAACATTTTTGGAAGATGATTGCGCGAAAAATTCCTTACTTAATGTTAAAACGAGAATGAATTTTAATTGTAAGCTACAGCAAGATTATGCGCACATTCAGAAGGCCAAAATCGCTAAAGTTAAGTTAAAGGAGCAAAATATAAAAATTACAGTGGCCTTCACAGAGCTCCGAACTCTCGCCAATCGAGAATACATGGGCATGGCTAAACACCAAAATTAGTGAAAGTAGTTCAACAAACGTGTTGGAACTAAAGGAAGGATAGTCTGGTGAAAGACATTGGAGGTGGCCAGACACCAGAAGATTATGGACCAGGCCCAACGTATGTGCTGTTAAGGCATAACAGAAGTTACAAGGCCAACACCAATAAGGGGCCTGGAACTCATTCTAAAGATTACTCTACTAGAAATCCATCTCAAAATTTGGCACTTAATTCGGCTGCACGTTGATGCATGAATAAACTGTGGAAGCAAAGAGGAATACATACCCATCGTGAAAAGATCGCCCAAA
The DNA here is from genome assembly GCA_964036015.1 of Leptarthrus brevirostris. NCBI lineage: Eukaryota > Metazoa > Arthropoda > Insecta > Diptera > Asilidae > Leptarthrus > Leptarthrus brevirostris. The sequence goes on from OZ038372.1 coordinate 141,767,945, forward strand.
TCTCTAACGGATATACGATCAAAAGAATGTTTGCTGGGATTTCAAAACCGAAAACCCCTTCAAAACTTATTTCCCGACAAAAAGTGAATGGATCAACAGGGTGATCCAAGAAAATCCCATAGTGCTTCACACAGACGGCTTAAAATGGGAGTGTGGCTGTACATTAGGAGTATCGTGCGAAGAACAGAACTGGAGATATGGGGCGGGGTAAACAACTCCTCGATTCTGCAATGTGAAATCGCAGCTATAGAGATAGGAGTTAAGCAGATAACAGAACAGGGAGTAAGATCCTCTAGGATAGCAACATGTACAGCCAGCTAGGCATCCATAAAGTCATTAGCAAACGCCGGTAAAATCTAAAACCATAGAGAGGTGTAAACAGGCCCTCATCGAGTTAGGAAGGCAAAACGATGTCACCTTAATATGGGCACTGCGATATCCCAGGAAATGAAAAAGCAAATGAGCTGACGCAGAAAGGCGCAAATTAAGATACTCCAATAACACTCAACCTGAGCATCCCCATCCAGGAAATCATGGAAGAGGTAAGGAGGAAGCACAAAGAAAGTGGGAGGGATACGACATCGCTAGACATACAAAAGCGTTTTGGAGAACTCGCAATGCACATGAATCTGGAAAAAATATTAAGTTGAACAAAGCCAAATTGAAACTTCTTATTGGCCTCGTGAGCGCAAAGATAAGGGCCCATGCAAAAAAAAGTAGAAGTAACGAACTCCAGTCAGCAGAGGGGATGCGGGGGAGAAGACGAGACCGACTTGCATGTTGTCGGTCAATGCCCAACCCTAACGCAAAGAAGATTTAGAATTTTAGGAACATATTTCTGATCTAGCAGAAAAGAGATCGGGATGTAAACAAATTATCTAATTCGTTAAGGGGCTCGACAATGGCCTTTAGGGTGGACAAATAAAGGCCACAGTGCAAGGAAGACTCACATCTTCCTCCTCTTGGAAATCAACCGAACAAAGGAACTAATACTTCAAATTTGGCCTGCTTGAACTCCAGAAATGTTTCGAGAGTCTGCTCTTTCAACTACCGAAGCGCCTTGCAAAAATGTCCCAAACTAATTGGCCATTTAATATTTTATTTACTTATTTTTGATTTATTAAATTGTTCCATTCTTTTTTGTTAATTAATTTTAATGAATAAGTGTATTTAGAATACTTCTAGAAATAATAGTTATTATTTTCTATTAACACGGATTTGTAGTGTATTAATTTCAAAAATTGGATTTTTTTTCTTTTCTTTCTGACGCGTGTAAAATAACTCTATGTAAGCTTATTTTATCATATCTGCTCTAGAAGATAAGTTGTACACAATTTTATGACGGCCGTTCGGTACACACCAAAGCAATTTCAAAACTTTAAACGGGTTTTTATTAAACCATGTTTTTTCGGGCTGGTGTGCAGTACTGCGGTATTTAAAAATTGCTCGATTCCAGCAAATCGGGGCTTAGAATGTTTGACAGACATGTGATTCTCGTCCCGACCACAGTCAGATTTTTCGCGGTATTAAGGGCAAACTTACTCTGTTGAAAACGAAAAAAAACATGAAAAATTTGAAAATCCATGTTGAATTCCGCGCCATTTCTACAGTTATCTGGTCAGAACGATAACCACAAGCCTCTACTTGAAGAATCTGAATTTTTGATTTCAGATCACTGGAAGGGCTGGAACTCTGCACACCGTGAAGTCGGTTTTTTTTTTTTGATTGGCCAAATTCAGCACCATGCAGCGCCCCCATGTTTGGTTTTATTTTTACCAAAATTACTTAGAGAGAGGAGACGCAGTTGGATGAATTGGTTGAGCGGCACAACCACCATGCCATGATTCCCGTTTTCGAGACCAAGCCTCCCGATGAGTTTTTATTAAGAAATTAAAAATAATCCACTCCATCTCTGGGCTGTTGTCTAGCTCGCAGCAATGCAAAAACAAGTCATTCACGTTTCCTCACAACCCTTACCCCAATTCCCCTCCGACCAAAGCGCTAACGCATCAAAGGGTTGTCTCCTAGGCTTTGGCCATATCATTAAAAAAAATTCCTTTTGCCCATTCCCTGTCGTAAAATTCGTAGGTTTATAATACATATTTAGGAATATTTTTCGTTTCCTTTCCGAATAGTAATAGAATCTTACTCGATTGTATCTATTTGTTTTAAAATCTCACCTATTTATCTGTCTGATATTTCCTATAGGTAAAGAATTATGTTCTAGAAGGTTGAGTTATAATAGACCCGAACAAATAAACGTTTTAATCTTGCAAATCGAACTCTGACTAATCATTATGAGTGTTTAACCTTAACAAATTCCCGAAGAGGCGATAAAAAGAAAACCAACTTGTTTATGATTACGATAGACTAAACGATTAACATTAATTGATTAATTACGATATGCGCTAAATTCAATTAATTTCTGTTGCAATTCTTTTGCTTAATTTTTATTAATAGAGATTATATATTCTAATCCAACAAAATTCTGTAAAACTGTAGGTGAATCGGTCATCCTACTTTAAAATAATTGCAAGTGAATGTTTTTATCTCTAGTTCCCGTAAACCGTTACTCACTCTCACCCAGAGCGACGACCAACTTCGTCCAAATCCATTTTAAAGATCACAAGTGGACCTACAATTTATGGTGAATTCCGAACCAGCCACATTACCGTGGAAACCCAAAATAACTTTATAGCGTCATTTATTATCTGTAGAAAACAAGCATGGGTCGCCGCTAGCGGTACTTGAACCTGCGACTTTTATAACGGATAGTCAACACGTTGTGCCTTACACCACTTATAATTTAGATACTTATTAAGTGATACGAAATTCATATAAAGTGTAATGTAATGCGTTACGACGAGCGACATCTTTGGAACTAAACGTTTTTTCTATAACGTTGGTCGTTAATAGTTTTTGTTTTACATTTTTCTCTTTACTATTAATTCATAAAACTTTGCTCTGATTTGCCTATTAAGTTCAATAATACTTGACAATTGATGTGGCTTATGCTAGGCTTGTGAGAACTGAGATCTGTCATAGTTATTAACAGCCAGAAAGAATATGATTTTATTTTTTCCATTCCTGATCGAGAAGGAAGTCAATATACGTGTAAAAAAATATGTAGACATCATTTTGAGTTGAGTTGTGTTTCGGATTTAGTAATTTGTTGAATGATTTTATTAATGTAAATGTGTTAATGATTGATGTTTTTTATAATTTTTGTCATACTGATGATTGTATAACTTTAACTTTAAGATGGAGATTATAACCCGAAGGTTTAAAGAACCGTTCATTATTGCAAAATTCTAATTATTTTTATGGCGAATTTTTGGAACTTTATAAAATTATTCTTTTGAAGTATTTTTTGAAGAACTAGTCCACAATGAAGTACACATTAAATAAAAGTAATTAGTCCAACTACTAAATTCCGATTTTTCATTCCAATTTCAGACAGCAATAGCACTTGCTTGTTATTGTAAGAACCGGAAAATAGTATCCAAGAAAATTATTTTTTTAAATTTATACTTCATGTTTACGAAATTAATTATTCATTTTGTTCCAAGAAGCATTTAAATATCTACCGTATTTTCTAATATTCTATTTTATGTCGAACATTTTAATTATTCATATAAAACCCAAAACGCGTGTGCAATATTGGTTTATGCTTAGCAATCTTATACCTATGCATTTTTCATAATTTTTGGTAACAGATAGTTTTACCACTAGCAAATACTTAAGAATATGTAATCACTAATTTTAAAGATATTTCAAAATACTCTATTAAATACTGCTGCTATCTGGAAATGAAATATTTTGATTAATACAATATTATATAAGATACGATCTTTTGACACACTACGGAGTATCCTTAGGAGCATATAGAATAATTACAGTACGCTTTTACGACAGAAAATCGAAAAAGACAAAAATTGAAGTATTAAGGACACAAAGCAGACAACAGCAACAAAACTGCAAAAATGTTTTATAATTTATTTAACAACTTAAAATATTCCAGACTGACAGATAAATAAAAAAAGAGGAAATGTAAGGGATGTAATTTGAATATAACACGTACAAATTTGTATGATATATTTTTTAAATTTAAATAGAAAACAAGTATTTAGAGTGCTTCCATTAATATTCCGGACACTCTTAAAATGGGGTGTGTATTAAGAACTAGGTGGTTGCTACACTCACCTTTATCCGTATGTTATTCGCAAGTATATTTTGTTGTCGGCTTTTACTCTGGCACGCCATTTAAAAAATAATTTGTGAATGCATACATGCAGGAATCGGAGAAAAATAAGCAACTGCCGAGATCGAATTTTGAATGCGCGTGATCCTCTATTACCCTTTACCAATGGGCTACCAGCACTGTTGCTGCTTCTCCTTGCCGAAGTTCTTTTACGGGGAAGCTTCGATCCCACGTGCGTAAATGTATCGACGGAATTGAATTAATAGTTTTATATAAGAAGTATTTATCCTTTATTTCCTCTAGAATAAGTCTGGGCCCGTATTTGGTATTTCGACTCAATTGATCGAATCGACAAAATGACTTTGTCGACTCGCTAGAAATTTGCTATTTGGCAATACCATATAGTCGATTAAAAAGAATTACCATTCATTTTGAATTAGTTTCTTTATAGAAATTCTTAAAATTTCTAACAGTTTTTCCATCCATCTGTCGATGTTAGTCGACAGTAACCTTGTTATGTCAAATACAAATTTCTCGATATCGACAATAGGTCTGTCTGTTTACTCGAAAGTTTTTACGCAAAACCGAAAGTTTTCGTCCGCAATGCGTATGTTTACTTTTGTAAACAGAGTAATTTCCTTTTTTGCCCAAATTTTACAACCGCTGAAGAGTGTGGACAAAATTTCGGCCAAATTCTGATTCATCTTTTGTGATTGACAACTGTTTGGCAATTTACAGCTTATAAATAAAAAAATTGAAATAAACTAGGGGAGCTATTAACTTTTTCAGTAAACTATTATTGATTGTTATTTATATTTACGATTTCTTGTAAACGCTCTGATATTTGCACTGAAATTTACTTTTGGCAGTTCTTCAGTTGCCATCAATTTAGCCAAAAAGCGTCTGTTAACTTTCTCATTTTCATCCCCTTTACTAAAACGAATTTTATCCACGTTTTACACACAAAAGTGAACAGATAGACCTAATGATCGACATCAAGTCGAGTAGTAGCAGTTTAGGGGTAGAGAGGTCGAAGGAACAATCTTGCTGAGAATAACTACCTATATTCTCAGCAAGATTGTTCCTTCGACCTCTTTCTTACTTACTACCCCCTCAACACTACCCCTCCCGAAATTTTGTAAGTTAGTTGGTTCAATTTAAATGTAGCCGTGTGTTGCTACTTTCCAATAAGATAAATAACCAGCTGAATCGCATAGCCTGGCACTGTAGGATCCGCGTGACCCCAACCACGAAAAGGTACCTGATTTTTTGATTTAAAAAAAAAAACAAAACATTTTCGATACTTTTATAATGCTGCTTTGATAGATATAAAGGATATTTAGGAAATATTCGATATTAAGATACGAAAAAGAAAGTTAAATTTCCGGACTATTAAGGTACTAACATCGGAAGTTACCAATGTTGCGGTCGATCTGACCTCTATGTGCCAGCTAAGGGTTAAAATACGTAAATATCCGCACATCGTTTATTAAATTTTTGAAAAATTCTGAAAATTCTGAAACCTAAAAAAGTCATCAAATTCCTTTTTATCTACACTAAATATCATCTTTGAGAACTTCAGAAGAAAAACTATATATGTGGCGTGGAACGAGGAAACGTACCTTACAGCACCTGGCAGCGTCTATCTCCGGCTGGAGGGAGTGGACCTTTTCCCCTCGCGCGAAGCTCGTATTCTCAAAGAGGTTTTACAAAATGCGCTATAGATTTTTCAATTTTTATCGCACAAACTTGAAGGTATGCTCATTCGATTCTACGTACTTTCTTCATGCAGGTTCATTAAAAACCTGAAATTCGATTTTTGGTGCTGTAAGGTACGTTTCCTCGTTCCACGCCACATATACACTATACTACACACCAAACTGATATTATGATGACGACCTTTCAAACAGCTACAGCTTTTGCCAACTGGAGCATCTTTAACATCTCCGGTCGGAGGTTATTACCAACATATACATCGACACCACCTTCACTCAACCTCCTAACCCATTTCCCTCATCCTTAATTCCTTTCCTGCCAAGGCTGTGCTTTAGCATCATAGGGTATCTCCTGAGCTTTGGAAACATCATATATAAAAAAAAACCAAGACCAAAGATACGGCGCACACATCACTTACCAGGTGCTAGATTTAAACCCGCACCGGACTCAAGGAAGGCACCGAATTGAATGAACGCGCAACCCATATAGAAGGTACCAAACCCAAAAATCGTGGCCGGACCTAAAGGCGTTACCGCAGTACCGGACCAGGTGGAGAGTCGGTGTGTGAACGCCCTATGTCTCAGAAGAATTTAAGGGATCCAGAGAGGACTGGAGTTTCATTTAGGATTAAAAAATATGCCAATCTAAAATTCCATTTGACATTAGTGTTAAATTCCACAAATTTAAAATCTCCGATATATTTAAAAAAAATTTAGCCAGCAAAGTTAAGCAATTCATTACGTCTTTTAAAGTTGTCTTCCACGCGTTCCCAACTGACAGTTTCCTTGATGTCGATAGTCAGTGCTCCTCACACACAGATATACTCCAAGTATACAGCCATTGATTTCAATCATGTCCTTAACGTTATCTGAGTGATGAAACGATACTACACACTTAGTTTTATTTCCAATATGCTTTGGACACTTTAACTAAGGAATGCACAAGATGTCCCTCGTATGCAATTAAACAATTCTGCTTATAAAACGAACAAAATGGTCTCTCATTTTATATCGTTTTCCAGCAGAGCTTTCCACTTTAGTCAATATGCCCTAGTTGTTTTTATTAAACTTTTTAAAATTCAAGTATTAAACATTGCTGCCCGTAACTGTAGTGGATTTAACAGCATTTGAGTTGTGCACCCTTAATTAATTTACAATTTATTCTATTGAAATCTTTCACTAATTGCTAACATTTTTTATACTTTATGTCCTTATACTTAATAAACAAATATTTATGCTATTAATTGCTACAAATTAACTTGTATTGTCCTCTACCCTAAATACTTAAGAGAAAATACGTGATATGGAATAAGATTGGCACATTTTGAAATAATTCAGACCTCTCCACAAATGAAAATTAAGAAAACTGGCTACATAGTACATACAACTGCATACTTTTTCTTGCTTTCTTAAATCTTCCTTAACCCTTTGAGTACCGGAGATTTTTATTTGTAAGGAAAATGAGCGCAATCGCGCTCCCCGGCACACAAAAGGTTAAGTAATTGCTATTCAAACGTGAAATAGCTATCTAAACCGCGTGACTTCTCTTCTCATCTAATCTCAATAAGATATAATTTCGCTCTTACATTTACGCGTGTTCAAATACTTTGTGTCCTCATTACTTCTATAATCGCCACTCTCAAGATTTTGTAATAAAATGAACAAAATACCCGTAATCACCATTACCCAATTATCTTACTCATAGAAAAAAAAATAGATCTGGTAAATTGATCAACCTTCATTTTTCCGCCAAACAAAATATCGCTTTCTGAATTTACGGCATTTTAAGTGTCACTTACTATACTATGCACTGTGTTGGCATGATAAACATAATATTACAACACACAGCGACGGGTGCTTGCCGGATTGGAATAGCAAAGAAATATGTCAATCCTTGTCTTGTTGATATAAAATTTTAATGAATTGATAACTACCATTCGTGCTTATATAATTATTTACATACATTTTGAAAAATAGCCATCTTATGGTTTTTATCTATTCTTTAACTAACAATGAATTAAATTTAACCTATTTAAATTCCAAGATTAAAGTTTGGCGAAAAAAATTCGGATTTGACCTTAAGGATATGTTTGTAACACAACAATTGTACACCATATAAATAACCTAGCACTGCTACATTTCATTTGATAATTTCAATAAAACAGTACCACGCAACCAATTGCTTACCGTCACGTAATGTCCTGCTTTTCTTAACCCAATATTTGCGCCACTCTTCATCATAAAGCGGATGCTTCTCTGGATCCCTTTTGTACTCTTTGTAATCTCTATCAAGATCTTCAACACCATGATCGAACATTTGCCTAATTACTCAGAAGAAGGTTAGTCCCATCATAATGATTTATTTTAGAATAAATAATCACGAATTTTCATAGAAAAGCTAAAATACCTGTATCTATCCCAAATGTTACCAGTATTGCCTCTTACTGGAGATTTTAAAATGTGTGAATATAGCTCCCATTGAGACCGAGCTGGTGGTTTTGACTTTGGCGGAGATCGATTTCTGTTGTGTGGATGAGGCGATCGTGATCGTGACCTGCGCCTTCTTGGTGATCTTGACCTAGAACGATGATGTCTATCCCTTGGTCTTTGGGATGTGTTGAGAGTCGTATTTTGTAGAAACTTTTCCACTAAAACTCTGTGCTCTTCAACGCCCAAGGTAGGAGAACGTCCATCAGATTGTACTTTTTTCTGAGGTGCATTCCTATCTACATCAAATGTTGGTCTACGCTTCGGATCAGGTTGGGGAGCTTTGTAATTGTCTTCTAAAATGAAAAAATATTTTAGTAGATTAAAAGAAAGACAAAAATTGCTAAACTTACTATTCGAGATAAATTGATCAATCATATTTTTGTCAACAACATTGGTAAATGACGGTCCAGAGTGTTCGGCAGCATGACGAAATGAAAAGACTTTTGACATTATGCCATCGCGGTTGCTACGAAACTCTTCTGACAAACATTCAAACGGTAAATCACGTCCATGATATTTTTCAACAGCCATAGCAAGTTTTTCACAAATCTGCGACATAAGAAATGAATATTTTGGATCTTCTTTGTATTTTGAAAATTGTCGGATAGCCGTGGGAAAATGTCTTTCCTGTATAAAAAAAACACTTGCATTTCATTATTTTAAAATATGCTTAGTTATTAATTACCAAATATTTTTTACGATGGAGTAATCCTTTTAAATGGAATTGCATGCCTACCCCGTCTACCTCTACTTCGCAAAGACAACATTCGAATCGTGGCATTGTATCATTGACGTTACGTAGAATCTTAACTACATATTCGACTCCTATAAAACCTTCAACTTCTTCAACCTTTGAGCTGGTGAGATCTTTAGTTGAGAATACAGGATTATCTTTATTAGTACTATCCTGAAAAGGTCTAACTCTGGGTGTAATAGTTCGTTCAGCTTGTTGAGCAGTCATTACGTTCTTCTGGAAATTGTTATTCGTCCGGAATCGATTTTCATTGTCAGCTGTTTGTTGAATATTTCCAGTCTGCATACCAAACCGGTTATTCATATTCGAATTGTTATCATTTAATTGTTGATGCGGAAATCGTACACTGTTGTCTCTTTGTTCATTTGATTTAGCTATAATTGCAGCAGGATTTACAACCTTGTCATTATTTCTTCTGACATTTGTATTAACGATTTCTCGTTCTGGAGAATCTTCCACCATAATAGTACAAACTACATCAGAATCTGATCCTGGTTGAACAGTTTTTTTGGGAGGAACATTGTCAGATGATTTATTGAAATTTGCATTCTGTTCTTTAGCAACAGTGTGATCAGGGTGATATAGTTTTTGAACACTAGACATAAGTTCAGCATGTTTTTTTCCTGCAATATGACTGGCAAGTGTTTTTTCACTTGATATTCCTCTGACGTCACATAAATTACACATTACAAAATGACCTTGCATAATTATTAACGGTTTCCATCGTCCATTTAATAAAAATTCAACCTTTTTCAGGTTATTCAAATTTAGCTTTGGGATGTATTCACTAAATTCCTGCAGAAAGCAAAAGATACATCTATTAAAATAAAAAAAAAATCGAAGTTTATGAATAAAAAATGTAACAAGCACAGCAGAGTATTATCTTTTTTCTCACAATATATTTCTTAGGATTTTTTTTTCGTACGTTTGGACTTAACAAGTACGCCAAGTGAGATCGAGGAGGCACAATCTACACTGTTCAGGCAGCCTTTTTACTGCGGATAGTTTATCCACTAATCTAAGCAACGATTTCATTAAGATCTATAATCTCTTTAAAGAAAGTTCCTGGTTTTAATAAGTTAAGTCAGATACTTTTTTCCTACGTGAAAGCGCAAGTGTAAACAGATGTGCTACAAAGCGCGTTGCAATGCTCCGCGCTCTTGCCCTATTGTGAACACACTCAGTTAATTATTGATGAGTTAAGTCAGGCATATAAATTGTGCCAATTCAGTAATTAGTCGGGCAAAGTTCAATTTCGACCAGAGCGTTAGACAGAAGGTATTTTCTACTCAAAAGGATAGTAAGGGCTTCTGGTCTCTAGTAAAAATCGTAAAGAATAATTTTACCCGTTCGTCAACGTATAATGGGAATGTTTTTACTGACTCATTGGACGAGGCCAACCTGTTTGCTGCTAATTCGTACTTGCCACCTTCATTGTGTACCTCAGGGTTCAGTTCTCTCACCAACCTTATTTCTTCTTTTTATTAATGATCATTTATCCCTTACTCTCAATCCAATTCATAGTTTTGCCAACGACAGCACCCTCGATTTCGCGTCCTCATTTCATTCCGTAATGAATTCACGTGGAAATGCTACAGACTTCAATCAAGAACGCATGTTTAGATCATTAACCAACGACATTTCTAAACTCAATGCTGTTTAATGTCACTTAAAAAACGCCAAGTTCACCCCTAAACAATTTCAGTTGAAGGAGTGAATATACCGAATTCGTCCTGCATAAACATCTTGGGAATTGAGATATCCAGCAATCTTAGCTAGACTGATCATATATTTGCAATCGCTAAAAGTGCGATGAAATGCTTGGGTTTTCTGCAGAGATGTAAGAAATATTTCACCCCACCTGACTTAGCGCTGATCTACAAGTCCCACATTAGGTATACACTTGAATATAATTCACATAGTTGGACAGGGGCCGGACACACCACAATGTCCGCGTTAGACAAAGTCCAGCGTAAGGCTATTAAACTTATTGGCAATTCCTCAATCTCTGAGGACCTTGACTCTCTGGAGCATCGACGGAATGTCGGTTATTTCTCACTCTTCTATCGCTATTTCCTTGGATATTGTTCTAACGAAATTGCTAACGAACAGAAAATCCAACGTTTTTCCAACTAGTCACCAACACAACTGAGGAGGCTCCAGGTGCCCACGTGGGAAGTCCTTGCTCCCTCAATACTAATGTGCCATTATCTAAACGGCCAGTCTGACTACAGTAGCAATCGCTAGTGTGATACAGCTTCAAAGCAACGGGCAGACCGTTGCTCGGCCCGGGACCAGTCGTTTGCTTACCGCGATGTAGCCGCATAATTCAACAAAGATGGCATTAGTGAACAGACGAGCCGAGCCGTTGACATCTTTTAGAAAAAATTAACGTCTTGGAAAATATACGCCAAGACCAATATTTGGCTTCTCTGTGCGTTATTCATATCGCAGAAGACTATGTCCGGGCTAAGTTGTGCAGCGGTAGGGCCGATGCCTTGGCATTTTAAGTCACCTCGAGGCACTAAAATCGTCATATCTACTGTTTGAGGCAAAAAAAACACACAACCCCTTATACACGCCGAAGAGGAGACTTTAAGGAATATTTTAAGACCAGTGGCGTACAGTAGACCCAGCGACGACCAAAAAAATTGATTTTTTTAAATTTGTTTAGCCCTAAAATGTTCAAAATTTTAACGAAAATAGCTATTTCAATTTTGAGGACATTTTTAAATTCGGAACTTTATTCTGAACAAAACTTAACTATTTGCAACGAAATCGGACAAAATATTGGCAAAAAACCATTTCAATGTCACATTTTTATCTGAAATTTTACGACGCTTTGTCACAGCTTTATCTAACCATAAACTAAGCCTTTATACCAAATATCACAAAAATCAGAGGAGGTCGTTATAATTTTCCGTGATTTGGCATGGAATGACCCGTAATTAAAATAAAGTTAACTTAGGCTGAAGAAAAAAACTGGACTTACCTTGTCATTCATCTTTTTCGGAGCATCCTTTTGAATTTGAGTAGTACTTTTATTTACACCTTTAGATAATTCTGCAATTTTACAAATTTAAAATCTCGTGTTTTGTATATTAATAAATAGTTTACCTTCAGTTTCTGATTTAGTGGGTGCTAATGTAGGATGGTACAACTTCTGTGTTGCGCTGATCGAAGATTGATGTCTAACTGACTCAATATGGGTTCTTAAGTCTCTTAGATTCTTTATAAGAAATGTTCCACAAAGCAAACATTTAAATGTGGTATCTGGAAATTGTGTAAACATTTTTTTCCACTCGCTATTAATCCCGCTGTATCGAAATTCAATTTTAAGCAATTCAACTACTTCCAAAGTTTTCAATAGTTCCCTCAAATTCTTCCCAGTAGTTGTAGCTTCCATTGTTTGTTTTTGAATATAAACCGGATTAATAACAACATTTGATTTAGTATTTTCATTCCTGGCAATATTGGTTTCCTTAGCACTAGTGTTAGACTGCACTTTTTTAGCTTCGACAGTTGTTTTAGTATTTCCCACACTTCCACTGCCATCCTTTTTAGGATCTGAACTTACTTCGGGCTTATTAGTTTTTTCAGCAGGTTTAGGTGCTAAATATATCGTAATATTATAAGATAACATATAATTTATAACAGCAAATAAACTTACCATTTGTCGCGGTCTTAAGAGGTAGCAATTTAGGATGATGTAATCCTTTAACCAAGTCAATGTTTCTTTGATGTTGTCGATTTGCCATATGAGATTTGATTTCAGTTAGTTTAGGAATAGGAGTTTTGCACATCGAACAAGTATATGTTGCAACGCCTTTAGTTACTTCTTTTTTAAATAGTTTTTGCCAGTCGGTATTTACAAATTTATACTCAATGAGCATAAGATCTGCATTATTCAAATTTGACATACTTGCGCGGAATTTCTATGAATAAATATAATTTTAATACTTTTTTAGTGTATATAATGGGGCAATTACTTTTAACTCCTCCTCCTGATTTTTGTTAGTATCATTTTGATTTTTATCTTCAGCTTGTTTCTTTTGTACGCTTAACGGGTTCAAAACTATTTTTGAATTACCACCATCATTAACCTGTTTAGATAATCCTGGAGTTGCAGGTTTTACTGGAGTGGTTGTCGTACTTGCTGGTTTAACGGCTGTACCGGAGTTTGGTGTTTTAAAAACCGGTGATGTTCCTGCACTTGCTGGTTTTGCTGCAACGGAAGTTCCCGAATTTGCTGGTTTTGCTGCAACGGGAGTACCTGAAGTTGCTGGTTTTGCTGCAGCGGCTGTTCCCGCATTTGCTGGTTTTGCTGCAACGGGAGTACCTGAAGTTGCTGGTTTTGCTGCAGCGGCTGTTCCCGCATTTGCTGGTTTTGCTGTAGTGGACGATCCGGCATTTGCTGGTTTTGCTGCAACGGACGATCCGGAATTTGCTGGTTTAGCGGGAGCTGCTTTTTGAGGAGTTTGGTTTTCTAAAGTGTAGGAATACATTGTTTAGTTATTTTTTTACTGTAAAAATCGAGAAATATTTTAAAGAACTGGCATCTTTAGTTAGAGAAAATTATTTTAATTGGTTTATGTTCAAAAATAATTTATTGTTAGAGCACAGTACAAAATTTATTTGTTTTTCTTGATAATAAAACGTTATAGATCTATTAACTCTTTTATATAATTTTTTTTAAATGTTGTGATGTTATACCACGAATAAAAATGTTAACTTATTATTATTATTACATGTGGATCTGAGGACATATTTCATCCTTTTGTAACCTCAACCAGAAAAACCTTACACTTAAGCCATCCAATCGAACTAGACTTCCTTCATTAGGATCAACATTTTCTTGTGGGTTGCCTTTCACTGGATAAAATACAACAAATGTTGCTATAGATAAATTTAGAACCCTTCATATTCGTAAGAAAATCCTTTTAGAATATTTTCTCAGAAGACAAATAATTGAAATTGTTTTCGGTATGATCAAAGTTCAGCACATCAGTCCCTTTACGGAGACCTCTTGATTTCGGTATGATCAAAGTTCAGCACAGCTGTCCCTTTACGGACACATCTTAAAACCGGACACTTTTTCCAGTCCCAAGCATCAATTTGCCTCAAACTTTCACCTCTGAAAAGCGGACACCTCTTAATAGCGGACATTTTTTTTAGGAACGAATAGATTCACCGCTATAGATTCACCTCTTTTGAAACTGCTCTTGCAGTTAAATAACTGGTTGATTATCCGACTCAGGAGATGCCCTATAGTATCAGGACATCCAGATAAGTACTCGTTTTCAGCAACTGCACCCTTGGGCAATCCCTCCTCTCTGACAACTACTAATCTAAATTCCACCCAATGTTTAGTGTGGCATTATAAAAATGCTGATTGGGCGGGATTTAATAAATATGTCAGAGAACTGGACTGATCTGATTGCTTCTCTATAAGCGACGTTAACCAAAGCACCGATTATATCTTAAACATCCTATGGTTTGGGCTGCTTCCCATTATTCCTCATAATTTTAAAAACAACAAATTAACTAACACCAAAAGGTTCAATAATAACTGTTCCATATTCAATTGGGTTCAAAATTTGTTGATTTTATTAATGAATCGTTATGAACTAGCATTTTTCCTGAAAGTTGGAAGTTTCTTCGAGTAAATTTGGACTAACATTTTAAAGTAGGGGAAATGTTACGTCAGCAAATTTTCCCCCATTTCATGAGTACGTGAACACGTTTGGGTAAAAATATCATAATCGCAGCAAAAAGCGAATAAATTTGACAGCACAGCCCCAGCCGCCGAACAAAAACTTGCCATGCTCACACACACGATATATACACGATAGGGCTTATCCTTTAGTTACTTCCTCCACGTAGGCCTGCACTTATTGTACTTCATCTAAAGTGCAGAAATTTCCACTTTTTTGCAGCGAAACGAACGTTGTGCAGTTGCACTTAGTTTACACCGAGAGCGAAACAAACGCCGGCAGTGCAGAAAAAGTAGAGCGAAACAAATATACCTAGTGCTATCCCCACCAACATCACTGCACTTTTTCTCACTGAAAAGGTCTGTTCCTGACTTTCAGTAAAAAAAGTGCTAGTTGCTGAGGATAACACTTCTCTGAGTTGAGGAATGCAGAGTGCTTTTAGTGCCAAGAAAGAGAATTGTCATCTAACAATTCATAACACGGAGCACTCAATAGCACTGAGAAAATTGTCAGTGATAAAAAATGCTTGAGGGAAGTTGATTTTACAATTCAAAAAGCGAGCACAGAAAGTTGAGGAATGCATTGAGTTATCCCTAGTGCTCGTTAGGGAACAGACCCATTGTCCTTCATCCAATCAAGTGCAGAAATTTCCACTTTTTTGCAGCGAAACAAATGCTGTACATTTGCACTAAGTTTACACTGAGAGCGAAACAAACGCCGTTTGACGTAAATTTTGCACTCAGTGCAGAAAAAGTGAGATGAAACAAACAGACCAATTATATACTGGCTTTTTTTGGACATTTCTTCTACTTGATAACTAAAAATAGCAAATTGCTACGAGTATTCTTTGCGTTTAATTCATGTAAATCCTTGTAAAAAATGAGGTAAAAAATTGTTATTTCCAAACCATTTTTCATAACAAATTTCCTTTTTTTATGCCAAAAAGGCTTTAAAACATACAAGGTACTTTTAAAAATTGTTTTGTTAAGAAAAAAGTTACGATTTGGAGGTTAGGTAACGACTATTAGAGTACACCTACGAAGAAATAAATAAATGGTTATTTCTTCGTAGGAGAATGCCAAGAAATTTACAGAGTTTGAACAACTTACTGGGTCGAGATTTAAGTGGGTTGATATGAGTATGGCGCATGTCGCATACTGCTGTTTTCAATTTCGTCTGATGTTTCCTCCCATTAATGTGCTGTTTTATGCATGGTAGTCTGGACAACGAGGGACCCGTTTGACACAGGTCGCATTTTACAGTTTCGATTGCAAATTGAGTTTGATTAACAAACATTTTCATCCACTTGTCCTGTGGCCGAAGCTTGAATTCCATTTGAACCAATTGATTAAATGTCATGCCATCTATAGCAACTTTCCACGCCTCAATCGCTTTAGTATCCTATAATAAAACAAAATTTTACCACATGTTATATATATAAAAAAACCTTTATATACCATAATTGTTTCCGAATCCTGTGGTGTTGCCGTCTGCCCTTTAGGCGTTGGAACAACTTGCCTATTCGCAGACATATTGAATTTTAGCAACAAACTTTCTTGTTAAAATCTTATTCTTTTAATGACTTAGTTCATAAAATTAAAATCAATTCATTAAAATCTTTTATAAAATTAAACGTATCAATGCAGAATTTCTATTTCAATACACTTTTCTGAGGTTTTCTTCACACAAAATCACTTTCCTGTTTGATCGATGTCAATCAAGAAAGGAAAATGGATGACGATGAACGAGGATGAACTTTTTGCAGTGGGCAAAACATGGTGAATTGTGGTTTTTGTTTTGATTTAATCAAGAAGAAGAACAAAGCTTGCCGGTAAATTACTTTAATTTACCAAGTTAGAAATAAGGTAATTCTGTCGCTGGGTCATTTCTGTTCACCTTAAAATTAGTATGTTGTATAATTTGTCATTCTGTACGAGAATATGTTTTAACCACGGTTTCATGTAGACTTGAAACCGGCTTCAAGTGAACTTGAAGGTCATGTAATCACGGATAGGCTTCAAGTTGGCTTGACTCAAGTGGATCTGCTAAATTTGTCGGATTGGCTTGAACTAAAGCATTGTTGTAAGCAACGAATACAGACAATTGTCTGTATTCGTTGGTTGTAAGTGAATTAAGCTGTGAATTGAACTGTTAGTTCAATCTCGTCAAGTCCTCAATCCAACATGTATCCGTACGTAACCACGTGGTATATGTTGGGCGAAGAATCATAAATTAACATAGTTTTGTAACTTTGCACATTGGGAGGGATGTACATAACGACATAATTACCAGAAAAAGTTATGAAAGAGAGAAAATTTTACGCCGATATTTCTTTACAAAAATCAAATGTTTGGGGAATCCAACCCTGTGGATTACGTTTAACCACCGCCATGGACAATCAGTGCAACCAACAGAAAATTTTGTAATTTATTGGTTTTGCAGGCGGCCTGGCAGATTAGTTCGGTAAAATTTGCGTGATTTGTAGTTTAATAAAGTGAATGTATGCCTTTAAAGTGCTATATAATTAATTACTAGAAAGGCATATATGTAAACCGGTAAGTTAGGGCAATTGTATGAAGCACAGAAACAGCGAAAATCTTTAGAGTTGTATTTATGGCGGCCGATGACAGCTGTATTTCTATCAAAAATTTTTGCTAAATAACTAATTTCATATGGTGATTGTTTTAAATTTAAGGGACTAGTGAATATTAGAATGAGTGCCAGCGACGACGGAGCAGATGTAGCCAGAACAAAGGTAAATATACCAATATTTGTTTTATGTGCTTCGATTTTTAAACACATTTCATGTTTCGTGCAATACAAATTGCTTTGCACATGTGAAAGAATACAAAACACTATCTACATTTATTGATTTTAAATGTGACCCATTAATTTTTAAAAGGAATGGAATGGCAATCGAAATTAACAAATGCCTCCTTAAGTTTTTCACAACTTCAAAATATGGTGTACATAGATATGTTGTAATATTATCTACAGGCTCGTCCGTGACCACTCATTTCTTTATTCCTAGCAATATAGGCGCAACTTTTATCTAAAAGGTTTAAAACTTATCATGAGAATAATGAATGATTTTTAAAGAACAGGATTGTTTTTTTTATTTAAACATTTTATTTTTAATCACAATTGCACCTGTGGGCGGGCTCATTTATTCCGAGCATTAAAAGATTTAAGTTTGAAGGGGCGCTGCGTGTAAAAAACAAATTTCATTGTCTAATTTTGTTTACAATGAATAAGTCCTTTAAACAATTTGTATAAAGGAATTTATTTATGGCTACTACAAACATTGGGCGCACTAAGCTTAACAGAAACTGTTGTGCTGATGATTACTTATTTATAAAATTTCTAGGGAAACATATGCCAAGCGCTGAATTTAAAACTCATTTATTGTTAATTTTAATGAAACTGCCATTATTTTTTTTACCTAAACAAAATCATTCTTCTAATTACATAAAGAGTATAGATTTATTTTTTTACCTTTATTAAACAATCTGCTCACTTTAGGAACGGCCAAATTTTTAACTTGGGTCTCCTTTGTACTAAGTCCAAATCCCTACTACTGCGTTAGCACAAAGCGTAATATTTGGCATTAGTCTAAATCAAAGGAAGAGCCATTAAGTTTAAAAGTGACACTTTTACTCAGAGGTTTAGCAACTGCAGATCACTGCACTTATTTTCGTTCTAATTAACCGCTTCGTAGCTAAACATAAAATAAGAAGGATAACGGTCAGTCTACTTAAATGGATATGTTATTTGTGTGTTGTTTGTAAACGTGAGTTAAGCAATTTAAAGTATTTTGTGAAAAAGAAGGAAAGTTTTATATTTACAGTTCTACATGTGGAGTTTGCAGTAAGTAGTTTTGTTTATTCTTTAAATAGATTACTAACAATTGCTCCTTGCTACTTCTGCGATCATACCGCGGTTTCTTAGCTATTTACTAAAGCAAGGAAAAATTTCCTTTCGCCAAAATTAAGTCAGTATCTATACATTTGTTCGAATCAGAGACCGCAAATAATTGGTATTGTTGAACAAAAAAGGTCCAAGGTAATTAAAGTTGGAATTTGTACTAGAAAAACAGTTATTTTGGACTTTCTATTTTTCTAGTGCGAAGTAAAAGGTCCATTTAAACTTTTATTTCTTTTATCAATTGAAAACTGTGAAAAAACTTTTATTTTGTTGTGGTAGAAATCTTGTGTTGTTTATTTGTTTGTTGCCATACCACACTTGTTATGCTTCACCGCAGTTTGTAGGGAAGGTGCTGTGCAGGGGTGCACGCGTAATTTATCTATTTTTCGTCGTCAAATAAATTGAAAGCAAGGTTTATCTGGGTTGGAAAAATGTTTTAATATTATGACACATTTTACGTACTATACAAAATAAAAGAAGAGAGGTGTGAGCACTCATGCGTACTTTATCGAGCGGAAGCATGGCAAGTGTGGGATGGCACTTAGTTAGTTACAGTTTTCCGGATTGTGTTTGGGATTTTGTCCTTTCGGGATTTTACCTTTCGGGATTTTTTATTTTCGGGATTTTACCTTTCGGGATCTCGTTTTTCGGGATTTTCACGTTCGGGATTTTGCTTTTAGGATTTTGTTTTTCGGGATTTACTATCAGACCCTATAATCCTCTCCGAAGAAACAAGGGTTAACACGTAATTTTTTTTACAAGGCAGCTCTCTATAGTCATCTTTATTTAGATGCTTCTTCGGAGAAGGTAAAAATAATAGAATTAAAACCTCTATAAGCACAGTCTCTGGAACAATTTAAATGTAATCACTTCGCATTTTAGTTATATTTTTTTACTGTTACATAAGACATCCCTCACTTATTTCTGCGTGCAGAAAAAACACATTAAAGTAGTTGCGTTATTGTTTTTATCAGTGCAAGCACTCATTAAGTGGAATTAGTGTTTATTCAAAATAATAGGTATTGTAATGAAATTTCGAGAAACTATATTAACTGAACTTTAAAAGCAAATTAAGGTGAAAAATAAAAAAAATTAAAAAATAAAATAATATATAAAAAATTTGATTTAGATGGGCGTAAATGTGCATTGTTCAGCAGAAGAGCGGTGCTTGGTGAAAAGGTTAAGGAAGGAAGGAAGAACCTATAAATTTATTGCTGACGCCTTAGGTCGTTCCCAAAATGTCGTTACGAATGCTTTGAAGTCTAAAGAAAATCAGGAAACCAGAGGAAGACTCAAGATAACGAATCTAATCATTGATCATTAAATCGTCATTCTCGCCAAAAGGTGTCCTCGAGAGCAAGTCGCGCAGCTACAGCTGACCAGATCAATGCAAGGGACTATTTGAGAAGGTTGCAAAATGCAACTCTACCTGGAAGAGTTGCGGGAAGAATTCATTTACTTCGTGGAAGGAATATTACACAACAGCCCATAGACGAGGTGGATTTTTGTTAACATTAACTGCTTAAAATAATGGGAGGGATCCGATATCGCCATACACACAAAGGCGTTTTGGGGAACTCTCAATGCACATGAATCTGAAACGATCATTAAGCTTAACAAAGGCAAACTGAAACTTCTTGTTGGCCTTGTGACAGGACATGCAAGAATAAGGGCGCATGCCATAAAAATGGGAAGGGCGAATACTAGTCTATGCAGGGGATGGGGGAAGAAGACGAGATCGTATTACACGTTCTCGGCCAATGCCCAGCCTTAACGCAAAAAAGATTTAGAATCTTAGGAACATACTACTGCGAAGATTTAGCAAAAGTTAAGAAATCAGGTTATATTCGAATTATCCAATTCGTTACGAGGATCAGTTGGCTCGACAGTGGACTTTAGGGTACGTTGCCGAGCAGGGAGCGTACAACGGGCCACTATAGGCCTCAGTGCATGGAAGACACACATCTTTCCCCCCTCGAAAACCAACCAACCAACTACTTAAAATAATCGCAGAAATGCTCTTGATTTGGTGCGATTGTTGAATATAACCAAATCTAAATTGGTTTGTTTACAATTTTACAAAGTGCCGGAATATTTCATGATGAATAATAAATGGCTGGAACAAGGATAATATGTATGTATTATAATATTTTTAATGGAAGCGGGGAACCATCGCGGAACCGTATAGGAGAAATTACCTCGCGGTGGAGTCCCATAGAACAGCCTCCTACGAGGCCCACAAGGCAACTGGGCTCCCTAACCCCCCGCTCTCTCGTTCCCCTCAACAAGCTAGCAGGCGCCCCCGCTAGGGAGCCCCGTTATTGTCTCCCTCCTTTTTTCGAAGGACTCGTCTCATAAAAGTGGCAATTCTTCGCCAGTAGTCGTCCCCCTGCAGCATGACCCCGCCTATTTTATCCGGGGTTATGCTGCCCGTCTCCGCCTCCAGCTCAGCCCTCTCCGCTCTCCAGAGGATGTATGTATTATGTGGTTAATTTTTATTTTACGGGAAATGCAATAAAATTCTAAAATCTTCCCTTTTTTCACTTTATTTCGCGTTCACGATTCCCTTTAAATATTTATATTTGGATTGCAATATTAAACTTCAAAAGCACTTAATTTCAGCAAGCCCAAATAAAACAATAAATTTTTATTTGTCAACCTTGTAAAGGGGGGCATATGATGAAAAATAATCGCAGACTGAAACAAAAGTATTCAAAAACTGAAATGAGCAAAACAACCGCACGGAGTCGTATCGCGCTTATGAGCCCTTAAGTAAGTACGACGTAATGAAAAGTGGGTTTAAAACCCTAAAACCTTTTTTCTAAATGAACTAAAAAAAAAATGTTTTTCTTGTCTAATAACAATTATAAAATGTACAATATATATGGAGAAATATTTTCAAACAGATTTCTTCCTGTTATTGTAGACTGTGAGAATCATTTCCTGGTTCGACGCCGAATATGTTGAAAAAATTTAACTGTTTTTGCTGAAAAATTTTGCCAAAGTAATCTGTTTTAAGTCGCACCAAGTAATATCAGTAAGTTCCAATTTTATAGAGAAATCACATAGAAAAACTTTGCGCACTTCAATCTATCAATTTCAAACTTTACCACTGGGAGACGTAATAACAAATATTATCGCATCTCTCTTTGAAGGTCGAGTGAAGGTTGCTCAAGGCTGAACCAATAAATATACGAGAAACAGTCTGGACGTGTACTCAAGTTTATGTGAATTGAATGAATATCTCGGAGAGCCACTGCTCCTGAAATATCGAACCAGGCTTGAACGATACATACAGTTCCAACCCTTAAGTATTTAGCCATCTTTGAAAAGAGCGATGAAAAACCTACCGAAAGGACTTGTCTAACTCTCAAAAAAGATTACACACTGCATCCAAAGAAGTTTTTTTCTCCAATTGGCTAAAGGCCTGTTTTTCGCCAGAAGGAAATTAGGGTAAAGGGAGTAAGGAAACCTGAATGTCTGGCTTTTGTATTGCTGCGAGCTAGACAACAGCGCAAAGACGGTGTTTTTTTTAATTAAATTTTTAAAAACCCACGGGAGAACTGGTCTCGAAACCGGGAACCATGCATGGTGGTCGAGCCGCTCTACTAATCGATTCAACTCCCTCTCCTACATATTTCTCGAGTTTTTATCACAATAAATGAGAATTAATTTTTTTCAGATATAATAAAGAGACAAATAAGTTAATTAATTGTTGGGTGTCTATTCAGCATAGGAAAATATAACATACCGGGCAAGAATAATCGAAGAAATGGAAATTAATGCCGATTTATATGGACAAAATATTTTTTTTTGCCAGAAAAAATGATCTTTTGAACAGTTTTCAACAAACTGAAAAAATAAGAGTTCAATTAGACGATTCATTTGTGTCAGAAGATAAATCGTTTTAGCATTGTCCAACAAAAATAAAAACTAAATATCTTAATTTACCTGTTATTTTGTTTCGAAAAAATAAAAGATTTTAAATAACTGTTATTTTTTATCATCAATTATATGTGCCCAGAAATACCAATTAAAATATCAACGTTTAAGAAAAAAGGGAAACCAGATTCGGTCCCTGCTTATAATGTTAAAACTCATGACAAGGAGTAATCAAGAGGCTGGAGGCTGTTCCAAATTGATTTCACTAGAATCATCTCGACACGTTATGTACCTCGAACGGAAGGATGGATACTGCTACCGAAACACATAATATCTCGGTTTCTCCATTTAAGCATAGACCATCTGAAATTGTCAGCGGCACGCATGATTACACATCCGAAAAAACCTGACACTCGTTAAAATCAGTTGTCACAATTGCAAAGGAAATATAATTAAAGACAAAAAAGCAAAATCGCAGATTCAATATGATAAACATTAACATTAATAAAATATATGTGAAAAACCTTTTTAAAAACAAGCTTTCATTTAAAAAACCGCTGAACTAGAAGGTATAAAATAATAGGTCTGTTTCTTTACATGCAGGAATTAAAATTCCTGTGCAGGAAACTGCAGAAAGTCGTTTTCGTACACAGTTTGACAGCAGATTTTTGCTGATGTCACCGCTTCCCCTCCTGCAGGAAAGTTCAGAAATTTTCAGTAGCTTTAAACTGCCTTACTTTTCCTTACTGTCACCGGCTGATGTCAAATAGCTGAGTTGTGTATTTTTGAGGTTATATTTGTTCATTAATAATTTAATAAACATAATGGACGAAAACGTGCAGACATTAGAATGTTCTCCTGGAGCTCCAAGATTGCTTCAAGATAGTAAGTACCTCTTAAACAATGAATTTGCCACTTTTGTTCTAAATGGTAGAAGTTAATATGGCACTCTTCTACTTTTTCAGGAAAATTCACAAAACTGTTTTCGTACTTTTGACAACTGCACCCCCACCGCATAAAGACGGAAAATGCAGGCATTTTCAGCTTCAGAAGTAAAAAAAACAGACCTAATGTCAGTGAAAGGAGGGATATTGATAAGCTAGAAAATTTTCCCCTATCTTGGAAAAACTGACTTCTGTTGTTTTCCCAAATGTTGTCCCTTTCCAAATATTAGAGATTCATACTTAATGGTGTGTATAAATATAATTATACATAAATAATTTTTTTAGGAAAATTGATACTGCAAAGTGAAGTCTAAGAGGAGTTTTTTAAGAAAATAGTTTTTTTTTATATTCTCTTGATCATGATTTTACAATGCACATATTTTTAGCATTTGAATTCTGTTGCATCTGCACGTTACCCAAGGGTATTTAAAAGAACTGATTTGCTCTGTATATAATGTATAATCAGAATTTTTTTTATGAAAAACGATGGGGTTTCCCTGCAAAGAAGCGTTTTAACTTCGCAGTATAAGTTTTGCTAGAAAATTTAACTATGCATAACTAATTTGTACACACGATTAAGTATGAATCTTCTAGTCTTTAGAAATGGACAACATTTTGGAAAAAACCGAAGTCAGTTTTTTTTCTAAATAGGGGCCAGTTTTCTTAGCTTATGTTGATACCCACCATTCTTCAAAGCTTGAAAGTATAGCTACAGAAAAACGCCTTTCTTGATCACTGATTATAGGCGCAGATACTTAGAAGGTAGATAAGCATAGATCTATGAAATATGAAATATATTTTAAAAGCTTGAGGCTTTATTTTAGATAGAAAGTTTTAAAGTATTATATTACTTGACTTTTGACGCCTAATCAATTGTTGCGTGCGAGCTTTTTTTTCTACTTTGGTCGGTTTTCAGTGCTCAAGGCTACAGTAAAGCGTGAAAGTTTACATAGAAGACCTAAAGTAAGAAAACCTCTGAAATTGACTTGTTTAACCTATTGTCAGATTGCATGAAGGTAATGTTATGGAATTGAGTTGTAGAATGGACGCCAAATTATATAAACTACATCAAATTACTATTGACTGTAGATATAAATGAAGTCGGGCATACTCGGTACTTCTTTGTTCAAAAACTCGGTATGTTTTCGGTTGGTAAAAACAGGGTCAATTTTTAATCTGTTATTGACCCTAAGATACAGCAGTGTCTTCAATCAAATTACATCAAAATAATGGATTGCACATCATTATCGAGGACGTGTAATTTATTCTTAAGAGAAAGTTAGACCAGTTACCGCCAAGGAATATGAATGGACTGTAGGAAAGAACCAAGACGTAGAAGAACCTATTCAAGAAAAGGATAATTGGCAGTACTCGGGAACGGAGATGCCGCCATTTAGCGAGATCGGCAAATTATCCGATGGCCAGTAAAATTTAAAAAAATGAATAAATGAATGAAAGAACAATAAATCATTTACACTCAAAAATATATGTTTCCTTTTTTCACTGATTGCCCGAAAATTTAGAGATGTAAAACAGAAAATTTCAAGATTGTACAATAAATTTAGCATGTCAAAACGTAAACACAACCGACAGACTAACAACTGATGATAAAAGCAAAAAGCAACACCATTGACTTGATATTTGCAACTTCGCAATGAGAACGAGAATTTCAGGAGAGCATATTTTTATTTCGGAGAAATAAATGATCACCATGACCGAGGAGAGGCCGCCAATTATCCGGCGTCGCCAATAATCGAGCAGCAAATTATTGAGAGTCTACTGTAAATATTATTTTTAAAAGCCTACCAAAAATAGTAGAAGACTGACAAGAACGAAGTTATGCTAAATACTGATGAAATGATTCACAATGTGTTGTGAATTCGTTATGTGTTGTGTATTGTTGTAAATTTTATGTTAGTTCATGTTATTTTTAATGAAACGCAATATTGGATTTATGAACGTTAATATTAAATACAACCGTTGGATGAATGGTTGAGTTGCACGGTCACCACGACATGAATGCTGGTTCAAACATCGGCCTGCTTATGAGTACTTCTTACAGTACAGTACTCCGTCTTTGGGTTGTTGGCTAGCTCGGAGCCAATTTCTCCCATTAACCATTACCATAAATCTCTTTCATTCCATAGCAATACTAAATGGGTTATCTATCCCCTGAGCGATAGCACTTAAAACCGTAGTAAATTGCTACTGCCAACTGCTATTGGCAACTGTAAAATTTTACATCGGGCTGAATGAAATCGCGCGGAGAAATATGTCTGTTTCCTTACGAGGCACTAGAAATCACCAATGTACAATAAATAACACTGAATACGTTTCTGTCACAATGTCTGTCTGAATGTTTCATGTTGGCATTCAGTGCCATGTTTTTTGAAGTTTCAGTTGAAATTGAATTTGATTATCACTTCTTATATTTGGCATTGAACAGCACTACCTTTCACTATTTCAGTGCAGTGTTTACCCCACAAACTAACACTTTTTAACACTGCACTTTTTAGTACTGAAAATAAGGAAATATACCTAATTCACCGTGTTAAAACTTGCAAAAAGAGAAGCAGTTACAAGCTTAAATTTCCCCTGTTTTCGCGTGAAAGAAAAAGTTGAGGAATGAATTTTTGTCTTTTCGCAAGCCAGTGGGATCGTACCTTTTGGTTAGGTTATATGTAATACACAAGAAATGGGGAAGGTTGTACTCGGTATAGCCGTAATAATTCAACGTGAAACGTCTTTGATGCCGTGATCTACTGAATGTAACAGTTTTAATTTTGAAATTCTTATTTATTTATTTTTATCTACTCTTGGCTGCTTTCTTATCTTTTTTGTGCTTGAGTCGGCGAGTTCGATCGGTACACAATAAGTAATTCGACGTTTATCGTGCACTTCCCGAGTAAAACTAATGGACAGCCGCACAGCGGCTGTACGACCGTAGACGGCACGGCGGCCGCATAAGATCCGTAGTGTTTTTGAAAAATATTAAACGGCCGCACATTCGGCCGCATGAAGGCCTCGACTGCAATAACAAACAAAACGGCCGCACCACGGCTGAACGATTTTATATATCTCTACGTACTACGGTATTTTTATGATACTCGAAACGAGTACGAAAACAAAAACAGCATTTTGGGTTGTTTTATGACACTTAGACTTCGTCCTCGGGTTACGGAAACTGTTCAGTTGACAGTGTGCATTCATCCTGTTAGATTTTCGTTATTGTAAAGTGAAGTGTTCTTATTATTTCCATTGAGATATTAATGCTAAATTCTAAAAAGAATAAAACTTTGTGGGCGTTGATTTTCTGGCCAGAAACGAGTGAAATTTCTATAACTGAAGTAAAAGATATCAGTGAAGTAATTAAACCGATATACATCTAAGCTGGTTTGAAGGGTGATCTGCCGTGGGTGGATGAAGACGGGATTACCACCTTATATGAAGCAAAATTACTTAAAATATCGCGTAAGTATATATTTAATGCAATGCATGTGCAATTCGTTAAAATTAATTATTGAATTAATTAAGGGGAGGTTCTCATTAAGCTCAACCAAAAAATCGATTTTTTTTTTGCTTAAAAAGTTAGTAAATTTTCCGTAGCATACGTTCCCGAAAACCGTTTTAACGAAATAAATTTTTTTTAAAATATAGTAAAAAAACCGGAGTCACCTTTTTACGCGAGTATGGAATTTACGCGGCAGCGCAACTTTAAACGCGTTTTTCTCAAAACCGTATTTTTTAAGACGGGCGGCATGGTATCTCAAAAACTACTGCATATATCGTTTTTGTTTTTGTTTTATTTCAAAGTTGATTAAATTTAGGGGATCCTGAACCTAATCGCAGATGACTATTGTTGTTATTTTTTTTATAGCACTTTTAAGAGCCGAAAAATAGACGAAAAAAAGATTTTTTTTTTAAAGTCCGCCATTTTTTTAATTTTTGACTTTTCCTTACTTAGATAGGTTCAAGATCCTGTAAATGTCATATATTTTATAAAAAAATTTCATTTTTTGATTTCAAATGATGTTTGGAAGCGCTACAGTGCCGCCCGCTTAGGTACTTTTATTTTAGGCGACTGGCTTTACATGTAAATAAAAAATTAACTATTCGATATTTTGCTCTATAAAAATTTGTATACATACTTGAATACATACTAAATAATTACAAAAAAACTTGAGTGCTTTATTTACTTCCTTCCATGAAAAAAAAATCGAGAAAATCATGTAATTTTAGATGAGAACCTCCCCTTAATTACATATAAAGATAATCCACCAATCAGTATATTCCACCGCTTGACCGCAATGCAGCCGAGTTTGCGGCCGAATTCGGCCCTACGTATACTAGACTTATTTGCTACATTCTATCGCGCGGCCGCCGTGCAGCCGAGGGTGCGGCCGAATTCGACCTTATATGTGTCAAGCATTTGCTGTATTCTATTGTGCGGCCGCTGTGCAGCCAAGGGTGCGGCCGTGTTATCGAAAGTACGGCCGACTTGTCCGACATACGGACCCCGTGCGGCCGTGGTGCAGTCGAATGAAATATTAAACGTGCAGAAAATTTTCTATATTTTTACTCGGGTTAATTGTCTATAATTTTGGAATCTCACATTCAGGCTTATATTTTATGGTACTAACATTAGACATGTCCTACTTGTTACTCCATAACATCCGAACACAAGGCTTCTGAAGTTTGGTTTTCGAAAACGGTCCCGATCTGCGCATTGCCGCTGCGTGGACGTCATAGGCGCGGTTTGGTGTGGATCGGTACTGACAGGTACTTTGATTCGTCTACTATACTACTATATATTGCTTTAATAACTATTTCCGTTATTATTTTCGGAAATACAGGGATTTTAAAATTTTAATTTTCACGTTTTATCTGTTGCTTCGTCAGCACACCGGAACCCTGTGGGTAAGACGTATCATGTCAAACAGGCTTTTTTAAGCTTATTTGCCAGGGAGCACAAATATTACAATATGTCATATTGTTCTAAGCGCTTCACATCTTTAAAATACTAAAATATTTCTATTTCCACTTTGAGCTATTGTATGTGTCTGTATATCTTTATATTTTTTGCTTTAAATTCAGTCGTTGCTGTAACAGCAATTGACACTACTTTATTACTGACATTAACATTAAAGTGCTTCTTGACATATTTCTCGCTTTGTCATTCCTCAAAACGAAAGTTTTTTTTACACGTTTCTCTTAGGCCGTGACAACGGGATCAACGGCTCTACAGCACTCCAGTACTTTCGGTGACAGTTCAGAGCAGTTCCGAACTCACGGTTCTGTGTTCGATGACCAATTAGGAGCTGCTCCGAACAGTTCTCATCGCGCTCTAGGAAATCTTGGGAGAAAGAAAGTAGAACTGTCTTTTTGTTAAGTTGTTTTTTTTAAATTAATTTTTGGTTAAGTATGAAAGTTTCTAATACAATGGTGAAATATAACAACTAATAATTAATTAATAATTTTACAACTAATAATTTGCTGAACTGAATGTTACTGTGACAGTTCTCAACAAAATCCGCGTTCGATGAAATTTCAAATTCTGTAGCGCTCCAGGTTTTTTTTGACAGCTCTCAAAAAATCCCGAGTTGCTCGGAATTTCTCTGTACTGCTGCTCATCGAACAGGCCTATTAACACAAATGTTGATATTAAAATATTATTGTTTCTACCTGGCGAATGCACCTCTGGAGCCAATATGAAAAAATATGTATTACTAAATTAAATTTAAAGCTTTTTAAAAGGGGTGCTACACTAAAACGTCGCGGCGCAAAAATAACAATTGTTCACACCAAACGCGGTGCGACATTTGTCTAAAATATTATTTTGCCGCTCCCAACACCGCCGAGAATCGTGTCACGCCGCGTTTGGTATAAGAACCACTTAAGTAAAGTGGTTATGACTTATTATGACTAGGGTCGTTTTTGACTTCAATTGAAAAGTATTTGTCTTTAAAATTAATTGAGATAAGGTAGTATGTTAATTTGTGTCCTCATGTAATTGTTAACTGTAGTACGTATGTGAATATATCACAACCTCATGGTCTCAAATTTCATTGCACCTTACACAGGTTTACTTGCATTAGTCTTATGGCTAGGTTTAAGTTTTGTTACACATAGTCTCCCGAAAGAAAGATTGTGAAAAGGCAATACGACTAACGTCTCTCAACAAGGATCGATTTGTTTCCCGGCAGTATGTCAAGATGTAAATATTCAAGAAAAGTCTCCAATATGTGGTCATATTGAAGATCAATATATTCGTCATGTTTTAAAAGTAACAAATTATGTTATATTTTCTAAACAGGCAATAAGTAAAATTATCTTTTTTACTCTTATGTTCATGTTGGTTTTTGTACAAATTATGTAGCGTAGTGCTTGACGAGTTTTAAGTTGCAGTAAGCTAGATTTAAAAAGTATAACGGCGATTGTTAGAAAAAAATTTCCAGGGTAAATTTATTTTATTTTGCAAAGTTGAACACTTCGCACTGTAAAATGAGCCCTGGTGCAAGGGAACACAAAACAATACGTCTGAATTTAATTTTGCGTCAGTCGTTAGGAGTATGAATTCGCAGTGATGTGAGGAAGTGTTTTTAATTGAATTGCAGATAGTTGCAAATGTGCCAGAAGGGTATAAAGTGAAATAATGTATTTGATGATTTTTAAATGTAACTAGCATAAATTGCCATAATCAATATAATAAAACATAGTTTTGATTAAATTCCCCGTAGGACGAATTAGATGCTGAGCGACATTTTTTAGGAACAACGGTTCAACTTTCGGATGGAACAGAAGGTTTAGTATTCTCTAGAGGACCTAAAAACGAATCTGATTATTTCTTATATAACTGTCACTTGTGTGGTGTACCAAATTTACCTGGAGAAAGGTGCTTACGAACGCATATTGCTGGTAGAAAACACCAGTCAAGATTAACTCAAACAGTTGTTGACGCAGTGGCATTCCGGGCTCCATTAGTTCAAAAAACAAAAAGTAAGTACAATAATCGTCGATCCAACAATATTAATTTTTATATTCCTTTGCTTTGTAGTTCAAATGAATATTGCACCAGGAGAACCGGTTCCTCCGGGTTTTGAAAATGAAGTAAAGGCTTTGGCTGAAATACAACCATTTATCGACAATTACAAAGAAGGGGCACTGATTGGTATAGAATATGCTGTTGAATTAGTTTCAAAAGAAGATAGAGAGTCAAGCTACATATGCATGCTATGTGACAAGAGGGGAGACCCTAGAACAATTTTTGCACATTGGACAAGTTATAATCATCGTTTAAAATACTTGGTAATAATAACTTTTTACATTTGTACATATATTTTTAGCTTATCCAGTTCGGGTTTAGAATTGAAATTGTTTGGAACATATCATTGTCGAAGGACATATTCTAGAGTTTGTTAATGTTTAAAGTTTGTATGGATTCCCAAAAGTTTCTATAAACAAATTAATTTAAGTACTTATGTTACTAATTAAGACAGTGCACACGCATTGTGAGAATTGTCTTTATAAAGTATGCATAAGTTTTCTTTTAAACGTTGTTCTGAACTTGTAGAACTAAAAGTAAGGAAATGTGGAACGTAGTGATTAGTTTTAAAAGCGATCCATTTCGTATTGAAGTGTGAAAGTGTAAGTGAAATTTATGTAAATATGAGTTAACAGTGATTGTTTTTTTTAAATTAATTTATGTTATAATTTCTTTTTATTAGGAAAAACATTTTCCATCCGTTATCAAGGAACTCGTTCCATATCGATACAATCCGGAGGCAAGAAATGTTATGCCACGAATAGCCCAGATGATAACAGAGGCTATAGAAGATCATCACGGTCGACTTAGTCCTTATGTTTGTGAAAATTCGGAATTTAAAAGAAATCGTAATAAAGTTCTTCAAGAAATTATTTCCGAACAACATTTTGATGAAAAGAGTGGTCCTTCATTTATTAATGTAATTGACAGAAGAACTATTGACGAACTAATTAAAAACAGTATGTTCTTCTTAAATAAAATTGCTGATATTTTTATTGTCCCATTTTTTCATCTTCAAAGGTAAGGGTTCCATTGCAATACACATTGATGCTCAGAAAAAACGTGATCCGTCACCACCGCAAGTAAAAGCACCAAAACGTTTAAAATCAGAAAGTATGTCGTCTATTCGTAAAGCTCGCGATAGTTTAGATTCGATATCTAGTGATTCTGGTTCTGAATTATCTCGTCCATTTTCACGCGATCGTCGATCTAATTCACATGATCATTTTGGTAAAAGGAAACGAAAGTCACAGTCACCGGCCTATCGAGTACTTCCTCGAGTGCAACGATCTCCGCCATTTGAAGAGTAATTTCTCATGTTAAAGTTTTGTTTAAAGTTATAATGAATGTTATTTTTAAAGATCTCGTGAACCCAAAGAAAAAAAGTCAACGTTACCAACTCCAAAAGAGTTGTCAAAGCAAGCTTCCGAGATTGCGCAAGAGAGATACAAATGGGAAAAATACAGGTAAGTAATTTGAATTTCTTGTGATTTAAACTCTTATGACACATGTAGATAAAATTATGATTTTATGTACTGTACTGTTATGAAAGCAAATCCTGGTTTATAATTTTAATTCTTTTTTAATTTTCTGGTTTCAATTGATTTAAGTAATTTTGTAATAATTATTCGCTTTAAAACTTTGATTTTCTCTCAAAAGCTGAGGGGTTTTATTGTATTCTGTCATAACGCCATACACATTTCCGCGTTTTAAGTGTAAAACTTATGCCATAATAAAAATTACTTCAGATTTAAAGGCGTTCTAGCAAGTAAATCTTAATGGGTCATCCGCAGCTGGTCCGGTTTAAGGCTTTTTTTTCTTTTCTCCTGGAAAATATATGAAAGCTTCTCCGGCTTTATTAAACGTGTTAAATGTGTCGCCTAATTGAGAATAGGTCTGTCTTTTTACTTTTGTGTGTAAAACGTGGGTAAAAATCGATCTTCTGGTGGAGGGGATGAAAATGAGAAAGTTAACAGACGATTTTTGGGTAAATTGATTGCAACTGAAGAATTGTCAAAAGTTACTTGCAGTGCAAAGATCAGTGCGTTTACAAGAAATCGTAAAAATAAATAAAAGTGAATTACAATTTACTGAAAAAGTTAATAGTTCCCCGTGTTTATTTAAATTTTTATTTCTAAACTGTAACTTGCCAAACATCAATCAGCTGTTAGTTGTCAACCATAAAAGAAGAAGAAGAATTCTGCCGAAATTTTGTCCACACTCATCAACGTGTGTAAAATTTGGACGGAAGGGGAAATTACTCGACTGTAAAATTTCTTCAAGTCCAAAAGTAAACAGACGCAGTGTGGACGAAAACTTTCGGTTTTGTGTAAAAACTTTCGAATAAACAGACAGACCTGATAAAAGCCAGCTGAAGAATTGAAATCATTAAAATCAAAGCTTAAGTTTTTAATTTATTTTATAATAATTCGAGTCTAAACTCATTTCGCGGTTTTGATTGTAATGGTCGCAATAATGCATTCGGTGGTGAAGTTTTGTAAGTTGTATTGCATTGAAGAATTGTATCTCTAAGCAAAAGAACAACACGGATGATTTTCCTGAATCTTTTTCTACAAGGACTACATGGCTGTTGTCGCAGGCTGAAAATGAGCATACAAATAAGATCTGTTCGTCCCAAAAGATGATTATCGCTAAGTTTTGGTTGATCTTTGATCCTCGGGGTTTTGATTTCTTCATGGGCTCATATACTTCTTTTTTAAATTTTCTTTATCGCAAGAGTGTAGTTTTGAATAAAAACGTGAGGAGTTTTGACGCTAAGAGTTGTTTGAAACATGCACAGCTGTCCGCGGAAAAACCTGGAGTTTCTAGGTAAACACCACCCTTTCACTGACTCGTTTTGTACTGTTATTGTGGTTTAGAAAATTCTACAATTTAAAATAGTGTTATATTGCAGACTGATCAAGAATTCTTCAATATATAGAATATTTCAGAATTTTTGAACAATTTCTCAAGCACTCCAATTCTTTTGAATATTCCCAAATATTCTAGAATTTTCTATACACTAAAATGTACGGGTGTGCGAAGTAAGTAATAATTGTATTAAGTTTGGTTGATATCGGTTCAGTAGTTTACATATGTACATACAATTACTTTTATATATAAAGAAGGATAAAAATTAAGTTTAAATGGCTTCAGTAGCGTCATTATTCATCTCGGCGACCTCGAAAACTATAGACTGGACACTAATATAGATTGCGTTAGACTATTTTCATGTTTGAGCCTTCCACCAGAATGGTCGTGTATTTTCCCGAATAGATTTGCAAATCGAAGTAGACCGCAAATCTAAAGAGAATGTGGGTATCAATACTGTTTTCGGATTCTCCTTCTCTCTCTCCCTAGTTCCCGTAACTTCTTGTGGGGGGCATTGAGAAAACTTCACCCGATTCGAACAACGTTTGGAAGTGGACCTACAAATTAAAGTGGATTCAGAACCATTGGCAATTTCTTTGCAACCCCCATGGCCTTTTTATCGTGATCTGTTGTCAGCAGAAAACGATCATGGGTCCCCGCCGGTGGGATTCGGGAACCAGGGACTTCTGGGTTGGTAGGCCGACACGTTATCACTTACTCCACCGAAAACTTGCTTTCGGATTATATGGGTACAAATGTTTGGTGTATGTAGGAATGAAACTCAAAGCAAGGAAACGCATGGATGAACGGAAAAGCAATGCAGCTCATTGGAAAGATGTGACTAGTAGAAATCGAAAAAATCGTTCAGAAAGATTGACATTACCTGTATTCTAGAGAGAGGTATATAAAGACAAACAACTTCTCAACAGGATAAACGCACTTCCTTCGCTAGTACGGTATTTCTTGCTCTTCGATTAAAATTCACAGCAGCGATGGTTTCAGGTGTACAGTTAGCGTAATTGCTATGACCGCGCTAATAATTTTACACTTTCGTTGAACAACAAGTATATGTAGGGTACCATGGTCCCATATCGACCGGTGGTCCCATACCGACCTCCACATGTTTCTCAGTCATTGTGCTGCCCCCCAAACTGTCGGTGGTGGCATTTAAAAGCTCTCACAACACAGACAATTTGGAGGTAGAGCGCCATCTTTTTACTCATTTCATTTCGTGGTTATGTGACGTGTTGTGTTTTGACAGGAGTAAAATTCATTTTTGAGCCTACACGAAACTTCAGCTACAAGTGCTTTATTGTTTCTTGAAAAATCGAAAGGTAAGTTTTTTATATTCGACTTGAATAGGTGCTATTAAATTTTGATCATTTTTATTATTGTAAGTGAACGGCAAGTCATTGTTTGTAAAAAATCGTGGTGGTGCGAAACCGACCGCTTAGAGGTGGTCCGAAACCGACCCCTTTAATTTTTTCGCATTTACGATTTTTTACTGTGTTTTTGATATTCAAACTTTGATTTTATGATTTTTAACGGTAATTACACATGTTTTTTTTAGAAATGGGACGATCGTTCAAACGGAAAACGCCAAAACGAGATTCGGAAATTCTGCGGCGAAATTTGAATCGATGTAAAAATCCCACTGTATTTTATAAAAAAAACCTCGACATGTTCTTAAATAAAATCGAAATCATTCCTAAATCCTATTGTTTTCCTAACAAGTTGCACAAGAAATTCAAGTTTTGCTTTTTCCCTTGATTCGCAGCAAAAAATGGGGGAGTCGGAACAGGATTTTTGAGAACGACAAATATGCAGACTTTCACTATGACCTCGTTATGTAAAAAAAAGTATCTGAAAACTTTGTCAAACTGCTTACAACTTAGAATAACGTTTCCTCTAAAAAAAAAACATGTGGTTGTGAAAAAAAAATCAATTTAAAGCACTCTTATTGCATTTGCCAATTAGGGGGTCGGTTTGGGACCATGTTACCCTACAAATTATAATAGTTATATTAACTCAAATAATGTATTAAAATAATTATTATTTTAACAACAAAGGCAAAATACATACCTTATTTCGAAGTTAAAATTGGTCATCATAAGCAAATAAAAGAGGGTTTTCCTGGATAAACTGTTAACAAAATTTGAAAATGTGCACTTCCTCATTGAGGAAAATGCTCATAGTATTTAAATTGGAAGAATGTGAGAGGATATTCCTGTTTTAGGTTTTGTTAATTAAATTTATTATCAAGTTGATTTTATAAAAAAGGAAGAAGCTGAAAATGAAAAATGGCATTTGAACAATTAGATGACTTTACATATAAAATTAAATTACCCTTCCTTTATTCTGCCTTCTGTGGCCTCATTTTGCGTGGATTACCCCTCTTGTCCTCCGGGCATGGATTCTACTAAAATCTTACCCTTTAAATACTGGGATGTTCGTCCACGCAACTTCCACCCGATTTCATAGTCATGTTACGTTCGGCATTCCCCCCAATGTGTCACTATTTCTATTTTTAACTCAATCTCGCCCCTTGTTTTAAAATGCTGCGCCTCTACTTTGGCTAAACCTCTGCGCAAACTTTTTCACCTATCATATTCAACAGGAATGTTTCCAAGTGTATGGAAACTTGCTCATGTCCAGCCGATACTTAAAAAAGGAGAGGCATGCGACCCCTCTAAATACAGACCAATTGCACTAACCTCGATCATATCTAAAGTTTTTGAATCCCTCATCAACTCTCAGTTTTTGAAATATCTAGAAAACAACCATCTTATCAACGATTGCCAGTACGGTTTCCGCACTGGCCGCTCAACCGGAGACTTACTAACGGCTCTAACGGAACGTTGGAATCATTGTCTTCACAATTTTGGTGAGTCTGAAATGGTCGCTCTTGATATTTCAAAGGCTTTTGATAGAGTCTGGCATGCTGCCCTTTTAGCCAAACTTCAAACATTTGGTCTGCACCCAACCCTCGTTAAATGGATAGAGAGTTTTTTGTCAGGCCGTTCAATTCGTGTAGTAATTGACGGAGTTACATCTGATTCCTACGAAATAAATGCCGGTGTACCTCAGGGTTCAGTTCTTTCACCAACCTTATTTCTTCTTTTTATTAATGATCTCTTATCCCTTACTCTCAATCCTATTCATAGTTTCGCCGACGACAGCACCCTTGATTTCGCGTACTCATTTGATTCTGTAATGAATTCACGTGGAAATGCTACATTTCCATGGTCCTTGATTGGGGCAGAGCAAATCGTGTTACGTTTAATGCATCCAAAACCCAATGCTGTTTAATGTCCCTTAAAAAACGCCCAGTTCACCCCCAACCCATTTCAGTCGACGGAGTGAATATACCCAATTCAACCTCCCTAATCATCTTGGGTATCGAGATATCCAGCAATCTTAGCTGGACTGGTCATATATTTGCAATCGCTAAAAATGCGATGAAACTTTTGGGTTTTCTACAGAGATGCAAGAAATATTTCACCCCACCTGACTTAGCGCTGATCTACAAGTCCCACATTAGGCCTAGACTTGAATATAATTCCCATATTTGGGCAGGGGCCGGACACACCGCACTGTCCGCGTTAGACAAAGTCCAGCGTAAAGCTATTAAGCTTATTGGCGATCCCTCAATCTCTGAGGGTCTTGACTCTCTGGAGCATCGACGGAATGTCGGTTGTCTCTCACTCTTCTATCGTTATTTCCATGGCCGTTGTTCTAACGAAATTGCTAGCCTGATTCCTTGTAGACTCATGACAACGCGCGATACAAGATCAACAAGTCGCTCCCACCCCTATACTCTCCAGGTCAAATTTGGACGTACCGTCAAATTTCTTTTCTAAGCAGAACAACACGAATGTGGAACAGTTTACCATCTTCTGTTTTTCCCTCGTCTTATCATCCTGAAAATTTCAAACGGGGCGTACATCGACACCTCCGTCACCCACCCTCCTAACCCATTTCCCTCATCCTTAATTCCTTTCCTGCCAAGGCTGTGCTTAAGCATCATGGGGCATCCCCTGAGCTGTGGCATCATCATATAAAAAAAAAATCCACAGATTTCGATAGATTGAGCTGAGGAAACTATGGAGGCCAATCCACCAATTCAAATCCTTGGTTTTGAAGCCAGTTGGTGTTCCTGCGAGTCTTATCTTGGGGATCATTGTCTTGTTAGTTAATAATGTCCGACACATTTTCTCCCTCCCGCTGCTGCAATGCGCCTAGAAGATCGCCCTGCAGGATCTCAAAGTAGTGAGTGCAGTCATCCCACCAACGATCCTTAGTCACCTCCTAACTCCCCAGAAGCCCACACATCCCCAAAGGATTAGATTTTCGCCACCGAACTTTATGGTAGTTTGGACGTGGCAATCTTGAATACTTCTACTCTTCCTGTTCCAGGTCTATTGTCAACCGTTCGACCCCCATTTATTAACCTTTGTTTTATGTGACCAAATGATTTGCGTCCAATCCTCGATGGTGAAGTATCTGTAGCATTGGGAGAAAGTCAAACACATAGTTCGATGCCTCTTGATAAGTGCTGGTCTTTTGACGTTCCCACGGTCATGTAATCCATTGCTCTGAAGGAGCTGAATTCTTCTTAGTTTGAATATCAAACTTTTTTCGGATATAAGTTACAGTACCAATTCCAATACCACCTCTGCGAGCAATTTTACGCTACTTTTCTTCTCTCAAATAAATACTTTATTTCAGCCACCTTTTCCACACTAACTGGTTTCGTCTTCAAAAATTGAAAAAAAATCGAAAAACGCAAATATTATTCGATTTTTTATATTCACTCGTTAATTATAAGTTTTAATTTATGAAAAAGTTATATGATGTCTTTTCACTGTAACTATTAACAAAATGTTTTGCCGCTAATCCATAACAGTGCCCATTCTAATTTTATAAATACGAAGTAAACGATATTCGTGGTTATTCTTTTGCATATTACTAGGATACAGCATGATTAAAATATATTTTTCATGCTCTGTGAACAATTAGTTGAGTCACTGTATTAACTGACGCTCAATTCATTATGGCAGTAACAAATAATTAAAATGAAAAGTGCGTTTTTGCGCCCTTTTTACTGGTAACTCTAATATACCAAAAATTTGAGCAGACGAGAGCCGATTTCTCAGATTTTCAATTTTTATCTGGTTGCGCGTTTGCCTTGCCCTTAGACCCCAATATTTACATATAAGCGATCATTTTTCCTCTCTCCTCTTCTATGAGAAATGTTCCTTTTGGCATTTTATTTATAATAACTAAGATATGTGTATATGTAAATAATTCCGTTAATAAAAAAAATTTTATATATTAAGATTACTTACAATTTGTTTGTTTAAATAGGAACCGCGAAAGAAAGGCAAAAAATCTTCTAAAAAATACACAGAAAAATTCACCGTGGTTATATAAATTGCGCACCAAAATTACACTTGCCCTATATTACGTATAAAGAATAAGTAAGGGGTAAAACCACCGTAAGCTACAAGGAATGAATTGTACTTTTATATGCAGTCGTAAACCTATGAGATTTTTTCTTAAACTCGCCCTACCTAGAAAAATCACTAGTTTACAAAATTTTGAAAATCTTGGATTGCTCTAACACTTCAGGTTTTTCAGATATTCTAACCTAAAAGTGCAAAAAAAGCATTGTATTTTGACATATTTGAGGGTTATGTAGCAACGCGATATGATATCTCAGCAAAAAAAATATATTTAAGCAAACTCAACGGCATTTGAAAGAGGAAGACTTGTACTTAAGGTCACACACACGGTTTTTTGAAAAAAAAATCGCAGTGCTACATAACCTCAAATATGTAAAAAACAGTGTTTTTTGCACTTTTAGGTTAGAATATCTCCTGACGTGATAGAGCAATTCTGAGCCCGGATTTGGTGTCATCGGGAAAAATTACTTCGGAAACAACTTTTCATTGTCCAGGGGCAAAATCTTATAGGGTAGGGTAGTGTAATTTTAATTTATGGTCTCCCTCCTCTTCTTTCAACCGGGCTTGGGACCGGCTTCGGCAGATAATTGCGGCTTTCAATACATAAATAAACTATTGTTATTTTTTCAACTAATAAGAAGTTAATATTTCTCTAATTCCCCCTTAAATTAAAAATTGACCATAGCACTGAACTTTAACAGAAAACAAACGAATAGCTACCAAGAAAAATTACATATTAATTTTAATTATCATTTTGTGTGTGCTGAAACTAAATGATTTGCCTTAAATTAAGTCATTTAGTGTAGCATTGTTATTTAACTACTATTTATTCCATATTTGGCTTTGAAACTAGACTCCAGAGGCCGATTTTGTACTTTGTTCTCACACCAATTTACAACACATTTCATTTTACTTATGTTAATGTTTTTTAAGTGAACTTCACCAAAGTTTAAAGTTTGCTTGCATGGGAGACTTGCCGGCATACAAACTTTGACAAATGTCTTGTTAAATTTTGACAATAAAATTATTGCATTTTGGCAGTCAAATGCAACATCCTTTAGTCTTTTATTCGTAGGCCCTATAGCATCTACAACTGACTGCGCTATACAGAATTGTCAAACTATGAGATTGAAAAAGAAAATCAATAAACAAAGTGAATCCAATATGGTCTGGTTCTTTTTTAAACTCATTTTATTGAAATTGGCTTTAACCAATAATTTTGAGTATAGCAATTACCCTTACTTTACGAACATTTCTTTGGCTTGTTGTTGGCCGCTGATCATATAGTGAATAATTTGTGCAAAATCGATTAATAATACGACGTATAGCGAACTGATGGCCGATCGAATCCACCATAAAATTCACGAAGAGGTCTATAAATATAAATTTGGCGAATTGAACACTTATTTAATTAGATTTTTTAATATATAGACAATTTAATAAGTCATAAGAGTAAATTAAGTTATTTTTGTTGACGTCAATTAACAATGGAAAATATAATTTATAGATGTTTGTTGGAAATTGCTGTCAAGGAATTCGAAAAAGTCCTTAAAGAACATGAAAAGAATCCCGAGAAACACCCACTGTATCCAGATGAATGGAAAAAATTTTGGAATCGTCGATATAAGGAATTACAAACAGGTAAGTTACTACTTTAGTTTTTTTTTATATACGAGTACATTTACAGAGGTGTTATTTTGAAAATAAATAGTCCCAAGAAGTGCAGTTTCATTTACAATATTTGCTCGATTTTTATATTGTTGTAAAAATTATTTACATTCGCAAACGGTTTTATCCGTGTAGTAAGCAAAAAATTTCGCCGTTTTTTTTGTTTTTCACATGGTTTAAGTTTTTGGTTGAAAGTGGAATAAGCAGTGGCAATGTGAATACTACGTAAAGTGATTTTTAAAATATATTTATCTTTTAAAAATAATGACTTACTGAAAGACATTATTCTTTTTTTATTTCTGTGATATTCAGAGAAAAAGGATCCAAACAAGCACGACTTTAAACCAGAGTGGATTATTTATTGGACTAAACGCATGAAAGAATTGCATGAAGAAGATATTGAAAAGAAAAAAATCGAAATTAAAAAGAAATTGGGTTTGCCCGAAGTTGGTGAAGAAAAAACTGATGAATTGAAAAAGCAGTACAAAATTAAGGCTCCACCAAAAGTAGAAAAGGTTCCCCAAGTTATTGATATTAGTGATGATGAAGAGTCCTTAACATCGCATCCTAAATTAAAACGAAAAGCTCGTTCAATTACCCGATCTTTAAGTCCGTTAAGTGAGGACGAATTTGAGAAAAAGGTTAAAAAACCTCTTAAACGGGAACGTGAGCATGGCAGTAATCGAGAGAAATATCCCCCTGATTATTACCGTCATTCCGGTCGAGAGTGGCCAAGAGGTTATTATCCACCACCAGCGGGTCACTATGGTTACAGAACTATGGATCCGTACAGTATGCCACAATATGAACCACCCAAAATGGAAGAAGAAGAAGAGGAAGATGAAGGGCCATTAACAGTTGTAGCAGTTTTAAGACTCCTAACTGCTCTTGAAGATCATTTGGGAAGTTTGGGACCCAAGGTGGTAGATCTTTTAGCTAAAGCTTTAGCTTTGGAAAAGGTAATATTTTTTCATAATTTAAATAATTATTTTTATAATTTGATATTTGTTGAAATTCAACTAAAGCGCAACTTTGAAATGTAAATATTTTTACAAACGAAAAAAGTACGTTACGTAGTTGCCAACCCCAACCCACAGAATGTGCCAACCATGTCCTTTTTATTAGCAACTTCGTTTCTTAAATGGAATCTTAAATTTATTGAAAGTCCTTTAGTTGTTTAGTAGCAATAGTAATAATAAAGATATTTGAAAGAAATGTTAAAAATCCTAGTCAGATTTTGGGCATAATTTTTCTTTGATGTTATTTTCAACCTTGTACAAATTTTCAATGGCAGTTTATTGACGAAAAAAAAATTAATTGACGAGTTTTTAAAACCCATTTCCGCAAAATATATTTTCATGTGACGTGTCTAAAAAGTTAAAACCTTACAATCTGTGGGTTGGGGGAAATACGGAAGATCATATTATACTTTTTTGGAAATTTGCGTTTATTTTTAATCTTTGCATTCCTGCACAATATTTTTCTAATTTTTTATTATATCAACTATTCTTAAAGGTGAAAGCTAATTCCTCTGATGAAATGCTACTAAATGACGACACCAGCGTATTTTTTGAAACAGTAAAAGAAAAATTAAAAGGTCAACTAATAGCAGGTGTTCTAGATTCACATAAAATTAAAGCTGTTAAAAAGGCTATAAAAAATATAGCAGCAATAATACATCAAGTCAATGAAAAAGCTGCAAAGAAAGCAGAAGAGGAAGACAAGAAAGACGACGAAGTAAAAGAAGTTAAAAAACCCAAAGTAGCAACTAAAGAGCTACCGTTTGATAGGCAGCTGGTTGCTTCGAAATTAGCAGCTGCGCTTGTCATGCAAGAGAGGACAGATATATCAACTGAGGATATGGATAAATTGATTCATTCTTTTGTATTGATGGTGAAAGCATCAAAAGAGAGAGGTGAAACCGTTTACGTTAAAGATATGTTATTAGAATTGGGAATTATTGCTGAAGAGCCAGAGGAAGAGCAACCTGAAGAGGAGGAAGAAGAGGAACAAGAGGAAGATGAACAAGATATTGAAAAAGACTTACAAGTAGATATGTTTGATATTAACGAAGCTGAACAAGAAGAAGAAGAAGAAGAAGAAGCAGCACCACAATCTGCTACGGGCGCTCTTGAAAGTTTAACAGATTCCGATTTGCAAACGTTGCTGCAAAATTTTAAACACTTATCTAGTGAAGAGCAACATCATTTAATAGCTCATCTAAAAAAATTAGAATCCACAGATCCCACGAGAGTGGAGAAATTGCGAAAATTTGTTGATATTTCTAATCTTAAAAAAGAAAAAGAAAAGGAAAAGACACCGGAGAAAACCGTTCCCAAGGAATCACCTCCGAAAAAGCCTCTTACAACACTTTATTCTGATGATGAAGAGGAAAAAATAGCGAAGATGATAGATTCCGATGATGATGATTATAATTTTGAAGATGTTGTTAAAATTGCTTCAAATAATGTAAATGATCGAAAAACAAGTGATGATAGACATCGTGCTGAATCGGTTAGTAGAGAACGTGATGAAGAGACATCGAATATGTCAAGAGCAAGTAGCAATTCGGTTGCAAATCTCAATATGTCCTTAGCCGACACACAGAACCTTATTGCAAATTTAATGGGCTCGTTGCAGAAGAATAGTGCTAACTTTTCTAGTCAAAGTAACGCACCAGCT
Source organism: Leptarthrus brevirostris (assembly GCA_964036015.1). Lineage (NCBI taxonomy): Eukaryota > Metazoa > Arthropoda > Insecta > Diptera > Asilidae > Leptarthrus > Leptarthrus brevirostris. The sequence goes on from OZ038372.1 coordinate 141,811,297, forward strand.
ACTGTTGAGCCAAAAAATACAAATTTGACAATTCCTACTTTGATAAGTCGAGCTAGCAGCGCTCAAAATCCGCAAATGACATATTATCAGCAACAGCAATCTCTTCAACTGTTGCAGCAGCAGCAGCAGTTGAAGCAACAACAGCAGCAGCAGCTAAAGCAACAGCAACAGCAGCAGCAGCAGCAGCAACAACAGCAGCAGCAGCAGCAGCTTAAGCAACAACAACAAATACAGCCCATCCCTACGCAGAATCAGAATATCATGAGAAATAATCCGACTAATGCTAATTTCCTTCAAGATAACTTTAACATGACCAATATGCAGAGTGCAGGCTACAATCAGCAAAATCCTGGAAATAATTACAATTTTAACCCTTTTACGAATTATCCACAACAACAAAAACAAATTCAACCTTTACAGCAAACACAACAAATACTGCAAGACTTTATATTGCAGCAGCAAACTTTCAGAGCTCAGAGACATCAGACCGGAGGAAAGTTTTAAGATTTATAAGTTTTCGTATATGTGTTATAAAATATATATAGAATAGTATTCAAAATAAATATTGAATTTTACGAAATAAACAGTAAAATATTTACGTTTATTCAAAGTTTTGTTCCTTCTTAAAAAAAATACATTTCTTTTTATGATTTAAGCGTTTTTGTTGTATTGTGTTTGACTTTTTATATTTTGCCTGTATGAAGTATTTATATCAAGGACAAAAGGTTTGTTTTGTGAATTAAATGGTTTTATCGAAAAAAGGAAACAAGGGATATTCACGTATCAAATAACATTTCACTTTGAAAATGAAGACATAAGATGTTCTTTAGACAGATTTTGGGTTTCTATGATCGAAAAGAAATGAAAATGAAAAGCTGACTGCGAAGATACATACGTTATGCATGTAAGGTCACTGAATTTTATTAAGATTGTTTCAGAACGAGTGCTTACCCGAAAGCGTACATATAATGTTTAATGAGCTCAGAATTCGAAATTAATTTTTCAACAGAGAGAACTTTATTTGATTTAGTAGGGTAATATCACTTAACTAACAGGCCAAAGACCTACAATGTAGTATCATCAGACTAACAGGGTCTTTGACCTGCTATCGTGTCTTTTTTGGGTCGGAAGTATGGCTGTTTTTTTACAACAAACTAATTGAATGCTTTCAAAGTTCAGAAGTTAAGCGATAAACTAGAAGTAATTTGTTAGTAATTTAAATTTTTTTAAATTTTCAATTCAAAGGGACAATTTCACTTTTAATCACGTCAAATTTTATAATCAATTAATTTTGACTCTAAATTTCAATAGAAATTACTAATGCTGGAATAATTAGGAAAAGAAGAGCAACCTAGTATGGTGTAGGAGATAATGTAAACGACGCTTTTGTCATTAACTTAAGGGTAGGTTCTAGTCGAGCGGCTTGAAAAATGGCTGAAGTTTATGAATTTTTTTCTCACAGAGGAAGGTAAATAATGTATAATTCGACTTTTTCAGCTGTTAGTACATTTACTACAAGTTCACAAAAAATGTTTTTTAATTTTTTAGATTGTAAAATTTGCGAGATATCCACGCGCTTTTGGAGCCGTGTAGCGCATGCAACGCGCTGCGCCATGCATGAAACCGTCTTCCTCTTTTATCTGAAACACAAAAATCAAAGTTATTTGCAATGTAGAATAAATTTGCGGGGCCATGGACCATTTATAGAAAAATTCAGTAATTTTTGATAAAATGGCGACCGTTTGAAAAAAGCCGGGTAGCGATTCTCAGACAATTTGGTTGCCTAACCGTTTCAATAAATTAAGCGCATGCCCAAAAAATGTTGTGGCAACAGAAAAATATTTCATAGCAACGAATATGTCAAGTTTGTGCGCATGATCTGTAATTCTCCCATGCCGTTCCACGGAGCTTGCATCTAAATACTCAGTCGCCTGGCTGGGAGCTGGCGTGTGATTTTGACACTTCATAGCGCTTGGACTGCCATGAGTAAAAATTTTGTAAAACGGTTGGCATTCCCCTTCAACCGATTGAGCACACACTTGTTAAATTCAACCTCTACACATTTTTACAATTTTGCGTACTTACAAGGCAACCAGGTTGTCTGAAACAACAAATTTCGTGAGAATTCCTACCCCGATCTTTTTGCCCTTTTTTGTTGGTCAGAGTAGTTAAAAAAACAGTAAATATTAACATTTTTTGTTGAAAATGGTCTATGGCCCCCAAATACAAAAAAAATACGGCGCATGGTGGGAATTTGTCAATGTCTTAAGACAAAAATCCGTCTACAATGTAATTATTAATGGATTTGAATTTTTTTTTTAAATAATTGTTAGGTATCACCCGATGTTTGAGCACTGGCCAAATTTTAAAAACGTTCAACATAACCTCAAAAAATCCTATAAATATATTAAAACACATGCAAAAAAAAGTTAGTTCATTTTTGAGTTTCTATATATCCTTTTTGATGTATTTTGACCTCCTCAACACAAATCCGTTGTTAAAATTAAGCTGTCGCATCACATTTTTTTCTAACCTCAAAAATTCAAATTGAAAATTCTGCCGCGTGTCTAAAAACATGATTTTGAGAAAAACGCGTTCAAAGTTTGACAAAAAAAAGTAGGAGAAAGTATAATTGTTGTTTCTTACAGCTAGTCAGCTATTCCTGGATCATACAGCAATCCTTCCTCTTCCTCGTGAAACTGATTATGTTGGATAGCCTTAATTTGAATTACAATTTTTTATACCTGTTGAGCAAACAATACGGCGCGCGTGCATCTGCCTTTAGCCTGACCGCGTAGACATGATTTTCGGCCGGTACGCGATTGCACTAAATCAGCCGTAACTTTTAAATTTTTAAAATATGGAAAAAAATTATTTTTTGAGATTGCTCGACTAGCTAACCCTAACTTTAGGGGTAATTCCGTAGTGCGAGCCCTTTTTCTGAGTATAAATTCAAGAAATTATTTCCCGGGTTCAGTAGAGAGATTTTTTTCGTAGATTTTATTTAACCGTTTTCTACAAGAATAAGTTTAATCTATTAAAAAAAAACAACGTTCCCAAGAACGCTTCAAAGTTGCGGCGTCCGCAGTGCAGGTATAAACGGTGATCAGGATTGCAACTCTCTACGCAGTCTGAAACACAAATTTTAAATTGTTATTCTACTAGCGATCGTCCGTAGCGCCAGGTAGCGTAGGTTAAAATATTGCAAATTACAAAAGTTATGCAGTTACGAAAAAAAGTGTGATTTTAACATTTTTTCCATTTAATATACAAGCCTTTAAATGGAAAAAATGCTAAAAATCACACTTTTTTCGTAACTGCATAACTTTTGTAATTTGCAATATTTTAAACTCTCGGCGTTACGGACGATAAGTAACAGTTTGAAAAAACAAAAAAAAACCTATCAACACAATCGCACTCTACCGACTATAAAAACCGTAAAAGGTTCAAAAAAAATGGGTTCAGAAAAATTCGAGACATCGTGGTCACCGATTCGAAAAACGTGATTTCGAGAAAAAAGGGTTTGATGTTTTGAAATATGATTATATACCTCCATGTACGTCGAACTTCTAAGTTCTGTAACTTCCTTAATTCAACGAATGTTGCGAAACCCTTTTTCAGGTATATGCTTGAGGGTTTTCGGAATGCAAAAATAAAAAAATCGATTCTTTCCAACCGTCACTACAGAATGCTCCCAATTGCTTCGAAACCGACTACATTGAAAGTTTATAATGAATTCGGTTTTGTTTACGTATATCGATGCTTAAGTGCTCCACTTCTTAATGATTTTTAGGATTTCGGATAAAACAACTTCTTTTAGCCTATAGTGTATTATATTCTGCCCAAACATTGTATGCCCAAGTAGACTCCATCGGAAGTTATGGACTTCACAAATTTTTTATATCAACGACATCCATTACAGGTACTTTATCCATCAATGTCCCCGCTTTTTAATAAAAAAGGATATATCTGATTAGGTGGCATTCATTCGTTCATTCAAATGCTACTGCAAAAAGTTTCATGAAATTTGAAATTCTATTTTGCTTTATATGTTGGCTTCAATTTTCTAAAGCTTCTAACTCGACCTGTCCAATTTAAATGTCCCCCCAATTTATGTGTTTAGGTCTAGACAGTAATTAAAGATTTCAATTTCTCATTTTAGTTTTTTTTAAAGTATTAGATTCAGGGCCGTGCGTGGGGTTTTTATCTAATTTCATTAAAGAAAGGAGCTATACAAAGAAAACTATCAAGAAATGGATGTACATAAAATATGATATATTATGCAATTAAAAAATATGGTCATATAACACATGGGCTGAAAAGTCCCGGGCCTAACAAAGAAAACGCGTTTTTTTCGTTCAAAATTGGCTTTATTCATCAACGTAATTTCCATCAAGAGCCACACAATCATTCTAGCGCCGCTCTAACATTTCAATACCACTTTTGTAGAACGATTTATCTTTTGCCTCAAAATAGGCCTCAGTTTCAGCGATAACCTCTTCATTCGAGCGAAATTTCTTACCGGTGAGCATTTTTTTGAGGTCTGCGAACAGCCAGTATTCACTGGGAGCCAAATCTGGCGAATACGGTGAATGTGGGAGCAATTCAAAGTTCAATTCATGTAGTTTTGCCATTGTTTTGATTGACTTGTGACACGGTGCGTTTTCTTGATGAAACAACATTTTTTTCTTTGCCATATCCGGTCGTTTCTTTGCAATTTCGGCCTTCAAATGCTCCAATAATGCTATATAATATTCACTGTTGATGGTATTCCCCTTCTCAAGATAGTCGATGAATATTACACCACGCACATCCCAAAATACCGAGGCCAAAACGTTTCCAGCCGATTGTTGTGCTTTCGGGCGCTTCGGACGAGGTTCATCAGTTGCTCTCCACTCAGATGACGATCGTTGTGATTCCGGAGTGAAGTGATGGATTCATGTTTTATCCATTGTTACATATCGACGAAAAAATTCCGGTTTGTTACGTTTAAACATGGCCAAACACTGCTCAGAATCATCAACACGTTCTTGTTTTTGGTCAACAGTGAGCAAACGCGGCACCCACTTTGAACAGAGTTTTCTCATAGTCAAATGCTCATGCAATATAAAGCCAACACGTTCTTTTGATATCTTTACGATGTCAGCTAACTCACGCAACTTCACTTTTCGATCATTCAAACGATTTTGTGGATTTTTTTATGTTTTCTGGTGTTATCGCCTCATTTGGACGTCCAGTGCGTTCTTCATCATCGGTGTCTCTACGACCACGTTTGAAGTCAGCAAACCAACGTTTTATTATTGTTTCCGATGGAACGGAGTCCTTATAACACTTTTGAAGCCATTGCTCCGCTTGAACGGTATTTTTTTCCATCAAGAAGCAGTGTAAAATTAAAACACGAAATTGTTTTTGATCCATTGTTCCGAAAATAACAAAAGTAGTGTTACTCTTAGCACAATAACTCACAAACTTATAAGTAGAATATCATGAAATTTTAACAGCTTTCTTTTGAAGGTTAGTACTAACTGAAAAAGCGGTGAATGCAATAAGACTAGCGCCATCTATATGTTAGGCCCGGGACTTTTCAGCCCATGTGTTACATTTTAAGTCATTTTTGTAGTATTGCAGTCAAATTTGTCCTAATCAAGAAGTTCAGAAAATTCTAAAAACCCTCCTGGGGGGGGGGGGGGGGGGGCTCAACGTGTGCCCGGGCCTGTTTAGATCAAGAGTTTGCAATTTTTCACCGAAAGACTCCTTTCCTTTCGATACCCATTTCATTGTTATCTTCTTGAGACAAAACAAATAAACTTCTGGGAATTTCCTACCTTAATCTAACTTCTGCATTCTTTAGAACACCTGGAAAAACCTAATAAAATTGGAAATTGGAGTTAGACTAAATATTAAGGTCAGGACTATTCCCATCCCATGATTTTATAAAATAAATGTAAATAATACTGAAAAAATTAAATTTCTTAATAATTATTTTGTTTCTATCGAGCACCTCCTTTCGCTTTTATGGAACTTGGATATTCGACAAGGCATTGAGTCGTACAGATTTAACAATAAATCCTAGCTATGTATGTCGCTGTAACACACCTAAATTATAATTTTAAGTTCGGCTATTCTTTTTGAATCTTTATCCGACTTTTTTGCCTAGTATTAGGGACAATCCATATCAAATCAAACAATTTAATTTGTAAAGGTCGCTGATAAAATTTATTTAATTTAATTTTTTCTTTGTTATTTTTTTAACCTAAGTTTACTCAGAGAGTTTGAAAAAGGTATTCATTAATTTTTAGATGTTTAGTTTTTTTTTTGAGCCGCCATTATGTATTGGTGCGTTAGCCTATTTTGCATTTTACAGAGGTTTGTGTTAAACGCTGTAACTTCTTGATTTTTAAAGATATTCAGTTCAAACAAAAACCATCTTAGAGAGCATAAAATATACAATATTTTCTGTCCACTGTATATTTAGGTAGATGCTAACGGTTTCAAACTGAAAACCTCTTTTTGAATTAAAAATGTTAAAGATAAAACTTTCCACTTCAATGTATTTTCTTTATGTCTTTATAGTATACTACTTTTCTTATAATTTTCAAATTTTTGGTTTATATATATTTTTTTAAAGGCTCCTCAAATATTGCGATTATTGGAGAATCGCGTATTTTTCATCTGAAATATCTCAGAAGGCACACACTAAAAAAGCCCCAAAATTTTCATGAAGCATTCCTTCATTGTGTTCTAATATCTGTTTAAATGTTTAAAATTCCGTCACTGAGACTTTATTAGTTTTTTAGATATAAATTTTTAAATATTGTACATTTTATGCTCTTTAACATGGTTACAGCGTTTAACACATACCTCTGTAAAATAGCCTGAAGCACCAATACAAAATAGCGGCTCAAAACAAAAATAAAACATCTAAAAAATTAATGAATACTTTTTTTCAACTCAAACTTAGGTAAAAAAAATAAAAAATAAATGAATTTTGTCAGCGACCATCATTGGTTGATTTGATATGCACATTATCCATAAATTTGGACTTTACACCCAAAGTCACTTTAAGATTTATTATTTGCAATAAATCAATATTAAAATTAGTTCTTATTATAATCAAGGTGATAATAGAAACGTATAATTTTAACTGATGGCAAGTTGCTAAGTCGTCCTGAAATATCGGTTTGTCAATATTATCGGACAATTCATCTATCGTCGGTATACGGCCTTCCTTGATGATCTCTTCTTATTTTGCGCCATTCACCGTCCCTTCAGGAATAATTATCCGTTCAACACCGTAGGCTATGATGTCAACCGGGCTTGGGACCCGACGGATTTGTGTGATATTTCCGGACAATCCGTTCTTAGAGGAAAAAAAACAGATTATTTTTAGAATTTTTGTGAACAGGTCAAAAAGATAAACTTATGGATGTTCAAAGTATTTAAAAATAATTTAATCTTTTATTTATAAACTCTAAAATGATCTTTGTACTTCCAATTAAGTCAACTTTGTTATTTCTTTCATGATAATGCCAAAGTTAAGGGGACGCCCTATGATGCTAAAGCACAACCTTGACAAGAAAGGAGCTAAGGGTCAGGGAAATGGGTTAAGGGGGATTCTAATGTGACGACCTGTTTTTGATACCTAATTGCGCGATTTTGTTTTGAGAAAAGTAAGATGAGTACAATTACGAAACTTTTTGAGTCTTTTTATTCGAAGTATAGAAAGACAATTTTTTTTGTGAAAAAACGCGGCTTCACAGTGTGTGACCTTCGAAAGATTTGAAATCAAAAGGTTTATCAGATTCTTAAAGTAGAGGCTTGTGGTTTTCGTTTTCACTAGATTCAAGTCGAAATTTCAAAAACTCTAAAAATAGCGGAAAATTCAAGTTTTACATGGCTTTTTCGTCTTTAAGGGCCACTTAATATCGTGAACAATCTCAATGTTGTCGAGACGAGACTCATATGCCCGCCAAACATTTTAAGCACCGATTTGCTGGAATTGAACAATTTTTAGATACCGTAGTACTCCACACCACCTCGAAAAGCATGGTTATGTGAAAAACGCGTTTAAAGTTTTGAAATTGCTTTGACGTCCGCCGTCTTGAAATTGCGTACAACTCATTTTCTAAGGCAGATATGATAAAAAAGTTTACATAGGGTTATTCTAGAGGCTTCAGAATATTGAAAAATGCAAAATGAAAAAAACCATATTTGAAGCCATCACACTAGAAATCCCGCTTAAGGGGTTGTCGATGTACACGTTTCGGGCTCATAAGACGAGGGAAAATAGAAGATGGTAAACTCTTCCATATTCGTGTTGTTCAACTTTAAGGATTCCCGAAATGTGACGGCCCGTCTAAATTTGAACTGGAGAGTAAAGGGGTTGGAGAGACTTGAGGCCAATTGACAATGACCGTGGAAATAGCGATAGAAGAATGAGAGCAAATGGTTAGATAGAAATGCTTTCAGAGATTGTGGGATCGCCAATAAGTTTAATTGAACTTTGTCTAACGCGGAAAATGCGGTGTGTCCGGCCTCTGCCCAAATATGAGAATTATATTCGAGTCTAGGTCTGATGTGGGACTTGTAGATCAGCCCAAGTCGGACAAGGTGAAGTATTTCTTACATCTCTGTAGAAAACACAAGCATTTTATCGAATTTTTGGCGACAGAAAATATTTGATGGGTCCAGGTAAGGCTACTGAATAGCTCAATATCCAAATGCTTAGAGAGCGTGAATTGGGTGTATTCACTCTGTCGACAGGAATGGTAAGGGTGACCCAGCGCACCAATTTTTTAAGGGACATTAAAAAAAATTGAATTTTGGATGTATTAAACGAAACACGGTTTTCTCTGCCCCAACGCGGATCGTAGAAATGTTGTTTAATGATCCAAATATGCCTTCTCGATTGCTTGCTGTAGAATTCCTACGAGAATTCATTGCAGAATCAAAAGAGTACACGAAATGAAGGGTGTTGTCGAAACTATGGATAGTTGGTTGGTGAAAGAATTTAACCCTGAGGTACATCGGCATTGATTTCGTAGGGAGCAGATCTAACAGTCTATTATTATATGGATTGGACGGCCTGACAAAAAACTTTCTATCCATTTAAAGAAGTGAAGGTGCAGACAAAATGCTTGAAATTTGGGTAAAAGGGATGTGTGGATCGATGTTAAAAAAGGATCTAAAAGTTGTACATCCCTCGCGGAAACGGGAACACCTCACTGGCAGGACTGTTCGGGCCCTGAAAGATCAAATCTGATAACAAATTTTGTTTGTACTAACAAACTTTCAAACACTGGTGTGACCCAACATTTGTTTATATATTTTTTTTAAGTTTTTGAAATTAGTTTTCGAAAATCACCAGGTTTTGGTTGATTTAAATTGTTATTGAAAATCAAAATCACGAAAGCTACAACATTTCCAAAGCATTAATATCGGTTTAAGTACTTGCCCCTGCGACCCAATTGATTTGGAAAACTAGAGCAATTAAAGTTTTAAGAGCGCGGCTCAGGTAGGTAGCACTTCAGAAAAACAGCTATACTGTCTACTTAATATTCCATGGATTTGAATAACAGTGATGTGATAAGACTTATGCTCAAGATGACGGCATTTATGAGAGCAAAAAACAACGCCAATCTTGTAAAGTGAACCGAAATATTGATACAAGCGCAATAATTGTTTTTAAATTTTATTTATGAAGGATGGTCTTCGAATTGATTTTTAGAGCAACTTGATAATTTCAGCTTACGTCACAGTTTTCTGGTCATGAATCAACACAATTCCACTCTTCAATCTTTGCATTCAAGTAAAGTAATGTAAACAATGTGAAAGCTTTGTTCATTTTTATTAATTTTTATAACATTTGCGTAAAGCACTTTAAATTTCTGCTTGGGTCTAAACAAATATTGAAGAAAGACATAAATTATTCCGATAACAGCTGATAACTTGTAACTTTTTTACCTTTTAAGAGTCTTTTGAAATAATATTTACTACAAAAATTGAATGTAATGGAAAATTTGAGCATGTTATAATGTAAATAATTTGATAAAGGCTTGCATATTCGTTAGGAATCGCATCGTTGCGTAGAGAAGTATATATCTTATTAGGGGTTGTTCTCAATATGTACGCATGTACATATATAGGCCTATTAGTTCAATAGCTTTTCGAAAAACTAAGCAGAATTTATCACTAACAGCGTGCTTTTGAATTGAACTTCTTTTATAGAGTTAACTTCCGAGTATAGGCTGCACAATACAGCTTAGAGCAACTTTAGTTTTGATATGTAGGCCTAAAAGTTCCTCTAATCAGTTAGTAAGCTGCTGAGTTACCGTGATACAACTCAGAGTGAGTACATAATGCGAACAAGTTATCTTCGGAGATAATAAAAGCGAAACCAGAAGATCTTGGGCAACAGTCTTCACTTTCCTGCTATACATTTCGCATCAAGTCAGTTTAACGTTGTTCTTGATCGGTTTTATCAGTGGCAGTTAGTGCTTTTATTAGTGGAAAATTATTTTTGGATTAAATTATTATTTAACGACTACATCTCATCATTTCAGGTACGTAATTCAACACGGATATTCTAATTTATAATTAGAAACTAGGTGCAGCGATTTTGCAGTGTTGCACTTCATTGTTAATGCGGTTGTCATTGATATGCAATAATAGAAACAAAAACTTTGATCGCGAGTTTCCGAGTATTTCAATGATTTTAGTTTGCCAGAAACGAGAACGATTTAAGTTCTAGAAGGATGTAGTTTATGTGTGTCAGTAATTATGAGTTTGTGTATAATCCGAACTGATCTGTTCTGAATTACATTCGGGTGACTTTGAAAATTTTAATTCGGGTTCTTGTCCTTGAAAATACATTCGAATATCTGAGTTATTCTACTGCAAATATGTGCTGTAAAGTGCCCTTTATAATTACATAACCAAGAATTATTGCGATTCAAATATTTTATGTTATTTTCACTTATATACATATATTCCCGACTAATAATATTTTTACAGTCAAACAAATGAACTTAAATTCTTCATATTTTTTTGGGTAAACAAATTTGCATCTGATGAGACGTTACTGGTTGTAATTGTTGCATTCGATGATTATTTTAAATAATTTTTAACCTTAAAAACCGTGAACGAAACGATAAAGTTACAACTTTCGGTTGTTGATTCCCTTTTTGTTTCATTCTGTACAAAAAACAAAACATTTAAAACGGTTTGTTCAGATTAAGATGATCTAGGTGATACGTTATTTTCCTTTTGTTATTTCCTTATTTCGAGTACCTCTCATTCCTTGTCTCTCTAGTTCCCGTAACCCTTTGTGGGGCTTGAGTTGGGAGAAAAACGTCACCCGATTCGAGACAACTATTGCAAGAGGACCTAAAGTAAACGTGGATTCCGAACCACTGAAATTTTCTCTGTAACCTCCATGGCCTTTTTATGGTAATCTGTTGTTAGCAGAAATAACCGTTGGTCGCCGGCGGTGGGATTTGAACCTGGTACTTGCGGATTGGTAGGCCGACACGTTATCACTTACTTCATCTATTACATCAAAACTTTTAAATCTTTCAACAAATTTGTCACGTCAAGTAAATTCACAGCCTAGTCTAGATACAAGCCCGGAAGCTGACACGAACAGCTGAGCATTGGTGGTGTAAAGAAATCAAAACTTGCTCCAGTAAAGAATAGGAAAGGGTTGGGGAATTCTACTTTCTCATAGTATTTCTCGCAGTATTTTTAAAGTCTCAACTTGGAATTTACTTGACGTGAACCTCAACATGTCGTCACGATGAAAAATTTCTCAATTACAATTTTAATGTGTTTTAATGGTAAGACTCTTTCTTGTGTTCGTTTTGTTGAAGTATTGAAGTTAGAACGCGTCAATGACATCAGCATTTTCTTTGGTTTTGGTTAAGTGTGAAAGGATTGATTAATCTGTGATAAAAAATAAGTGAAATAATGACGAAACGCTTGGTTGTAAAATGGCCGAACTGTCATGTTTTCCGGACTTGTATCTAGAGTAGGCTGTGGTAAACAGAAAAGTGCCAGCCAACCGATTGATTTGACAGAAATTGTACTAAAATCTGGCCACGCAAAATCAGCGTAGGTATACATATACGTAAGGGCATCTCCATAAGTTTCTTTCTCGTAGACACCGGCTTACAAATTTTGTTGTTAAAAAGCATATGCGTTTATGGCTGCAGGTATCCATAGATAACGTGAATATATTTAATAATGCAAAATGCAAGTCAGACGTAAAGCAGCCGGTAGTTTCCATAGGCTCCGAAGGGAGCTCTACGAGTGGCGCTGTCGCGGCCGATGTGCTCGCGCCGTCGTAGACTGAGCCGCTGACTTTCGTAATTTGGTGTGCCATTCTGAACCTCTGCTATGCCGCAAGAATGTATTTTTATCTCGAGTCAATGCTGGTATATGAAAGTGTCAGTGGAATAAGGCATAACGTGTTCGCCTTCTTTTATAAAGATGCTAGGTTCGAACCGGTCCGGCGGCGGCCAATGGTTGTCTTCTGCTGACAACAGATTATGGTAATATTGAGGATTACAGAGTAATGCGGTTATGCGAAATGCAATTGTAGATCAATTTGCAATCGTCGTTATTCAAGCCCTACGAGGGGTTACGCGAAATAGAGAGAATGCTGGTCTACAAGACTGGCAGTAAGCAAATATTTGCCCATTGCGAATGAGCGATTTTATTAAAAAAAATGTTGCCCCGGAAAAGTTTGCCTCACCGCCAATGGATAACCGGTGCAGCTATGACTTACTAAGGTACAAAGTTGTAATGCTTGAAGCGCCTTCTACGCTGGTATCGTCACTTTTGTCGTAGCTTCAATACAAGCTGAGATAATTGAAAAACAACTTTTGCGCTTGTTCGCCTTAGAAAATATAAAAAAAAATAAAAGTGTGCATTCGGGGGGAGGGTGGGGGGGCCTTAAACCATACGCAACGCAAAAACGATCGGAGGTAGGTAGTCCTATCATAATGATTTACCTGTCGCCTGTACTAAATATTTTTTTTATTAAAAATTATGTCGGATTCACAGATTTAAGAATTGATGATTTATCAGACACACGACAATCTTATATTTCTCTTCTTAAATGTGTATATACTCAAATAATGATCCGATACTATATATGTAAATACATTGGTGAAATAGATAATTATATCTAAATCGCAAGGAGCTTGATAGTTTGTTATAAAAATGTTCGAGGACTAGTTATTAAAACTCGCCAGCTATACCTGAGATCATTTAATATTCCTCAGGATATTATTCTCTTGACGGAGATATGGCTTAACAACTATTTTCCAGATTTCTTTTGACGGGATCGCTATAGCGACGACTCCTCATCGCTATGTGGAGGAATTCTCATTGCTGTAAGAAATGTTTACAGCTGTACTAGAATTGACGTTCGCAATACTTCCAACTTGGAATTTATATGCGTTTCTTTAATAACTGGGAGAAGAACTTTGTATATCATTGATAGCACTTTTACCTCTTGCTCTATCTGCATCTGGTTATACGGAGGTGAACAATGTTCTAAACTGCCGAAAAAGGATACTAGATCCCGTCTTTACAACTGATGCTTCAAAGTGTGTCGTTCGGTCATGTACAACGCCTTTGCTTGCGGAGGACTCTTATCATCCCACCCTGGATGTAGTTGTTAACAATATAGTTCGGGTTGTTCTCCTTGGTATAATGCTGACCTTAGGCGTTTACGTAACTCAAGGAATAAGGCGTGGAGGAGGTTTCATCTCACTCAGTCCAGTGAGGACTTCATCCAATATTTAAATTTGAAGGACGTGTCTCGTGGAGCTCTTTTTCTTGCCTATGAAGTATAACTGGAGGAGATGGGAGGTGCCATCAAAGTAGATCTTAAACAGTTCTGGCGGTTCATCAACACTAAAGAGAGGTCCAATTGCTTTCCGCCTTCCTTGACCTATAATAACTCTTCTAGTCAGGATTCATTTGTGATAGCAAATTTATTTGCTGACTTTTTTGATAATGCTTTTATATCCAATGATGTCCAAATTGACATTTCCTATTTTAATTATTTATCGGCGCTTCCTAAATTATTTGAGGCCATTGTGTGTGAGTTCTTGTATTTTTATAGTGGGAAAATTCTTGCTCATAATCAGCATGGCTTTATGAAGGGGAGTTCAACAACAAAAAATTTACTCCAGTTTTCCTCGTCTTGCATTAGGTCTTTCGATTTGGCTAGTGAGACTCACTGCATTTGTACTGACTTTAGTAAAACGTTGGACAACCTTTCCCACAAATTATTGATTTTTAAGCTACGAGCTCTTGGCTTTCCTGCGTGGTTACTTGACTGACAAGCTTCCTACCTAAGTGAACGGAAGCTACTGGTACGTTATCTATCTGCCCAATCTAACGAATGCACGGCTAATTCTGGTTTACCACAGGGAAGTCACTTGGGCCCCTTCTGTTTATCCTATTCATCAATGATGGCTCCTACATCGTTGTTGACACGGATTTGTTGATATATGCGGATGATTTGAAGCTATACAGGGTCAAAAAAATCTGATGGAGAGTGTGTGGAGTCACAGGTGGGATCTGAAAAGATTTTTCGAATGGTACTCGAAAAGCTCCCTGTTTTTAAATTGCAATAAATGTAGGATATCTTTTTTCTCGTAAACTGGTCCCTCGTGGTTTTGACTATAGTATAAATAATATTATTTTTACGAAGCCCAACAAAATACTTTACTTGGGTGTGCTATTTGATCCCAAACTTACATTCAATGACCATGATGACTATATTGCCAATATTGCGAACTCGATGCGAGGGTTCATAAAGCGCTGGGCCAAGGAATTGGATGACCCATATATAAGAAAATCTACAACAGCATAAATTCTGTGGTGGTATCAAATTTACGGGAAAAAATCGAATTACGGATTTACGAATTATTCGGATACTCCGGCTTTCACGGTTTAACGGATTCGTACATCTATAAATAGGAAAAATCGAATTCACGGATTATGGAGATCCGTTTTCTTAATATCCGGATTTTCGGATTTTATTAAATCCGAATACTATCAGCCGTAGTGTGTACCTTTGGTTATTCTCAAGCAGCTATTTTGAATATTTGCTTTTCATAAGTTTCAAGTGATGCGCGTTTTTATAAATCGACAAATAATTATTCAAGTAAAATAAAATAAGATAAGAAAAAAAATTTTTATAAATACAAACCTGGGTAAGCGAGAACTGGATATGCGAGAAGACTCTACAAGTAAGAGTAATTGTGTTTTAACCCTCGAAAATCACTTCAAGTGAGAAACAGAAGCCTCTATATGACAGAGTCGTTTTTCACTCTTGCACCTCTATAACTGAGGTTGCTACTTGCCCTACACCTATAGAGTCGAGCATATTTATTACAATCGAAGCTGGGTGAGCCAGAACTCTATGAGTGAGATTAATTACCAGGTCACGACATTTACACCTCAAAAAACCTTTATACATACTTGTACCCTTGTTTTTGTAAGGAAATTTGTATTTCCTTTAATGACTTTAAGGTGCATTAGTGCCAAGGTCAAATAAAAGTTTTATCTACATTTTCTATGGCTGTTTTCTGTTTTTTTATAACTCAACTCCGTATGTGAAAGAAGCCGCTCCCGCGCTGTTTTTATAAGTCAGAAACTAGCTAAGTGAAAAATCTGAAGCGAGATTGAATCGTAGGTTGTTTCTTGGTCATACTTTTCCGTTGATCTCTTCCTTGAAATCTTTTTGAAAAGTATCCAAGACACACTGCGATCCCATGTTCTCTTTCCTTTTCCATCAATACAAAAGAAATCCGTCTTTGGTCCCTGGACAAACACAGTCTTAGGCTTGATATTTCATATTTTAAATTAGCGCTTACTTCAATAACTTTATATAGGGTGTTATTTCGGTTTATGATTTGAAAGGAATACTGAAGCAAATATACCCAGGTTACGAAGGCTCTCGTTACACATCAAAATCATATCTCTCTCTCGGGGGCATCGGGCGTCAACTACACCGACAAACCACCTTGTCCGCTTTTTCGAAAACGCCTGTAACTTGTTGATCTCGGCTCCTTCCTTCTCTACGTATCTTCTCCATGTGTTGCGGGTTCGTCCAATTCGGCGTCTTCCTTGGGTCCCGCGCTCACATAAACGTCATATACTGTAGTTAAAAATTGGTGTTGATCGCGTAAAATATCTGCAACGTGCATACAACGTTTAGATACCCACAGCAGCAATTTTTTTAAATAGAGAAACATAAATATTGCGGAATTCGTGTAACGTTGAACTAATCTTCCATTCAATTGTGCCGCCAATACTCTGTTTTTAGTCGTCTTCATTCTAACAAACGGTTTATACCTCTTGTTAATTTTTTTCTCTATATAGATTTAATGTTGCTCTTAGTTTGGGGATTTATTTTATCAGCTTACGAAAACGAAATAAAAATGTTAAAAATTCGAAATTAATACTCGCTGGTGATCAATATTATCGAGTCATTGGGACACATAGATAACGATTTGATATACGAGGGTGGATCAATAAGTACCCGTGTTTGAAGACAGGTGTTGTTCATCAGGGAACTTGGCATTACCATTGCGCTAGAGGTGGGAAGAATGGCTCTTTTTAATGAACTGAATCATTTGGAGGCGGAGTTGGATCAATTCGTTGAGCGGCACGACTACCATGCCATGGGCCCCGGGTTCGAGACCAGGTCTCCCCGTGAGTTTTTATTAATAAATTAAAATAATTCACTCCGCCTCTGGGCTGTTGTCTAGGTCACGCAATGCAAAAAAAAAACAAAACTTTCACGTTTCCTCACTTACCCTAATTCCCTTCCGGCCAAAACCATACTAACGCATTAAAGGGGTGTCCCCTAGGCTTTGGCCACATCGTATAAGAAAAAAGTAAATATAGAAGATCAATTCAAGTGATCCGTTCAATTGAATCGCATTGTCACTATACTAGAACTACTTTTATAATATGAAAATGCCGGAGAGAGCAGAACACAAGTAGAGAGTAGCAGTAGCAAGATGGGATAGTTGGGAAGTATGTATACCAAGTGAAACTCATCTGAGGCCACCGGACCAGCCCAATAGCATACATATTCGTATGTACATATTAGAATGCTGGTTATTTTCCTGCATTTGTGTTCTTTTTCTCCCAAATCCATCGAGGTTATCACTTAGCTCGTCAGATCTGAGCATCCGTCGGCCAACAAGCCAGTACAGTCCAATAGAACACACATTCATATGCTCATATAAGCACCGCAGTTTGGTTTGTTCTCATTTTTCGAAGTGTCTCTTATATTTTGTACGGAGTTGGATCAATACGTTGAGCGGCAAGACCAACATGCCATGGGTCCCGGGTTCGAGACCAGATGACCCCGTGAGCTTTTATTAAGAAATTAAAATAATCCACTCCGTCTCTGGGCTGTTGTCTAGCTCGCAGCAATGCAAAAATAAGACTCAAGTGTCCTCACTTCCCTTACCCTAATTCCCTTCCGGCCAAAACCATGCTAACACATCAAAGGGTTGTCCCCTAGGATTTAACCACATCGTATATAAAAAAATGGCACACAACACATACCTCGTGAGAGTACGAAGTATCAGACCCAAACTGAATTTTATGTGGAACTTGGAACAGGAAAGTACATTCACGAGTCGTACTGTTTAAGAGTAGATAAATAGTTCAGGAGTTGCATAGTTGATGGTTTGTTGCATTCAGAAATTGAACTGAGAACGGATTATTAATTAAGCTCTGCATCGTTCATCCGGCGCATGTAACTGCTGCGACCCAGCTCTACATTGCGCACTGAAATCATTCAACTGACGCCATACGAAATTGCAGATTCAAATTTGGAATATTTTACATGGTAAATTAACAGTGATGGCCAATGGTTTCCGCGATTGGACAACAAGTGGATACGAAATTCAATTTTGAAACAGTATTTGACCCTCTCTAAGTGAAATTTTCGAGAGCTTTTGCGTCGAGTCGTCACTGTTGATAAAACCTGACTATTATTATAAGCCGGAAATCAAATAACAGTCAAAACAATAGAATTTTTCGAGCGAAGTAGGAAAAAACCGGCCGAAGAGACCATGACCACAATTTTTTGGGATTTGAAAGGAATAAAAAGGGAGGCGCGTACGCGTACAGGGTCCCATTTCAGAAAGAAAAAAGCGCTGCTCGTCGCAGCCAATTTTTATGAATTGCGATGCGAATCACCACACACACTGTACTTGCCCGACCAGGCTCCCTGCGGCTTCTTTCTGTTCCTTAACTTGATAACGTGAGTAGGAGGCAAAAAAATCAGTTTAAACAAAGGGGTTAGCTATTATTTTTTAGTTTTTGAAAAATTTTATGGAAATTAACGAATAATTTTATTGTCTGAAAAAAAAATACTCCAGAACATCTTTTTTTACGTTGTTTGGGGTTTTATTTTAAACCAACTACGAAGTACTGCTTCAGATTTTGCGGAAAATACTTCGCAAAGAGTTTCAACTGCGGTAAAGAGATTCCTACTAAAAGCTCTCAAAAGCTCTTCAAAGTTTCGAGAAGTGCGTTTATGACATGTAAAACACGGTGCTTTTTAGCAATTTTTTTTATAATGCAGCCAACGCTACAAAGGACAACCCTGGAATTAGGGTTAGGGGACTGATGGAAATTTAATGTCTTCTGCATTGCTTCGTTTTATTACAAATGTAAAACTTATAGACCCGCCGAGGCTCGGACCTGTATCCCTGCGTGGTGCTCGTGTCACTTATCTACTAATTCATCTCCGACATTCCCTTAATTAGTGCAAATTAAAATTATTGGAAAAATAACTGTCATTATTATGAATAAATTCCTCTGTTATCATTTTCTTCATTTATTTTTATTTTTTACTTCACTATGCAACTAATGCGGAGCTTTTCAATAAACAGCAAATTTGGAATTTCGCGTCTGATAGTAACAAGCATCGTAAGCTTATCGTAAGTAAATTCCAGTAATTCCCAAAAATGTCCATTTGAATATATCATAACCTATAAAATGTGGGATGCACTAATTAATTCTGAAACACCCTGTATGTTACTATGTACATAGTAACCTAATTCTTAATGAATAACAGAATTGTCGTGTACTTTAGACTTATTAAAATGCAAATAAAATTGTTATCAAACGTTGAGACAAGTTGTCTAGACGGAAATATGTTGAAATAAAATTTGAAAAATTTAATCTTAATTAGTTACTTTTTCTCTAATCTAATTTGTCTTTGACGTTATCGTCTTAAATGAAAAGAAATGGAACACAAAGTTTGCACAAAAATTTATGAAATGAGAATTAATTTTATTTCTTATTTGAGATCTAATTTCACGGTGGTTTTGATCATAAATCCAAGCATTTACTTATCACTTACAGCAGATTTGAAAGCTTTTAGACAACATGGAATTATTTGTTCGCTTTATCAGTAAAATGATAGCAAAGTAATGTTCATAAATCTGATAGCATTTATATATTTGTTTATACTCATGGATGGACGTTATAATTTCTAATTAATTAATTAAAATTAAAATAAATTATTTAATTGAATACTAAGCTTGGAAGTGACCACTACTTTAAATACATTAATAAGATCTACCACAGCCTAATCTAGATACAAGCCTGGAAAATATGACAGTTCGGCCATTTTACCACCAAGCGTGTCGTCATTATTTCATTTCTTTTTGTACCACAGATTAACCAATCCTTGCACACAGGTAAAATTGCACACTGTTTTAACCAAATCTAAAGAGAAATGCTGATGTCATTGACGCATTTTAAGCTCACTACTTCAACAAAACACAAAGAGAGAGTCTCTTCATTAAAACACATTAAAATTGTAAATGAAAGTTTTTTCTTATCGTGACCACAATGTTCAGAACATGTGTAGGTTCACGTCAAGTAAATTAAAAGTTGAGACTTTAAAAAAACTGCGAGAAATACTACGAAAAAGTAGAATTCCTCAAACTTTTTCTATTCTTACGGTAGCAAGTTTTGGTTTCTTTACATCACCAATGCTCACCTGTTCGTGTCAGCTTCGGGGCTAGTAGACTGTGGATCTATAATTAGTGACAGAAATTAGCATTGGTTACTTTGTGAAACGAGACACATTTTTCCAAAGCGTAATTAATCATAAAACCGATGTCCTTGGTTAAGACGGTTGGATTTGTTTGAGTGGAGATGCGAAATCTAGGAATTGAGTAAATAACAATTAAGTAATCGAGTGTTTTCATATTTATTTAATGACAGTAGAAATTAAAAAGCGTGATGAAATATCTAATATAAGAAAACACAAGGAAATTTAAGGAAACAATTGCCGTTGTAAGCCTTGTAGACATAGACAGATTAGATAGGATAACCTGATTTATCGACCTTGGTTAACCGCTTGTGTCAATGCAGATATGTTGTGCTGATGATGTTGTAGCTCTTTCTTTGTAGTTTTTTTTTGTATACGAAGTGGCCAAAGCCTAGGGGACAACACTTTGATGCGTTAGCATGGCTTTAGCTGGAAGAGAATTAGGTTGAGGGATGTGAGGAAACTTGAATGTCTTGCTTTTTGCATTGCGCGATCTAGACAACAGCCCAGAGACGGAGTGGATTATTTTAATTTCTTAATAAAAACTCACGGGGGACCTGGTCTCGAACATGGGAACCATGGCATGGCTCAACCGATTGATCCAACTCCGTGGTAAAGGATAACCGAGATTACCTATCTCGTTTCTTCTTGAAGCAAAGGACTACAGAGTGTGTCCCATAGAAAAGGTGGCTGATGTGAAATAAATAACAAAACACTACTGATTTGTAGTTTACATATATTTTTATTCAAAATAGACTCCACTTGAATCAATTTAACGCTTGAATCGCTTGTAGAATGTTTTGAAGTACTCGGAATACTCATTTTTTGGAATGCCCTCCAAAACACCGGTCGAAGAACCCTGGGTATCTAAAATTGTGGCGAAACTCTTTTTTTTCATTGCCAGTTTTAGCTTTGGAAATAGCCAGAAGTCGCACAGTGCTAAATCAGGCGAATATTGGCGGGGTTGAGCACCACGATACTTTTTGCAGCCAAGAAGTCGCGTACAGTGTTACTCTTGTGAGCCGGTGCATTGTCGTGCAGTAGCGTCCATGAACCTTGCTCCCAGTATTTAGGTCGAACTCGTCGAATCCTGCCCCATAAACTATGAAAGACACACAAGTAGTAGTCTGCAATAACAGTTGACCTTGTAGTATGAATTCCATATGGATAATACCGTTGGAATCAAAGAAAACCGTGAGATAGGTCATCTTTTTCGGTTTTGGCGACTCTGGACCTTTCCATTCCGAACTTTGTCGCTTTATCTGTGGTTCATAATTAAAACATCATGTTTCGTCGCCTGTTACAATACTCGACATGAACACTGGGTCCCTATTGGCTGTTTTCTGCATGTCGCTTCAGTGTTCCACTCTGCAATACTTTTGGTCTTCAGTCAGTGCGTGTGGGACAAAGCGAGTACAGATAATCGCACACATATGACAAAACGTTCTGAGTACGATTACCATTAAAAATGTCAAACTTTACGTGACATGCAAAAAGTTGAGATGGAACTCTGAGCTGAGACTTTCGAGTTCTAGCTCAGTCTACTGAGTTTGAGCAAACTCAATGAGGTTGAGCTCGTAACTGCATGCGAATAGTGGAGAAGCTGAGAGTTACGACTAACTCCGTAAATTTGAGATCAATCTCAAAGCTGATACTACAATAACTCATCTCGGTTATAGCATATTGATTTCATTGATTACTTTATGAAAAACTGAAAAGAAGATTAATTGTTTTTTTGTAAAATTAAATATTATTTTTCTGTTTTTAAATAATTGGACTTTAAATCAGATCAAATTTTATCTTCTTTGCTCAAGCAATGAATTTGCAATTTCAAGTCGTCGACTTTGTCCAGCTAAACGAATTCTTGACGGCTGTAAATGGTCGGGTTGTAAGTCATCATTTAATTGCATTTCTATGTCGAAAACGCTGTCCTCATCCAGGGTCGTTTCTCTGTCACCCAAATACTTCGCAACGTTATGCAAAACGAAGTAGCTTCCAATAACACGTGCCAAAATCTTTTCTTGAACTCTTACTTTATATTGCGAAAGAGGAAAACGTTGTTTCAATTGCCCAAAACATCGCTCTATTACAACTCGTTCTTTAATAAGAGTTTCATTGTAAATCTTTTCAGCATCTGTCGCAGGCTGCCTAAAAGGTGTCATAAGCCATGGTCTCTAAGTAGTACCGAACCGGAACTACTAGCTTGCAATATATTATATACTTCATAGTCTTCGCTGTTGTATATTCCCAGAAACCGAAACTGATAAAATCTCTGCCATATCGAATGCGTTTTAAAAACTGAGAATACGAAAACCCTGCCTCAACTTTTTGTGAGATAAGTCTCAACTTATCTAGCCCTAGCTTAACATTTAGCATACGACTTTGAGATTTTGCTTAATAGAAGCTTTTGATTTTAGATCTAGCTCAACTATTGAGATTGATCTCAAGCATTGAGATTTCTCTCATGAGTAAACTATGCTTTCTGCATACCACCCTAAGCAATTGCTCCAAAAGTTGAGCTCAGAGTCATTGCTCATCTTTTTCCATATGACCCATTGACACTGGTGTTGCCATATCTCAAAACTTAAGTAGCAACCTACGTAACGTGGACCTTTCATAAGCATAAACGGTTCTTACATTATTTGAGTTCACGTTACTGCAATTGCACTGTTCCTTTCAACCATAAAAATTCGACATTATCATAATAGTCCTTTTTGGCCGATAATAATGTGTTTTGCAGGGGCAACGAGGCACTTTCTCGGGGATCCCACCCCACCATAGGGAAATTTTCGGAAAAATCAAGGGCATAGAGAATGAGGGTGCTTGGATGTCTCTCTGCAAGATAGTGACACTCAGCAAATTTATCCAACTCCTATTGAGGCTACTCTTCCGAAAATGTCACCTCCCATTTACCTGTAATTTTGTACAGATCTTCTAATTAATGTATTTCAGTTTTACTGTAAACCCTTTCTGTGAAGGGTAAATCCACCACAATTTACTTATTAGAATTCTCCAAGAACTACGTTTACGCCATTGAGGCCGGTAAGCAAGTTGATTGTATCTTTACTGATTTTTGTAAAACTTCCGACAGAATCAACTACAGAATTCATTCATAAGTTATACGCTCTAGGTTTTCCTTCTGTGTTTGTAAATTGGGTGTTTTCATATCTGTCCGATCGTATACAGCGTGTTTTATTTCGCTGTGCGCTTTCTAATGAAATACCTAACACCTTAGGGATACCACAGAGTAGCCATCTTGGACTGTTGCTTTTTATCTTTTCAAAATGTGCCATTCGGAAAAAAACTTTTATTTGTTAATAATTTATTTATTATTATTTATAAATATATTTTCCTAAATTTGTGTTTTTAATCTTTATTTATGATAAAAGCACATTTTTATGGTCACACACTACCACCTCCAAAACGGTTATAATATGTCGCTCAGCACTAAATGACATAGCTGAGCATCTGAAAGTACGGCTCATCTGAGTGCCTGGACATAGTGATATTCCGGGCAACTGCAGAGCCGACGAACTAGCGAGAATCGGTACTACGCGTCCTGATTCGGACATTTACCACCAGCTGGGTAAACCGCTGGCCACATGCAAACTGGAACTCTCACAGGAGTCTCTCAGGATTGCAAACACTAATTGGCAGGAGGAACACACCTGCCTGATTACCCGACAGATATGGCCAAAGCTTGACCCTAAACGGTCAAGGGAGCTCATCCTACTCAGACGCAAAACAATTAGCAGTGCCGTAGCCGTTATCACGGGTTAAACGACTTCTGTAGGAGTTGCCATGACGAAGAGGAAGAGGAAACCATACTTCACCTCCTCGGTAACTACCCGGCCCTAACCAACCGTAGGAACGGGTTTTTGGGCTCTCCCTTCTTTGAAGAGTTAACCGAACTAGGCTCCACTGATGTCAGAGACCTGGCTCGATTTATCAGGAGTTCAATATGGTTCCAGACGACGAGTTAAGGCTGAACACCCTTCCCAGCCCAGTCAAATTTATTTTGACTTCCCGTGAACTGGTTCCACTGGAGACAAGGAACTGGCTTGGTGCACAGGGGGTAAGATGTTCACCCTCTCATTTCTTAGGTATTTTTATGGGGCTTGTTAAATTTTTGTAGCCTCACACAATCACAATGGGCCTCTTTGGCCTAAGTGTGTCTTCTTAGGCAGCCACTTTAACCTAACCTAGCCTAACCATGGTCACACATTAAAGGCGCAATAAAAAAATTGTTTTCAACCCTTCCGGTGGAGATCAACAAGAATCTATTTTATTTGGTTATGTTATGTCTTTTTCAAGAAATAAATGTGACAGACACACGAACGGATGTAATAGTGATCTTATAAGTGATCCGTTTTCTCTTTTTTAGAGGTACGGAGCCTGAAAAATTACAAATCAAGGTGGGTTTGACAAATTAGCCAAATTTTACATGTCTGAACTTAATTTTTATATTACATATTTGATAGATTGTATTTACCCTCCAATTGGTTTAAGCTATTAGTAACCTAAGGTAAGGGGTAGGCCTCAACCGTAACTCTCTCTGCTTAAAGGCCCCCGTTCAGTTAATACGGCCCTGGTCCTTTGTCACCCAGTTCCTTCGTCGGCCTGTTCCTTTGGATCACCCAAACTGAGCCATTCTGAATAAAAAAATTTATAAGTTATTCACAACTTCCGCAATGATGATTTAGAGCACCAACTCAACATCTACTTGCTTTAAAATTTGTATTTAGAATTCCGTAATTAATTGTTTGCCCGTTTCAATTCAAGGGTCTTGGCCGTAGCCAGGGGTACGCCAAGGGAGGCTCAGCCTGCCCTAAACAATTTTGAGCCTGCCCTAGCCACTAGTCAAAGTTTGTTAAACATGTATACCTAGACGCACATATACAAAATTTCTTTTATAAGCCTTCCCTAAATTTTGTTAGGTTTGCCCTGATTACATAGTCTGGCTACGGCCCTGGTCCTCGGGGCAAGGGTTTGAGTAAAAATTTAAAATCTAATTTATTTTAAACAAGCGAGACTAAAGTTATAAAAAACACTCAACTAATTAATTTCCTTAACTGCCATTTCGTTAAAGTTTACTTTCACTTGTTAAAAAAATGGTAGCAAAACAGCTTAACCTGCCCACGTAGTGGTGCAAATAATAGACTTGTTTTAGCTTAGTAATATTCCTCAGTTTGTAAAAATAAGTTTATTGGTATTTTGCCACTTTATGATTAGTTAAGGTGCGCGCATATCACTGTCTTATCTTTACTTTGCTGAGAATAATTAAGTGATATGCTACACTAACTGGTCGTGCGTAACAGCCTATGGTAACAAGATCTAAGTTCAATGACAAATTGGTTGTTGTGAAAAGATCTTATGGCAGGAAACTATAACTTTCGATGAGATTAAACTAGTTATTTAAGATGTAGATGTTTTTGCTGCAAGTCGGTGTAGTAGGGCCGGTTTCATAATAGCACAATTTGTTATCAGAACGAAGCACTTCCGCAATAGTCAACGATTTAATTTCTCTATAAGTAGTTCAATGTGTGAAGAGCATTTTCTAGAAATGCGTAAATACCCGCGTCACTTTCGTTCTCATTTCTTTTTGGTTGGCTAAGATTAAAACCTTTTCAGCCTTTGTATTTTTTGAATAATAGGTTATCTCGTAATTTTCTTGAAATTCCTACACTGAACGTGTGCGTTATCAATCTAGTGTGGCAGATGATGGTGATTATGCTGATGATGACCGATAATATTTGAAGTTGCCCTCAGTATAAATCAGACAAACACCAACCACACGTTTTTAATATCTTAACGAACTGTTCACGCTTTTTAGACATGATTAAGATACTATTTAGCATCTCTCCATATCATTATCAGTTTATTGTGTGCCTAGAAGCGATGACTATACGTTTTAAAGATTAGCTTATGCACGTAATAAATTACATGAATTAACTGCATTATTAGTTTCACCTGAGTAGGAGGTCGGTGGAGTAACTGATAACGTGTCGATCTACCACCCAGGTTCGAATACCTCCGGTGGTTGCAGAAAATATGTCAGCGGTTCGAATCTACTTTAAATTGTAGGTACATTTGCACTCGTTTTTGGCGAGATAAATTATTTATACTACCCCGACGCAAAAGAGTTCACCTGCCTCTCGTTCGCATTAATGATTTTTTTTTATACGGTGAGACCAAAGCCTAGGGGACAACCCTTTGATGCGTTAGCATGGTTTTAGCCGGAAGGGAATTAGGGTAAGGGAAGTGAGGAAAAGAGCGACTGGTTTTTGCATTGCTGCGAGCTAGACGACAGCCCAGAGACGGAGTGGATTATTTTTAATTTCTTAGACCTGGTCTCGAACCCGGGACTCATGGCATGGTGGTCGTACCGCTCAACGAATTGATCCAACTCCTGCAAGAAAACAAAAAGTATTGGCTTTTCTATGTTAATTAAGAAAAAAGAATTATATTTAGTTTTATGCGTATTGCATTACCATTTTAATAGTTAATAATAAAACAAAAATTATTTATCATTTACAATAAATTAAATTAATATTCAAATGCGAAACAAAGCAAAATAGTTCGCCCATCTTAAATACGAAGTTCGCCTACCCTGATTTTCTTCTTAATTCAATGGAAAGTAAGTGTTTTCATATGTCAATGACAGTCAAGCGGCACTCAAGGCTCTGGGGTCCTACACCTATGAGTCTAGAATCGCCTGGGACTGTCTCGCTGCTCTCAAAGAAGTGGCCAGGGCAACAGCATCACGCTGGCCTGTGTACCAGGGCACGAGGGCATTGAAGGCAATGAGAAGGTGGATCACCTGCAAAAAAAGGTGCATATTCTTAGTTTATCGGGCCCGACCCATTCTGTGTCTACTCGAAAAGCCGACTAGCAATGGGAGGACAAACGCAAGCACTCACACTGGACAAATATCCCAGGGTTAAGACAGGCAAAGAGTTTTATAACCTACTCAGAACAGAAAACGGAAGTGCTGCTTTCACTCAGCAGACCAGATTTAAGGTTCATAACATGACTTCTGACTGGTCACTGCCCCTTGGGCTACCACCTTAAAAGGCACCTGTTGCTTCTGCTTGGAAAAGGAGGAGACAGCGGAACACATCCTCTGTCACTGTGAGGCTCTCGGTCATATCAGACTTAGACATCTCGATGGGGCTTTCCTATCACCACTAAATATAGCTAAGGCAGCCCCCAAAGAGATTTTAGGTCTAATTAAGGAACTAAAGCTTGACTGGGTGGCTTAAGTCTGAACTAGGATTAAGTCACAGAAGATCATCTTGGTTGAAATGACTAAAGGATGTTTGAGTCCTTGATCCATTCCTAATTATAATAATAATAAAAAAAACGGTTCTATCTCCTCAAAGCCATTTTGTGTACGCATTTGCGGTTTATTTTTCATTGTTCAGTAAAACGTGTACATTCAAGTGAATATTTTAAGCAAAATGATTCGCGGAAAACCTGTAAATTTATCAAACGGGGAACTCGGCGTATAAGATAGCTGAAAATTTAAGGTCTACAGTTCGAGATATCATAAAATTATTTAAAATAGCCGCCGATGTAACACCGAAGAAAAAAAAGGACGCCACCGGAAGAAGCCTTGCTGCGCGCTGGGACCAACATTGCCGCTGGATGACTGCCCAAGGCAGGCTATGACTGTGAATGACATCAACTGAAAATCAGCTGATGTCAAGCAGGGTTACGGCCTTCGCTGGACATTCGTCTGTCAACAGATGCTTGAGCAGGATGGGTGATGGTATGCTGGCAGACTGGGGGCTGCGGTAGAATAGGGGGGGGGGGGTTCTAAAGGGTCTTGGTCGTGCAACAAAAGAAAAATTCATGCCGAAGGATAAGGAAAGGTAAACGAAAACAAACCGAGGGAAAAAGAAAAGAAAACCGAACTCTGAAATGGGAAAGGAAGAAAAAAAAACTTTATCTGAAAAAAGGAAAACAAAACATATGAAAGGATTGCAGCAGGCGTCGCCGACTTACCAGATTGCGTTGGGGGAGCCTGGTGTTATGAATCCCCTTACTTGGACCTTGATCCATCCGCCCATGCATCCAGGTGGTCTACATCGGCTGGATGCCCTGAAAAGAGAGTGGGCCACTCACCTAATTATGAGGACCCCGCCCACCGACATAGTGAGGACCGCCATAAGGGAAGGACGACGAGGAGATAGAGAGAGAAGAAAAGAGTTAATTAAGGCTCATATAAAATGTCATCTTTATTTTTGAATAAAAATATAGTTTCCTTTCAAGCAGGAGAGCGCACGGCCAACTGACAGACGGTCAGGACCTATTTACCTCGCTGAAATGAGGCTCTGATGAAGTAACCTACCTATAAATTTACACAAAAAATTTATTCAGTTAGAGTCGACAGTTGCATTTTATTTTTTGTACAAATGTAACTTTTGGCTCTAATTTCTGACGTTTAGATTTTAAGCAGAGAATATAATTGTGCGTAAAATTATTTTCTCTGATTTCGCAATTATGCTTCCCTGAAGGGATGAGTTTATGCTACTTCATGGCATAAACTCATCCCTTCAGACATTGGACATTGATTCAGCTAAACGAGCCGAATCTTCCCATGCGCTTATGTAGGTAAGTATTTATGATTTTAGGAATTTCAGGTGTGGTGCCTAAGCGAGGGAATGGTGCCAGGAGGTAAAAAACGGAAATAAAATTGTACAATTGGGAATAAGGAAGGGATTCAGCTCGCATAGTTGAATCCATTGGCACATCTGAGACCCAGACATTCCCTCCCGCATTTTAACGACCATAACAACCTTCGAACCAGATTGTTTGAAGAGAACGGTCAAGTTCCCTGCTTCACTTATGGTTTGGGATTGCATGCCGGGGCGGCAAGTTGGAGGCTGCACTTCGTTAATGGCTCTGTCGACGCTGCGAAGCAGCAAAAGATCCTCCAGGAAGAACTACTACCTTCGATTCCTTTGTTGGAATCTCCCGAAGGTGAGTATATTTTTCAGCAGGACGGCGCATTCTGCCACACTGAAAGAACAATTTAGACATGATTGACTTCGAAAACATACTCCTTATTGAATGGCCCCGTAATAGTTCAAACCTGTCGCCTATTGAATCCTTGTTTGGAAGACTGAACAAAAGAATGCGCCAACAACCTGCGAGGAATATGGAGAAATTGCGTTCTCAACTAAGAAATATCTGGGATTCTACAGAGCCAGAAAATTGCAGGCAGCTGGTAAATACATATCCAATCTGTGTTGAAAAGTAAAGGTAACGTTACCAAGTGGTAACCACTTCATTTGCATTTTAATTTATTGTATTCCAAAAATTACTACAAATATGCGTTTTAGGTCCTGCAAGAATAAAATAAGTGTTAACAAGTGGTACAAACCTTTCTAATAGTATCGTGAAAACGTTGAAAGACGAGCGCCTTAAACGCCCCAGTACATCAACTACAACGTCGAAACATTGAAGAAAATCAATCGGCAATCGCCGAATCCCTATCAGAGAGGTTTATTTATTTACAAAAGTTCAGTTATGGCTTATACAAAGAAATTCAAGAACAAAGTACGGAAAGAAGAAAAATAGATCAATATGACAAGAGAGATTTAATAGTATCATGTAGGCAGTCCGTAGTAAAAACAGTTCTGGATTTGAGTTTTAAAAAATTGAGTCTGAGCAAACCGCACAAACCAACGTTGGACTGCCTTATTACGATTGACGTGAACATTGTAAAATGAAGAATACTCAAGAATTTGTCGAACCAACGAACAATAAAGAAGTCGTACAATATAAGGTTCATCAAACTCCTTAGCCTACATTTTAACGAAACCATCGAACATCGAATTTGCCTTGTTAACAATCGCGTTATATGATCGTCGAAGGTAAAACGACTATTTAGCCAGCCGTTGATGTTGTTGCCATATCATTTTTCTCAGGCAATGGCACGATGCGTGTGGTAATTAATAATGTTAAACAAAAACAGTGTCGAATGGATATTGCTCAGGAATTTCTGAGGATCCTCCCTCCTTATGAAAGGACGACGTTTTGCCAACGTTGCGAAGATAAAGACAGAATCGCTACAGAAGCTAAGCGCCATACAGAAAATTGTTTTCCAGAAGCGTTTCGACTATTGGAACACAAGAAGGAGCTCATCTCAGTGAGCAAGGACATTCAGCAATTAATGCACGAGCCGTTAAAAGGAGGCTTACACAAGCTGGTTTGAAAGGCTAGAAAGAAAGAAAAAAACCGTGGCTCAGGGGGTAATAAAAAGTAACGTCTTTGTTGGGTCTGAGAGTCTAGGATTAGAGTGAAGAGGATGGTGTCAAAATTGTTTGTTGAGATGAATCAAATTTTGAGGTATATGATGATATATGAATGCTTTCTTTGATTTTAACACCTGAAGAACTTTTTAATGAATTACCTGCTTGCAGAATACAGCAATGTAGCTTTTTTGTTACCGTTATCATCGAACTTAGTAATTTGACCCAAGCAAGCTGCAAAATTCGACCCAAAAGTGGTGCTATCTAACACTAAGTTTCACATAAAATATGGCGTGTAGAGCTCTTGAATTTTTATTTCTCATCTGTTAGCTACGATTTTGATGTGATAGCTTTATCTGAGGCGTGGTTACACCAGGATATTTCGGACGCGGAACTGTTTAATGGCTCCTATCAAGTTTTCCGTAGGAACGCGGTGGTGGGGTTCTCATAGCTTGCAGGAATTTTCTTAATACTAATCACTTGACACTCCTTAATTTTTTGACGAATTGGATCTGGAACAAGTTACAGTAAAAATTTCATTTGGTTCGAGCAACCTCTTCTCAATTTGTTGTTATATACCTCCTGATGCGTTTAATGTCGTTGATAGTAATGGTAGGAGTCACTACGATATTCTCATTCAGCATATCAACTATATCTATGATCGATTGGGTTCTAAGGATGAAATCATCCTAGTGGGGGACTTAAACTTACTCAATGTACAATGGGTAGCGGATGATGATGACGATAGCTTTCTTCCCCATGACTTGACTGAAGGACAATCGTTATTCGTCAACACCTTGGCTAGCTTAGGACTTTGCCAAATGAGCAATGTGAGTAACACATTGTGTGGGAAGACAGCTTGATTTGGTGTTCTCTACAAACTCCACGATCATTTTTGTTGAACCCAGCCTACTTTCCTTGACAAATCTTGACGTGTTGAGATAGACTTCCACACTTGTTTGCCTGGTGACGATATCGACAGAAACGTATCAGGTCTCTACGACGTTTTGTATGAAGCTTTCGGAAGGTTTGTTCCCTTAGTCCGGGTTAAAGGTAGAGACTCCGCTCCACCCTGGTTTAACAGAGAATTGAAGACTCTTAAGAATAGGATAAATAGACTTTGGAAAAAGTACCTTCCAGTGGGCAGTGTTGACTCCTAATGTTTGCTATGAACATTTTATAAGCCGTTCTCGTTCTCTTTATGAAGAATACCTTAAAAATTTAAAGAGCAGTTTATTCTCTGAGCTCCGTGCATTTTTCGAGTATGTCAACTTGAAGAAAAAGGTTGACTACTATCCATCGACTATGGAATTCGTTGAGATTTCCAGCAATGATTCTAATATTATTTGTAACCTATTTTCTGAACCTTTTAAGGGTGCATTTGTATCTTCTGATTTCTATCCAGATAGTAGGAACTTTTCGCACTTAAATAACCGAATTTTACCCATGGTACCAGTTACATCTATCACAGAGTAGATCATGTTGAAGCATATAACTGAACTCCCAACTGACTTTTCTAGTTTTAATGACGGGGTTCCTGCTGCAGTCATAAAGAAATGTTCTTGGGTGTTATTATGGTCTTTACTATTACTATTTAGGAAGTCTCTTTCGCGGGGCCATTTCTCAGCACTTTGTAAGACATCCTTTTTAATTCCTATTTTCAAGAGTGGCATTAGAAGAGACATTTCCAATTACAGGCCAATTGCTTAATTGTCCTGTATTGCTAAGCTCTTCGAACTATTAATTCAATCCCAATTATCCGAAGTGTGTAAAGGCTTAATCTCCACTCGGCAGCATGGTTTTCTTCAAGGTTGGTCCACGGTATCAAACTTGGTTGAGTTTGTTTCGTGCACTGTAGGCGGATTTATGGATGGTTGCCAAACTGTCACTCTATCATTCCTTTTAAATTGGCTAAGTTGGGTTTCCCGCCCTCGCTTATTGTTTGGATTAAGTCATATTTATCTAAATGGACTTATGTGGCTCATT
This sequence comes from Leptarthrus brevirostris, assembly GCA_964036015.1. NCBI lineage: Eukaryota > Metazoa > Arthropoda > Insecta > Diptera > Asilidae > Leptarthrus > Leptarthrus brevirostris. Next base: position 141,843,652 of record OZ038372.1, read on the forward strand.
CTGGCGTTCCCCAGGGCAGTCATTTGGGTCAATTGTTATTCATCTAATCTATTGATGATATTTCGTATATGCTTCAAAGATGTAAAATTCTTATATATGCTGATGATATTAAGATTTTTCTCCCAATCAAATCTAATGCTGATTGTGAGATTTTGCAATCAGAGTTGCACATTTTCTATGGGTGGTGCTGCAACAATAATCTTAAGCTGAACATTGGGAAATGTTAAAGACTGCATCTTTATACGTCCCTGGTTAGACCCCTGCTTGAATATGCTAGTGAGGTTTGGTCTCCGTTTTACGGATCCCTCATTAAACGTATCGAGTCCGTCCAGCGAAGATTTGTGCAATCGGCCCTACGTTCTTTAACTTGGAATGACCCTCTTATTCTGCCACCTTATGAGGAGCGCTTAGGGTTACTGCAACTTGTTACACTCGAGAAGCGACGTTGTGTTGCTGATTTGATATTTTTGCATTGGCTTCTGCAGGGAAAGCTAGACAGCGCTGAACTAGCTTCCAAAATATTTCCTAGAGAACTCTCCTATTCCCTACGCAATCGATCCCCTTTACAGATTGCTTTTTCGCGCACTAATTACTGCATGTTCGAAACTATTAACGACTAGTATAGGTCTGCTAATGATATTGGAGACGTTTTTAATACTGATGTGGACAAAGTGACACTTAAAAGGAGCATCGTCAATTTGTAATTCATTGTTGCCGTCAAATTTTAATTATTCACTCTCTAGTCCCAATGACCCCTTGTGTGGTGCAAGGGACGGGAGAAGTATTTCACTCGATTTGATGACAATTGCTGTGAACTTACAATATTAAGGTGGAATTACTGACAACGCTCTATGGACTTCTAGGATGATCTGTCAGTAGAAAACAGCCACCACCGGTGAATTCCAGCTTAGGCCCATCATGAGATGGAGGGCTAGCACATTATCCTTTACTCCAACGACTTATATTTTTACGTGTGTCTTCTATCTTTAATAGCACGTCCGTATTGAACTTATTCTGCTTTAGTTCGATATTATACAAAGCGACTACTGTAAGTAGTGTTACCTATAACACTTAAACCTTAATTAAAAACTGTCAAGTTCTATATCCAATCTATGGCGATGGTAAAACATTCACAAGCCTTACATAAAGCTCTGGTAGAACATAAACCAGAAATTTCAAAAACCACTTTTAATATATATATTATTTTTTCCAAATGCTGCCAACTCTAATTATTAATTTGTGTTACTTTTTGAAGAGTTAATAAAGTAAAATAAAATAATAATATGAGAACTAACTAAACTTTTTTTCCTTAAGGTTGAATGGGCAAAATGCGGAAACGGTTAGCTGTTGTCGGTGCTGGAACTGCAGGACTTTGCGCAGCGAAACATGCTCTTCAAAATGGCATGGAGCCCACTATTTTCGAGCAGGCAAAAGAACTTGGAGGCACATGGGTTTATACCGATCAAATTGGAAAAGACGAATACGGAATCGATGTACATAGTAGCATGTACAAAGGCTTACAGTAAGTTGACTTTATTATCTTAAGTCAGTAAATATGTAAACACAATTGACATATTTCAGCACAAACCTCCCCAAAGAGATTATGGGTTATCCTGATTTTCCAATTCCTGATCAGGAGAAGTCTTATATACCAGCTGAAGATATGTTGAAATTTCTAAATTTGTACGCCGAAAACTTCGAAGTGAAAGATCGAATTCGGTTTCAGCATTATGTAATTCGTATACGCCCAAAGGAAAATCAATGGGAGGTAAGGTTTATTTCAAATATTCATATTGTTATACTATATATAAAAAAAATTACGGCCAATTACACGTTGGACTTGTGCACTTAGTCTTTCGTAAAGTGATTCGGCCGGGTCAAAACCGACACAGCCACGCCACTTTTTATCCTTGTTTTTATTTACCAGATAAATTAAGAAAGATTATTATGAAATAGTAAAATTTTTAGCGATGATTCCTCTCTTTAAAAAAATGGCAACACCTCCTCTATGGTCTATTATTGATCGTTACTAAAAAGTTGACACTGACTGAGATTAAAAGAGTTTTTATTATCGCCCACTCTCTCTCTCTCTGGTTTCTTTAACCCCTTTTGGGGCATAGGGTGTCTATTACACTGACTCTTCACCTGGTCCGGTTTTGCGCCAACGCCTTCAAAGTTGGCCGCAATTTGTTGATCTGGATATTTTCCTCTTGACGGATCTGCTCCATGTGTTCCGTGGTCATCAAATTCAGCGTTTTCCTTCCGTGGGGATTCCAATTTAGAGCCTGCTGTGCGATGTTGTTTGATTCTTTTCTTAGTGTTTGGCCTATCCATTGCCACTTTCGCCTGTGAATACTGGTGTCTATTCCGTCTCGACCTGTAACTCTGTGTTGGTCTTCGTTGGTAATGGATGTTAAAGATGCACCGGAGATGGCTGTTGACAAAGGCTTGTAGCTTAGATATTATTCGACAGGTCAATTTCCATGTTAAACAGAGATTTTACGTTCGACTCGAAGATCCTGAATTTTGTGCAACTGGAGATGTTTTTATTGCGCCAGATCTCAGCAAGAATAATAAATGCAACTCGAGCCATATTGATGCGAGCCTGTACATCCGCTTCAGCTCCGCCGTCTGCTGTAACTATGCTTTCGAGATAGCAACATTTATCCACTTGCTCTATTTGCTGCTCTTTGAGATAAATTTCATGTTGACTCCTGGCGTACAAGATCATAAGTTTGGTTATAGCAGCATTGATCTAAGCCCTGCTCTGCAACCTTCTCTACTAAGGGCTTCGGAATTTGGTGTACATGACTTTGTCGTCGGCATAGTCCAGGTGTGTAAGGTTGTTAAAAAGTTTTCATATAACCACTCGCGATGATTGGTCGTCTAGGGCGCTGCACAATACGTCATTAATGACGATCAGGAAAAGCAAAGGTGACAGTATGAATCCTTGTCTCACTCCATTCAGCAGAAGGGCAACTGAGTAGGACTCCTTGATGATGGTGATAATGTTTTCTGGGATGCCTCTCCTACGTAAAGCTGCCCATATATATTTGCGATCAACGCTGTCAAAGGCCTTCTCAAAATCGACGAACATTAGATGTAGATCCATTCGGGGGATTGCTGGATGATAATTCGGAGGGTATTTATGTGATCGCTGCAGACGCCCTCACGAAAGCTTGCCTGTTTATCTCTAAGAGTGCGCTCGATTGAATTCTTGATTCGTTCAGTTAAAATACAGATACCGCGCCAATTAGTACAACTCGTTAGGTCGCCTTTTTTTTGGAACCTTCACAATTACGTCTGCTTTACATTCCACTTTTGGAGATAAGGTGGGTTCTGTTGCTTTCTTTTTGTTTGTTTTTGTTTTCCTCTGCATGCTGTTGTGGGAGCCTAATTTCATCTTTTTGATGGAAAAGGTGAAGTGTTTCTTGGATCCTTGCCGAAGAAGTGCGCCTTCTGTGTTAGAAGGGTTAATTCTACAAAAAAAATTAAATAATTATTCTGAGAGCTCTGGAACATCGACGGAATGTCGGTTGTCTCTCCTCTTCTGTCGCTATTTCCACGGCCATTGCTCTAACGAAGTTGCTAGCCTGATTCCTTGTAGACATAACAACGCGCGATACGAGAGCTTCAAGTCGCTCCCATGTACTCCACAGGTCCGTCTTCTGTATTTCCCTCATTTTATGACCTCGGAACTTTCAAACGACACTTCATTCACTCAACGTCTTAACCCATTTCCCTCACCCTTAATTCCTTTCCTGCCAAGGCTGTGCTTTGGCAATATATAAAAAATATAATTAAAATTAAGTAAATATGATAATTTATTCAAAGGTAATTGTACGAGACTTACCAAACGATAAACTGCATACGAATATGTTCGACTATGTAATGATTTGCAATGGACACTATCATACACCTGCATTTCCCGACTACCCGGGTCAAGATATTTATACAGGTAGACAGATTCATAGCCACGACTACAGATGTCCTGATCCTTTCAAAGGTAATAATTATTATAAAATTCACTTTAACATTAATAAGCCAATTGAATTTTTTCAGATGAAACAGTTCTTGTAATTGGCGCTGGTCCAAGTGGTATGGATTTGGCTTACGAAATAGCAAAAAAGGCCAAAAGAGTAACTTTAAGTCATCATTTAAAAGAAAAACCGAAAACTGTATTCCCTGCGAACGTTGATCAACGACCAGATGTGGTTAGGCTAACTCAAAGTGGTGTTGAATTTTCTGATGGTACACAACAAGACTATTCGCTTATCTTCTATTGCACGGGCTACAAATACACGTTCCCATTTTTGAGCATGGATTGTGGAATACACGTTGAAGATAACTATGTAAAACCTCTGTTTAAACATTGCATTAATATAAATAGTCCAACAATGGCGTTGATCGGATTGCCATTCTATGTCTGTGCATCACAAATGATGGATCTTCAGGTTCGATTTGTTATTAAATACTTCTCTGGGCAGAAGGATCTACCATCTAAGCAGGAAATGTTGGACGACACTGAAAGAGAAATGCAAGAGAGATGGAAGAGGGGTTATAAAAAACGACAGGCTCATATGATGGGTCCGGATCAAGTAAGGCAAAAATTGTATTCATTCTGAGACTTACAAGTAATTGTTTTATTATGCTTGCAGGGAAAGTACTATGATGATTTATCTGCAACGGCTGAAATTGAAAATCTGAAACCTGTAATGACGAAGTTACATAATGAAAGCAGTCAACGCTTCCTTGATGACTTGGTGAACTTTCGTAAAGATGTTTTTAAAATAGTTGACGACGAGACGTTCGTTAAAATTAATTAAATCTGTTTTGTCTGTTTTAGTTTATTCTTATGATTTTTAATTCCTTGTACAATTTTGTATTTATTATACTTATTTTTCAGTTGAAATAAATGTTTTATTTCGGGTATTAATCCAAATAGATCTGTTTTGCATAGCCTGTTTGCGGTTGGTAAAAAAGTCAAAAAGAAGCAAAAGCATAACGTAGGTAATGGGGTTAAACCGCACAAAGATCGTCTGGCTGGCTACTCATAGTCCATTTTTAAGGCTTTTTCAAGGTATTTCAGAATAATTATACTGTTTCCATTCTTTTGGAATTGAAAAAAAAATGTTTAAAAAAAATCGTATAAATGTTTACTTGAAAACAAGACACTTTCAAAGATGTTTCACTTACCGTATCTGAGGGGGGTTATTCTCTATTACGATACTAAAATGCTTACCATTCGAAAGTGTAATTCGAAACTACAATGGTTCCGTATTCTTTATAATATTATTGCTTAGAATATATAACAACAGGAAAGACCCTTATCTGTGAAACCGTGTACGTGTGATCGGCATTTGGCTTTTAGGGGAGGTGAGAACGGAGAGCTCTTCTCCTTAGTTTGCGAACTGTCAAAGTTATTACCGTGAATTGTCCGATGGTTTAACAAGTGACTCGTGATTTAACTTTTATAATTTTGTGATATAGATTCGCTAAAAAAAAGAAAATCATTCGCAATTCCTTGAGGCAATTGTAAAATGCGATTACGCTCTAATTTCCAATTTATGTTGGCCCTCCTCTAGAAATGTCGCTGTTTTACTACTGCCATGACGAAAACAAACACAACTTAAGGGGGTCCTCTACTCTCGCGGTTTCAAAAAATCGATTTGTGTTTTTTTTTTAATTTCAATCTATATGTTTCTGAGAATACGCCACAGAAAGGATTTCATGAAAATCACATTCCTTTGCATGTTTATGGGAACAGAAAGGTACCCGTCTCCAGCCGTTTCCGAAAAACTAAGCGCGGCGCGCCACGACGGCGCTTGTCCAGTTAAAAATCATTATCTAAAGAATTTACCGGTCCGTTCTTGAGAAGAATGTGGACAACTAAAAACATCAACGTGATGAGGAAGGAGAACTCTACGGCCCCAGTATAGCAGATTAACTTGCAAGTTACTACAATCAAGTTATACACCGTAATTTATCATTAAACGCGTTTTCCCGAAAGTAGTGTTTTTTTATCTGCCGAGTAAGACTTCTCATAAAATTATTGGTCCGATTTCAATAATTTTTTTTTCAATTGTTCAGAAAACATACCGCTATGTTTTCCCGAGTACGATTTGCAAAATTTTATTTTGTTCCACTTTTATAGCCTCTAATAGGTCAAAAAATGACGTAAAATTGGAAATTTTACAAATTTTTGCATAACTTTTACAAATTGCAAAATAAAAAAAATCTGTCTCGGGAAAACATAGCCAACGTAACTATGATTATAAAGAATATAAATTACCCAATTGGCCACAACTTTGCTTAAGCGGGACCCATGCAGTTTCAACATCAATGTCATCGATGACGTTTCAAGGCCGCGAGAGTTATTGTTTTTCATCTTAAAAAGTAAAATTGAAAAGTCAAAACATGTATCTTCGAAATAAAAAAAAATTTTTAAAATGTATTCAGTAGATCCTTCGCAATTTAATCCCCAAAAAACCGCTCAATTTCAGGCCTCGAGAGTAGAGAACCCCCTTAACGATTCAACTACATCAAGAAAAGTGCCGAGGTTTTTTGGCATTAGGGCTTCTCCTTATAGTTATATACTCTAAGCATTATTGCAAACCCTAGTCTTACAAGAACTAGCTTCCATTACTTTATCAATCCAAATGTCAAATTTGTTTGGACGTCTAAATTGAATTGAGTAAATTTATAGAATTAACCCTTCTAACTCAGAAGTCGCACTTCACAAGTAGAAGCCTGGAATCAATTGACCTATTCACCAGAATATAACATTTATTGAGGTGAATGAGGCTTCCACACCAACATGCAAAAAAATATTAGTAAACAAAAAAACTACAATCAGGGGTGCATAGAGAACAGAGATCATTTAAATAAATCCTTAGTAAGAGCCAGGTCAAAAATAGGACACATTCACGGCTCTACACATGCAATCTCCTTAAGCTATACGGGGTATACCTATAAGAAACTAAACTTACGAGAGTGGGAGAATCTATGTTCAAGTTCAAAAGCTGGTGAATAAAGACTAGGTCAGCAACTCTACGTCGTTCCTCCAACGAGTGCATATTAAGCAACCGGAGGTGATCCACATAAGGAGGAAGCCTAAGTGGATAGCTCCACGGGAGGTCCTTAGTGCGAACCTAACAAAGTTCCGCTGCACCGATTCAATGCGTCTAGAATGAGCAGCATAGCAGGGAGACCAAACCTGAGATGCATACTCGAGAATTGGTCTAACTAAAGAAAAAAAATAAGTGAATAAGGGTCTGTCGATCCCCCAGAACTGAATTACTCCTAGACGCAATATAGTTTATGTGCAGAGTGAAATCGAGTTTTTTTGTTTAGTTTTACACCAAGGTCAGTAACGGACTCCACACGACGGATAGTAGTTTCCGCAAAGAAAATTAAAAGAATTGTTTAAACTATATATAAATGGACTCCGTGTATATTTTTTTGAGTAGAAGTTATAGCGAGGAAGAAAATACCGCTATCACGCGACAGAAGTTGAGGGACCGTTCAAATATTTTGGATATCCCAATTACCATGTAAAATTATTTATTAGTTTTATTTGAATTTTTAGCAAATATCTTTCCGGTTTCAAGAAATTATTTCGGCTGTCAAAGGAGATACGGAATGATTTTAAATATCCTTTGCGGGTTACGCACATGCCCCCAATCTTGCAGCTTTTTGGCATAGGGAAGTTACCAAGACAGTGTAGCCCAGGAATATCTAGTTCCCGTATGCCAATCAACTGTTTCTAGAATATTAGAGGAATTGACCACAATGCTGGAAAATAACAGATTTCCTTTCTCTTGTCGGAAGAAAAAAAAGTTTCGGCAAAAAAAGCATTCTTCGAATTAAATGGTATTCCCGGTGTAATCGGCGCTATTGACGGCACTCACATAAAAACAATTAGGCCGAAGGAATTAGAGCATTTACATTACGGTCAAAAAGGGTACCATTCTATAAACGTTAAAGGATACCATTCTTTAAACATTATGGATAAGAGCGGAGGTGGTGCCTCGCACGATTTCGCAATATGGGCTGCTAGTGAGGAAAGGTTTTTCCTAGAAAACAAGTTTCGTAGTGGTACTAAGGAGTGGATTCTAGGTAAGACGACATATACCTTTATGTTCAATAATTTTTTAATTGCAACAATTTGTATTGCAGGTGATTCTGGCTATTCATTAGAACCATGGTTGCTCATGAAATCTTAAAAGGGCATTTTCGTTCTCTTCTGTCTGCGCGTGAGCTACATTATACTCCCGAAAAGGCAGCAACATTTTTAAATGTATGTGCTGCTCTTCATAATTTATGCTTAGACTATAAAATAGATTTAGATTCAGAATTAAATTTTAAGTGAATATGAATTAGATATTTTTAATGAAGACTTTTATGTAAATAATAGTGATAATATTGCATTTAAAAGTAGGGAGTTGTTGAACCTCTTCAGACGGACGGGCTTGCTATAAGGAGTTGAGAGGGTTAGCACAATAGGGCCCAGTGGCAGCAGCGCTTGAGAACCTCACACCTCCAATTTAATCATTCAATCAATCAAGATAAAAACAAAACAAGCTTTATTTCTTTTAGTATTAAGATTCAACAATTATTTCAATACTTGACTTTTTTACATTAATAAAAATATGACTGTCATGGAAATGATTGGTTTTTTCTTTGTTTGCTATTATTTAACCAAAATGAAAATCGTCCAAATTTAAATCATATGTTATTTCTAAGAGGTCACATTCCTCTGCTACTCGCAGTCCACCTTCGGTGTACATATGGTTCAGTGGATCTACAGCGTTGCAGAAGGATGGAAAAAGGTATGAATTAGTTAAATAAACATTTTTAAGTCTAAATAAAATGATTTCAAGTGTGGTCTGACTATAAATTTTTTATAAAAAAGAAACTAAGAGAAAATAGAAAGCAACAAGAAGGTACTGGGCGTGGCGCGAATATTCATCAGAGAATCACAAACCTGCAAATTGTTACAACATTTAACATAAATTGTAGTCTACAAGGGTTGCTACTTAAGTTTTGAGATAGACAAGTACAAATAAATATTTATAATCGAAAATGGCTTTATTGTTTTTCAAAATATTCTCTATGAAGATCAATACAATTTTGTTTGCGTTTGAAGCAATTTACGAAGCACTTTTTCCACTCCGATTGAGGTACTTGCAAAACGTGATTTGAATGCATCAACCGATTAAGGCGTCGAAAACCGTTGACCTCGCATTTTATTTTTGATCTGGGGGAATAAGAAGAAATCATTGGGTGCCAAATCAAGACTATACGGCATATGACCCCTCAGTTCGATGTTTTGAATGCTCAATAATTCATTTGTTTGGGCCAATGTGTGAAAGCTTGCATTGTCGTCGTGGAGAATGATCCGTCCTCTGCGATTGGTTTCCCTTATTTTTCCGAACACTTCTGGCAAACAAATGGTAGTTTATCATTCAGACCGTTTTGCTTGGCACGGTGGCGACATATCCAATTATTTCGAATAAACAGCCGACCATATGCTCCGGGAAGTGCTTCGTGCGCGAACAACTTTTGTTGGATTTGATTCGTCTTAAAAGACGCGTACAGTCGATTGTTTCTTAGTTTTGGGTTCATATGCAGAGATCCAGGATTCGTCGCCTGTCACGATCTTATTGACGTCTTTTGAAGCACGAAACGAGGCTTTTTTGAGCTATTGTCAAATTATGCGGTATCGAACGCGAACAAATCTCTTTGGCGGCCAAATATTCATGCAATATTGAATTATTCGAGTGGAACTTATGCCTAAGCATGCCTCAATCTCACGGTATGTCATATGACGATCTTGCAATATCATCGATTTTTTCTGGCACAAAAACCGATTTAGGACGACCTTCACAAAATTCGTCTGTTGCAAAGTGCGACCACGATTGAATTCGGAAAATCAGCGAAAAACGGTGGCTCGAGATAGTGCTTCATTACCAAAAGTCGAAGCGAGTTGATCGGCACATTGTTGTTGGTTTAATCCACGTCGTCATAGAAAGTCATCGCACGAAAATTTTCACGATTTAATTTATTATTTAATTTTATTTTTTGACCAAGATGAATGTTTAAAGTACCTGTAAACAGCACAAATATCACTCGTATGAAAATAGTACGAAAGTTGAGTATGATTACCATTATATCATATGTTGCCATATCTCAAAACTTAAGTAGTAACCTACGTATTAGCAGAAAAAAAAATTAAACAGTCTTTAGCACCATTGTGTTACTTGTCAACTGAGATATTAATAACGTCTCTAGCGCTTAAACTTTAGAAAATATAGGTTAAACTGTAACTGAACTACAATTAGCTTCTGAGATGCTGATTCCATGGCTAATGGTCATTTATGAGGCCTGCCTTAATCTCACCTATATTCAATCCTCATGGACGAAGGTGAAGGTGGTATTTATTCCTTAAGGAAGAGCCTCACACTATAAGCCCAACGAATTTAGCCCCATAAGTCTCTCCTCCTTCCTGCTCAAAACCCTGGAGGGACTCTTAGATATCTATATTATCAATCTTTTCAAGCTGTCTCTCTCGCAACATGCTTACACTAAAGGTAAGTCCATAGAGGCAGCCCTGCCCGAACTTACCACAATCATAGAGCATTCGCTACTGCAGAAAGAATACTCACTTTTTTTTATACGATGTGGCCAAATCCTAGGGGACAACCCTTTGATGCGTTAGAATGGTTTTGGCCGGAAGGGAATTAGGGTAAGAGGAGTGAGGAAGCTTGAGTCTTGTTTTTGCATTGCTGCGAGCTAGACAACAGCCCAGAGACAGAGTGGATTTTTTTAATTTCTTAATAAAAGCTCAAGGGAAGATCTGCACTCGAACCCGGGCCCAGGAAAGCACCCAAACACACTGGCTGAAGTGTTACAACACGCCCTCTCCAAGATATTAACATCGAGTGATGGCTGTGGTCTGGGCATAAACCCTAACAAAACAGAGTTAATACTCTTCTCTCGGAGACATAAAACACCTCCTATGAATTGCCCTATACTAGACGGGGTTAGGCTGAAGCTGTGTAATCAGGTAAAATATCTAGGTCTAGTCCTAGATAGAAGACTTACCTGGAAGCCTAACATCCAGGAAAGAGAACGGAAGGCAACAATAGCGCTGTACTCGTGTAAAAAGGAAATAGGGAAAGGTGGGGTATGGACCCACGCATTATCCATTGGCTCTACACAAGTGTCATACGACCAATACTTACGTATGCGGTGATTGTCTGGTGGCCGGCACTAAATATATATCAACCCATCACAAAGCAATGGATAAAGTTCAGAGGATGGCAACATTGCTGATAACAGGTGCCCTTAGAACCACACCTTTCAAAGCCGTGAACACTATTCTCCACATTCTGGCCACTTGCAAACTGGAGCTCTTACAGGAATCTCTCAGGATTGCAAATATTAATTGGCAGGAGGAACACACCTGCCTGATTACCCGACATACATGGACGCAAAGCAATTAGCAGAACCGTAGCCGTTATTACGTTACACTGCCTCATAGATAGACACGCCGATAGACTAAACGCACCATCAAACGACTTCTGTAGGAGTTGCGATGACGAAGAGGAATAGGAAACCATACTACACTTCCTCGGTAACTGCCCGGTCCTAACCAACCGTATGAACCGGTTTTTGGGCTCCCCATTCTTTGAAGAGCTAACCGAATTAGACTCCATTTACGTCAGAGACCTAGCTCGATTTATCAGGAGTTCCAAATGGTTCCCAGCCAAATTTATTCTTTTTCTCCAGGTATTTTTATGGGATGTTAAACAATTTTTGTAGCCTCCACTTGTGGTATCACAATGGGCCTCCTTGGCCTAAGTGTGCCTTCTTAGGCGGCCACTTTAACTTAACCTTACCTAAGAATGGATTTTTTCAAACCTTTATTGCTGGGGGGATAGACCACCCCGCCAATACAATTTGGTTGTTTCTCACCTAGATCTACCAGATCCTTCATTTTAGTCACACGCTGTGAAACATCCTGTATTTTATGTAACTTTTTAACGTAAAGTTCTTCAGAAAGATAAATCTCTTTGGTTTAGATTATAGTGGACAGTTGCCCTTGTACTCTTCATATGGATATTATTTATTTTTGTTAGTTTAAATAGGAATAAGTATTATTTATATTGTTAAGATATAATTTTGTAAACATCATTGCCCTTTCAGGTCGATTCGATAATAGGAAGTGAGTTAAAATTTGAGTACACATTTTGAACCAGAAAGACGGACTTACATAGTTGCGTATGAGTGTAGAAAGTTAAATAAAAACTTGTACGAATACGAATATGGTCGAATTGAGAACCTCCCCTCTTTTCCGAAGTGACTTGAATATGTTGTAATTTAGCAAAATTGGGCACTTGTAAAATATATGTCTTTAAATTCGGATTAAAACAATGATAATAACGAACATTTTTTTTTAATTTTCTAGTTTTGTAAAATTTTGCATTATCACTTTTTAAACGATGTACAAGTACTTTACACTATATTGTTTCCAAAGCATAAAACATGGTCGAAGAAAAGGTTTCATTCTAAAATAGGAATACAGGTGATTTCAATAAATCTCTTCTCATTCTTTTAAATTATTCTTTATTCATTTATAACTAATGAAAAAAAAAATTTTTACTCCTAATTACTTTGATTTCATATAATAATTAGCTAATACATATGTATTTATATATTTAAAACTTTGTCGTAATCGAGAATAAAAGATATAACTATAAATCAACGAAAGCTCTCTTTAGAAAAATAAAAATATCTGCGCCTCAGTACATACTTCACAAAATTTATATAATAAATATAAAATAATTTAAAATATCTTGGATTTTCAGGCTTATAAAAGTCGTAGTCCATAAAATGCGATATAAAATCGTTGAAATAAATTTGTTAACTTAAACTAGACAAAAAATTGCCCCAATTTTATACAATCATTTAACACAATGAAATCAGACAAGAAATTTCCATTTCTATTGAGATATATATAGTATAAATTATCCCCCCTTTTTAACCCCTTATATGCGTACATTATAATGTAGTGTTTCTAAATATTTTCTAAATGTGTGTAAATGCAGTTCTGCTGTAGCTTAGAAAAATATTTTTTGAGACTTTAAGATTTAACAATGATAATTTTCTACGATATATTAACGTTACCAACATAAGGAAGGGATCGGAAAGCGGGGAGAAAATTATGATAAAAGGAAATAATTCATAATCCGACATAAACCAAAACTATATTTAAGTTATTAAAGTAAATTAAAAATGTATACATTGTCATAAATTTTCATCGTCATCGTTACAGCGCTGTAACATAGGGCCTATTCATAAACGCAGGTTTGCGCATCCTTTGCACAATTCAGCTGAACCGAGTGTATTGCTGAATTATGCAGCTGCACAGCAAACCTGCGTTTATGAATGGGCCCATAGTAGGTGCAAACACTAGCCTCATGAAATAATTTTATTTTCTTAAAAGCTATGACATCGGTTTATCAGTTTTGTGAAATAAATAACCGTTAACTCTTCAGTGATTTGAAAGGAATGTGCAACTGCAATCCTCACTGCAGCTTTTGTTTTGGCAGTTGTTTGATGCTCATATACAAGACCAGTGTGCAAAAAATAGGAGTGAAATTACAGCCTTTTATTTTTCCTGTTTTTACTTGTGAAGATGTACGTGAATTCCATTTTGTTCCTATAAGTGATATAATAGATAAAAATAGATTGTTTACTTTACTATAATCTGTTCCAAAAAGATTGCCAGTACACGCTCTTATGGACTATTCCTGTCTGCTTTATTATCTCATCCTTTTCCTATGCATGTATCCCTCTTCCTCAGTACGCTGTTGCCACGATTTCAACTTAGAACATTTTCTGATTTTTCCTCGTGGACTCGTGTTGTCATATCAACTCTCGGATAACTCGGGTTATGTTCCAGTAACGATTCTAAGATTATTTGCAATTTATTTGCTGAATATTTTAGGGGCGAATTTTATTCATCCGATTTTTGTCCAGATAATAGCAACTTTTCGCATATTAATAATAGAAATACTCCCCCCGTACCTATTCCATATATCACGGAGGAGATCTTGGCCAAGCATATTGTAGATCTTTCGAATGACTTTTCTTGTGGCACTGACGGGGTTCCTGCTGTTGTCTTAAAGAAGTGTTCTTCGGCGTTACTATGTCCCTTACTTTTACTCTTCCGGTGGTCTTTCTCGGTTGGTCGTTTGCCTGCAATCTGGAAGACATCATTTTTAATCCCCGTTTTTAAGAGTGGCAACAAGAGAGAGATTGATAATTATAAACCAGTTGCTAAGTTATCTTGCATTTCAAAACTCTTCGAACAGATGATCCAATCTCAATTGTCCATGGCGTGCAGGGGTTTAATCCCTAGCCGGCAGCATGGGTTCCTTAAGGGTAGGTTTAGGGTTTCCAACTTTTTGGAGTTTGTTTCTAGCAATGTGGGTGAATTTTTGAATGGCTGCCAAACTGACTGCATTTATGCCGATTTTAGTGAGGCCTTTGATAATCCGTCTCGCTCTATTATCATTTTCAAATTGGGCAAGCTCGGCCCCCGCTCATTGCATGGATTAAGTCGTATTTATCCAATAGGACTTATATAGTGCGATTTCGTGGCGTCCTCTCTGATGCTTTTCTGGCGTTCCCTAGGGTAGTCATCTTGGTCCTTTGTTATTCATCCTATCTATTGACGATATCACTTATTTTCACTTTAGATTTTTCTCCCAATTAAATCTTTTGTGGATTGTAAGATCTTGCAATCGGACCTTCACATATTTTATAGCTGGTGGTGTGGCAGTAATAATCTTAAATTAAACATTGGGAAATGTCAGGTTATGACCTTCTCGAGGTCCCGCAACTATCGTACTTTTCAGTACAAGTTTGAAGGTACTTATATTTAACGGGTGGAAGGAGTGAAGGATTTGGGTGTGTATCTTGATAGACAACGTAACTTCATCCCCCACATTAATAATATCGTTGCCAATGCCAACTCTTTGCTGGGCTTTATCCTCCGATGGTCCAGAGAATTTCCTAGCCGTCACATAAGACTTCATCTTTATACATTCCTTGTTAGACCACTGCTGGAGTATGCTAGTCCGGTTTGGTCTCCGTTTTACGGATCTCACATTAAACGTATTGAATCCGTTTAGCGTAGATTTGTGAGATCGGCCCTTCGTGCTCTGCCCTGGAGTGACCCTCTTATTCTGCCTGCATCTGATGAGCGGTTGGGACTGCTACAACTTGCTACTCTCGAGAAGCGTCGCTGGGTTGCTGATATAATTTTTCTGCACCAGCATCTGCAGGGAAAGATTGACAGTGCGGAACTTTCTTCCAAAATATTACCTAGGGAACTGCCCTATTCCCTTCGCAACCATTCAAGTTTACAGATAGCTTTCTCGCGCACTAGGTACAGTATGTCCGAGCCAATTAACCGCATGTGTAGGTTTGCTAATGATGTTTTCAGCACTAACGTGGACACGGTAACATTAAGGAGGAGCCTCTACAACTTATAACCATCATGTTGTACTCACTAGTTTTGTAGGGTCATTGGATGTTGGTTTGTGTATGTTTTGTATTAGCTTGGCTTAAGCGTTCCGTGTTGCCTGTGTACCCCTGATTGTTTTGTTTGGGTGTGTTATGGTTTTTGGGTTACTAACGTTTTTGCATCTTGGTGTGGGAGCCACATTCACTTCAATAATTTGTTATATTCTGGTGGATAGGTCAATTGATTCCTGGCTTCTGCCTGGGAAGTGCGCCTTCTGAGTTAGAAGGGTTAATTCTAATTAATTATCAAATTAATTAACTAATTAATTGATAGCAAGTTTCTTGATGAGTCCATAACCATTCATTAGGGCTTTTTTTTATTGACAGCTGTGCAATATCGAACCAAGAATATATACATATTTCAAAATAAATAATTGAAAACAATTTATAATAAGTAAAGTCCAATTTCTATTTTATTCAAGCATTTCTGAAAACCCACTGCTAAAAGATATAATCTGGCTACACTAAATGTTCTTTCCGACCATTCCAAGTCACTCGAATTCGTATTGCATCGAAAAACTTCGAATGTAAAAACACCAACCACTGAGTGCTGTCGCATCACGTATAAATTTATCGTCGAACTTCCAGAAAATGTAACAAATCCTCTAAAATAAGAAAAAAAAGACAAGTCAGCCCACGGAGAAAACGTGTTCCGCAGAAAAAAGGTTGGTAAAAACAGCCATTTATAACTTCTGCTGAAATATAAAGATATCTTGAAGTCGGTGTTAACGTGTCTAATCGGTCAGTCAGAAGGCCCAGGACAAAGATTACTATTACTAGATAAACGGCTTCGAACAAAGTCGTGAAAAATTTTTGGTTGCTTTTGTATATTTCCCGCATCGGGCAACCCTGCAGTCAGAATTAAAAATTTGTTTTCCAGGAGAGACACGTATACTTTTCATATATGAACTTACAAATATCAAATGTACTTCGCTCATCAAAAGATCAGAATACATCGACAGTTTACGCACATAAGTAACTAACTCTGCCATGTGATTCACATGATTTCTTTTTATTGGTCGTACTTTTTGGTACACTTTTCTCTTCGACAAAATTTGGCGGTACTTTTTTGACAGGAGTATGTGATTCTCTCCGGATGAGAACAGAATTTTGACAGAAGTAAGTGATTCTCGCAAATAATTTTTACAGGAGTAAATGACTGCACACCACCTGAACTCTTTATTTGCATGTATATCTTTATGAATTTAAAATCTGGATATATTTCGTTTTACTGTGGTGCCAGTGGTACCTTTTCAAGACTAGCAGGGTATTTTAGGGAGCCGGTTATCTAGTAGTAAGTAATCTTTGGCCCAGGGGATGCTCATTGTTAACGTCTAAACCTAGGTAATAGTGAAATTTATATGCACACAAGCATCTAATTGTCCTAAGGAAAAATAGAGAAACATATTATGGTCGGACGAGTCTAAGATGATTTTTTTTAATGTATATACGAAGGGTCTAATCAAAGGAATTCTCTCACCAGTAGACCGCCAAGACTATTAAACATGGCAGTGGTAGAAACGTTCTGTGATCCTGTTAAAATATAAAACAGTTTGTTTTGAAAATTCACTCGGGTCATGTGCATATTTGTGAACATATTTATTAGTTGTTGTTGGCGCCTCATTAATATAAATAAATTTTCCGTACCATCAATGATGGATTTTAAAAAATATTGAAAATTATAAAAGAACGGCGGCTGTTTGAAAAGAAAGTGTTATGGTCGCTTTTGCCCAGGTTACAGCGTAACTAGAGAATTTTTAAGAAGATTTGGCTGCTTGATACGAGAAAGTTACAGAGAAGCTTGAAACACGGAAAGAGGTGAACAAATTTTAATGTCGAATATATCTTGAACGAAAATGTGAAAATGAAAAGAAAACCGAAAGATTGAGAAATCCAAATTTAAAAAATTGAATATAAAAAAAAGCCACTCCGTCTTTGGGCCGTTGTCTAGCTCTTTCCTTTAATTCTTTATGATTAATGTAATTATTGGGAAAAATACTCTGCAAAATGTTTGAAACTATTAACGTTATTTTAAATTTTTTGAGAACAACTTATATGATCACTTTTGCACCTCGCTCGCGACGTGAAGCAAAGTCACGCAGTGTACCGTTATTTTCATTTAATTTGTTGATATTTTATTATTACGCAAATTCGTATTTATCGCACTTTCGTTCGGGTCAAATATTTCAAAATGCGTGGCATTAAATCAAATGAGAAAAGCCGAAATTTTATTACATCTCAACAACGGATTCTCGACGCGTGAAATCGCTAGAAAATGTGAAGTTAGCCAGCCAATGGTTGTCAAAATTAGAAAAAGTTGTGATATTAGCGCAAGTGGATTAAAAGGTGGAATACCGGGCAAGATATCGGTAAGAGGGAGTTGGGAAATGGCTCGACTGCTGACATCGGGCAAAGTTAAGGCCGCCACAGAAGCAGTTACTGCCATCGGAAGCAATGCTAGTGTGTGGACTGCACGTCGAGCACTTTACAGAATTGGTCTAGGCTATTTAGCGAAAGAAGAAACCCGCTCTTTCGGCTAAAAACATTTTAGCTAGAAAGGAGTTTGCCCGGAGATACCGCGCCTGGACTCTAGCCTTAGAATATAAAACAAAACAGGAATGGCGACGGCTGAAATTAAGCGACCACCGTCCAAGTAGTGTTGGAAAGTATTTGCGTTTATGTGAGAAGTTCAGTACAGGTTTAATTATAAAGAAGGCAAGGAGAGGGGGCATTGAAATTACCTTTGAAAGTAGTTCGAAGTCACTAATTCAATGATCATGACAATTATTAAAATGTTTTAAATAAATTTAAATAAATTTAAGAGTAAGCCCCACAGGTAATGTTTTCTCGAACCGTTTGTGAAATATGTGAGTCTGCTTTTTGACATTTGCTATCTCATAAATAAACAAATCCGTATATTAATTTTGCAAACATAAACCACTTATTTTCAGTTGATATATTCATAAATTATTCTAATTATCGCTGCAGTTTTAAGACAATTAGCACTTTATATCACCTCCGCATTCAAACCCAAAGAAGTAAGCTTCCTTGAGTTCACTCCATCTCACTTTCTCTTGGATATTCGTTCTCATCTCCATTCCTGTTTTGTTTTATATTCTAAGACTCTAGCTGACTAGACACAGGTATATTGATTGTAATTAAGAAAATTGTTTTAAGGTTATCAGGTTATATGGTCCGACGAGACCAAAGTAAACAGGTTCGAGTCAGATGGACACTCATGGTGCTCGACAAACAATCCTACAGGCATTCAAGCCAATTTGTAAAGCCCACGATGAAGCATGGGGGTGGATCCATCCTAATTTGGGGGTGTATTACAAGGAATGGTGTAGGTCCAGTATTTCGTATTGAAGGCACGATAAGAAAGGAGGATTATCTACATATTTCTCAGATAAACTTACCTCAGGCAATAAGAAAAAGTCGGATGCCTGCGCAAGAAGTCATCTTTCAGCATGATAGTGACCACAAACTACAGCCAAAGTAGTAAAAGAATGGTCGGGGACCCAACAATTTTCTATCTTGAAGTAGCTGGCACAAAGCTCAGATATAAGCCCTATAGAAATGTATGGGCTTACGTCAAACGAAAGTTGGCAAGATATCCAGAACCACCAAAAGGGATAAATGAATTATGGAGTGGGTTTCAAACAGAATGGAAGCAAATTCCTCAAGAATTTATATAAATCTATACCAGAGTTAAAGAACTAAAGAAAACTGGTAACTTATATCTCAAAAACATTTAAAAGGCAAAAAAGAAAGCAACACAAGTTCTGTTATCTGTCTATGTTGCTGTTTAAGTTTGCAAGGCCCACGAATTATTGACAAGAAAGTTTTATACTTATGTAACCAACCAGATGAACAAGTAGCACAGAAAGGACAAGGGTACTTTAGGATTCATGAATGTGTGGCAGAAAAATCCTGTTTGCCTAAACACAGTTGTGAATATGTATGAAGAACTGCTTGCATAAGCAGCCCGCTGGTGTGGTGAGATCTTGGTCAGGGTGAGCAGTCTTGATCGACAGCTTACAGAACAGGCATATCAGCGGGTTGTTTTAGCTAAGTGGTAAACAGTTTGAGTATCTGCAATAAAGTGTGTTAACACTTAAAAGAAAAAATATATAAACTCAAATCCTTCAGTAAAAATAAACTCTGATTATTGTTGTAATCTTTAGAAATAAAAATTTTTATAATCTAAACGACGAATTTAAATAGTTTGGTAACAAAAACAATCGATAAACCGAGCTTGATTGGCTATTGCAGTAAATTAAAATTATCCCATTGCTGACATTTCGTTCATTTTCCATACCTACGAGTATATCTTTGAGACTGTTCAGTCTTATTAGGTTTATAATGATTAATTTAAACTCAATATTTTTCTATTCAGCGAATAGTATCTACTGAAAAATATAATAAAATTTTCTTATATTAAAAAAATAAACTATATACAAAAATATTACTACTAAATAGATATATCATTTTAATAAGATGAAAAGCCAAGAGTTTAGGTCACTTGCGCTCACTAAAAATATAAAAAAAAAGCATTTCATCTAAAATATAATTTTGCACCTTTGAAAAATATTTTTCAAAGCTACATGCAGACCTTTTAACTTAAGTGTTTTACAATTATTTATAAGTTTCTATTCACACGTTTAGATCAAATTAATCTTGTTATACGAAAATACAATATTTTAATAACTATGTATACACAATTACATTTTTCAGATATATTTGCTTGTAATTTGTAAAAATGCAGTCGAGAAAACCCTTTCAAAACACGTTTGCTTTATTTAAATACATCTCAATCGAACTATTTACATAAAAAAGTACTTCAATCTCTATGTAGATTTGTAATGATGTGGATTACTCTTGTTATGCAATTACGTACCTTACAATGCTGACATTTTTTAAACATATTTCGTATATAAAATAAACCACAGATAAATACTTTGATAATTACAAAATATTTTGTATAATTAATCAAGATTGAAAAAAATTATTTTCTTCAATTGCCTACCTACAAAATATATATTTTTATAGATTTTTAAAGAGTAGTTTCAAGAAAAAAACTTTGTCCTATTTTTACTCTACACTACATTTTGTAAATTATTCGCTAAAAACAGTCAAAGATCACGAAAACATTCATTCATAACTTTCATTTACATAACAATTTCTTTTCTTATTCGAAAGTTCTTATCTTTGCCTAATACATACACATTTTCAGCACCTTAAATTTATTTGATTGCCAATTTACCGTTATTGAGTGCTCATGTCCTTCTGGTAAGTATTTTTTTTTTATTCACTATAAAATAAATTGTTTTCGTTTTTAAACATTTTGTGTTACAAAGAATACAAATAAAAGCAGGCACACAACTGTTGGATTTCTTGGTGTTTGATTCTTGTAAATGTTGGGTTTCCTTAAGGCAAAGAATTATTGCTTTGATATTTCTATTAACAAAATAATAAAGTCAACAATTAATGATTTATTTTTTGTAAAGCTTTGTAGTAATTTTATTTGAAGTAAAATAAAATTCACTTTATGATGATAATGTATGGATATATGTAATATGAATTAAAGCTTTTCTGCAGAGCGAGTATAATATTATTATTTTGTAGGGTTTCAAGTTTTTTGGCACTTTATATGTTGCTTTTACTAGTGTTACATTGAAGTAAGAATGATCTCTATCGTTTTTACGGTTCCGTACCTCGAAGCGAAGAAATGGACACCTTATTATAAGATCACTCTTGCGTCCGTTTTTTTCCAGAGCGACGTGACGTAGAGATTTGAAATTTGGTTCTCGGTTTCTAAAGCTTAAAGTTCGATACTCTTAGGGTTAGTAGGTATTGAGTCATAAGCTGTGTTTTTTTAATGAGCTATATAGATCTCCGCCATACAAAATGCTGAACCAGTTCTTGATCTGGTTCACTATCCAGCTCAAGGAAATTTAAGAAATTTTCCTTAAGGGGGTAGTACCGGTTATAAAGGTAAAAAACAGCCTAATTTTCAATATTTTTTTCGGCTCTTTCATAATATATCATTTTCAAATTTTTCACATACTTTAATTATATTATCAAGATAAAATTTTTTTTCTTTTTTTCGGCAATGTTTTTTCACATTTATAGTGGGCACTGAAGTTGGTACCTCCAAAAATACCTCCTCCTATGGCGGATAGTTAATCTCAGGAATGAAGAATCTGAAACAGAAAAACCAAACGGCATTTTCAAGAGGAATATTTCTTACGTGGTAATTTACCACAATATTTGAATAAATGATTAAAAAAATGGCGGCTGTTTGAAAAATTGCCTCCTTTTTCACTCGTCAATTTTTGTTGTATTGACTTTTGGCCTATATTGTGGTAGATTAAATAAACAATCACACCAACTTTGACCTAAATCGGTTCGGCCAATCCGGAGATTAAGTGTCCGCCATTTGAAAAAACCTCATTTTAAGAAAAACGCGTTTAAATTTTTTTTCCGATATATTCATTGAATATTATCAAAACTAAACTGTTGAAATTTTTTTTTTGGAATTTCTTAATACAATTTTGAGAGGTGATTTCTGAAGGTATAAGGAATTGAGAAATGCAAAAAAAAAACAAAAATCGATTTTTTGAAAATTATAACCGGTACTACACCCTTAAAAATAAGACGCTGCCAACTTCAATTTCAAGGAAAATGTCATTTGAAAGAAATTAAAATGTTGGTTAAACTTACAAACACAATTTTTTTCAATGCGTTTAAAATACATCTAATATCGCACCACTTCTTTGTTACGATTAGGCTTAACCTTTGACCAAAGATTACTTCCTTTGATTTAAAATGTCTGAAAACTGTCAAATATGTAACTTGGCAAGTTAGCTGCAGTTTTATTTTAAAAATTTCCCTAAGCGTTCTTTTAATGATCTCATGAAACAGTTCATTACAAAAACACGGCTATTTTCGTCAATTTCACAGTTACTGAAAAAATTAATGATTCTTTGTTACCCTAAAAGACCACTAGTAGTAATCAGAAAAACTCTAATGAGATCACTCTCTGTTTGAATATTATTGAAATTTGGCAATAACGTACTGTTACGGAACCTTGTTTATTTAAAAAGGATATACATTGTTATTCGTAAAGAAGTGTTCCAACATGTGTCAATCGATTCCCTACAGTGTTGTGATCAGCGTCTACGATGAGCAATTTTTTCGTAAAATCCCTCCTTCACCCCTTTTTTAACGGCTAAAATATTTTCGCGTGTGCAAGGAGGTGAGCTCATATAAAACGCAATAACTTCTATTCGAAACACATTAAGACGACAAGTAAGTTAAAACTTAAAATTTTTAAAAATTTTGGTTGAAAATTTGGCTTTTTATGCTCCGTCCTTAAAAATTTCTTTAATAAGGATATGATTTAAGAACAAAAAACCAAATGCATCCTTAAGATATAATTTAAATAAAAAAAGAAACATGTCAACATCTTTAGTCCGTCAAAAGTTATTAACATTTTTGTGGAGTTACTAGAATACGCAATTGGAAAAAAATGTCCCTCCAAATGTGTTCCGAGTAGAAGCTGTTTGCACTGAACCCAAACAAAAATCAAGCAACAACTCCTCACTAGCATTTGAATCTTATTACGAGCGGTTCTGTTTTTTTAGATATTTGGATTTGTGGATATTTACTTGTTTGGATATTTGACTTTCTTGGATATTGAATTTGACTTACGGATTTTGACTTGATTGCTTTGGATTGTTTTATTTTCTTAGAATTATTTAAGTATTTCAATATGCCTCATTTTACAAACGAAGAGTATGTTGAAATGGCGCAAAGAATTTGGAGGGAGCGATTTCGTAATAGCCGCATTCCTCATAGGAACACTTTTTAGAATATTCGTCGCCGTCTGGCGGAGACGGGATAGTTTACTCTGGGAGAGCAGTCAGTGGAGAAATTAAGAAAATTTTCTTGATCTTGTTCATAACGATCCACAAACTAGCACTCGCGCTATTGCCGCAAGATTGGGAAATGTATCTCACCCCACTGTACACAGAATTCTACGGAGAAATAGGATGCAAGCCTATGATTTCCAGCCTGTTCAAGAATTACTTGAAGTGGACTTTCTGAACAGGCATGTATTCTGCGAATGGTTGACTACTTTTTATCGTGGATTCTGTTTACCGATGGTGCAACTTTCCGCAGAGGTGGTATCTTCAATTTGAATGTCTATGCTACTGAGAATGCTCACCAACCGTTTGAAGCCAGGCACCACTGGAACTTTTCAATTAATATTTGGTGTGGGATGATAGGAAACAGGATTTTTGGACCATACGTGCTTCCTAGGCTTAATGGAGAAACGTATCTAGAATATTTTTACGTGATACACTTCAGGATGCCTTTGATGATTTACCTCACGCTGTTCGTAGAAGTATGTGGTTTATACACGATGGTGCTCCACCACATTACCATGCACGAGTCCAAAATTATTTGGTGCAAATTTACGGTGTTCGTTGGGTTGGACGTGGAGGCCCAATTCCCAGATCTGAATCCGCTTGATTTTTATTTGTGGGGTCATATTAAAAATATGGTTTACTTACGTCCAATAACTTCAAGGGATCAGCTATTGGATAAAATAATTTCGGCTTGCGAAAGAGTGAAACTTAGCCAACAGAATTATAAGGTTCTTAAGACGAAGAGCGAGGTTGTGCATTCGTCAAAATGGTCATGTAATGATGTAAACTATCATGTTTGGATGTTGAGCAACGACAGAAGCACGGTATTTGTAGGTTTTAATGCTACTGGGTAAAAAAAAACTTATCCTTCTTAGTATTGGAGAAAGTGCGAAACCATTTTATTTCAAGAATGCATGAATGTAAATAAAGTCTTGAGAACGAAGAAATTTTACAAAAAAATTTGCAAAGGATGGGCAATCCTACTTCTAGAAAGCTTGTGACGTTACTGAATGTCTACACAATTTTCGTGCGTCTTGGGACGGTATTTTAGCTAAGAACTTTTGTTAATTTCTTTCAGAAATATGAGGTTTTTGCATTGATAATAACTAGTAATATTATTTGCTCTTTCAAGTTATCATATTTGGAACTATGAGACAGTGACTCTTCTTGAAAACGAGGATTTTAAAAGAAAAAAATTAAAGACTTCGAGGGGTACGTATGAGTTGAGAGAATGCGGTAGTCTTAAAAATTTGAGAACTACACGACAATATAATGGATATTACGGAACAAGATGAATAATAAAAAATATGATGTGTAAATGTCACTCGTTTTGTGGTTGTACTCTGAATTGAATTATTCGAAACCAATTGAAATGCGACACTATTTTTTAGTCGTCATGTAAAGCCTCTCCCTTAATAGAACAATTAACATTCTTCCATGATCATACTCCGTTAATTTTAATTATAATTACTATTTTAGTAGGATATAAATATATTAAGCGATTTGCATAAGAACCCCCGCTCGCACTTCTTTATAGCGATCCCTAGCCGATTCAGCATGCTATCCCCCCACCCATTCACCACCTTTGCTAACTTACGAGTGTCCAGCGGACACTCTGAACCCAGAGATCAATGTCTAGGCTGAATGCCAGAAAAAGGCTGATGCGGCCCCAGTGCACAACGACAAATTTAACTAGGTAACAGGTAAAGTCAGAGGAGTATCTAAATTACTGCAGCGAAAATAACCTTGATTTCATTCGGTCAACTCCACATGGTAGTGGGCGGATGAAAAGAGGGATCTACTTGCACTAATTCGACATTTGTAGAAACCAATTGTTTCTCACGTTGAGTGCCAATGAAATCGGATGGATATATACCGTTTAAGGGGAGTTGACACGTGTAGATGAGTGAAAAAAGGTCTCATTTACAAGGCGTACTTAAACAGAGTAAAAGTGAACCGATTTTTTTTTTGAACTCAATTTTGGAAAAAAAAACTTGAAAAATTAAAAAAATGGCTGCTAAAAACGAAAAAGTGGCAACATTTTCGGTTTACTTCGCCAGAACAAATACTTACTTCAAGTGGCAAATAACGCTGTTTCGAGATAATTGCTTTTAAATTTTGGACGACAGAAAAGCTGGTGAAAATTAACGAGTTTTCTACTTACATGCTAGTTTGCTATGCCGGGCTTATACATCTCGCCTTCTTCTTTCTCGTACACAACTAAACGATGAAAATAATTAAGAGTCTTATACAAGATAAAAAAAATCAAGAGACAGAGGGGCGCGTCTGGAGCCCAACGCGGTCGCACAAGTCTACTTGATGTTATATACTGGTTTTGAGTGTGATGGAATTGGAATATCGAAAAATCGATTTAGGTACATGTTCTTAAGACCCTAATGAACCAATTTATGAAAATACAATGAATAAATTTATTTTTTTACACCTTAAACTAATGTTTCAGTTTAAGGTGTAAAAAATAACAAGACAAGAAATTTCTGCAGAAATAACAGAATAGCTAAGTTTCATCTAGGTTAGGTTAGGTGAGTTGGTGGTCACCGGTAGTAAATCATTCGACCTTACATAGACCTTGATATGGTCCGTTGTGTTACCACCACAAAAGGAACCTCAACCTGGATCACTCTAGCACTGCCGTGTAGTGATAAATTAATTAATGTTGAGGAACTTGGTTAGGTCTGTCAGCTCCACGCTGTTAGTCCATTAAGGAAGTGCTTGCCAATGGCCTGAATACTTCTCCTGGCTAGTCCAGGACATTCACAAAGCAAATGCTGAATGTTTTCAACCTCTTCCTCGTCATGCAACTATGGCAGAAATCATTGGCAGGAATATGCATGCGGACTGTATGGCTACCAAAAAGGCAGTGATAACCGCAGCGGTATTTCGGAGATAAGGATTGATCTGTCTTAAGTTTCATTTACAACAGTACGCTCATCATCAGCCTTGATAACTATTCGGCGAAAGCCCTCATGCACATATTTTATTTAGGGGGATAATGCTTCCCAAAATACCCTTTATAATGACAATGCTAATTGATCAATAATAGTATCAGTAAGAGAATCGTCAGGTAACATAAAACATAAATATTTTTTCGTAAATGCTGCGTGAAAAATGTAGTTTTGAAGTACCATTTATGAAATATCTGCCAACGAAAATATTAGGTCTGTTCCCGTATTTCTGCAGCTACAGTTTACTTATTTATGTGGTGGGGGCGAATTCACTTAGATTTGTTTTGAGTGACAGCTGAGAAAAAAATCTTTTCCTTTATATGGAAACTAAACAATCACAGTTCTTCCTTATAGACTACTTCACTTCCTTAATCCTACCCTTAACTTTTAGGACATAAAATATTATAAAAGTTGAATTCACAAATTTAAATTTCACTCAATTGACGGTTGGGCAGTTGTCACTTTGACAGAAAGAAGATTTAAGCATATTGCAGCTGGTCAAAGTTGCTGCAGAATTCTTAAATTCTCTGCAGGAAGGGAGGTTGTGACGTAGGCAAAATCTTTTTGGAGAAGTGAATACGGGAACACTTTTCTGCAGTATTCTTCGAAGCGCTTATAATCTCTATAGGTACGGGAACAGACCTATTATTTTTCATTCAGAATATCGACTGGATTCACAAACTACACTCTACGTTATAAAAATTTGAAAATCAATTTGGAAAATAACGACTTCGTCGATGTAGATGACATTAACATCAGCTTTGATGAAAAGTATGAAAACATATTATATTATATTTAATTTCTTTTGATTTCGATACATCGCAAAGGAACGTCACGTCAACGACTGATTTTTTAAGTTTACCATTTGTTTTTATTTTATTACAAATTATGTACAAATTCCTCGCTATACATTCTTTTCTTTCTTTTAAATTTTAAGCTTTAAGAATTTATTTTTATACAAAAAAATAGCACACAAAGTCTATAATATCATCATAGAGTAAACTTCATTCTATCAAATTATACATAAAATAGTGTCTTACGACTATCTATTCGTCTTTTCGTGCTCTAGAAATAATTAACCTTCCTTTGATGTAAAAAGAATCAAAAAGGTCTTATTAAAAAGAATTAAGCTAAGCATTCTCCGTGTCTTATATATCCATAATTTTATTCAGAATGTTACGACGCTGAAAATTCCTTTAAAATGCTACATAAATT
Source organism: Leptarthrus brevirostris (assembly GCA_964036015.1). Classification (NCBI taxonomy): domain Eukaryota; kingdom Metazoa; phylum Arthropoda; class Insecta; order Diptera; family Asilidae; genus Leptarthrus; species Leptarthrus brevirostris. The sequence goes on from OZ038372.1 coordinate 141,871,364, forward strand.
ACAATTTAATTAATGAGAAAAGAAAATTTTAATTTAAAAGTTGATGAGAAACAATTTTTTTTTGCAATGTTTGCTTCATTTTCAATTCGAGTTCATTTAGAATTAATCTGGAGTCTTAATTTCTTTACTTTCTAAGCATTGCTCATCGGGTTCCTCAATTGAACAGAATGCATGGCTTGTCATTTGATTACCGACATCATCAATGGAACTTTGTTGGCGTGTTAATTTGAGCTGCTTAAGATTTTTTCGCTTAGTTGCAATTTCATTACTGCCACCATCGACAATAACAACATTATTTTCGAGAGATTTTCTTTTGAAGTCTTCGGAGATTACAATTAATTTTTTTGAGTTTGATGATGCTGACTTGGAAACCGATGATTGTGTGGACTTTTCGCTAGTCAATATGCCCGTACATATAGGTGAAACCGATTCTTTACTTCTAGGTGATGGACTTTTGCTTTGACTTTTGGTTGATTTCTTTTTTGAAATTAACGAATGGTTGTCGATATTTAGCGTGTCAGTTTTTTTGTTTTTTAAGATTTTTAAATCATGTTTAATTGCTTTATTAAGAAAGTCGTCAGAAATAAAGATAAGCTCTACAGAATTGATACTTTCAAAAGGGCCCTCGTCATCATCATCGTTATTTGCATCGCTTAGATTTGTTACTGATTTAGAGGTAAACACGTACGGATTTTCACAGTTATTATGCAAATCCCAATTAGATTGTGGTAGAATTATATCTAGAGACTTTGAGATGGCATTGTTTTGTCGAAATTTTTTCATGATATCTTTGCGATTTTCAATGCGAAAATCATTTTTTTCCGAATTTTTCTTGTATTCGTCCGATATTACAACGATTTTATGGACAGGATGTTTGAAATTTTCAATTTTAATTTTCGTGGTAGATTCACTTTGGGTACCACGAGATTTCATAAACTTTTTGTCTTGTGAAGATTTACTTGTGCTAGATGTATTGTTAATGAGACGAATGACTTCGCCATTGCAGTCTATTTTCGAGGCAGATTTTAATTCAATCTCCGCTTCCGGTTTACTCTTTACATCTAAATCACATATCCTTAAAATTAGAACGTCTTTATTATTCTTATCACTGCTAGAACTTAACTGTAATTTATTTTTCGACCTTAAACTATCTGGGAGTTGATGATCATGATAACAGTGATGATGATTACAATGCTTTCCAGTATGGGAAGTTAACTTTTCCTTTTCATTGAGTTGCGTGTCTACCATTAAAATATCCTTAGACGTATTCGTACTGCTAGAAGGTTGTTGAGATTTTTGTAATAAGCCACGCCTTCTTTGCTGAGAATCATTGGAGGAAAGTGGCATTTTATTTCTATACAAATTTTTTAATTTTTTTGCAATAACCGCCAGATGCTGATAATAAGACTGGCCTCCACTGTCTCCAATTGATTTAGCTTGATCATCTGATTGATTAGTAGAACCAATTTCATCAACAATAACATGACTGCAATTCTGGCATGACTTAATCTTAATATTAATTTCAGTAACATTATAAGAGGAACACAAGGTACACATCAGAGGCTGCTCTTCGTGATTACTAGAAACACAAGGGGATTTTGTACCGACTATCGATGGTTTTGTTTGCCGAGAGGCAGGCGGTGGAGGAGGTGGTGGTGGTGGTGTTATTGATGATGAATAAGGGACTGCTGTCGTCTTTTTCGTTGTTTCTTTATAAACTGCAGATGATCCCGAAGGATTTGATTTTGTTGAAGTAATTTTGAATTTTTTGCCTGGGACAGCTCTTGTGTTATTACAATCGCTTTCACCAATTACATCATCAGATTTATAATGATTGGTGACATTAACAATTGTGGTAGCACAAGTGTTGCCACCAGGCCCCTTATGCTATAGCAACTTTTCTGTTGTTGAGTTATTTGTTGTGGTTGTGGAACTTATTGTAATGGATGGATCCTCATCGTCATCATCATCATCATCATCCACATCATTTAAAATGTCGTCACCTTATTGTTGAACAAAATTGTTTTTGTAAACACATTTAAGTCTATTTTAAACGAAATTTTTAAATTACCTGAAACAGCCTCTTGAACACTATTATTACTGTTGGCAGAATCTGCTTTATGTCAGTTGACTAATTCTACTGACACAAATTGCTTAAGTCTGTCTAAATACTGTCCATACATTTCAACATCATTGTGACCAGCACCTTCGACCCATAAGGGTTCTACTGCTCTTGGACATTTTTCATAAATTGTAAGACCATGTTGAAAGTCAATTACTTCATCTTCTGTTCCATGTATTACTAGGACGGGCGAAGTTACTTTTGGAACTTTATCAATGCTGCAAATAGAAATAATTTATTTTAGTAAGTAAGTGCATTCGTCGCAATTTTAAGACAAATTAAAGGATAATTTGAATTCTTTACATAACATTTAGTTTATTTTGAGTCTTAATTGATACGTAAAAAATTTCTTAGAATGTTATCCACAATCACCCTTGTTAAATATATTACATCAGTGAATCAGGTAAAACTAGACTAATTTTGTTAGCGCGGTCTACTGCTAACAAGGCATATTGAACAAATTTTAATGAAATAGAGGCTGTACGGATCGAAGCCTGGAAATTTGGTTTTTGCCGCCTTTATCGAGTTTTGTGTTTCCTATCAGAATCTACATTTTGCTTTAGCGGCGAATGCTTAACCTAAACGCAATGTAGAAAAGGGGATGGAGGTGCGTAACCTCAAATTTCAACTTCCATAACGAAATGAAAATTTTGGATAGGTGTATGTGGTGCTTTTGGAAAAGGGCAACTTAAATGTAATCTATGCACTTTTACATGACAAAAGAATAAAATTTATAAATAATATAAGTACGTTAGATAAAATCATAAAAAAGTGCTTTTTTCGTGGCTTACAACTTATGTACGCTCTTAAGCTTTATTTTATCTCAGCTGAGGTCAGCAAGCGCATGGTTTAACCCTTTGAGATCGGTACCGCTAAAGTGGAGATATTTAAAATTTCTTTTCATAGCCTTTGAAGCCAATGGCACTCGTGTAAATTTAGCGCCGCTTTATTTGAAAAACAAATATTTTATTAGAGTTCTGGGTAGATTCGATAGAATTCTAGAGTTCCTAATAGAAATTTTGAATAGTTCTGGGAAATTATAGGTAGAACTAATACAAAAAAAAATCCCGAGCTGTATGGTAAAGAGTTCTAGAGTTCCTGATAACATTTAAAAATAGTTCTGGAAAATTAAGAAAATTATAATTTTTTTCAAATTTTCCACCATAGAAAATGTAAAACTAAATTCCTGATAAGAGTTCTAGGTAGCTTTCGTCGAGTACTACGAAATATCCTTCAAGCATTTTGCCGAAAGAGCAAAACTGTGGCTTCTATATGCAATTAAAGGTTTTTTTGAACCGGAAAACAAGTTCATATGAAAAAATAAAGCCGATAATGCACATATAAAGACGGTCTACTTCACTGCAAAGGACTGATGATGCTACGCACGTCGTTTTCATGTAACTGATTTTGTTGCATAAAGTTCCGGCGCATGACTCGAATCAGGGAGCATAATTTTTGGTAAGTTTTATAATCACAATCTTCACTGAGGACATTGCTACTAGACGAGGAATACCTAGAACTCTTCTCAGAACTCTTTTGGAAATTGGTTTTACATGTTCGCAGGTGAGCCGAAAATTCGAAAAAATTATAATTTTCTTAATTTTGCGGGACTATTTACAAATGTTATCAGGGACGTTTAGCTAAAAGATCTTCTTTAAAGCGCTGTGTTCGGTTTTCAGCGTATGTTTAGAATAGACACCAACTGTTTTAAGGTTTGGCCAATCATCGAAATTAAAAGAAAAGTAAAAAAAGTCGGTATAGTTGAAGTGTCCGTAACTTTAAAAGTTGCAATCCCAATTTGGAGGCAATCTTCAAAACTCAGTTTCTGACAAAAAGTTAATGAATCAACAATAGGGTGATTCAAGAAAACACTTAAGCGATTTACACAGACGGCTCAAAATGCGAGCGTGGCTGTGGCTTTGGAATATCGTGCGAGGAACTAAACCTGGATTTATGGGAAGGAGTAAACGACTCCTCCTCGGTTCTTCAATGTGAAATCACAGCGAAAGAGATAGGAGCTAAGCAGCTAATAGAACAGGGAGTAAGATGCTCTAGGCTTGCAATATGCACGGATAGCCAGGCGTCCATCAAAACTTTAATTAACGCCGCGGTAAAATCCAAAACGATAGAGGGATGTAAACAGACTCTAACAGTGCTAGGGAGAAAAAACGATATCACCCTAATATACGTGCCGGGGCACTGCGGTACCCCAGGTAATGAAAAAGCGAATGAGATGGCGCGGAGGCGCGCAAATAAGGACACTCCAATAATGCTCAGCCTGAGCATACCCATCCATGAAATCAAAGAAGAAATCATGGAATGGGTAACGAGGAGGCATAAAGAAAAATGGGAGGGATCCGACATGCTAAGGCGTTTTGGGAACTCTTAATGCACTTGAATCTGAAAAGATCATTAAGCTTAACAAAGCTAAAATTAAACTTCTTGTTGGCCTTGTGACAGGACATGCAAGACTAAGGACTCATGCCATAACTATGGGAAGGGCGAACTCCAGTCTATACAGGGGATTTGGGCAAGAAGACGAGACCGTATTACACGTTTTCGGCCAATGCCCAGTACTAACGCAAAAAAGTTCTAGAATCTTAGGAACATACTAATGCGAAGATTTGGCAGAAATTAATCGTTAATCGGTATAATCGAATTATCTAATTCGTTACGGGGAACAGTTGGCTCGACAGTGGACTTTAGGGTACGCTGTTGAGCAGGGGGAGTACAACGGGCCACTAAAGGCCTCAGCGCAAGGAAGATACACATCTTTCCCACCACGAAAACAAACCAATGAAGATAGAAACTAGATTCTATAACAAAGCTAAATAGTTTTTACAAATCTAAGATGTAACATCAGTTAAGTTGCAGGGATTATATAAATCCTTTTTGTGTTATTAAGATAAATAAATTTAACTTCATTTTCTATTAATCGATATTGAGAATATCTAGATCGAGTTATGTACCACAAATGTTTAATAAACTATCGTAAATACTAAGTATTTGTCGACATCCGGAGCTGCTAGAATACAATGTTCAATTTCAATATAGAGAACAAAGTGTAAAATACCACCTAAATTAAGTTTAAATTAATAATTTGCATTTATTACACTTACCTGGGGAATGCATCAAAGAACCACGTTCTTTTTGTAGCTGGAAATGCAACTCTCATGCCAGACATAAGTGGAGAATGTAGTATAACGGCACCGACTTCATACCTACTGGCAAGATCAACGGTTGGCACTGTACCTATACTTTGTCCATATAATATAATATTTTCGGGACTAATTCCATAACGTGTCCTTAGCGCTTGCCACGCTGCATCTATGTCAGCATACAGATTCTTTTCTGTTGGCTTTCCAGTACTCACTCCATATCCCGAGTAATCATAACTGAAAATGTTGCAATTTATTCTCTGTCCCAAACCGACAAAGAAACTTGTCATCTGCCCTAAGTCGACAGCATTCCCGTGTGAGAAGAGAATTGTGAACCTGTGAAGGATAAAAACAAAAATAAATTGAAACAAAGCGGACTTTAATATTGCAAAGGATAAGTGTTGCAGACTTCATAAGTGGTGCTTGACAGTGAATTTATGATACGAGATAAGTACGTTCTTATGGTTTCGTGTCAGAAAGAGGTATGAAAATCGTAATTGGCTAGAGGTGCTTATAGTTGTAACACTCAAACAAAATAGTCTAATTAGTGCTATAGTACGGTACAGTTCCCTTCAGAATAATATCCTTTGGTTTGATTGCACCTATTTATTTAAAACGTTATTCCTTTGATTAGGAAATAATTAATAAGAAGAATTGGAAAAGCTTTTCACATATGTTGCAATAATAAGTTACATTTCACCAATGCGGAAAAAATGTTAACAATAAGAACTTAATAGTATGGGTCACTTTTACCTTGATGATTACGTAGATGTTAAGCCAGTATTCAATTTCAACACATTTTCGTAGATATTCTTTGGCACAGAAATAGGAGATTCAGCTCGGTAATATATTGGTTGATCATCAATGAACGGGGTGAATCTCTTTTTAACTTTATACTTAATACTAGTTTTAATATTTATAATAGGGGCGACATGCCAACATTTATTATCAAAAATAGGGAGGAGGGTTTAGATATAATACTCGTAACGGAACCAAGGGTCGAAAGAAGAAGGACTAAGGAGTATCAGAGAACCATTGCTGGATACTCTTCAAAATAAATCTCTCCAGCAAGAAACTCCCAAACCCTTTAGGAACCCAGTTAAAACGGAATTTAACAAACGCGTCACAAGTTGAGCAGTGGCACCGACTTGCGAGATACTCGATAATACACGTCGATTGACGATTCAGTAGAGCTAATATTCAAGGCTTTCAGTGATGGCTTTACGAAGAGCTGTCTGCTAAGTAGACCCTCCAAGAAGTCTTACCCCGCATGATAAAACAAAACCGCAGGGAAACTGAGGCGGGGAGCGAGGAGGCTCTTTAATAGGGCTAAGTATACTAAAACAGCTGAGGATTGGAAGACTTTAAAATATATATATATATATATATATATATATATATATATATATATATAAACTCCAAGCCAAACGCACGTCATGAAATGAACATTGAGTGTGCAAGTGAGTCGGCTAGACTAAGGAAATCACAGAATCAGTTGAGGAGACGCTGGGGCTGCTTATAAACACGCAGTGTATCAGTTCTAGATATTGTCACTCACGACAGGGTTAAATGGGCCATCGGCTCCTTTAAACCATGCAAGTCACCAGGAATATGAAATGTTACCCGTACTGCTCCAGAAAGCTCAGGAGTCCATTATTTCTTGGCTCATGGGGATATATAGAAGCCGTCTACTCCACTCTTATGTCACTCGTACGTGGAGACGGCTCAAGGTGATCTTTATCCCTAAGGCAGGCAAAAGCGGCCTTAGGACTTGATACCTATAACCGCTCGGGACTTCAGACCTATTATCCTTTCCACGTTTCTCTTAAAAACGCTGGTGCGACTCCTCGTGCAGTGCCCAGCACAAGCCAGTTGAAACCGCACTACACGAAGTAGTAAGCACTATCGAGAAATCGCTTAATTTGCGCTAGGTATATTCCTAGACAATGAAGGGCCTTCAATAATGTAAAGACTGTAGCTATACCCGACGCTCTGAAATCCCGCAGCATCGATAGACTCGTTTGATACTGGATTGACGCATTGCATTGGTGGTGTCACCATGACAGATAAAGCGGCCTTCGCCGACGAATCGAAAGTGGAGGACGGGTGGTTCTTAGATTGCCTAAACATACATAGTCAGCATCGATTGCCGTACTATTGCAGTGTGTTTCAAGCAGAGATTTTGGTCACAGAGAGCGGCAAGGATGTTACTATCACGCCCAAAACTACCTACTGGTAGCGACATGGGAATTTATATAGACAGTCAATTGAATATATACAGTGAAGAGCAAAACTGTAACAAAGAAATTGAATATTACGTCTGCTTATTTAAATTGCTCCCTAAAACGAAAAATTCCTGGATTTTCTCTGTCATATGGTTTTATTTGATTCTTATTGCGAACTAAAATGAATGAGTGCAACCATTAGAATAAATTGACCTTGATAGAAAAAGCAATTTTTTGTTATGAGTCTAGTGTTACAGTTTTGCTCTCCACTCAAACTGTGAAATATTTTAAGTTCTCCAGGCAGATTTTTAAGCAAAGGCGTAATTTTAAAATTATTTCACGCTGTTTAGTGACAGAGTGTGCAGTGGAGTGAAAAATGGGAAATATAAATACAGGAAAAATACGTGCCATTATCGAAGATGTGAAAAATTGTGAATCGCTTCGAAAAATCGGGGGAAAACACATGGTGAGCCAAAAGTCAGTTAAAAGAATTCGTGATTAGAATAGAATTTCCCCCAGTGGGCAACGTTGAGGTGCACCAAGGTTAATCTCTGACCGAGCAACCGCTGACCGGGCAATAGATCAACTTTTAACCTCAGGTGCCGAAAAAATTCCAAGAGAAGCTGCTTCAAAACTACAGGCGAAGGCTTCGCAGTGGGCAGTTCGGCGTTCTTTGAAGATAATTGGACTGAAAGCTGCAGAGAAAATGAAAAAACCGGCGATTTCCTAAAAAAATCGCAAGGCGCGAAAGGAATTCGCCGAAAAATTTAGCAATTGGACTGTCACCGATTGGAAGCAGGAAAGATTATGATTATCAGCAGCCTGAACATAAAGAGTGAAGAATTCTTCTAATTTTTCAGGTTATTTGTTCTGACGAGACCCAAATTAATCGCTACGAATCGGACGGAAGAAGCTGGAACTGGAGCAGAGATCCCACCGCTTTGCATCCTAATAAAATTAAACAGACCATGAAACACGTCGGTGAAAGCATAATGGTTTCGGGATGAATCACCAGCAAGGGTGTTGGACCACTGGTGAAAATCGATTGGATTATGAGAAAGGAGCAGTATTTGGCCATTCTTCAGGCAAATTTGCCCCGAGCTCTGCGTCAATTACGCATTCCCGAGAGAAAAGCGATTTCCAGCAAGACGGAGACCCGAAGAACACGTCAAAAATTGTTAAAGATTGTCTTCAAAAGCAAATATTTTTGACGGTGTCATGGCCTGCTCAAAGTCCTGACATGAATCCCATAGAACATTTATGGGCTTATGTGAAAAGCCAACTAGCAAATATGCTGAGCCACCGGCTGGCATAAATGATTTATGGGATCGTGTTCAGGATATTTGGAGCAGTATTCCTGCTCGAATTATCGAAAATCTCTACAGTAGTATGCCCACAAGAATAAAGGAACTCCCAAAAGCCAAAGGCTTCTGGACTTCTTATTGATTTTTTATAAAAGATGTTATCTTTTTTTCGAAGTGCAAAACTGTAACATTGGATACAATCAAGTTGACATAGGCTTAAAACATTCTTAAGTATTAAGATATATTTTTTGTTAACTGTTTTTAAGTTATAATGGATTAAAAAATGTATGTTGATAATTTCATTCGAATTGAGCTTTTATTTCTCTTTCCCAGGAACCCCAATCATAAAAGGTACAACTGATTGTTACAGTTCTGCTCTTCACTGTAGACGGAGCAATTTGAAAATTTGTGGGATTACTGGCCACTGTCTTTTCGGTAGACACGCAAAAAGCTTACGAATTCCCACCAACGACTTTTGTAGCAGTTGTATGGACTCGCTTGCCCGGGCCTGGCCAGGAGAAGGTACAAAGCGTTAGGCACGCACTTCTTCAGAGTTTATTAACATTTGTGGCTGGTTCTAAATAAACCCTATACTGAGATTCAGATGCGGTTCCGTAGATGTGGTAACAAAACTGACCTTTCTTAGGTTTATGTGAGGCTTGTCGGCTTTCCGATAGCCGCCACCCTGATTAGTCCTCTCACTAGTAATAAAAATATTAGTGTAGTGCCGTCTATCAAACCACGCCATAAAAAATTACAGATCCAAAATTTCAATATTTTACATGGTACGTTAGGAGTGAAAAAGCTGCTGGCCCGACGGTTGCCGCGATTTCTGACGGTGGACAACAAGCGCATACGGATGCCAATATCAAAGCGAAATCCGCTGGACCCTGCTCCCAAGAAAGTAAAGAGGGTTTCTCAAGCCGGAAAGATCATAATTTTTTGGGATTGGAAAAGAATAATCCTCATGGATTTTTTGAAGAAAGGGAGCACGATCAGGGGACAATACTACAGTGAATTATTGGACTGACGTGATAAGAAACTGAAGGAGATACACAGTTGTCAAAGAAAAAATTGATCTCCCACCATGACAACTTACCAGCCTGATCGTTTTCACACTTGACATTAGTACTTATTGATCCACGCTCATACAAGCTGTATTGATCGGGGGAGTTAAATCTATAGCATTACGAGTGATACTTGCAAATATATTATTAGGCGGCCCAAGTTCAATTTTAATCAAAGTATTAGGTTTTTACTAGTCAGAAAAATATTAAGAGTCACTGGTCTCTCGTTAAAACTAGGGCTTCACGGCACCGAGACTTTGGCAGATCTCGGTCTTGGTCTCGTCAAGGTGAAGAAGATCTCGCTCTCGTCGCAATCTCGGCGAGATAAAGGCCAGTCACGGTGCGATCTCTCTCTCGGCAACATAAAAAAAGGGTATTTCGGTGGGATAACGGGGAGTGAGGACAAGTGATATATCTATGTGCATATGCATTGTCTTCATATTCCCATCGCCAAAATAAGGTAGCAAAGGCTCTTGTTTGCTATTGGGGATAAAGCTCAAATATCTGAAGAAGGAAATAATGTAGAAAGAAGCGATTGAGGAGAGCAGTGTATACTTTTATGCCCCATAAATCACACAATTGAAATTTTTCGGAGCGACATAAAAGCTGAAAAAACTAAAAAAATTGTCCAAAAACTGTTAAAAACAACTCCATTTCTGTGTCCTACTTGTAATAAATGAGGACGTACATCAGAACTTATTGGATCGAGTTAACTTATTTGCACGCAAATTAACGCAATTTAATACCATCCTTGCAGGCTCCTTCATATCTATTCTTGTGCAGCTTTAGGTGCCTTTTTACTCGGGAGGCATTTACGAAGTTCTAACCATTAGTTCTTAAAAGTTACACATTTTCTTTGGTCAGACCTCTACGCATACCTGCCTTTTTTGTTGGGGAGGCATTTACGAAGTTCTAACCATTAGTTCTTAAAAGTTACACATTTTCTTTGGTCAGACCTCTACGCATACCTGCCTTTTTTGTTGGGGCTTTTTTCGTCTGTAGCTCATGTTCATTGTCGGAAAAAATCCTTCCTTTATTACCCCTCCCAGCTGTATTTTTCTATCCTTTTATATGTGACCTTGAGAAACTCTAACAATAGTCCAATCGCTTTAGCTATTGCAACATAATACATTACCGAAACTGTTCATTTCGTTTTCATCTCTTCCAGGTCGACATTATGTTTTAAAAATTGGATTGAACTTCAAACTCGTTTTTTTTCAAAACATTTTTTACCTGTCGTAGATTATAAAAATATATTGGACCGCTCCTTCTCAAATTTGTATACGATGTTTTACACATAAAGCGCTATAGTCCGTAGAATTCGAGATTAACACTGGTGTACCGCAAGATTCAGTTCTTTCACCTACTATCTTTCGAATATTTATTAGCGAGTTTTTCTTTCTTTTAGCTTTCAATCCTCCCCATAATTTTGCACATGCGCTCCTCTTTCAATTATTATTCAATCGCGGTAATATGTTCAGATCATTAAACAAAAACATTTAATAGACACTTGCTTCGGGAAGGAAGCCTTGCCCCTTGTTTAATACTTGCAAAACTCAATGCTTCTATTATCAACCCAATGCAAAAGCCGTCCATTCAACCTATTTCTGTAGATCGAGTCAGTATTGGCAAATCTTATTCTCTTCTTATTCTCAGTAATCTGAACTGAACGTTCTAAAGGCATCTTTGTAAAGCAAAGAATTTCTTAGGCGTTTTTAAAGGTATTTCACTCCATGTGATTTTGTGTTGACCTGCAAGTCTTTAATATCAAGCCTAGACTTAAGTATAACTTTTATATATGTGCTGGGGCAGGACGCACTGCATTGTTTGCATTAGTAAAGGTTTAAAACCATTTAGGTATAATAATTTCCAATTATGATTCTCGCGAACTTCGACGATGTTGTCTACCTGTTTTGTATTGCTACAGTCATGGTTACTGTTGTAACGAAATCTCTAGCATAATCCCTTTTGAAAATCTTTTTTGGAGGTACAAGCCGCTGTTATTATCTATGCTTACAAATTAAATTTGATCGTACCGTAAAATTTGGGAAAACCTTCTTAAGACGAACAATACGATTGCGGACCATCCTCTGTTTTCGCCTTATAAGTCCCGGGCAGTTAAGCTAAAACCGACAATCAATCCTTTAATCCTATGTTCCCAACACTTTTTTTCTTCTACGATAGTTCTATGACAATACCATAAAGGCATCCCTTAAGCTTTGGCATCATTCTAAAAAAACAACTTGCACAATTGCACCCACAGATAAATTGCTGTATTGTATCGTTAAAAGCGCATTTCTGTGGACTTTATTAGCTCTGCAGTTGTTAATAATAGATTTATGGAATTTAATTTGTTATCAGTATTAAAACAATGCACAATATCCTGATAAATTTCAAAACTAATCAGCTGTTCAACGGTCGAAATTAGTTATCTGTTAAACAAGCAGATATCGAAATTAAAAATACCTAATCGGTTGTGTTTATATGCTATTTTAGACTTTAGATAGATTGATAAGATTGCTGAGTCAGTTCTATTATTATTTTTGCAGCCTGAACTCAGGGACAACTAAATTCACACCGATGGACAATTCAAATCTTGTCTCAATAAAATGCATATATTATTGCAATAAAATTAATCAATTTTCAAAACTTTATAAAAAACTCATTACTCAAGCTGAACATTACATGTCTGCGGCGTTAATGAAACATAAGAAATCCAACAGTTCACAACTTCTTCAAGTATTAAGCAAATTAATGTCGAGATAGAACAGGAAAAGAAGAGTTATGGTATCGAAACCAATCGACATGCAAATTTGCATTGAAACGGCCACTCGATATAATCCACATACACGACGCGACCAAGATTTATATTGAAGTATTGGCTGATCTCATTAATAATGCTGTTTTTTTCAATTTCATGGACTAAAAGTCGGAGGGATGTGGATATACTACTTGCATGAACTTGCTATTAAAGCAGATATTAAATTCATTATCAAAGGAGTATGTTCGACATGTTTTGCTTTATGAGTTCAAGAAAGGTAAGAGAGCAACGGAAAGTGCTTGACCACATACAGAGAGATAAGACTGAAGGAAATAATTTTTTTTATGTATATATGGCTCTTTATTTGGCACAATCGTTATAAAGCGTAAAAATCCTACAAAAACTAGCTACCCTAAAAATCACATAAACATTAAAAAGACACAGTAAAAAGGACAAAAAGAACATAACAAAAATGACTCAATATACTACGTTACTGTAAATAGGTTAAATAAAAAGGACTCTAAAACTTGCAAAAACCTGTAAAAAAGAAAATACAAAGAAATTTTGAAATGCCTCCAAGCGAGTGCCAGCTCTAAGAAAAGTTCAGGAAAATTTTGAAAAGAATCCGAAACAAAACCTAGAGCTTAACCTAAAACGAACGAACAAAATGAACCGAAACCGAAAAAACAAACTAGAACATGGTTGTCTGAGTGTTCCCAGAGGGTAGATGCAGCACCAGGCGAAGTTCCTACTTCGGGAACCACTGCTTCTCTCCGTAGAGCCGTTCGCCACTTTTCTAGTCCTCCGGGAGCACTCATCCAAACATGTTCTAAACGAACGCACAAAGATTTCGAACCGATTAGAGTCCCGCGGGACCAGTCTGCAGAGTCATTGACGTCTGCAAACTGCTCCCATCATCCTCCCAGTTCTACGATTCCAACGTGAGACTTGTCCTTCCCGCAGCACTTGCAGCAATACCAAAGCGAAGAGAAGCTTCGTGGACAAGCTGCTGCAAGTCTGCGGCCTGTTATTCCCAGTGAAAGACGAGGCTTCCGTTCCGCACCGACGATAAAGGTTGCCAGGTGCAGTTGAATGTGTCGGCCTTCGTTGCCATGAACTCTAGGCGTAATCGCCTCTTCAATCTGGCAACGAAGTGGTTCTTAAGTGCTTGACCACATACAGAGAGATAAGACTAAAGGAAATAATAATAATAATAATAGGAAACTATGCCCCACCATATTCGCTGTACATCGCCCTTTCTGATAATCAGTTATTCCACAGCCTTCAGTTAATTGAACGGAGAAAATTCTTAAGACAAGATCATAAAAAATATCCGCCTTATTTATGGGATGACCCACTAAATGATCCTTCGTGTGAAGCGGTCTTACGTTGTGCCTATAAAGGTTTAGCTAAGCGAAACCCTAGGCTGATTGCATAAGAAATACAATAATGCTTCTAAGGACACATGAGATGGCCGACTAAGTGGATGATAAAAATTGTATTTATAAGTGAGGGGCAGTTGAAGCTGATCCCAAGCCCAGTTGAGAAAGGATGAGGGAAACTCACGCCCCCGTCAGAACATCTAGGTTTAGAGAGAATCTATGCAATATATGCACACACACGACGTCTTAAGGAGCAGTCGTTCTCCTAGGATTGGATGGTAGGCTTGTAACTCGTTTATATAAACCAACCCCTACACACGAAAACGCTGGAAAATCTAGGATACTTGAAACTGATTCTATGCTGACGACCGCTAGATGTAAAGAGAACTCTGTGAGACGAGTGTGGATATGCTAAGCTCATATAAAATTAACTTGTTCGGGTTAAGCGAAATTAAATAGATAGGTAGTAAATAGCTTATATCACGGAACGTGTAGGCTTGATACTAACTAAACTTGTCGTAATTCGGTACTGGTCATGGGTTACCAGTATCCGACAAAATTCTAGCTTCCAGGTTCCGGACCAGGGTGGTTAGATCCTAATAATTCAGCGCTGACCGAGCGAGTGGAAGTGACAACTACAGAGGACATCTATCAGCTCCTTGGGGAAATATAAATGGGGAGTTGTTTGTTGAACTTTGTAACTCACGGCAATTTCTCATCATCGCATTCTTGTTTGAACTTTGGGTTTTTGTAGGCGGCAGAACTGGAACCAGATCAATTATATTGATGTTTCAAAAAGTTTAAGAAACTATCGTCACGTCTAAATGCGGCACTTATACATTTATTAATATTTTCGTATTAACCACGTTAACCCGTCTGGGTATAACTGGGTGCTTCTGCACTACGCCAACAGCGGCTTTGGAGGCCTTGCTCGACCTATTGCCACTAACCATATACTGTAGAAGTATGGCAGCGATTTGTCCAGTCAGACTAAAGACTAGGATGCTGGAAGGAGAGGATAAACGGTCATTCTAAGATCATTCGGAATCCCTGGTATAAGCTTCAATAAAAGGAAAAGTATCAGAGATCTCCATATATACGGATGGATATAAAACGGGTGTAGGTACAGGAGTAGGAGTATAATCCGGAAATAACACTTGCACGAATTATATAGACTGCCAGACAAATGCAGTGTCTTTCACGCGGAAATAGCTGCGATTCAACAAGCGACTCTGCTAGTATCTACGCGTATACAGTCCAATATGGACATCCGCATATATACTGACAGTCAGGCGACCATTAAGACGCTGGAAGCTTTGGTGGTAACATCGCGGCTAGTGCAATTGTGCAAGAGCAGCCTATACATGATTTCCAGATGTCACAGGGTGGATGGATTGGCAAAAAAGGGTGCTGAAATGGATAGCTCTGACGCGATCATCTATGTGAAAATTTCGATCAGCACTCTTAAGGTAAATATTACCAGTGATAAATCGGGACACATGTTGCATTACCAGACAACTTTGGCCTTAGTACAGTAAGAAGAGAACTAAAGTACTCCTTAATAGCAGCAGAGCCGGAACCAGGAATCTGGTAGTGGTTCAACGGTATATTGGACCATAGTTAACCATGCCAGAAGGCTGGCTTGAGCGACAAGTGGTTTTTGACGGAGCTGTAGAGCTCCGGAGAAAATGGAATTAGTTCGACATGTGCTCTGCAAGTGCGTGCCAAGAGTGGATGGTTATAGAGCAGAAGCTTAAGTAAGACCAGATCCCAATGAATCTATGGGGTACAATGGACACTTCTGGTGGCCTAAGCGAGGCGGGCTGAAGATATTTTCAGCAGCACCCCTCTAGTCTAATGAACAAGCTAGCTTTCATGAGCATTTTTCCTACATCAACACCCTCCGAATTATAATCAAGCAACCCGCATAATGGAGGTCTTCATTACACCTTATGTTCACCAATTTCGAAAAGGCATTTACAACGCTGATCGCGAGCACGTATGGTAGCTTTCTGTAACAGAGGCATCTCAGAAAAAATTATCACCAACCTCAGATATCCTACTAAGAAGCCCAATGCCACGTAATTCACAAAGGAAACCTTTCGGAGCCGAAAACGAAGATACATACTATCACCTTCCTATTCCTAGATGAATTACTTTCTGTAGTGGGCTCAATTAAACATACAGCAATTGGACCTGAGAACTTATCGCCCCGTTTTATTAAGGTACTACTTCCTTTCATTGGCGATTACATCTTCCACATTGTGAACACATGTTTAATATCCTCTTCGTTTCCTGAAGTTGGAAGGTTGTCGTTGGAAGGTGTCGAGAGGAATGTATTGCTATCTTGTTGGCAATCTGGTTCCAGATCTTTTCATAGTTGTGAGACGGCTGTCTTGATCCACTGACATAAGTAAAGCCTTGAACAATGATCACTTCACAACTTTAACATTACTGGATTTTTCTCAAGGTTTCGATTGCGTTGACCACAGCTTACTTATTCACAAATTACACACATACTTTAACTTTAGCTCGTGTGCTGCCTCTATGATAGCATGTTTCTTGTCGGATCGTTCCCAAAGAGTGCAGATCGATGGCGTAATTTCTGGTCCTTTGGTTCTTTCACGAGGTGTACCACAGGGACCGATACTGGGACCGCTTTTATTCAGCCTCTTCATCAATGAGTGTGGTGAGTTTATGCTGATGATGATCAGGTCTATTTAGGTAGGCCTATTGGGCTCCATGAGGACTGCATCGAACGTATAAATGCCGATCTTGGTAGAATATATGATTGGTCAATTGCGAACAGATTACTTTTGAACCCCGGAAAGTCTCACTCTATCATGTTTTATACTAATCCTCTTGTTTTAAGTAATGCTCCTCAGATAATCTTAAATGGTTCTCCATTGCCAGTCCTAAGTAAAGTAACTAATCTTGGTATTATTTTGGGGCAAGAAATGAACTGCTGTGAAAACTTAAGTGCGAGGATTGGCAAGATATATGCTGGATTACTTTGGTTGTCAGCCTATATTATCCCGAGGAGTACTCGTCTGAAAGTTAGACAGTCACTGTGCACATCGATTAGAGGTCACGTTCAACGAGTGTATTAGGTTTATTTACGGACTACGAAGGTTTGACCATATCAGACCTATCAGATTAAGCATTGTCGGGTGCAGTCTGGAGATTTACCTCAAACGACGAGCGTTGCTGTTTCTATTCAAGTTGCTTAAATGGAACAAACCACCATACCTCCGTGAATGCTTCCAATTTACAACATCTCAGCGAAACAGAAATTTTCTAGTACCGCGGTTTAGAAGATCAGTTATGAATAGTTCTTACCCTGCCCAAATAATTCGCATATGGAATTGTCTTCCACTAAATATTCAAACGCCTGGCACTGCCAATCAGGCGTCTTTTAGACAATTTACTCGAGTCTTGTCTCTCTACACTGAAGCATCTAAAGTAGCTACGTAAATTAATTTTAAATATTTTTTTCTTTTTTCCTGTTTTATTTTTTTCTCCATTTTTCTTTCTCAATTAATATTTAGCATTTTGTTTTTGTCGAAATAACTTATCTAGCGCCACTTTTTAATTGTACAATAAAAATATTTTAAATCTTGTGTATATTTACTTGTAATAAATGAATATGAATATTCTTGAACGCCATAAATGATGCTGCACATCGCCCTAAATAACCAAAAATGTCGAGGGATTAGGTGGAAGCATTTTAAACACTTAACACATATGAAAGACTCACGTAGTTGTGTACAAGGTCGTAGAGCAGGACTTAAGAACAGTGATGCTAAAATCAAACTAATGAACTTTGACTCTTATCCGGAAGAGTAGTGTATATAAAGGTGTGGATAAATTTTATTATCTCGGAAGCATAGTTACAGCAAATGGCGGAGCTGAATCTGATGTACAGGCTCGCATCAACAATACTCTCGCAGAGATGTGGCGCGATAACCAATTTCTAGTAAAATGTCGGATCTTTGAATCGAAAGTATAATATATTCTGTTGAACGACTGTTAAACATGAAAAGTAACAGAAAAGTGACATCTAAAAAACACACAAAACCTCTTCCAGGCCTTACATTTAACATTCTTTAAACGTTTTAAGGAGCTATCAAAACAAGGCCCGTTAGAACGTGAGTTATTCACACAGAAATAGGGACACAGTAAGTAAAAAAGATAGACAGTAAATTATAGAAAGATCTTACGGCCTCATTGATGTGTCGTTCTTTGTTAATCAGGAAAAGTCAGCCTTACTGAAGTTATAACAAACGTCATCTGGCATACAAGAAGCCTTCATAACCGGATCCATGAAAAGACCAATATGAAGCGAAGAGGGTGCTAAAGTGTACTAGAGGATTACTAGAAAAAACGAGGTCGAGGAACCTTTCATGGTCGTTAAATATGCTGCAAATCTGTGTTAAGTCTGAAGAAGCGAGGCCATCTATAAAAGAAAAAAGAAAATAGGGAGGAGGCAAGTCTTCCAAAAACATTAGACGGAGACTCACAGGCCAAGACGGGATAAACATCGGTATTCGAAGGGAAAAGTGGCCAGTGGATAGGCACTCAATAGGCTAAGGAATCTGCACAGGACCCAAGAAAGAATCCGAATTGGACAACCAAGCTATTTGTAGAGAAAACCTGCTGAGAATAAAGGTGTCCAAAAACACAAATCACAACAGGAGTTAAAGGCGCAGAACCGGGCCAGGTGAACAAGGAGGTGTAACAAGGAGTTAAAGGATACCCTTCCTCTTTGGAAAGGAGACAAAGTAAGTACCGTCATACTTCAGAATAAAGGGTACATTAATAACGTAAAATTTTGTAAAAAAAATCATTTATGGAAATTAAATTTTGAACTCTGAAATGCAACTATATCAAAACGAGAGCAGGTATCGAATCTTTTCAGAATGGGTGATACCACATTTTGTTTTGAAATTTAATAATCACTTTGTAACCCCTAGATCATCCAGAATCCCCCCTCCAAATTTTTTTTTTAAATATTTACCAAAATACTAGATTCCACTATTTGCGGCACAATTTCTTTTTTAATTTTAATACAATTTTCATACTCAAAGTGCAAATAAATTAAATAAATCAATATTAAGCGGAAGCCATTTTATAACATTAAAATATAGGAGACGGAGTTGGATCAATTAGTTAAGTGGCACGTTCACCACGCCAGGGTTTAAACCTCAGTGTCTCCGTAAGTTTTTAATTAGAAATTAAAAAATATACTCCTCTCTCGCTGGTCTCTGGGCTGTTGTCTAGTACTTCCTAATCTATTTTTTGATTTAACAAAGCCCTTTGAGAAGTTAAATTTAAATTTTGTTTCTAAACAAAAAATGTGGAAAACTAACAAATACTGGTATAGATAGTCACTGTACACAGATAGTAGTGAACAGAATTATTTTGATCTTGCCTAAATCAATAAAAGCTAAAATATCAAACAAATAAGTCATCAATAATTCGAAGGTATTTTGCATAAAGCGATAAACTTTATCAGTAACGCAACATGTGTAGGTAACACTATACTTCTTGCTCCGAATAATAAATGCTAAAATCAGACACAAGTACGTATAAATATTTACAATGTTGCGATAAGATAGCGCCTGTTAATTCGAAGCATTTTCTAATCCTAAAGCTGAAGGTATGTACAAATGATATCAGATAAGTATAATAGTGTTGGTTGAATTTATAGTCATCAAAAGACAAATAATAGGTGTGCTCGAGTACAAGTAAACAAAAAGTGAAAGTAAAGTAGCATATTATCAGAGCTTTTCAGTTTTCGTTTATTTTCGAGCAACAATATTTCTTAGTAAGAACTATGTAATAAAAACCAATTTATAAATACGAAACCCATCATTATAGTTCGACAATACGTGTCATGTCCAAGAAGAAAAATCGTTTTTTAACAAAAGAACGTTCTCGACTTTCATACATCATATACAGTCCCAATTGCCATGCACAGAAATTATCAAAAATCAATGAAAAATACAACTGTTGGTTGTCCTTAAATTATTAGATTCACTAATTTTAAGGATACTTAATAATAAATGTTCGGACAAGCTGGATGGATTCGGTGCTGTACTAGTCGACCCTCACAAATGTCCTCTTAATTGTCGATTTATTATTCTGCTGAAATTACAGAAGAGGTGTTCTGGAATATTTCTCATATTTCTGCTTAATCGATGAGTTTACAGTGGTCTGTAATTATTAAGGGTCAACAACTTTCGGAATTAAATATGAATTAGAAATTCGACACCGGTCTGTATTCAGAATGGGATTCCACTGAATCTGCATTAAACCATGCGGCGTGTATGCAAATTGCAATTTATGCCAACCAAATGAGGTTTACTATCTTATCACAGAAAATTCGCTGTCAATTCGCTAACGTAATCAACACTTTATACTGATAGAGTAATTTACCAGTTTTTCTTGCTGTCCTTGCTTTAACAGATTGGAAATGTATTGATTTCTTATCTTAATCATCTTCTTAATGTCTGAAAACTGCAATCGATTATTTTTCGAGTAGTTTTAATTCAAATTAGTTTGTACAGCTTGAGAGTTTGGGTTACGTCTACAGTAAATTATAAACTTGTGTAATTATAAGCAGCAATTTATTAAAAGCATTTACCTTCGATCGAATGGATAGTTAGTTAAGGTTTAATGAGTTTAAAGCAATATAGTAAAATATTCTACCAAATATGTATATTAATACAAGAAGATGTTGAAAATGCTCTCTATGGAATGCAATGCAGACACTTGTTATGCTGTTATATGATGGATCTACTTTTGATATTTAACAACATTCTTTACTTTAGTATGCTCCCAAATAAAGTGAAGCCTTCACGTAATCCTTGCATTTGACACTGTTTTAAGCCTTCAGATTTCTATTATTTTTTTCATCTTTCAACGCTCCTATAACTTGCGAATTATGCACTGGTTGACACTAGAGGACTCAGAAACTCGACCCGCGGATACCCAGTTCCTACCGGAGTATCTGGTTCTCACCCGGGTACCCGATTTAAGTCGGGTATCCGGTTCCAAGGGAGAATCGGTCCCATTAAAAGAGCCGGTTCCATCGCCAGAATCGATTCCGTCCTCTTGAAATCGTGCGGTAATATCCATATAAATTCTTAACATTTATTTTTTTTTATATACGATGTGGCCAAATCCTAGGGAACAACCCTTTCATGCATTAGTATGGTTTTGGGCGGAAGGGAATTAGGGTAAGGGAAGTGAGGAAACTTGAATGTCTTGTTTTTGCATTGCTGCAAGCTAGACAACAGCCCACAGATGGAGTGCATTATTTTAATTTCTTAATAAAAACCCACGGTGAGATTCCGGTCTCGAACACCGGACCCATGGCATGGTGGTCGTGCCTTTGACAGTTTTAATTTAACGCATAATTAATATTAGTTACTTTGTATGAAAGTTAAGCCGATGATATACTTAATGTTTCCTCACGGCCATACAGGGGTTATGTGCTCGTAGTAATGCGGATTTTGGGCAGAGATAAATACCGTCAGTAGAAGAACTAAGGTTATATTTTATCATATGTGCGATCGCTTTGTGGCTTCTAGAATTGCTGTATGTTCGGTGCTTACTGACAGGACTCTTACAAGGAATTAACGAGCTCGCTCATTATCTATTTCGGAAGAAGGGTGGAGTATATATGGAAAACGTGATACCTATTCTAAAGCCGTTACAAGTAGAAACGACAGTTCGTTATTCTGAAAGCTCGGTCACACTATCCAGTGTACGACCTGTCTAGGGTCACGGGCTACGGTTAGTAACTCCCCAAGAACGCGATTTCAAATAGACGCTGATGATGCAAGACCAGCCACACTCCATCAAATTGCATGCTCTCTAGATCTAAGGTTTAAAGATTTGCAGACTGGGCAGGAAAAAATTTAATGATATTTAATGAGACGTATGCAGGCAATGTGTCCAATAGCACCAGCAAATACTTTGATGTACCAATAGTGAATACCGAAACCAACGCTAAAGCAACAGGATTGGATACCAGTTTGATCCCAAACCCGTAATTCATTCCTCGAAATCTTAGGTGGACGAGAAATGATGCAGGCTAAGTATACTACTCAGGGCACTTCTTTACGAGATACATTGCTCAGTATTGTAAGCGTTCATGATCTCGCATACACCTTTTATCTCAGATATCCACATGAGGCTATTGTTCCCATTCGAATTAACAGTGCACAGTCTCATTGACAACCAGTTCATAGGACGGAATCGATTTCCGGTGGCGGATTCGATTCTCACATTGGAACCGGTTCCATTGATGGAGTCGATTCCTATTTGGAACCGGGCATTCGCCTGGAACCGGGTATCCGATTGGAACCGGATTTTTGGTAGGAATCGACTCTCACTCGGTCGGGTGGGTACCCGGGTTTTCGGATTATTCGGTTCCAACTGAGACCACAATTGTGTGATCTGAGCCAATTTGTTTTCTCGTATGTTTCTTTCGCACTTTTGGACTACTCTTGATATTTACATATCTGACTAAATAGGCTGTTATTGTATATTATGAAATAATAGAAGAAAGTGCGCATATTCTAACTTTATGTTAAATCTAAATTTTATTGTATTAGGGTAGATTAGATTAGTTTAGAGGAGTGAGGTGATGCAGCTCCGCGGCCAGTGAAGCCTATTGTGGTAACTCCCCTCAAGATGGTCCCGTTGAAGAGGTATGACAAGTTGTAGAGCAAAAATGTTTTCCAAGGCTCTAGCATCCAACAACGGCTACCCAAAGATACTGCGCCTTGCATGGGCCAGGCACTCATTTAATCCAGAAGTATTTGTGCTTCTCGATGTCAAATTGTAAACATTTCTTTTAGCAATGAAGGTTAAGATACCGCATGCCAACTCGGGGATTGTGTCATGTAAGATCCCCGTGTGATAAGTTCATCCGTTTTTTCCTTATCGTCCGAGTTTTCTCATTCTTAACCAATTTTGATTTGGTGGAGTCGACTGCTTTGATTGCCGCCTGACCGTCGGATAAAATAAATACATATTTTTTTTTTACGATGTGGCCAAATCCTAGGGGACAACCCTTTGATGCGTTAGCATGGTTTTGCCCGGAAGGGAATTAGGGTAAGGGAAGTGAGGAAACTTGAGTCTTGTTTTTGCATTGTTGCGAGCTAGACAACAGCCCAGAGACGGAGTGAATTATTTCTTAATTTCTTAATAAAAGCTCATGGGAACATCTGGTCTCGAACCCGGGGCCCATGGCATGGCGGTCGTGCGGTTCAACGTATTGATCCAACTCAATCTCCAAGTACGTCTACTTGTACGCCTTCTTTGGTTCTCTTGCCAGTATAGCATAATCTTCGGTCTGGAAAAAGTGGCAAGTTTACTTAGTGACAGTGATGCATTCGCTGTTTGCGTACCAGACAAGTCCTTCCTGAGGGATAGGGATGGAAGTTTCAGACTTAATTTTTCTCAACCCTTATGGTGGGTGGTTGGAATATTGAAAGTCAGGTTGGATTTCTGTTATTTTCGAGAGGCCCTTTCCTGAGTCCTGCCCCTTTTAACCTGTAGGACGGAGTTGGAGTAATTCGTTGAGCGGCACGACCACCATGGCATGGGTCCCAAGTTCGAGACCAGATCTCCCCGTGGGTTTTTATTAAGAAATTAAAATAATTAACTCTGTCTCTGGACTGTTGTTTAGTTCGCAAAACAAAGACATTCAAATTTCCTCACTTCTCTTACCCAAAGGATTTGGCCACATAAAAAAAAAAACAGTACTGATAGCCCCATTCTTCGTCTTAATGTGTAGAGGTAAGGCGTTCAGCATGGACTTAAGTGTAGCAGTCTGCGGGATCCGCACTGTTTCAGTAATACTTAGGCAGACCATCCATGGTGTGCTACTCAATTTGGCCTCATAGGTGATCATGGGTCTAATCCCCAGTGTGTAAACCTTAGGCTTAAACATCTAGATAGTATTGCAAGCTCTACGACATGCCCAAAAGGATATTTTCGCTTTCTCGAGTATGGTACCTAGGTTCTAGATTGCAGTTCATCCAGTATTAATCCTAGATATTTCATCTGTTTTTTGAAGGCTAGTGTTGTCTTTAGCAAGTTATGTAGGTTTAGCGAACGCGTTCCATAATACTCTTCCGAGTGAAAAGAATGAGTACGACTTTGTCAAGGGTATTTTTTTAAGATCAACCTTTCGATACCATTCTTCAAGCGTGTCAATGCTCTCTGCAGATGTTCGATAACATTGTAAAGTTAGCTAAGTTGGCGGCCACTGGATTGTAACCGGTCGGCCTCACATAGACCTTAATATGGTCGGTTTCGCGGGAACCAAACCTGAATTTATATTGGCACCGCTAAATTTAACCAGCAGTAGCTACTGAGGAACTTGGTTAGATTCCTTAGTTGGATGCTGGCGAATTTATCTACTTTATTAAGGAAATCTTTGACACCTTCTCCTCGAAAACCCTGTTCATCCGCAAAGTAAATGCTGACTACTTTCAACATCCTCGTTGGCTTGTATACGCATGCGAATGGCATTAATGTTAAAAAGGAAGTGACCATTTTAACCATATATAATATAAACTCCGATGCCACCACCCTCAAATATAAATGACGTTCTCTTTTGATTCCACTTAGTTTACATCTTTCTTGGTGTCTCGTAGCTTAGAAGATCGTTCCATCTGTGCTCGGCAAGCTGAACAACTTTCAGGTAGATCTCTCTGTTTACTGATATTTGAGGCCGGCTCATTACCCGATACAGTACAATGACCGGGTACCTAGCAGAGAAAAGTAAAATAAAGCCCCAAGCTTTGGAGGGACCACTGTAATATTAACTGTAACTTGCTCGTATTTGAGTCGAGCGCTTTTATGGCCGCCCGACTGTCATACAAAAATATTACACTTCGCCTTAGTAGACCGATACGAGATCCGTATGTTAACCCGGTTGTAGAACACCTCCCCCCCCCCCTCATCAATTTCCTGCAGACCGTATCCCTGGGACGAGCCGTCACTGATAACCTTTCCATTCCTCTATTCTAGGTATTCTAGTGGAGACAGCTTTCCACAAACTTATTGTATCCAACTACAGACCCATTGCTAAATTATCATCCATACCAAAACTATTCGAAAAATTGGTCTATGATTCCATGTTCTTCCACTATAAGTCTATCTTCTCACTCTCCCAGCATGGCTTTCTCAAATCGATCTACAACCACCAACCTTACTGACTTCGTCTCTAATACACTATGTGCCCTGGAAAACGGTAAAGATGTTCAAGTTATCGCCACCGATTTTAGTAATGCCTTCGACAAGATCTCCCATAATGTTATCTTGTTCAAACTTGATCTCCTAGGTTTCCCCCCCAGATTCATTTTCTGGATTCGATCCTACCTCAACAACCGTCAGTACAATGTTCTTTTCAGCTCATACATTTCTAACCCTATTGTCGCTCGTTCCGACGTCCCTCAGGGTAGCCACCTCGGCCCATTGATTTTTATCCTTGCAATAAATGATGTTGAATGTGCCATCAAACACTCAGAGCTGTCCATTTATGCTGACGACATGAAAATAATCAAACATATCTGCACAACCGACTCTCTTCTCCTGCAAAAAGACCTCGATTCGTTCACCACATGGTGCATGAAAAACTTTCTTGAGCTCAATGTCTCCAAATGCCAGTCCATCTCTTATTCCCGCAAGCGGTTTACACCCACCCTGACAGTCTATATGTTAACCGACGTACCAGTCCCTATCGTTACCTCTCTGTGTGACCTAGGAATAATCTGTGATAGCGAACTCAATCTCCGTTCCCACATCGGCAGCATAATTAACAGAGATAACTCCGCGCTAAGGTTTGTGAAGCGCTGGTCTAGAGAGTTCCTTATTCCTTATGTTTCCAAATCTCTCGACATCCCTACAAGGAGAGATTTAATCCTTGAATATGCCAGCCAGGTATGGTCACCTACACAAACAACTCACATTAATAGGATTGAATCTGTCCAGCGTAGGTTCATTCGTTTCGCTCTATGTGATCTTCCGTGGGTAGACAGATTCAACCTTCCACCTTATGAAAACCGTCTGAAACTGATCGACTTACAACCTCTAAGTAAACGTCGTGATGTTTCCGACATTTTCTTCATTTATCAGTTATTAACTGGTGCTATAGACTGCCGTTCAATCCTGCAATCTTTACCCATCTACACCAATCCCCGTAACCTTAGGTCCACTCCCCATTTCCGACTCGACCGCCATCGCACAAACAACGGTCAAAGCGAGCCAATTAACAGGATGCTACGAAAAGTCAACGAACTTTCCTCCTTCGACTTCCATCTGAGTAAATCATCCCTTCACAAAGCCTTACAACTTGATCCCGCCCATTTTGATCACCTTCCTTAATTCTTCTTCCTTACGTCTTCTGCCTGTATCTACTATATTTATAGCCCATATTGTAGCTTACACTATTTATTTATTTATTATTAATTATCATTTATTATAGTTTGTAGGATTAGTATTATGTTATAGCTTGTATTTTTTATGTTATAGCTTGTATTAAGCTTAAATAAATAAATAAAAATAAACAATCAGACTGACATTAGTTTTAACGATGACCACATTTATGAGGATTTAAATGATAATGCTGAAACCGAGTCTTCCGGTTCTCTTTCCTCTGCGCCTAATATTGCCAACAGTCCAACATTCAATCAAGATTTTGAGACAGAACAGCAAAGCGAATTTCAAGAGGTTAGTATTGGTTCCCAAATTACAAAATTCACCGAAAAGGACACATCGTAGTTATAGAAATTTATTTCAACTATTATTTACTAAGGTAGGATCAAATAAATTTTAAACTAAATAATGTATTTCATCAATGCGTGCACCAATGTTACTGAAAGTTTATCGAAACTTCGAATGCCTCTGTAGATATTGAAAATTGCATTATAAATTACTGCTATCACTTTGCTGCGAAGGTTTTGGATTTCAAAGTTTTGAAGCTTCGTTGCAAACCTTCGAAGGTCAAAAAAAAACTTCGAATTTCCAGGCCGCGAAGGTACGAAGCTTCGTTATATTTCCCTTCACAAATTCAAAAAACTTTATTTGACATTAGTGATTGCAATCGCTGGTTTAGCATTTAATTTTAATAGCAGCAGTTGCACCGAATATATGAATATCTCTTTCTAATTTTTTGGGAAGTTTCTGCTCATGATATTTGATACTCTTCTTCCGATTATCAGAGCAATCGATTTTTCGACCTAGAAATTTAGAACAACACGATTGCAAGAAGTGACCCACCTATATAGTCTTTAAACGATGGTATCGGTAAAACTGTAGCGAGTTTCCAATTACTCCTAAGTATCAAGAAAAGTGACTACTGCTATTTCTTTATTAAAAGTATCTCATGCGTGACGAGGCAAAAAGAGTGGTAACGATCTTGTAGACTGAACAATAATTCTTTTTAAGGAACGAGATAAGGCTTATCGGTCTACAAGACTTAGGGAGGGCATAGTCTGACAAGGATAGTTTTTTGATAAAGGCTAATTTCACGGAGCTCCATGTAGGTGGTAAATAAAATGGTGCAAAGAAGGCTTATGCACGTTCAAAGATTGACTGTAGATTGATAAACTGATTCTGATTATACAACGCATGCCGTTTCAAATGCAATATGGAATTATAGCTATTCCCTGAGTTGTTCTTAATTATTGTTTATGCTTTCTTTTTTCAGACTCTTTACTTACTGTATTTCAACTACTCTATACGCATTGACCTGGGTTTATAGTGCCCACACAAGGTATAACATATTATCCTCTTAGCTTGTCCGTTGCTAAAAGTATTAATGGAAACAATTAAAAAAATTTCAACTTTCAGGAAACACGAAAAATTTGGCTTATCACCATGAAAGTTGAAATTACACATTCGTTTGGCATTTCACATCCTTTTTAAAACGTAATTTGTTTTTGTTTATCTAACCAATGATTCAGGTGTTGTTCAGGTCGTGAAATAGAAATGATACGATTTTAGTATAAAACAAAAAATGTTATCAGACATTGGGGAATTTAGAAAAGTTGCTGAAGAAAGTATATCGAACACTACTTGGATGGTTGCTATTTAACCGCATGTAAAAGTAGCTAATTCAATAAATTTCTCCAAATAAGATGAAGAGAAATTTTTAATCAGTAGTAAGAGTAAGACAGGGTTAATCTTTACTCCAATTTTTTAATTAAAAAGCGAGTAATTGTGTGCTGGTGAGCGTATCTTTACGAGGCAAATTCTTATTTATTAATAAAAGTATCCTACATTGTGTTGGCGATCAGATTCATGGTCATAAGATAAGGTTTCAACAGTTTGTCGAGTGATGCGTGCAAAGACATATGTTGAATAATTCAAATATTTGAGGTACGTCTTTCAAGAAATTAACTTTTCTTGTACGTCTCACTTTTGGAACAACACCCATAGCAAATGGATAAAATTATATCGAAATTGATTATACTTCTGGCCCTAATTTAATCAGCATACAACACAGTATTTATAGCTACAATACTATGCCAGGTGGAAATTATTATGCACTGTGCAGTTTTTTGGACTTGTTACTAATCTAAGGAATGTTTTTGTTTAAACATTTCAGGAATTTTTTATTGGAGACACGTCAGTGTCAATCAAACGGCGTTATAACTTCCGTAATACGATGATTCACTGTTAATTGTAGCAAGCATTAAACAATTTGCATTTTATTTGTCTTGCCTAACGTTGTTCTTCCTGAACAATATAACGGAAAAAATAAAAACTTACCTAGCATTGGTGCTGCACCTGACAAAGAGACATGCAATCCGATTGCCCCTGGATGAGCGAGTGTAGAAAGTTTCGAAGTATTCCTTTTCTCGTTCGCTAAATTGCCAATCGGCACGTTCGTGTAACATCAAAGAAAATTTTGTGGAAGCATTTTCATCAGCCTTTAGCTCGTATGTGGGTTCTGGGGGCAGAAATGCAAGTTTCGATGCAATACGCCCTGGACATGGGGGACAGCAAAACAAGCAGCACAACTCACTTAAACTTAAACCGTTCATCTCGGAAAAATGTTTTGCACTTTTTAATCAAACGTTTCTTTTACACGAAAATTAAAGTCAATTTACCCGTTCCTAATTCTTTAAAGATAATTTTCTGTCAATTAATCCAAATTCCCAGAACATATAAAGATTCCCGATCAAAAAAATCACCCGACAAAAACACACCAAGAGGACAGAATTTTAAAACGAAATGAACTTCACGACTCATTGACGAAATGCTGAAGCCATTAGAATAATATCGTATAATTCCAATTAGTTATTGTTTTCAGATATTTACAAATTTTCACAGTAATTCTCAGTAATGTTTTGTATATTTTCCCCGAGCAAAGTGACAAAGTGACTCAAAACGCCGCCATGACACAAACATGGAACACAGTGTCAACTTTCAAGGGCTGCCAAGATAATGTGTATTGCATTGCATTTGGTTTTGATGCGCCATTGAGCATACAGATGTCACAGATGTCGGCTAATTTAATGATTCAGTCAGTTATTTAACATATTTTTAATACGTTTTTTACGTTTTCTCGTAGAGTGGAATATTTTAAAATAAATATGAAATAAATGGTTGTAGTTAAATATAACATTTGATTTGCATTCAAAAAGTATCTAATAATCAATCTACCTTAAAATATGAAGCGAATAAATTGCAATTAGTTTCGATCTAATTTTAGAAGTAAAACTCAGTGTTAGCTAACTATTTCTTTTCTACATTAATGTAAATGAAAATTAATTATTCCTATAAGTCTAGAAGTGATAAAAATGCTCATAAATATTTAAGTAAAATTAACTATGGTGCCTTAACTGAAAGGGTGTCCCAGGAAAATTGGGAGGAAGTATATAGCATTCCATAAGCTGAGGTAGCAACAAATCTGGAGGCACGGTAGTGTCCCCGCCAAGACTAGGCACTACCTACCTTTTCTCGAAACAATTTTCGAACCCTCATAGCTTCGGTCTGGATAATACCAGAGAGCTCAAATTCTTAGAATAAGATGTAGTTACCAGACTTATGAAACACAATAAGTTTCATTTGTCCAGCTTTTATACTTTAGATTTTATTAATTAATACTTGAAATACGTCGATTTTGATACTCATGATCATCAAATCCTCCGTCATTAAAACCTATAGGGTACTTCCTGAAGTCCTAGAAAGTTGAAAATTGGTATGCCGGTTAGGATTAGCACACAAACAACGAAAATGTTAAAAAATCTATAACTTTTACCCACCAACCCCCAATAAAGAGGGCGCAGGTCTGTATATAAAATTTCTTCTGGGGAGGTAGGGGAGACCGGGGCTGGTTCTAACAGGGGCAGTTATTAACAAGCTGATTTACAACAAACTATTGGTGTAAGAAAAAAAAACAAAAGAAACACGATTGCCGCGTTTGTAAACAATGCTAAACGTGTCGCGAACGGTCAGTTTTGGCTGCGCCGTCGCGAGAAAGAGTTGTGTGTGGCGTGCCCATTTGAGGAGGTAAACGATCTTTTTTGTGTTTTTACTTTCTTGATTTTTAACCTTAATATAAGTTTCAAAGTTGTGAAACTTTGACTAAGTCAAATTGTGTTTATTCAACTATAAATAGACTCTAATTTATTGCTGCTAAATTACCTACCTATTATAGTACAACCTGATTTCTGAAAAAATCCGGCCGTAGGGATAGTTTTAATAGAATACACGGGGCAAGTTCTAACATGTTAATACTTACCCCAATGGCGGGGTAAGTTCTAACGAGTGAAATTCATTTTTTTTCTACTGATCGTTTTCTTCATTGACTGTCCACTGTTGATATATATCATTTCATCGAACCTCAATAAACTGTAATTTTTGCTTTGATTTAGGATGCGGAACTATAAAAAAAAAACGACCCGTGGAAGTACATCTCAAGAAGTCTTTGAGTTAGCAGCAAATGATGTGCTAATGTGCTAGAAAATAATAAGAGTATCCGAAAGATAACTAAAAGTTTCAATATATCCCAAGTGACATTTACAACATTTATCAAAACATAGACGAAACAAGTTGGGGCAGTTACCTCTGCTGAAAGAAGCACTTTAATGACCGTAGCCGCCGCAGAAAATGCCATTGGAAACTATATTCCCTGTATGTTTATATTTCAACGTATAAGATACAATGACATTTTTTTATGAAACGGACCACCTGGGCTGGTAACAGCTCAGGATGGATGACCAAAAAGGAGTTTGTACGATTTATTGAACACTTCATAAAGCACGTAAAGCCTACTAAAGAAGACCCAGTTCTTCTTCTATTGGGCAATCCCCACTCACATGTCAATGAACAAGTGGTAAACAAGGCTAAGGAAAACAACGTGGTGCTTTTGTCATTTCCACCACACAGTCCACACCACTTGCAACCCCTGGACGTTGGAGTATGCGGTCTTTTTAAGGACTACATCAGCCGAATACAGACGAATTGGATGACTAACAACCCAGGTAAGACCATGAAATTGTTCGTGAAGCATTTTAGCTAGCCTTTACACCCAATGACATCATAAATTCATTCCGAAAGTCACGAATTCGGCCGTGCAATGAATTGATATTTGAAGACACCGACTTCTCCCCATCTTTTGTGACAGATCGTCCTAATCCTGCATCTCTGCATACATAAAGTGTTCAAGACATTTTCGCAAACGATGAATCTCACGATCTCAATTTGAGTTGAGGTTTGAAGCTATCACTGATATCAGAAATTGAAGAAAACATGCCTAATATTGATGTAAGCTTAAGAGAAGTGATTGATCAAATATCAACGAAAAATATGTCACTTTCCCCCTCCAACCACCCATAAGGGGGTGCAGGTTTGTTTATAAAATTTTTTCTGGGGAGGTACTTCCAAAAGTTCTAGAAAGCTGAAATTTGATATCAAAGCTAGATATTATTATTACATAAACACCTAAAAAGTGTGTGTTATGAAGAAAGAAATTGTGGCGTACAAGAAATACCTCTTTACCCGACTACGCCAGAAAGAAGAGCCGCCGAGGGTTGACTTTTCTTTAAACCCGTCCTAGTGCCTAATCTATTGCTTCTATGCTTCAATCTTCATTGATTATTATCTTCATACATTTCATGTTCTATTTTAAATGCTACTTGACGTTATGCATACTTACACAAATACTAGAACATATGAAAAAAAAAGAAAACTATAAACTACGACGTGGCTTGCGAAGCCATCTGTCGTTGTTGGCAATTTAGCATTATTCAAATTAAATTTAACTAAATCTACTGAAAATATTTAAGAAAATCACAATAAATCAATCTTAAGACAGCTACATCTGAGTAATAAGTAGTTTAAAATACAAGTCGAGTGATAGCTACAAGCATAAACTACATCTAATCTGCGGAGCAACTGAAGAGCTTCAACAATTGTATTCAGACACGATAAATTTTATATAACCCCATGCTTTTGTAACATATGAAATCAAGTCATTATAGTTATTTTTATCATTTAATATATCAATAATATCACGTTCATCGAGACTGCTTCTTCTGAATGTATACCTGCGGAATTCTGCCAAGATGGGACAAGGAAGTGCACGAAAAAAGCAAAATAACTAAAGCATCTTACAAAAAGAAATGAAATCACACCAAAAACATTCATTGCCAAGACTCACAAGCTCATACCGCTTTCACTGTTAAATAGTTATCAGATCTCATGTGGAGCCAAGCCTCTAACTCTACAAGGCCTAATTCTACAAGGCTTAACTCTACAAGGCTTAACTCTAAAAACTCTAACTCTTGAAACCCTACATCTTGATCAAAAAGTATGGTATGTTTCATAGATGTAATGCATGACATAAAATTAAAGACCAGTGACTTAATTGCTTACCATAAGTCAAATCAAATCAAATCACATCAATTTATTCAGGCTTTAGCTTTAACTCAGAATGAAGCAGGCTACTCGACAGTCTAAGCAGCCGAAGACCGCCATAAATCTTTCGACATGCAGCATTTATATGGTCGCAGCACTCCATATTACCATTGAAATACACTCCGAGATTCTTAACTCTGTCAGAATAAGGCAACGGTACTCCATTCAGATGTATAGTGGGAAGATCTGATTTATCAAGGTCACTTCTGTAGAAAACCATACAATTTGACTTCAAAGAATTTAGCAAGAGCATATTACTGGAGGCCCAAATGGAGATATTTATTAAATCACGGTTGACACGGTGTATGCAGTCCTCAACTAACTCAATTAGACGAGAAAGATAAATCTGAATATCATCAGCATACAAGTGGATATTCACGTCTTCAATGACATCAGGAAGATCATTGAAGAATAAGACAAAAAGAAGAGGTCCAAGTATTGAACCTTGTGGAACACCACAAGTGATTTAAATCCACTTGGACTTTTCATCCCCACCATTCAAAAACTGAGAGCGGTTTTTGAATCAGATATAATCTTAGTGGATGAGTGTGAGAAATTATACATTTTATGCAGTTTCATTGTCCAGCGAGTTGCGAGTAGATACTTCGAATACAATTATTTTCCGAAACATACTGGATGATTTGCGTACTTAGTAGTCTCTCAAGAATTTTGCCAAGAAAACAAAGTAGACTTATTGGCCGATAATCACAAGCCGCACTAGGTGAAGAGCATTTATTCAGCGGAAATAACCACTGCATTTTTCCAGACCTGTGGGAATTCAGAAAATGTAAGACAAGAGTTGAAGATATGAACTCATCTGTCAAGAACTACAGGTAATAACATTTAGAAAAAATGTTGGTGCAATATTATCAGACCCAGTGGCGTTGGACCTGATGGATAGACATGCCTTGATAACATCATCATGGAAAGGACATCTGAAACTGAAACTACTGTGGTCTTTTGAATAGAAATTTGTATAATGGGCTGGCTGTGTTGAAGAGTTATTAGATGATGTAGAAAAATAGGTATTGAAATCGTCGACATCCAAGTCACATTTTGGTAGATCCTTTCCGAATATTCCATATCGTCTCAAATTGGACCTCCGTCTCTTAGAGGGAAAGGAGGTCCAAGCGGAGGTCCAGGATTAAAAGCCCCTGGTGGGCAATAAACACTAATAAGAAGTAATTTCTCAGTAGCACAATACACTTCGATAGCTAGAAACTCAATACCGCATTCTTTAGATATTTTAATAATTTTGGATTTAAAGCAAACCTTCACAAAAATAGCGACTCCTCCACCAATCCGACGTTCACGATCCCACCTGAACAACTTATAGCCCGGAATTGCAACTGATTTCGATAAAATATGTTTTTTAAGCCATGGTTCAGACATAAATATTGAATGCACATTGATATTATAGGAGTGACTGTGCGACGGCTGCGAAACTGCCAAGCCATACTTTTGACCAAGATGTAGGGTTTCTAGAGTTAGGGGTTGTAGAGTTAGGCCTTGCAGAGTTTACTCCTATTGTAGTGAATTGTCTCGTAGATGGGTGTTTGTTACGTTTTTCCTCAAAACTTGTTAGCTGCGGGTTGCGTGGCTGGATGTGTTCACGGAGGTCGGCTTGTAATTATACGGGTCTGAACAGGGTGAGAACTTTGTTAAACATTTTTTATGGTAGAACCGAAGGATTTAATATTTGCTCACTTAATGCAAGAAGTATTAAAAATAAAATTGATGAAGTTCGTGAGATTTTCTCTGGTATTGATGTCCATGCAATATTGGTATGTGAAACATGGTTGAATGCAAATGTACCTTCGTTGCATGTCTCAATTCCAGGTTATACACTATTTCGAAATGATCGTGGCAGTCGCTGTGGTGGAGGAATAGCAATTTGTATTTAGGATTACCTAAAAGCTAAATTGATATTTTTCTCTGAAGGCGACGAGCTTGAATTCATAGGTATTTAAATTTTTGGAATGCAGAAATGTGTATTAACTGTCGTATATTGTCCCTAGGAAAATTTAGAGTTGAATCTGCTGTGGAATTGGAAAATTGTTTGGCAACTGCCACACTGCATTACACTGATATGCTGGTGGGTGGGGATTTCAATGTAAATATTCTACGTCATGACGCTCTAGCTGACCAGTTTCTGCATTTCTTTCAACGGCTTAATCTTTGTACGGTTAATACTGAATGTAAGTTTTTTAATACAGCTAATCCCTCTTTACTTGATCTGTTCTCGGCAGCCGATTTAGACAAAGTATTATTTTTGAACCAGATTAACTCAATCAGTACTATGTATGTATCATGATCTTCTTTTCATAAGTCATGATTTCGTGTGGCAACCTAAATTTCCACAAAATTTCTCTTATCGAGACTACAACAACAAATGCACTGATGCTTTCTTTCAGAAATGTAGACAACTACCTTGGCGGACTTTGTTTAATTGTACTTCGGTTGATGAGCAAGTTAGAATTATTTCGTCACTGATTGAATACTTATTTGAGAAATATATTCCGAAAAGATTCAGTCGGACCCAAAAAGTTGGTTGTCCTTGGTTCTCGCTACAAGTTTGGTCGCTTAAAGCCGAACGCGAGTACTTGTACCAACGTTTTAGAGGCTTGAGAACAAATGAGGCTCGATAACAATATAAAGTTGCGCGTAATAAAGCTACATTAGCTATTAGAAATGCGAAAAGACGCTATTTTAGTGCTAAATTGAATGTTGGATTGAAACCTAAGGTTCTTGGCGTAATTTGCGGCAGTCTGTAGTATATGGAACCGATTGTGTTCACTGTTTGATAAATCGTGATCAGCTCAACTCTTATTTTTTGTCTTCGAACAAACCTGTAATAGGCAGCTACCCTTGCTTGCATGTCAACCAGGATCTACATAATAGCATTAATGAATTTTATTTTTGTGGCGTTAGTTGGGAGGAGCTGGTTACTGCAATTTTCTCTGTGAAATCCGAAGGTATCGGGCCAGATTAAATACCACCACGGTTTATTAAGTTGTTGCTTCCTCTAATTGACAAGTATATTCTTCACATTATGAACACTTGCTTAATGCTTACGTCTAGTTTGCCAGAGGCTTGGAAGATTGCTACTGTCCTGCCTGTCCCTAAAAAGTCTAATGCTGAATCTCCTGCCGATTTTCGACTCATTAGTATTGTATCGTTTCTGTCTAAGATTCTGGAGAAACTTATGTATAGACAGGTAATTAGCTATATAGAGGCTGGCAGCTTGATGACCCCTTGGCACTCGAAATTCCGTTCTTTTCGTAGTTGCGAAACTTCAATATTAAAGGTCTCAACTGATATAAGGGCGTCAATGAACCAGAACAATTTCACCACTTTGGTTCTTCTTGATTTCTCTAAAGCTTTCGACAGCGTTGATCACAAAATTCTCCTTTGGAAGCTTGTGAACAGGTATAATTTCAGCAGCTCTGCAATTTCTCTGATAAGGGAATTTATTTCTGATCGTCATCAGCGGGTTAAGGTTGGTTATTCTCTTTCGAGCTCATTGTCTCGGTAAAGTGTGGTATTTCGCAAGGTTCCGTACTTGACCCATTGCTGTTTAGTCTGTTTATTAATGATCTCCCGAAGGTTATTAAGAGCAGCAAGATTCATATGTACGTATATGATGTTCAGCTGTATTTAGGTAGGCCCATTCGATTGTTTGAAGACTGCATTGCACGTATTAATATAGATTCAGGTAACTTATATAAATGGTCTGTGCTGAACGGCCTATCCCGGTCTTGCTTGCTGCTCCATTTGTCTTTGGCTTTTGATTCTCCTCTTATTTTTCTTTTTCGTTTGCTCTTGAATGAATAAACCATGTGTCTCTAATTCTAATGGTATAGGTTATTCAAGAATGGTACTCGATATTTTATGCAAAAGAAATAGCGGAAATAACGAAATAAAGATTTGTCATTTTAACGCTTAGAGTTTACACCCGAAAATTGATGAATTCAAAGAAATTTTCAATTCTTCTTTATTAGATGTTATATGCATAGTATTACGTAACGCAGTTTTTGAAGATTTCTGACCCCCTCCCCCCTTGTAACATTTCGCGTTACCCCCAAACGTTACGTAACACTCAGATGATTGTGATATTGCGCAAAATACCGGAATAAGAAGCAATGTAAATTAAACGAAATTTCCGCCCACTTTGGCCCTAATGTGTGTGCGTGAAATTGTTCATGGCTTGTAGTGTTGGTGGTTGTGCTTGACCGCAACGGTCGGACTGTTAGAGTCCGAACTATGGACTCGTGGTATACGGCTTATTGTGGTTATTTGCCATATATATACTTCTGTATACTCAGTGGCGCGACTCTTTTTGTATGTAAAAAAATTACGTGTAGAGTAGATATATACCATATAAACTGAGCCGTGAGTCACGAGTTAAGAGTTTGGACTTTATTTATTAAATTTAATTAATTAATTTAACAAAAACTTAATGTCACGTAATGCGTTGCTTGACACCCTGCCCCCCTTATAACGCATCGTAACGTTTCACAAGACCCAACTACGTTACGTAAAACTTGAACGGCCCCTAAAGCTTAGGGGATAAACCTTTGATGCGTTGGCATGGCTTTGGCCGGAAGGGAATTAGAGTAAGGGTAGTGAGGGAAATTGAATGTCTTGTTTTTGTATTGCTGCAAGCTAGACAACAGCCCAGAGACGGAGTGGATTTTTTTAAAAATTCTATTTTAAAAACCCACGGGGAGACCGAGTCTCGAACCCGGGGACCGTGGCGTGGTGGTCGTGTCGCTCAACCAATTGATCCAATTCCGTCTGGATGTACTTTTTTAGCCCGCAATGGCCAGTGATTATGTCTTGTGCTAGGTTTATGTTGCCTTTATTACTTTTGCTCAACCATTCGCTTTTGGTTACGTCTATTTGAGATAAGAGTAGCTTCGACTGTTTACAATCCCCTCTGTCTGTCTCCAGACAGTGGTCACTTTTGGTTAGCTCCATTATTTCTCGGACAGAGTTACACCAAGGTTTGGTTCAGGACCCATCATGGGTTTTTGTGAACGTTCTTAAGCAAGATTGTCTGCTCAGTCATTATCTTCCACTCCTTTGTGACCGGGTACCTAGCAGAGTGTGACCGCGTCCCGGGTAGAGATTGTGTTCAGGGTTTCCTTACAGTCCTTTACTAGCTTGGAAATGACTATGTTAGTTGAGAGAGCCATAGTAGAAAGTTAAAAATGATTAAGAATTGTTGACCGTTTTTTTTAGCTTCAGGGGATACAAGGACAAAAATATCATTTAAATCAAAAAATTATTTATTCTCATTCTCCTAAATTAATTCTTAAAATTAATAATAATTTTGTGAAGCAACTTTATTATTTCTTATGTAACAAATTCACTTTTTATAAATTCTTATCGTTTTATAACTATGTTTACAGTAATCTCTTTTAACACGAATCTCCCATAATACACATATTGTACACTTACATAGTCTTTAATTTTATGCTTTAATTTTAAAAAAGGTAGAAATATAAAAATATCATATAAATTTATTTTACACTTTAAATCTCTTCTTATTAATTTCTTGACCCCTTTTAACAAGTTTTACGTAAGTAAATTAATTTAGTGCTCCATGAACAATATATGTATGTAGTTAAGCAGAAATCAAATTCGTTGAGATTTTAATATGTTTTTAAAAACATTCACACGTTTTTTTTGGATTTGTATAGGTTATTTCTTTCACTCTTGTCGTTTTATACAGCAATTTATTTATTTATAGAATATTATTTGTTTTTTCTAAAGACATTTATGTTTTATTCACTTTTTTCAGTTTTGTGCCGTATAAAAAGTGTTGTGCTGGATTCCAAGTTTGGAATCCTTTTGGTTAAAATTTAGACGAAAATGTTAGGAAATGGAATTATGTGAGTTGTTTTTTAAAGTTTTAATATGTTGAAAATGAAATTTTATCATATACATAGTAAGTAGGAAGGTGTGCAGAAGCTCTTTAATTTTTTGAACGTTAAAATAATTCATAAAACATTTTCAATCACAGATTTATTAATATGCCAAAATAATTGTACTGTTCGATTCTACATGAGCCCTAAACAAAAAAACAAAAAAAAGAAGGAATAAACACAAGGCTCTGTCATGAAGCGTTCTTTTTATTTCAGTATCCGTCCGTCTGTTATTTTCCAAAAGCGTTGCCAGATGGACGAACCTATAATTCCCTCGAAAAAAAAGTGTAATAAAAACAAGTGAATTTCATTCAGTTAAACAAATATGCATATATGTACATTTGTTTTATATACTAATGCTAAGGCTCAGGGGATGCCCTATGATGCTTAAGCACAGCCTTGGCAGGAAAGCAATTAAGGCTGAGGGAAATAAGTTAAGGAGTTGAGTGAAGGAGAAGTCGATGTACGCCTCGCTTAAAAGTTTCGGGCTCATAAAACGAAGGAAAAACAGAAGATGGTAAACTATTCCACATCCGTGTTATTCTGCTTATAAATGATTTCCGAATTTTACCGGTACGTCAAAATTTGACCTAGAGAGTATAGGGGTGGGAGTGACTTGAAGCCTGTGTGGAAATTGGATAGAATACAAATAGCGTGGAAATAGTGATAGAAGAGTGAGAGATGACCGACATTTCGTCGATGCTCCAAAGAGTCAATGCTCTCAGAGATTACGAAATCGCCAATAAGTTTAATAGCCTTACTTTGAATTTTGTCTAACGCGGACAATGCGGTGTGTCCGACGCTTTCCCAGATATGGCAATTATATTCCACTCTATGGCCTGGTTAAGGTTAAGGTTACTGAATATTTCAATACCCAAGATGTTTAAAGAGGGCGAATTGGGTATATTCACTCCACCAACAGAGATGTTTTGAGGGTGGACTGGATGTTTTTTAAGGGACGTTAAACCGCATTGAGTTTTGAATACATTAAGAAGGATTTCTACTGTGACGGCCTGGTTTTGATACCTAACTTAGCGATTTTATTTGTGGTAGAGTAAGATGGATACAATTATGAAAAGTTTTGCTTCTTTTTATTTGTGACATAAAATACAGAAAGACAATTTGTTTGTTGATAACCCTCAAACATGGGGACACCACAGGGCGCTAAATTGGCCCCTTCAAAAAAAAAAATACGCGGCTCCATGGTGTGCAGAGTTCATGCCCCTCCAGTGATCTGAAATCAAAAAATTTCTCAGATTCTTAAAGTAAAGGCTTGTGGTTATCGTTCTGACCAAATCCATGGCGATATTTCAATAACTATAGAAATGGCGCAAAGTTCAACAAGGATTTTCAAATTTTCCATGATTTTTACCGTCTTTAAGGTGCCGTAACATTGCTTTTAATATCGGGAAAAATCTGAATGTGGTCAGGACGAGAATCACATGTCTACCGACCAGTTTAATCCTCGATTTGTTGGAATCCACCAAGTTCTATATACCGAAGTACTGCAAACCAGCTCAAAAAACATGGTTTTGTGAAAAACGCGTTTAAAGTTTTGAAATTGCTTTGGCGTGTACCGATCAGCCGTAATTAAATTGCATACAACTCATTTTCTAAGGCAGATGTAATAAAAAGGTTTACTTAGGGTTATTCTCGAGGTTTCAGAATATTGAAAAATGCAAAAAAAAAAACCGATTTTTTGAACCCAACACAGTAGAAATCCCCCTTAAACATAACCCGGTTTGCTCTGCCCCAAGCGAGGATGTCGCTGCTTAATGATCCAAACATGCGTTCTCGGTTGATTTCTGTAGAGTTCCTACGAGAATTCATTATAGAATCAATAGAGTATGCGAAATCAAGGGTGCTGCCGTCAGCGAAACTATAAATAGGATTGTAAGTGTGAGACAAAAGATCATTGAAGAAAAGAAGAACTAAGGTTGCTGAGAGAACTGAACCCTGAGGTACATGTAACTTCGCCTGTTATTACATGTATTGAGCAGGCTGATAAATAAATTTCCACCTACTTTGCGAAGCCAAAATCTAGACCAAATGCTTGAGGTTTGCCTGAAAGGGCAGCTCACCAGACTCTATCAAAATATGAAATATCAAGAGCGACGATCTTGGACTCCTCAAAATTATGGAGACAATAATTCCAACGATCCGTAAGAGTGGTTGACCGGCCAGCACGGAAACCGTACTGATAATCGTTGATAAGATTGTTGTTTTCTAGATATTTCACCAACGGCGAATTGATGAAAGATTCAAAAACCTTCGTTAAAATCGGAGTGCGGGTAATTGGTCTGTAGTTAGGGAGTCAAGTTACCATGCGGAGGGAACCACTCTTGTTGAGTACAACAAAGCAGGGGCGCAGTATTTTAATACCCATGGCGAAAAACCATCAGGTACAGTAGCTTTGGACACGTCGAGCTTAGGGAGTTCCTT
This sequence comes from Leptarthrus brevirostris, assembly GCA_964036015.1. Taxonomy (NCBI): domain Eukaryota; kingdom Metazoa; phylum Arthropoda; class Insecta; order Diptera; family Asilidae; genus Leptarthrus; species Leptarthrus brevirostris. Next base: position 141,912,706 of record OZ038372.1, read on the forward strand.
TAAAACTTTTGACTGCTAGTACTCGTACACTGCGATAGAGAAGGAAGTGACTGCTATGTAGGTGGGTAGGTGAGAATTAGCATATAAACATTCCTATTATAAATGAATGGTGGTATTGTCTGAGGTATTTATTAAGTCCAGCCCAATCAGTATTTTTATAATGCCACACTAATCCGAGATTTGGTGAGATTTTTGGAACAATAAGACTAAACTGGCGAAAAGTACAAATGTTGCTATTGATGAAAAATGACATCTTTTCCGAACATTCATTAAGATCCCCCCCCCCCTGTAGATACACTGCTGGATAAGCTCTAAGATATTTAAATAAAACGAATTTGCAATGCGCGTGACCCCAACCGAATAGAGGGGCAGGACGATGATTTAGAGCACGTTTGAGAGAGATTAGAGTTCTTTTGGTTTTGGAGTCCTTGAACTCGACACCATTCGGTCTGTCCCAATCGAGTATTTAAGTTATATCTTCACTCATGTTCATTCGACTGTTATCAAGGGTGTTATCGACAACAAAACTATGAGTTGAGTCGGAAAAAACAGATTAAAAATCATTTACAAATAAGACGAAAATGGCGCACGGCTAAGTACAAAGACTTGTGGTATATCGGAATTGATATGTTGAAAAAATACACGCAATACCGTCTAAGAATGCTTAAATAGAACGATAAGAAAGAAAGCTCTCAAGCAAGGTAAAAAGAAAGGGTTAAGGACCAAAGGATGAAAGTTTGATTATAAGAGCATAGTGTCAGGCTTTTTCAAAAGGCTTCGAATTATCAAGTGCAACAGACATAGCGAAATCCAGATTGATGGCTATGATCGAAATGGATGGTTGCGCATTCGAGGAGAAATAATATCGAACCCGGGAGATTTCGTTACATCAAGGTTCACATGCGTTCGTGTCCTAAAATCAAGTGGTCCTTGATTGGTGTAACATGGCAAGAGTAATGGTGATACATGTGTCTTAGATTGAGGGTGCGAACTTGAAACGTATGTGTTTGACCAGTACAAGCTAGGTACCTAAAAAAAGGCTTTGCGGTAAGGCCATATCATTAAGTTAGTATTACAAGAATATAAGCTTTTTTATCAAATTTAATCATATTTTCGAAAAAGTGAAAGTGTATTTTAAAATACTTACCGTAAAATCGGAGAAGACTTTCCATTTGTTCTCTTCCATCTTCCTCTCGCTCTTCATAAACTTCTCGCTTGTCTTAGAACCAGTGTCAACCTTAAGCATCCTGTAACCATAGTGCATATATAAACATATAGGAATCCACGTAGCGGACAAGAAAAAATTAGGGCAAGATACACTCCAACCCCGTTTTAGAGGTCGCTGAACCCGAACATCATAGTACAAAAACCCCACTTTTTCGGTTTTCGCGTACGAAGACGAACTATGACCGTGATTACCATTTTCGAAGATGTTAATTTAAAAAAATATATATTTTTCATTGAATTTAATCCTTTCTATCCCCCCAAACGGGCAGAAACCACCCTTTTGCATGTTTCCTTATAATAATACTCGACAATGGTTATTCATAAGGGGAAGGGTTTAAATTTGATACAAGTGGGATCATAAAGAGAGGGAATAGGCCAGGGAGCTTTGGGATAATCCTTGGGGGTTGACATTACCCTCTCAGGGGGTGGAAGTTGGTTCTTTTATCTCCTTTGTTTTTAAATCGGTACATAATAAAGAAGATGTAGAAACTTAAAAACTTCTGTTTTTTATAATAAAGTATGTACATAAAATGGGTTCTTGAGTAGGTACATAGAATATTGTTAACAGTATATTAGCTTATTCTACGGCGCTTGCTCAGTATCATCGAAAAGCACCGCACGTTAACTGATATCTTCGTCATAACATGCACCCTCCATTTCCGATTTAATGTCATAAATCGAAATTTCAGGAATATAGTGTAAAAAATTAACAAAAATAACATCAGTATTATCATCCGTATCACATGTTCCTGTTGATGTTATATCCTCCTTATCATCTTTTGGACAATTTCCTCAATACGTCCTTTTACAATTTTTGCAAAAGCTATTACAGTATAATCCTAATTTTATACATCCACATTGTCTTAAACATCCATTCCCATTGTCTCGGATTCATTTCTTTACCTAACCAAGTAGAACATAGATAAAACTATTTTCTATCCCTGCGGAGGGTAGAATAAATCCCCAAGGATTGTCCTAAACCTCCCGGACCTATTTTCCTTTCTTATTATTCTGGTAGTATAAATGTTCTATTCTTTTCACTGTGAACAACCATCACCGAGCATTATTGTAAGGAAATGGGCGAAAGGGGATGTTTCTGCTTGTTTGAGAGGGTAAAAAGGGGGGGGGGGGAGGAGCAGGTGCCTGAGTTATTTACGTTGTTGGCCCAAAATCCTCCCCACTCATTTACTTAACCTATTTCAGCTATGGTAACGCCATCACGAAATTTTTGATTTCCCCTTCACTTTGTTTTGAAGGTTATCTCACAATATACAGAATACAAGGCATGGTTAACCCCCTTCTACTCTAGATGCAACTCTGAAAATTATGACATATATCGCAAAATTATGACAGATATCGCAGGCACATGTCCTCCAGCCTAACCTAACCTGTACTCAAGAACTGTCAAAAACCAACAGGATGACCTTTTGCTGGGTGCCAGGTCATTAAGGCATTGAACGAAACCGAATTAAGGCAAACTTTTAAACGAAAAGGTTTATTAACTACCCGCAATAGAGACGAAACGAATATCCCACACTCAGCAAAACCAAGCAAAGATTTTTCTAACTGGACACTGCCCTCTGAAATATCATCTCAAAATGATGGGCAAAGCTGAGGTCGAAACACGTCGTTTTTCTATGCAAAAGGACGAGCAGCAGAGCATATACTCTGCCAGACATATTCGTAAGAGCTAAAATCAACGACATATACTTCTATAGTTGTTATGCACCTCCTACCTGGACCTATATCGACTAACAAAATATGCTGGACGAACTAGTGGCTTGCGCCCGAAGAAAAATCCTTTGATTATTGCTGCAGAAGACTTTAACGAATGGACAACGGAATGGGGAAGAAAGACGACGAATGCAAGAGGACGGCCAACAATGGTAGCATAAATACTTATAAAAAGGATGGTAGGGGTTCGATTATAGATTTAAACTTTATGAGCAGTTCTCATCTTCAGGATACATCATGATGGGTCAGCGAAACGTACATCCAAAGTGCTCATCAGGCAGTAATGTTTTATATAAAAATCAATCAAATTGACAGGACTTAAATGGAAAGACACCCAATTTGAAAGGAAAGCGTTCAGAAGATGCCCACACCAGATGCCATTAGAACCCGCGGAAAGCCCAGCACTGCAACTAATCTCGTTAATGGGTTCAGAAAAGTGCGCCGACGGTAGAAGCTAGTAGACATAACAGCCAAAGCCACAGACGGCGAGAGATGGCGTTAGGCAACAAAAGAGTATTGTGCGGTGGTTACGCTTTATGTTAAGGAAGCATTTACCTTGGCTAAGTGGATAACGATCATCAATGCGCCAACGAAGATGAATCCTCCGGAATATATTAAAGGGATAATCTCAAGTTACTTCACCAAAAGGAAATCACGGTATGAAAACGACGACGGTACCGAATTTTACGACGTTTCTGCAGACGTACCACAAGGGTCAGTCTTAGGCCCCCTTTTGTGAAATGTGATATACGACGAAGAACTTAGGCTACCTTTACCTCAAGCGTCAACAATAATAGGCTCCACAGGTGATATCGTGATACTCACGGGGGTGAAACCCATCCACCAAATTAAAGCAATGACCAACGAAGAAATTGTGCAGCAAGTTAAATGATAGGCGGGAGTTGCTTATAAACTAATTAAAAGTGCACAAGCGCCTCTAGTTGTGAGCTTCACAACTTATATTTCATTATCCTAGTAAATCACTTCTGAGAGGAGTTTTCGTGTCCTCCAGCACTGTAGGTTTTCGAGAAAGAACTTCAAATTTATCACGCTTATGGCGTCTTCTTGGAATTTTGTCAAAAAAAAAATTTTAGTAGAAAGTTTACAAGTTTGCAAAATAACATAACAATTGAGTTTTGATTTACTCGACAGCAATTCTTTGAAAAATATGATAATTTTGGGTCTCGAAAAGTGAGTACCGCCTTAAGTGCGTTTAGTGTATTTCAATAACTATCTGAGGACGAAAAAGAGGTCTTCGTTCAGTCGGTAGATTGGTCCACATCATGTTCAACTTCTTCAGCTAGGCATCGGTATGTAATATTTTATTTCAAATTTTTGTTGGATACCGACATAATATTTGTATATTTTTTGCAAATTAAGTATAATTTAAATTTAGGTCCCGCAACAGGGAGGCACTCAGTTTGCGCATCTCTGCTCTAATAAACATGACATGTACGCGATTAATTTTTGTAAAACGAATAATGAATAACATCCATACAAATTTCTAATCCTGTGATTAATTAAAAAAAATTAGAAATGTTATTCCCAAAAGATATTGGAGTATTAGTAAATAAATTATTATTGAACAAAAGTAGAAACTGACGCTGGCATTCGAGATTCATCGCTTTAAGTATTTGTTCTTGTTTTAATTAAAATGAACAAAGTTTGTTTTAAAAATAAAATTTGTTTAGATATGAAACTAATTAATGTGTTTTTGTGACTGGGGCATAAGATTCGTCGACCAAGACCACGGAAGATTAAAAATAAAACAAAATAACAAAAAATTAAATTAAAATTAAACTTAAATATAAAACATAATCCCTGAATGGCAGCATCAGACAAGACACGACCCGAGTTGACGCTTCATTGCGTACCATATAGAGTTCGGTGACCGGAAACGTACAGGAAGACATGACTCCTCAGGCAGCGTGGCGGGACAGAGATTTTCACAGCCCCAACAATTCGGGTGAATTTATTATCCCCTACAATAAAACGTAGATAAGTACTATTTTGGAAATATTGTGCCTCTTTTCAAGGGAGTCAAGAGAAATCAGCTTCTGTTGGTCAGCATAAGAGAAAAGTCCCAAAGGATCATTCCAAGGAAGTCCATGCAGTGCAAACCTAAGATATCTGCGCTGCACCACCTCGATTCGGTTGATATGAACAGTGAAGTAGGGAGCCCAAACAGTGTTGGAATCATCAAGTTTTGTGCACCATCTTTTTACGGCATGGCATAGTGACATTCCGAGTAACTTTAGAGGTGATGAGCTAGCAAGAATCGGTACTACTCTACTCGACTCGTTCATAAATCACCAGCTTGGCAGCCACATACAAGCTGGAAATTACACAAGTATAACTTAGGACTGCGAATGTAAAATGGCAAAGGGAACACAACCTCATTACCCGGCAGATCTAGCCGATTGTTTACCCAAAGCGGTCAAAAGAACTCATCTCGCGCGTACGAAATATTATTGACATTGTCGTGACTGTTATTTCCGGTAGACACGCCGACACAATTGGGCCGCCTTTAAATGGCTTCTGTAAGAGTTGCCAAGATGAGGAGGAGAATAAAAAATACTCCACTTTTCTGCAACTGCGCGGCTTTAGCGAACCGCAGGAACCGGTCTCTGAGATCTCCTTTTTTTCAAAGAGTTATTAACCGAGTTGGTTCTACTGATGTCAGTGCCCTAGTTTTGTATATCAGGTTATGTGACAGGACTATAAGCCTTGCCAGCACATGCTCTAGCGAAAAATATTTTGGAGGAGCTCCAGTTCACCTCGACTTTCTCTCTTAAGGGATCAAATAGGGTTGAGTATATAAACTCAACTTTGGTGTCACAATGGGCCACTCTGGCTTAAGCGTGCCTTTCCTTCCAGGATAGGCAGCCGCTTTAACCTAGCCTAACCTGCCCTTAAGGATGCATTGCTTAAAGAACCAGCAAAAAACCTGCAGGGAAAGCGAAGAATATCGCTAGCAAGGACCTCGACAACCTTCGCGACATGACACTGGTTAGAAATGGGACGGTAATTTGAAACGTCAGATATATTGCCTTTCTTATGGAGAGGAATTATCACAGAAGTCTTTCAAAGCTAAGAAATAAGCTCAGGATTATCTTCACGAAGGAAGTAGGAATACCATCTGGACCACCGGAGAAGCCGTAAAACAGATTAGACAAATGTTCGGCAACAATGGAGACGGAGTTGGATCAATTGGTTGAGCGGTACGACCACCATGCCATGGTTTCCGGGTTCGGTCTCTGGGTTTTTAAAAGTTGAATTAAAAAAAATCCACTCCATCTCTGGGATGTTGTTGTCTAGCTCGAGGCAATGCAAAAACAAGACATTCAAGTTTCCTCTCTCCCCTAACCCTAAATTACCTTCCGGACAAGGCCATGCTAACGCATCAAAGGTTTGTCCCCTAGAATTTGGCCACAGCGCACAAAAAAACTAAATAAAAGCGTCATTAAATACTAAGTTGCTGGATTATAGGAAGCGTCAAGTGCGTAAGATCAGAATATGAAAAGAAGAATTCCGCGAAGAAATTGGTCACTGTGACAGGATCGTCACTCCCAGAATCATGATACCTGAAAGAAGAAGGATAGGAGTCATAGTTGCGCATCGAGTTCATAAACTTTCAGAACTGTGTACGATCATTATGCAACTCAGAAAAACTAAACCTGCAGCCGAGCGGAAAATCGATTACAGAGAGCACGTGATGTAGTGCTCGTGAATCCTTGAGGTCCAGAACCAGGTCCAGATAGAGTTAGGTCGAGTCCGACGGATGTTTTGATTCTGTCTCACAGCAAGAATGCAAGTGAGTGATACAGTCACATTAGACAGAGTATGAAGATACGTCCAAATACGGGTCAGAGTTCAGACTCATATCTGTTGTCGCCTATGAGTATTGAGTATGACACGCTCCAATCACTGACTCACATTGGACTCAACAGTGTACCACGGAGCTGCCTACCGTGATTTTTTTTTATATAATTTCTATCCGCTGCTGAGTTAGGCATTCTGATTGATGGTAATAATGGCTGATGGTGTTTGGACTACTTTGTGGGTGCGGTGGATGGACTAACTGCGAACGTGAATTGTGATGCTGTACTTGATTGTAGTAGTTGGTGTGAGTTGGCAGAAAGAATGAGTCTGAGTAAATCAATCTTTCGGAACGAATCCATTAAGTGACTCGGATTCAAAGGTTCGAGTCACTTAAAAGACTCATTTTGCAAATCTCTACTTCCAGGCCTTACCCTTGAACTTTCTCAGATACCTCACGGCACCATCAAGTCAGGGACGAAGCAAATGATGGGATCCCGACGGATAGGAACACACCGAATAAAATATGCATGAAGGACGGTATAGAAGGCGTCCATAGCTAGATCGATATCGCACTCTTCAAGCACATCTACCAGTCACAGGATAGGAGCCAGACATTGATAAATGAAAAGTCAGAGTATAAACAAAATATGTATGGCGTCGAACAAAACCGTAACAAATTTCCTGGCACTTAATTCCATTTTTCGTTTAAATGGTAATGTCGCGGCAGAAAACTCCTTCAATAAGTAAATGTCACTTCGTCCAAGTTAAGAGAACAGTCAACTTATTTAACCACCGCATATGTCCATGACGGAGTTGGATCAATTCGTTGAGACCAGGTCTTCCCGTGAGCTTTTCTTAGGAAATTAAAATAATCCACTCCGTCTCTGGGCTGTTGTCTAGCTCGCAGCCATGCAAAAACAAGACCTTCAAGTTTCCTCACTTCACCATGCTAACGCATCAAAGGGTTGTCCCACATCGTATAAAAAAAATTACACAGTTAAAAAGGAAATTTGATCTACGGAGAGCTAAGAAATGGATACTCGCTCACTGAATTTCGACAAAGAGAAATTTTTATTTGACAGCTGGAAATGAAATTCCTGTAAAAGTTTTCTACAGCATTGCCAGACTAATTGTACAGGGAAATTTAGGAAGCTGTTCTTCTATTTAATATTTATTCTATGCAGTAAGTAAATTGAAAAAAAAGTTAGGTCGAGTATAAATTAGCCTAAACCTATTAAAATTTAAAATTGTATCAGAAATTAAAAAAATATATAATAAAATCGTAAGAAAGTGTTAAATTAAATATATAATTACTGAAAAGGTATAAAATATAAAAAAAACAGGAAATAAACTTATTTAAAAATTTGTGAGATTTTAAGTTTATTCACGAAATCTTAAAATTATTGTACAATAACTGAAGCGTATGTACAGGTTGCATGTAGAATTGAAACAGTACAATTTTATAAAAAATAATTTAAATGCTTTTTTTTTGCTCTTGTTTAAAACCTAAATGTTAATTAATCGTAACTTATTCGCAACTTGAGTCCTTGCACGACCTACAAAAAAAGGACGAAATCATTTGACATGCAATCGATTCTCTCGTGCTGGTGTCAAACTGAGGTGTGATCTGATGACATTGATTTTTGTAAAAATGTCTAATCGTAAGGTGCATTTACATTCATATAAACCTTTAGTAAATTTGTGATCAGCTAGCCTAATACGAGTCATATACATTACATATCTTATAAATAATTACTTCTGTATAATATATAAATCTCTGTTCATATTAATTTCCTTATTTATCTTACTCTTTATAAATATAATCTCATTTTCTCGCTCACCATTGCAATACGCCTAGCTTTACCTTAACCTAGACCAAAGTAATTCGTAAAATAAGAACGAAATAAATTAAAAGGATCATAACGATAAAAAAGTACTCAGCACAATTAGTACGGACAGAATCCTATTTAGGTAGCTACTTGAAGACAGTTGCAGTAAATTTATGGTGCTTTTTGTTATCGTGCCACTGGCTGAGCCGCTGAAGGCATCCTTGTCAAGGACTCCGGCAGTTTTTGATACGGCTGGCTGCGCTGATGGTTCCAACTCCAGATCTAGTTAATTAAGAAAAAAGAATACAGAAAGAAAATGAAATTAGAACAGGCAGTCATTTTTGAATGAATGTAAGAGTGCTTTTTTTCTATTCTTTCAATTTTCAATTGTGAACAGTATAGTGGACCTTTATAGTCCGCTGTTATGTAAAGAGGACCTTTGGATGGAAATTGAATGGATAAAATGAAAGGATTGACAGAATGGAGGAAGAGGTGGTGATTACTGAAATTGCTTCGTTTTCGTTCAGAAGTTCAGAAGACTTTTCGCAATTTACATGATTAAATTATTAAGTTTCAAAAGCACTTGAGGTAAGGTTTGATGAGTTAATACTTAAAAAAATATTAAATCTCAAAGTTTATATTACATTTTGCGAATCTCTCGAAAAATGAAAAGGTTTATACTAGTTGAAGTTTGTTCTAGCTGTTTGCGATGGAAACAAGCAGAGTTTATTGCGAAAAGAATTTCGGAGGAAAACCTTCAATCAACGTTTTTTTGCTGAGATTATACTTTAATCGTTCCGAACTCAAAAGTGTAAAACACAGAGGATTATTCTTTTGTCAGTATGTGTCTCTGTCACTGCCGTTTATTTTCGAAGCTGTGAGGATAATAGCTAGAAAGGTGAAAATTTACATAAAGGTAGAGCGTTACATTCTGCAGGTAAAATAGAAAACTTTCACAAAGTTTTTTTTAATTATAATTTTTCTTGATCAGTGGCAGGTCTACGGAAGGGGGGGGGGGAGAACAACAACAGACAGACAAAAACTATAAAGATGATTTGTTGCTGCGAAACCCTAACAACTAAACTTTACCTCCATAAGCCAATGGATGAACTTCTGTCAATTAATAAATTTAAATTAAGCACAAGTGAAAAAGAGTTAATGGAAAACATTAAGCTTCAAAATTTATAATGGTTACTAATGCTTCATACAAATACTGATTTATAATTCTTCTCTCCCCGCACGCACATCAAAATCATTAATCCGCCCCTAACACACAATGTCTTAATAATAGAATAAAGTGTAGAAATCCAACCCCCCCCCCCCCCCCCCCCCCCCCCATAATAAAATCTTAGATCCGCCACTGATTGATATTTTCGTTTCATACAATTCCCCTCCAACCTCGAAAGTAAAATATTTTGAAAAAAAATCTTGACTGTCAAGGACAAAAAAAAATTAGCGATATTTCATTTGTACACAGGCCTGCGAGGTTTCTCCCCTGCACAATAAATAGTTGTTTGTGAAGTAATTTCTCCCGCTCAAACCGAATCCGGGCTCAGAATTTCTGTATCATGTCAGGTTTTTGAGATATTCTTAGCTAAAAGTGCAAAAACATTGTTTTTTTTCATATTTGAGGTTATGTAGTAACGCGATGTTTTTTTTCAAAAACTTTGTTTGGGACCTTGTAGTACAAGTCTTCCTCTTTCAAATGCCGTTGAGTCAGCTTAAATATATTTTTTCTTCGCCGACATATCGAATTTTGAAATTAAATTTCATGTTAATGAATTTCTTGGTATATGAAAAGTATATGGTCACCTTATTCAAGTTACCATAAAGTTTTCGTATACTGAGGAACTCATGAACATGAAAATTTCAAAATGCGATATCTCGGCAACCATAAAAGATATTTGAAAGAGGAAGACTTGTACTATAAGATCCTATTAATAAGTTTTTGAAAATTTCGCAGGCCTGTGTTATTTATGAAAGCTATTTAATATAAAGATTCAGAAATAGGTTGACTGTACCGGGAACCGCAGAATGTACCTAAGGGCAACTGGAAACTTTATATGCTTATATCAAGGGTGTCTCAATAAGAAGGTTTAGTCAATCGATTGGAATGAAAACCCATTACCGTATCCGTCCACAGCAGCACTCTCGAACGAATTTTGGCGAATGATTTTTTTTACGATGTGGCGAAAGCCTAGGGGATAACCCTTTGATGCGTTAGCATGGCTTCAGCCGGAAGGGAATTAGGGTAAGGGAAGTAAAGAAACGTGAATGTCTCGTTTTTCCATTTCTGCGAGCTAGACACGGAGCGGATTTTTTAATTCAATTTTAAAAACTCACGGGCAGACCTCGGTCTCAAACTCGGGAACCATGGCATGGTGGTCGTGCCGCTCAACCAAATGATCCAACTCGATCTCTACCCCTATGCACCTTTATGCATAAAAAATCTAGCTGACTGAAGAACTGAAGCCGACCGACCATATACAACGCAGAAGCTTCATTAACGTAATCCTGGAACAACAGTAAGTTGACGATGAATTGCAAAGAAAAATTATTTTTAGTGATAAAGCACACTTCTATCTCAAGCAGAATTCTCGGATGCGGGGAGCAGAAAATCCGCATCCGATTTAACACTTTTGGACTTCTTTCTCTTGGGATTTTTTTAAGGTACGATATATGTGAACCATCCTGAGACGATTCAACAACTCAAGGAAAAAATCGAAAGCCACATTCGTGAAATCAGACCACCTTTACATTTGCCATAAATTATGTGTACGTACAAACTAGAAATCAACAACCTGGGAGAGGAACTCCGGTCCGGTCCGGTTTTTTAGATTGCAAGAAAATTCTTGAAACTGATATAAATGATTTAAAAACCTATTTAAGTATAAAAAAAAAGGCAGGCAGCCTGATTAGATTTTCTCTCTCTCTTTCGTTCACGAAACCCCTAGTTAGGCATAATCGGGAGAACTTCCCTCTATTCGAGACAACAACGTTTCAAACAAATGTTGCTTGGTTTCAAGGGGGCCAAACAATGGTGACCTTGCGGTTGACCTTCAAACCATTTTTCAAAGTCCCCTTGGCTCTCACATTTGGTGAAAGCATTTTTAAGAAAAATTGTTTCTACAAAAGATACGTATTTTTTCACGTAGAATACGAATATGCAATAATAAATACTGGTTTCCATTTAAAAAATTAAAGTTGACCTTGAAAAATGGTTTGAAGGTCAACTGCAAGGTCTCCATTGTTTGGCCCCTTTGAAACCAAGCAACTTTTGTTTGTAACGTTTTTCTCAATTTCGCTTACTTTTCGAGATATTTGACTGCGTTGATTAAAATGACTCACCCTGTATATATGCTCTTTCTTCTTATTCCCCTCGCCCCGAACAAGTTAACAAAGGCTCCTCTTTGCAATTGGGGATAAATAGCAAATACCTGCAGTGTTTCTACCGAATACGATTCAATCGATCGCAAATATAGAAAATTTAGAATTGAACGAGATTAAAAAGAGATATTAAACTTGCGTGAGTTGCTAGCCATTCCATTCAATTCTTAATTTCCTATATTTACGATCGATGCTAATATACCCCATAAAAACTGAAACAATTAAAAAAATTGTCCACTATAAATAAAATGATAAAAACTACAATCTCGTTCACTCTCGTCATCTCATTCTCGTAATCGCACTGTTACCAATGATATTTGGTGGTGCCGGTCTCGTGCTGGTAGCGAGAACTATCTCGAGTATTGTGAAGACCTGGAATTAAGCAATCGATACATCACAATACTACATTATTTTTGTTAGACCTATTCTTGAGTACGTTTGCCAGGACTGATCACATTAATCGCATTGAGGCTGCTCAACGTAGATTCGTTCGATTTGTATTCGTGAGCTTCCTTGGATTGATCCTTTTTACCTGGCTCCTTACACTGACAGACTCAAACCTATGATTGCGATGTGACAATTCCAGAAATGTTGCAATTACTTATGCCCCTGAGAGATTACTCCATTATGGAGTCATTTCAAACGTCATCGGCTTTAATATTTTCTTATATAATTGTCAACTGTACAATATTTTTCCTTATTCTTTTTATAAATTGGAGCATGATCAACCCGGAGAACTCCATTTGATTTAATTTAAACACGACGAATAAAATACACGCAATCTTCAATTAGTTTTCATATGAAGGTCCTTACTTCCTCTAGTTTATAAGTCAGTTCGATATATCGATATTTCCGATACAATATTATCTAATCGACATTTGGATTAAATAATATTTTATATATAAAATTGTTACATTGAATTTCGTTTGCCTGTTCTGATAACCTAAATTCAAAATAGGTCACATCCAGAAGAGTAACAAATAACCTCTTTTTTCCTCCAACAATGCGCGATAACCTAAAAATGGCGTTGGCCAAATAATTCGCCACAACAAGTAGAGCAGCAGTTATCTAATGGTTCATTATTCATTTTATTCTCTTTCGCGCAAATGAACAATTCCACCATAGATTAATTAACGCCAGACTACAAAATTACTGCTCTTTTAGCTGGAGAAGCAAAAACTCGGAATTCCCCAGAGGATATCCTGGAGTATGTGAAATATAGTCCTTTCAATAGCTGTTCCGCTCACATTTCACAACAATATTTATGAGTTTTATTGTGAAAGTTTTCAATGTAGCCAGGAGCATTAGGTCCGCCAAAGTACCAGGAAATGTTAAAAGGAATTTGCACCTCTACGTAAATAGGAGTGAATGGAAGTGAAAATAAAAGTTAAAAACTTTCACTCAATGTGAGAGTCATTAATTCAATTGTCAGGATTATAAAGGAAATATAGTTAAGTTAAAAATTTACCTTCTGCTCGTGTTGAGAAATAGAATACGCTGGAGAGCTTATTCCAGTCGTGATCGTTGCGGGCCTGGACTCGAGCTTCGTAATTGGTGGCAGGTGTTAAGTTTCTAATTAGATACGACATCCTATGCCGAATATTGTGGTTGCGGTTTATACCTGTACGATATTATTATGGAGGATTAAGAATACTGTTTCTATCTTGTTAAAATGTCCTTACCATTTGGATCTCTGTATCCTGTGCCGCCTCCACCCAGAGCTCCTCCATTATTGTTATATCCTCCGTATGGATGAGTATATCCCATTCCCATATCCTGTTCATTGAACGTTGGATGTTCTCCAGATATGACGATGTTTTTCCATTTTTCATGCTCTTGGTGGATACCCGGACCAGATCCAATTATTCCGTTGCTTGAGCTTCCAGAAGATAAGTATCCTCCTGAGGTTCCACTACCGGTTACTCCATGTGAACTGCTTCCCATATACCCTAGTCCGGCGTAGTAATGTGGCCCAATGTGATTATCCAATTTTTCATGGTGGCTGTGACTTCTTGGACTTATTTCTTTACGGTAGAATAAACGATACTCTCGAATGGGTGAGTAGCTCTGGACCGTCCATGAAATATTATACTGATCTCGGTAGTTGCTCAGTGGGGGCTGTAATGAAAGAAGAAAAATGAACAGGTGAAAAATTAGCTGTGAACTTGAGAGAGTAGAACTCCTATTACCAACAATGTTTTTATAATAATGAATTTGCATAGAAAGTGGCTCTTTATTATATTATGGCCAGGAAATGTAGCGCTCTCATAAACACACATTTGCAGTATTTCGGTGGTAGAATGTTGCTACGTTTAGTAAAAATGCGATTTTTATCATTTTCCTTTAAGGATTACTTTAATGAATTCGCAAACGTTTCTTTTTATATCATTCCAGTGAAGCAAATGTATCTTGATTAGTATATCAGACAATTCAGCGTCTTTCCTTTCGTATTTGGAACAGTTTTTGTTAGACTTATCTCGAACCCGTCTGGCTATTTCTCTAATTCTGTATGGCACGTTTCTTCCCTTTTTATCGATGCGATAAGGAAGTGTTTTTGGTTAGTTTTCCGAAAAACCTTTATTCGAGCCATTTATCAAATTCCTTGGAACAGAAGAAAGAAATGTGCTGGTACATCAAACTTTGTCTTTTAGAAGTGATGAAAGCCTAAGACAGTTCTTTTTCGGAAAATCGGTAAATAGGGGTTGGCAGAAGTGTTTACTTCAGTTTCTCTGTAAATAGTAATTACATGAAAGGGTTTCACATCCAAAATACAAAAGTTAATATTTGTGATTTCCGGAATTAAATTAAGTACAATACTGTAAAAGTAACAAGAGTCCATTTTAAACCTTTTATAGGGAGGGTAATATCGCCTAAGTTTATGTGTTAACAGTATGTGTTAGCATATATCTATATACAGCATTTTTAAGCGAACATATTCGGGTGCAAACTTAGTGACTTTGAGCTAAATATGGAAATCTTAAAGCTATTAGGCTGTGACAAAAACAAAAGAAGAGGCAGACAACAAACTCCAACCAACACTTAAACAACCACTTAAGAAATTTCTCGCGCTTTAAAGCTCAACCGCGGAAGGCTTATCACGAAATGTATTGTGTATTCATTAAAGAATATTCAATTACACTACCCATTACGTATGCAGTACTGAACGCATTAATTTGTACACACTATGTCCTCAGGTGTAACACATTACTTGTATTGCATTAAAAATTTATAATGAATTGATTACACATTTAGACACTTGTAATGCATTAAAAATACATTTGCAATAAATGTTCATATTAAGTTTCCTTTTAAATTTAACCTAACGTTTGTAATATATAAAAGAAAGCGCCATAGACTGTTACATTACATTTTCCGAGAACGGTCTCCTGCCGTTTAACTTTCATAGCCACAGTTATGTGATTTGTAAAAACACAACAGTTATTGTGAGCGTATATGTCTGTTCTTGCAAGCCACATGTGAATATCGGCAACTGACATCCATTTCAACTACATTACCTGTAATACCCGGAATGGATGTGTCGGCAGCTGAAATGTATTTTCAATGCATTACATGTAATGAAACTTAAATGGATCTGGTGTTTCGACAACTGAACTGGATTTCTAATGCATTTCCTGTAATATAACTGAAATGGATGTGATGTATATTTAGTTACACGCACTGGCAACTTACATGGAACGTATGTACGTAGTTTGTTAAAAGGGGCATTGCAAGTCGTTGCCGGTGGGGTTCGAACCTGAGATACTAATACCAACAAAATATAACTTAATTTAGTGACGATTGTTCTTGCATCAAGTAATTTATATATTTTTTTCTTTATTTTTTAACTCTTCTTGATGATGTTAAGACCTCTTAAAAATCTATGCATAACTCCACGGTGCTTTTGTTTAAGTGGTCGGCTAAGTTTAATAACATGTAACACTTGCGAGCACGGCCTGTACAAATTAATGTATTCAGTACTGCATACGTAATAGGTATTGTAATGTTACTGTAATGTATACGACATTTGATAAAAATTGAATGGAATTTTTGAATTTTGCGGGCTATCAAATGCAACTAAAAGTTTTTGTTGTTGGGTTGGTATACTTGTCACTGCCGTGGGAATTCGTAGCCATATTGGTTGTTGAAAAGTTTACACGTGTTTTGGTGTGCTCGGTGTATTGAAAATGTTGAATGCTGCTTTTGGCCGAGCTTTTTATGAATAAATAAGTGGTACAAACATTTCCAAGATGATCGTGAATACTTTGAAGATGATGAGCGCCTGGATGCCCCAGCACATAAACAACCGATGACAACATCGAAAAGGTGAAGAATTTGATTATCGGCAATCGCCGAATCACTATCGTATAATTCGACTCTTCAAACTCGACATGCCCGAATATATTAGGCATGATGGTTACTCGTGATTTATTATAAAGTTCTGTATCTCTTTTTTGACTAAATTTCTACGCAAGCTTTTTCACCTATCGCGTACTCAACAGGAAACTGCATGGAAACTTCTGTTAAGTCAATACCTACGCAACGTATGCGATCCCTCTAACTATAGACCAATTGGAGTAGTTGAATCATCGATGACTTACTAAATATATGAACAACAACTTTTTTGTAAGGCCGTTAAATCTGTGTAATAATAGAAGGGGTTACATCTGGTCAGTTCTCAATACATATATGATGGCGTTCCACAGGGGTCAGTTGTTTCTCCAATTTTATTTCTTCTTTTTATATATAATTTTTATCTCTTACTTTCAATCCATAGTTTCATTGATTATAGCACCCTTTAGATCTCGTACTATTTTAATTGGAATTTTCGTGTATATGTCCCTTAAAAACATGTACTACATGCCTCGACCCATTTGGTCGACTTAGTTAATATACACAATTCGGATTTTTTTAACATATTGGGCAGCATTAACTCTCCAAAGCATCGACGGAATGACCGTGCAGGCAGAGGTTAGAACCAGTCACATCAATTTATAAACCTAGCTAGTTATTTTAGCTCTATGACTGCAACCTCTCCTGATTCGAAGGAGAAGTATTTATTTGCCCAATGTATTATACCTTTTTCCAGCTAATTCACATAACAAATACTGAACGCCCTCGACCTCTTCTTCAACCAAGGAAAACGCACGTGTGCCGCGTGCGATCGGCGTGCTCACCTGAGAGACAGTTGAGTCATTGGCCAGCTGAATGTCCATTTATTTTTTAATGTATTCCACAGGCCTTCCTACCGATCTGCCTGCTAGGGAAGCATTAGTATATGGCCCAGAGTTTATTACGACACATCTGAACCAGACGTGATCTAATCGCCGCCAGATTGTCAACATAGATTTTATTTGATCACCCTCTGGCAGGTTAGAAAGCGCTAACAGCTGAATAGCTGCGTTATTTATGGCCAAGCTTTCAGCTTGAAATACAAGAGAATAAGCTCGGTAGCCGATACGACTTCTATGTGTTATGACGTTCTGTAGAGTTCTGGAGAATTTCCAACAGTTTGACTTTTTCCGCATTAATGCACGTTTTGCCGCTATTGGCATAATGTGCAGAGCCCCTGTAATGCCTAAGTAGGCAGTTTTTTGTATTTCCGTCAGTTTTTTAATGTGCGCCTTTTGATAGAGAGGTTCGCCAGACTAGAATGCCTTTAATAAGTTTGCTATGGAGGTGTACAATTCTACATCCAGTGTACATATAATCCGTTCTGCTACATTCAAGTCACGGTTAAGCTTTGAGTATAGTATAAGTCCTAGTTACTTAGCCTGAGCTTTAAGTTCGAGGGTAGTATCGCACAGTTTAGGGAGAGTAACCCTTTCAATTTATCTCTTTCAAGTGCAAAGGACTAGTTCGGTCTCTGAGAGGTTGACAGGTGGACCACAAACTGCAAACTTACGCGAGACAATAACAACCAAGTAGTCAGATATGCTACCCACCTTCATTCTAGAGATGCAAGAATAGCGTTGACAACATTGGACTAGAGCATCGAAGACCTCAACTCACCTTGTCGAGTTTACCTTTCTTTCATATCTAGCCGCTTTAGTATATCCCAGGCTAGACTTAATCTGTCGACTTTTCAGCATTAAGCCGATCCACTTGTACATAGATATGCGGCTCAAAATTCAGTTTCCAATAACTTTCCTTTCTCTTAGGCCTGTTAGGACTGGCTTCTAGGAGCCTTCTGTAGTCTTACCACGATGGCGTACATGAAGAGGCCTTTCGAAGGTCTCCAAAGGAATTGATGTTAGGCTGATCGGACTAAAGTCCTTGGAGTCTGGAGGGCCGCTTTTACCAACTTTGAGAATGAAGATGACTTTGATCAATCTCCATGCAAGAGCAACATACACGTAATACAGAGTCCTATTATACAATAGACCTTACAGGTCTCATGTCCGGGGCATCTTTATATTCTTTCTCCGTCTCCAGGATCTCCTCACTAAAGGTTCCATCAGTCCTCCTTGGAGCACTGGGATCTTTTGATGAGTCTATGGCAAGGGAGATTGGTCGATGAAAGATAGGGCGTGGGAGTAAGAATATGCGAAAAAACGCAGCGGTCACCAATCCTCCTCTATCTTTTCGTCCCCCCCCCCCCCATTATCAGAAACTTCAGATTGTATGGAACCGCTGCCAAGCTCAGCAAGAAGTTGAAGAACTACCTCGAACTTATGGGCCCTTTTGAAAAGGAACTCCCCAAAATTTTGCCTCCCGGGCCCGTATTTTGGAATCGAACCTCTCACATTCACAATATACGCTCGATACTTTGGGCGTGTGCTCATGTTTGGTGATGCAAAAATTGGAGAATATATATGTCACATACATCGTTATGTATCTCACATACTTACCCGTGCTCAGTTCATAGAAATTGAGCGATTGGCTGACTTTTGGTGCTCAAAACCTCAGATACCCGTACGCTTTCCAATAGTCTGATTTAATTGCTGTACCTTTTATTACCTCCAGGACCGTACAGGTTTTCTGCGAAAACAAGAAATATGCGCCGGCTACTTTGCTCATACTCTCCGAAAACCCATTGAGAGGACACCCTTGTGGTATTTTGTGCATCCAAATTTTGATTCGTCGACTCCGACGACGATACCCTCACCGCCGTGGGGGGTTGAATTCCAAGCAGAATACCAAAATGTGACTGACCTCACGCAAGAAAAGATATAAGGTGACAACGGTCCTAGCAGTCATGTGGAGCTGGGCCTTAAGAAACTCGTGTCGGGGATCAGCAAAAAAAAATATATCCCACAAATAATCTTAACCTTGTTCCTATTTTAAGACTTTGTTGGAAGCGGCATTGAATTTTGATGCCCTTTTTTTTGGCCTGCGATATTGTCGTTGTCGGTTAACAACCAAACATGAAGTCCGACCTATTTAGGGAAACGCCAAAACTAGTAAGAGGCTGTAACCGTCCCAATTTTTTGCATATTTTTACTCCCCCGCCCTATCCTTCATCGGCCACCTACTTTCCTTCCGCCACCACATAACATAAATCAGAAACTAATGCGACATTTTCTAGCCAACATTGCCATTAACCATTTTGTTACAAAGTAAGATAATACGCGGATTACCACTAAAGTTATTAAAATTATAAATTCAAAGGTTTAACACAATGCTCACACTAGACAACTAGAAAACATTTTTAACATCACTTACTTTTGCTGTTCCATGTGGAATTAAATCGACTAATGGTAATAAGTTGGGCTTAGTGGAATAAAAATTTAAAATAGCATAAAGTGAATGGTTGCAGGACCAACTTCAAAACAACCCAGTAAGATTCGATTGAATCTTTCATTTAAAAATTAAGGAAACCCTTCCTCATAAAAGCAACAAAAGTCAAAACTTTTCGACGAAACCACCCCTTAAGGTATTCGGAAGAAAAGAAGGAAAAATTGTTTTCCTTTGATCAATTTCCTTTTACTGACGTAACGATTGAAAGGGCATCCCAGCGGATTTCAAATTAAATTGAAACGAAACTTCTAAAAGTTCTTTATCGACGAGTGATTCAACTTCAGGTCTTTAGTAAAGGTAATGAAGGTGATTGGCTCTTTACCGAGAACGAGCATCAAAAGTGTATTAATTTTTGAAAAGGTAACCGATACGGGCTAATGCAATACGAAACCAGAATCCCGATGTTATTTGTAACTAATTTCGCTTTTCTTTTTATTTAAGACGTGCCCATCCAGTTTATCCCTTTATTCGGTTTACATCATAGCTGTCTTGGCTGTTTTAGAATTTGTGGTAGAAAAAGAAATGAAAGGATTTTGTAGATATCCTCAGTTTTCATTGACCTAAATCATTTCAGACTTGTAAGGGGGATCAAAATTGCAAAAGGTAAACAAGTTACCTGTACAAAAGGGAATGAATCCATAACGTGGACTCCTAATGCTCCTATAAAATATCGAACATAAAGGAGATAAGGGAAAAATCTTGTTTGATGTGCAAATCGTTCGGTAAAAGGAGCATCAAACGTCAAAGCCTAACTAAATGTTCCCGTTCCCATGTGTATTAAGCTAATGCCTTTGGATGGGAGCTGCCAGTATGTGTGGTAGTTGGACATTTTTAGCATGTAGAGCCCGTGTATCAGGATCGAAAATCCAAAAGATATCGTGACGTTCTCCACCATAAATAAACGGGCTCAAAGGATATTGATGACACCCTTCTGGCGATTATCCATTCTCATGTTTCTCGTCTCTTCCAGCATCAAACGGTGTTTACTCATCCGGGACTATCCCAATTTTTATCCTACTGGCTCACTACACATATCGAATCCTGCCACTACATAAAATTGCAACTTTATGTTCAAGACATTGGTTAAACCAAATGTACGATATACCAGTACTTCTGCCGGTTTTGTTCTATTGAGTTTCGGCTCGGCTTTTCATTCCAAATGGATTGGCTGGGTGTACCGTGATTCCTACGGGAAAAAAACGTACATATATCGAACGAGAATGTCTGTTAAAGGACTCTACTTTTTTTGCTGGAGTTCGGAAGGAAATTATTTTTGTGGCAGAACATGTTTTATACATTTATTTCTCGAAAAAATGCCATTTCCTTGCAAAAGCAAAGCATAAATGTGCCATCAAAAGAATTTGCAAAAATAAATGGAGCAAAACTAAGAACAGAAGATTCTGCAATATTTCCACCACTTGAACTTGTTGCCAATGTGCATTTTCTGAATGTAGGAGTTTCGTTTCTTTTAAGAGAAGTGAGAATAAAACAAAAAGGACTTGAACCAAAATGTGCAGGTTTCTTTCAATAAGTGTTTCGCCAAGGAATTACCAAAAAAGCATACGGAAACTACAAAAAAAGTTTGAAAGATTTTTAAAAAGGACATTGCTTTAACATTTCAGGGATCTTTCCAACTTTGTAGAACAGAAAATAATGTGCTTTCGTAAGTGCTAATACATGAAAAAATTTACCAAAACCTTTTAGGGTCAATGTAATGGAAAGCTGAAAATATTTGTAGGAAGCGCAATTCGTTTTTAGGATCTCTTTGGGAAAAGCAACCTTTATAACCATCTGTGTGCCATAGCCTCGCTGTTCCTTCATTTTATTAACATTTTGAATTAAATTTCACATCCGATTCTCTCTCTTGTTCTTTTATTTCATTGTGGAGCATAGGACGTCTACTAAACGGATTCTCTACCCGGTTCGGTTCTGCGCTAACGCCTTCAACTCCTTCCTTCAACTCTACATGTGTTGCGCGGTCGTCCAATCCGGGCTCTTTTGTTTTGGTTCCGTGAGGGTTCCACTCTTGTTGAGTGATGTTAGTTGTTAGTACGTGAACTATCCATTGTCACTGTCGTCTTCCAACACCGATGTCCTTTACTTTTTGGCCTATGAGCCAGATCTCATTGGGTTATTGGTTGCCAATGCTGCGCCAGAGATACCAGTTGAAAAAGGCTTGTTGACCAGTCGTACAACAGAAAATATTTTACGTTCGATTTAAAGATCCGGAGTTTTATGCATTTTTAAATGCATCTCAAGCCTTGTTGATTCTCATAAGTGGCTTTAGCTGCATTGATCTTAAGCCCTGGTGTGCGACCTTCTGTGTTCAGAGTTTCGGACATGGGGCTACATTACTCTATATGTTCGGTGAACTTAAGACTATTCAGCTTGCTAAGCAAAAATGGAGCAATTTGACAACCTGCGGTATGTCAAGGCAGCTGTGGATAGCTTGGGACATTAAGAAAAGGCTTTCCTTCTAAAGAGAAGCCGCACCGATATCCGAAATATTGTGGCCGTCATTACTGGCCACTGTTTCTTCGGAAGACACACAGGGAACGCTTACGCATCCCCATTCACGACTTTTTAGAAGTTGTATGGACGAAGAAGAAATGGAAAGCGCTCAGCATTTACTATGCCATTGCCCGGGCCGGGCCAGGAGAAGGTACAAAGCGTTAGACGCGTACTTCCTCAGTGGACTGGGCGAGGTTGCGAACATAGGGCTAAAGCTGTTTTTCCGGTTTACATATTAAAAGTTATGGCTGGTTCTAAATTTACCCTATACTGACGTTAGGTCAGACCGAAATAAGTGAAATTGGTCTGTAGTTAGAATGATCGCAAGCCTCTCTTTTGTTTAGGTATCGGTTGAACCTGGTCAGGTTAACACAAAGTATAGATGCAGTATTTAAGTGCCAGAGCCGAGAAACCTTCGGTTCCAGTAGTTTCGAGTACGCCGAGTTTGGAGAGTTATTTAAAAATATTCCGTGTTCGAAAGAGTAACGGATTTTACCTAGTGCATTGTGTTGGAGATGGAAGATGCTGCAATAAAGATAAAGAAAGCTGAAAAGCATTGCAGCAATAGATAATATGAAACCTTTCCTGTACCTTTATTGTGACGACGAGACGAGTGAAGATGACAACGCTGATAAAGTATTCGATTGCCACGTAACCAGCATGTAACCATGCAACCCTAAATGCGGTGAGAAAATTATGTGCAATCACACACACACACAAAATATTTGGTGGCAAAAGAAAACAAAACATAATTGAAGAATACACACACTTATTAGTACTAGATTATTATACTAAAGTCGAACGTTCTGTCTGTAGTTCCCGTAACCCATTGTCGTGTATGAGCCAGGTGAAGAACTTCACCGTCGCTACCTGTGGAGAACATCACGATGGAAGGGAAACACGTTATCTCTTATTAGACTGAGGACGACCTAAACGTTGATGGACATTAGATAAATAGTATTCCATAAAAGATAAGTACAACACGTGTGCTAACCCGAAAATGAATATTAGACAGGTGCTTGCTACCACCACAGATTAGCATTAATCGAAGTGAATATTGACATGAGGGAAATATTGATACAATTTTAAAAAACTGAGAGCTTTGTTGACGTTGAGGTTGTGTGACTTTCATTTGGACTATTCAGATTGTAGTATCGCGTGTTAATCTAAAATAGTGAAAATATTTCTTAATAATATCTTTTCAATAATAATTCACGTTTCTTGTTTTGATTTAAATTATTTGCAAAAAAATAATTTAGTGTGTTTGACACCATGTCAATGTTAACAGAAAAACAAAAATTGACGAGAAATTCCCGAAAGTACAAATGTTTCAAGAAGTAAGCTGGTAAGCTGTCCTGACAAATATAGAGGAAGAAGTTTGCTTTTAAAATTAGCCGAATAAGGCTTTGTCTTATATAGAACAAAACTACGGCTATGGGCTTCCTGGACTAGACTGGTGTCGTAAGTTTGAAAAGCGGTGTGAGATAGTTTTAAGCAAAAGGTTGGTCCAAAACTTCTAAAAAACAAAAGACAAAACCGAAGCTACGTCAGCGGAAGTTATTAATGAATTTTTCAGGCACTTGAAGATAATATACAAAAAATTCGATTTAGCCAACAAACCACAAAATATATTTAGTTCTGATGAAACTGACTTTTAAACAGAAGATGGATCACAAAAAATATTTCGCCGAAAGGGTTTTAGAAACCCTCATAAATTAGTCAGAAATAATACCAAAATAACGTATATCGTTTTTGCTTGTTGTACCGCTACTGGAAATTATTTGCCCTTATTTGTAATCTAGGCTCATTACTGATGTACAGATTGTTGCCAAGAAGGCCGGAAGAGCACAGGATAGGTTAAGTTAGGGTAGAGCGGTGCTGCTGAAAACATCTTCAGCCTGCCCCATAGATTCATGGGTATGTGACTTTACTTAAGCTCCTGCTCTATAAAAATCCTGCTTCCTTAAGGAATCACAGTACGGCTTTCAGCTCTATACAATGCTGTTCGACAAGCCCTGAGAAGAAGAACTACCTAATAGCCTACTTCTTCTTGACGCCACTTTTGACACGCACTCGCAGAGCACATGCCGAACTGATTCGATTTTCTCCGGACCTCTACAGCCTTCTGGCATGGTTACCTATGGTCTAATCTCCCGTTAAAACCCATACTAGATTCCTGGTGTCGGCTCCGCTACTATTAAGGAGTACCTTAGTTCTCTTACTGTACTCGGTTTGTCTACCGATGACTAGCCTTTTTTTAGGCATCACTAATAATTATGGTAATGTCTCACTTAAGAGTGCTGATCGGAACTTTCACGTAGGTGATCGCGTCAGAGTAGTTCATTTCAGCACCTCTTTTCGCCAATGCATCCGCTCTCTTATTGCCGAAGATATTCCTGTGTCCGGGCACCCAGCATAGGTTCATAGGTTTACATCTGGAAATCATGTGTAGGCTGCTCTTGCACAATTGCACTGTCTTCGATTTTCCCACTTCCAGTGCCTAATTGTCAGTATATATGGAAATACAGTATATATGCGCACCAAAAGACAATGTGGTTTCCTTCAGTTTCGATGAACACACAGAAGCTGTTTTAACTCAAGCTGCGTGGAATACCGATTCTTGGACCACCTCAAAAAAAAAGGTACTT
Organism: Leptarthrus brevirostris; assembly: GCA_964036015.1. Lineage (NCBI taxonomy): Eukaryota > Metazoa > Arthropoda > Insecta > Diptera > Asilidae > Leptarthrus > Leptarthrus brevirostris. The sequence continues at coordinate 141,937,601 of OZ038372.1, forward strand.
GAGCTATCAATTTTATCTGTTTTGAGATCAGAGTCCGATAATTCTAAAAACAAAAAGGTTGCTAATATAAGTAAAACTAAAGGTAAAAGATCAAGAACGACGCAAGACAATGAAGAAAAAGCTTAAAAAGAAGCAACAAGGGGATGCATGTCGTTGTAATATTGATCAAGCAGTAATTTTGAAGTAGGTGACACGACAACCAGGACCTACGAGAATCTGAACCAACCAATCGGTTAACGAAAAAGGTACTCCAAAAATATTTTTTTTACTTATAGAGCTTCGAAAAAAAAACACTTGCAACAAAGATGTCTCAATCTATGTCAACGTTATCTTACTAGTCCAAAAATATGATTTCAACGACTTTCAAATTTATAGACGACAATCGAAGCCAGGTGTTAGACGACTCTAAAGTCCGCTAGACGAGAAAACCGAAAGCCTAATTTTGAATTACAGGTCACCCGACTTGTCATTATACCTAGACGAATGTTGGCGTCTAGAAGACGAAGTTTGATCTTCCATATTCTTAAAAAACTACTGGAGAATCTTTAAAGAGACAATTTTCACCAAACTTTAACACAAGATCTTTTCGTACTATGAAACATACAGACAGACGTGGCCCTCTCCCTTGCGAATTTCAGAATACTCCTCATAGTCCACCTAGAGGCCTCTTCGAGATTCTTGAAGAAGTACTTGTATAACAATTTGTGTCTTGCCTTAGCAAGCCCAGGGCAACGACACAGGAGATGTTCTATTGTTTCCTTTTTGTGGAATTGTCGACTCCGAAAACCTGATTTTGTGCTCATACACATCCGTGAGACAATGGTCAGTGTAGACTCCTACAAGAGTTCTGAATTAAGCCTTGGTAAGGCTGAGTAACCTCTGAGTTCTTTTACAATCATAGGTTTTCTACATAACCTTCGTGACACGTTTTGTCCTTTCCTATTTTTTCTGCGCACGGTCCTACAAGTCGTCACTGAGGTGTTTGAGATCTACATGTATTGAAGGAAGTATTTGAGCCTCCAATTCAGCCTTTTTCTTGCCGAGATCATCAGCTCTGTGGCCTGGTACCCAACAGAGTTGCACTTCTCTATTCGTGCTGAGGCTTTGCATGGCTCTGTAGCAGTTAAGCATCATTTTAGATTTAAAATCGTTGGACTCCAGAGATTTCAGAACTGCTTCTCTGTCCACGTTGATGTTCACCGAGGCGCCTATTGTCAGCATACTGTGCTCCATTTTAGCCACCTTATGTGCAGTTATAGCTTCGGCTTACGCTACACTCGCTGGAAAGTCTGTAGGATGATTAAACATTTAGCTCTTGGCAGTACACTGCTGCTCCTACCCCCGATGCAGTTTTAGAGCGATCTGTATATATATTAACGACATTTTGCAGGTTCCTCTGTTTTAGTCTCCTAGAACAGCCTGTCTGGCATTACTACTATAAACTTCCTATTGAAGTCTCTAATATGTCGTATGTAGTTAGTGTCCATACTGAGACATTCTCCCAGGCTGCTGTGGCTGTACCTCCACGTCTTGAGGAAGATATAAAGTCGCACTCTTTTTACAGCTTAACTGAAGTTTTGCATCTAACAGTAGGGATTCCCGTAAAAATATCAGACATTTTGAAATGATTTATACTTTGAAAATCTAAATTTTGTTTTATATACTAATGTGAACACACCTGTAGTTAGCAATTACGCCTTTCGTCATGAGGGTACCAGGCTCGAGTTCAAGTGCCGGCAACTCATCTGCTGAAAACAGATTACAATAGAAAAAGGCCATTTGGGGTAACAGAGTAATATCGGTGGTTCAGAATCTAACCGATCGGATAAGGTCTCTTTCCCACTCCATTCCCGGAAAGGGCTTACGTGAACTAGGGAGAATTGGAGATGTAAATCTTATTAAACGCAGTCATAAACTACATCCATTGAAACAGGGGTAGAACGGCTGGAATCGGATGTGAATACGCAAGGGCAGATGCACTCTTTTTTGATGCTGGAAATGTACGATATGGATCAATATGCGATATACGAGTGTGGATCAATAATTTGTGTCCGAAGACAGGTAAGGAGGAAACTACTGGCACCTTTCAAGTGAAACCATACAAAATTCTAGATGCAAAATTGAAATATTTCATAAGTTAGAAGTGAGAAAGCTGTCAGCCCAATGGGTGCCGCGATTGATCACAGTGAACAGAAAGTTGAAACGGATACCAATTTCGAAGCGTGTTTGAACTTTTGTAAGCGAAACGTATAGATGCTCTGGCGTGGAATCGTCACCGTCGATGAAACCTGGTTCAAGTATTATACGCCGAAGAATAAGAAACAGTCAAAACAGTGGAATTATCCAGGCGAATCCTTTCTTAATAAAGCGCAGTCGATGCCAAAAAAGGGAAACGCAAGTGAACCCTTAACTACACACCAATCGCACAATCACCATCTTATTAACGATTGCCAGTACGGTTTCTGCGACGGCCGGTCAGCTGGAAACTTACCACCTAACAACCTTACCATTCTAACAAAGCGTTAGAATCATTGTCTCTAAGATTTTGGAGAATCCGATATCGTCGCTTTTAATATTTTAAAAGCTTATGATATAGTCTGGCATGCTGCCCTTTTAGCCAAACTTCAAGCGTTTGGAATGCACCCTCAATATTTAAAATGCATAGACAGTTTTTCGCCGGTCAATCTGTCTAAAATTAGACGGAGTTTCATCTGAACCTAATGTTATAAATGCTGGTGTACCCCAGGGGTCAGTTTTTTCACCAACTTTCTTTTTTTATTAATAACTTTTAACCTTTGTTCAAATATACCAAAATGTACGACAATCACTTAATCCGAGTGAATTTTTCATAAAATCTCAAATAAAACTGTTCACAAATTCAGCAGAAACGAAATATTAAAGTTTCTACATACGATTGGCGTTTCTGCCATTTTGTTAACAAGGGTGCAAACACAGAAATACACGGAAAGTACACGGAAATTACACGGAAAGTATACGGAAAGTACACGGAAATAACACGGAAGTACACGGAAAGTTCACGGAAAGTACACGGAAGTACACGGAAAGTACAAGTACACGTTGCGTCAAATTTTTGTTGGACTTTCTGGGAGGAAGAGGTGTATTAATCAGGCATTTAGTTGCTTAATTAACGGGAGGGCTGCTGCCCGCGTGAAGTGACTATTTGCACTTATCGTGTACTTACGTGTAGTTCCGTGTAGTCCGCGAAATTTGTACTTGTACTTTCAATGTACTTCCGTGTACTTTCCGTGTATTTCCGTGTACTTCCGTGTACACGGAAATTACATGGCAATTTGAGGGTGGTAAATAGACACTGCCTTACTTTTAGTGGTTGCACGGGATCATGAAGGAAGGGGAGTCAAGGGGAAGTCATAGATATGCATGTGACTACAGATTGTATATGAGGAAAGTTGTGACAATCTCTCGAGACGCAACTTGAAAAAGTGAAATGCAACTGTTTGCAGTTAATATTTTAAGAACTAGAGGCACTATATCTTACATAATTTCGGATAGGTTCTGCTTTTTGACGTCACATACTCTATGTTAATTTACTGGCATTCAGTTGTTCTACCGCGCACGAGTATCACATTTGTGTTGGATTCTAACTACGGTTTGGTTAAGAAAAATTGGGGGTCTCCTTTAAGTTGTAAAATTAATTCACAGTGGCAGAGCGACATGACATTTATCTATGTATCCTAAATTATCTCTTTCGGACTTTTTTGTGCAGCCATTATAATGAAAACCAGGTTGTCACTACTTTTCTTATATGCATTTTTTAACTACTATATATAACCTTGATCTTTAAAATTCAACGCAATCCCTGTAAGTGTTGATTTGTAAGGTCATAACAACCAAAAATAATACATTTAAGTTCAGTAAAAATGTAATAGTTTCTAAGATTTTAGCACTTTTTCGAAATTGGTGAATATTGTTACCTTAGGTTAGTGTTTCGTATGCCATAGCTACAAATGTAGGTTTCTGGTACAAAAAAAAAATAGTAAAAATTCCAGTCCCAGGCTATTGAACTGCACCAAGAATTTTTCAAAACCGGTTACAGTTTTTTTTCCAAGAAATTGTTTTCCAGCTTTTATGGTCCCACCCATTTCTATTACCTTTTAAGTTAGAAAAAAAATGAATGTTAGTGAGGCTGGTTCGTTATATTGAAATAATGACCATTTGGTGTAGTATTTAAACTGGTATCAACTTACCGCTTTAACTTTTAGAAAAAAGTGAGAGCACATTTACTGCAATGCCAAATAAGCTCATTTTTAAATTATTAAATTAACATTTTTGTGCGACTCACAGTTACCGATATACGAGTGAATTTGGACCCCACATTCATCGGACGCGTCAGTACGGATGATGAGACTTGGGTCTATGAATATGATATGAAAACCAGGCAGCAATCATCGGAATGGCGCTTGCCAAACGAGCCGAAACCCAAAAAACTGAGACAAAGTCGGTCCAAAATTAAGGTCCTTCTCACTGTTTTTTCGATATTCGAGGAATTGTTAACTCGGAATCCCTTCCGGGGCGTCAAACAGTGAATAAACATTGTTTATTAAACAATATTACTTGAGTGTTATGAGGCGTTTGAGAGAGATCATTCGTAAAAAAGACCGGATCTTGGGAAGAAAAATTCATGGATGTTGCACCATGACAACGCACCGTCTCACAAAGCCATCATTGTGACCGAATTTTTTAACAAAAACGCCGCGAATATCATCGAACAACCACCGTATTCACTAGATTTGGCTCCGTGTGACTTTTTCCTGTTCCCGAAGCTTAAATTGCCGCTTCGAGGAACCCGTTTTAACACGATTGAAGACATCAAGACGAATTCGCTGAAGGAACTCAAGGCAATCCCGGAAAATGACTTCAAAAAGTGTATGGATGAGTGGATTGTTCGTTGGAAGAAGTGTATCGCTTCAAATGGAGCCTATTTTGAAGGAGACTTAATTAGCATCATTAGCATTTGCATTAAGCATTTGCATTAATGACGTCGAAGGGATATATTTCGTAGCTTCGAATAGCCATAACTTAGCGAAAAAAAATCGTAATTGATCACTTGAACTCTTAAATTAAAGGGTAAGAGTGTTACTAAATGATGTAACTGGAGAGACAGACTACAAAAATTCGTTGCACCCTGTACATAACCTCAAAAGTAGGAAAAAACGCCGTTTTTCGGGTACATAACCTCAAATATCTCAAAATCCTGAAGTGATGGACCAATTCTGACCCCGGATTCGGATTCTACGCAGTAAATTACTTCGGAAATGAACCTAAGCTTTCCAACAACTGACATGACCCGGGTATTTGCAGACCTGTGTATTTTGTGTTTTATTTGATCAGTCCCGAAACTTATTTGACAGAATGTACACTTGCGGTCATAAAAACCGCACCACCCAGATTTTTCTGATAATATTCATATTTACATATGGGTGTTATATGTGATAAGAACTTTCTGCGAGGGTGTAAAAGCAGTGCATTCTTCAAATACAAGCAATTGAACCGGGACGAAAAAGTGAAAATAATGACTTTGGCAGATGAAGGTCTGTCCTATCGTCAAATTGCAGCTAGAATAGGGTGTTGCCATTCAACGGTTGTGCGGTTTATGAAGAAAAAGGAGAATTTGGACCTGCTGGAAAGGGCGAAAGGATCTGGACGTAAGCGAAAAACAAGCTCAAGGACGGACAGCTTATTGCAGAGGATAAGCAAGAAGGATCGCTTTAAAAGCGCTGTCCGTATAAGGGCAGAGCTGAATAAATGCCATCAAGTCAACCTAAGCGCCGAAACGATACGAAGGAGGCTGCGAGGGATTGGTTTATATCGGAGACGATCAGCGAAAAAGCCGCTACTAACAAAGAAAATGAAGGTCTGACGTGGGCTAAAAAGTACCAAAATTGGACGCAGGAGGATTGGCGACGTGTCATTTGGTCAGACATTTAGCTTATTGTGTGCCGACAATTTACCGTATGTGCGACGCTCAGCAGGTGAAAGGTTTAAGGACGAGTGCATAGTAAAAACGGTGAAGTTTCCCCAAAGCCAAATGGTCTGGGGATGTTTCTCCTATTACCCCCTGGGTTCTTTGAACTTTGTTAACGGGACAATGAATGCTCAAAAGTATGGGCAAGTTATGAAGGAGTTTTTGGTACCAGCCATTGAAGAGCTCTTGTCGTATACTGATGAGGTCATTTTCCAAGATGACTCTGCACCTTGTCACCGTGCAAAATCGGTAAGTAAAGTGTGGAAAATGGACTTTCAAAAGTCTACTTTATTAAAAATAAATTGAAAAAAATTATTGCTTCTCTGTTTTTGTTCAGCTTCATGATACATTTTCTGACCTTGGAATTCAGCGACTAGACTGGCCAGGGAATTCACCCGACCTCAATCCCATTGAGCATGAAAGTCCTAGATCAATTATGGAACAACGAAATTTCAAATGAAATTATTGAAATTTTGGTTGACTCCATGCCTTCTAGGATCGCAGCGGTTATTGCGGCCAAAGGGGAGACAACGCAGTACTGACGATTAGATTTAAGAAGTAAAATATCTCAAAATTATGTACTAGATAATAATATAGCCATATCTTTAAGTTTTTTAATTCAGTAAGTAAATGATAACTAATTTTTCGATTTTTTTGATTAATTTTGTTTTTAAAATCCATGTGCTCCCAAAAAAACCCAGTAGCCAGATAAATTTTTGCGAAAGTACTTGTGAGTCAACAAGGAGTATGCAAAAAAGAAATCATGTTATTAGATTAACGATACCCTCTTTTATTTTTATTTATTTCGATAAATTTGAGGTGGTGCGGTTTTTTTGACCGCAAGTGTATGTATAGCCAAAAGCTATTTGTAATCCGAGTTGTGGTCCCGAAAACTGACAAATCAAAAAAATTTCTAAAATGTCATAGTCCCAAAAGTAAATTACCTTGAAAAATAAAACAAAATGTAAGAAGCTGACGTGTTCATTCCAAACACGGGTAAGGCTTGATCTACCCTCGTATAAGTTTTCATTTATAAGAGTTCAATTTTGTTTCTCTACACGGGAAAATCTTATAGAAGCATTCCGAGAATCTGGTATCCCTGGTTGGATATTAAAACAAAAAAAAAGAATTCAATGTGTCCGCCTTAGACATTTTTCGTTCTCGTCTTGTTTCCCTTGTTATTTCTGAAATTCTCGGTATCGTTAATAACAATGTTACAACCCCACCTTGATATGAAATTTTTGCGATATAAGAGATAATTGTTATGTTATTGTGCTACCTCAAACAACCAAAACGGCAATAATTTTCCCCGTAGATCTCCTCCACGTTGGTAATCCAAAACCTTTTACGCTTATCCTTGCCTGTATTCCCCAGATAACGAAGAATTTCCAGAATTTGAGTAAATAAATAATTTAATCTCAACGGAGTTAATGATGCGTGACGTGATAAATCTCTTAAGACCAAAGTTGAAGTAAGCTTATAACGCCGAAAACGAGTATTCTCTCACCTGCTGAAACTGACTAAGATTGTTGGTTTATTTAATTAAAGTTGTCGGGTTTGTTCGAAACATCTTTGTAATATAATTATCAACTTACCGAGTCGAAAACACACACTGTCGGGATTGCACTCAACGTCAAGGAAGCGCGATCCTTTCCCAGGTTATTGGATGCTTGGCACGTATAATTTCCCAAATCGTTGTTGGTTACGTTCCGTATAATTAGGCTGTACCTGTTTCCGCGGTTCTGTAAAAACAAATTGGAAAGTCTTTTTGGGTTAAAGGTATCTTATTGCTGATAGGAAAATTAGGACAACAGGACAAATAAGGGAAGAAATAAAAGGCAAAAACGTAAATACACTACGTCTGAAATAAAATCGTTTAAGGTTCAGGTAAATGAAACAGCTTGGAACGTTAAACTATGCAATTACCTGCTGGGAGTGCTGTTCCGTAGTTCCTAATTGAGTTGTATCCTTGTACCAAATGACATGGGGCAATGGCTCCGCATGTACTATGCATGTTAATTTAGCTTCAAACCCGACACCAGTGTGTACAAAAGGTTGCTCTATTTCAATCTCTGGGGAGTCTGTAAAACCAGGAGAATTTTTGTATATTCATTAGCCGTTTCGCAATATAATTTTAGTGAAGAAATCTTATTGAAAGGAAACGTAATTGAGAGATTAAAAAATTTTGTTCCTTGCCTGCAACAGAAGCAATTCTTCAGGGAACTGGGTTGTGCCTTGCATGGCAATTTTGAAGTCAGAAACAAACAGGTCGCTAGTTTACAAGAATCTAGAATTTCTTGTCATGCAACTTTCTGGTAATGTTTTATTTAATTAATTCAAGAAATAAGGTCAGTTGTTGGAAAATAATGACTTTTGTTTATGTACATAGTTAGTTCCTAGAAATTTTTTAATAAAATATGTAAACCTGTTGTTGTCTTATGGTTGAGAATAAGCCTTCTGCTTGCGAAAGGGGAACCGGGATCTAGTTTTGTGATATGCAGGTATTTCGTTTCAAATTTTATGGGTCGGTAGAGAAACACAATAGGGATTAGTTCTCGAGCTTTTTCAGTGCCTAAGTTAAAATGTGAAACTTATGCTTTGGACTAAGTATCCTAAATTTCAATGAAACCATTGCTTGAAACCAACTAGTTGGGGCTTACTTAACCAGCAAAAATGGTGGGATATCGAGCTCAATAGAAAAGCGGCAATTAAAATCTTTTTGAATAATAAGAGGACAGTCTATAAAAATTCCGTTCATTTTGAATTGTTAGCAGTTGGAAATTGTTGGCAAAATCAAAATGAAAGTTCGTCTTGTCATAGGGCTTCACGGCACTGAGATGATCTTGCTCTCGTTGTAACCGGCGAGCCAAAGGCCAATCTCGGTCCGACCTCGCTCTCGGTGAGAAAGCCAGAAAAGGGAATTTCGGTGGAAAAACGGGGAGCGAGGACAAGCGACATATCTGTGTATATATGCATTTTCTTCTTATTCCCCTCGCCCTGAACAAGGTAACAAAGGCTCTTCTATGCTATTTTGGATAAAACGCAAGTATCTGAAGAAGGAAATAATGTAAGCGGAAGCGAATACAGTAAATATATATCACTTATTTTCGCTGCCCGTTTTCCCACCGAAATTCCGCTTTTTACCGGGCCAAGATTGGCCCTTATCTCGCCGATATTGCGACAAGAGCAATATCGTCTTCACCTTGACGAGACCTGGACTGAGATATGCCAAAGTTTCGGACTTACCTCCGTGCCGTGAAGCCCTAATTTATGTCGTGGCTGTAATCACAGGTCATTGCCTTATACGCACAAGCAGAAAAAAGACTAGATGCGCCCCTTGTAGGAGTTTTCAGAATGAGGAAAAAGATGAACCTCTTCTGCAACTGTCAGCTCCTGCCGGAGGAAGAGCCGATAGTAGGACTTCCTCTTTATTTACCGATACACCCGAACTGGGGTCTGTTGACATTAGGGATTTAGTTCGTATTCGTGAGATGCCCCAATTAATTAAAGGTTCTATTTATGGGAACAGTTGTCGCACAATAGGCCATAATGGTCTGAGTGGGAGCTTGCTATTCTAACCTAACTCTTATACTTATAATGAGCATTGCAGGCTTAAATCGTGTCGGCGGCAAATTCCAAAGTAATTCGGGTCGTCTGAAGAGTTTGAAAAGATCACATTAGGAACTTTTATCGATATAAAACGTGGCTTTAGTAATGTAACAACCCACGCTATTGTAAAGGCTCTAAAAAAGACACAGGTGGAGAAATTCATCTGCAGTTGGGTAGCTACGATGCTAAGCATAGAACGATAACTCCGAGTGCAGCAAACTCAATAGAGTGGTTTATTTGTTCAAAACAGGTTCGTCAAAAACTGACTAATACAGGAGTATACAAAATTATAATTAAAACTAAAAATAAGAAGATAACTGCAGGGAAGCAGTCAACTCATATCGCCCGCATCAACCTAGGTGCTGCCTGAGCAAGCACTTCAAGCGGAGCCTAGAGAAGTCCATGTCGAATTCGACAAAATGTTGATTAAAGAGACGAGACATCGATGTGATGGGCTCGTGCATCCCATATAGAGTTCGATGACCTGGGATGTACAGGAAGTCTCGATTTCTTAAGGAGCGCTGCGGGATCGAGATATTAACGGCCTCCAGCAATTCAGGCGAGTTTATCGTTCCCTGCAATAAATCGAACAAAAATACTATTTTAGCAATATTACGCCTCTTCTCGAAGGAGTCGAGAGAAATGAGACACAGACGATCGGGGTAAGAGGGAAGAAGCAATGATTAATCCAGCGAAGTCCACGGAGAGCAAACCTAAGGAATCTGCGCTGCACAGCCTCGACGCGATTGACGTAAACGGCAAAGTAGGGGGACCACACAGGGCTGGCGTATTCCAGAAATGGCCTGACGAATGTGCAGTAGAGAAGTTTGGTTAAGTAGGGATCATCAAGCTCCTTAGACCATCTTTTGACAAAACCCAATATCGAACTAGCCCTAGCAACGATCGAGTCCACGTGGTCGTCGAAAGCAAGACGAGAGTTAAGGACCACGCCTAAGTCCTTAATCCTGTCAACCCTATCCAAGACAACACCATCGACAGTGTAGTCGAAGAGGAAAGGGGATCTTTTACGGGAAAAGGTCATAACGGTGCACTTTCCGGTGTTTAAAGGAAGGCGAGGTTGCGCGAACACCAGTCACAGAATGAAGCCAAGTCTGGGTTCAGAAGACTGCAGTCCGATTCACAGGCAACAGTACGAAAAATCTTAGCATCATCTGCGTAACACAGAATTTTGCTGTTAGACAGCAGGAGCGAAACATCATTAATGTATATGATAAACAGGAGCGGACCAAGGATACTACCCTGAGGCACCCCCGAGGTGGCACCCCCGAGGAGGCACACTACAAGATGGACTACTTTCATACCTACTGTGGTTCTCAGTCCTAAACGAGATACTTGTAAAGCTCGAAATAGTTGACGTAAAAGTGGCCGCGTATGCCGATGATGTCGTTATATTGTTATCAGGTAATTCCGAGCTGTAAATTACTGGGAACAACATAATGGGTTCAACCTTAACACGAGTAAAGCTAAACTCTACAAGACGCAGAAGTGCGACCGTAGAACGCTGGGGGAGAGTCTCACCACTCTCACCAACTAATTACTAACGATTAGTAACTTCAAGATGAAGTTCAGGGTGGTAATACCAGATAGGCTGTTCAAGAATAGAAGAACCTGCGCACACTGTTAATACCTACACAGATGGCTCTAAAACGCCATCGGGAGTAGGGGCAGTGGTGTACTACCAACAGCTGAGTGTTCACACCTTCCAACTTCTCACCGATTCTAGCATTTTTCAAACCGAAACCGTGGCTATACCCAAGGCGGCCGCAACGGCTCACATTCATCAGTCACATCAATATCTACGTGCCCAGCCAGACAGCTTTAAAAGCTCCGAAAGTATTGAAATCTAAAGCGCTGCTCAACTGCTACTCGAATGTAGTGTAAAATTTTAGCACGAACAGTAAGGTGCAACTTACAACTGGTCACAGAGGCATCGCCGGGAATAAATCGTCAGATGAACTCGCCAATAAACGTACCAAATTGGAGGCTTCGGAGGAAGAGCAAATACTACCTCCGATAGAGGCCGTTATCAAGCACCTCAGTGACGACCTGCTGAACCGTGCGAAAAGAAAATGGGAAAAGACCACAACGTGTAGGATAACGAAGGTCATGTAGAAATCTTTAATATGGAAGAGAGCTAACATGTTACTCAGGTTAGCTAGAACTTAATGTAGAACCCTGGTAGGAGTCTACATCGACTATTACCTGACGAGTGTGAATGTATATATGCTGTCTCAAACACCGACCTGTGAAGGCGTTGTGAGCCTGACAAAAAGAGAACGATGGAACACCTTCTGTGTCATTGCAAGAACAAGGTACATACTGCCATACTTCTTTAAGGATCTAGAGGAAGCGCCTAAGAGCAAGATGAGAAGTATTCTGAAATTCGCAACAGCGACGGATACCTTTAACTTAAACAAAGGTAGCGTACCGACGATCACTACACGAGATTAAGAGGATGTAGGTCACCATAATATGTTAATGCTGTAGCCACGGTGTGGTCTATACGAGGCTTTAAATGCCGCCACTATAACCTAACCTAACTTAAGGGTGGTTCGTATTCCACCTTAAATTATAAATGCTCCTACAATCTTTATCATCAAATCGGGAGAAGTCCTTCACCCGCACAATGCCCCATAAGGGACCCCATTAGATGCTCTAGACTGATGTAGTGTTTAAATCCTGGAGCTAACTATCTTAGCATCGTCTTTCAGAACCTTATTAAAGGTCTTATCAACAATCTAGTAAAAAGCCTCTTTAATTGTCGTACTCCCTTCCCCGGTCGGTGCATAGCATTGGATTATTGAGTTATTTTCAATTTCTTCTCATCAAAGTAGATATCCAGAGTGGCAGTTCGATTTTTCTCCTGTATGTTTATCGGCATTACTAAATTTGCAAAACTCATTCTTTGAAAAATTAAAACATTATTCCAAATTACCATTTCAAGATTTTTTTCATTGTGCTCTTTTAATTAGAAGAATTAATTTAATGACTTGAACACCGAAAACCTTATCTGTTGGAAATGCCCTTTTAATTTCGCTTGTTCTGTTTTAATTAAACATTAATGCCGAGGATGTCCATTCCTAGCCATTTCAATTTGCCCGTCAAAACGAGGTCGAATCTTAATTTATTCTGAGATCGCAAGCTCTTAGAGTTTTAGCCGAGAGACCCTGATAAATGAAGTTTTCAAAATATCGAGTATTACATGGGCAACTTTGCTATTTCCGACCAAATTGCCTTCGGCCCGCAAACGACCAAAGTAAAGCAAACTTTTTCTCAAGTCATATTTTCTCGAATTTAATTAGTCGACACGGCGAAAAAAAAAGTTTTGCAATCCCTCCATTAGCGTTGACAGTGGTAGGTTTTGGCATCCCCTCTTGAAAAATGCTTCGCGTAAACCGTGATAAACCTTGCGGTCTTTTTTGTCATTACCATGTACATTTGCATAATGGAACCTAGTCCTGCATCAGATACTTCGAATACAGGAACGCTTTGCGAGGCTCCGCATATTCAATGTGCTGGCTCTAATGTGGTAATTTATTTATAAGGGTAACTTCACTAATAAAACCAATTTTGCCACTCATTCCAGTTGCTTTGCTATATATAGAGGACGTTGGGGATTATTTGAATTTGTGTGATGGTGTGGTTTTTATCGTTCTGCTTACGCTGCTTGTCGAGTTATCAATTTTCAATTTTGTGAAGTGATGATAATATTTTTGGACACAGCTTAAGGATAGAAACCTAATATACCTTTTTTCTTTGTAGTTTTTTCATTGTCATTATTGTTTTAGGCTTTTATTAATGAATTCGTCAGTCAACACGCCTTGGTGGTATTTTAGTTAAATAATGTGCCGGTTGACTTTACATTTAAGTATAAAAAAATTTTATGAGATTGGAAATGTCTCAAATTTAGTATATTTAACTATTTAACGATTAAAATTTTCATTTAAGATAACTAAAAATACCTTTCTAGAAATTTTCGCTAACTTTCGCTAACTTTTACACTTTTGCATGGAAAATTTACATAGTTAGGTATTGGTTCTTTCAGAGAGCGGGACTAGTCTGAATGATTTTCCATAAGGATGGCGTCGAAAATATTTCTTTTAACATCCTATGGTTTGAGATGCATCAGTTAATTCCTTATATTTTCAAAAACATGAAACGCACTGACACCAATTGGTTCAATAATGACTGTAGTCTCTCTCTTTCTATTTACTGTAACTCCTTGTGGGGTCTGGGACGGAAAAAGAACTTCAACCGATTTGAGACAACGATTGCAAGTGGACCTACAATTAAACTACAAACATTTTCTCTGCAACCACCAGTGGCCTTTTTATGATAATGTTTTGTCAGCATAAAACACCATCGCTCGCCGCCGGTGGGATTCGAACCTGGAACCTTAAGATTGGAAGGCCGACACGTTACCCCTACCTTCACCGATGACTTAATGACTGTACTACGATCATTACAAAAAAAAGGAAACAACCTACCACCACCAATTTATAATCGAAATGTATATCCGAGTTCACTGGACAAAGCCAACCTGCTTGCTGCTTATTTCGTTGCTTATTCTTACTTTCTTTGTAACCCCTCACCACCATCACATTAGACAAGCAGTTACAAGTCGCTACACTTTCTTTCGTGTGAAAGTAGCTTCTTCAAAGTCGATGTATGCAAAGCTATGGACCTGACGGTTGCACTCAATTTGGTTCTATCTAAAGGTTTTGAATTACTCATCAGTTGATGAAATATCTAGAAAATAAACTTCTTATCAACGGTCGCCAGCATAACCTTGGAGATTCCGACATCATCGCTCCTGATATTACAAAAGCTTTTGATCGAGTCTATCATGGTTGACCTTCTAGCCAAACTTTAGCCTGCATCGGGAGTCTTGTCAGGTCGTTCAATTTATGTAGAAATAGTAGAGTTACATTTGCTCCGTCCGTTACGGTGTAGCTCAGGATTCAGTCCTCTTACCAACCTTATTTTATTCTTTTTTCTTTTAAGATGTGGCCAAAGCCTAGGGGACAACCCTTTGATGAGTTAGCATGACGTTGGCCGGAAGGGAATTAGGGTAAGGGAAGTGGTAGCTGGACCGACCATATTATATTTTCAATCGTCAAAAATGCTTTTAAATGTTTGGCTTTTTTACAAAGTCCTAAGTAATACTTCACTCTATCGCAATATCCGCGTAAGAGAAAGTTCAAAGAATGCCGTTTCCGCAATCTCTGAGTGCATTGAATTCTCTGGAGCATCGGCAATGTCGGATGTTTTTTACTCTTCTATTACTATTTCTACGGCCATTGTTCTAAAAAAATGTCCAACCTGATTTCTTGTAGACACATAACAACGCGCGATCCCAGAGGTTCAAGTCGCCCCAAGCTCTATACTCTCCAGGTCAAAGGACGTTACTTCAAATTCAGAATCCTTCCTAATCAGAAATAATGAAGTAGTGTTTTTTTCTTTATTCCTCGTCTTCTGACCCCGAAACTACGGAGCTGTGCATAATCACCTTCTTCACAGAACCTTTTACCCCATTGTCCGAAATATTTATTCCTTTCCTTCCGAGGCTTACTTTAACAACACAGGGCCTCATCAAAAGTTTGGCGTTATCATAAGAGTTACATCTTCTTTCAGCAATTTTCACGTTTTCTTTGCTGATTGCTTTGCAGTATTTATAGGTGCAACGTTTTACGTTGTTTAATGATACCACTTGTGTGGTCGGACATCCATGGCTTCCTATTTGTAGGCTGTTTGCTGTTATGATGAGCATAAGTAATTCATGCCAGATATTTAAGTTTCCTGCTACTAATTATTTTTTAGGCTCTTCCTTTTTACAGAATCGAGTCGAACTGGGATTTGCTAATATTAGGGACCTAGTTTGCTTAATTTTGTGGCCAAAGGCTAGCAGACAACCCTTTGATGCGTTAGCATGGCTGTTACCGGAATGGAATTAGGGTAAAGCGAGTGAGGCAACTTGAATGCTATGTTTTTGAATTGCTTCGAGCTCGACTACAGCCCAAAGACGGAGAAGGAAGTTTTTATTAATTTCTTTTAAAACCACGGGGAGACCTGGTATCGAACCCGGGAATCATGGCATGCTGATCTTGCCACTCAACTAATTGGGCCAACTCTCACTAGGCGCTCTAAGTGGTTTTAGGTATTGGTTTTTCATGGGGACGGGAATCTTGCCCGAATGTGCTAGCATAATAAGCCTAAGTGTGCCTCCCCCACACAGGATTACCACTTTAACTTAATCCAACCTACGCTGCTTATTTTCTGGCTCTTATTGGTTGATGCATATTTTGTTGGGTGCTCTTACATATTTTAGTGATTTTCTTCTGGCGAGGTCCAGATGTTCAAATACCATTTTATTTGCATGGCTAGACCAGCTACTCTTGTTGTTCATCGAACCTAAGCTCTGAGCTTCTGAGAACTTTTGTATTTAGACCCCCATTTAGATTTGTTGTGATAGATAACTCGTTAAAAAAGAGGCGTGCAATGGGGTAGAACACCTTACCAACTGCTTTAACTCGGTGAGTTGTCTGAGGCTTACGCAGGAAGCTAACGCCACTCTCATCGAGGACTACGTTAGGGGCCGTTCAAGTAATAAGTAACGCAGTTAGGGGCGAAGGGGGTCTTTTGAAGCGTTACGGTGCGTTATGGAGGGGTGAAGGGGGGGGGGGGTAAGCATCGCGTTACGTAACATAAAGTTTTTGTTAAAATTAAAAGTCCTAACTCTTAACTCGTGACTTACGGTTTAGTTTATATGGTACATCTACACTACACATATTTTTTTTACACACGAAAAGAGTCACTGAGTATACAGAAGTATATATATGGCAAATAACCACAATAAGCCGTGTACTACGAGTCCATAGTATGGACTGAAAGAATCCGACCGTTACGGTCAAGCAAAACCACCTAAACTACAAGTCATGAACTTAGTTTACATTGCTTCTTATTCCGGTATTTTGCGCAATTAGGTAAAAATAATCATCTGCGTGTTACGTAACGTTTAGGGGGTAGGGGGGGGGGGGCGAACAAGAATTGAGATAAGTACAATTCTGCAAAGTTAACACTTAAGAGAAGATTGAATATAAAGTAAGAAAATTCATTGGCTGTTTTCATAATGGCATCTTCAATGGCGTTATTCTTGACAAAATTATTAATACTTCGATTGAAGATGAAGCAAATCAAGTCATAACTCAGTTAATTAACAGGAAAATCTTTGGAGAACTGGATCACCCGAGTGACCCATTGCTAGAACTGCAAAACGCGAAGTTATGGAATCGCGAACAACATGATAGGTATTGAAAAAGATTTAAGAAAAGACATGAGAGATTGAGAGATGTGAGATTGCTTTTTTATGATGTAGTTAAAACCCTATGATGCGTTAGCATGGCTTTACCCGGCAG
Organism: Leptarthrus brevirostris; assembly: GCA_964036015.1. NCBI lineage: Eukaryota > Metazoa > Arthropoda > Insecta > Diptera > Asilidae > Leptarthrus > Leptarthrus brevirostris. The sequence goes on from OZ038372.1 coordinate 141,954,650, forward strand.
GATATTAGGGCAAGGGGAGTAAGGAAACCTTAGTGTCAAGTTTTTGCATTGCTGCTAGCTAGACACAAGCCCAGAGACGGAATGAATTTCTTAATTCAATTTTTAAAAATCCATGGGAAGACCTGTTCTTGAACCCGAGAACCATGACATGGTCGTAGTGCCGCTGAACCAATCCAACTCCGCCTCCAAATGAGATGATGAGAGTCTTTTTACGATGTAGTCAAGGCCCAGGGGACAGCCCTATGATGAATTTCGCATGGCTTTTGTCGGAAGCGAATTAGGGTAAGGGAATGAGGAAAATTGAATGTCTTATTTTTGCATTGCTGCGAACTAGGCAACAGCCCAGACAAATTCTATTAAAAATTTACGGGGAGACAGAGTCTCGAACCCTAGAACCATGGCGTGGTGATCTTGCTACTCAGATGTTCAAGGATGGAGAAGAAGATTAAACTCATCCTACTACAGTTGTAATATTTTTTGTATTATTTGAAATTGCCGTGCTCTTCAACAAGTACAGGAAACTGTAGTTATCAAAAGCTTTCTTCCGAAAATTTTTGAAGATTATTCAAAAATAAACGTATCGTAGGGCAAAATGGTTTGTTTTTAATAATAGACCTGAAATCTTTTAAAGTGGAACTAAAACTTTGGTTTTCTCAAATTTAGCTTATGAACATAGTCAATGTTCGTTTATGCTAGAAATTAGAAAAACTTTACAATAAATGTTAAATATCTTAAACAGACAAAATAATACTTACACAGCACGTTCACAAAAATATCCTTCGTATCTGGTTGTCCTACTCGATTGTCTGCTGTACATCTGTAGTGACCCACTGTGTGTCTGTCTGCATACATTACTTGAAGCTCGGTACTAGTAATGTTGGGCTCTCCGTTTGGCATTACATTGTTCTGGAATTTCAAAATTATATATTTTTACTTGTTTCGGTTGCATTATATATATATATGTAGATCTAGTAATTTCAAGACCGGTTTAATTTACTACAGAATTACAACATTTCCAAATAGATTTGAATTCTCCAAAAGGTAGTGCAGATCGCAGAAGATCCGTAGAAGGGAACGTAGATTTCATGATTACTAGTAAGTCCAAGTCGGGTGGTTTAGGGGAGCTATTCTTTAAGGAATAAGACATGTAAGTATGACAGATCAATATCGAAGAAGATCATCTGAGATCAAATGAGGATCCTATTTGCTTTCATTTTGGTACAGTTCCATTCAAAATTTCAACATAAAATCACAAAATTTATTTATTTTGTTAACATTTTTTCAAAAGTTTATGTAAGTAATATGAAGAAAATTCACCGGGGAAAGAAGAGATAAACGTTGAGAAACTTCTGTTCGGGTACTAGGAACATTTGTCTCGGATCGATTGCGTGATGATACAGGTAGTCGGGAATTTGAGATCAAACAAACGAGTTCTGTGTACCTACACTCACCCGAAAGTTTCAAGGCTTTTATGACTGATATGGACTTTAAAGAAGCAGATTCTACCAGATTGGAACAACCAGTTGGATGGAGTAAGACGTGTAATTGAGTCGTTTAACCCATTCAATACAGCAATGGCGATCTGAGGTCTTTGGCACCAAGGTTAAGAAAACTTTACATCTCCTGTTTGGCAATTAGACATATTTCAATCTAATAGACAGACGAAGGTCAGTTTCTTACCGAAGATGGGGTAAAGTATTTTAGACCGGTGAGACGGGCGAGACAATATAAAGTGAAAATTTTAAAATTTTTCAGGGCAGAGAATATCGTCTCTTTAATCAATATCGTCGTATATTTTTTCTGTAGGTGAAAAAAAAATCGTATCTAGATGACTTCAATACGAACATATTTATGTCGAAGAAATGAAAATTGATTAGTTTTTACGGCCGTAGTAATTTGGTGAAAATTTTCATTTTTCTTATCGGGAAACTTCAGGGTCATGTATTTTTCTTACTTCGGGGAAAAAAATGTTCATAATGAAAATTGACCCGGGTGAACGTCAATATATAATGGCAAGTTATTATTTAAATGAATAAACGTTTATTTTGAGTAAATATTTTGGTCCTTCGAGCCGGATCCTACAGGATATTCGGAATCATCACTAAACAGCTCCATCAGGAAATCTTCAAGAAAGTATCTACAATCTTACCAGTAAGAATTAATAAAATATAAGAAATAGTAAAAATTAATTGATTTATAAATAAACTGAATAGAGAAGCAGATTTTTAGGTTTCAAGACATTAGGTATGAGAAACCGGCCTAGCTCTAAAGGAGGAAAATAGGTTAGGTCATAACTTTCTCTGCCAATCACTAATGCTTGCGGCTTTTTTGGGTTGAGATTATTGTTTGCTGACTATTGTGAGATGCTCTGAAGATCTTCATTTATTCTGCTGACACAATCCTCCAGAAGACCAATGGGGCGATCCAGATAGATTTGCACATCATTAGCATATACAGTGCACAGAACAATTTTTTAATAACATACGGCAAATCATTAATAAAAAGACTGAACAGCAAAGGTCCTAATATTGATCCTTGGGGACACCAGTATATACCAAACGCTCTGATGAGATGATTTCGTAGATCTTAACCCGCTTTGAACGATATGTCAGAAAGTGTTTAAGTAATTTCAGAGCAGATGAGCCGAATTCAAAAGAGTTTTTCAATTTGAGAAGGAGTTTAGAGTGATCGATACTGTAGAAAGCCTTCGTGAAGTCTTAAAGGACTAAAAACACTACTCGATCAACATCTAAAGCAGTACTAATATCATTTGTTATTTTTTGGAGGGTCGTTTCTCAACTATGTTTAGGACGAAATCCCAATTGCCAACGACTAAAAGAGCCAGTTAGATTTAAATGCTCCGATATTTGTTTTACTATTATCGTCTCCAAGGCCTTCGCTAAAAAACATAATAGACTTATCGGTCTTAAATCCAACGGGGCATTGTGACGAGCATTCTTAGCTATAGGGACTTTTAAAGCCTCCTTTCAAGGAGATGGAAACACGGTGAAAGTGAGACAGCGGTTGTAAATTCTAGTGATGGCTTCAATGATAAAAGGTAAAATTAGCTTTACAAAGCGTGGGGGGGATATCATCTGGCCCAATTGCAGTAGACTGAATAGAATTAATAGTGCTCGCAGCCTTAACCTCATCAATGCAGCGAAAACTAAACTGTGATTCTGAGTGGTTTACGGAGAAATTCAGTGGAGAGGATGTATTATTGGAGTTTATGCAACTTCTAGTACTTGAAGTAAAGAACTTATTAAGCTCGTTAGCATCTAGTTCACATGCTAAGGAATCTTTTCCACTGAGACCCAGTTTACGCAGGGAGTCCTAAAGCTTCTTGGATGCAGCAAAGTAGTCCAGCTTAGATGCATAATATGTTGACTTTGCTTCTCTAACCCCTTTGTTTACGAGGTTCCGCGATTCCTTGAAAAAGAGTCGACAACTTGAGAATCTGAAACTTTTATGCTGGTGATATAAGAAGCCACGTTCAGCTTTTAACTTCATGATTTCAGGCGAAAACCAAGGACAGTAAATTATTCTTACAACTCTGCATTGCAGTGGAGCATATTTATTCATGAAGTCCAACAAGACGTTAGTAAAAGCCAGTACACCTGTGTCAAGAGAATGCAAAGAAAAGGTGCTATTCAGTTTAACAATAGATTCCAGTTAGTGTTACTACACTCTTTACAAAGAAGATCAGTAATAATGCCTGCAAAATCGCGGAATTTCATAGTTTGAAAAGGACTTCATTGATTAGGTATGCCTAATTTATATTTAGGGAATAGGGTGTCGTTATCAATGATTGAAACGGGATGGAGGGGGTGGGGCTGTTGAGAGACGTAATACACTTGCGGAATCAGTGGTTAGTAAATTATCCACTTAAGGACTAAGCTTAGCAGACTGCAAAGTATGGCCTGCCTATGAAGAGCTATGCGCACCTCGCCGAAGGCTGCACTCGAAACCATGCTAAACATCAAACCTCTTCATATAGAGGTTGAAAGCCTGGCTTTATGTGCGGCCTACAAACTAGAAGGAGCCGGTATCCTTGGGGGAAACATAGGTAAAGGCCACACGACAATAAGGGAGATTCTTAAAGCCACACCTTAGTTGGCCATGTCAACTGATCAGATGCCGGCAAGACACTCACCATTTCAACCACCCCTAATACGGGTGGAAAATCGTGAGACCTGGACGTTTCCAGCTGTCCGTCCAGGGGAACTGGTATGGTATACGGATGGATCCAAGACTGAATCGGCTGTTGGGGCAGGGGTCTGGAGTAGCTCTCCTCGATTCAGTTTATCACTTGCCCTGGGAAAGTACACCACGGTATTCCAGGCTGAGAACTTCGCTATACTGATATGTACCTACGAGAACCTAAGAAGAGCCTATTAAAACAAAAGAATCTCAATCTTCTCGGATAGGCAAGCTGCAATCAAGGCAATTGCTTCATTTACCACCAGATCTAAGCTGGTGTGGGAATGCCAAAGGAGCCTAGATGAACTGTGTAGAAATAATCAAGTATACTTGATCTGGATACCGGGACATCAGGGCCGGAGACGGTCTTTGGAATCCCTCTCTGCACGGCTAAAAGGTTAATAGCAAACCGCGCAAGTGAGGAGCATAGGCTGTATTGGAACAATATTGACGGGCACGCTCACTCAAGAAGCCTTATGCCCTCACGGTCACCGGGTAGATCCAGGGAGCTTCTCAAGCTGAGCAGGTCGGATGTTAGAACTCTGGCTGGCCTTCTTACCTACGGCTACGTCAGCTACGGAAGCACCTGGTAAGGATAGGCAGAGCCATCGGCTCCACCTGCAGACTCTGTCTGGAGGATGATGAGACCCCACAACACGTACTATGTGAATGCCCTGCAGTGGCCAGGCACAGATTTAGCCTATTTGGGAAACCAACCCTGGTACCGAGCGAGCTGAATGACTGCCGACTGCGGGAGCTGTAGAACCTCTTCAGAGGGACCGGCTTACTATAAGGAGCTGTGAGGATTAGCACAATAGGCCCCAGTGGTCGCGGCGCTTGAGAACCTCACACCTAAAATTTAATCAAATCAAATCAAAGGATCCACTTGAGAGGGAGAAGTAATGTTAAAATATGTTGGTGAATCATTAATCACGACCGACTGAGAGCCTAAAATTGTATCAGTCGTACAAAAGTTCCTATCCGGCTCTGTTAACTTTATTTATTAACTGGTTTTTTAACAGTTGAGACTATACAATTTTGTTTTCGTGAATTTAAATTATTAAAAATACTCCAGCTGCAAAATGACGAATTTTTACTACTGTTATGTTGAAAACGTATACTAACCCATTGCACTCATACATTATAAGAGCGGTTTAAAATTTCTTACACACTCTAAGTGATAACATAGAGGTTAAATTATATATATACTATATACTGAATGTACTAGAAGGCGAACATCTCTAAGCATTCAAAGTCCCTTTTCTACACTTTATTATTACCGCATAGCGTTAATCGTAAAGTTTAAATAAAAGGGAAAATACTTACTTTTCTAGTCCAAATAATTTTCGGCGGTGGATTTCCATTTGCACGACATTCTAAACGAATCGAAGCGCCCTTAGAAACATCTACCCTTGTTGAAGGCGTGACAGTATTAATTTTTGGAGGAACCAACACTTCTAGCGTATGTACAATTTCCTTTGGTTCCATGCTTCCTATCTGGCAAGCATATTCTCCCGCATCTGAGAGTCGTACATCTCTGATTTCTAAGTTATAGCTGCTCGTACGTGGTTCGTTGTTCTGAATCTCTTGAGGGGGCATTAGTCGTATGCGAGGATTTACCGTCACTTTAACTTGGCCGGCTGTAAGGACTGCAATATCCCTCTTCCAGGCTAGTACGTACTGGCTCGAGTGCTCTGTAAGTTGTAGGCAAAATATGTAAATTGGCAATATATTTTCACTTATAACCTATATATCTTACCTGTCTCGTTTATTTTGCATGGCAGTACTACTGTGGAGCCTATGGCTATGCTGTACTTTTGGCCAATTGTAATGAAATTCGGGAGAAACTTGTCCTCCTCAATGTAGTTTTCCTGATAGCGTGCGTGTGATTCCGAGTCTGGAAGGTAGTAATAAGGAAATAATTAATGTAATGCGCCAATCATAACAGGGCGGTATAAATGAAACTATCGTAAGAAAGGTAATGGAAGTGTTGTTCTTTCGCAAGTATAAAGTAGAAAGCCAGGTTATGGCAAACCATTTTAGAAAGGCAGTCATGTAATAAAAATTGCAATCATAGCGTCGTTAAAGAAATAGGGTTTCGGTATGTCAATAAACAATCATGCTCCCAAATAACTTCGCAGTTTCAGTCACGAAGAGACGGCAAAGCAAGAATCCTTTGGTTTCTGCCGGCACTTAAGTAGTCGACCATTTAGCTAAGTAATGGGGTGAAATTCGTAATTCGGTGTACAATTAAACAGCCATCTGATAACCAGTGCGCCACACCTAATACGGTAAATTCTCTTCCAGGTTTGTGAACCCACCAATCCCCTAACCATTGCTATTGCTTTCCGGACTGCCTTGCCGCTGTCATCCACCCGTGAAAGGCGTTAAGGGATGAAGGTGCAATTAACTAAATTGGTAATTTACACACACTCCTGAGTATTACTTCAAATTGGAGTAGGAAGACGAGAGTTGAGAATTTGCGATGAACCTGAAATACCACTTTCTGAAAATGACTCACCAAAGAGGGTGCGACTAGGTATTTGTTTGGGATGTGCAGGAGGTGTTAATGGTAAGTATGCCACGTTCCATCCATCATATCCAGTCACTGGAAAGACATGCTGGTACCAGAGCACATAATTAAAGTTGAAGCGAGACTGGCAGTGAGCTAATCGCACTAGATAAACGAGATATGTTGACTTCATATCAAAGTGGATAATTTCGCCTTTTCTCAGCACGATAAATTGCAATTACGTCCGTATATACCACATGGAGACCGTACCTACCTACATACACGGCTTTCTTGCATGCCACAGGTAATATGGAGATTATTCAGAGTGTGCCGGAAATAACACAGCATTTTTTACCACCACTCCGTCATTGTGAAATATGAGAGAAGGAAATAGCATTAATTTAGTTCAACTGTTAATTTACCTGATAAAAGCCATAAATGACTTATAACTATTTTATTGTGTTTCCGTAGTGTGGCATTTGTATGACCTGTATACGCCACTCTGTAGGTACTTTTACCATTTCTGCAAGATGACTAGTTGAAATTAGCTCAGGGTATACTTCATATTATGTAGGTTACTTTGAATGTAAGCCTATGTATATTTTGATATTGGACTATTGATGATTTTTGAAATTTTCATGGTAAAAATTCAAAAGTTTCTAAATTTTTTGTTAGAACATCTGGAAAATGTGCTCCTTAAAGGATAAACTCATTCCTAAAGTATTTTTGGAGTTACAGTCGTTTTAGTGAGGGAGCGTCAGAGGCAGGTTTACTGGCTAACGCCGACCGGACTCCGATTCTGTATGCACTCACTGGTATTTTCCGTGTACTACAGTAGAATTTTAAACTGAATTGGTCTGTTCAAATTAGTTGTTTACCGGTCGTGCGTGTTTAATCATCTTAAATTGTCATGTGACCCATTCCTGGATCCTGGAAGTGGAAGCTAACAATAGAGGAGCGGGTAAAGAAACCTTTAGTAAAACATGTGGACTGCAAATTAAGATAACGCTGTGATTATACACAGCGATGATGCGTCCAATTCTCACCTACGGTTCACTGGTTAGATGGTTTGCGACGAGTAAGGCTTATAACCAAACCAAGCTAAGTAAAGTGCAAAGAACCGCTTACATCGGTACTACCGGTGCTCTGCGCTCCATCCAAACCGAAGATATTAATTTGCTTCTGCATCTACTTTCCCTTGACCACCAGATCAAATTCCAGGCATCATGCAGTGCAGTCAGACTCAAAGACTCTGGGTGCTGGGTTGTTAAGCCCTATGGCCATAACATGCTCAGCTTAGAACCTAGGGGACTGGCCGATGCCTCAATTATAGTCAACTCCTGTCATAAATTTTGAAAAAGGATTCAGTGTCAGGATTCCAACTAGAAGGGAATGGAGAATGACGGAATCGGCCAGCAACTATGATACCGTAATACTCACGGATGGTTCTATGTTGAAACAAGGTGTTGGTGCAGGAGTGTTCTCTGAGACACTGAATATATCGAAGTCTTATCGTCTACCGAACACATCGAGCGTCTTCCAGACGGAGGCGTTTACGATTATGAAGGCGTGTTAACTGCTTCTGTTCATTCATTCATCGAAACAGAACAACGCAATGTTCCGGCCATTAGGGCCGCCTGACTATCTGTAGGTGCAGGACTGTCGGGAGTTACTAAGCTCGTTGAGCAGTCTGCTTAACGTAACCTTGCAGTGGGTTCACGGACATAGCAACATTGCAGGGAACGAGAGGGCCGACAAACTTGGCAGAGAGGATGCAGCTATACAACGTGGCCATGCTGAAGATAATCGTAGCCCACTAGGTTCTTTTAAGAGGGAATTCTTTCTCCATTCCTTGGCGCTGGCAAATGCCAGATGGAGCGTCCTGAAAGCATGTAGTATATCCAGGGTAAACTTCCCAAGTAATAAAATAATACTAATAAAGGACATTTGATCTGCTCAACAGACCGGGACCTGTTATCGCAAAACTGCGGTCTGTACGGACCAGTGTCTTTTAGGCGAGCATGCAGCTCGGCTGGGCTCGCCCCTTACAATACACACTGTCGCAGTTGTGCCGACGACTTAAACCAACAAATCAACCAACCGCATTCAGTAATAGTAAGGCGACCCATAGTTGTTTTTTGCTGAGAAGAGATAATGATAAAAACGGCCATGGGGATTGAAGACAAAATGTCAGTGGTTTGGAATTTACTTTAAATTGTAGGTCCCCTTGCAATCGTTGTATCGAATCGGGTGAAGTTATTCTCCAGCCCCATGCTCAACAAAAGGGTTACGGGACCTTGGTGTGGCACCATTTATGTTGAAACAAGGTTTCAAAAATTTTGTAAGTCAAGGCATCGTTTCATTGGTGGAACTTTGTTTAACCATTAAAAGTGGTTATGTTTTCACAAGATGATGTAGGCAGCTTACTCAGCATCACAGTTCTTCTCAAATAGCTTACACAGCATCATACGTAGAGTACTTCAGAGTGACAAATATTGTAGAACCAAAATTGGCTTAAGTCTGACGTAAAGGTTGATGAAGAGTTTCACAGACAATATCTCCAGCGACAAAGCTCTATTTATTGATAAGATTAGTTGCTTCTCATCTAAACTGACCAATTTAAAAAAAAATTAAGACAACATGTATCTGCTAATTGTAAGATTGATAAGAGAGTTACATTGACTGAAATGCTAAATTTAATCACTACTGCTACTTAAAAAATCTCAAAATACCTCTGCTGGGGTCATTCTAATGTCCAAAACATTAGATGATTTTTCTGCTGCGTTGTCAAGTATGGAAGCGGCTGTTTACCTCAATAATAATGGTGGCTCGGTTTTACTAGTTGAAGCTGACATTCGACAATTATAAGGGTAATCAAGAGTAATCAAGAGTGATGTTGCTTCTCAAGCCAACTCAATCCAATACGTGTTGGCATTGAGATTGTGGTTTAGCGTGAGTCTAGTTGTCTCACTAAATCTGATAGTACGACTTCATTTATTGGTCAATATGATTTGGATAAAGGTTCGTCAGTTCCGTCATCTTCCGGGAATGTGCATTTGGCGAGTGGGCGTCACCAGCAGGACTTGAAACGTCATGGACCCCGTTGATGCTATTACCTATTGCTGATAACGATATAAGCTTTCTACCGTCTGAAACTTCGACGGCACTCAATCTACTACTGGAATTGTCGGAATCTTTACTGATGGCGACAGTTTTGATTTTTCTGATGGCGGTTCTACAGTATTCCTAATCGTGGTGCCTCCACGGTGACTATTAGTTCCCGTAACCCGTTGAGGCGCATTGAGCGGTGACAACTTCACACGATTGCTAGTGGGGTTCGGGCCTGGGCTCTCGTCATTTACTCCACTGATTCTACTACGCCAACGTAACTGAATTTAGATCTTTAGATTAGAAATGCGACGAAATTTTGGAACCACTGATTTGCACTGGTTGTCACACATCGAATACATCACAGCAGTGTGACGAAAAATTTTGTCGGACATACATTTCTATTTCTAAAATCTGCCGGTCGCACTCAGTACTGCCAATAGTGAAATTGATATCTTGCTTGGATTTATATGTTATTCGATCCCTCAAGTTTCTCGTCGCCTCAGCTGTCATGCGATTCCAATCTGTTTCGCAGTGCGACAAAAGCATTTTCGCCGTATTGCTGTGTTGCATTGCTGTGTGCAATATGTTTCAGCCATGATTGGTAGCCTTCCGCAATGATCGTCATGCTTTCGCTCCGGTGAATTGTTGAACGCAGTTCCCAGGGATATTCCGTGCGTACGCGTTAGTTATCTTAAGTCCGTCGATGGTAAATTCCTGTGCGTCTCTCTAAGGCGAATTTATGTCGACTTTTCAGCTATAACGGTTTCCTGTCTTTGTTTTCTAATACTCCTAAAATGTCTACTTATTTTGTTTACACTGCTCTACCTGCCTGTTTGGCGCAGTCCTGCGGTGTTTTAACTGACCTTGGCAAATATATTTAGGGATCTTGTGTTTTCTACTGATCCCAATATTACACAAGTGAAAAGTTATTTGTCATATCTGGTAGTTGAATCATTTCATCATCCAGCGCTAAAAGTTATCATCACTTTTGATTAGGTTGTTTTTTACTCTACCACTACTACCTACTTTTCTCGAACCCCTAAGAACCCCTACAACCCCAAACTCTGGAAATCTTACATCTTGGTCAAAAAGTATGGCTTGGCCGTTTCGTGGATCTAATGCATAACACAACATTAAAGACCAGTGACTTAATTTCTTACCATAGGAATCACTGTGCGACGACCGCGAAACTGCCAATCCATACTTTTTCACCAAGATGTAGGGTTTCAAGTCAAGTCGATCAAGTCTGCCGTCAAGTCTGCAGCGGACTTGACGCGGCGTCCAGTATACTTGACGGTGTATGGCTATCATAGTGCATGACAAGTCTACATGAAGGAAAAATCGAATTTCGATTCTGCAGACTTGATGAAGCCTGCAGCGTCATGCAAACTTGAAAGTGTATATGAGCGGTCAAGTATGCATGACGTTAGTCGGCATCTGCAGGCGAACGATTTTTCTTTTTGGTTCTTAATTGCGAGCAATAAGCCTAGGATGGCTAACGCAGCTTCGTCCGGCACTGGGGACGCCATTATTTCAACTGGTGCGGCATCATGCAAACTGGACGGTAAACTTGATCGTGAGTGGTCTATATGGATGCGCTGCAAACTGGACGCCGCTGCAAACTTGACGGTAGAATTGATCGTGTATGGCCTGTTTTAGGGGTTGTAGAGTTAGGCCTTCTAGAGTTAGGGGCTTGGCTTCACATGAGATCTGATAACTTTTTAACAGTGACGGCGGTTGGAACTTGTGAATCTTGGCAACCTTCTTTACATGAAATGTTTTTGGTGGGATTACATCTTCCTGATTTAATTTCAAAATAACTGATTTTTCAAAACTGAGCGATTGGCATTTAAATTATGATTAGTCTATTGTTCTGAGTAAATTCCTCTCTAGTACTGAAACTGTAGCGATTAAATATGATTGACATATTACTTTTGTGGACACAGTTCTTCTCACATTGCCTTGATATCCAATAGTTAATTATAACTAATGGCGTACACAAAAAGAGTGAAACCGTAATTTTGTTTATGTACGTAACTATCAAAGCTTTTTGTCTTTGATAGTTGGTTGATATAACAAAAAGGAACCTAATAATTTAAGTAGAACAGTTTTGGATACCTTCATACTTAATTCAGGTATCAGATTCAGGAGAATCAATGCCCTCTTTTCCTGAAGTATTTATAACGACATGGGTATACTTAGGAATGTTGATAATTACAGGGTTTTTTTTACTGCTTTTATTACAGAACTTTGACCTAAAAACAATTAATCTCCACTAAACTGTAGAACCCCATAACGCCCACTATTTCGATTTTGTGTTTCATGTGTCACAAAAAAATACAAATGATAACAATTCAGTTCAGTGGATATCTGAAGTGTCCATTAAAACATGTCTTTATGGAACATATGCCAGTTATCTTGGTCATGGATCAATATTTGAATTAATTATGATTGCGTGAGTATAACAAGAGGAACCCCATGTTGTGTTCTTTACTTTCTGGGGTAGGACTTAATATGCCCTCAACATCGAAAACTGGGCTTATTACTATTAATGAAATTTTAGCGTTATAACAAGGCTAATTAGAAAATCCACGTGGGATTAGAACTTTCACCAGGACCGCGATGTTTTACATATGCTACATTTTGTAGTTGCTAATTTCCGGATAATTACATTTTTGATCCATACGTTCCTAGATGCATATGGCACGCTATTACCATCCGGGTGATTATCATGCCATAATTCGTGTAAATACTTTGTACTTCTACAAAAATGTCGATAAATTATTAATTTCTTAGTACAAGTGAACTTTTTTAGGTATGTGTAATACTGGAGTGCTTATAAGGCATGTCTGATTTGTAGGGTAGCGTTGTAGGAATTGAAAAAATTGGACTCTTATTGGACTGTCTGTCGGAACTTTTTCTTTTCAAAATAACACAAAAAATCCTTCCTGCACACAGCTGTTACAATATTTCTGTGTCATACTTTTCAACTTTTTTTTTTGCAAAAAAGTTAGGCGCAGATAAGATTTATGTGTTAAGAGTATATTAGCTGATTTATAGTATATCGTGCGAAAAAAGGTTCCACTTACGAATGGTTTGGAAAAAGTAAGAACGCTGCCCATATTAAGATCTCGAAAATGAGATTAGGAGATTCCCATGTCGAGTCGTTTGCAAGAAACTCAGCTTCTCAAACAAGTACGCTGGCTGCTGGTGATAGATAAGTTAATGGAGAAATTTCAACCTGCGATGGGATAGGTAGATTTCTAGTGGACAACCAAACAGTGAGGATATATAGGGTGAAATGTTACTGTTCCAAGATAGCTCAAATACGAAGCGTATTATTAAATGCTACCAAAAGTCTCATACGACAAACCGAATAAAAACCAGGAAATATAATGCTACCATATATGAAGTGCGGGATAACTAAGGGTTTTACTAACTGTTTCCGCACATAAAAGGAAAGCACACCAGAATTCAGCCACAATTACCGGGAACAGCCATATATTTTACGAACTGTGGCGCTAACGTTGTTGCAACAGAAAAAATTTGAGTTAATCTGAAATCCCAGGCTCTTGCCGGAATCAACATATGGGAGTCTGGCTTTGTTTACGAATGTTGGTGGCAAATTATTGTAATCAATGCCATTTCTATAAATTGCCAGGCAATTTGACTTGCCGGGATTAAGTTCTACATGGTTTACCTTAAAAAAATTATGGACACGAATTATACAGTCCTCCCGCAGGCCTATTGGTCTGCTAAGATGCATCTGCACGTCGTCGGCGTAAATATGTATTGAAGCATCTGACATAACATCACTAAGTTCATTTATGTAATGAATGAATAATAACGGTCCTAGTATGGAACCCTGCTGAACGCCATGAGTAATAATTACTTTGTCTGAGAAAGTGTTTCAAACATTTACAACCTGACTACGACCTCCCAAAAAACTTTTAATCAGACTTACTAAAGATTAGGAAAAAAAGAACCTGCACGATAATTTTTTTTAGCAATTTGCAATGATCAACAGACTCAAACGCCTTGCTGAAATCAAGCAATGTTAGAATTGTGAGGTAATCGTTACGAATGTCTGAGGATACTTTGAGCATAGCTGTTTCACAGCTATGATTCGGGCGGAGTCCAGATTGCCATACAGACAGAAAGCTGTAAGATGTCACGGCAACTGCACTCTCCATGGAAGACCTAACGGCAATCAAGGACTGTACAAGCGAGAACAAGGTAGCATGGGCGGTGAAATTCTTCTATTCCAACAAATCTGCAGGCCCGGACGGAATCATTCCCGCCATGCTGGCAAGTATTACGTCTTGGCTTAGCAGTCTTTGAGGCATGCCTCAACACTGGATACATACCGGAAAGATGGAGAGAGGTGCGCGTGGCTTTTATTCCCAAAGCAGGGAAACCAAACCACACAATTGCCGAATATTATAGACCCTTCAGCCTCTCGTCGTTTCTGTTAAGAACACTATAGAGGCTATTGGACTTATACCTCAGGCAACAGCTTGAGTCAAGCAAGTACCTATGTAGTACGCAACACGCTTACACTAAGTGTAAATAAGTCGACACTAAATAAAGTTACAAGGACGACTGAGAAATCTCTCCATGATAAGGAATATAAGCTGGCAGGTTTCATTGATATTGATAGATCATTTAACAATACAACAACAGAATCCATTATATCCTTCATGTAAGAAGCTGGAACAAAAAATTTCTGACGCACTGGATACAGCCGACGTTAAATAGCAGAGTTATTAACGTCAGTTCAGGAGATTTCTCCATCAGGAAGTGAATTGAACTGAATGGAACAGTAAGCACGTCACAAGGAGAAGTTTTATCATCTCAGCTCTGGAAAGTCTCCCTTATCAAAATCCTTACATCCCTCGTCAGCAAAAATATCAAAACCATAGCGTACATGGACATTGTACTACTGACAAGAAGAAAATTCCCACAAACGGTTAGTGATGTTATGAACTCTGCGTTAAAAAACATCTTAACTTGGGCAGAAACCAATGGCCTTAGGGTTAATCCCCATGAGACGGAAATGGTACTTTCACAAAAGAGTACAAACTACCTATTTGGAAACAACCAAAACTTAGGGGTAGTATTCTCAAAATCTCGCCGGAAGCCAAGTTTCTAGCTGTGTGAAGTTGCTACCCTTTTTTTGAATTTTGGAAATTTTTATTTTGCAATCGTTTGTCCATCGTTACTCCACGTTTGTCCACCCATTAGTTTCATATGTCCATCCGCAGATTAATTGTAATTAATTATATAAATTTCCAAAAAGTGTGAAGTTGGCACCCCCTTTTTTGAATAAAAAAAAATTTTTTTGGTGGATACGTTTGTTCATCGTTAGTCCACGTTTGTCCACCCATTAGTTTGATTTGTCCAAGCTCCATTTAAAAATGATGGACAAAAAACTTTTTTGCATTATTTTTTCACCAGAACTCCAAAATTGCAAATGGACAAACGATGTATGGAGTTCAAAAAGTTTTTTTTGCAATTTTGGATTTTTGGTGAAAAAATAATGCAAAAAAAAGTTTTTTGTCCGCCATTTTGAAATGAAGCTTGGAAAAATAAAACTAATAGGTGGCCTAACGTTGCACAAACGAATGGAAAAAAAAAATTTCTAAATTTAAAAAAGGGTGTGCCAACTTCACACCGCTCAAGTTTCTGGGTATCATATATGACTCCAAACTAAATTGGAAACGGAATATGTGAAGAAACTAGTCTATGCATTCTTCGCATGCAAATAAAACCTTGGTAAGAATTGGGGCATGAAACCGTATATTGTACATTGGATGTACACAGCGATGGTCAGAACCATTCTTACACACAAAGCGATAGCTTGGGACGCGGTAAGCAAGCAGTCACATCTCAACTTTCTAAGGAAGGTGCAAAGGCTAGCTTACTTTGGAATAACTGGAGTCATAAAATTCACACTACAAGTTGGTCTGGAAGCTATCCTATACCTGGGTTGCAGGAACTGCACACCAAGAAAATGGCAGCCTTAGCAGCTCTCCGACTAAGAGAGAATAACCATTGGTCGCCCCAGAACTTTGGACACGCGGTCGTACTGGACTTCTTCAATTAAAGTGGGCTACACACCATAACTGATTATATAAAACTACAGTACGACTTCGAAAAACACTTTCTGTTATCATTCTTAGCAGAGAAGACTAAAGCACCCTAGAGATTATTAGATGAACATGCATCTTCACAGATGGATCAAAATCAGAAACGGGTATCGGAGATTCTTCTCGGAAGTGCTGCAAACAGAAAAGTCTTAGAGACTCAGAAATGAATACAACGTATTCCAAGCAGAAATATACGCTATAATGAAAGCTGTACTCTTTGTCCAAAGAAGATAGATGTCAGGGACTGAGATCACCATTCGCGTGGACAATGAGGCAGCGCTAGAAACGTTGAACTCCAAATTGTTAAATACGCAATGTGTTAGAAAATGTATCAGGGCACTAGAAACCATTTCATATCTTATGGTTGAGCTCTGTTGGGTTCAATTACATGTCAGCATAGAGAGAAATGAAAAAGCTGACGAACTAGCCAAAAAGTGTTCAAGCACATATATAGACAGAGCCATGTAAAGGGTTCACCCTGTCCTTAATATGATAACAAGCCAAATTGAAAGATATTATTTCAATACGACTTTGGAACGGTGGGGGAAATATTACTTATTGTCTCACAACACGTAGTCTATGGACGAAGATAAACTTTAAAAGAACTTCAGACCTCCTATCGTTCGACAGAAGGCACATTCGTACACTCAACGGTGTTCTCACTGGCCATTCCCCAATTGGAGTCATGGCCACTAGACTCGGCATGCCATCGAATGCCTGTAGAAGACGACGAAGAGAGATGACGAAGAAATTGAATCCATACCTCTACAAGAACGACGACTTGCTTGTCTGCGAGCAAGGTTCTTCGATAACTTGGACGACCTCGCGGATGCACTAGCGGATCTCAAGGTTTTTACAGAGATCTGGGTGGTTTAAGGTCCAACCACATTTGTTTTTACTTAAAGCCCATTCACAATGGGCAAATATTAATATTCAAATAAGTAAAAAAAAAAACAATAAATAAGTACAACTGATTACGACACGAATGGCCGCACATAGTTCATATTCGGCATTCGGTATACCATGCTTGCCTTAAATCTCTCGCCACCTAAGCCATGCGCAATACACAGCTTTCTACTTACTACTCTATAATCTTGATGTCATTTTAAATGCAACAAATAACTCTATGATGTATGTATCCTTCAAAATACAGAGGCAACATAACATAATATTAAAGTGAAACTAAAAAGCTCAATACTAGATGTCTGTCACTTGCCAGAACCACGTTCTCAGGATATCGACAGCTTCGTTTTCGATGACTTCAAGGAGATTTCGAAGAGAAGGATTGTTAATATCGACCACATTTTGAACAGCACGGATTGGCTTTAACGATTGCAGCTTTATTCGCAACCCTAATCTCAGTTGTCCAAAGACACGGGTTCTTACTTGTGATTTCAAATGTTGCGTATGCAGTGCTAATTGAACTGTGGGAAGGCTATCCGAGTTACCACTTCTACCAACCAACCAAAGAGAAGGAACTCATTCATCGATGATAAATGGTTTCGGAAAAGTAATGCTTAAATTGAAAAAAAAAAGATTATTTATTTATGTCACTGAAATCTCAACTAATGGACAATAAATTTTCCTGCTAATGTTCGCCACTAGTTAGGCAAACGATACCTAATTCGACCCCTTCAGTATCATCGAGCGTGACAAAAAAGGGTTACAAATTAAAGCAATCGTTCATTAAGCGGCCTCTTTATTTACAAGAGCTTAATTCCCCGTGACAAAAGGAAATTTAAACAAAAGCGCCGATCTCTTTCCCCTTTTTTGCCGTGATTTACGGTGGTTTTTAGTTCACAGAATGCAACGTGTCCGACAACATTATCCTCCACCCTTTAAGCCACAAACTTTTGCGGCAAATCGGACTCGACACGTGCGGTTACCGAATTTTAAAGAAAAACTGTCAGTCCTGGGGCACATTATCCTGCTGTCAAAGCTGCTGTGGTTTAGATTTGCTAGCAAGTTTTGAGCAGATAGTCGCATCTAATTCTCTTGACAAACATAAGTGCATGGTCGGGCTTTATCCTTTCGGATAATTAAAAAGGAAGTCCAAAAATGGGGTCACTGCTATGTTATATAAATCAGAATGACGATGTTATGCTTAGATGCTTTGTTTTGCGTTTTGAGGTGGCACACAGAACCAAAAATCTGGTTTCATATATTCACATACCGACAAAGTTTACCTTATTGGACACCACACAGGTGAAGTTTGTTGACTTCAACTATAAAAATATAGATCTATCCACTACGATAATAGTAACTAATTGCAGCACGATAGTAACCCTTACCACGCTAACGTAGGTTGATACATTTTTCACGCCTATGCATGTCGCAAGGATATCAAACTACTTTTGCCAGTTCGATATTACTCTGCTCTCATTTACGCCACCTGATAAATTAACTATCACTTCCTTTATAAGCATAGGCTAAAATTAGTTCGAGTTCGAGTTTACGTCATGGTGTGCAGCGTAAGTGATTTAGACACAATTAGTGGCCTCGCAAATTAGAGTTCGCCACGAAATTGCTGATGAAGTTTTTTTGTGTCGCGACCTATTTTTTAAGTCAAATGTATATTCAAGAATACATTAGTTTTTACGACATCCGGATTTACACATAAATGAAGTCTTACGTATGTCATGTTTAATTCGACTCATCATGGATTTATACGTGTCTTATCCTTAGGCTCGTCTTATTCGTCGCACTGTTAAACATTTTTAACAAATAGTACTGTAACTTTCTTCCCCGGTATCTTATACTAAAACCTGACAATTCATTCGAAATAGAACCTCTGCTGTTTGTGGTCTGCAAGGGTCTCTGTTGGGGCAAAGGTTCTCAAGCTTGTCCGGCTTATCTTTGACAATGATAAGATTAAATGGGAGGTGGCCTCCTTTTTCTCCTTTGCTCAGCCTAGAAGGTGCTTCCGACAACAATAGTTACGGGTTCATATCTAGGGCTTTCGCATAGAGGAGCATATTAGCATACTGAGTTTCCTTGGGAAAGTATTGAAAAAACGTCCTGGTGTTTCAAATTCAGAAGATCTTAAGTCTTTTATGTAAATTTCTGTCTGGTTTACCGTCGAAACATAGCTGTGAATCTGCTTTGTGAGAGTATCGTCGGATCTTCGTGGGGTACTTGATGCAAGAAATGTTGGTGTTTTGGTCCTGCTCGAATTCGCAAAGGGATTTTGCAGTATTATCCACTAGTTACTGCTGAAGAGCTTTATAGTAAATTTATTTTTTCTACTTCTGCTGCAGCTCTGATAAGTAATACACAGATTTCAACGGGTAAAAATAATCGACAGGTTATCTTGTTGTTGTTGTTCTTACCTCTATGTCGAGGAGTTCCGCAGGGGTTCGTTCTTGGGCCTTTATTATTTCGTATGTATACTGATGATATTTCTACGATTCCCGCTGTTCATCATAAGCATTAAGATAAAGTTTATATGAGTAGACCGTTTGGGTTGTTGGGGGATTTATTTGCTAGAATTTCTGCTTCGACGTTAGACAACCACCTCATACTAAATCATAGTAAGTCCCAAAGTATAACGTGTGTTACCATATCACAACGTAATAGTGTGTTGCCTTTTGTTAACAAAGTTAATAGTCTGGGGTGTGGCTAAATTCCTCTTTGATGTGTTGCGATCAATTCAGTGCTACCCTTGGAATGCATATATGGTAGCTTAAGAAGGCTGTGGTTGTCTGCAGATATATTGCCGCTTTATCTGCGGTTAAAATTGATTAGAAGTCTTATTCTGCCTTACATAATGGTAGTTTAATTTCCCCAAAACTTGACTTAACCTGCAAGCGCAGGGTAGAAGTTCTCTTAAATGACTGTATTCGCTTTGTTTTTAAACTGCTCCGATCGGATCATATTACTTCCTTAAAGTTTTCTTTACTAGGTTGTACTATTGATGTCAACTTAAAGGTAGGGTAAGCCTTATTATTTTTATTTGATATAATTCATTACAGGAGCTTATACTCTTTAGTCTTTTAGGGTTCTTACTTTGTCCAGCTTGAGTTCAAACATCTTATATCTTTTTGTGATCTATAGCTTCTTAGTTTGCATGTGTGAACAATATTTTGTAAATGAAATCATACAAAGGCTGTTCTTGTGCAGTTCAACAGAAGTCACTATTTAGCCTTGGTCCGATTTCGATGCAAGGTTTGATCAAAATATTTGATTATTACGTTCGATAAAAAACTTAATTCAAACGCTCACCTTGACTCCATTGTAAGGCTAAACGAGTCGTACGAACCTATTGAAAACTGGACGGAAAGATTTGGGGTGTCAACCTGAATATGATATTTTTGTAACACGATTGTCAAACCGGTTTTGTCCTACTCTACTTTGTTCTGGTGGCCTAAAGTTCAACAACGGCTGGCAATCGTCAAATTCAACAAATTACAGTGGATTGCTTGCCTCTCCATAGCCGTTACAATGAGGACCTGTTCAACAGCTGCGATGGAGGCGTGCGCAGGATGTGCTCCTGGGGGGGGGGGGGGGGGGGTATCTATTTTTATAAAAAAAATAAAACTAAAGGAGCTATACAAAGAAGAGTATCAACAAATGGATGTGTATAAAATATGATATATTATGCAATTAAAAAATATGGTCATATACATTTTAGGTAATTTTTTTAGTATTCAAGTCAACGTTTTCCTAATCAAGAAGTTTAGAAAATTTTAAAAACCCTCCTGAGGGGGGGGAGGGTTGAACCCCAAAACGCTACCGTGCGCACGGGTACGTCCAAGTAGCTGACAAGGATCCTTCCAAGCGCATTCTTGGTATAGATGTGTGCACCGTAACGAATCACATGACGTGGAGCTCCTGTTAGCAAGCAAGATAGAACGGTACGCGATCCTCAAAGATCTATCATCGTGGGCGTTTCCCTCGAGGTTTACAAAGAAGTGCTTTGATACCCTCCAACAGTTGCTCACTCTTAATAGGGCCATGTTCTGTTAGATACCAAGTCACTCAAACCATGAGATCGCTCATGATATAGCCAGGAACGTTTAATCCTTCCAGTGCCAAAGTCCCGAGCCCTTTTGCAGCGTCAGCTAGTTAGCGACGAAAGCTGTTGGTTAGACCATATGCTTACAATTAGTGATGGGCAAAATCGGTCACTTTACTGACTTAGGTCATACGAGTCATTTGGCATAAGTGACTCAAAAAAAAGATTCGGTCATTTGAGTCACTTGAGTCATTTAACACATATGTCTGCAGGGAGTCAAGGCAAGCATTTGAGCCCTACTAGGACTGTTTTGTTCTGTTCACAGCTAACATTTACATGTTGTATGGCCACTGCGAGTATATGAGAGGTATAGAGATCACATGTACATCACAACGTCACCGTCATTGAAAAATGAGCAAGAGCGACAGGAACTACATGAAATTTAAAGAGAGCGTGTCGCGTTAGCTCTCAGCTCTTGACTCAAACGAATAGCCCACAACGCATTGTTCACTGTGCACGGTCTACAACTTGTTTGGCTTAAGATTGGAGCAATCGCGATTCGCGAGATTGAGAGAATCGGTGTGCCTTCTATCTTGTTCTTGGAGATATGATATTGTGAAGTGATACGATGGATAAGTGAACGATTGACCGATATAGTAGGAAAACATTGACTCAGGTCTTTTGAGTCATTTTACTGACTCGGTCAAAATGACCGAATCGTTCGCGACCGACACATCACTACTTACAATCATACCACCACGTGGTCTGAGTGGATCACACCGCGCGAGATCTTTTAGCGCGAATATTCTAGAAGTGAAAAATGTTTCGCGAATTTTCAATTTTCCCAATTATTCTCCGAAATTCACGTAATTTCTTCATTTTTCTTAAATTGCCCGTCTTAAAACCTTATCAAAACGCGGCAACATGTCCAGGCAGAAATTTATACGTAGAAAACTTTTTGGGGATTATTATAAAAATTTGCAATTTAAAGAAAGAAAACTCATACTAACTCTAAAATGCTTTTTATTGAATTCGGAACTTTTTACAATTAATGTCATTAACTTATATAAGCTGTCCTTTGCCACTCTCGATGTATGACAATATTTTTTTGCTAATTTCCTCTTTAAGGTGTATTGTAGTCAGCCTCTTCAGTATTTTCGCCGTTGCTTTCCCAATTCTTCTAATAAAATTCTTGACTACATTCTTCATTGTTTTTCAGAAAAAATAGTTTAATGGCGTAAGCTCCGGAGATTTAATAGGCAAAAGAATCGGTGCAGCTCGTCCAAACCAGCGGTCAGGAAATTTTTCATTTAGTATTGCCTTTGCAATGATACCAGAATGCGCTGGTGTTTTACGGTGTTAGTAAAACATTGCCCTAAGAATATCCAGTAGTGCCCTAGTAAATCTGGCAGTGGATTTTTCAAAAAGTCCGCATAAGTTTGGCTATTAACCTATTAACGCAGAAGAAATCAGAATTTTAAAGTAATTTTTAAGCTTCATCCTCAAATGAAAAAAGCCAAATATCCAAACCAAACCTATATATCTTACTATTTTTGGGTGAGCTCTTTCGACTCCATTTTGAGCCGGTTAGACGTAATCAAGGTTACTAAACAAATTTTTCCTGAAACTTCAAACATTTTATGCACTTTTGTTTATGGTTTTGAATTGACTCAAATAGTTTTTTGACACGAAAAAAATATTGAAATTAATTTTTTTTTTCATTTTGTCGGTACCTTCCCACTTAAAAACCGCCGTATATCTTTTATAATGTATGGAATCGAAATTTTAACTCCAGGAATCGAAGGAGCACAACCAAAAATAGTAAGATATATAGGTTTGGCTTGGATATTTGGCTTTTTTTTATTCGAGGCTTAAAAATTTCTTAAAAATTCTGACTTCTTGGGCGTTAATGGGTTAAGCAGAATCTTCAACTCGCATTTTCGCGCTGTTTGAAGTTGCACTTCCGTTTTCTGTTTACTTTCGGAAAGCCCGCGAAAATACCCCTCTTTGGGATGCACGTCAATTGGGGAATCTACTTTCATATTCCAGTACAGACGATTTTTCCTTTCAGTCTACTACACAATAAATGTAAATTATGAAAATTTATTTCTCATATTCCTCAAAAGTAAGTTCTGTAAATTTTTAATAATTTTAGCTTGAGAGCGCCCGTAGTTACTGATTTGTTTTTCAGCTATGATCGATATTCTTGCTGACAGAGCTTCTTTTATAGCAAAATTTCTATTAGATATTAGTAACAGAACGTCAGAGTACTTGAGTCTCAACACTGGCTGACACAAGCTAATAACGATAATAAAATTGATTCCATTTACCTTTTTATAACTTTTTTGCAGCAATAATAAAATTTAATTTATTTACCGGCAGGTAAAAATAAAAAAAATGTAATTAAAACTCCATGATTACTACTTACTACTAGTATATATACTACTTACTTCATAGAGTTATTATATTTTCCAACTAAAAATATATAAATATAAAATAAATTAATTTCCGCGCCAGAATATTCGGACCTTTGATTTTAAACGTTCCATTAACACTTTAACATCCTTTTCGGTGATAGATTTAACCTGTGGAAAGATGTAAGAACATCGAAATTTTCGAAGTTCGAACATCTGTCGATAATTGGTATGTTGTAACACTTTCGACAGGCGATATTTTCGTTAAAACTTCACTTCGGTTTGTTGATAGTGATACGAGAAGCGATATAGTTAAAATGTAAGTTTTTTTTTAATATTATTTGCTGTATAAAATTATAAATTGAAAGAATTGAAATAATAATTTGTAATGAAAATACAAATTAAATTTAAAACCCTCTTGAATTGTCTCTTATTTTTTTTCGTCACTAATCGGGAATTTTATCCATTTAGGACACTAATTCTTCTTCAAGGCGCTACTTATTTCATCTATAAATTTAGAAACCATAGACTGGTCCATTGAGTTAAGCATCACATCTCAATAGTTCTTTGATAAGAACCAGTAGCATACTGCTGCCAGTTTTAAAGAGAGAGAATTCTTGAATTTTTTTCTGAACTTGTATCGCATTCAAATTCACTTTTTATTTCCTCCAATATTTCCAAAAAAGGTTCTTTGGATACACGGAAAAATTCTTGAAACCAAGAATTATAAAACTGTGTCATGAAAATGCACTTTTTTGTGCTCAAAATACATAAAAATTACTTTTTGTTTGGCATTTCCATGACATTATCGCTGCCCTAAAAATCGCCTTTCTTCCCGATAATTTCTTACACTTTCGGGTTCATTGTCGCTATCTTCCACAAATAAACCAACTCCACTTGACAAATTAATCATTTTAATTTATAATTAGTATTGCATAAGAATTTAAAAGAGCAAAATTTGTAATGCTGAATGTATGTGGAATGTCAAAAAGTTCGAAAATGATAGAATCGCCTGTCGAACGAAAATGTTGCGACATATCGCCAAAGCGATATTTTCGCTTCGATGATCGCTTTCGATGTGATGTTATAACATCTTGCCATTGGTTTCGCCACTTCTTTCGGAATTGAACAACGTTGCTGGATTTAGATATTGTGATTTTGAGCTTAGATTTAATATCTGTCCAATACCGCTCAATTGGTCGTAGCTCTGCACAATTTGGTGGATTGGCATCCCTTGGCATAGAGTGTAATCCCCCATTGCTAATAGGAGAATAATTTGCTTCTATGGTAATGGTGGGGGAGGTGGTTGGTTTGTTTGATTTGCAGCGACTTCAAAATGTCGTAATAGATATAAAATTAAAAATTATTTTATGCTTTTTAGCGCTTTTTGTGAAGTCGATTCAATTTTTTTTAAAAACTATTTTATTATTAATTTGCTCATCTTATTATCTTTCCAAAGGGGGCGACTAACGGTACACCTCGGCCAAGCCTGTGGGCAGAAAATTTTTCTTTTAGTATTGCCTTTACTTGGTAAAAAATTGCCCAAAGAATATCTAGAAGTATGTCTTCTTAAAGATCTGGCAGTGTTTTTTCTAAAAATCCACATAAATTTGGCTATCAAGCATTTCCGGCAAAATGAATCCTATTAATGGGTGTCGATGACCCTATTTTATTTATATTATTTAAAGTTATCAGATATTAGTAACAGAATAGGATACTTGGGTCTTAACACTGGCTAACACAAGCTAATAACGACAATAAAATAAATTCCATTTACCTTATTACAACTGTTTTGTAGCAATAATTCAAAGTAGTTATCTGTGTACTGTAAACAAACATACTTTGTCTAAAAAATTGTATTTATTTAAAGAATTTCCTACCTAAAGTGCAATAAAATAATTAAGTAGTCGGGGATTTCTAAGGATGCTGTAGGAGTAGTTTTTTGGCGTTTGTTTGTTGTCGTTCCGTTGAGTAAATCAAGAGTTAAAAATAAAATATAATGTAATATAAATAATTGACAGATAAGTATTAAAGTGCAACCTTTATCACAGATGTTATAATAATTACGGTTCCCCCTTTAGAATAAAAGGATGAACATTGCTATTAATAATTAATTGTAGAATATTGATAGAGTAAAAAACCCTGTTTGAAAAGATTACTACAATGTCAGAAAAAATACTCGACAACAAAATTTGACATTACCTGAAAGAGTAAACAAAACTTCAAGTAAAGCAAGTGATATAAATAAATCCTAAAGGTAAATTGAACGAAATATTTATGACAAAGTTCTCCAATTGAAGGTCATCCATTATCCGAAAACAGGTTGTTGTAAGTACGACTTCGTTATTGATGAATATTTGATACATGACAGGTTTTGTAGGCAGGCAGCCATAATTCTCCATTTCGTTAACGTAATGCATGAGGTATAAATTCATGAAAATATTTGCGTGAATTTTCCAGGAATTCCTATTACGAGAATGGTAACAGGAGAAGCAAAGGAACTAAATCTGTTTACTGAAGTGACACATTATCATATTCGTTTACATTCGACCCCATTTCTCTACCATTTGAGGTAGAGGTATACATCAAAAAACAACTTCTTGAAAGCGACGCAAAAAAAAATCGGGTGGACTTTAAGTGGATGGATATAAGCAAAAAGGACGCTAACAAATCGGGGATTTTTGTCTAACATGTTTTCCCCACTCCTATTTTAAAGAAAAGTCTTTCTAACCACTTTAGACAACAAAAGGGATGTTATCGTCGTTACTTTAACAACAGTCTCGTAATGCTAAGGTCTATGCTAGGCCGATGGTATAAAAAAGCGCACTAGGAATGGGTTGGATGAACTGAAATCCGGAATTCACGACTAAAGGGAGCGGAAGATTTAATGACGGGAAGTCACTGGTGATGAATTAAAAGGCTCCTCAAGAGAGTAACTTAATGAAGTTTCGAGCTGATTTTAATTATGGCGGCAGACAAATTATAAGGAGTAGGTATACACTTTTGTACGATGCCATTCACTATTGTGACAGCTAAATACTGTCGACGTGAAAGGATGAAAAGCTGCCGTCCTCATGCATTCTGTCATTGAGGGTGTTGGGGATTATCTTGGTAAATTGTTGAAAGATGTATTGTACTCCACTTGGTGTGTACAAACGCGATTACTTAGAGCCATTGAAAGATGTACACTGTAAATAATTTTCCCCGTGAGGATTATCTTACAAGTTCTGTGGTGAACAAGGCTATAGCTTTGGGGATATAATGTGCTAAGCTTTGCAAATTCAGCTAAGAGAAAAGGTAGAATTGTTGGTTGTGTTACGGAAGGATTCAAAGGATATAGTGCATATTTAGGTTTGGATAATATTTAGATAAGATTTTAAGTGGTTGAGTTTACCTATTTAGGTATTACTTACTGTGCTCTAATTAACTTAAGCAAATAGTTCAAGTTCCATTTAATTATTTTTCGTGCAATTCAAGGATTTACTACTTTTTACCCAAGGAAAGAACACTTTGAGGTTTGGTGCGTTAACAAGTTTGACTTCCTTATTACAGTAGTCTTTGACTTTTCCTTTGCAAATTTTTAACTCTTTGAATAATATATTATCGTTTGAAGTCAATTCTTATGGAAAAATAGCATTTCAGGTTTTTTGGAGTCGTTAATTCAAATCACAAATTAAAAATATTGATCTAATTTTGGCGAAAAACTAAGTCAATGGGTGTTTGCGGAGCCGCTGATTATAAATTTGAATTCAAATTTCGAAAATTAAAGAAAAATTTGATCAGTTTTGAACGAAAAATTAAATACAAAGTTTTTAAGAGTTGCTGGTAATGCATTCGTAGTTTCAGTTTGCCGATGTAGTAAGTGATAACGTATCAGTCTTCTATCCCGGAGGTGTCTGCTTTGTCACTAGCACTGATCATCAATAATCCGGCGTATCAGAGCCTTATGCAATAACATTATGTTCCGTATATCAAACGAAAAGTGCAAAGGACCTGCAAAGCTTGATGTTCGTTAACTTGGCCCCGTAATTTTTGAAAAAAAAAAAAATTTAAGTTGTGCCGTATTTTGCTAGTGTTATGCTGCAATGTACTGCTTCGCAAAAGTTTTTATCACTAATAGATAAAATTTGACACACTAAATAAATAATTATGGCAATTATCGCCGTTTTTAAAATAAGTTCGTGTGACGAGTTTTTCGTATACTCCTTGAGTTGTGCAACGGAGTGCTGTTATTAAAAATTATTTCTTAACATGCGAGAAAATTGGCATTGGTGGTGCATTAAGTAGGTATTGCGCAGTGATGTTTGAGAAAATGCAACGACTCATTTAATTTTCTGACTATTGAAAAAAAAACAAACAAAATAATTACCTATACCCTATTCCAAAAAGATTGGCAGTACACGGTAGATGGGAAGTTATGATGCCAAATTTCACAGACTCGCCAAAACCGTGTACAACCATCCATTCGATCTTTCTTGGTCGAGAAACCAAGAGGCACTGATTGTGATA
This sequence comes from Leptarthrus brevirostris, assembly GCA_964036015.1. Taxonomy (NCBI): domain Eukaryota; kingdom Metazoa; phylum Arthropoda; class Insecta; order Diptera; family Asilidae; genus Leptarthrus; species Leptarthrus brevirostris. Next base: position 141,982,499 of record OZ038372.1, read on the forward strand.
ACAAAAACAACATTCAGCAGCCAGATGCTTGTGGACGACCGATAATGATCAGTGGTGGGTGGTGGGTGTTTTTACATGCGAAGTTCCCCGATGCAATGCGAATTTGAGTGAATGGAATGGTCGGAAAGCACATTTAGTGTTGCCAGATTATATATTTTAGCAGTAGGCCACGAGGAAAAATAAGAAAATGTTCTGAGATGAAATCGTGGCAACAGCGTACTGAGGAAGAGGGATGGAGGCATAGGAAAATGATGGGAAAATGAAGCAGACAGCAATACTCCATAAGAGCGTGTACTGCCAATATTTTCGAAACAAAAAATAAGAAAATGTTCTGAGATGAAATCGTGGCAACAGCGTGCTGAGGAAGAGGGATGGAGGCATAGGGAAATGATGGGAAAAAGCAGCAGAGAGCAATGCTCCATAAGAGCGTGTACTGCCAATATTTTTGGAACAGATTATACCTACAATTTTAAAGATAGGAGCCGCTTCCTCTTACCACTCTCGCCATAAAAACATAGTTTTTGGCATGACACCAATGGAGCACAGAGTATCACGAAGTTAGTCTCCGCCTCAAAATTTTGTTCGGCCTGTTTACATCAGCAATGGACAGTTGTTAGTATTTGTTTCCAGGCTTGTATATAGAGTAGGCTGTGGTTTAACCTTCTAGTCATGAAAAACGCTGAAATTGCATTCTACATACTTATTCTGTTGATTTCGGTAAGACGGGCGAAAGGAAGGGATATGTTTAAATAATCAAAAATGACCGACATTAGAGTCGAATCTATAGTTTTGGGTGTCGCTGAGATGAATAATCCCTAGCACCCTAGGGGTTTGAATGGGAATCGGACGACATGTAAAAATAATGGTATGTGGTATATGGTTCTAAAGCACAGCTTTAAAATGAAGCATATTAAGGTAAGGTAAATTCTTAGGAAACAGACATGTGGTGAAATTTTTCGGAGGGCTGGCCTATGATGAAATATTTCAGTGTTTTTGCCAGATACCGCAACAACTTATCCCGGGAAATACTTAGGGATTAGTGTTTTAGTTACATTTTAGTTTAAGCACTTAGTTTAGTCTCGATGGACTTTATCCAAAATTTTAGAAGTATTATTTAAATTTTCAATGATACTTTTGAGAAATTTAAACCATTTTTGTTGTAAAGTTTGATGTTGCACGCAAAGATACGACATAGTTGTACTTGTAAACGGAGTTGGATCAATTGGTTGAGTGGCACTACCAGCATGCCATGGTTTCCGGATTCGAGACCAGATTACCCCGAAGATTTAAAACAAAAATATTTCATTAAAAAATCCACTCCGTTTCTGGGCTGTTGTTTAGCCCGCAACAATGCAAAAACAAGACATTCAAGTTTACTCACTCCCGTTACCCTAGTTCCCTTCTGGCAAAAGCCATGCCGACGCAGCAAAGGGTTGTCCCCTAGGCTTTGGCCACATCGTAAAAAAAAGATAATACGCAAAAGATGATAAGCCACGATTAGTAGAATGGTTCCATGTCAGCGTAATTAGGCCTATATTTACATATGGAATGGTCGCTGGTGGCTACCAATGCAAAAATTGATTTATTAGAAGTCACTGGAGAAAGATGGATGGCAGCATTGATCATAGGTTCTATCAGAACGACACCCTTTAAATCCCTTAGTACTATCCTCCACCTAACGCTACGCCGTTGGAACTCTTCGGCAAAAAAATCGTATTAGCAATCACTATTAGGCACAATTTACAGACACATAAAAGCAGCTTAGTTTGATCGACAAGCCGGACTCCTTTATTCCTACCAGTCAGAAATCTTTACACTGAGGGCTCTAAATTGGAAGGTAAAGTTGTTGGAGGTGTCAATTCGAAATACCTGGACCTAAAATTTTCTCATCGTTTCTTAGACCAGTTAAGGTTTTTTTTTGCAAGACTCGTTACTATATTCTTTACCTCACTCACTCATTTTTAAGGTTTTAGCGACATATCTGAGCGGCTAAATGTATACATCACATGGGTACCGAGGCATAATCACATTCCGAGAAACTATAAAGCCGACGAGCTTGCGAGACTCGGAACCACTCTATCAGTGTCGGATATAATTTGCCGCTGCAAACCAGTGCATTTTTAGTGAATTCATTAAGAATTATCAAAGCGAAGGTGTGGTAACAGTTTCGGCGTGCCCTCAAAGAACTTCTATAGGAGCCGAGCCGATATTTAGGCTCCCTCATTTTTTGTGGCCCATGCTCAACTGGGATCTGTAGACGTCAGGAATTTAGTTCGGTTTATTGAGAGGTCGAAGTAGTTTTAAGTTCTATGTATCGGGAGCTCCAATATGGTCTCAAATAACCCATTTTTTGGCCTAAATGTGCCTTTTTGAAAAATGTATTTTTTCTCTAACTAAAACCTAACGTAACCATTCGTAGAGAAAGAATTTTGAAATCTTTTGTAATTTGTCATGTTAGTTTTTTATACAAATAAGTAAGTAGTATGCTGGTTTCGGGTTAATATTAAAATCAATTCCCCAACGTATTCCCATTCGTCTCCCTCTCCTCGTTAGGATCCCTTTCTCAAATTGCCTTGGTCCTCGCATAAATCTACTGTACATGACCAGTTGCGTTTTTCAAGTCATGAATAGGTTATAGACGTGCATTGTGAAACATAATTCCGCCCCAAGAGTAACTTTATATGACACAATGATGGATCACACCATTTTATAAATTGACTTGATCCATAAAAACTTTCCACTGAACTGAACTTTTTATTTATTTTTAAAACATACCAGTCCATCAAAGCAACGATGCAGTATTATTCAAGTTCTCATAAAAAATAACATAAATCATACGAAACCCGTCTTGAGTTTTAAACTGCTTTAATTTTGTTAAGGCACCTGACGTGCCCTTCTATTTGTCAAGCTAGTGTTGCTATTTAACCTTTGCCACAAAGTGATGAAGGATAGCAGACAAATCCTCTAACTTATTTCGGTGTTGTCCTTTACCTCGGTTTATCATACAAAACGACGTGAATACACGAATCTAGCCTAAAAATAAACTCATAAGAGTCGGAAGGCTAGCAGCAGGCTCAGGGTCCTCGTAAAGTTCTTGTATGAATTGTAGTCAAACCCATGTACCATAAATTGTCTCTTATTGCTGGGAATGGCCTGAATAATTATAAAAAGCGAACTTATATTCAAACTACACACGCGATTTTAGATAGCCGAAAAAAAAACGTTCACATTAATTCTGATGTTGAAAATTATTCTACTGGGGGATGTACTAAATTAGAAGCGAAATTATAACCGAAGGAGAAACGTAGTAAAGCAGAAAGTTATTTCAGAAGTTCCGCAAAACTTTTTTACTGCCATATCATTTTAAGACGGCTTTAAGTTTTCAAGCTTTCCGTCGTTTCAGGATATGGATTCATTAATTATACATTCCCTCCATGCCCCTCACTCCACTCCCCGAATGAAAAAGGAAATTTCAACTTTCCCAACTCCGGAAATGTATGTTTAAAATTTTAATAAGATTTTGGATTGTCAGTAATTAAAAACTGAGGCTCAATCAATTTGAATTATTCTGAGTATAATTAAGCTTTAGGCTTTGAGGCTTAAGAAGCAATTTTCTTTTATGGGTGAAGGCACGGATCAAAATCGGGTTAATTACATATAACATCGTTTCGGTATAATTTACATTTAATGACTGATTGCCAGAGTATGTATGCGGTAACTGAAAATTACAATTTGTTTTGATTTCTTTAGCATATTATTATTTTTTTAATATAAACATCTATTTAGAAATATAAACCTGCAATAAGTAATGGGAAAACTTGGACTCAGAACCAGGAACACAAATGGGGAATTGTTTGCCGAATCGAACTCGTGGCAACTTGTCATCAGAGGGTCCTTTGTTTAAACCCAAAAAGCCATTTATCATCCTAGCGATTTTCAAACAGCTGAACTGAGAACCATATTGACCGCATTGTTGTTTCAAAAAATTCGAAAAACTGTCAAAAAAACTTCAAAATTCGGAGCAAAAAACATTTTTTTGCAAAGTTTTTCCACCAGCACCCCCGAATTGAGCAGAAGTTTGTGAACTCCGTTGGTCGTTTGTCCATAGTTACTCCACGTTTGTCCACCCATTGGTTTCTTTCGTCCAAAATGCCGAACAAAAACCTATTTTTGCATAATGAGTGGACAAACGTGGAGTTCAAATTTTTTTTCCCAATTTTGGAATGCAAAAAAGGTTTTTTGTTCGGCATTTTGAAATAGATCTTGGACAAATAAAACTAATGGGTGGACAAACGAACGTACAGAACAAATTTCAAAATTTAAGGAGTAAGGGGGCACCAACTTCACACATCTCATAAACCAAGACGGATTAGACATCGGAGGTCGAAAATAAATGTTGTAATGATAAGATAAGGCCTTCAGATCAATCAGTTTGTCGTCCTTTTAGTTAAAAACCACGAAGTTGTCCGTACTCTTACTCTCCTCTGCTGTGGTCGCTGTGAATCTGTGAATCTTCAGAAAATCCACCAGCGATGGTTGTGAAACAAATACTACCACAACGTGTCACTGTTTGGTGCAGATTTTGAGCTCACGGCATCATCGGACCATTCTTCTTTGAAAATGCCTCTGGTCAGGCAATAACACTTAACAGATTCGTTTTCGCGACATGATAATCCAGTTTTTTGTGTCTAAATTGCAAGATAGGGATGTGGATGACATGTGGTTTCAACAAGATGGTGCCACATGCGATACAACTCTAGAAGCAATTCAATTACTGCATAAGTCATTTCCTGGTCGTGTAATTTTCCGAATTAGTTATTGACCGCCCAAATCACGCAATTTAACGCAGTTGGACTTTTTTCTTTGGGGTCTTTCGAAGTCGAAGGTTTATGCCAACAAGCCCACGACCATTCAAGCTTTGAAGGAGTAAACTGAGCGCTCCATTAACGAAATTCAGCGATATTTATGCAAAACGGTCATGGAAAATGTTGACAAAAAGTTGCGTATGTGCCAGCAAAGCCGTGGAGGCGATATACCCGATAAGCTATTCCATATAAGTATAACCCTATACTGTAAAATTTATGAATCAATAAAAAATTTACAATTTTTAATTATAACCCTGTGTGTTCTATCAAAATTACTTCTTGCGTGAATTTTGGGACACCCTTTAGCTCCGATCCCTTTTTAACTGCAAGCCAATTTTATCGTATTCCTCTAGACATACTTTTTCCATAAATACCACTAACTCTATTATATACCCTCCGTTCAGCTCCTAGAGTCAGAGAAAGTTGCAATTTTGAGGCCCCATACACAATAATTTCAGGCTACACCCACTAAAAAACCGGACAAGGGCAAGTTTAACCGAGGGTTCCGTAATATTTTTTCATGTGATATAACTACAATTGTTCTATGAGAGCTTGCTTCTTGCCAAATTTCATAATTCTACGTCAACGGGAAGTACCCTTTATGTTTTGATGTATTTGCGAGTGTCTGTCAAAAGGACCGTGTCAAAACAAATGCAGTTACGCCCTTTTTTTATATAAGAGGAAAATTATTGAACATAATGGACTTGTGATAATTTTCATTCAATCTAAAACTTATGGAGAAAATTTCAAAATTTTTTCGGATTATTTTGAGTTGTAGTTTAGGAGATGGGATGGGGAAACAGAGACTTTAGTAATTTTTTAAAATAAATATGAAGAAACATTTTTTATGTAGTACTATGAAATCCTATATATTTCTTGCTCGAGAACTCTAAGCGTAATTCTGATGGATACCCCTATAGCTTATTCTACGGTTCCACGAGTGGTAATGACCCTTTGACTGATGCAAATTTTTTGAGCAATTTTTTAAAGGCTGCTTTCTTGGATAACTCTTGTGATTTGAACTTAAGTGATTTTACTTACATGACGAAGCTTCCGCCGACTTCTCTTCAATTTAAGGATCTTATTTTTAAAGACACTATGATTGCTAAACATATTTCGAAACTGACTGACAGTTTCTAGAATGGCCCTACTGCTATTGTGAAACGATGTGGTATGTCATTTCTGTCTGTCTTCTTCTCCTTGTTTAACTTATGTATTCGTAGTGGCATTTTTCCTAATTCTTGGAAACTTTCTGTTATCATTCCGACATATAAAAGGGCAACAAGCATGATATCTCTACCTACAGGGCCATCGCAAACCTTTATTGCCCAGCCAAGCTCTTTAAGACCCTGAGCTTAGGTTTATAAAGGAAAAATCAACTACAATCAACTTGTTTGAATTCTCCCATTACTGCATATCTTCTGCTGAAAATACTTAACAATTTGAATATATTTTCACTAATTTCAGTGAGACTTTTGATAGTTTTAGTCATACAATTCTCCTTCAGAAGTTGTTGATTCTTGGTTTTCCTTAGGGTTTTGTTATGGTTATACTTGTTTTTGTCCGACCGTTCTCAACGTGTTTTATTTCGTAGCATTCTTTTGGATCCGATCAGCAATAACTTTGGGGTGCCATAGGGTAGTCACTTTGCTCCTTTACTCTTCATTCTTCACATCAATGTGTATCCCTAATTCCGTCACACTCGAGAATTTTGTCTTAAGCTTAAAAATTAAAAAAGAAAATTTGAAATTGAACAAAATATGGCTTCAATTTTGTTCAATTTCGAATGATCTTTTTTTCGGATGTGGCCAAAGTCTAGGGGACCACCTTTTGATGTTATTAGCATGTCCTTGGCCAGAAGGAAATTAAGGTAAGGGGAATAAAGAAATTGAATGCATTTTGCATTGTTGCGAGCTAAATAATATAGCCCAGAGATGGAGTGGATCTTTTAATTCAATTTCACAAACCCACGCTGAGACCTGGTAACGAACTCGGAAACCATGGGGTGGTGATCGTGCTATTCAACAAATTGATCCAATTTCATCTCCAAACGGCACTTGATTACCACCTTTTGAACTCTGCCTTCCTTTAAACATGAACAAATGCACTGTCATATCCTTTTCTCCTGCTGTTTGGCTACTCAATGGACGGACACTCTTTAAATAGACTTAATAAATCCAAAAACTTGGTGGTCTTGCTTAATACTAGTTTTTCTTTTGACGATCACATTGATACTATTATTGGTAATAAAGAAGTGGTTAGCAGTGCGTTAATGCTCCTCATGTCACTATCATCTTTTAATGCACATTTGTTAGGACGATACTTGAGTATGTCAGCTCTTTTTATGGGGTCGATGTCAACCACATCGAGTCTGTCCAACGAAGGTTTTTGAAGTTTGCTCGTGGAATGACCGTATTTTGCCTCTTTACGCTGATCGACTTAAATTAATACACTTGAACTCTCTGGAAACAAAATAAAATAACGTCAGAACCGTTTTTACGCTCGAATTTCTGCAGGGGCTATAAATCCTCCTGAAATTCTTAAATTTTTTAATATATCTGTCCCGCTCCGCTCCTTGAGGAGTTATGATTAACTCTATGTTTCGCGTCACCGAACTAACTATGGAGTGAATAAGCCAGTTACATCTATGTGTCGTATTTTCAACTCAGTTTACGATGATATGGAATTTCACTTGTCGAAGGGATTAATAAAATCCCTATTGATGCGCAAGCTTACTTAAGGTTTATTCTCCTTTTGTATAGCTGCAAGTTTGCATATAAGTTGCTTTATGTAATCAGTATTTGACGAATACTAAGTAAATATAAATACAAGCTTTCACTTGACGCCCAACTCTACGACATTGAACATTTTTTCACTTCCGATTTCACCTGCCAAAACCAAAATTTAACTTTCAAACTTAGAATAAAGAACTGACAGGAAAGGCCCCAATTATGTCATACCTACTTGTGCTAGTTTCTGCCATGACAGTAGTTAAACTTGTACTAATTTTTTAAATAAATTTTTGCGGATGTATACCACTTATTTGGAAAACAAATTAAAAAATTTATTCAAGAGTACAATAATAATAATTTTTGTTAAGTATAGTAATAAATAAATATTCTAAAATAATTTGCGCTCCCTCTATTAGGATAAACACTAGACTGGGCTGCCTTTGATATGGCACTATACTTAACTCCGATTGCTTAGAAATCATCACCCATTATCAGCCACCTATCTTTGTGCCAAATTTAGAAATTATTTGGAGCACCAACATCGTATTTTAGCGCATAGTGAAGTTATGTGAAGCAGTTCTAAGACAAATAAGTAGGGGAAAGGTACCGACTGCGGACCACGTTTTGTTTTTGGCAAAAAAAGAATATTTTTCCATGTAGCGAAAAAAATCTGTGGATGCAGGATGATAAAAAAGTATCAGGGCTACAACCTGGAAAACAAATTGGGTTGATAGGTTAGGTCTTGTTAGTAGTGGAGCTGAAAATGTAAAAAGTTGAATTTTCGGACAATCCGAAAAATTTAAACAATAGCAACCTTTCCCGAGTATAAAAAGGGTATAAAAAGGGAAGCACAATCATTGGGACCTCAGTTCATCTACAATACAACCAATATTAATAATGTAATATTTCAACTCAAATTATTTTCTTCGGTTTTATAATAAATAAAGTCAAACGTGTTTTAAATAAAAAGAAATGTCGTCTTTATTTAAGGGAAAATTAGGGTAAAATAGCCAAACGAAAGCAAGGCAACAAATTAACACTTTCCAGATATACATATATATGGTGAGAGATGGACAGCATCTTCACCCACAAGAAGGAACAATGAGAGACACCCGCGACGCATAGGCAAACCAATATCTCAAAATACCAAGTGACGTTAAAATCAACGATGAACGACCTAACACGAACACTACCATCGGAAAAAACATTAAATTATGAAAATTCACAGCCCGGAAACTGTCACTGAACAGCTGAGCATTGGTGGTGTAAACAAACCAAAACTTGCTACAGTAAAGAGTAGGAAAAAGTTGGGCAATTCTACTTTTTCGTAGTATTTCTCGCAGTATTTTTAAAGTCTCAACTTGAAATTTACTTGACTGAACCTACAAATGTTCTGAACACTGTGGCTGCGATAAAAATTTTCTAATTTACAATTTTCATGTGTTTTAATCGGAAGACTCTCTCTTTTGTTTGTTTTCTTGAAGCATTGAGGTTAGAATGCGTCAATGACATCAGCATTTCTCTTAAATTTTGGTTAATACAGTGTGCACTTTTCTATGTGTGCAAGGATTGGTTAATCTGTCGTACAATGAAAATCAAATAATGACGAAACACTTGGTGTTGAAATGGCCGAGCTGTCAGGTTTTCCGGGCTTGTATCTACAGTAGGCTGTGGAAAATTCTACTGTGATACAGAACGACGTTACACGGTTAAGGAAACACTTCGACACGAGTGCTTAAACCAGATGAACTCATACATAAAATACAAACAGGAGGATAACAACGCGACCTTTACAACAGTAGAGGTAGAACACAACATACTACCTCCATAGTACCAATATATTTTGAATAAACAATTTTCATTTTTCTTTTTCTATAATTGTGAATGAAAGATTTTTTGGTTACATTTATGAAAATTTTTCCCAAAAATTCAGAATTTAACTTAAAACAAAGTTGAATTTATTTTTTGTTATGTTTTTCCTTGAAAAAATAACTGAACTAATAAAAAAAATGAAAAAAAAATGGAAAAAATATGAAATTACTTTTTTTTTTAACTTAAAATTAATGGAAATAAGCAAAATTTAATTAATATTTTGCTGTGTGTGAAATAAAATTAGAAAATTTTTAGAAAAAATTAGAAAGTACATTTAAGATTGATCTTGTACAATGTATGCAAACGTAGTCAGCACCTTCTGTTGCAAGCCATTCGTGGATTTCCTAACTTTTATACTCAATAAAACTTACATTACACAAAAAAAAATAAAATGGCCCTCTGTCCGTACACCAAAATATTAAAAACACCAGTAAAATACGTTTGACAACATTGAAGCACGTTTACAATTACGGTTTACTTCGTTTTCAATGACGCCATGATGAATTTCCAACGGTTACCTAAAAATGGTCTACGTTTGGTATTTTCTATACCTACGTAAATCAGGTGCTACGATATGCGATGGTGAGTATCTGATTGCAGAAATAGTACAATCGAAAAATAATTCCTTTTCGTGGAAAGCACTTAACTCTTGAACAAATTGGAAATAGAAAATACTCGAATCCAAAAAAGAAATTTCACCTATCTCAGTATTACCTTCTAATACACTTCCCATTGGTATGATTTTTTGCAGAAAACTAGAGTGCCAGAAGTCAAATACAATACATTATACGAGCCCTCTGCCCTCATGTATTAACATTGTTAACTGACGTTGGCCCACGGTAGGTATTGGTTCACGGTCGGTACCTTTCCCCTACATACATATGCTCCAAATAAGTTGTCGGTGGAGTAAATGATAACGCGTTATTTCATTCCGGAGGTCCCAGGTTCAAACCCCACCGATAGCGACCCATTGTTGTTTTCTGGTGACAACAGATTACGATCGGGTAAGTAATGTTGGTGCTTCCGAATCAACACTAACTAGTGGGATGGGTCCAGATTCTGCGTGTCGCATCATTGGTGCGACCCTTGAGGTTCACACGAACAACTTCCCAGTTAATAAAAATTTTCAATTGTTATTAACAATATTAAATTATTATTAACAATATTTAATTGTTAATGGCGATAAATTTCATGATCATAGTACAAACGAGTAAGTGAAAATTCAATAAAATTCATACTATTCGATTTATCGTTTTATTTATTATTAATATCAACTATTTATGTTTTTTTTACAATGTTTTTAATGTTACAAAATATATCTGTTTTTTTTAAGTATCGAGTTGTATCAGAACCAATTAGGGGGCATTTAACGCGAAGAGGACAACCAACAATTTTGAAAAAGTTATGTATGACCTGTTTCAAAGGTATTTAATCATACTAAGAAACTTATATAAAAATAAGTAAAATAGTGATTCTTATAGGAAATTGCATGCTCTTCACAGTCGTGGTATCGAAATCGAAATTGGATTTTGTTTTTTATGTAAAAAATCCAAAATTAATATTTAAAATTAAATTTTGACAAACTTCGACCTTTTTAATTTTTTTTTTAAATAGCTCAAAAATAACTTAAAATGTATAGTAAATGCCTGTTCAGTTTCATAATGGGATCTGCATTCGAACTTAGTGCAGCACGTAGTCGGCGTTTGGCCAGTGCGATAGGTTTGTATGGAAACATGAAAAAATTTAAGTTTAAAATCTCTATCTCCGATACGAATGCAGATCCCATTCTAAAATTTTACACATATTATTTATGAACTATGAGCTACATTTTGAGATAAAAACAAAAATTTTTAAAAATATCGAAGTTAAGTAAGTTTGGAGACGGAGTTGGATCAATGCGTTGAGCGGCAAGACCAACATGCCATGGGTCCCGGGTTCGAGCCCAGATGACCGTGAGCTTTTATTAAGAAATTAAAAATAATCCACTCCGTCTCTGGGCTGTTGTTTAGCTCGCAGCAATGCAAACAAGACTAAAGTTTCCTCACTTCCCTTACCCTAATTCCCTTCCGGCCAAAACCATGCTAACGCATCAAAGGGTTGTCTCCTAGGATTTGGCCACATCGTATAAAAAAAAAACAGCTAAGAAAAACATTTATTTGTCTTTAAAATAACACTATTTACTTTTTTTCTATCACTTTGAATAATTGGACATATTCATTCAGGACATATAGAAGTACAATTAAAAGATATGAACAAAATCCAGAACCTGAAATTTTTTTCGCTGTCCGCTTCGCGTGAAATGCCCCTTAGATCAGATGGATCCTTTTAAAAAAAAACTTTCGTAATTTCGTTGTAATTAGATGCAAAAAAATTTTTAAAAAATTATTCTGGTACTACTTTTTAATGAAAACCAAATAAGTGCACTCTGTGCAGGAAATTATTTGTGGTAAAAAAAATTTCAATTGTTTATAAGAATTTTTCATTATTTATAATAATTTTCAATTGTTATGAACAATCTTCAATTTTGTATTCAATTTCCAATTTTCATAATCAATTTTCAACCAGGTAAAACCATTTTTTATGATTATAAATTTATTATTTTTATAAACAATTATTTATTGTTATAAACAATTTTTCATCATTATAAACAATTTCTGTTCATAATAAATTGTTATTATCCGACTTTTTGATGTCCCGATCGTCATCAGAACAAATTACATCGAATAAATCCTTTTCAAGAAAGTCTCAAATCAACTTTTTTTCAGTTTTTTTGTTTGAACAAAAAAAACGGCTGAACCGAAATTGATTAAATTTCCTGCAGTTCTTATTGGCAATAATACGCTTCGAATGGCATCATAGCGAAGTCGTTATAATTTTTTGTTTGCGAGATTTCGTTGTCGAAAAAAGTGGGTCCGAACGTACACACACACACACACACACATGCATGTGTTCAAAAACATGCGTAAAACACTATTGTGACTTTGAAATGTAAAAAAATTTTAAAACTAAAAATTTTTAAAATCGGGCCCATTACAATAACTTCCCTATATGTGGAAAGTTAACAAGAAACAACTTATCAGGACCAAATTTCCCTGATTTTCCCTGTCTTCACGTTGTATCCTGTCAGAAGAGAATCTAAATTTTTGTTGAGGGGGGTAGAATCTGAACTCTTAAATGTCCCTTATTAAGTGATTTTCTGATTTCAATAAAAATTCCCTGACTACTTAAATTTCCTTACTTTTCCCGAGTATATATAACATAAAAAAGTGCCAACACAGTCAACCCGTCTTAACCCATTCCAGTTCATAACCACGACGCAAGGACTAAAATGATCTTTCTTCGGCTTCACATTTCCATTTCGCAGTCCACAATTCCTTGTTTTCGAGGCATTTGTTAACAAATATTTTCTTGATTGCATTTCTTTAATTAGTTATTTTAAAAATTCGAATTATACAATAAAAAAATTATTGCATCAAAGAAATTATTATTAACAAGTTCTGGTACTACCTGTATATGAGCTTACAGAGATTGTCTTTTTATAACGAAGGTAAGAGGGAGAAATGCACATTATGGCCATGAAAACTGAAATCAAATCAATTTTTAACCGACTTCCCAAAAAGAAAAAGATTCTAAGTTCTACGCGCATGCCAAGCAGCTTATCATCTGAATATAAAATTTTTATTCAAAAGATCTTTTACTTAAAAATTTATTAATAGATAGTGACTTGAACTCCAGTTTTGATCTGACTACTTTGACTATCTAAGTTTCAGATTTTCTTATAATATCTAGTGTATCTCTTTAAATCTTGACCCCGTGATTTTTTCGAAAATCAGTGATTACTTTTTATTTTCTATTAAACATGTTTATATCTTTAAATGTTAAGTCCTCTAAAAGAATCAAATGCATTGTCCATAATTGTCTGTCATTTTATGTCCCAACCAAAAATTCTTTCAGACAACTAAAAAATCAACGATTGCCCAGCAGTTCAATTCAAATTCATAAATTAAATTCTTAAGCTCAGAGCAGATTATGGGTCTTTTGTGTAAGAAGTTTTGCAGCCGTAGTTGACATACAGAAATAACTCAGAAATTAATTGGGGAATTAAGCCCGTTGTTGTTCTTAGACCAAGTGTTAATAACGACTTGATATTTTGAGCTCTAGATGCATGATAATGTGAAGCTAATTAATTTTCATTTAAGTCGAATCAAGAGCATTTTAGTCATCTTACTGAGAAAAATTCCAGACAGCGGCAATGGCCGGTTTTCTGTTTTAACACTTTTGGGCCATTGAACTTATAAAATATGACAGACGATGAATTATTGATAAATTCGAATAACTATTAGTAGGAGAGTAACCAATTAATCCGACTTATATGTTTACCACAAGGTTAACAATTTGTAGATTTATAATTTAATACTAAAGTTAAATAAGGTAGTAACAACCGTGTACCGTGGTTTTGTCATCTACCCAAAAATTTTTGAAAATGTAAGCAAAAATATTAAAAAAAATAAACAAAATTATGCTCGAAATACCGCGATCCCTTATTAAAATTAGGGCAAACTCATCCAGACTTAGAAAGAGGAATTGAATGCACTAATAAATCTTGTCCCTCGAATAAACAATCAATGCTGATGAAAGGTTGATAGGCTCCATTTAACAAATTCTATTTCGGCTCGAAAAAGTTGGGCTAGGGATCAGAATATTAGAACATACGTAATAATAGTATTATTGGATATTACTATTTTAATCAGATATAACGACATCACTGCGGAGCTTAAATCTCATGCAATAAAAAATACTGAACAGCTGCAACAATTTATAAATAGTCTTGACAAATTTATAGATCCGTTCAATTCAAAGAAGAATTTATAGAAGATTTTATTGAAGTGTGTGCTAGCGCAAGATTTGAAGCACAAAAAAGAGTAAAAATAAGAAAAAAGTGTGTGGAATATAATAAAAATGATAACAAGAAGTCCGCATACCTCCCCCCCCACCCCCTCTCACAAATTAGATTTTTTTTCTATAGAGATTAAGCAAACGCATTAGCAGCAACTTTACAATGTAATAAGTCATAAAATTATAATGATCAAAGATTGTAAAATACGAAATACAGGAATACCTTTCTACAAGTAACAGAAACAGTCAAATATGTTAAAAAAACCTTTAAAAGTTAACTCTATCATTATGTCGCTAAACAACAAGAATAATAACAAAAGCATCCGTAGTTTAAAAGAATTTTCCTAGACAAGGAATGATATTTCTTTGGTTTATTTTTAATCCTGAACAAATAGAAAATATCAAAAGTTACATCTATACTGAAGCCAGCAAGAATTCCAGCGAAGTTACCCAATTAAAGATCCATTAGTACTCTCAACATCAACTGCAAGATAAAGGGTGTCTCAATAAGAATGCACTATTTAAACTTTGAGAAATTTTTCTGAAATTTAACAGCTGTTACCTATTATTGTTCCGATTATTAAAAATGGAGCGCTACACAAAAGAAGAACGCGTTATCATTGTGAAACCCCATTAAAAAAATGGGGAATGTTACGCTGAGGCCGCTCCCAAACTTCACGGAATTTTTGGTGGAGAAAGTGCACCTAATGTGTCAACAATTCCAAGAGTGGTCAAACAATTTGATGAAACTGGGTCGATTATGGACAGTAAGGCTGCCCGCACACTGGATCCGATTTTCCTTCGCGCGAATTCTGACGAGAATTCTCACTATTTCGCATTTGCGAAATGTGCTCACACTACAAGCAGGGCTCTGACGAAACACAAAAAATTTAAGAGGCGAACGAACCCGTCCTAAGAAGATGTCTATAGAACAGGTTGTACTATCAGAGAGAATTTTGTTGAAATGAAGGCTATTATATCGGAATAGAAAAAAAGAAATGGATTTGCGAATTTAATAAAGATCGAGAATTCTGCAACATATTTGCGGATTTGAAGGGAAATCCAAGTAAATTTTTTGATTTTACAAGAATGCACCTAGAAATATTTGAGTATATCTTGTCAAAAATAAAGTCCTGAATTACAAAACACTCTAAACACTTCTGGTCCCACAAACTAGGGCGTTCAAAAACACTATTTATAAATTTTTCCACATCCATGTTTCGGTAATTCGCAACTGAAAATCAAACTTGCTTGCGATCTCGCGAAATTCGCATCAGAATGGTTCTTCGCAGTTGCGAATTCGAAAGCAGTGTGCGCATTTCACGCGAAACTGTGTGTTTGTTTTTTCGTCAGAATTCGCGCGCACGAAATTCGGATCCAGTGTGCGGGCAGCCTAAGACTCCTTTGCGTCGACGTGACGTGACGAGAGTGTCTGGTGCGGATTTTGGTCAGGCGGCGTGATTGGGCCCTAGTTTTTTTTTTAAAACGAGACACGAATTGCAGTGACTGTGAACGGCATTCGTTACAGGAACATAATAACGGAGTTCTTGTGGCCGTGCGATTTCCTCTTTGGAGTTCTGTGAAATCTCGGGTTTATGTAAATAAACCGGAAACAATTCCTGAGCTCAAGGCCGAGATCCAACGCGTCATCGGTGAGATACAGCCACATCTTTGTGAAAAAGTCATCGAAAATTTCATGAAAAGAGCAATGGCCTGTCATCAGAGCTGAGGTGGCCATTTGCCGGATACTTTATTCCATACTTAATCGGAACATATCTACTTTAGAAGGCTATAAAAAAACACAACTCTCTCAAAAAATACGTGTTATTATTTTTAAATGAAATAGTGCCCTGTTATTGAGACACCCTTAATACATACATATGAGTAGTAGATCATCCAAATGTGTAAAGTATGTTTTTTTTTGCTCCGTGTGGATTTTTTTGTAGATCATGACGAAAAAATAAGATTAGTAAAAAAAAATAAGTTAGTCTAGTGGAAAAAACCCCATGCTGTATTCAATTAAAGCCGAAATAACGGCTTATAAATCATTGATCACTGAAATGAAATATAAATGTTGAGAAAAAAATTCTGAAGACTGGTCTAAGGCATATTTTTACAGAGAATCGAAAGACAAACACTTTTTCCATAAAAACTGTTGATGCAAGAATGATATTTCATGATGTTCGAGTAGAAAACAAATCTATTTTTCTTGAAATTTTTGTTTTTAAATTTTTTTTTTAAATTAATTAACATTTAATGCTTTACAAAATTATGCATTTTCCAGAGAATTACCAGTCACAACAAAGCACGTTAGAACCATCTTAAGAACTTTTAGAATGAAGTTTTTTTTATGAATTGAAATACTATTCACAAAAAAAATTTTTGAGAAAAACTATTTTACAACTAAAAGTAATAGATAATTAAAAACAAAGTTTAATATGGTTATACATAGCTGGTATAATAGAAATACTAAATACTGCTTTCGTACTCTGGGTACAAGTGTATTCATAACCTGTGTCACACGTAACAAATACTTGGTAGCTTCATTTGGCGTAACATCTCCTTTTCTATTCAACTTTTTGTAAATGGTCATTTATGGTACTAATTAGGCCGTTAAACTCGTTTTATTTCAAATATCCTAAATTGTACTCCCTACTATTTCCGTTGTTCGCGGGCAACGATATCGACGGTGCTTTTTAATAAAACTCCATATATTTTTGATGGGATTAAGATCTGGAATTTATGCCGACCAATTAAATGAGCGAATATTATAATTCAGGAGTGCCTTTTTAGTTGTTCGAGTTGCAGAAATCTTAAATATTTCGACAATACAGTTTAAAAAATAATAAGTAAGTTTTAAAAATACAATGCAATTCTTCTAAGGAATTAAAGTGGTGGTCCAAAAACACCTGAGAAGGGGACGTGCGATAATAAATATAAATTAATTAACAAAGGATGATTGGGAAAATTTAATAAAGGCGGAAGTATTGCTGATAACTTATCGGCGGAGAATAAAAGCGCTAGGTTTTAGCTTAAACAATGAAAGTAATTTTTCGACAAACTGACATTGCAATATTAGTTAGTTGTCACAATTTACAGGATATGGAAAAACTACTTATAATAGCAAAAAAAGAAGGGCACAGAGTCAAGGGGATAAAATTGTATTCAGTGATTCGATTTGTGTGTTGGCAAATATCTCATACAATAAAGTCATGATAAAACATTAAATATACTTTGCATAAAATATACTTTGAAGTTTCCTACACAATTGCTATCATCGATTAAAAGGCTTTATTTTGACGATGGAATAATATTACACAGCTCGAACAGCCAAATAGTGGCTACTGTATTATAATATTCGTTCATTCGATTGGTTGGAATAAAGTCCAGATCTTAATCATATCGAAAATATATGAAGTTTTGTTAAAATCACCGTCGATATCGTAACATTTAGAATATTTGAAATAAAATAACGTACTAATGTACTATTTCGGAAGGGGCCTGCTTTGAAAGCGATACAATAAATTTGGATGAATAATAAATATTTTGTGTTTAATTGACTACTTTCCGGTACTTTTTTGACATAATGTATATAATACATACATTCTTATTCAGTATAATCCCCTCTACGACATATCTAAATTTCAAGAAAATCGGAGGTGAGGATGTTAAACTCCACAATTACCAATTCCTCAAATGTGTTTTCACGAAATTTGATTTTTCAAGGCGGTGAATAAGATAACTTAAAAATTATTCGACCTATTGTAATAAAACAAAAATCCGGCCAAGTGCGGGTCAGACTAGTGCACCGAGGGTTCCGTACCTCGGAAGGTTGCTGATTTCTAAAAAACTGTGCTAGTTCGAGTCATCGTTTTATTTTTCTTGTAATGTTTACATAAGCCTCTATAAACTCTTATTATTTCTAATTGTTCGCTTTGCAAACTTCGTATTTATATTTGTTTCGAAATTTTTCATCATAAGTCGAAAACTATGCAGCATAAAAGGAAATGAAAATATATTTTGTAATGTGCAAATGAAACCCTTTCACATGAGATCCCACTTGGCCAAGGAACCATACTTTAAAATGTTGACCCCCACCCCCTTTGCAAAAAAAATTTAACTTTTTCATTTACCATATAGTTGGGCAAGGATTAATTAAAATCAAAAAATTTCAAGTCGATAGCATTAGCAGTTCCAGCAGGTGTGACACACTGACAGACAGGCGAAGTCACACTATAAGGGTCCCTTTTTTACCATTTTGGTAAGGAACCCTAATAAAAGTAAAAGGCCCAATTTAGTGACGTTCTACGTTCTCGTCGGAAAATTTGTAGGCTTTTCGGGAGAATTTGTTTACATGAAACTATTTACGTTATTTATGTTATGAAACTTTGCCACTTTAATTTATGATCCTAATATAATAAAAAAAAATTATTTATCAATATTTTTTCGAAAGTATATATCTCAAATGGGGGTGTGTCACCGAAGAACAAGCCAATCGACCCAAGCTGGGCCAATCCCGCGACACGGCTACTGGGGTTTGGGCCAGGCTTAATATTTCACAGTGGCCCAAGCTTGGATCAAGGTTAGACTGATGTCCTGGGGCCAAGTCTGGCAAGCCAGGCTCGGGTCAGGTCTAGCAAAACAATAGTTGCCCAGACTTTATTTCAATTTTTCAATAGTGGACCAAATTGAAAAATAATTCCAAAAATATCATAATTAAAGTGTAAGTCAGTAAAGTAAGCTACTGGGTCTGATGGTTTCTCGCCCCTGGTTTTACAATGATGCGCCTCTGCTTTGGATAAACCTCTGCTCAAACTTTTTCACCTGTCATATTAAACAGAAATGTTTCCAAGTGCATTGAAACTTGCTCACTCATATCCAGCCGATACTTAAAAAAGGAGAGGCATGCGACCCCTCTAACTACAGACCAATTGTAGTAAATTTGATCATATCTAAAGTTTTTGAAACACTCATCAACTCTCAGTTGGAAATATCTAGAAAATAACCATCTTATCAACGATTGCCAGTATGGTTTCCGCGCTGGCCGCCCAACCGGAGACTTACTAACGGCTCTAACGGAACGTTGGAATCATTGTCTTCACAATTTTGGTGAGTCCAAAATCGTCACTCTTGATATTTGAAAGCCTTTTTATACAGTCTGGAATTCCGCCCTTTAAGCTAAACTTCAATCCTCGTTAAAGTTAAATGGATAGAGAGTTTTTTGTCAGACCGTTCAATCTGATTCCTACGAAATAAATGCCGGTGTATCGCAGTGCTCAGTTCTTTCACCAACCTTATTTCCTTTGTTTATTAATAATCTTTTATCCCTCAATTATATCCATAGTTTCGCCGAAGACTGCACCCTTGATTTCGGGTACTAATTTTTTGTAATGAATTTACGTGGAAATTCTATACAAGTCAATCGTGAACGCATGTTAAGATCATTAAACAAGGACATTCATATGGTCCTCGCTTGGGACAGAGCAAATCGTGTTACGTTTAATGCATCCAAAACTCAATGGTGTTTAATTTTCCTTAAAAACCGCTCAGTTCACCTACTTCAGTCTACGGAGTGAATGTACCCAATTTGTCCTCATTAAACATCTTGGGTATTGAGACATCCAGCAATCTTTGCTGGACTGAGCATATATTTGCAATCGATAAAAGTGCGATGAAATGTTTGGGTTTTCTACAGAGATATAAGAAATATTTGACCCTGACTTAGCGCTGATCTACAAGTCCCACATTAGGGCTGGACTTGAATATAATTCCCATATTTGGGCAGGGGCTGGACACACCGCATTGTCCGCGTTAGACAAAGTCCAGCATAAGGCTACTAAACATATTGGCGATTCCTCAACCTACGAGAGCATTGACTCTCTGGAGCATCGACGGAATGTCGGTTGTCTCTCACTCTTCTATCGCTATTTCCATGTCCATTGTTCTAACGAAAGTGCTAGCCTGATTCCTTTTAGACGCATGATCACGCGCGATACAAGAGCTACAAGTCGTTCCCACCCCCTATACTCTCCAGGTCAAATTTGGACGTACCGTCAAATTTCGGGAATATTTTTTAAGGAGAATAACACGAATGTGGAAAAGTTTACCATCTTCTGTTTTTCCCTCGCCATAAGAGCCCGAAACTTTCAAACGCAGCGTACATCCAAACCTCCTTCACTCAACCTCCTAACCCATTTCCCTCATCCTTAATTCCTTTCCTGCCAAGGCTGTGCTTTAGCATCATAGGGCATCCCCTGAGCTTATATATCAGGGGTGGCCAACCTTTCGCATGTCATCCGCCAATTTGGTTGATAGGCGAGTTCAGATGCGCCATATAACTCGAACACTTTTTATACCTTCTTACGTTCTTACCTAAGGCTTAGGTAAATAGGGATAACGATGGAATATACTTCGCTTAGGAGAGGAGAAGGAATAACTTCAACACGGAGTTAAATTAGTTTACGTCCAGTTTAATGAAACACCAATCTACAATAGTCAGAATTGGTCTCCTTTCCGAAAGGGTGATCTTTTCATGATGGTCGTGAGAGTCTCGTTTGGCGAAGATAACTGTGGACGTCTAAACCGTAGTTGTTGGCACTTAAAGTGATATCAGCTTGGAGCTTGGATCTGCCTGTTGTCTTTGCTTGCTAAATAGAAGTAATATAACAGTCATAATTAACTTTTAAAATAATTCAATTACTGTATGTAAAATAATGTCTATTACAGCACATAAACATTACTTAATATTACTGAAATTTTTGAATCTGTTTGGATTGTGCTAGTTTTTTAATGTTTGGTGTCAAATTCGTAATTGAGAGCTGCAGAGAATTCTTTAAATTTTCGTTATTCGCGACCCTGTGAGACCGCATATCTAGCCCCAATCGGTGTTGCCGCTTCAAACTTTTGACGTGCATATTAAATATATTCAGAGTTCAATGTAAAATCTTAACGCACCAAAGCGCCACTTGTTATCATCAAATGCGCCACGTTTGGCGGATGCGCCATGGTTTGGCCATCTATGTTATATATAAATAAAATCAAATCATCAACTTTTTATATTTTTTTCGAAATCTAATCAACAAAGCGACTAAATTAAGCGAAAAAAAAGTCTGAAAAAAATTTTTTTTAACGTGTTGCGTACACGAATCCGTGTACTCCGTATACTCTGCGATGCGAATAGACGCTGCTTAAAAAACAATAAGTTTTTTTAATTTCTGAGACTTTTTAACGTAAATTCGCCGTAAAAACGAACATTTAAAAAAAATCATGAAGATCGGTCCAGTTTTGGATTTTTTATCGCCAAAAAACCATGTGACCGCGAAAGTGTATAATTACCAAAAATTCTAGCTACTTCACTGTATGAATTCATTTTTTTTTCATTAATTTTAACCATTAAAAATTACAAAAAATTATAATTTGTCTGTTTAGAATGGTGATCAGCCTATTAATATTAAAGTTCCTAAAATTTCTAAAAAATGAGGTGAAATCTTGCGAAATACAATGAGTAAAATAATAATTGTAACTTCTTTTAAATTATATTTATTAAGATTTTTATTTCAGTCTAATCATAGTGCACTATTTGTTTTTGAATTTTCATCTTAATAAACCTTGTCAAGATTTTAAAACCTTACGAGCATTATTTATTTGATGGCTTTTAATGCACTTAATTATCACATAATGCTTAAGTAAGTTAAGTAAGATTTTTTCAGTTTGATAAGTGTGATAACATATTGTCATAAATAAATAAACAAGTATTACTTATTCACTTTAATTAAAAAGAGTAAAAGAAAAATTATTGACCAAAATTTGTACAAACCTTTAAAGAGAATTAAAGTCGTAAGTCCATAGAGTATCCAACAAATATCCCATTTCCTCAACATTGTGCCGGCTGGTAACATTTTTACACCACTAAATCACAGTACTATTTCACTTCTCACTTGTCACTTATCAAAATTACTAATTTACTTTAATTCGAATAACTCACAATTGATTTAATAAAAATTCGAATAATTTACTCATCGCTCGTGCACACAAAAACGACGAGGGATGCTCCTTAAGCACCGTGGAGCACGCTGAAAACTTGATATCACTCCGGCATTTGTCAACATAATCTTTCGACACGATAGGAAAAGCACTTACCCGTGGCAGAAGATTTCCCTTATTTACTTTAATATGAAGTGCTTTGCTGTTTGCTTTAACAAAATGTGAGCAATCCTTGAAAAAGGATAAAATTTTCGAAATCACTTGCACGTGTTTTGGGTGAACTTACAAAAAAAAAAAAAAGGAATCAACGAAAAATCGGATTGAAAAAAAAATCACTCGAAACTGTGGGAAGGTACTTGAAATTCCGTTAAAATTGGTCAGAAACGATTCAATTCCATCAAAATCAACGTGCAATTAATGCGTTCACTGAACTTCACCTATTCAAATTATTCGCACCTTGAAACACCTTGGCAAATCTTTGCTAACACTTCTTGATTTATAACGACCGAATCGGGCACTGTCCCGTGTGATGATGGCTCGTTTATCACTTCGACCGCGCTATAAGTCTTGCCACGTGTTCTCTTACACCCTTCATACCATTGACTGAACGGTAAATATCAAAGCTAAGTCCGCGAATGGATCTCGACTAGGGTTCTGCAGCCCTCGATTTAACTGCGCACTTGTGTATGCCAGATGGGATATTATCTGATATCAGTGACTTCGGTAGGGGAAATTTCCCTCATACGGGCTCAATTACATTACGCGCAGACGCATGATTAATATCGGGATCAATTTAGTACGAAATCTATACTATGACGTGCCTCCAGTTCGTGACGTAAGTTGTTTGCTGGGAAGTTTGTGAGGATATTTTCCTTTTAAATTTCCTGTTGTCGTCCTTAAGAATGAACTCAGTGGAGAGTGGAGTGGTAACCGCTGCTTCCTGGAATAAAGATGATTTGATTAAATAAATGGAAACAATGTAATTTAAAACAAAATAAACTTGTGGTCTTTTATTATTTACGAATTTTCCTTGACTTTTCGAAAATATTATTATATTTAGTTATGTTTTGCATAATAAATTCGTGCCTCCCTACAAAAATCAGTTAAAATGAAAAGTAATTTTTGTACTGATACCGCTTATAGGTGAATAGAGTCTCGTAGAGACTCGATATTTGAAAGAAACCTTATCCTTTACATTTTCAATCCAAAATTGACTAGAGTAGGGTAGGGTATTGTAAAATACCGATTTCTTTTTTAAATTTCAATCGTATGATAAAGCCTCTATAGTTCTCGTAATGCCTTGAGGGCAGGTCCGGATGCAGGGGTGTCGGGGCCCGGGGCACTGAAGAAAGTGGTGGCCCTTTCAATGAATAAATTTCTTTCGATAATTTTATTTTTACATTTAAAAAACAAATTACACTGTTAAGGTACATACTATTTTTTGTAATTTTTTAAACATTTTTAAGTAAAAGACACTACGTGCCCTTTTAGAGGCAAAATCATTAATAACACGGGCACACAAAAAAATTTTTTTTCGTGAACCAGAGGGTAGACCCTCTTTTCCCGCTACGACCCCGTTATAACCCCCCCCCCCCTGGTGGAATGCATTTTGAATTTTCATAAAAAAACAAAGACGTATGTGTAACTCTATGTTTTTGGGGAGCTGAAACCGAAAATTACCAGAAAATATGCATTCAACCCCTTCCTTACTAACTAACACCCCCTTAATGAAACCTGAAGGAGGTTGAATTTTGAATTTTCACAAAAAATTAAGATGTTTGTCTATTTCTATGTATTTTGGGGCGCTGAAACCGAAAATGACTACAATAAATGCATTTAACCCATTCCTTACTCCCTAGCACCCTCTATAAACCTGAAGGGGGTTGAATTTTGAATTTTCGCACTAAATTAAGATGTATGTCTATTTCTGTGTTTTTTGGCCCGCTGAAATTGGAAATGACTACAAAAATGCATTAAACAAATTCCCTAATCCCTAGCACTCCCTGAAGGGGGTTGAATTTTGAATTTTTAGACAAAATTATGATGTATGTGTATTTCTATATTTTTTGTCCCGCTGAAATTTAAAATGACAATATGAAATAAATTAGACCCTCACCTCCGTTTCTAGCACTCTTTTACGACACCCTGAAGGGGGTTGAATTTTGAATTTCCATACATAGTTAAGATATATGTGTATTCCTATGTTTTGTGAGGAGATGAAACTGAAATACCTAGAAATAGACATACAGTGTCAGTCATAAGAAAGTAAACACGGGGAATTGAAAAAAGAATTTGCTCATAACTGTATAGTGTGGGTCTTCGTCAAATTATTTGCTTCTAAATCAATCTTGTTAAGACATGTTCCGGCACTCTGTAAATAAATGGAAATTTATTGCGCATCGCAAATATTGATTGTATTAAGTGTGACTTTCTCTAATTCGTTTTTTTTTCCATAAGTGTACAGTTATTTCCTTTTTATTTTTCGAAAAATGGACAAAAACAAACAATTAACAGCAACGGAGGGAAACGCAATAATAGAAATGCATAAAAGTGGGCAAACGTACAGAGACATCGCTAGAATTTTTGGAAAAAGTCCTGCTGCCGTACACAAAATTGTAAGAATTTTTAATGACACTTGTCGCATTGCAAAAATTCCTAAGCTTGGACGACCTAAAGTAACAGACACAAGAATTCTCAACATTTCCAATGTTAATCCATTCATGTCGGCGCCCAAAATAAGGGCTAGGCTAATGGAAGAAGGTAAACATGCACCTTTCGTCGAAACTGTGAGACGAAGATTAAGAAAAGGTGGAGTTCAAGGTAGGTCAGCTCGTAGTTCCTTACATAAGCAAAGTGAACTTGAAAAAACGTAAACAATTTTACGAAGAACATGTGCTAAGCCCTTAAATTTTTGGTATCGAGTAATTTGGACAGATGAATCCATGATCAGGATGAAGTACAGCAATGGCAAGATTTACGTATGGAGAAAAAAAGGTGAGGCCTTTTCTTTTAAATGTATTAAACCAACTTTTAAATTGGGCGAGAAAAGCTTGATGCTATGGGGATGTTTTTCTGCCTATGGAATAGGCAAGATAGTTATTTTAGATGGTAAAGTAAACGCCAATATCTATTTGAAACTTCTGCAAGAAGTTATCATTCCTGAGGGGAATATCTTGATAGGGGACGATTTTGTCTTATAAGACAATGCCCCAATTCATACGGCGAAAATTGTGAAGGAATACCTTTCTAAAGAAAATATAAACATTTTGCCAAAGCCCTGATCTCTCGCCAATTGAACATATTTGGGATTGGCTGAAAACTAAAATTGCGGAGAAGGAACCAAAAAATCCTGCGGAATTAAGGACGCTGATTGAAAATACCTGGAATATAATCAGTCAGGAGTACTGTAGGAAGTATGCCCTTTCAATTACCGACCGATTGGGTAAACTGTCTTTGAACAATTGGAGACACTGTGGAAGCTAAAATATTGTTTTCTCTCTATTGACTGCTTGATACTTTGTGAAATATTTAGTTTTTTAGTTTTTTTTTACAATTAATCTTATTTGTGTTTCGTTATCATTATATTTTTGTTTTTTGATAAATGAAATAATGTTAGTTTTATATTTGTTCGGTTTAATTTTGTTATATATAATAAATGAAATTGAGTTAATGGTTGGAATTCACTTTGTTTACTTTATAATGACTGCCACTGTACATCTTAATTTTGAGTGAAAATTCAAAATTCAACCCCCTTCAGGTTTCACTAAGAGGGTGTTAGGGAGTAAGGAAATGGTTAAATACATTTTTTCTGGTCATTTTCGGTTTCAGCGCCCCAAAAAACATAACATAGCGATACACATAAGTCTTAGTTTTTTATGAAAATTCAAAATTCATTCTCCAAGGGGGGTTGTAAGGGGGTCGGAGCCGGAAAATGGGCAATTGAAATCGGTTTTCATGGTCAGATTCGGTTTCAGCG
Source organism: Leptarthrus brevirostris (assembly GCA_964036015.1). Lineage (NCBI taxonomy): Eukaryota > Metazoa > Arthropoda > Insecta > Diptera > Asilidae > Leptarthrus > Leptarthrus brevirostris. Next base: position 142,008,823 of record OZ038372.1, read on the forward strand.
ACCCCCAGAACCTAAGAATATCGGGGTCTACCCTCTGGTTCACGACAAAAAAAATTTTTTTTCTGCCTGTGTAATTTCTCCGAAGTCCATTTCTCGAAGCAAATCACTCTCTATACTGAGCATTGACAAATATGCTAGACGTTTTTGCGTCATGGTCGTACGCAGCTTATTCTTAATAATTTTAATTTTAGAAAATGAACTCTTTCCGCTGTAATTATCTACCTTTAACTCTAAATTTATTCGCAATGTAATTTCAAAATTAGGGAATGTAGCTCCGAAGTTATTATCAACCAGAATCCTATAGAAAAACATCTCTTTTGGCTCACGGAAAACATTGTAGTCCTTCTTGAAGGCATCTATCAAGGCTACAAACTGGACTATTCATTCCCAAGACTGATTTCAAGATCATTGTTGTAAGTTTTAATAACTTTTTGGCAGCCTTGTCTAGCTCCGATAAATTCAAATGCTCTAAATGATTCAACAAACCAAATCGATCGCTGAAAACATCATAAGCTCGAACCCTATCACTCAGAGAGGCTAAAAGTTGATCAATTACTGGAATAAAACTTTCTACACGAAATTTTTACTTGGATGACAGCTGGGCATCTGAGAATTTTGTGGATTGAGCCTAACATTTCTTGATCTAGAGCGTGTTTTAATATATCCGCTAGTATCTGATAATTTCCGCGCTGCTTCTTCGTATTCCTCAAACTTTTCTCTTTTGAACTCTACGAATAATCTAAGCGTTGAAATGCTTCCACTGCAGAAGAATGGACCATTTTAGGATCTTGCAACATCTTATTAGTAGCATTGAATCGGTTTAAGATGTCGTTCCAAAATCAAGCGTACAGTGCAATTTCAAGACTTCCCATCTTCTTTAAAAGTGTCGCAGCTTCGATTTTAACGACATCTTTCTGTGTCGGTCGTGCGATATGTCAGCAAGGGCTTCTTTAATTTTCTCATAACCATGAACAATATAGCTTTTATCAGCGCGACAAGACCAACGAGTTTAACTCAATACCTTTGGAACGTAGAATTTCGTATTATTCTCCGGCAATTTCTTGAAGTGGACCAGCTGCGGGGTCGGTACAGTGGGTTCTCTTTGTCCCAAAATGTTTAAAGAGAAAGAACACCGGAATAAATTGAAAATATAATTATTATCAGTTTGTGCCCAATCAAAGTGACAGTGCATATTTTCTGTATTTATTAATTATAATAAATTTATTGTATAACTATTTTTGCCGATTAATGGTAAAAAATAATCGATAATCGATTAATCGAACGTAATCAATCGATGTCACAAATTATCAACCAATATATCTTTGTGAACAAATAAACGCCCTAAAATTCTTTATATTAAGATTATTTCTTAGCTAGAAAGTAGAAAACCTGTCCGTAAAAATTTTTAAATCAAACGTTTAATTGAAACTTTAAAGTAAATAAAATGTTGAAAATCCAAATCCCTATTCCCATATTAAATCGATAAACCAATGCAATTGTGACTTTCTTTGTTGAACAGTTGAAATAGGACACCTTCATTTATGTTAATCGCACTATTTAATTCGACCAAAGTAAATGTTAACGCCAGCAGCTGACATCATATTTAATGTGAATTTCAGCATACGTTTTCAATTGTTGCCGCTTTGTCGCAATTCAATTCCCCTTTCCCCCATGCAATTTTGAAACCGAAATCGATCAATCAAACTCGATTGAAATTGATTTTGTATTTCCACAAAACAAATAAAAACCCGTCGCCTGCAGATTTTCGGCATTCGTGTTCGTCAGACCGTGTCGAATTCTTTTATGGCACCATGTGCGTGTTTGACTTAAGACACCCTCTCGTCCTGGGCTTACATCCGATATGTAAGCAAATTCGACTGCAACCCGAACCGAAGGACTCTTGTGGCCATTAACGCCCTTGTTTTTGGCTATTAACTGGGTCCAATTGTGCCAAGTGGTGTCTAACCTGAAAAGGGAACCTTTAGGATTGTGCATTTTTACGACAGGAATGTTGTTGCATTTGGACTTGCCTTTAACGTTGCATCGGTAACAATCTGTAAGCATGGTGGGCCCCAAATGATATATAGTCGAGGGACTTGCTTGTTGGCTGTGAATAATGGCAGTTGCCACTAATGGACCAATAAGCTTTAGTAAAAACTCCTCACTGGGGGTTAGCCCGTACTTGTTTCACTTCACAGTTCAGCTTCCCGAATGTCTTTATTAGCCATGCCCTATGAAGTGGAACTGATTTAAACAGATTTCATAAGATTAATTCCCTTCAGTTAGAAATGTATTATTTTCTTTCGGGGAGTGGTGTTTACAAAACTTTTTTGTTTTTGTAATTTTATTGCACTATTGGTGGAACAATTCAGTATTGGAAAAATTTGCTCATTTGTGATATTACTTTCAGTTCCTTTTATAAAATTTTGTGTACTGACTATCCGAATTGTGTTTTGTTTTAAGACGTCATCATACCGAAGACTTGATTCATTACGAAACACACAAAAAGATGGGATGGCGGAATTATTCTACGGAATGGGTGACGAAGCGTACCAGGAAATTAAACTATTGGCACACCTATAATTTTTAAACGAAACTGACAGTTAATGGTATATAAATGAAGCAATTTATACAGCCTTTGAACAGAACACATTATAAATATTTAGTCGGCCACCTTTTTTCTTAATATCCTCCGTTAATCTAATCTGCATTAAAAAAAACTTTTGCGTTGTTTCTAAACCAATTTTATTCCATTCCTCGGGATGTAATTGTTTCAACTAAGACTTGCTAGAAATATTATATTTTCTCACTTGCCATTCGAATTCATTCCAAAAGTGAACACCTTTGGGTCAATGTCGGGGGACGGAAGATATAGGCAGTGTGTTTGGGATCATTATCTTGTTGGAAATAATAGTTCTGTCCAAGTCTCAATCTTACTGGAATTTTTTCAGGTTATTTTCAAAAATATCTAAATAGCATACCTTGTCTATCGTACATTCTATAAACACCACACGATGACTCCTCCGCGCCCATGGTTTAGTCTGCCTTACAAATTAATCAGATATAATTCCGCGTTAGGATTTCGCCACACTAAAACAATATAACTATGAAAAATATTGAAATTGCTATCGTCAAAAAGCACAGCTTTACTCAAAAAAGCATTATTTTTATGCACAAACTTATTTGCGAAGTCACTCTCTCACAAATTTTTTTATTAATCGTACTTATGTTATAAAGGGATTTTTTCTAGGAATGCTTGCTTCTTTATGTCCTCGGTGGATAACCCTACGTACTTTTTTTGCATGTACGTCCTTATTGTTCTTTTCTTTAAAGTTTGTCGCCCGAGTAAATATAAGACTCGTCCATTCTTAGCCTGAAACAAGCGCGCACAGCGTCAAAACGACTGTATGGCACCCGAATTGGGAACGGTACGCCTGAGTAAAAATTCTACTTTTCGAAATGCCAGCCAACTTTAGGCAGGTATCAACAAAAGACGCACGAAAAAGTCCAAACGAAGCACAGTACGCTCAAACTATTTCTAGACTAACACTTAAAATGAAAACAATAAAATTATGTTCGTAGATTAACTCAGTGGATACCAACGCGACTATATATCTTCAGTATTTGTAGACTATCTCCAGTAGTCGGCAACGTTTGTGTTGTTTTAATAAAGATCAACTGAAACTAGAAAATATAAGAATCCAAAAAAAAAATACATTTCAGGTAATTGTTATTATTATTGTCATGACTCACCACCTTTTGAGTCATACATGAACACCGTCTATATGGGTAAGATTTTGCATAACCCAAGGTATAAGTTAGTGGTCTCGAATGTGTTAAACTCAGAACAGTAACAGAAGCGAGCATATTCATGTGGCGGGCATATTTGTCGATTTTTGTGCCTGTAGTGGGAGCCGTGGCGGGCGTATTTTTCAATTTTTGTGTCTGTACCTTTAGCGTGCAGAATAGTACCGGGCGCATTTGTTCGCTATACGTTCTAGCAACGGGCGCATATATAGTTTTAAAAATATTAACGTCTGTATTTGGTTTAGGCGTGAATATACTAGCTTAACAATTTTTATTCGGGAGCTAACTGTGGAGCACTATTAAGTAGCGAACTTTTCTTATTGAAATCTTGCTGATCATTAACGAAAAGAGACCAAGTACTTAGATCGTTGGATGATGAGACGATTGGGCAGCCATTGGCGTCAAGCAGTGCAGCACTAATCAAGTGACCATTAAGTCACTTGACTCGATGACGATCATTGCTAGTGCGCAAATGCCGAACCTGTCTCCAAAGCTTGGGAACTTTAAACAGGGTGATCCTGTGCCGGGTGGCCGGTCATAGCGATATGATGGGCAATGAAGCGGCCAATATTCTGACAGAAGAAGGTTCGCAGATAAACGCTTGGCAAATAGACAGATCAATATAAGTAAAAAGAGACATCGACCTAAAAGCTGTTCAGCTCGCCGAGAACAGATGGACCGATCTCACAACCTGCAACCTATCAAGGAAAATTTGACCTGAAAAGAAAACGGCACCTTTACTGAAGGGAGGCCGCCGGAATCTCCGTAATATCACTGCGGTTATAACGGGTCACTGCATTTTTGGTCGTCATACGAGGAATAACTTGAAAGCATTCAGCATTTTACTTTTACTTGCTGATGGCCGCCATCTGATCAAACCTAACCTATCAAAGAACCGACGACTCCATTGACCAGAAATGAGAAAGGGTAAGGAAATTTCTTACGGTCTGCTGTATAGAGCACGTGGGACGTTTAGAGAGAGGAATCCTGCGATAGATCAGTGACGCTAATTGTTTTGAAATACAAGAACAGAAGCAGATTTAATACTTTATTAATTCTATAATGGTAATGATACTACAGTGAAACAGTATCTCAAAACTGCTTGCTGTTTTTTTACAAAAGGCCGACAAGTGTAAATATATGAATGCACTAGGTGAGAAGGTAGCAGTGGTCTGCCGTGTTGACAGTAGAGATTTATACAAGATTGCGAACAAAATCACAGGAAAGATTACAGTAACGGAACACCTTGCAGGAGACATTGAGGCACCTCTACGTGTCACGGTTGAGCTAGTGCATGCTAGAGATGGCAAGAACACCTTAAACAACACCTCAGGATCGTAGAATATCTCTTTGTCTGAGTCTAAAAAATCAGCGGCTGTTAATATAAGGATTCCGAGAAGGTTGGAAGTGGATGACGTAATTACGTCGAGGTTCATCGAGCCTAGAACCTTAGAAGTAGAAGAATCGGAATTATTTATGGCGGACTCCACTGCTGATATTCTTCGTCCCGTAATTCAGGAATGTTGCAAAACGAAAACTAATGCCACTCAGTGGCAGCTAAAAAGGTTAAATTGTGAAGATCTCAAGAAGAAACGTCCTGTGGAGTTGTATTTATTTTCCAACTGCATCCGCCAAAATAATGGCAGGCAGCGTGGTTTTTTCTGCATAAACACCCTCCGAATTCTTCCCAGCAATCTACCAAATGGATATCCCTATTACATCCTAAGTTCGCCGATTTTAAAAGGCCATTGATAGCATCGGTCGCAAGTACGTATGCGCAGCTTAACCATTGTTATTCTGGATTGCCTAGATAACCGTCCATCGCGAGGAATTATATGAAGCTTTAAAATATCTTACGATGTATTTCTTCTATTCGGCTTGGTCTTTAGAGTTCAGGATAAATTTTACTTTGCAGGCGAGCAACTAGAACAGTAACAATGGATGGCGCAGCTGAAGCTAACAGACAGACAACAGATTGAACCGTCACGTAACATGTGGAGAAGATCCGTAGAGAAGGAGGATGACCAAATTTGAAAATTATGGTATACTTTGAAAGCATTAGCGAAGAACCGAATCAGATTGGGGTCTGCGTAGTACACGCCATATCCTAGAACATTTGTAATGTATTTCCCTAAAATTATCAATATTCACGGTACAAACACCAATTTTAACTCGTAAATTTTGATCGAAATTTTATCGCGTGTTTTTAAAAACCATTTACTTTGAGTGAAAAAGTACGATATCCCAAAAGTTTGTAATAATTTTTACGACTACCTATTTTCAAATTAACACACATACATCGAACTATGACTCATACCGACTCCCCTACGGAAATGGGATATAATAAATTCGAGGCTAATTTCTATCATATCCGGGGATTTTATCATGAACTTTAGAAATTATACGGCTTATGACTAGTAGATTTATTGAAATTTGCTGAAGACACCCTCTTCCTAATGGAAAACATTAAAAGCCCTCTCGCTACAAAGGCGGCTTATCGTACCCAGCGATCAGAAGAATTGTGGGACATAATCACCGCCTTCAACCCTCATATATATGGATATGGGGGAAACTCCTACGAAGACAATAAAGTGAAAAATGTAATATATCACGAAAACTCCACAGTCGATCCCATTATAGGAAACACAACATAAATAACAAAAACATAATTACTAGAAATCTTCGTTGTTTTTAAAATATTGCAACTTATGTTGGGTTGAGTAGACTACAACTGCTTACAATTAGCTTGGATGAAAGATTTGCCAAAATATTCAAAAATATTTTTGTTTTAAATTTAAACTATTTCGAGGTATAAATTGTTCATAACCTTTTTCAATATTTTGAATATGTTTTTTCGCTGAGTACTTCTATTCGCGGAAACTCCTCTTCTCTCGGCTTATTTTAAAATATAGTAGACTTGTTTTTAGACTGTAGAGAACAAAATAATTTTATACTAAAGTAGCAATAATTATATGCGATATAAATGCTGTGCGGGGAAAATGTTGCCCACTAATAAAACCCCACTAAAAAATTGTTTTAGAATATTTGCATCGACTTGAACGGGGGAAACCGCCAAAAAGAGCGAGTTGGTGATAGTAAGAGGTCTAGCTAAAAGCACGCCCGAAAGGGGACATCAATTAAAACTTGATGTTCCCTAATACAATTTTCGTTGCGTTAGTCATTCGTTTATAATAAATATACATTTTCTGATTTTTGTTGACACATTATGAATTTAATTTTATTATTCTCCCAATAGTTCCCGTAACCCCTTGTGCGGCGGTGGGGCTCAAACCCAGACAGACGGAGATGAAAGGCCAACACGTTATCACTCATTCCACCGTCGACTATAGAAGATAAATAGGATTTTATTGTTGGCGACTTTTGATTTTGATCGATTATTTTTATTTAGTTTTAAATTAAGTACAATGCTAATGCCGATAACTAATTGGTCGCCGACTTAGCCAAAGCCAGTTCAAAGCTCGGTTGAGAACGGATGAGGGAAACCCAAGCACCAGCTGGAACATCTCGGCTTAGAGAGATACAAATTCCTTCGCGTTGGCTGCCAGGACACCTTAAAGATCAGCCCTCATTCTGGAATAGACTAGGTAGGTAACCAGCCTATCTGTATATTAAATCTTACACACAAAACGTCTAGTACGGCTAGGATACCTTGGACCGATTTTGTGATGAGAAACTTTGCTTATAATGATCGCATAACGATTAGGCTATGGAACGTGAGAACTTTGTAGTTCGATTGCTAAGATCATAAAGCTTAATATAAACCTTTTAGCAGTAAAAGAAGAGAAAATGGAGAATGTGCATCAACTATATTTAAAACCGTGCTGCTGTGCTCTGGCCAAGATTGATCAGAAACACGTTGCATGGTAGGTATAGGTTTATTGCAAGCTAAGCCTGCCTGCGCATCACTAGCCAGTCGAAGTCGTCGATCGAGTAAGTGTTAACGAGTCGGCCATCTAATTCGCAGGTTCCAGGTTCGAATTCTACCAGCGGCGCCCAAGGTTGTTTTTTTTGCTGGCAAGAGTTTACGATGAGGGTTGTAGAGAAAATATCGGTGGTTAGGAATCGACTTTAAATTGTAGATCGACTTGCAATCGATGTCTCGAATCAGGTGAGAAGTAGGTACTTCTCCCTCACCACATATCCCACAAGAGCTTACTGGAATTACAGAGGTCTCATACTAAGATGTGTACCATATTACTAATTCTACTATATGCTATGCGCTGCCCGAGCAAGCGAATGAAACAACTACTACTTTCTACTAATTTTTTGGTGACACCGTTTTTAAACTGATTATTACGGACGGTCTGACAACGCCTAGATTGGCTTAAACAACGTCGGCCTGGTATACGCACTGATGAAGCATGGATTCAGAAACAGTAACGCAAATGGGGAGTTCATTTGTCGAACTTTGGTACTCGCGGCGACTTGTTATTGGTGGATACGTTTTTACAGAAAAAAATGCCATTTATCAGCCTGAGAACCAAATCGAGCATATTGATTTTTCAAATAATTTGAAATAGTGTCTCCTCGAAGTAAAATCCAAACGCGGGGTTTATTTTGGTAACGATAACCATCCAACGTACAGGCGCTACTGCGTCATAACACGATGAATTGCTTTACGAGTTGTGGTACAGAACACGTGGGACGTTTTTTTTTATATATATATAATTTTGCCATAGCTCAGGGGGTGTCCTATGATAGTAAAGCACAGCCTTGGCAGGAAAGGAATTAAGGGTGAGGGAAATGGGTAAGGAGATTGTGTGAAGGAGCTGTCGATGTACGCCCCGTTTGAAAGTTTCGATTAATATACAAAAACGGAAACAGGTTAAAGACTATTGAAAGGTTCATTTTCATCGCAGTGAAAAATAATCTAAGAACTTCATGCTATTCTCTACAAAAAGTCGTCGAAAGAAATGAAAGACCAGACGAGTGCAACATCAACGCATAGAACAAGAAAAAGAGTTGGCCTCCAGCTGTGATATAGAGATATACACAAGATTTTTAAGAAATTGACGGGAAAGTCCCTTGAAATATTCTGTTGGAGACACCCACAAATATCTACTTGTTACGGAGGAACATCACCTGCAGAAATGAAGAGAATACTTAGTTTATTAAACAACTTTGGACCGCCGGATACTTCTTCTTCTGAGTCTGAATAACCGCCGGGTGTACCCAATATTAACATCAGACCTCTAACAAGATTGGAGGTGGCAGTTGGAATAAAGCCGACTAATTGTGATAAGGCCTCAGGGATCGACGGCATGCTTGCGGAGTTGATAAAGGTGGATTCCGCTACTCCGGCTGATTCAAAATGTTGGAAAACAGAGTCCTATGCTACTGAATGGGGAGAAAGTCATAATTGGGAAGATTACAAAAAAATACGACCAAAGGAGTTGTAGCAAATGGCTTTTAACTGTAGCGACTACCTTAAATTGTAAGTCCAGAGCCCTTTGAAGTGCTAAAAACAGGAAAACAAGGATGCATGTTGTCATCTACCCTTATCCTGATTTTAGTGCATCATCATAGTTAACCTAAGATCAGTTGTCAGTTGTGGAGTAGGTGATAACGTGTCGGCGTACCAATTTGGAGGTCGCAGGTTCGAATCCCACCGGCGGGCGGCGACACATGGTCGTTTTCTACTGACAAAAGATAACGATAAAAAGGCCATGTTGGTTGAAGAGAAAATGTTAGTGGTTCGCAATCCACTTTAGATTGTAGGTGCACTTGCAATCGTTGTCTCGAATCGGGTGAACTTCTTCCCACTACCGTATGCCCCACAATAAGTTACGGGAACTAGGGAGAAATCCCAGATAACCACCCATTGCGGGTCATTTAGCCCAAGTGTCTGAAAGCCTGAGTACAGAAGATCGCAGAACACGGCTTAAGATCAATGCTGGCAAAAACGAAACAACATCTCCATTCGCACATAACTCTGCATCTTTGATTCTAAAGTAGAATACGTTCAGTTGTTTTCCTGATTTTAGTGCATCATCCTAGTTAACCTAAGATTACTTGTCGGTGGAGTAGGTGAGAACATGTCGGCCCAACAATCTGGAGGTCCCAGGTTCGACTCCCACGGGCGGCGACATATGGTTGTTTTCTGCTGACAAAAGATTACGATGAAAAGGCTATGGGGTTTGAAGAGAAAATGTTAGTGATTCGCAATCCACTTTAAATTGCACTTTCAATAGTTATCTCGAATCGTGTGAACTTCTTCCCACTGCCGTATCCCGCGCCACGAAAAAGTTAGAGACACTCATTCCCTTTACCCTAATTCTTAACTTAATTCGTAACTTGGATTATCCGTAGAGAAAGAAGGTACCCAGATCCAAGGATACTGGCAGGAGTTAGTGTAGAACCAGAACAGGTGCAGAGATAGTGCAATAGTGCCCCGCAAAGGAATCAGAGATATATATATTCGTTAACTCTCAATTGAGTATGATAGTTTGAAAATATTTTTTATTGTATATAAAGAACTCACAATTTATGTATGCATAGTGGTATACTTAAGATCTGTTTACACGAGATAGCACAAGTGAACTTAATTTAAAACTGATTTCAAAAGAACACCAATTTTCATGAAAAACAAGGCAGGTTTGCATGTGATTGAACATCACGTGCGCTTGCCACAAGAATATAACGCTTACATATACACGGACCTTTAAAGAGATTTTAATAATATGAATTTACGATGTTCCTGTATTAAACATCTCATCCCTGCTAAGCCTTACATGATGAATTCATAACCCTGTCAGCTACAACAAGTTAAATACAACAATGCTCTTCACTCCGCATAGCTAACATATTTTCATATGTATATCACCATTAATAACATATTTCATGAAAATGTGAAATTCAGATAAGTTGCATTCCCGGCGCCTGAAAAAGGACTCTAAGTCTATTCATCCTCTGTCTAATTTTTAGCATGAAACTGGCACTGCAGGAGCAGCTTTCATACAATTCTTTGTCCACGCCAGTTTATTCATCCTTTCCGCAGATCTAGTATGAGGTGACTGGTGTGGAAATCATCTTAAATCTTTTCTCCTGACATGTGCACATATTTAAAGTGGACTTTTAGCATTATATTGAGCACAACAGCGTCAGTTAAACACAATCCCATAGCTCTTAGCTCCCAAGAAGGATTTATACTTGCTTGTTCTTTTAGATATTGTCAAAACGATGAAACAACCATGACCAGAATGAAATTTAGTTTCGCAGGAAATTTAAAATAAATTTGGGCTTGGAAAAGATTGCTTAATAGGAGTGTTCTAAATTTTTATTATAACAACTTGGAGCCTTTATGTTTTCGATTGTTCCCCATTTCAAATAACTTAGTTACACGAGGTAACAAGTGAAAGTTTTCTAAGAAAAATTTAAAATATAAATTTTTGCTTGAAAACGAAAGGATGTACAATTTTTTTTTATACGATGTGGCCAAATCCTAGGGGACAACCCCTTGATGCGTTAGCATGGCTTTGGCCGGAAGGGAATTAGGGTAAGGTAAGTGAGGAAACTTGAGTCTTGTTTTTGCATTGCTGCGAGCTAGACAACAGCCCAAAGACGGAGTGGATTATTTTAATTTCTTAATAAAAGCTCACGGGGTCATCTGATCTCGAACCCGGGACCCATAGCATGTTGGTCTTGCCGCTCAACGTATTGATCCAACTCCGGATCCTGTTGGAACCTGTACAGACGGCACACCGATATAGTATCGTATAACATTCAGCACTTATCACATATTGAAAGAAATAATATTCTCTAGGCGAATATCTACGCAAACTTAAAAGAGAACTTTTAAAAATTCCCTAATGCAAACCCGAACTTAAATTTCACTGACAAACATGAATAAAATATTTTAAAACTTTTAGATGTCCCCAAGGTGGGAACGCAGGAAAAGTTTTCCTCTTTTAATTGTTTCGGGAAAGTTTCGCCTTTGGGATTGTTGGTCTGTGTTTGAACTTAATTGAAAAACTTTGTATAATTGTTGTCGTGTAATAAAGAAATTAAAATAAAACGTTTGCTGCAAAATTTTGATGACAGGAATAAGTCGGATAAATTATTTTTGCCGTGACATTCTAGTTTCGGTGTTTGCAAATAATTTAAAATTACTAACGAAACGTCCCTATCTCCTTAATCCCTTTTGGGACGTAGAGTTACGTATGTTATTTTTCATAATACTTGCATACCGAAAGTAAGCAGGGTGTTTCAGATCTTGTGTACAACGGGTAATCGATCTCGCATAGAAAAAAAAACAATTGTATCATAGGGTGGGGGAGGCGGGGGGGGGGGGGGGGGGGCAATCTCAACCGTTTGGGAGTTACAGCACGCCAAAAGGAACTACTCCCAATTTCCAAAATTGTCAACAATGCTGTTCTAACAGTCTATTCTAAAAGAGTGAAAAAAGTGTTTTCAAATTACCAAAAATTTAACATTTTCCCAAATTTTCACCGAAATTCATGTAATTAATATAATTCTGCTTTAGAATTCCGTACCTCAAAACGAAATAAGGAACCCTTATAGGATTAATTCGTTGACCGTCTGTCTGCCTGTTAAGACCGACACTCGTAAATAAATCAAAACTTATAAAGTATTTCCTGTTGACCTAGAATCATGAAATTTTTGGAAGACGCAAGGTCTCGCAGCACAAGTAAAGGAAAAAATACGAAAATTGTTCATTTGTAAACTGAAGTTGGAAGAGATTTTTAAACGTATTATACCGCCAAGCCTTCTGAATAATCATATAAGATTCTTTTTTAAAGACAACAACGACCGTTGTTGCAAATTTCTGTTTGTCGTAAAGGTCTGTATGGCCTGTAACAGTTATGGAGTGATTTTATTTAAATTTGCTGGCCTCAAAATTGGTTGAAGTCCACTTCCGCCCCGGTCTAAGAGGCACCTACATATATAAATGTTGACGGCATTTGCAGACTCGTTTTCTGCTTCTAGTACCGCCTATCTGTTCATAGCCAATTTCTACAGGAGAGCACCATAAAATGTACGAGACTCATAAAATTTACTGTGCGATTTACAGAAAATGTACCACCTAATACAAAATTTTTCCCGGAATAACCGGAAATTTTCCTACCTTTGGAAGTGAATTGTTTTAAGTGAAGATTAGCTTAGTGGTGAAGACGTTGGAGTATGCTGTTCGTACTCGGGTTCGAATGCTTTGTGTCCTTTATTATTTGGTTTTTTTTTGCTACTTTTAAACCTTTTGAAGTCTATGCTAGCAATATCGTTTAAAATCGAACAGATACTCGGTGCTCATCGTTCAGGAAATTTTACCGTGCTGTTTCGTAAAAATTACGCATTACAACAGGATTACAGTGGAGAACCGTACTTTTTACCAGAATTGTCGTAAAATTTTTTCAAAATTTTCTTTCCGTGTGAGCTTGACATGTTAAAATTGAATTATAAACCACTTTGTTCTGCAGTCTGGCAAAGATAACTCAATCGGATAATAGTGGAGTGTACTAGTACACTAACAAATATTATTGATGTTGGATAAAACAATTCTAAAATTTGTAACCAAATTATATTTTTAAAAAACATACACAATAACGCACATAGGCATAAATAAATTTCTCTATTCATATGTTAATAGCTATTTTTCACTATAGTTTAATTAGAGTGTAGAATTCACGTGTCTATGGTATCAAAAGAAATCTTTTTCGAACACCCAGAACATCCCTCGTCTTTGATACCTTAGAAATTCGATGCAATTATGTCCACTAATTCATTTCGTATGTCTTATTTACGTGAGCCCTCATTTAATTTTCACGGTACATTGATATGCACCCTTTTACTAAAAAGACTTCCTAATCCCGTTTTATGTTGTTATCCAAGTCTCGAGAAGGAAATAGAGTACTGCAGTAAATCTGCATACCATGCTCGGGGGCAATTCAGTGTAACAGGCAGCTGTGACAGTTGGCTTCAATTACCAGAAAAGTTTCAGTGCCTCAAAGAGGCGGAATGCGTGATGGATGTCAACTCCCTTTTTCAACCACTTAAGCTGACAAAAAACGATGCTAACGAGATTACGCAACAATGGACTCAGAAGGGATGTCGACATGCAGCATTCATCTCAGATGTGCGACCTAGGAAACCAAAAAGGACGTAATTGAAAAAAGTTAGAAAATTGAAACTTACAGGTTCCTAAATTCAGGGTAACTTTGCTTAATTATACGGTGCTCCTCTCCTGATGCCAGAAATCTTTCCCAGTGGGGTTGCTTATGACCAGAGCTTTGAGTGTACATTCAGTTTCAAGTGCTGAATTTTATTTGCATAATAAACGGCTACCGCTTGCAATTTATTTTCTGTTTGCTTTAATTTATGTCAAATATAAAGGGGAAGAAGTATGAACACTTCTACTTGCAACTGTAACTGTAGCTGAAGTAAATAGCTTGGGGGAATAATCTCAAATACTTCCCTTTATCGGATAACAAGCAGCAACAAATCAAACTATTTCTCTATGTGGTTTTGAATTTTTTCCGCATACCCTTCGTTGAAATAAACAAAAACGCGTGACTGTTCTTGATTAACTTAAAGTAATTAAAATAAGATGCTTTTTCAAAGGACAATGTTGTGAGTAGGCCTACTGAAATTATTTAACTAAACACTAGACTACCAATATAGAACCTACAAGCAAACTAAGGAGTAAAGATTAGGGAGTTAGCCCAATTCCTTAACTCCTCAGGTTGGTTTTAGCACATCCCTTACGCCTTGTCGCGGTTTTTGTACTCTACCTCGTTGATTATGATAAGCCGTAAACAACAACCATGTCTCATAGTTCGTGGTAACAAAACGCTACATTTAGAGCTAATTGGAGCACTAGACTCCGTTGACCGGCTCTCGCCACTAAAACCAATCAATCAAGAATGATACCCAAATATTTCACTTGGGTTTTTACCATTAAGGTGTTGAGCCATGTTTGGGTGGTTCAAAGGGTTCAATTCGTCTTCTCCCTGTGAACAGCGCCATTTTAGTCTTCTGAACATTGACTATTAAACAGCAGTCATTTGCCCATCTATGTATTATGCCCAAAGCTCTCCTGTGATTTCTAAGGATGCGGTTGTTTTAATTCTTTTTCTACCTTACCATGTTGTACCTCTTTGGAAACGTAATAAGATGGGCAATCTAATAAAATTAATAAAACCGGACAAATGCGAGTTTGACTCGCGCACCGAGGGTCCCATAATCTTTTTTCATGTTATATAACTACAAATTAACGATTTTCTGATTTTTTCCTTTACTTTTGATGTGAGATCTTGCTTTTTGCAAAATTTCATGATTCTAGGTCAACGGGAAATACCCTATAGGTTTTCGTTCATTTGCGTGAGACGGACAACGAATCGATCCTATAAGTGTTCCTTTTTTAGTTTTGAGGTACACAACTCTAAGAAAAAATTATATTAATTCTATGAATTTCGGAGAAAAGTTGGGAAATTGTCAAATTTTTGGTAATTTCAAAACACTTTTTTCACTTTTGGAATAGACTGTTCCTGCAATGGTAGGAGTTAGAACAGCATTTTTGACAATTTTGGAAAGGCCATTGGAGTAGTAGTTTTCGTTTGGTGTGTGTTTGATGTCGCTGCTTTGAGTATATTAATAGTTTAAAATAAAATAGTGCATACCATGAAAATTGTAAATTTATGAATCACCCTGTAACTCCCAAACGGTTGGAACTTGGTTATCATAATAAAGGGTAGGCATGGTCGGACAATATCTTAGCGATACCCTTCCATTCACGAGAAAGAGGAAGCTGAATCCAACAGCACCAACCCTGGAGAGCTAGAATTCTCTACCTAGGCATAACCCTAGACCAACAACTTACCTGGAACCTTAAGCTGCAAGAACTACTAAGGCACAGCAGCCTTATGGATATGCCAACGCATCAGGTACCTAATTTTAGGGCTCTAGGTCACATATGCAGCGCTGGTATGGTGACCAAAAACGGAAAAAAGCAACACAGACAAAACTACAGTAATCGGTGCCATGCGCACCTGTCAAAACTCAGCTCCAGAAATGCTTTTAAACATCCTGGCCCTAAACTTACATTTAAGGAAAGAGGCAGATCTTAGTGCGATTAGGCTATATAGGGCAGGTCTCCTAAAACCTAATACCCCATACGAGGAGGTCATAGATAACCTAGCAATTAACTCGATATCGGAAGGTAATGCCGAAGGAGTATAACTTAGAAATACCATCAAGGGTAGTTATTGAAGCCAGAGAGTACCGACATCAAAGGGGAACTTAATTCGAACGTACAGTGCCAACCATACTTCAAGCAGAAATATATCCTAAAAGGATTAATTTTGGACTTAAATTTTGACTGGGTTCGATAGTGTAGGATTACATCACAAAAGGGAACCAATTTAATGTTTTAAGGTTGCTGTTGAAAAACAAATATTCAAAATACACTGGTTTTTGAACTCTCAGGTATCGATAATTTAATTTAATAAACACCCTGTAACGCCAAAGTCGTTCACCCGAACTCTTTTCCCCAACCCAAGAGCAGGTGCAGGAATCTTCATTGAGGACCTGATCTCACCCATCTAAGTCTGGCCTAAGTCTACCTCAGTCTATCTGGCGGAGATGCTGGCTCTGATCTATGCGTTGAATAACCTGCTAGAGAGTCTGGTGAGGGGTAAGAATATAATGGTGACACTCGACAATCCTGGCCTTGGAGTGTGTCCGCAAACTTAACATGTGTGCTTCATTGAATGAGATGACACTGGCGAGGATAAGGGAACTTGTAAGAAATGAAGTAAACGAGAAAGCTGATGTACTGGCTAAACTGGGAGCTGCTTCAATTGAAAGGGAAACACCATGTAAATTCTGCACATCATAAGAAAGATGAAGTGACTGTGGATCATAAAAAAGACGATGGCTTTTAAGTAAGATTTTACTTTAGCTGGCAACTAGAGGTCAGATCGAGCCCAGCCTCGGTAATGCTCAATTACAGAACCTTAATGGTCCGAAAATGTAACTTTCGTTTTCGTATCCAATATTAAGGATATTATCTAAATTATAGGTACTATACACGTGCTATAGTATATCAGAAAAGAAAATACTATACAATCGCTCTTCTGAAGTAAATCACCAACATATTTATGTGTTTTTGAATTCAGTGTGTTTCCCTCCCTAAACGCTGAATTGCTAATTGTAATTGCAATCTGTTTTCGCCACTCTCAAACTGTTGATATTCCAATTGTTTCTGAAAATTCACACTTCCGGTTCACAAGAGCCACACTTTAATTGATCGATTTATAGATACAACACCGCGTAATTCAGTAGCGACACATAAACGAATTATTGATTGGTACTGAATGGTTTGGAGGTTGCTTATCAGCTAGTTACACGCCATTGCTTACCACATCGTAATGAAACGGAATGTCTATCACTTCCATTTCGAACAAAGCAGTCACAGCACCCTTTATACGGCATATATACACGAAATTACGATAAACGGTTTTGCCGCGGCTTTGAAAATCAATCAATTATATTGTGAGGGAAAAGCGCGAGTCATAATGCGGAAAGTTTCGAATACGTCAATTTGTGACTAGGAAATCACTCAAAGTTAATGAAAATTAATGTCAGCTTACATTTTTCTTCCAAATTGTGTAAAGAATCTTATCTATTGGTCACGATGCTGAATTGAATTAAATACTTCAGTGACTTATGGCTGGAGTTAACTGGAGATAAGTGCGTAACTTTCGTGGAGAAATTTTGACTATTCATCAATTTGTTGCATGTCGCAGAATCATTAATCAGTATGATCCCTGAGGTACGACTTTGCGTTATTTAGTCAATATTGATGACAAGATTTCCCTTAATTGATATTAACACCTAATCCTTGGGTGGTAATAAAAGTCAGACAATGTCATGTCTTTAGTGTCAGAGTCTTTCAACGAGCCGAAGTGAAATTTGTCCCTTAAATGGTGACTGATAAGGATTATGGAGGAAATTGGTGCTGGGAGGTGTTTAAGTTATTAATTACAATTGTGAAAAAACTTTTGGAAGGAGCTCGAATTTTTGGCAGGAATATACTCTCTGAAGTTCCCGTTACTCCTTGTGCAGCAAGGAACGGAAGGAGAACTAAAAGCAAGTGGATCTACAATATAAGCCAGATTCCGAACCATTGACATTACTATTTGACCCTCAAGGATCTTTTGAATTCAATTCTGAGGTCCGGAATATCGTCACTTGCGACTTATGTGCATATTATTGCCGAACAAAAATGTCAGATGAACTTATTTAGTTTTATTGATTTGTCCAAATTAGGTCCGCATATGTAAGTTTGGAACTAGTAGTCGTGAGGCAGAAGTGGCCAAGAGATCATTTAGTGGCGGAAACAAATAGTCTTAACCCAGCTCTGATGGAGAAGAGGAAAATTAGGACGGAGGAGCAGCGCAAAACGATGAAGAAACTACTTTTGAAGGCCGAGGTACCAGGTTCGAATCTCACCGGCTGCGACACATGGTTGTTTTTTGCTGACACCAGATTACAATAA
Source organism: Leptarthrus brevirostris (assembly GCA_964036015.1). Classification (NCBI taxonomy): domain Eukaryota; kingdom Metazoa; phylum Arthropoda; class Insecta; order Diptera; family Asilidae; genus Leptarthrus; species Leptarthrus brevirostris. Next base: position 142,027,163 of record OZ038372.1, read on the forward strand.
AAATGCCATTGGGGATTGCAGAAAAAATTTCAGTGGTTCGGAATACAGTTTAAATTGCAGGTTCACTTGCAATCGTTGCCTCACATCGGGTAAAGTATTTCTACCGTCCGGTTTCTCAGGTTCAGATGGAAACACGTGATGAAATCCTGATTTATAAGGATCAGGCGATGCCGGACTTTGTTACCAAAATGCAGCATAAGAAATTTAAAATTAACTTAACTTCCTAGAGAGACAGAGAGCGCAAATGGTCATCTTAGAAGTAGGTAAGACCCACATTTTGCAGGTACTCTCCAGGTATAAATCCTGATAACCCTATGAAATTCGTCAATATGAAAAAGATATCGAGCAACTATCCATCTACGATGTGTTTTGAGGGTTCCTCCAGTGATAACATGTCCCACATAGAAAATAATTTTGCTTCATTTTTTGAGAGTGCCTTTTGTTCCGATAGCTTTGAGCCTTGTGGTAATAATTTTGGTTATATTCTAGATCGTCCCACTTCATCCAATTTTTACCTCTTATAACACCTTATTATGGACAAACCCAGTAAACTTAAATCGGACTGTGTTTCCCGTCCTGACGGTATCCCTTCTGCATTTGTCAAGTTCTGTTCCGATGCCCTCCTCACTCCAATAGCGATTCTTTCACTAAGTCCCTTCAAGCTGGCAAATTTCTTGTATTGTAAAAGGGATCCTTTATAGTTCTTGCTCATAAAAAGGGCCATAAAAATATTAAAATGGATTATAGACCAATCGTGAAGTTATCTTGCAAACTCAAGTTATTTAAGTCAATAGTGTATTTACAGCTTATTGACCGTTGTCAGGGTTAAATCTCCCCCAATCAGCATGGGTTCTTGCCAGGTAGATCAACCGCTAATAACTTGTAGGAATTTAACTTCCCTGTTATTTCAGGCTTCCAGCGAGGCATGCAACTTCCTCACTCCGTAATTATATTTGAACTCAATAGGCTAGCGCGCCCCCCCCCCCCCCCTCTTGCTACACGCCTGGATTTATACCTATCTAACAGTCAGTACATATCGATTGGTGCTTTGAGGCTCTACCAAAAGATTTTTTAGGGCTTCATCTGGTGTCCCACAAGGTAATCATCTCGTCCCTCTACTATAAGTTCTTGCCATTAATGTTCTGATCTACGCTGACGACATGAAGATCTTCCCCTGTGTTAAGCATGGTAGTGACGCTGCCCTCATTCAAAAAGATGTAGATATGTTCCTGGGTTTATGAGGCCGCAATGGCTTACATCTCAATTTTGAGATATGTAAGGCTGTGTCCATTTCCAGCAGCCTTAATCCACAAGTTTTTAATTACACTTTTGCAGAGAATGGCCTTCGTCGCTTACTGTTCGTAACTGATCTTTGGGTAAAGCTTGATAGGAAACTTAATTTTACTCTGCATATTAATTATATTGTGTCTAGAGGCAGCTTAATCCTAGGCTTGGTAAAGCGCTGGTTGAGAAAGTTCTCGGATTTACCAACAATGATTCATTTGTACTGGTCCTTAGTTAGACCTATTCTAGAATATGCATCTCAGCTCTGGTCGCTCTACCACGCTGTGCATTCCAAGCGTATCAAATCGAATTATTGAATTGAAATTGTTACAAATCACAGTAGTTTAGGACGCGAATAGAGGATAGGTGATTTTTGTAGATCGGTGCGTACTTTTATTTTTTATGCATGACCGGGCATAAGTTCGTATCGCGTGAACCGATTTTATTGATTCTTTTTTCGCTGGGTAGAGTATGTTCTCCGAATGATACCATGTCAAAAATATTGTTTGTGGGGTTGGGGTTAAACTTAACATGGTAATGCGTGGACCAATTTGGATGAATGTAAGATCCCCCACTGCTTACAATGGAAACTTTTTAGCCCTTTGGTGGGGAAAGGGGACGTAATCTAATTTCGTAGCGCGTGGATATTTCGGTGTTTGATGTATAGAGTATGTTCTTCATTGTTATAGTCACAAAAATGTATTGGCTGGGGTTGGTGGAAGAATCCAACTTCGTAACGCTTAGACCGATTTGGATGCTTCGTTTTTGTTGTATAGAGTATGATCCTCCATTGCTACTATGAAAAAATTTCAACTTTTAGCTCTGATGGAGGAGGTAGTGTAACTTTGTAAAGCGCGGATTAAATGATTTTGCTTTTGATGTATAGAATATGTTCCCCTATTGGTCTCATGCAACAATTTTTAGGGTGGCTAGGGTGAAGAAAGGGGCGCAACCAAGTTTGTAACGCTAAGACCGACGATTGTCTTTTTTAATGTATAGAGACTGATCCCCCCATTACTAGAGACTGATCCCCCCATTTACTACTAGTTGAAATGTTTCGGTAGTTTTCTATAGTCTTTCGATTGTGGTTAGGTAGTTGTTATGTTTTCTTAATCTGTAACGAATACAAAATGTCGTAATAGATATAAAATTCAATACTACTTTATGCTTTTTAGCGGTTTTTACGAAGAAGGTTTAACTGGTTTTTAAAAACAATTTTTTACTACTTGTATAATTTTTCTAGTAACTGGAGGTGGTGTTAATTGCTTTGAATTGACTAATTTAAATTTAGTCTTGTCATATAGTGGCTCATTTGGCGGTCGACCGGACTATGGTGTCTCTGGCTGTTGACTGATTACCCTGATATTATTTCGATTAAATCAGTATGAACATCCTTCCAAGGATAATCAGCATATGCATTTGTTGGAAATGTTGGCATCATATGACTATCAATTAATGGTGCAACTGCTAAATTTGCAGAAGTTGTCTCATCGTCATTAGGAATGACTGAGAATATTATTATATAATTCCCAGCAGCACTAAACCATAGTTCAACAATGACTGTCAGTCCTCCTTCTGCCGAAATCCAACCTAAAGACGGAGTTGGATGAATTGGTAGAGTGCCACGATCACCACGTCATGGTTTCAGTGTTCGAGCGTCGGTCGGCTGTGATCTATCTCGCAGAAATGCAAAAATAAAACATCCAAGTTCCCTCATTCTCCATACCCTAATTCCCTTTCGGTTGAAGCCTTGCTAAAGTATCATAGGGTTGTCTCCTGAGCATTGACTAAATCATAAAGAAACCTGCTTGCGACCTCTTTAAAATGGTCCATACATGATACAACCAACGATTTTATCAACAAATCTCGGCGTACAATCATTGTATCGTCTCTGGCTATGATGTAAAGAGAATAAACGACTGCCGACCAGTTTCCGTAACCCCTTGTGGCCCATGGCGCGAGAGAAGAAATGCACTTGATGCATGACAACGATTGCAAGCGGACCTACAATTTAAGATGGATGCTCAACCACCGCCTTTATCTGCAACCCCCAATGGCCTTTTTGTCGCTACCTGCTGTCAGAAGGCCAACACACTATCATTTACTTCACTGACAACTTCAACCCAAGGATGGCTTGGGATAAATTGTCTCGGAATTAGGACTTTCTGAACAATAGTTGAAATATATACTTGAACTTCTCGCTATGTTTAATTCCCTACTAGAACTAATATGATAAGCAATCCGATCTTATCGCAGATACTAACTCTGTCAGGAATCAGATGGTGTACATCGTAGACGTTGCCACGAAGTTTTCTAGTTAAATAAGTGTTTTTTGATTGATAGCTGTGGGTGTCGCTTAAAAAAGCCTAAGATACAATCTCTACCGGCATCTCATAGACCAACCTCTCAAGGTCAAACGCAAGATCACCAAGGAAAAATCCTACAATTTTTGTCTTGGTCATTTTCTTCTCCTCTCAGTACTTTATGCGACAGGAGATGGGATCCGATACTTTTTGAACACCCTGTATATTTATCACATGTCTTACAGTTATTGCGCGGTGGGTTTTCCCGCGTGTTCGTTACAAAATTAAATAATACACTCCGTGTTCGGGCTATGTCCAGCCCGCAGCAATGCAGAAGCAAGACAATTCTCTTCCGGTCAAAGCTATGATAAAACGCATCGTAGAGCTGACCCCTGGGCTTTGGCTGCATAAAAAAAACTTTAAAGTCTACAAGTCTTGTTCTTCTTGATATGCAGACTGCATTTAATACGTCAAATGATTAATTTTGGCTTCCCTGTACCTCTGATAGCTATGATCCGTGGTTTCCTTTCCGAATACTAGTTCAAGGCCATTTTAGGATCAGTTTCTTCCACACGAAAGCAAAATTTGTGAGAGTACCTTAAGGTTTGGTATTCGGACCAATTCTTTAGAACATTCATACCGCCGTATACCTAATTGCCATAATATGTGATTCTACATTGGACATTAGTAAATTTACTACGGCAACGAATGTACGAAAATAAACTTTTGTGTATCAGAGTCTTCAGAGATTTTTCAGACCATACGGTCAGAATTTGCTGGGTTTCAGAACGTGTCGGCAAAGAGGGTAACAACAACCTGACGGTGGGAAAAATTACTTATTGTCTCACTTTGATAGAAGGCGCGTCCGAACACCATCGCATGAGTTCTGTAGAAGTTGCAGAGGCGAGGAAAAAACTGAATTCATAGTGCACCTACTCTGTGAATGTCCAGCTCTAAAAAAACGACGACCCGCCTGTTTGGCGGCAAGGTTCTCTGACAATCTAGAAGACTTACCTGAGTTAGCACTGGTGGATTTAAATAAATTCTTACAGAGACCCGGATGTTGTTAAGTTTTTATTTTCTTTTGAGGGCATTCACAATGGGCCTTCATGGCCTCCAAGTGGACTAACTAACCAACCAACCTTTGCGTTGATTACTCGATGGGTGTGCCGTCGATTGCTGAGTGTCCTTTCGGTGCATAGAATCTGCGTACCTGAAGGAACGTGTGTGCTTGATTCAAAACAAATATTTGGCCCACCACCCGGTCTTGCCTACAATTTCGTCTTGCATCCCTGTCTCCTACTGTGCCAGGCGTTATTTTATCGCAGCGGTCAGGTAAGTTCTACGAAAATGGGTGGCAATATTGAAAACCAATGTTTATATTTGAAAATATATAATTATTCTACTACTGTCAATTGAATTGTTATCAATATTGTTACTTTTGTGTTTTATTTGGATTTTCTAAGTAATTTTTTTTCTTACATCACTGTTGTTTATTTGATGTTTCTGTTTCATGGAAACTTTTGCTCCATATAAATCTAATTTAATTATCGCATAAGCAGTAAGTGCCCATAAGTAGATTGATAAAATTATTAATAAAAGTACATAGTTACATTTTTCTGGCTTAATGTCGCGTTTTACTATCGGCAATAATTCATTAAAGACATTAAGGTAACTATTAACAGAGAAAAGTCTACAAACTGTCTTGGAAAACGATGATTGTCACGTGCATTTAATGGGCATTTAACAAGCCATCAACATAACCATGTATACACGTTTGGGGGGAAAAAATTAATGGAACTATTTAATGCCGTTAATATTGCCTGTTTAATTACTATTTATGGCTAAACAATATTTTCAAGGATCCAGATTGGCTAAGAGTAATGTTACAATGTGAAGAATATGAAATGATTACTAGTGTTTCTGCCATAAATTGTGAGCCACTTTCGATCAAGTTAAAGGCGTCTATGAAAACGTTGATAACCGGCTCGTCCTTTATTCGAAAATTTCCACCCTTTTTTGGCTATAAATTCTCTTATATTTTATTATCTCGTCTCTATCAAAATACAAAGCTTTTTGATGCAAACAAAAGTTGTTAATGCGAAGTTTGCACGATAAATCAAAGTTTATCTCGAAAACATGAAAATTAACACCTTCGCGAATTACAATTGCGTTTTGTAATAACTCTTTGTGACCGAAAATGTGCTCAGGGGAGAATATTTTCGTGATAAAACCATATCTCTGGACATGAAAGGCATGTTAATGTTCATATTTTTACTGTCACGCTAGAAAAATATGTGTACAAAACTACGATTTTAAATAATCATTGCTCATTAAGGTTGTGACGCAATCTATGATGCCAAAAAAAGTAATATATTAAATGGGTTTGTTGTCTTTATCCAAAATTTGGTGAAGCATTACGTGTATGTATAGTAAACAAAAAAATGAATCAAGAAAAACAAGCGATAAAGGCTTAATTTAATTCGGCTTCAATTAATAGTATTTTAATAATTCATTACGCAAAGTGCGAAACTTATTTAAAAATTACGCGGAATTTTAGAATTTTGCGGGCATTCAATATGGCCAATGTCAAGATACGTCAGGGACAAGTTTGCCAAAATGAAAAAATTGGATAATCAGTTGTAAATTTTTTTTTGTTTTGGTACACATGTCCCTGACGTCATTTTTACGCTGACTGTCAAAAAGATGCAAAATGCAATATTGTAATGGAAATGTTGAATATTGCTTTTGTCGAGTCTGCTGGAAATAAAACAAGTTTACACAAGTGATTAAAACCTTTTAAAGAGGGTAGTGAGTATGCTAAAAATGACGTGCAACATATTCTCGAATCGCTGCAGGATTTTTCGGTCTCTTCGTGGTATATCAAAGTATTTATGGTTAAGAATCGGTTGTGAAGAAGGTGTGTATTTTACTTTCATTACAAGGATACTCCCCCTTATTCCCATAACCTCTTGCGGTGCTTGGGGCGGTAGAACAACCGCACTCAATTGAAGATATTGATTGCACGTGGACCGGCAATTTAAAGTAGTTTACGAATTACTGATATTTCCTTTGCAATACTATGGAATTTTTATCGTAATCTATTGTCAGCAGAAAACAACCATGGGTCGCCGTCACTGGAACTGTAACCTGGGATCTTCGGATTGGTAGGCTCTCACATTTTATCATTTACTCCGCTGAATCCGTCGTTAATTTTTCTTAATTTAAATCTCTGTTCTTGCGCCACTAATCTAATTAGAACCCCCCCCCCCCCCCCCCCCCCCACAACAAGGCGTCAATGACCTTCGCCTGTAGAAGTTTAACGTAGCCTTCTTCAAGTACTTCTTCTTCTTCTCCGATTTCAAAAGCACGATGGACGAGACAATCAAGTAATTGACAACGACTGCATGTCATAGAAAGTGGTTACAGTTTAGTCCGCCACGAATTTACAGTTCCAGAGAGTTGCGGCTTATACCTGTTTTTCCATCGAGTCCCATATATTCACTTAAATATTTCGGGCAAGTATTTGTCCATTGTTTGTCGAGGGGAAAATTGGTTCGATTCCGCCACCTCCTACACCAGGGGTGGCCAACCCGCGGCCCGCCTTGACCATTTTTCCGGCCCGCGAGCTCTATCACTCTTTTACAAAATATTTATTTTATAATGGCCAAAGAAGTGAAAACCAATGTACTAAATAAATACATTATTTGTGCATCCATGTATTCAAAAGTAACTGTCGAAATTATGAGAAAAAATTATCTTTGATTTTAAAATAATATTCTTGCCAATATATGACAGATATTTCCTGTTTTATTTATCTGGCGCAAAAAGTTGTTAGCGCTTTTGGTTCAACTTACACCTGCGAATCGTTTTTTTCGAAAATGAAATTGACCAAAAACAAAGCACGCTCAAACATAACGGACGCTAATCTACAACACCAATTACGATGGGCAAATACCCAAATTGAGATCGATTTGCAAAAGCTAAGTGAAAGAGTGCAGAAACAAATATCGCACTAGTAAAACAAATATTTTTTAATGATTTCATTTTTAGTGTTATCTATTTCTTTACAATGTGCATTTAGTATAATTATATTATATTAACTATGTTTACATGTAAGAATGATAGTAAACACAATAATAATAACTCATTATGTTTCAATTTTTCACCCCAAAAAATGTCTATGGTTGGTCAAAATCTAATATGTGGATATATAATTTTATATGCGACCCGCGGAGTTATGATGCATTTCCAAAGTGGCCCGCAAGTTTATTTGGGTTGGCCACCCCTGTCCTACACCATAGGCCTTGGCTTTTGCTAAGGTTAACCCTAGCGTATTGATCGTAAACTTTACAAGAAATTGGAAATGCATCGTCATGTCGTCAGTATACGGTAATATGTATAAGTGTGGCCTTATATTAGTATATAAACAAAACCATGTAGTTCAAATGTCCGAAGCCCTGAGCAGAGAACGTCGCATGGTAGGGCTTACGATCAATGCTGCTAAAACCAAACTTATCAGCTTAAACTCCAGGAGACAAGAGAAATTTATCTGGAAGAGCAGTAAATAGAGAAAGTCGATAAATTTTGATATCTCGGAAGCATAGTTACAGCAACCGGTGGAGCTGAATATGAAGTACACGCTCGGATCAATAAGGCTCGAGTTGCATTTAATACTTTTGCTAAGATCTGGCGCAATGACAACGTCTACAGAAGCACAAAATTCCGAATCTTCGAATCGAATTGAAAAATCTGTTTGATTGTAAGGCTGTTCAACATGGAAAGTGACCTGTCAAATAACATCTAAGCTAAAAGAATTTGCCAATTGGTGTCTCCGGTGCATCCTTAGCATCCATTGGCAGGAGGGCATTACCTACGAAGACCTACACAGACTTACAGGCCAAGACGGGATAGGCACCAGTTTGCAAGGAAGATGCTGAATTTGACGACCGCGCAACACATGGAGAAGATCCGTGTTGAGGTAAGGCACCCAGATCAACAAATCGTGGTCACAGTTGAAGGCGTTGGCGCAGAACCGAAGCTGGTGGACGTCGGTGTAATAGACGTCCAATGCCCCATAAGGGGTTAAAGGAACCAAAGAGAGATCATATATATACTTGGTTTATCTTGCAAACAGTTGGTCGTGCAAAAAAAATGAATGGGATCGAATGTGTAGAGAATTGAAGGATTTGCTTAAGAAACGAATTGTTTATTAAAAACTAGGGCTTCACGATACCGAGACAAGACGGAGACTTTTTAGAATTAACCCTTCTAACTCAGAAGGCGCACTTCACAGGCAGAGGCCTGGAATCAATTGACCTATTCACCAGAATATAACAAATATTGAGATGAATGAGGCTCCCACAATCCATGCAATAAAATATTAATAAACAAAAACAAAATATGAACAATCCCAAGCACTACAATCAGGGGTGCAAAGACAACAGAGATCGTTTAAGCAAATCTTTAGTAAGAGCCAGGTCAAAAATAGTCCACAAATTCACGGCTCTACACATGCGGTTAATAGGCTCATGCATACCATAGTTAGAGCGAGAATGGATAACATGCAGTTAAGGCGATCTCCTTAAGCTATACGGGGTTTGCCTAAAAGTAACCAAACTTGCAAGCGTGAGAGAATCTATATTCAAGTTCAAAAGTTCAAGTTCAAGTTCAAGTTCGGCACATCTCGGTCTTGGTCTCGTCAAGGTGAAGACGATCTTGCTCTCGTCGCAATCTCGGTGAGATAAAGGCCAGTCTCGGTCCGATTTCGCTCTCGGCAAGATAAAAAAAGGCTATTTCGGTGATATAACGGGGAGCGAGGACAAGTGATATATCTATGTATGTATATATGCATTTTCTTCATATTCCCCTCGACAAAATAAGGTAGCAAAGGCTCTTGTTTGCTATTGGGGATAAAGCGCAAATATCTGAAGAAGGAAATAATGTAGAAAGAAGCGACATAAAAGCTGAAACAACTAAAACATTGTACACAATAAAATGATAAAAACTAATATCTCGTCCACTCTCGTCACCTCAATCTCGCTCTCGGTATCGCACTGTTACCAATGATATTGGTCTCGCTGCCGGTTTCGGTCTCGAATTATCTCGGGTATCGTGAAGCCCTATGAAAAACCGATTTTTGTGACCTTTGACCTTCAATATCTAGCGATGAAGATTATCTTATATATTCCGGTCTGCGTGGTCGTTATACTTCTGAAACCGACCTTGCCTATCGTAATTATCGTTCTGAGGTTAGACAATCCATCAGTGTTAATCCCCAAAAGTTCTGGAACTTCAATAATTTGCAGGAGTGATGGCTACCCTTCTGTTATGCGTCTCGGTGAACGAAGTATCGAAGATCCTTTGACTGCTGCTAACTTTTTTGCTACTTTCTTTAGAGGTGCTTTCTCGACTAGCTGTGATATTAGTTAAGGTGATCTTAATTACTTGATGAACTATCCTCCGACTACCTTATCATTTAAGGATAAGTTATTTGACGATGCTTCAATTATGATGCATACTATGAAATTGTCCAATAGTTTTTCGCCCTCTCCCGATGGTGTTCTTGTGTCTGTCCTTAAGAATCGTGCCCAGTATCTTACTCTTATTCTTACTTATTTATTTAACTCGTCCACATCCGGTGGTATTCCTAAATTGTTGAAATTATTGCTTATCTGTCTACCATCGCAAAGCACTTTGAAGCAATAGTTTGTGATGTCCTTACATTTCACTGTAAATCCTTCAACGACTTGTGGAGTTCTCAAACTATTGTATTTACGCCATCGATGCTGGTGAACAGGCTGATTGTGTTTATACCGATTTTAGCAAGGCCTTTTTGGTGGCATTGCTCACAAGTGGCTTGCTTTCAGACTTATCATGTTGGCTTTTCCACCTCTTTTCGTACGCTGTATTCCTTCCAATCTCTCTGACCGAACATAGCGTGTTTTGTTTCGGGTTTCCCTCTCTCTAGTCAAATATCAATCACTTCTGATGTGCCTTAGGGCAGTCATTTGGGCCAGATTCTATTTGCTATTTCAATGACATGTGTTTCGTCTTAGCGAAATAGACAATTTTATACTTTGCTGACAACGCTAAAATTTTTAGTGTAGTCTCTGACATTAAAGATTGTTTTGCGCTAAACTCTGACCTTCAGTCTTTTAATTTTTGGTGTATTGCGAACAATATGTCTCTGAATGTTGATAAATTTACGTTTGTCTCCTATTCTAGAACGAAGGAGTGATTGTTTTATGATTATTTTGTCAGAGGTTACTTGCTAATCGAACTGGACAGATTAAACGATCCTGGTGTTATTTTTGATCCGCATTTGTATTTCGTTGATCAGTTACATACATAGTTATCAAGGCTAATGCTTCCTTAGGTTTCGTAAAGAGATAGTCTAAGGAGCTTAACAATCCTTCTTTTTGCACTTTTGTTTGGCCTGTTTTAGAGTACGCCTGTCCTATAGTGGTAGTATTGAGGCTGTTCAGTACAGGTTTCTCAAATTTGTATTCCTTGGCCTTCCATGGAATAATCGTTTGATTCTGTTCCTGTATAGTGACAGATTTTGGCTGCTCTCTTTGGACTCGCTAGAAGGGAGGCGCAACGGACTTAGGACTTTCTTATATTCCATGTCTTGCACGGTTTTATTGACTCACCAGAATTGTTGCCATTGTTGACCATTCGGGGTCCTATTCCTACCGTTAGATGTAGTGATTTTCTCCCGGACCCTCCTCGATGCATTTAATTCTTTATGTAAGTGATCAGCCTTGATGAAACTTAGCTTAGCTTCTGTATTGTATGAATTATGTTTTTATTTTATTTTATTAAGAAGTCAGCTTAATTGTAATTCCTCTATAATAGTCATATCTCGATAAACCTAAATGAATAAAATAGAATAGTTTTTCTCAAGCAATCAGCAGAAAGATTCTGAAAAATCTGATTATATGGAATCGTATACTCTTGCAGGTTTACTCCACAAATATATTTCTTTTGGTAATACAAATCGAATCCATCGGTGATCTTTATTTTACGTTATACCTAAACAAGCAGTGCACATATTGGTCCGATTCAAAACTCGCATTTTTAACGCCTTCAATTTAGTTCAAAATTCTTAAATTTATTATATCTAAAAAGTTAAATATTTTCGACACTCAGTACGGTAATCGCAAACTTTTGAGGATTATCAAGTAAAGTAGGAGTTCCTTAGTTCCTTCTAAACCAACACTTTGAAAAAGGTCACTATTAATTCGTTTGCAAGTTACGCCATCATTTTAGAAGAGATGTTGGCAGTTAATTTAACTTGTACTGCGGGTGACAGTTGCGTGATGAGCCTTTTCCCGGATCTAATTACCCGGGAACCAGAAGGTGCCACATATGTTTATTTTGGCCCATTGCTAGAAGCTGAAGGCGATGAAGGCGCAAATTTTACTCCATTACTGCCGCGTAATTTTCATGATTAGTTAAACACACCCTTATGAAAACCAAGAGTACATTCACCCGAGAACAAACAGTCACAAATTGTTTCACCCGAAACTCTGCTAAGTTTGATTCACCCTGCGTTAATCATGTTTACACTATCACGCACATGCCAGTTCTGCAGCCCTCCAGAGGTTTTCAAAATTACACTTATTTCAACCCCTGCTAACCGGAAACCGACGTAAGAGGAGGGTGTGACGACATATGACAGAAATAAACAGTGAAAAGAAATTTTCAGGGAGTAGGCAATGCCAGCTTAAGGTTGTATCAGACACAATTTTCATAGGACCTCAATGGTACTCCACTTCATCCACTTTTGCTTTGAGTGCTCCTTTTTCGGGTGAACTGTAATATTAGAAATTTAAAATTCAGGATATTTCCCTCAATGCTTTTGCCCAAACCTTGAATTGATGATGTCTAATAATGTCGGATGGAATTCTGCCTTATTAGATAGGATTGCTCCCACACAGCCCACATCAATTTTCATAGTTTGCTGGAGTCAATAGGTCTTTAATGGGCAACCTTGGGGCAAATTTCTGTAGGATATGAGTTTATTCCTGTGGCGGCTTTCTCATTTTCTAGACATTCGTAATTCGATGGATGAAGAAAATTCTGAGAAATATTGGAAGCATAATGTTTCTGGTAAATTGTCTTCAATTAACTTACCCATTGGGGTGCTTTTTTTAGGGTAAGCTAAGTATTTTTAGCTTTTCACCACTAATGAATTCTTAAATTTTTCAGTATTTAGCTTTTGCATTAGTGCTCTTCAGATTTCGTGTAGATTGGCTAATTTTATTGAAACCGTAAAAAGGTGGGCCACGTAACGCAACCGTAAAGTGTCGGGACAATTTTATGAAAGCGATATTGCCACAGAATACTTTAACCTCATGAATTTATTACATGCAATAAAACTTTGGCTGTTTTTGCGTGACAAATGCTGTACGGCAAGAAAAGTACTATAGAACTTTATAGGCCTTTTGCTTCCCGCATTTCTTCCTGCCAATGTTAGGCACGTATCTATTGCCATAAAGTACATAATTTAGTATACTTTAAGGAATTTATTAGGCCAAATAATCCAAGGTACTTCCCTTAAACTTAGTTCAATTAGCAGTATTTTTTTCGTCTGCTTTTAGACTGAAAATTTATTTCAAATGACAACTAGCAATGTAAGGCCGCCGCCATAATTAAAAGAATTCCGAGAAAATGTTTTTTTTTTAGAAAATCAATTTAAAGGTTAAATTATTCAACATTTTGTCAAGCATGTACAGAAAGAACAATGCCCTCAGTGCAGAGTAATTTAAGGATGCCCTTTTATCGAAAACTTCTCCTTTTTAGATGAAGCTCATGAATGGAAGTTAGCCCTGGCGATGAATAACCTTTACAATAAGGTCAGTAAGAACAAAGGACACCCTTTTTGATTTATAAATAAATTTCATTAAAGGTAAAAAGGTTTGAATATAAAATTATGGCTTAAAATAGATGAAAGAAAATGAACGTTTGTACAATCAGAAAGGTTAAGTCCTTTCTAATTGCTATTAAAATTTTATAGTGGGCAACTTAATGTACTGTCTTTCACGAGCTTTCGATATAAATTGGTCAGGCTTTTAAATTTAAGGTTCAACTTTAAAATGAATTATGTTTCTAACAGATGGAAGGATTTTAGGATATGGTATTAATAATTGAATTAGAACTAGAAATCAGTAGGCGACTCGTTTGGGCTAATTAAATAGGTGAATGATCGCTCCTATTTGATATCCAAATCTAAATTTAATTGTGTTAACTTCCCCATATTAATTACTTCTGATGACACTGACTTTTCTTGGAAAATTGATTTACAAAAATTAATAAATCACTAAGGCAAAACAGTTAAGAAAACATTTGATATTACAAAAATTACAGAGTATTATTATATTACAGAATAATAAGAACATTTTGTTCCCCTGGGCAATAAATAGTTGTTTCAGAAGTAATTCTGCCCACTGAAACCGAATCCGGGCTCAGAATTGCTCTATCAGGTCAGGTTTTAGAGATATTCTAACCCAAAAGTGCGAAAACACTGTTTCTTTGACATATTTGAAGTTATGTAGCGCCGCATTTTTTTTTCTTCAAAAAACTATGTATGGCATCTTATAGTGCAAGTCTTCCTCTTTCAATCGAGTTTGCTTAAATATCTTTTTTTTCACCGAGATAGGGCATTTTGAAATTTTCATGTTCATAAATTCCTCGGTATACGAAAAACAACTTGTTCTATAAGATCCCACACATAGTTTGTTGAAAAAAAAATCGCGGTGCTACGTAACCTCAAATAAGTCAAAAAACAGTGTTTCTGGACTTTGTAATTGCTGCTTATACATCCCCCTACCATGATTTTAAGACCCTGTTTCGGCCTCTACATGGGTGCAATTGTATTCGCACCTGCTATACTAACTCTGTAGTTCTGTCTATATGGAGCAGGAAAGATGCGAGGCCTTTGCTTCGCTATGCTTACGTCCCTTGATTAAAACCCCTTCTTACTGCAAAAAAAACATAAAAGACCGATTAGCATTTTTTAACAGAATGACAAAAGAAGGTATTCTGGATTCGAGCGTACGAGGAAGGAAGCAAAGGTCTCGCATATGTAAGTCTCGCAAATATAAGTGATCAGAAACTTTTTGCCCACCCTGCATGTCAAAAAACAGTGTTTTTTAACTTCTAGGTTACAATATCTCAAAAACCTGACGTGATAGAGCAATTCTGAGCCCGGATTGCGTTTCAGCGGGAAAAATTACCGTAAGAACCGGTTTTGGGGCTCCCCGTTCTTTGAAGAGCTAACCGAATTAGGCTCCACTCCCAACGACAGGTTAAGGCTAAACACTCTTCCCATAAAAGCCAAATTTTCTTTGGTTCCCCGTGATCTGGCTCCACTGAGACAGGAACTAGCTCGGTGCAGAGGGGGTAACAGGTACACCCTCCTCCTCTCAGGTATTTTATGAGGTTTTTAAAATTTTTTTGAAGGCTCAATCTGTGGTATCACAATGTGATTCTTTGGCCTGAGTGTGTCTTCTTAGGCAGCCACTTTAACCTAACCTAAGTGGGGCAACATATTCTACACATCAAAAGAAGAATCATCCAATTCGGTTCACACATTACGAAGTTAGCCTACCCCTCCCCTCACGCTCAACCTAGTGAAACATTTATTCTCATATTAACAATGGGGGACTATTCTTTGTAGATCATAAAAAGAATCATCCACATCAAACTACGCGTTACGAAGTTAGACTACCATTTTCTCTTTCCACCCCGCCTCAGGACCACATTTTTTCAGTATTGCTAATGGGAGATCATACTCTATACAACAACAAAAGAATCATCTAAATCGGATCATGCATTATGAAGTGAGGTTTGACCCACACCGCCTACGTCCACCCCCACTACTCGGTTAAAATCAAATTTTTGTATCGCTATTCCTCATATAGGAAAGAAAATTAAATTTTAAAGGATGGTCAATCTTAGATTAATCTACGCTCATTCCAATCCTAAGGTTACCCTAATGTTGTCTTTCTATTCAACCTTTAGACTGCCGAGTTATATTTACTTTTATAACTTACGTTAATCTTTTAAAATAAATAAAATAAAATTCTACGTGTAAACCTTGCTGTGCATAAATCGAAAACTTTGCACATCCCACCCTCGCTAAGTGTATCGACGTATTGTCCTTTATACTCGTGCTTATTGCTAATTTATAAGTATTAAGATATTTCCAGATAAGTTGAACTTTAATAAACTCTTAAGCCCGTGTAGCTCTATTTCAAATCTTAATAATTTAGCAAACTTGCAGCTTGTTGAAGTTAAAGGTACCTATCAGAAGCGTGCATATTATGGTTTAGAACATCCGGGCTAAGCCATAAAGTGCAAATTTTCTCGTTAGACTAAAATCGTATCTCATCACTTTTGCTTAGGCTCAATTTAAAATATTCATTATCCAAAAAGGGGTTGGTGCCTAGATAACTAAAGCACAATCCTTTTATGGTTTTAATCTGATTAAGCCTTTGTAGACTTTCCCAGCCATTCCCCATAAGCCTCGGTTCATTAGATGCTACTGCCCGTCTGCTTGAGATGAAAGTGGCATAAGTAATGACTGCAGCCTTTAATTCAATGTTATGTCTGCCCGAAATCAAATATTCATTGCTCTTTCTCTGGATCCTGTTAAAATTTCTCAAAGGATTAGGACGACGAAAACATGAAGCTGTATTTATTGAAAGGATTAGACAGGATTTGGCACAAGCACTTTTACTGCATATCGTCAGGATACGCAAGTCCTAATAAGTAAATTGTGGAAATTTGAATTTCCGTTGGTGGGAAAGGGTTAGGGTTAGAATCTTTTGTTTGAAGCATAAATAACTGTTGTGGACCAGATTGGAATCGGCCAACAAAGGGCACTTTAAATCATTCACAAAAGGGGTTGCGTGTGTTCAAACACGTTTTTATGATTAAAAAGAAACCCTCAAGAATAAAAAGGCACTTCATGAAGAATCACCAAAACACCAGACTTGTTTCTCCATGGTCTCATATGAAAGGGGCTTGACTTTGCTCCTTGCAGATCGATTCACTGCTCATTTAAGGAAATTAATGTCGGCAAAATTGGCCTTTGTGTAAGAGTCGCTTATATGAGAATTGTAATGGAATGGGTTTATTCAAGCTGTGAGAATATTTATGGCAAGCAAAGAGTGATAGTATCTTTATGTTCCATTTCTTTGGACTACACTATAAATTATGAGCTCGCAAAAGAATTCAACGCTTTTATTGTGTAACAAGAATATAGTGACTGCTGACTAACTGGCAGTGTCCTTTGAAGGACTTTTAAGTGGTTTAGAAACAGGGAAATAAGTGGAAATTAAATTATAGGCCCACTTTAAAAATCTTTGAAGCTTCCATGGGACAGGTACTACAAAATATGCATTGTTTATTTCAGTATGAAGTATTTATTTGAGCTTATATACTCAATCTAGAATTCATTTGAGTCAGAGTTGTTAAAATCCGTACCATTACCAATGCGAAGACAGTATTCATTATTTAAATAATTTCTCGAATTAACATTATACCAAATTAATTCTAAAAATACTTGAACTTGGAAAAATCAAGATTTCATTGTAAAAAAATTCTTACTTAAAAGTGTCTTGAAAGTAGATATCTCCCATTTCTTTATGATTCCTTTCAACCTCTTTAAATGCAAATATTTTTAATTACTTCGAAAATTTTAATATTAAGTAGACTTAATTATGAAATCCAATATATTAATTAATTAATTAATTGAATTCCATTTTCAGGCCGATTTTCATGATTTTTTTTTCCAAAACTACAAATTTTTTTTTTTATTTCTGTTAAATTAAATTACATGAAAAAAAATTTTTGTTTTACTGATTCATTGATGTATGACGCCCTGGAGTGAAGAGCTGTTTTTGCGCAGACCCATTTCTCTGCACATTTTTCGCCATTCCGGCTTATCTGAAGGCAAAAATAAAATTTTCTTCTATAAAAGTATTACTCAATGAAGGAGCTGAACTAGGATTTTTCTGATTGGATAAAAAGTGTGAGCGGGACAAAATTTTTTCTATTTTTTTTTTTAAATTTACATTTTGAAATGTCGCTTTGGATTAACCAATGTCTACATACCCGTCCTCTTTTTGCAATGCTTCAGTTTTTTTTATTTGAGTTGATCTATCAATTTGATTTTGTACTTAACTACACTTACAACCCCTAGTCCCACCTACAGTTAAATTGACTATGTCCCGCCGCATTTATGACAACGTTCGTCTATTTCTAGCCCCCCTAGCTTTCTTTATTTCTGAGTTCCCTCTTAATGCACCCTCGGTCTGAGATCGAGTACCTACCTCTTCCCAACAGCTTGTCAGTCTATTACCAGAACGTAAGAGGACTTCGCACAAAAACATCCAATATTTTCCTTTACTCCCACAAATTCCCGCACGATATCTTTGCCTTAACTGAATCCAATCTAACACCAGGAATTCTCGACAACGAACTATTCCCACCAAACTATACCATTTTCCATGTTGACGGTTGTGTAGGCACCAATGATCCACCAGGTCGCTTGGTTCTCATAGCTGCTCACAACCGTTACGACGCCATCTTGCTAAAGACCTCCGACTCTACAATATCAGAATTTGTATGCATCAGATTAGCACTAAATAAGTGTATTCTGTACATTCTTTGTTTATATATTTGCCCCTCTCAACCTCTAGATACCTACGAGCCCATAATTGAAGCGACCGACACCCTGCTTGACAACGCTAATGCCGCCGATGAATTTATGTATTTTATTGGGTGACTTTAACCTCCCCCGTATTTAATGGTCATTGTCTGAGGACTGTTCTCACTTTGTCCCCCTGAACGCCTCCTCGAAAGAAACCTTTTCAACCGATCAGCTCTCCGTTTCTGATCTCTTTCAAGTGTGCGGAATCAGGAACTTTCTGGACAGACAATTGGACTTAATTAATCTTTTCTTCAGGCGCAGATAACTCGGTTGTCGCGGAAAGCAACCCTTCTCTCCTCCCTCGATCGTCACCATCCTATCCCTGTTCCTCGTTTTCTCCTTTGAACACCCTCACGACCTTTCAAGCTCCGAATCGTCTCTTTCCTTCAATTTTCGTAAAGGCGACTTTCAGAAATTAAATCATTTGCTCTTCAACTCTAACATTGGCACTATCGCTTAACATCTTCCAATTGACGTTGCTTTAGAGGCATCTACTCGGAAATACACAATTGTCTTACAAAATCTATCCCTCATCTTCCCCGTAAAAACTGCTCCTCATACCCCGTATGGTACGACAAAGAATTACGCTCTCTCCGCAACAGGAGAAATAAACCTTGTCAAACTTTTCTTCTAAGCCAGACTGAGTCTGACTATTCTTCCTACCTATCTGCTTATATCTCTTTTTTGAACGCTGTGATACCCTCTACTACATATGAGTACCTCCAACGCATAGAAACTAGCCTCATATCCGACCGCAAATGTTTTTATAGCTTTATTAATTCCAAGAAGAAATCTAAAGCTCGAGAATACCTCTTCGTCTGATCCTCAGGTTATCGCCAACCTCTTTGCAAACTTTTTCAGTAAATCTTTCAGCGACAATTGCCTACAACCTGACCTTAACTACTTTTCAATCATGGAAAAATGCACTCAAACGTCGTTTACATCTTTCGATCCTGATCTCGAAATAATCGCCGCCAGTAACGGGCTTGAGGACGACTTTCACCCAGGTCCAGATGGCATTCCGGCCATCGTTCTGAAAAAGTGTACCATGCATCTAGTTCAGCCCCATACTTTGCTTTTCCGCCTCTCGATCACTCAAGGGATTTTCCCTCAATTATGGAAAATCTCGTATATTGGGAATAATATAATTCAAAAAGGGCTGCAACAAAGATATGTCCAACTACAGACCCATTGCTAATTATCATCCATACCTAAACTATTCGAACTATTGGTCTATGATTCCATATTCTTAAATTTTTTTTTACAACTGCGCGAACTCACGTCCGGGGGAATTAATGAATGCCCTGGAATGTAGAAAATGCATTCTATCTTCTGCAAGTGGTCGGGGGCATGCTTGACCAATCAATATTGGATCATAAACATAATTATGGTGTTTTTGTTTTGGCCTCCACACCCGGCAGCCATACATCTGAGGACAATAATCCCTGTGAAGTCGGTATTTTGCAGCCTGTGAAACAAAGCGAAAGCGATTTCATTGGAACCCTTTGGATATTTATGCTCCCCCCCCCCCCCCCAAAATGTATATAAAAACGTTATTGTTGTTCAAGCGATCTTTGGATGAGCCCTGTACAATTGTGAAATTATATAAGTACAGCTGCCTACTGTAATACGTGGACTGGTCGGGTATTTTCAGGAAGACAAAGTTCTTTTGACAGTCGAAGCTTACGGTAGTAGGTCCTACTTCTTTTCTTTTAGGAGAGAAAATAAAGATGCAGCTCGCTTTTTGTGTTTTTTAAGGCCTGCATCTCTTCGTCAGTCTTAACTGCTTTGATCCTTTCCTTCATTTCCAAACACCTGGAACACACATTAACTCTAGGCGAACCAAAACCAATATTGAATCTGGTGTTGAATATGGTTCTGATGTACCAGAGGCTTACTGTGAGTGATTCATCTTGAGTACCGCAGTTGTACTTATGCCACATCCTTTTGATGTTTAGTTCACTGCTGAGATAATTTCTCACGTGAGTCTTACTCCGACAGTAGTAAGATTCAATGCACTTGAAACGTTTTATGAAAGAGATCACACCGTTTTGTGAGGAAATGCCACTGATCTTCGCACTCCTCCTCTCTCTTAGTGAAATTTTTGGGGATTAAACCAACTCAGTGTTTTGATATTGCAAGTACTTTTTTCCTGTATTTTCGCACCCATAATTTCATCCTTGGGTTTGTCCAAACTCATTTTCGATCTCTTTTTCTAATGTCGGGCACTGGTTTTATTGCTTTACAGTTCTTCTTTTTCTCACTAATGATTATTACATGCCCAAGTACTTTCCTTTTTGTCGTTGATCCTGATCATTAGTCCCTACATTTCTGGATAAGAGCTATAATGAAACGTGACTTGCCTAATAGACCAAAGGATCAGGGGATTTGATGTCCCATTTTCTAGGAATAGTGTAGAACACATTTTTTTTCTTGCCTTTTAATTATTAATTATTTACACTACCCCTGCGCTATCTGGCAAATTTGGAGATAGCCGGCTTTGAATCTACGTGGATGAGTGAAGGTGGTCAGTTCACACCTTGATTTTCAGGAGCATTTTAAGCTTGAATCTGGCCGGTTTTGAATTGTTTTCGTGTTCACAAGTGGTAGAAAAGATCGAATGGACTCAGAGTCTTTGAAAAAACGTATTTGTGAAAGAATGGCCACTTTTACAGCTACTTGACTCAAATATTATATTTTAAAGCTGTGCTTTAAGTAATGTACTTCTAGAGCAGGTTTTCAACTTCTGCGAGGCGTAAAGAATTTCTCCAGTTCGATTCCCTTCCACCTATTGATCGCATCTCTATGAGTAGTAATTTTACTTTGGAGTACTTAAAGTCAATTTAGCTAATCCCATTACCCTAATTCCATTCCGGTAATAGCCATACTAATGAACAATAGGGTTATCGCTTGAGTTTTGCCTACATCTTAAAAAAAAACAAATACATTTATAGTAATTTATAAAAACTATTACTCGGAAATTACTGAAAAACAAATATTATGTTTAGTGGTGCAGGGAAATAAGTACACAGGAAAGTTCACAAAATATACTATGTACTTAAAGGTTAATTCTATAGTGAAATTTTCAAAAATTCAGTTTAATATGTATGCTTTTTGCTTACCGTAAGTATATATTTTTAACAATCTTTCCTCCAAGTTTTCTTTAAAAATACTAGTTATCTGGGATGCTACAGAGTTAAGCGGTCGGCAATTTTATTTTATCGGCGTTATCCTACTTATAGCACCACTTCCAGCCGTCTTTTTTTATTATTTTGTATGTCACCATAAGAGGCTAAAATATTAGCTTAATCGCTTCAGCTAATACTATATAATAAACTAGCTGCGTATGCCCGGCGTTATTCTGAGTTCAATAAGTTAGTGTCATTTCTAATTATTTTTAAATACCGCTCTCTTCCCATATCCATCCCTAGAAGTGCGAGATGTGTTTTAACTCCATAGTATCCAACGACGTTCGGTCGATTTTGATAAGTTTTTCTGTCCCTTCCTTCCCAACCTTACACCTAGGGGTATCTTACTACCGCAGTATCTAACGGCATCGAGTGTGTCATTATTCATCTCAGCGACTCCGAAAACTATAGAATCAACACTAATATCTGTAGATTTCGATTGCTTTTTACATGTCACCCCCTACACACCTCCCACCCTACCTCAAGGGTGGCTAGCAGTATCTTGCCTCCAAAGAATCTAGAGGCATTGGAAGTGTCATTATGCATCTCAGTGGCCCCGAAAGCTGCGGATTCGATACTAATGTCGGTCGTTTTCCTGATTATTTTTACACATCACACCCCTCCTACCCTCACCCCTAAGGGTGTCTTAACCATGCTGTAACTAACGGCATCGCGTGTACCATTATTCAGCTTACTAACCCCTAAAAAGTATGGATTCGACACTAATATCGGTCGTTTCGTACATGTCACTCCCCCCCCCCCCTCCCGTGGTACCGTAAGTACTTAAACTATGCCTAAGAAAATACTGAACCTTCCCGTGTAAGTCCCATCGAAATCAGACTAGCCGTTTCCGAGGTTAGCGCGGAAAAACAGACAGACAGACAAAAATGGTAAAAATAATTGATTGGGTTTTTATTTCATGTAAACATATGAGCATATAAGGTGACAATTATTTTGAAATCACAGACACTTCAATTTTATTAACCATATAATTATATTTACAATTTTTTGTCTGTCTGTCTGTTTGTCCGTGCTAAATATCGTAAACGGCTTATCCGATTTCGATGGGACTTTCACGGGAAGGTTCGGTTTTTCCTTAGGCATCGTTAGCTTAGGCTGCTTGCAGCTTCCTTGGGAGTGGGTAGGGGAAGATAATGATATGTAAAAATCAACATAGCCAAACAATAAAACTTTTTTTGGCCTGGGGGTCAAACCACGTTTACTATATGTTTTTAGGATCGCTGAAACCGAATGCGAAGCCCATTTAACTCAATCACGTCAGGTTTTTGCCATAACCTGAAATAAACCTATAGACCAAAAGCCCTATTAAACGCAACTACGATAATCCCACACATAATAAAATTAAACCTTAAAACCGATGAACTCAACCACCATTAACCCAATAACACCATATTCAAGTAACCACATATCTATAATCATCGTACTCAACCTCTCCTTGTGCAATTTTTATCTGGGCTTAAGTACCTGAGAAAAGAACTGACGTAACGGGGTTAAATGAACTTCGGATTCGGTTTCAGCGACCCCAAAAACACTTATAGGCTCCTTTAGTTGTTGACGGACATACAGAGGGGTCCGTCGAGACCCATTTTATCAGTCACGGACAGAGGTATCGAATAGAAATTAATACCAAGTACTGAAGTCTATAGATTCCGTTAAAAATTTAATTGGTGCTTACTGAAAAACTTATGTGGACATTTTTTTATATATGATGTTGCCAAAGTTCAGAGGATGCCCTATGATACTAAAGCACAGTCTTAGCAGGAAAGGAATTACGGGTGAGGAAATGGGTTAAGAGGTTGAGTGCAGGAGGTGTCGATGTACGTCTCGGTTGGGCTCATAAAATAAGAGAAAAACAGAAGATGGTAAACTGTTCCACAGTATAGAGTTCCACAGTATAGAGTATAGAGGTGGGAGCGACTTGCAGCTCTTATATCGGGCGCTGTCATGTGTCTACAAGAAATCAGGCTAGCAATATCATTAGAAGAATGGCAGTGGATATAGCGATAGAAGAGTGAGAGACAACCGACTTTCCGCCGATGCTCCAGAGAGGCAATACCAGCAGAGATTGTAGGATCGGCAATAAGCTTAATAGCCTTACGCTAGACTTTGTCTAGCGCGAATAATGCGGTATGTTCGGCTCCTGCCCAAATATGAGAATTATATTCGATATAAAACCCAATTATTTCATCCCACTTTTAGCGATTGCAAAATTGGGTATATTCACTCTCTCGAATGTAATAAGTTGAGGTTGAACTGGGCGTTTTTTAAAGGACATTAAATAGCATTAAGTTTTGGATGCATTAAAGGAAACACGATTTGCTCTGCCCCAAGCGAGGTTTTAATGATCCAAACATGCGTTCACGATTGATTTCTGTAGAATTTCCACGTGCATTCATTACAGAATCAAAAGAGTACGCGAAATGAAGGGTCCTGTCTTCTGCGAAACTATAATAAGGATTGAGAGTAAGGGATATACTCAATAATAAAAAGAAGAAATAAGGTTGGTGAAAGAACAGAACCCTGAGGTACACCGGAATTTATTTCGTAGGAATCAGATGTAACTCCGTCAATTATTGCACAGATTGAACGGCCAGACAAAAAAACTCTCTATCTATTTAACGAGGTGATGGTGCAGACCAAATGCTTGAAGTTTGGATAGAAGGGCAGCATGCCAGGCTCTATAAAAAGCCTTTGAAATATCACGAGCTACGACTTCGGACTTTTGAAATTATGAAGACAATGATTCCAACGCTTCGTTAGAGCCATTAGTAAGTCTTCGGTTGACCGGCCGCCGCGGAAACCGTACTGGCAATCGTTGATAAGATGGTTATTTTCTAGATATTTTATCAACTGAGAGTTTATGAGTGATTCAAAAACTTTGGATAAGACTGAAGTTAGTGCAATTGTCTGCACTTTGAGTTGATCCACAGGTGATCTCCTTAAGCGTCGTGTAATTTCTTCGTTTCAATTTGCAAAAGGAAAGTGAGGAGAAACAGAGAACTATTAGAATGTGATAAAGTTCTAATTTTGTGGGCGATCCTCTTATCCTTAGCGACAGAAAATGAGTATCGTTAAAAGTTTCAGGTCCCCGCTAGAAAATTATGAACTTTCACAGGAAATTGTTCGAGTTGTGTTACACATGCGTTTAGCTTAACATCAAAAGCACTAAATGGGCCCGCTTGTAACTAAATTAAGTGGCAGCCCCGGAAATATGTACAAAAATAGTCAAAACCAATGAGAAATGCAGAATTTATACGTTTAAAAAATTGGAAAACAATTCGAGACATTCGGTGTGTCACCAGAAGAGGTTTAAAACTTCCAAGTTTTAGACGTGTCGCAAAAAACAAAATTCTGTTACTAGGAAGGTGTTCGAAAACACCAGATTTGGTGACAAAATCATTGATTTGGCATCACTGTTAAGTATAATACATTGGAACCTAATAGTTTAGATGCGATTCAACCGTTGGACTCATTCTGTTTTCGTCAGGCCTTTCTTAAGTCGTAGTTGTTTAAATTATTTTCATTTCTCCTTAACAATTAGGAATTTGATCACACAAATCCAAGAAAGCCTGCACTTTGAGGCTGCGGCCTAAATAAAAAAAACTGTCTAAAAAGGGCACACAACTCATCTATTTAGCGAAAGAAAATTGAAAAGTCATGCCGAAACAGGATATTTCGAATTCGAATTTTCTCCGACACTTGCCGTAGATCCTGAAATTTGGTGCATGCAAAGTATGTGCATTTTCCACAAATTACTTTTAACAGTAGTCAATAGAAATATGAAAAAGTTCTGGCATTAATTAAGGTCGCAGACAAAAAACGTGATCAAAAACTTTTCAATCTAGCAAACCTTATTATCATTGTACCATGGATTCCCATGTATTAATATTCATATAATTTTCACAATTTCCAATCACTATTGCACTTTTATCACCTATTCTGTTGATATAGTTCTTCAATACGTTAAAATTACTTCACAGAACTAAGATTTGATATAAAACTGTTATCATCGCGAATTAAAATCAACCAACTACGTCGTTTAAGGCCCAAGAAATGAAAATGAGAATCTATCGCAAAACCTCGATCTTAACCTTTCATTATCTCCATTAAGCATTTGGGTCAATGCTTTCAATACCATGGTCCATTTAGCACGGGAATTACTCTTGGTTTAGTCGAACTAGATTGATAGAGGAAGTAAAAGTGAATTTGTTTGCCACTCATCATTGGTTTATTTGTTGATTATCATGAGGTAGTTTTGCTAGAAATCTTAAGCGAATTTCAATGGTACAACTTCGAGACTATAATATTTCTGATAATTGCTCAGTTTGTCAGACGCCATTCCCATATTTTTTAATAAAAGTGAAAATATTACTCGACCTGAATTTTGAGGTTATTAAATTTAAAATTTAATATCAATTTGCAATTATAAGTCCCCTCTGAAGAGGTTTGCTTACCGTCTGTCACTAGGGACCTATAGATTTCCATTAAATTGCCATGGATTTACCCTCTTTCCAGTTCAGTTGATCAATATCTGCAGTCACTTTATCCTGCTTATTCCTTGTTCTTTTGATGTTCGCTTACGTATCGTTTCCACACATGTCGATGTGCTTCTGCTGCTACTTTTCGGGGAATCTGGGAATCGTCTTTACCCACAATGAATGTCCCCGGTTTCAAGCAATACAAAGGGATGCGGATTTTTCCCTTGTTCCCTTGAGGGATTCATTATACTTCGAGTTAGAGCGTGTTTACAACTGTTTCAACTACCGTAGACAGTGATGTGGTACGAGCACGGATAAGTAATTCGCATAGGGATTCATTTCGTTTCGTTTCGAGATAGAGCAACCGTTTGAATTTACATCTCTAATCCCTTATATGGACACCAGTTCGTTTATTAAAAGGGCAGCAAAGTTGCAACGGTTGCGAATATAAATGCTCTTGTAATTGCGTAAAGAGATTTTTACACATTTACCATATTTGTGAATCGTGAGGTGATGAATTTTGAACGAAATAACTCCCACACGTATTTGATTACGTTGGGTATATTCTGAAGGGTTTATACAGGGTGTTTCAGATATGACGTGCCAAAATGAGTGGGGTGATAGATCTCACCTAGTCAAAAACCAAAATTGTATGGCAGAGTGGGGTGGGGGGGGGGGGGGGGGTGGAAATCTGAACCGTTTAGGAGTTACAGGGTGATTCATAAATTTCAATTTTTCATGGTACGCACATTAGCATTTTATTTTTATCTTTTGATCTACCCAACACAGCGACATCAAACAAACGCTAAAAAACTACTATTCCCATGACATTTCCAAAAATGTCAACAATGTCGATCTAACTCCTACCATTGCAGGTACAGTAACTTACAAAAATTAAAAAAAAACTAATTAACGATAACCTAAAATTCAGCATTTTCCCAAATTTTTTCCGAAATTCACTTAATTAATATTCGTTGTTTTTTATTGGATTGCCCATCTTATAACCTTTCCAAAAAGGCACAACATAGCAAAGTATACAAAGGATTAGAAAAACCGCATCTTTAGAAATCCCTGACTACCTAATTATCTTATTGCGCTTTAGGTAGGAAATTCTTTAAATAAACAAAATTTTTAAACAATGGATCGAAAATGTTTGTTTAGGTTACACAGGTAATTAGTTTTAATTATTCCTGCAAAAAAGTTAGTATATTATTAGCTTGTTTTAGCCAGAGTTCACACCCTAGTTCCTCGACCTCGTCTTTTCTAGTGATCCTGCTAGTATACTAGTAATACGATTCTTCGTGCCCCTTGTTTCTGAATCGGCTCATCACCCTGTGCTTCGTATTGTTCTTTCCATTTATCCGGTTATGATGGCTTCTTGTTTCCAGATGACGTTTGTAATAACTTCAGTAAGGCTGACTTCTCCGTGATTAACAACTGGCTCTCAGCTTGTGATTGGATTAGAGTCCTCAACTAATGAGATATTCATGAGGCCGTAACCAACTTACACAGTCAATTCTTATCTGACTAAGTGTCTTCTTATAATAATTATATTAACAGACTAAAAGCATCCTTGCGCTTCTGTCCTAACCTATTTTGGGAGTTCGTAAACTTGAGGCGCAATCCATATGGCTATCCATTTACTTTGTCTTTCGGAGACAGCGAAATCAATGAGCCCTTGACGATAGCAAATCTCTTTGCCGATTTTTTAAAGACTGTGGTTTTGGACGATACATGTGATATTAGCTTTATGCAATTTACCCATTTGACGACGTTTCCACTGATTTCACTCGAATTCAAAGACCTTTTACTTGACGAAGCAACGATTTTGTAAAAAATTTCTACCTTACGATTTGGAAGAAAATTGGTCCTGACGATATCTCTGCCTAATTCATGAAAAGATTTGGTTCCGTTCTTGCTCCTATTCTGTGTTATTTATTTAATCTCACAACTCGTTGCGATGTTGTTCTGAAAGCTTGGAAAACCTCATTAATTATTCCTCTTCACAAAAAAGGCCATAAATACTAAATTTCGACCTATAAACCACTTGATGGATTTCATCAAAGATTTCTATAGAATCAGCCACAAATTTCTTGTTGAAGAGATAGTCAAAAGAATTTGATGACCACTACATTACAAAACTTCTATATTTCCCTTTTGTCAGAACTATTCTGGAATATGCCTCTCTAGTCTCGTCATCGCTCTATGCGACACGTATCAATCGATTTGAAGCCGTTCAACGATAGACTTGGACTGCTGCACTTGCATACACTTGAAAAGAGACGTTGTAACTCCAGGATCGTTTTTTTGCATTTTTATATGCATGTGTGACTTTTCGACGATAAATAGGGCAGTCAAGCGTTGATTTTTCTGTTCACCTCCGACAACCTCTCGTCTATAAACTGTGCGGAAGAAGGACAGGTGGTATGGTACAAAGAAACGTGAGTTTGGATTATATTTAGAAAGAAATCACGATTAAGAATAAAAAGCTTTGAAGCTGAACTGTGCGTCGATTTGGTTTCGATGCAGTTTTTAATTTAGGTATCCTTTATATGGATCCGTAAGATCTTGGCGCCTCTGACTCGGCATCCGAGTCAGTTGCCTCACTAGTCTCAGGGAACAGGAGTATTCCGCTAGGTCTGAACCCCCCTTAAATGAAAGGAAAGTTGCATTTGGCTGGGTCAAGACGCGATAAACGTTTTTAAATCAGTCATTGAGACAAATCACTTTCTCAACATACAAGCCAACCAACTAATTTATAATCAGGTTATAAGAAAATATGTCTGGAATAGTAATAAAAATAACGTTGGTCCTATATGGCTGCCGTGAGGAACATCTGCTATTGCAATATTCGTGTTCGGTACCATATTTTTAATGTTTACGTATTACTTAATATTTCAAAGTTATTATTTTATAAACTGTAATAGTTATTCATAAAAACCCAAGGTAAGGTCTCGAGTTTTATAAGGTTAGCATAATGTTCTCAAGTGTGTTAACAATATTTGTATAAATAAGGCAAACATGTAGATTACCTGCTCCTATATCAGCCAGAGACAAAATTATTAAATATATCTAAAACGTCCCTTCAAAAATCAATGCTGTTGTGAAAATATACCACTTTTTATGCAAAATTGTTATTATTATTTTCAATAACTCTTTTAGTATTTACGACTGTTTAGAAACTCTCAGATAATTATTTACTAAATTTTTAGCGACTGCCTTTCATGTAAACGCCTTATAATTTAAAGAAGTAATGCATAACAGCATTGTTTAAGTAAGATAGGTGGAATATTATCGAGTCCCCAATTTTTTTAACTTATATTCCCTAAATCAACAAAAGGTTTTAATTGATACCAAACCCATTAAAATTTAGAATACTGAATAGGCCCACGCTCAAGTAATGTTGTGGCCTTAATTTCCCTTGCTGCAGAACTTTATTCATTTCCTTAGAAACATGATCTTTCCCACAAGAAATTGAATTGTTCATCACTTTAAAGCTTGCATTATGTTTCCCTTTCCACCAGCATGCAATTAAGAAATGCTGACACCCGACAAAATTGTCAAAGCAAAATAACTGAAACCGAAAGAGAGAGAGTTTTAAATTAAAATTAAGCCCTGAGCCTGGAACTGACCCCTATGCTATAACAATTTACTTCCTTCAAAGTAAGTTTTAGCTCCCTGGTGTCTATTTCAACTTTTCTTGCTAATGTGTCTCTTGTGAGATGGGACTAGCAAAAGGCGTAACCGCAACCGGGAGTAGTTTTATGTCAACTTGGATAAAGTAGGGTCTCTACAGGTCAGGCACTTTTAATAATTAAGAGGAGGATTAAAAGTACCCGCAGTTGAGGGTTTTGCTTTTATGCTTGGGTTAATTCCCTTTAATTAAACAGTACAGGCTACGCTTATATCAAAGACTACCGACAAGCTAGAAACGTTATGATAAGTAATTTAAGTCAAAATCTTTTGAATGAGCATTTTTAACCATGACTTCGTCGTACAGAAATATTTTGCTAAGAAATCCAAAGTTAATATGTTAATTATAAAGAGGAAGACAAAATCCATAGTTGATAACATAATTTTGATAAATTCAGATAATTTTGTTGATGCTTTTCGTTTGAGTTCCAGGTCGTGGAATCCCCGTTGTTATGATTTATTTTTAGCTCAGTTGTAATATTGGATTAGTGTGACCGATCCGGCATTGCTGTCGTTTGACACAGACATTTTTACAGAACTACACTTTAACCTTTTTTCCCTTCAACCACCAAATTCTGCTATACATCATTTTAGTGTACAGAAATAAAGTTATGTTTCTTGTAGAAATGTATACGTATAAAAGGGTCTCTGTAAAACTATCATAAATTATTTTTATTAAGATAGGAGCGGAATTCGAACTTGAAATATTAGAAACTTGCTAAAAATGTAATTTGATTTAGATATTTTTAAATTTTTGTTGCTTGCAATTTGAATACATTGGATAATCTTTTTTTATATATTTGAAGGTAGACAGTGTCTATGTACCACCCCCAAATTGCCGTGTAATATCCGTGTACACGGAAAGTACACGGAAATACACGAAAAGTACACAGAAATACACTGAAAGTACTCGAAAAGTACACGGAAATTACACGGAAATAACACAGAAGTACACGGAAAGTACAAGTACAAACTTCACGAAGTGTCTATTCGTATCGGCCTTGTCCGTGTACATGCAACATATCCACGGACTACACTGAACACGATAAGTGCAAATAGTCACTTGCGTGTTGCGTACACGTTCCATCAAATTTTTAATTTCTGGTAGAAAGAGGTGTATTATTTAGACTCCCCCCCCTCAGTTTTGTATCTAGAATAGGCTGTGAAAACTATTACCAGTTCCTGAAATTTGTACTTGTACTTTCCGTGTATTTCTGTGTACTTTCCGTGTAGTTTCCGTGTACTTTCCGTCTACTTCCGTGTTATTTCTGCGTAATTTCTGTATACTTTCCGTGTATTTCTGTGTACTTTTCGTGTATTTTCGTATACCTTCCGTGTACTTTCCATATACACTGAAATTACACGCCAATTTGACGGTGGTAAATAGATACTGCCTTGAAGGTATGAGTTACGAGATTTTCGTTCGCAAATATTTTGGTACTTGCCAAATCGATAGACATTTATTTCATCGGTCTATACCACAGAGAGGTGTAACGTTAAGCTTTTTAAAGTTTTAAGCTTTGTGGGACCGTGTGGCTTAACGGAATGCAACTATAATAAGTAAGCGGAAAGGCAAATCATATTTTGCCAAATTTACGGAACCAAAGTTTCGGAAAAGAGGTAATGGAACCACTGTTTTGTTTTGATAACTTTTTCTAATTGTATATAATTTTTCATTGATTTTATTTTTATTAAATAATTAAAATTAATCAACCTAAGATTTTTGATCGCTTTTCGCTTAGCCTGAAGTGATTAAAAACTAACCTCCTTAAGCTATTTATTTGAACAGTAGTTACATAATATAATTTGAAGTAGTAAAGGCAACTATATCCTAAGGTTCGGCATAAGGTATACCAAACTTAAGGTATTCCGGAATATTGACTAGAACTTATGGCTGACGCACACCGGCGCGATCGATTAGAAAATACAGATTTGAATGAGTTAACGCACACATACTGCGATTGCGATTGACGATAAATGCGGTTGAGTAGGATAGATCGTTATCTGTCGGTGCATGCTATATTCGATCGCTCTATCGCGCAATTCAAAATTGAGAACTTTACTGAAAAGTTAATAGAAAGTGTTAAAAAACATCACTTTTTATAGGATTTATCACATAGTGCTTATAAAAAGATAAAGTGTTTGACGAATTAGCTGTGGCGCTGAATGTTGATGGTAAGTTAAAATAAATTGTTTTGTCCTGCTATTTCTATTTTAAACTTCTGTTGTATTGCTAAGATTTTTGAGGCATTAGTTTACGATACACTATACTTTCATTGCAAACCTTTTCTTGGAACTTTTCAGCATGGCTTTATGAAAGATAGGTCAACTGAGACTAACCTACTGGAATTCTCAAATTTCTGTTTATCCAAAATTGAGACAGGAAAGCAAGTAGATTGTATCTTTACAGATTTTAGCAAGGCATTCGACAGAATAAGCCACCAAATTTTGACTCAAAAGTTGTCGGCCCTCGGGTTTCCTTCATTGTTTGTAGACTGTGTTCGTTCTTACCTACTAAATCGGACTCAGCGTGTGTCCTTCCGTGGATCATTATCCAAGTTTATTTTTAATTCCACTGGCGTACCTCAAGGAAGTCATCTGGGCCCGATTTTATTTATTATATACATCAATGATGTATCTTTATTCGTGAAATATTCAAAAATTCTTTGTTATGCTGACGACGCCAAAATTTTCCGTGTTTTGGCCTCTATTCGAGACTGTGAACTTTTAAATTCTGACTTAGACGCTTTCTACAACTGGTGTTCTGATAACTATGTTCCCCTCAATATTAGTAAGTGTACGTCTACGTCTTTTACTCGTAGAAAGAATCCTCTCGACTTCAACTACACCATGCATGGCTGTGTTCTGGAAAAAATTAATAGGACCAAGGACTTGGGTGTCTGGTTGAACAGTCGTTTTACGTTTGACGATCACATTGATGAGATAGTTATTAAGGCTAATTCTACATTGGGTGTTATAAAAAGATGGGCAAAGGAATTTGACGACCCTTATATCACCAGGTTTCTCTATTGCACATTTGTTAGGCCTATTCTGGAGTATGCTAGTTGTGTTTGGTCACCATTTTATCGTGACTCAATTGCACTTCGTGGGCTTTCTTGGAGCGACCCTCTTATCCTGCGACCGTACTCAGATAGGCTTAAGCTCATAAAACTAGACTCTCTTGAATTCAGACGTAACATCTCTAAAACTGTTTTCGCTTTTGAATGTCTTCAAGGTAATGTTGACTCTCCAGTCTTGTTGTCTTCTTTTAATATATTGATTCCGAGTCGCTTCTTGAGAAATCGAGATTTTCTTAAAATTCCGTCACGTCAATGTCTCGGTTTTTTAATTCGCATTTTAACAACATTGATTTTAATCTGTCGAAAAATTCTGTGAAGGCCAAACTTTCCTAACTACTCTGTTATTATTTTGTAATTATTCTGTATTATTAATGATTTTTCTATTTTTCTAGTTATTTTTTTTTATTAATTATTTTCTAGTTATTTTTATTAGTTACTGTAATTATTGTGATTCTTATTTTATTTTATAACTATTTATATTTACACGTTAAGTAATCAGCCCTTTGATGAATCTTAAATAAATAAATTAAATAAATTTATTATTTACTTTCTGTAATATTATGGCATTGTGCATTGAATGGTCTCCTTGAATTGTTGTTTAAGTTGGGTGGTCCGAAAGTTGTGGAAGATTACCGTCATTTGGTTTTGAGCGTAGGAAATTATGTAAAACGTATTAGTTGCTAAAGATCTCAAAAACACTCTCCACTTTTGGGATAATATCCCAAAAGCGTTTTCGAGGACTAGCCTAGTCTTAGAAATCCTGGTGTTGTATTCTTCTTCTTGTGAGATCCTGCCTTGCTATCATGTATGGAAAGGGTCTTATTAAATAGGATTTTAGTGAAAATCCTTCATCTCCAATTAAAAAGTGTGGAGTCAGCCTAATTTTAAATTTCTGTCCCATTGCTGAGGCTTCAAGAATACCTGAATCACTATTTTTGCCACATCCTCCTACGTTAATGCTTATAAATTTATAATCATCATCAACTATGGCCAATAAAACAATCAAAATTTGCAAATTGGAGAAATATGTGGAACTGCTATTTTTTTCCCATTTTATGACGTGTTTTCCCGCAATGCTACCTATATAATTTGGAAATTTCCACTTTTCTCTGTAGATGCGTTCAGACTCTTTCCATATTTCTTTAGTGGGCTCAGGCATGTAAATAGGCTGTAACTTTTTCCAAATGGCGTCACACACTTCTTTGACGGCTTTACCAATTGTAGTAAAACCAATTCGGAAACTTTGACCAATTGTTATGTAGCAGTCACCAGTAGCTAAAAACCTCCATAAAATATTTAAATAGAATGTTAATTTAATTACACCTAATTTAATTTCTTTTGCTTCAGGAGATACCTTAAAAAAGAAATGGAAAACCTAAGAGATTGCAACGCAAAATATGTACGGAGTAAGAAAACTATGGATACTTTTAAGCTTTTTTTTAAAAATTTGCCAGGAAGGAGTCTATTGTTTCTGCTTCTGAGGAATTACAATTGAATTTGAGTGAAGACAGTGAAGCTACAAGCCCATTGGATACAGTGGAGGTTACACAAGAGGAAGAAGATTTACGGCATCAACGAAGCCAACAAGACCATTGGCATTGGTAAAGAGATGCCATCAAAGAAAAGAAAGCTGGAAACAACAGGCCTACGAGCGGAGGATGCAGCCGACAAAGTTATGAAGTTTTTCGAAGAAAAGCTAAAAGTGTGTTCAACTCATCCCTCCGATCTCAGCGCTATCCAAAAATGAAAACAGCGAAGATTGTCATGGAGGAAGAATTGTTGCAAAAAGAAGAAGAGGAACTTGGTCCAATGCAATCAGCAAGCAGTTCAAGGACATATAGTACACATAATTATCCCGTGCATCTGATTTCAGATCGATCAGATTAAAGGTCATCAAGCGAAGGACATGCACTACCTGAATGCCACAGGGTGGATCTGATAACCTCCTCTCGGCCGCTCATCCGACTATTATTTTACTATACTTTATCTTTCGAATAATCGCATGACGAGTTTCTGTTGTACCACAACGGCACAATACATTCTAATTGGGCCTCCGCCACTGTGGAGGCCACTACTTGAACTAATTAACTAACTAAAGGCAACTATAATCTCTGATGTAGTATGCTTAGTTTATAAGCATAAAGTAAACGTTTTGGGAAGTAAAATCAATTAATGTATAAATAGGTAAAATAATAAAATTTTATCTACAGACTAAAAAGAGGCGTGATTTCATCAAAAACATTATTTTGGCTTTAAGCACAGCCTGCTCTAGATACCATCCTGGAAGCAAATTAAAACAGCTGTTTATTGGAGTTGTAAACAAACCTCACTTCCCAGAGAAGATCATCGACATAGGTTGGGAAATATTATTTTCTCTTCATATTTTGCGAGATATTATTTAAGTTTTAACCTGAAATTTATTTGACGTGAACCTACAAATGTTGTCAATACGTAGTAACCATAAAATTTTTTATTTTTACAATTTCCATTCGATTTTGATTATGCGAGTGCAGTGGCTATTGTGTTGCAAGGAATGGTTTATCTACGGCCCAAAAATACATACAAAAAAAAATAAATAGTGACGACACGCTTGGACTTAAATGGCCGCAAAAAGTAGTGATAGGAACTGCAACATGCAGGCACTCTTTCTGGTCATCACAAAATCTATTCCAAAATTTTAAGTAAGGAAATTTAGTAGAACAAAGTTTGACCTAAAGATTAAGTAGTATGCAATTTTTGAAACAGTTTTACTATGACGTGTAGTTTTTCCGCATTAACGAAATAAATATTAAGCAAAACTATGGGTTAGAAAAGCACAAATTTTATGCTTTTTCCAACTACTGCTTAACTATAACAACCCATAAGTAAAAGAATGTTGTTGAGAAGTCAGCCTCAATTACAAAAAAGCAAGTTCAATTGAGCAAAGTGTATTGTTGAATTTTGCGGTTTTTCCTTGTGAATTAAATTTATTAATTTTTTCAACCGTTAGTTAAGGATGTTATTGCCTGTGCATTAAGATATTTCAGGTGGATACACAAGAAAACGGTAAAATCACATACTTAATTAAATTAGCTTTGTTAAAAAAAAATTTCAACCAACCGGGAGAGAGTATTCATATTTGATTTATGGGTATACACATACAAAATATAATAATATAAATATAATAATAATTGCATAAGTCTAATTGTCAAGATTTTTTGGATTTGGACTGGTACACTTAACTTGACATATCTAAACATATTGGATTCTTTGGTGTGCTTCACGATTTTTACTTCTAAAAAAAGGAACAATTAATGCGCATTACATTTTTTTAAAGAATGGAATAAAGTATATCACGTATTGGAAATATTTTATGTTGCTATTAGCAAGCCGAAAGAACATAGGAAGAAAAGTGGTGCAAATATTTTCTATATGCCCTGAAGACGTTGAAGATTACGATCACCCTGCGTGCCCCAGCACATAAAAAATCGATGTCAACTTCGAAAAAGTGAAGAAAATAATTATGGATGTTCGTTAAATAACAATAGAGATGTTACTGATGAAGATGTCATCATTTGGCTCATGCCAAGCAATTTTCTTGGATGTTTTGTTCCAAAATTGTTAAACTTCGACACAAAACAGTGTTGAATGGTTAGTGTTCAGGAGGTGCTGAAAAATGTGTTTCTAAAATGACGCCAAAACTAAGCCAAACCTTCCCAACGAAAACTTTCTGAAGAGCCAAGACCGGGGCACAGGGGCACGTGCCCCCCAGACGGTCACAACCGACCATTCAAAAAACAAAAAGAGATTGATTAGGTCGCGCTATAATTAGGTTTGTTTCGTTTTGCGTACACATACGTAAGCGCAAATTATCGCGAGTTGCTTCTTATAGCAGCCGGGGGGTGATTTTTCTTTAAACTCGTCCTAGCGCCTATTACTTATATGAAAAAAATATTTCCGGATTATCCCGGAATATGGAATGTGAAAAATAAGTAAAGCGTAAGGTGACGCCTTGCATTATCTTCTATCGGTATGGGTAGCCTATAGTAGGGTTGAAAAGGGATGCAGCTCAATCATAAAGTGTCGAGAAGACATATCTTCGCAACAGGATGACAGAAGATCGTTTGAATGAACTAGCTTTAATGCATATCCATCAAGACATTGCGTCAATGATGAACGCTACAGACGTACTTGATATCTTCAGCAGAAAACATTAAATAAAACTATCTATCTACTATAACTTTATTACAAGTATATTTCTTATAGTTACTGTTGTATGTCATTATTTTACAATCAATCCCAAAGATATAGTGTAATCTTATGAGTACACTCCTTGCCCGTCTGGCCCTTTTGCCCCTCCCAGAAAAAAATCCTGGATCCGCCCCTGACTGGACCGCATTTGATAAAATTTCTTTTAGATCATATTGACGTTAATACGCTTCGATTACCATACTAACGAAGACGAATTGATTTTTATTCACGAAATTTCGTGCAGAACAAAATGACCACGTTCTCCTTACGTACGTACGTACATACATATTACATACATATTTACTTACACTTTCAAAAATTTAGTAAAAATACTGGAAAACATGTGAAACATAAAAATGTGTTGAAAATCCTACAAGGAAGTTAACAAAAGAGAACGGATTGGTAACACATAGGGGGGGGGGGGGGGGGGGTATTCTAGATATGATTTAATACAAATATTGTTTCTATAATTTTACAGGTCAGTCCCTTTTTATATGATACTACTTTATATAATATTACAAAATTTGTTTAAAAATTCAGAAGCTTTAATTTGGTACATTTGCAAAGTGATTAATACAATAATATTCAAATTCAATTCCATTTGGCATTAAATCCAAAAAAATGTCGGTCAATTGCGAGTCAGACTCGTGTGCGGGGGGTTCTGTCTGTTTGGAAGGTCACTAATTTCTAAAAGATTGCAAGTTAGAGGAATTGTTTTATTTTCCCTGTAAAAAAAGACAGACAGACAGACGAAGTCGCTCCATAAGTGTTCTTTTTTTTTACCATTTTGGTACGGAACCTCTAAAATTGCCAAGTAATATAAGATTCGCGTCATCGTTTTTGAATGGACTGAGGCGTCCAATGCGCTCGCCATAATGGCCTTCTCGAAACCGTTTGTACCAGTCGTAGCACTTGTTTTATTCTTAGCAGACTCGTTAAAAGCGACATTCAAGTTCCGATTAGGTGCTGCAGTTTATTCCATTTTTTAAAGAAAATTTAATGAAAACTCCTGTTCCACAAGTCAAAAGTTACCAAGTACACCAAAACCGATGTAACATTTTCGAGAGTTACTAATGTCAATATACGTCAGGAAAAATATATCAACATAATAATAAAAATTGTGATAATTACTGTTACATAGGCCGCGAAATTCAAAAATTCCGCGTATTGTTTGAAAAAAAAACCTCGTACGTCGTCGTTGGTGTCGTATGTTCGAAAAATAAACCAAGATCAGGTCTCTCCAAATGTAAAGCAGCTGTTCTCAGACTGACCTGATAGTTAGTTTATTCAGTCTAACATCTGAGTGAAATTGGCTACTTTATTCCTCGGAAACTGGCATAGTTTGATATGCCTTTCTTTACAAACTTACAAACAGCGATAGACCAAACATTTTACCACAATTTCCAAATTTAATTTAATTTCACACAATTGCTCAATTGTTGGCTAAACTAAATTCATTATTTACAACCGTAAAGTTTTCTCGTCTGTTGAGTTCACTAACGAGTTTGGTATTGTTACAGTTTAATGTTGTTTCTCCAGACAAAGTTCTTGTTAAGAAGTCATTAAAATGCAATTGCATTATTGGGGCAAGAGCATTTTCTCCAATACTTTTCAGACCAGCTCAACTGATTTTCTTGTTGGAATTGTGAAGTATTATGTAAAGGCCAAGACTTTTCCAAAATAATGTTTCTCATAGTACGAATGGAAAACTTTTAACGAACTTACAAATTTTTAATAATTTGAAAGTTTTCTTGTCAAGACAGACTTACATGTCGGCCGTCAGTTAGTTGTTACAGTCACGATTAAAATGTTAAGACAGTTTTGTTGCTACTTATCTTATTGCAAATTATAATTTAGAATTACTTTAATAACATCGTTCCTTTTTGTAGTACAAAAAAATGAAAACTCGTGGGAAAACGAGTTGCTTTAAATTTATACATATTTTGCTATGAACAGATTTTTCTCTGCCGTTATCGTGGAAATTACAGAATTCTTGGAGTAGTAACTTTTTACAGGTGGTTTTTATTAAAGATCGCAGCCGCCTTTTCACCTTTGCGCTTACCGGTGGTACTCGTTACGTGGAAAAAAGAAACCACAAAAATTTTAATAAAACCTGCAGAGTATCTAACGTTTCAGGTCCTGGTTGGTTTCATTTAACGAGCTAATTAAGCTTCATTCTTTGCCAAATGGGCCATTTGGAGCTTTGAAATGGTAGCATCACCGCAACAAGGTGGTTATTCTGGAGAGTTGCCAGTTCCAGCCATTTAACAATTCGCTCAGTTGGATACGATTCCATTTATTATCTATTCATTTTCGTTGGTGTATGTGCTATTTTTCAGGGAAAAGAAAAAAAGTTATTCTCGAATTTAATTTAAGAAAATATCTTAAAACAATGGCTGTCGGTATAGTTTGGTATAAGATATAATCTTCGTTTAAATAAATTGAGACTGAAATAAGAAATAGGCAACATTCGACTTAATACGCTTATATCTGGAAGTTATTATAACAAAATATCTGGATATATGCAGGAAAAGAAGTCCCAGTGTTGATGAAATTCTCACAGGACCTATGACATGTAGTTACTAAAAGTGACAACAACGAAAAATTACAAGATAACACAAATAGCTAATAAAAATTAGAATAAAATGAATAATAATTCATTAAACTTACATAACAATACTTAATGAAGTAGAATTACATTAAAAACTATAGAATACAAAAGGAACCTTCAAGAAAATTTACTCTTTACAAATTAAAATAAGCGGACATCGAAGTAAGAGGTTCATGAAAATCTTAATTAGTGCGGTGTAAAGGTAATTTAAGAAAATCTCGGTTTCTCAAGAAGCGACTTGGAATCGATACATTAAAAGAGGACAGTAAGACCGAAGAGTCGATATTACCTTGACGGCAGTCAAAAGCGAAAACAGTTTTGTAGTTGTTTCGTCTAGATTCGAGAGAGTCCAACTCTATAAGTTTAAGCCTATCTAAGTAAGGGGGCACAACAAGAGGTTTGGTCCATGGAAGCACTCGGAGTGCACAACGAACGAAGCGGCACTGGACTGCTTCAACCCGGTCAATGTGGTCGCGATAATAAGGCGACCAAACAGAGCTATCATACTCCAAAATTAACCACGATATATAGGAGTCATCGAACTTTTTAGCCCGTTTAATAAAGCCTAAAGTCAAATTAGCTTTAGTAAGAATCGCGTCAACATGGCCGTCGAAGGTAAAACAACTGTTAAGCCAGACTTCAAAGTCCTTAGTTTTATTGACCCCTACCACAATACCAAATTGTAAAAGGTATCTAAGTCAGAATTTAAAATTTCACAGTCGTCAACAGAGGAAAGAACACGAAAAATGTTGGCATCGTCAGCATAACAGAGACTGTTGGAATATCTTAACAACAAGGATACATCATTGATGTAAATAATAAATAAAATCGGGCCAAGATGGCTTCCATTAGGTACGCCGAAAGTATTGTAAATGCACCTGGATAAGGACCCACGGAACGACATACGCTGGGTTCGGCATAATAAGTATGATCGAACCCAGTCAACAAACAGTGAAAATGTCTAAAGTGGTTAACAGGGCTCTTACTACTACTTTCTAAAAAAAAAACCATAGAAAAGCGTCTCTCTGGCGAGAAGTTCCAAATGTTACTGTTGATGTAAAATTTATACTTTAAATATTTTTAATAAAATTCTTCCCCCACGGACCGAATTAAGTAAAAACAATTACTGTCAATAAGGGGGGGGGGGTTGATACGTACCTTCTTCTAACCCCCACCCCCGGATCCGCGACGATGGTTTTCAGTATAGCTTATCCAGTCTTGTCCTGAGATATTTCACCTGTTCACTGCAGGTATGTGTAGTTCCTTAAAGCAAGGTTGAACTAACCACTCCCCAAATCCTCTTGCTGGTAAATAGAATGAAAAGTAAAAGAAATCGAGTAAGTTGATGTTATAAGGCAAAACAAAACTTTTAAAACCCATCCATCTTGCTGTTTCAGTTTCTCTTTCAAACTCTAGCACGGTTTGTCATAGGAGGGGAACTTTTGACAGACTGAAAGAAAAAGTGACTTTTATACTTGGTCCGAGCAAAAGTGGTTGAAAAAATGTTCCGGGGGAAAAACGAACCGCTTGAAATTCTGGGCAAAAATAAATCAGAGAAAGACTGCAGGAGAAAACGACTTAACTACTTAAAACTAACAACTTTTCTTTATACGATGTGGCTAAATCGTAGGGGACAACCCTTTGATGCGTTAGCATGGTTTTGGCCGGAAATGAATTAGGGTAAGGGGAGTGAGGAAACTTAAGTCTTGTTTTTTTTGCATTGCTGCGAGCTAGATAACAGCCCAGAGACAGAGTGGATTATTTTAATTTCTTAATAAAAGCTCACGGGGAGATCTGGTCTCGAACCCGGGGCCCATGGCATGGTGGTCGTGCGGCTCAACGCATTAATCTAACTCCGTCCCCATGTAAGTAGTTAAGTCGTTTTTGCCCGGAGTTTCTTTCTGTTTCGTTTTTGCCTGGAATATCACGCCTGAGTGAAAAGTTTGTTTCACCAAGTTCCGGGCAGTAAATCGTTTAATTGTATAATAAAATGCTTTAAGTCAGAAATAAAGTTACTAGGTTTTATAACAATGTGGTCTCTCAAAATCATGAAGAAGAATTCAAACGACGTATTTATATCTGTGTCTTGTAGTATTTATATATGTGCCTTGTAGTGAATAACGTCGCAATTACATAGCTGAAAATTTACTAAAAATGATCGCGTCTCCTTTTACATAAAAGGCACATGATATGTATATTGAACGACGAATGATTACGTAACTGTCATTTTCTTCGCCAGCGTCCCCATGCAACTAATTTCCTGTCTGTCGTTATCCTTAAATTGATCAATCAAAACCTATCAAAATCGCTTGGTTCCCTGCCCGAAAATAATATGAAAGTGTCCCTATAACTTTCAGGAAGTCATGAAGTGTGTCCCATTTCTATACACGACATGCGTAGGCTTTTGTGTAACGAGCCCTCGGATACTTGTGCAACGAATTCAGCTAATTTTGTTAGCGGACGTAAACAGAGAATTCTGAATACATCAACCCCTGCGGGAAACTGTAGCTAATTTACTTGAAAATGTTGTCATGGTTTCGTGATGGCATGTTTTCCTTTGTAACTGATAGGAAAAAAGTAAAACTACTACTAACAGGCCAATCATTTTTGTAGTAATTTCTCAATACTTAAATTGTACATACGCAATTTTTATGACAACTCAATAATTTTGAACAGAATGTAATCTGAACTAATTGTATTGTGAGTAAGTAGGAAAATACAGAAAGGACTTCTCTTAGGACGCCTTCTTCAAAATCTGAATAGCTACTTGAGTTGGTCTTTACCTCAGAAGTATCTTCTTGTAGTGACTTAAGCAACGAGAAGGTAAAGAGGACTTTCTTATGATAGAATTGTGAAAGTTCCATCTTGCTCTTTTATTATCCCAGTTTTGTTTTTACAATGACGGAGTTTCCATTTCTATTTTTGGTAAAATTGCTCTCGGCATTTAGCATTCTTTAAGTAACAGTTTACCCTATTAAGTAGTGCTTTTATTTGTTCGGGAAATATTTAAAAGATGAGAAAATTAATTTTTCCAACTTATGGAAGTAGGGCTTCACGATACTCGAGATAATTATCGCTCTCAACACGAGACCGGAACCGGCAGCGAGACCAATATCATTGGTAACAGTGCGATAATGAGTACGAGATTTAGGTGACGAGAGTGGACGAGATTTGAGTTTTTTTTTATTTTGTTGTGGCAAATTTTTTAGTTGTTTCAGCTTTTATGTCGCATGATTTATAGGGCATATAAGTAAGCACTGCTTTCCTCATTCGCTTCCTCCTACATTATTTCCTTCTTCATATATTTGCGTTTTATCCCCAATAGTTTTTGTTACTTTGTTCGTGACGAGGAGAATAAAAAGAAAATCCATACATACCCAGATATATCACTAACCCCTTCTTCCCGTTTTCCCACCAAAATTCCTTTTTTTATCTCGTCAGGAGCGAGACCGGACCGAGATTGCGACGAGAGCAAGATCGTCCTCATGTGGTTAATGTGCACGCCGAAATAAGGATCCCAGACCGGACTAGCGTACTCCAGTATAAGTCTGACGAAAATGCAGTAGCACTCAAAAAATAGGGAAAAATAGGGATTGTCAAGTTCCCTTGACCATCTTTTTACAAAGCCAAGCGTGAAATTGGCTCTGCCAACCAGGAACTCCACGTGGGTCTCTAAGGAGAGAGAGAGAGATAAGAAACACCCCCAGATACTTGATAAAGGTAATCCTGCGAAAATGCAACCGCCCATGGAGGAATTGAAGGAAATAGAACGAATCCTACGTGAGAAAGACATAACGGTGCATTTGCTGGCATTTATCGGAAGACGATTATTTTAGCACCAAGTCTCAAAAATGCGCATATCGGAGCTCAACAGAGCACAGCCATCGTCGCAGGAGACCGCTCGGTAGATTTCAGCATAATCAGCATAACAGGATTCTAGACCTGAGCAGCGGGCCAAGGATGCTGCCCTGGGGTACACCAGAGGTAACAGAGATTTTGATGGATAGGGCGCCGCGGAACAGGGTACGCTTACAACGGCCGGACAGGTAGGATGACAGCCATTCCACAAAGGGCCGCGGAAAGCCGAGCAGGCGATTCGATCAGGGGTAAACAGTAACGCACAAATTCGAGTAGATTGGTGGTGGTTTTCTTACCCTTTGTGAAGCCGTGCTGGCAAGAACCCAGGAAGGGTCTATGATGAAATTGGAGCACATCACTAATGAGGGTTTCCAAGGCCTTCGCAACGTGTGACGAACTGGCGATGGGTCTGTAGTTGGATATGTCTGCCTTGTCACCTTTCTTGTGAAGAGGGATTATCACAAAATCTTTGCAAAGCTTAAGGAAACGACCATAGCGCAGGGACAAGTTAAACAAAGAACGGAAGACAGGAGTGACCATTGAGCAGCACCTCTCACCTCAACAACGAGGCCGGGACACGCTCAGGACCACATGAAAATATGTCGAGCATATTCGACATATAATTGGAGATAGCTGTGGCATCAAGAACCAGATCCTTGGATTCAAGCAATGTTGGTAGGAGCCATTTTAAGTGGGACAAATCGGTAGAAGCGAGGTCAGAGTAAGGGCCACAGAAAGCGGCACTAAAGAAGTCAGCGAACGAGTTTACCACCTCAAGAGGGTCATGGCTCTCGCGGTCGCCCAGCCTCAGGGATGAAGGGTATCCGTCGCTGCGTCGCTTAAAATTGATGAACCTAGAAAACTGCTGGAATTATTGAGCAAAATGGATCTCGAGGTATTTGTCTGACACCTGTAGATCGGAGGAGAACCGCAAGTGAAGGTCA
The DNA here is from genome assembly GCA_964036015.1 of Leptarthrus brevirostris. Lineage (NCBI taxonomy): Eukaryota > Metazoa > Arthropoda > Insecta > Diptera > Asilidae > Leptarthrus > Leptarthrus brevirostris. The sequence goes on from OZ038372.1 coordinate 142,071,578, forward strand.
TAGTAACTCAGATAATCCTCATTGCGCCTAGAGGAGCAGAACTTTTTTAAGGCTTTACACTTTAGACTTTTAAGGTGTCTCAAATGGCCATAGATCCAGGGTTGCGAAAAACTGGAGGAGGAAAATGAGATCGCAACACACTGCGTAAAGCAAGTATAAAGAGCGTTGTAAAAATAATGGACAGGCAGATCAAAATCCGGCGTAGCTAGGACAGCAGTCCAGTCGTAGTCCGAAAGCCAATCATTAACAATGGAGAAATCGGCAGATCTGAAGTTGAAGGAACAGCCGTGCAAGGCAGAGGAGAAGTTCTCGGCAGGGTCGAAACAGAAAAGGATCTGCAAAGCCGGATGGTGACAGGACTCCGGGACCAGAGGGGATTTGGCAGCGGTGCATCAATGGATCACCCGGGTCGGTGAAGAAAACCAGGTCGGGTAGCCTCCCGAGTCGCTTACGATGGCATTGCACTGGGTGAGGAAAGCGGAGGCACAGGACAGGACAGCACATGCTGAGGAGCACCAGAATAGTACGGTAATAATCCTTCAGTCGCGGGAGACCGGACCCAACCGTCCTCCGGAAATCGCCAAGAACGACAACCTCGTCAGAGGGTGAGAGGACACTAATTAAGCTGTCAATGAAAAAGGATAGCTGGTCATGCATTTCAGAGGATGAAAACGGCAGTGAAAACATACAGAGTTCTCAGAGGGAATTTTATGGCGACGCAAATGAGCTCCAAGGTGTCGGAGTGAGCAACCTGAACGGTATAACGAGGGATGCCCGTTCTGACAGCGCATAGCACCCCACCGCCAACGGGCGCGCACACATCCGCGTGGCGATCCAACCACAAAGTTAGTAGCGGACATCAGATGCTAAGTTTTGGAGCGCAGCCCTGTTACGTTGACGTAGAAGAAGGAAACCTCACCTTTTTGAGTGCTGGTCCCCGCCTTGGCGTGCTTTCGGAATAAACTCACGAACGATCGAGCCGGGAGGCCGTAAGTTCGGACAGATGGCTGCCAAGAAAAATTCCTCGGGAACGAAAACCTTGAAGGGCAAAAAATCACACGATGGCGAGATCACGACAAATCAAAGGTATTGTCCTCGACGAGACAACTGAAGCAAACTAAATCCATTATTTCATTTTATTCAGAAAAGAGTTATAGTGATTATGATTTCTCTGCCCGATTTTAAATTATTTCAAATTGCTATTTGCCTCAGAGGAATTTATTTTGCATATTTTATGTCGAGCTTGTAAATTTCTCAAAAATAGGCTACACATTAGTTCGTGGTTTATTTGCTGGCAAAATTGAAACAGTATGAGAAATGGTGCTGATTTGTAGAGAATTAGTCACACAATTTTGCTTGTTTTACTGAAACCGTAAATTGAATTAATTATTACAATGGAAAATAAATTAGTGACAATTTTAAACATGTCTGTATTTGCCAATGTAATTACAACATGTCGTGAATATTTCATTTTTACTTGAATGAAAATAGAGAGAAAAGCGCAGTCATTTAGTGTTTTGTGTATTTTTTTAGAGCAGTAATAGGATATTCGTTCTAACTTGTTTCTTTCATCAATAAAAGTAAGAAAAAAAGAAGAAAAAAGTAGTCATGTAGAAATCGCCAAGCTTAATAAACAGATCAGAATTTTTGCGAAAGTTGGTCAAGCTCGGATTGATATTGGTTCGTCAAGCCTCCGCCACATTGATTTCACTTAAATTTTGTCCAAATTTCTCTTACCTGGCCTTGGTGCCGTATACTTGGTCCTGGCTTGGGTCAAGTTCTTTTTACTAAGCTTCGGTTTAGAAGACTTGGTCAGACTTGTTCCACGTTCTTTTTACCAAGCCTTTATTTCTCACCCTTTTTCCAGACTGTGGACAAGTTTTAGTAGTTCTTTGACAATAAAACTTATCCAAAATATGGATCAAACCTTAAAAAACCACATTTTTGTAAATAGAACATTGACCAAGTCGGGCCTAAGTTTTATAAATCATAGATCTGTTTTCTAAACAACGATTTGGCTAAAAAAACTTGGCCCAAGTCTGGACCAAGAGTTGGTAAATTGAACGTATAGCAAGTCTTATAGATCAGTGGCACTCACAATATAGGCGCTGTCAACAACCAAAAAAACTAAGTACGCTACCCCTTTACTACCAAAATGTAAGGGGATTAAGAACAATAAAAAACCAGTTATTTCAAGCTGCTCATGCCTGCTTTCGCTTTGACAGAAACCTGGCTTCATCACGGCTTTAATGATGCTGAAATTCTTGACGATTCCTATCAGGTTTTTCGTAAGGATAGATATTCTGTCTCCGTGGCTCGTGGTGGCGGTGTGTTGGTTGTATGCAAGTCGATCTTGGATTAATATTCCTTCTTTCTCCGACACGCTTACAATTGAGCTCTTAGCTCTTCAGCTCTCTCTTATTAAGATTAACTTCTTCCTGCTCTGTTGTTATATTCCTCCAAATTTGACAAACTCCGGTAATGCAGACAGTCAAACTTTTTTGACGCCATCTCCTCCTCTGGTTTACACCAGGTCAGTAATGTAAAGAACTCTATGGGAAGACAGTAAGATCTTATCTTTACTTATGATTCGAGTAACACTATAGTCGAATCGGCTTCTCGTAACTTATCCACTATCGACAGCTTACGTCCGCCCATTTTCATTTCTTTCTGCTATAATGGTTCTAATATTGCTAACCCCAACGTAAATCAGTACGTACTTGATTTTAAATGGGCGGACTTCTATGATCTTTCAAACAGGATCCTCTTAATCGATTTCCTATCTCTTTTTTATAGCAGAGATATCGACGACTGCCTCTCCGTGTTTTATGATAGGATTTATGATCTGTGTAATAAGTGTGTACCACTCAAACGGTCCAGATCATCCTGTCATTCTCCCCCGTGGTACACAAGAGAGCTACGGACCCTTAAGAATAAAAAAACAGACTATGGAAAACTTACTTACGCTGTTGAAACACGTCAGCTTATTATAATTTCGTTGATTTCTATGACAGCTTCTTAGCGTTATCTTCATCTTTATACAGGGAATACCTTGATAATGTTCGCGATAACTTGCATAATGATCCTCGTACTTTTTTCAAATTTGTAAATATGAAGAAGAGATCTGATAATTATCCATCCACAATGTGGTACAATGGAACCCCTAATTTCAGCGCGCCCGACATTGCCGACAACTTCGCATTATTTTTTGAGGGCGCTTTTCATCAAGCAACTTTGTGCCTTCCCTGGATGAGTTTGGTTATATCCAAGACCGTCCTGCTACCTCCATTGCTTTGCCCATTATATCTTGTGATATTATCATGGATGGTATCAAGGAGCTTAAAATGGACTTTTCTTTTAGTCCTGGTGGTGTTGCACCTGCGTTCTTGAAATCCTGCTCTGACGCCTTACTGAGTCCACTGGAACTGATCTTCAACAAATCTCTTCAAGCCGGTAGATTTCCTATGTTATGGAAGAGCTGCTTTATAATTCCTGTTTATAAAAAGGGGCGTAAAAATTTAATAATAAATTATAGGCCAATCGCGAAGCATTCCTGCATACCCAAGTTCTTCGAATCTATTATATATTCACAGTTTGTTGGGCAGTGTAAGGGGATAATCTCATCTAATCAACATGGCTTTCTGCCTGGTAGACGACAACTAACCTGTTTAAATTTACATCGCACATTATCTCTGCCTTCCCTCGAGCTCTCCAGACCGACTATGTCTACACCGACTTTAGCAAGGTATTTGATAAACTCCCTCACTCTGTTATTATGCTTAAACTTGAAAAACTGGGTTTTCCGCCTCTATTGCTCGACTGGATCCACTCTTATTTAAAAGATAGGTCATACCGGGTCTTTTTCCGTAACACTTCATATAGAGTTGTAAGGTTTTCTTCTGGTTTATCGCACGGTAGCCATCTGGGGCCGCTGCTGTTTATTCTTGCTATTGACGACATTGTCCGTCTGATTAAGCACTCCAAAGTCTTAATCTACGCAGACGATATGAAGATTTTCTCATGCGTTAGGAACAGTTATGATTCTTCCTGCATTCAGGATGATTTGAATACCTTCAGGGTTTGGTGTGCCTCAAATGGACTGCAACTTAACCTGGATAAATGTGAAGTTATGTCATTTTCTAGGAACATCAATCACCTCGTCTTTGATTATACCTTTGCGGAAACTACTATCGTCGTGTGGAGTCCGTTACTGACCTTGGTGTAAAGCTAGACAAAAAACTCTATTTCACTCTGAACATAAACTATATTGTGTCTAGGAGTAATTATGTTCTGGGTTTTGTTAAACGGTGGTCAAGGGAGTTTTCTGATCGATAGACCCTAATTCACTTATTTTTTTCTGCTATGCTGTTCATTCTAGATGCATTGAATCCCGTGGGTCCATCCACTCAGGCTTCCTCCTTATGTGGATCTTCTCCAGTTGCTTAATATGCACTCGTTGGAGGAACGACGTAGAGTTTCTGACCTAGTCTTTATTCACCAGCATATTGAACATAGATTATCGCACTCTCGTAAGGTTGGTTTCTTATAGGCATACCACGTATAGCTTAAGGAGATCGCCTTTACTGCATGTTGTTCATTCTCGGTCTAACTATGGTGTGCATGAGCCTATAAATCGCATGTGTAAAGCCGTGAATATGTGTCATATTTTTGACCTGGCTCTTACTAAGGATTTGTTTAAACGATCGCTGTTGTCTGTGCACCCCTGATTGTAGTTTTTGGACGTGTTTTAGTTTTTTTTGTTTACTAATATTTTCTTTTTGCATGTTGGTGTGGGAGCCTCATTCAATATATGTTATATTCTGGTGAATAGGTCAATTGATTGCAGGCTTCTGCCTGTGAAATGCGCCTTCTGAGTTAGAAGGGTTAATTCTATTTAAAAAGTTCAAAAACAAGCAAGATGCAAGATATACAAGATTTGAATCAAGTTTTGTCTAAACAGTCTTTATTTACAATACATGACTCCTGTTTGACTCTGTTTGACCAATATTTAAAATTTTTTGGTGAAAGCTCTATAACTAGACTTGAACTAGTTGTATGTTTTACGTTCCATTCCTTGGAAGTGTGTCAGGTTTTAAATTTGCCATATTTTCATGTCTGTTAAGATTCCTAATGTCTAATAAAATAATGAAAATTTTATTTTTCTGGTATTTATAATCAAAGACCAACTTAGGACTCAATTTCTTAGTAATCTATGAAAATTAGTACTGGCTATAAATCTACAGGACCAAGAGTTAGAAGCAACGTTGGGATGCTGTTATCATTGCGAAGTAAAATCAAACTTGCGACTAAGCTGAATTTAGATCTTGTCTCAAACCAGGATGCAGGTATTTCATCTTTGGGGCTTTCGTGTTTTGCTACATTGGTAGACTTGAGTACAAACGATGATTGAAAGTATAGGTAGTGAAAATAGAGAATTAAATCTAAAAAATTTATTGTTTTTTCAATTCTTAGTTTTGGATTAAGTTTCATTGCCATCATTCAACATTCAAAAGGAAAACAAAGCAGTGAAGTATGTTTTCCATATAATTATCACAGAAATTAAAATATTCGTCCAACTTTTAGTGCTTCTTTAATAAAGTCTGAAGAAAATTTTCCGTTTATTTACTGATAAAAAGTTACATAATTTCCTTTCGTCGAAATCTGCGCTCTAAATTCAATAGATTACTTCTGTGTAATTTTCTCTCGGACTATGTTGTCTCGTGTTCGTAAACTCATTTATCTTGAAGTGCTGTTGGTGGAAGTTTTTCCAAAGAATAATACAAGAAGAAGGAGGAGTTAAATTCAATTATTTTTTCTAATTAAACTCCTTCAAGCTTTACATTAAAATCTTTGAAACTTCTTGATTAATTCCAAATTGAAAAGTCCCTTCGCTTCAACGACAGGCAACAAACAATTCTTGGAGGCTAACTGGTATTCATAATTAATTGTTTGGACACGTTAAAACGGATTACAGAGTTCTAAGCGGTTCCATTAAAGATTTGTAAAGAAAATTGCTTTTAAGGATTAAGGGAATTTGTGATTGAAGTTGTAAAAATGCCCGAGATTATTACGAAGTAATTTTTTATCAGAATTTGCCCTACTTAGATTTTAAGTGAACAAATTTAATTTAAAGAGTTTCGAAGCAGATGTTATTTATGTTTGATTAACTCCGGAATAATAAATATTCTGATTTTTTGTTATATATTTTTTGCTCTCGAAACAACTTTTAATATGCTTTTGCATTACAGGTCATCCCATGAGCTTTGGCAATATCATATAAAAAAAGGTTACACTGAAATTGCTATTTTTGAAACGAAATATAATAGGGACTAACATTTTGTTGCCCTCTACAAAACATTGTTTGAGCCGTAGAAGATAAAATATTGTTGACTTTACCTGACTTAGTTGTACGAAAGGACCAATTTTGTCAAAAAATTCCTACGCAACAAATCTAGTAATTTTTCTGTTTTTTAGTCAAAGCTTATATATTGTATCCTTGTCAATGAAAAGGATTGAGATAATGAAAACAAAACAAATTTTTAAACGTTACTTTTATAATCAAAGTTTAAAAAAAAGTCCGGCCAAGTGCGAGTCGGATTCGCGCACCAAGGGTTCCGTACCTTGGAAGGCTGCTGATTTCTTAAAAACTGTGCTAGTTAAAGACATCGTTTTATTTTTCCTTTAATATTTACCTAATCCACTACCAACTCTAACTTTTTTAAATTTTCGTAAAGTTCAGATAAGGGGGAAGGGCATAAAGTGAAGTGAAAATATACTTCATAATTTGCAAATGAAGAGATTTCAGATGACACCCCATTACACCCCATATTTTGAATTTTTCCGATTGCAATAAAGGTGGATAACCATTATTTAAAATTATTCAAAATTTCAAGTTGATAGCATTAGTAGTTGCTGAAATAAGTAGATGTTACAGACAGACAGAAGGACAGACAGACGAGGTCGCACCACAAGCGCCCCTTTTTTACCATATTGGTACAGAACCCTAAGAATCACTCCATGGTTGCCATCATAAATAAATTTATAATAATGATCAGATATACCACAGTAGAAAATAGTTCTAAGGAAAAATAAATAATCTCCCGCAATCTTAGTAACCACATTTAACTCGACGTGTAATGTAAAATAACGCATAAAACTCAAAGAAATTAATTCCAAAAACTTCCATAACTAAGTTTGTTTGTAAAGGATTTTTGGTGATTTAAAAAAAAACAGTGCTAGTTAGAAACATCGTTTGATTTTTCCAATAATATTTACAGAAACCTCAACTTACTTCAGATTTTTCGCTTTGCAAACTTCGCTGATGGGGGGGGGGGGTTATTTTTTATTCGAAATTTGTCATCATAAGTCGAAAACTATGCGGCATAAATGGAAATGAAAACACATATTATGATATATTGAAGCCCTTTCATATGATACCCCACTTTACTTAGTAACACCACTTTAAAATACTGACCCCTCCCCCCCCCCCCCCTCGACTACTTTTGCGATAAAACTAAAAATATTTTGAAATTTGTTTTCATTTACAATAAAGATGGGCAAGCATTATTTGAAACTATTTGAAATTTCAAGTTGATAGCAGTAGTAATTGCTGAAATAAGCAGCTGTGACCAACAGGTAGACAGGCAGACAGACGAAGTCGCACCACAAGGGTCCCTTTATTACCATATGAGTTTTTTTTGTGGGGGTCGTACAATTTATTTTGGGAAATGCTCACTCATTGAGCAGGTAAGTGAAATAACTCAATGGGAGGACTTTAAAAACAACTAAATTACCAAAACTCAAATATATTGCTAAATAAATTCTTCGTAAGTGTATTCTTGAATCTTAAGAATAGCTAAGAAAATCATTTTGGGATAAAGCGGTTTAAGAGTAACAACAACGGATAACCTATGCCAGCATAACTAGCTTGAAATAGCTACTTACGGGTCCAATGCGGATTATTCAATGGCTGTAATGTGTTGTTTTAGGCCCGAGGATGGCATTTTCTTAAGATCAGAAAACGAAAAGTTTTGCCAAAATTGACTTTGATTTTCTTAAGCCAAGAAATAATTACAAATATAAATCATTTTATGATTGCTACATATTCGTGTAGACCTTCAGGACCAGAAAGATGAAATTTTGTTAGGAACCTAGGCGTATCCCGAATGTTCTCGATAAAACAAAAAGGCTTAGCAAGTTTAAGAAATATATCGATAATTTCCAACCAAATTTCTCGTTAGATCTTGTAAGAAAAATGTTAAAACTCCACAATAATTTTACATATGTACAAAACAAATAGGTAACCTATGTTTATTCAGAACAAAATTCAGCTTTATAATGGTGAATAAACTACCTCAATCGGGCTAGTACTTGTAATGTTTTTGACTAACACAGTAGATTTTAAGTAGCCCAGTTGGATATCTTTTTCAAATCAATACCCGAGGTGAAGTTTTAGGGATCGCTAAGTACTCGTCAAGTTATCTGTGTCGAAAATTCGAACACTTACTAAGTGCCTACTTGGCACTACTTTTAGATACCCAGTCGCGTCCAACACCTGAGAGAATACTGAAAGATACCTAACTGATAAAAATTTTAGTTATCTCTTAGTATTTTTTAGAAGTTCATTATTCTTAATTCACAAAAGAGAAGATACCCAGGTGCGTACAATACCTTAAAGAGTACTGAGCAATACCTAACAGATAACTAAGCTAGTTATCTCTAAGTGTTCTTTAGATCTTCTCAAATGGTTGCGTTTTGATGCTTTTATGCTTTCATTAAATTTGTGTAAAATATTGATTATAAAATTTCAATCAGCTGTAAGTAAATCTAAGAGAACAGCTTATAATTGTGTGTGTGATACCCATGTATACATTTTTGTGTTAAACCAATGTAAAGGGCTTGTGAAGAAAAGGGTAATCCGCCATCTTGGGGCGTCCGCCATATTGGATTTGGAACAATATTAAATATACTCTATTGGATTGTCATCGGATCTTTTGGATTGGATTTCAGCTCAATCGGATATCGGCAAGTTAACCAAAATCGACTTGCAAGATTTGACGACGGACAGGCAGGTTAAGATAAACAGAAGCTTGTAAAATATGTATTTTTTGCTCACTTACCATATCAATCTCTAGTTCCCGTTACCACTTGTGGGGCGTAGGGCGGATGAAGAACTTCACCCGATTCGAGACAACGGTGGCAAGAGGATTTACAATTTAAAGTGGATTCCGAACCACTGATATTTTCTCTGCAGCTCCTATGGCCAGTAGAAAACAACCATGAGCCGCCGCCCGTGGAATTCGAACCTGAGACCGATAGGCCGACAAGTTATCACTTACTCCACCGAGTGCGTTGGGGTGGTAAAATCAATGGAAAAAGAAGACCTTAAATGAACTGAATTTTGTAGAAGTACTAAAGAATGCTGGCACATTATTTCCCGGTACAATAAAAGCTATTCTCTGAAAACATACTGAACGGTTTTTGTGCGGTCAGCGTACATAGAAAATAGGTCCTTGAAAACAAATACAAATTTAAGAATGATAATTTGAGAAAATTTGCGGAAGATCCAATACGCTTAGTTCCTAATTATACTTTTGTTATTTTATTATTTTGCAACTTTTATTAACATATAAAAAAACAAAAGATTAAATCTGAGATTCTTGTCCCTCCGCCAATATTAAAGGTGACTAGGCTCTTGGCGTAATCCTAAAAAGTTAAACCAACTTCAAAATAAGTTTAATCAGAAAGTTTCCTTTCCGTAAACACTTGGTGGAAGTCATTTATTTAAAAATGAAAAGTAAAAGCACTTGTTTTACTTCCACAACGAGAAGTAATAATTTCTTTGGGATGGTGATCGCTCAAAAATATGAGTGCTCAAAGAAAAATGATGGATGTTTCGACCGAAAGTGCAAACTGGTCATCATCAGCGTGGTACTTGCACTTTCCACCACGGACATCCATGACGGATTGTCAAAACACAACTCCTATAAGAACTCAGTTTTAAATCTTATCTTATTTTAATACTCCTATTTGTGGAAGTAAAACAAGTGCTTTTAATTTTAATTTTTAAATAAATGACTTCCACCAAGTGTCTATCGATAGGTCTCTTAAAATGCAACAAAAATGTTTCGAGTCCTTTTTAACCCTTCGATATTTGCTTTTAAATCGATGCCAAATATTTCAAAAAACCTCTGAATGTAGCCTAAAGTTAGCACCATTAATGAACATTTTAACAAACACTGTAAAAAACTTGTCTATGGAAAGTGTAGAAATAACTATGGAACCCTATCATTCATTTGCGTACTCAACACGCTCTTAACCAATTTTTGGAGTGCTCAATGTTCTTCCATAATTATTTTAAAGTACTGATTATTTTATCTCGTTTTATGTGCAGAGGTGTCATCAGAGTATTGCATTGTTTAATATGGATCTAAAGATCTTAGTGGACTCAGTATTTTTTCGGACTTAAAAGTAACAATTTAATTCTATTCCATAAACAAGTTTAGGTACTTTTCTCATTTGTCCATAACTTTTTTAAACGCTACCATATTCGCAAAATTCATTTTTCCCTTGCTCTAAAAATTTTCAACTTATGTACATCCTTCAGATTATGCCATCATTTCGAAGCAAATTGTCAACTTGGAAAAATTTGAGATGACCTTTTTTAACCACAATACCTCGGATATCTGTAGGTTGACTTTTATTAAGCATCCGCAAAAATCTCTACCGGTTTACTGTCCCCTCATATCTTCCTGAAAATGTCTAAGGTACAGAAGTTCAAAATATTTTCACACATGAATCTTATCATAAGTGGAGACGGGGGATAGAATGATGGCTAAAATTGAAAGGTTTTTGCGAGAAAAATGTTGGGGCTAAAGTTTAAGCTCAAAAATATATCTGAGACTGGAAAAGATATCCCCAGGTTATTCGACTATAATTTGAATATTTCTGTCGTTATTAGAATTCATTCGGATTGAATCCCTTTTTCTATCCTTGGGAGTTAAAAAGTATGATATAAAAAAGGACAAGAATAGGAGTTAACGAATAAAGTTTTCTTCATAAGATCGTATTTGTACATATAAATGTGTATGGTAAACCTACAAGTTCTAGAACTAATGGAATAGTCTTGAATGTACTTCTTTTACATTAATGTAGAAAAAATTATCTTTAATTATTTTTTCTCACTACCCTTAGCTTACCCTGAATACTTGAAAAATCTCATAAATTTATAAGCCTGTCGTGAGGCGGTTTATTTTAAAATTTTTCCAGAGAGGTTACCAAAAACGTGATAATGCGCACCTGGCAAATTTAATTAAAGGCACATCACGGTGTCATTTGATGTGTACCTAATTCTATTATACCTCGCGTTTGTGTCAAAATATTTAACGTTTTATAACAATGACAATGAAATCATGCTAATTAATCCCATCCACCAATCGCTCACAACATCACAGACTTGACATAATTACAAAGTTAATTTATTACGTGTCAGACTAAACTGTCGTTAGAAGGTAAGCTTTGTTTTTTTTTATGAAAAATTGTGTGTAATGTATTTCGTAATTTAACTTTGAGTTTTGACTGTTTGTGAAACACATTTGACATAATATGAGATAAAGTTTATTTAAAAAAACATTGCTTAAGTTCTCTTAAATCGTACATTAGTCGACCACTTAAAAAGAATAGGTAAACAATTAGAAAAATTTCAAAACGATAGTTATAAATTGGTAGAGTGAAATCAATTTTCTGGGTGCTGAATTTTCAAAAATTTCGTCAAAAATAATGCAGAATGTCGCATTTAGAGTTTAAGTATGCTTTCTAGTTTCCGTATACCCTTGTGGTGTATGCGGTGAGAAAGGACCTGATTCGAAGGTAAACTCCGAACCACACTTCGCCTTTTAGGGTAATCTGTTGTCAGTAGAACAAAATCACGTATGGCCGCTGGTCGGGCCCGAACTTGACACATTAATGATGGAAAACCAATACATTGTTTGTAACTTGATCCACCAACGACCTCATTAAATACGAGGTGTGCTAAAAATGTAAAGAGAATTGATGTATTGCGAAGATCAATAAATTTTATTTCTTTATTTATACGTTGGTAGTAATGTCAGTGACACACGTGTCAATTTTTAGCCAGCTATGACTTTTAGTTGTTTTGGCGAGCGAATAAGAAACATGTGCATCTGTGTCTTGCTCGTCCAGGCGCAGCCATGTACTGTTAATAATTCCGTCTGCTATCTCAGAGTTCTTCGATTCATATTCGCTATAATCGCCTCCTTAGCCTATCTAGACGACTCCGCGACGTTCTACTGTTCCCCGTGCTTCCTCGTAGCCCACGTCTCCAACAGACCCGCTGCCGTGCCTCTTCCTAGGGCAGTGAATGGCTCCGGACCTAAGGAACTCGAACCAGCTGCCAGTTTAGCCAGTACATCTGCTCTCTCGTTTCCTTCGATTCCTACATGTCCCTTCGCCGACGCCAGTGTCATTTTATTCAATGAGGAACAGGCGTTAAGTTTATGGACATACTACAAGTCCAGTGCTGTTCTAAACTCTGTGTTGTCTATACACCTGATCAATATCTGATTGTCGAGCGCTCCCACTATCTTCTTACCCCTCACCCGACTTTTCAGCAGGTAATCCAGCGCATAGACCAGACCCAACGTTTCCGCCTGATAGAGCCATACGACCACAGACTTAGATGAAGGTTCAAGTTCAATTCCTCACTAAAGATTCCTGCACCTGCTTTCCCATCAATTTTGGATCCATCCGTGAAAATTGTAACATCACTTAGACTGGTCCCATCCCTTAGAAGCATTTCATGGTATCTGCCAATTACTCTTATATTTGCTTATACCGTAGACAGAAATTTCCAATTCCGGTATCTTATTTTTTACAAGACCAGGATTTTTCTATGCCCACGGTTGTTACGAGACCTGTACTAGTTTTAACCTGGATCCATGCGAGGAGTTGCAGCAGTTCTCTTTGCAAATGTCTCTAATCGTAGCAAACCTTGTATCACCTGTAACTCCAATATCGGCGCGATTCGAAAGGCACCTGTTATCCCCACACAAGCCAACCTCTGAACTTTACTCAGTTGCCTTTTTACGGTGGCCTCTAAAGCACTTGCCCACCATAACACCGAGGCATATAAAATGAAATGAAAATGATGACGATACTATATTACAACTACAAGGTTATGAGTGATACAAATGTTTTCAGGACGGAGGAGAAGACAGCAACAACTACGCGAGGTATGAGCGTCTTAGAAAAGCAACCAATAATGAAAACGTGGAAAAAAATTAAAAAAATCTGTGTTTGCTATTCGTAGAATCACCTTTAGAGAGGCTGCTGAAGAAAAAGGAATCTCATACGGATCATGCAAGAAAAACAGCATTGGGTAACTATCGTTGAACAAATGCTCACTGATGTCGCTGACGATCCAGACTTGCTCAAACGCATCTTAACTGCTGATAAAAGGTGGGTGATCCTCTTTTAAAGGTGTATTAAATTTATTACGATAGCCAAGGGAATAATAAAACTAAATCTTTTTCGATTTTTTGTTTTAGATGACTTTCATGAACTGAATCGTGTCAACCGTTTTGATTTGAATTTTTCGTAAGGGGTACTTCAAGGTCGAAAAAAAGTCAAACCAGAAACAATAAAAATTTCACAAAATTTATTTTCAAAGTGTAAGAATAAACGAGTTGAACCCAAAAAACCGCATATCAATCGCATATTATAATCCTTGAAAAACAGTATCAAAAACGGCGTCGTAAGATAGAAGACCCCCTTAAGGGGGGACGCCATCCTGAAGGTTTTAAAAAAAATCGATTTTTTTTCCATAAATCTATTCCTTATAGCAAACATATAAGATACAAGGCGTTTTGTTAACTTTTCAAATGAACCGTAACAGTACCGAAAAATTTAAACGTATTTTTCTCGAAACCACATTTTTCAAACTAAGTGAAACTTTTTCTCGAGAACAATTCAATGAAATCGCTTCAATCTTTTTTTGACAATGTGTAGAACTGTTTTCTCTATCGTGTAGTATAAGAAAAATGGATTTTTTTTTTTTTTTTTGGGAAAAATGGAAATGTGTAGAACTGTTTTCTCTATCGTGTAGTACAGGACAAATGGAATTTTTTTTTCAAACTGTATCATTTTTGTAATTTTTGAAATTTTCAAAAAATTCTGTGCTACACGATAGTCAGTCTTATATAGTTTAAGGAAATCTAAAAGATTTTGTTCTAGCTTGTTTCAGGATTGATCGTGACCGGCCCTACTAGAGGTGCCTTTTTTTTGAACATATCAAATAACAATCTTTTTACTCCAAAAAAAAATTTTGTTATACATTTGAAAATGCATGAAATCATATAGCAAACAACTTCAGGTTGGGGTCCCCCCTTAAGATAAAATTTGTGAGGGCCAAAACAGAATGAAAAAATGTCTTTACTTAGTACATTCAATGAAAGTAATAATGAACACTGCAACAAAAAGAGTTAGTGATAAATTTAGATATTACTCAACAGAACCCAACAGTGCGCATCAAAGATACCCTTAACGAATTTCCTGTATTATATAATTAAGAAAAGTATTAAGTAATATCCAATTAATATTTTTTAATCATCTGCCAAAACTCAAGTGCCCTAGGATACTAAAGAACAGCGTTAGCAGAAAAGGATTTAAGGATAAGAGAAATGGGTCAATTTAAGGTCAAGGTGTCGATGTACGCCCCTTTTGAAATTTCGAGCCTATCGGTTTAATTAGTGATTGGTTTACAACGATTCTTGTAATCAGTAAGATGTTCGGCCGAAGCTCCCCTCCTTGAATCGGCGCCTGCGGTAAAACCTATGAACAAAGGATAGTGAAGAATGTAGTTTTTTTTCGGATTTTGAAAATTGCGCGCTTTGTAGAGTAAAAACATATGGAATAAGGCTCCTGATACTCCATTCCGTAAAACAAAATTCGAAAAACGTCCCTCTGGCAAGAATTTCTAATGTATATGTTGATACTTTCACCAATGACATATTTTCCGAACGTTCATAAAAAAAAAAACTTCCGGTCTCCATGGCTGGAGGGAGGGTGGGGTATTTGAACTCCAAAGCGCGTCGTAGATCCGTCACTGCAACGTCCGTATACCAAATTTCATCTCCTCTCTCTCTAGTTCCCGTAACTCCTTGTGGGGTATGGGGAGGAAGAACAAATTCACGCGATTGGGGACAACGATTGCAAGTGGAATTACAATTTAAAGTGAATCCCGGACCACTGACATTTTCTCTGCAACCCCCACTGCTATTTTATCGCCATCTGTTGTCAGCAGAAAACAACCATGGGACCTCGGGATTTGTAGGCCGACACGTTATCACTTATAACTAGTTACTGAATTTCATCTTAATAGATATATAAATGAAAGCATGGAATGGCTATGACATATATACAAGCAGATGGATGTAAATTATAGTTGCTACGGAACCCTAATAACGGCGAATATTTGTCATTACATTTTCATAACTGCATTGCATTTAGTCAAATTAGTTAACCCAGAGTAGTTCCAAAAACGCTGAATTACACTAGCTGGTACACGCTGAAATTTTCCGCCAAATTTGCTTTACTTCATGAGCTCTTAATATGCCGCCAATTGTTATTTTCGTTGTGATAAATGTCAAAAGTTGTTTATTAAAATCAATTCATATACAAGGGAAAGCTTTTTTCGTATTTGCATTTCATCGATATTTTTTGACATTGAGGTCTGCTGCCGATTCATTATCCTATTCCTTTTATTTCTTACTTGGTTCGAGATAGAGTGATTCGAAATCAAGAAAAATTTCTTCTTAAAATTATAAAAATAAATAAAAGTTGCCTCTAATATTACAGACATTGTAAATTTTTATTGAATTTAATTTCAAGAAAAAACTGAATATTATTTTCCAAAAATATATTTCCTTCTTACACTAAATTAAGCTAAACCAGGTGTTCGACAACAGTGAAAAATTATATCTAATTACTAAGCTCATAAATCACAATCTCGACAACACGTGCTTCTTATTGACTCCTTATTATGTATGCACTTACTTTGTAGAGCTCATGTGGGACGCTTATTATCTAATATAATTATATGCCTCACTCACACGCTATTATCTAAGCAGAACACCTGGCTTTAATCGTCGTATGATAGTACTTTAAGCCCGACAACATACAAAGTAACTTAGTGGGACTCGCTTCTACCTTCACCTTAATGCTTGAGATTATGTTTAAAACTTTATGAGGAGGTACAATTATGATAATATGGTAGGGTCTAGAAAATATTTATCGCAAAATTTAGAGAGGTTGTTGCCATCTTTAGAAGTTTAGGATAATCTCTGATAATTTAAATAATTTTATTTCGTGCTAAAGACACTTGTATTAACACGTCCTTCTACTACGAAATAGCTTCTATAAATATTTTCAGTGCTCAACTTAAGTGGAATGGGATTGATCAAAAGTTGTCTTGAATAATTTGGCAGAATTATTAAATTTTACAAACAAATTAATAATACAGCTCTTAAGCAAAACCAGGACAACTTGCAATTTTATATTCGGCACAAAATCAAACGTCAATAACTTCGACCAAAATGTTTTCTGACAGAACATTGTCTGAACTTTCGAAATCTGCAATCGAGATTTCATAAAAATGTAAATTCAAAAGGTTATGTTTATTTACTTGAAACTATTTTTCGTTTAATGTTTTTGTATCGAAATCGTACAGAAATATCTGTTACTAGTGAAATTTATGTATTCATGGACTCTAAATTTGAAAACCTATATGTAGATTAGTTTTTTGAAATTTAAGATGGCAACATACAGTACGGCAGGGCCGCCGAGAGGGAGGGGGCGAAGGGGGTAAACCCCCCGGGCCCGGGCTTTCAAAGGGGGCCCGTCATCTAAGTTATAAACAGAAAATTTTCCATTTTAATTATATGTATATATAAAAAAAATGTTTTACGATCGAAAAAGTGTAATATACTAGACAGATTTTAAATTGAAAGTCACTCATTCGATTGAATATGGGCCCGTAGACTCTTAGTCCCGGGCCCGAAATTCCTTTGGGGGGGCGTATGTGGTACCCCCGGGCCCGAATTTTGCCTCTACGGGCCTGCAGTACGGTGTTCCAAGGGAAACAATTTTTATACCTTTTCATCCCAAATGTTGGATAGAAGATGATTGATCTACGATCGGCTTTTCATACGAATCAAAATTTAACTTTGTTGGTACTGTTAAGCATTCCCCTTACGTTATGGGCTGGGTGGTCCTTGGAAAATTCGGAGTTGGAGTAATAATTTTAATAGATTGCAAAGTTAATGCGAAAACCAATATTACTCACCCCCAAGTAAACGCAGGTAAGCTTGCATCTACAGAGTGTTTCAGATCTTGCGCTCCAAAATTACTGTGGTGATAAATCACACCTAGCCAAAGAAAAAATGCTATGACAATGGAGGGGGGAAGCAATCTCAACCGTTTGGGAGTTACAGGGTGATTCATAAATTTAAGTTTTCATGGTATGCACATTGCTCTTTTATTCTTATCGCTTGATGTACTCAACACAGCGACATAAAACAAACGCTAAAAACTACTACCCAATGACCCTTCCAAACTTGTCAACAATGTTGATCTTACTCCTACCATTGCAGGTACAGTCACTTCCAAAAGTGAAAAAAATGGTTTGCGATTACCCAAAATTCAGCATTTTCCCAAATTTTCTCCGAAATTCATGTAGTTAGACACCTTTATTTTATTTGTATTGAATTGCTCATCCTATTATCTTTCGAAAAAGGTATATCATGTCCAGGTAGGTGTCTGTTAACTTAAACCTCCCTAGTGTTAACAGTGTTGAATAAACTTCAGCCTTCATTGTTTCTCATAAGTAAAGATCCAATGGAGTAAGGTTTGAAGATCTAGAAGGCCAACAAATCGGTGCACCATGTCCAATCAAGCGGTTAGGAAACTTTTCGCTTAGTATTGCCTTCACAATGTTAGCAGTATGTGCTCGTGCTCCATCGTGTTGGTAAAACATGTCCGTTAGATTATGCACAGGGATCTCTTCTATTAGATGTGGCAGTGTATTGTCTAAAAAGTCCGCATAAATTTCACTATTAAGCACTTGCGGCCAAATTAATGGTCCTACCAAATGGTTGCAGATGCTACCAGCCCAAACATTGAGGTCACCTTTGTCCTATGTGACCGACCAGGTATGGAGGTAATTGAAGTTCGTGGGATGGTCCCTGGTAAATTGAGATTCATCCGTCCACAGAATTCCGCCCAGAAACGCCCTGTCGTCAATGTTGCGTTCCAGAAGCCAAGTTCTAAATTGCATTCTTCTCGCAGAATCTTCTTCCAGTAGTCCTTGGACTGAGTGATGGTGATATAAACGTAACATCTCTTAATGAATAACCCTCCAAACCTTAGATAAAGACACTCCTAATCGTCTTGCGACAAGTCTCGTGCTGTTGTCAGGGTCTTGCCTCACGATGGTGGTTATTTACTGCTCAACGTCAGCAGAACTCCCCGAAGTTTCGGGTCGTGTCTCCCTGTCGTGTGAAGTTACACTTCCTGTTTCTCTTAACCTTCGGAAAGTCCGTGTAAATACCAGTTTTTGGGGTGCTCGCCGATTGAGGAATCTCCTTTGATATTCCGGTACAGCCGCTCTCTCGTTTCCGTCTACTACACCATAAATGTAAATAATATCCGCGTATTCCTCTAAAGTAAATTCTACAATTTTTTGATTATTTTTGCTTAAAAACACCCGTACTTATTAATTTGTTTTTCAACTATGATATGTATTCTTGCTGACTGACCCTTTTTTCTAGCAAAATTTCCATCAGGTATGAATAACAGAACGCCAGGATACAAGGGTGTGAATCTTTGCTAACACAAGCTTATATAGGCAATAAAACAAAATTACACTACTTTTTTGCAGCAATAATAAAAACCAATTACCTGTTAATCCAAAACAAACATTTTCGACCCTTTATCTTACAAATTTTGTTTATTTAAAGATTTTCCTACCTAAAGTGCAATAAAATTATTAGGTAGTCAGGAATTTCTAAGGATGCGGTTTTTCGCAACCTATGTTTAACTTGCCATGTTGCAACATTTTTGGAAAGGCAATAAGATGGGCATCCAGTAAAAATAAAAAAAGCTGCACTAATTATATAAATTTCGGAGAAAATTTGGGAAAGTGCTGAATTTTAGGTAATCAGAAACCGATTTTTTCACTTTTGGAAGTGACTGTATTTGCAATGGTAGGAGGTAGATCAACATTGTTAAAAATTTTGGAAAGGTCATTTGGATAGTAGGTAGTTCTAAAGCGTTTAAGCGTTTTATGCGTAGATCAAAAGATGAAAATAAAAGAGCAATGTGCATACCATGAAAATTGAAAATTTATGAATCACCCTGTAACCCTGATACACATCACAACCTTGCTATACAATTTTTTGTTTGGCTAGGTTAGACCTATCACCTCACTCATTTTGGCATGTCAGATCTGAAACATCCTATATAACAGGATGTGCAGATATATTTTAAAGCCATTAAGTGCAAAGTTGTTGTGTAGTGAAAATATAAGGCAGCCAAGAAGTACGTCGCAAATTAATTGTTTTCACACAAATGAAAAATCCAAATATGTGAAAATCCGGGTCAGGAGTAAATGAGATTCGGTAGATCAAAAATTGGCCAACGAAGTTGTAGACAACTTTAAACGAAAAGTTGAAACATCCTATTATGTTACGGTCCATCAAATTAAAAGAAGAAAAGTTGAAGTTTCCATGTTCAGAAAACACCAGACAGAACACCAAAAAAAGAAGAAGTTGCGAAATTCAGGAGCCGGATTTTGAATGAAAATTCCCTAGCGAAATTCGACTGTTGCATTATGGATGACGAAACTTACATGAAAGCGGACTTCGAGCAGCTTTCAGGATAGGAATTTTATTTGGAAAAATAGTGGTGACGCAGATTCCAAGTTTAAGAATCGTCGATGCATTAAATTTCCAGTTTAATACTTAATTTAGCTAGTAATATATACGCGTAGCCAGAAATCATCACCTTTAGCGACAACAGACACAATCGACGGTTTAGCAATTTTTCACTACGGCAGAAAAGCGAGAGAAAAATATTGGGCCAATTTAAAAAAAAAAACTAAAAAAAACAAAACAAAAAAACCAAAAAAAAACAATATTCCTCTCAAAAATACACTCTTTAAAAGCAGTAGAAAAAGTAATCGATATCATCTGGTGGTCGGTTTTTTCTAAATCAAATCTTCTTTATATTGAATTATTAAGTTTAAGAAGTTAAGACAGTTTTTGGGGCAGGGTGAGCAAAATGCAACTTCAATAGGTTGGGAAATTCTACTTTCTCGACATATTTTGAGAGATATTTTAAGTTTTAACCTGACATTTGTTTGAGGTGAACTCGCAAATGTTCTTAATAAGAGGTATTGATAAATAAAAGTTTTATTCCTTACAATTTACTAGGTCCCAGGTTCGAATCCCACCAGCGAGCACCCATGGTTGTTTTCTCCTGACAATAGATCATTATAAAAAGGGGTTGCAGAGAAAATTTCAGTAGTCCACTTTAAATTGTAGGTCCACACAATCATTGTTTGGAATCGGGTGAAGCTTTTCGCCCGCCCAAGCCCCAAAAGGGGCTACAGGAACTATTGAGAGAGAGAGAGATAGACAATGGATAATTATGAGCCAATGATACTGAAGACACGTAGTTTTATTATTATCTTAAAACCTTTGAATTTCTTGTTTTGTAGTCAATGTAATAATATTATATATTTTTTCTTTTTGTTTTTTGTTTTTTAATAATGATGTCTACGCTTAGGTGACACCTTTTGGCAAATTTCAGTTTAAGCACTACTTAGAAAACTCGCAGCTGCGATGACCTCTTTTGCTCGACGAACTCGAGATAATCCAATTCTAATCATTGTTATTTAATTTTTTAATTTTCTTAACCAGTCAGCTGTGTTTGACAAGTATCAGTCGTTGAGAAATGGCAGTATTTTTTGTGTGATGACGACTAATCCGTCATACGTAAAATTTAGTTACCATTTTTTATTTAAATTGTAAATGCAGTATATGTTTCTGTTAAATTAATGAGCAAATATTAATAATAAAATTGTTAATTTTATAAAATAAAGCCGTATTTTTGATCCAAGGTGTGCGCCCTGAAAAGCGGTCGTCACAGCTGGCTGGTTAAGCAACTCGTGAAAGGAAGTGCGTGCAATCAAGTTTGTCTCTGTCAAAATAAACGGTACTCAAACGTTGAATTATGTAACATAACATATAATTCGATTTTCGTGTGTTGTTGTCAGACCTTCGAACTCAAAATTTCCTTTGAAGTTCTTTTGAATCATTTCTGCAGCTAACGTTTCCTAAATACATCCATGCCATTCACGTTACATATTTTTTGGTGTGCCTCTACTGCTTTCTTCTCTTTTCAGAATTAAAATTGCAAAATACGCCAAAATGTTCATAATTTAATTAGTTTCACACTACTACATTACTATGAGGTACTAGTGAGCCTATGCGATGCTGGACATATTTAAGTTGAATACAATTTTCTATTTTTATTTTTCCCTTTTTTTACCAGAGAAAATGAATTTCTTCAAATAAAAATATTACAATGACTATTTCTTTACAGTTGAGTGAATTCATAAGAAATCCTTTCTTTATCCGGAAAAGTCCTACTCCATAGGTCACATCATTCTATTTTTAAATAAAGGAATAATGCAGACATCGACTACTATGAAGGAAAGCCTTTCCTTTCTTTCAGTTTTATTGAAAAACTTTTTCAAGTGGATAAATCTGCGTAATAAGTATAGAGTAGGATGCTGTAATGCAAAAAATTCTCCCACTCGAATTCAATGGAATAAGATTCAGGAACATCAGAATGCAACTTTATCCTCACTTTGAAATGGAATCTATTTTCATGGGAAGAAGGTAGCCTACGATGGAGAATTATTGTCTAGGATCTTAAGCTTAAGCCTAAACAGTTAAATACTATAAAGTGAGGCCTTTTGGAATTTAATTTAGTAAGTCCAGTATCTTACGAATAACTTTAGTTGAAACTTTTTGTTAGGTAAGAAAGTGTTATTTTTTACAATTCCTATGATGCAGTTAAAATCATTCTATGAAAATAAGCAGTTGCAAAAATTGTCACATTTATGGATATTTCCTAATAAATGATTCAAAATTGGCTCCGTTGTTCGGTCTAAAGCTAACTTATTTTTGTGCCAAACTTTTAAGGATTCGGATGTTCTGCTGTAGCTAACACCTACATGCTTAAAACAAAGCAATGACAATAACAACTCACGCCATTTAATTAAAAAACCAGTCTTTCAGCCTTTAGCAGAAGTTTGGAATTTTTCTTTTAAATAATAATAGCAACTTTACTCAACTACTTAGGGAAATTTGTCCAAAAATACGTTACGTTGTCAACAGATATAGGTACTTTCTACTAGTTTGAAATTGCGTAAGAACAAGCACAATGATGTACTCTAGTGTCGGAGGCCAAGATCCACTTTGGGTCGACTAAAATAAAAACGGGAGACTTGCTGGCCCTCATACCTTACTTTTGACAAGCCAAAACAGACCACATAAAAGTGGGTCCCTTTTCGACTTCTTGGGTTACCTGGTTCAATGCTAGAATCCTTGACTATCTGCAGGACTCTAGGTTGTTCCACCGTCTCCAGTGTTCCTTCTTGGTCCATGAGTTAATCATAGCCTTCACCCCTTCTCTGCCCACGGGGTTCCGGGCCATGAAACTTTAATACTTGCTTCGACAGTTAAAAATACATCTGCACACCTAAGGCCCCCCGGTTTTCGCTGATGCATCGACCCAAAGTGGATCATGGATTTCTTACTAGTAGAATGTACCTATATCTCGGCAAGCCCCGCATTTATGACATATAATTATTTACTAGCTTTTAGTATTCAACTAATGTTAAATAAAGCTATTTAATAATTTTTTATTTTCAAATTTTTTTCTCATATGGGTGCTAGATGTCTCTTAACCCCATAGTATCCAACGACATTTAGAGAGTGATTGGTTATCTCAGTGACCCCGAAAACCACGAATTCGACATTAACATCGCCAGATGTCGTTTATTTTTTCTCTCCCTTTCTTCCACCGCCACGCCTAGGGGTATCTTACTATCGCAGTATCTAAAGACCTCGTCATTACTCATCTCAGCTACATCGAAAACTATAGATTCGACACTAATATCTGTCGTTTGTGATTATTTGTACATGTCACTCTCTTGCCACCTCCACTCCTAGAGGTGCCTTATTACTAAATTATTTAAGGGGGATTTCTAGTGTGCTGGCTACAAAGGATCGAGTGTTTTGTTTGCATATTTCGGTATTCTTAAGAAAATTTTTATCGTCATATCTGCCCTAGAAAATGATTTGTACGCAATGCCACTTTCAAAACTTTAAACGTGTTTTTTTCTAAACCATGTTTAGTTGGCGTGTAGTACTTCGATATGTTAAAATTGTAAGAATAGAACAAACTCTCTTAAGGTTTTTTGAAAAAATTTTTTTTGTGCCTTGTATCTTAAATAAACTGACACAATAGCCTTTTAATTGTGTTTATCTTACTTTTCGCAGAAAAAATTCGCGAAATTAGGTATCACAAAAAAGGCTTCCACACTGTAAATCCGTCCTAACTACATCGGGAGAGGTCATTCAGATTACTGACCGCGAAAAGTATGAATTCAGCACTAATAATATTTCGATTATTTAACATATGTTATATCCCCCCCCCAACCCCCTCATGATACCATAATATTGTATGTTTTGTCAACGGAATTAAATAAGTCTGTAATATTTCAAATCGATACTTTGAAGTGAGTGAAAAGTGAGTTACAAAATTTGAAACAAAAAAACTAATATTCATTCGAAAGTGATGCTAAATAAAGCCAATTAAAAAGTGGATCTGGTCAAGCGCCTTCGTAAAAAAAACATTACACCCAAGGTGAAATAGCAGAAAGGTTTAAAATTTCGTAACCGCCTAACTTCGTAACGCGTAGACCGATTTGGATAATTCTTTTTCTGTTGGGTAGAGTATGTTCCGTGGTTGATACCACGAGAAGAAAATGTTGGTGGGGTGGGGGTGGAACCTAATTTTGTAATGCGTGGTCCGATTTCGATGGTTATTTTTCTGTTGTATAGAGTATGATCCCCCCCCCATTGCTAATAGGAGGTTAATTTGGTCCTATGGTGATGGGTGGGAGTGGAGGGAGGGGGAGTAGTTTAACTTCGTAACGCGTGGACCGATTTGGATATTTCTTTTTCTTTTGGGTAGATTATGCTCCCTGGTTGATACCACGAGAAAAAAAATGTTGGTGGGGTTGGGGAGAGCGAAGGGGGTGGAACCTAACTTTGTAACGCGTGGACCGATTTGGATGTTTTTTTTGCAATTGCATAAAGTGTGATCCCAATTTCTAATAGGTGAATAATTTGGTCCTATGGTGGTGGTAATGGGGGAGAAGGAGGGGGAGGGGGAGGAGTAGAAACTTCGTAACGCGTGGACCGATTTCGATGATTCCTTTTCTGTTCGGTAGAGTATGTTCTTTTACTGCTACCATGAGAAATTTTTTTTACTGAAATGGTCGGTGGGGTAGGGGGTTAAAACTAACTTTTTAACGCGTGGACCGATTTGGATGGTTCTTTCTTCGTTGTGTAGAGTAGAAGACACTAAAAAGTGAAAAATAAAATAGTTTTAAAAAAAAGTGGTACCGACTTCACAAAAAGCGCTAAAAAGCATAACATAATTTTTAATTTTATATCTATTACGACATTTTGAAGTCGGTGCAAAATAAACAAATAAAACAACTACAGTATCACAATTGAAAATAATACATAATACTGCCTGAAAGTTTCAGCTTACGGGATCATAAGAAATGACGATTAAATATTTTTGTTGTAGTTGTTTGGTTTGTTTGATTTGCACCGACTTCAAAATGTCGTAATAGATATAAAATTAAAAATTATTTTATGCTTTTAAGCGCTTTTTGTGAAGTCGGTTCAACTTTTTTTTTTAAAACTATTTTTTTGAAAGCTGACAATCGTCACTTTGTCCTTTCAATTTGCAATTATTCTAATAATTTTTAGGCATCTGTAAATTATAGCGCGCGTTATAGTGTTAATTGAAAGTATAAAATAAAGTCTACATTCGAAAATTTGCCATGTTATTTGTATCAATTGTTTAGAAATAAGAGAGGAAGAACGCGTTGAAAGCGAATATTTTCTGACTTTAAACTTAAACTTTAAAACATTTTGCAGTCCCTGGCCAAAATTATTAGCATATAATTTTTCTTTAAAAAAGCCTGTGCTAATTCTAAATTTTAATTAAAAAGCAGCCGCTTACGAAGAAAATGTTTTATTATTAGTTCATTCTGTCTGGGGAAGAGTTTGACAAAATATCCAGAAAATTACTATTTTGTCAGTGCTGTTCGCTTAACCACATACTTACAAACTGCTCTAACCTCTAAATTATTGTGTCCATATCTTTCGAAAGTCTTCTATCGTCGCCATTGATTATTCAAAAGTTTAGTATATAGAATATAGCATGCTTCCCTTGTAGTCAAACTTTACGCATTTAGCCTGTACCCACATTTCTTAAAATGGACTGAAAGATTTTTGTGCCGGCATACCACAGGGTTCAATTCTTTCAGCAACCTTATTTATTTTTTAATGAAAGATTTTTCAACTGTCACTTGTAATCTGATTTACAGTTTTGGCAATGACAGCTCCTTTGATTTCGCGAGGGGACTCTTTTAGTTCTGCAATGAACTCTTGTAAGAAGTCTACAAAAGTAAGCATATTTTGATCGATAACCAACAACATTTCTACGATCCTCACTTGAGGCAGAGTAAAGTATGTGCAGTCACATTTTTTTTTAAATCCTGAAGAGGTATCCATTCTCCCAGAACCAATTTGTATTTTCCTTAACTCCTTTCCTGAAAAGGCTGTACATTATACGTTATTTTCCAAGCTTAAGAATTATCATAAAAAAAGAAAAAGAAAGAGAAAGAAAGAAAAAGAAAGAGTATGCATCTAGGTAGAACAACCTACTTACTATCTTTTGTTTCTTTTTTCATCTTAAGAGCTTCAAATGTTTGTCAACTTCTTCACTCAACCGATTCACTTATTTTGCTTACCAGTTTTTATTTGTGCTGTGCTGTAGCATAATAAGTCATTATCTCTTGCTATTTTTTCGGTATTTACAGCCTTCTGTACATCAGTGTGGTTTCCAAGTGCACATATTGACAAGAAATTAGTCACGTTAGTATAGAGCAGTGTTTTGCTGAAGTACGACGGCCAGTAAGGCCTATTGTTGTAACCCGCCCTACCTAGTGAGACAAACGGGTCCCATGAAGCTGTACAACAACCCGTTGTGCGAGGTGCTCGCCAACTCCCTGGGAATCAACTAGGGTTTCTCAAAGATAGATATTGTGCACCTGGCAATCGCCGGACACTTGCATATAATACATATAATTTGAATAGGAGTTTCGTGCTTCTCCAAATGTAGTCAGTTCTCTGTCGTGTTTTTGTTAAGTGCTTCCTTAGTTGACAGTGACCGTAATCAAACTGGTGGTCAGTCTCACGTCCGGATTGCCAAACGTAGTCATATTGATATTAGTCATTTCTGACTCACTCTCACTCACTCCTGTTCAATATACGGATTTAAATAGGTTTCCTTTTTTTGGGCTTTCAAATCATTTTTGAGTTTTGTTGGGGCCATACAAATAAATATGTTCATTAATTTTTAGTTTTGGAAGGGTTCCTTAATCTGATAGATATAAAGTCAGTCAGCTTCCACAATATCTTTAGGTTGATAAGATGTTTTCACTTTAATCAATTTAGTAAGGGAAAGAAATGAAAATAAACGTCGTTTTGTATCCCCTTGTTGCATTGTTAAGGGTGTGCAATGAATTAAGCTGTGTAAATGGAATTTTACTGAAGAGTTTTCAATTAGTCATGCTATGAGTTGAGTAATGATGCACAAAGTTAAGCAGCCCTGTCT
Source organism: Leptarthrus brevirostris (assembly GCA_964036015.1). NCBI lineage: Eukaryota > Metazoa > Arthropoda > Insecta > Diptera > Asilidae > Leptarthrus > Leptarthrus brevirostris. The sequence goes on from OZ038372.1 coordinate 142,098,644, forward strand.
AAGCGGACACCCCAGCAGAATTTCTTTGACAGCAAATTTAAGACAAACATTGGAGTGTGACAATAAATTTGCATTAGTTCCACCCCATCAGAAATAGAGACAAAGACGTTTTAGTTGAACCGAAAACGTAGAAAGAAAAGCGTGACATGTTGTAGTTAAGCTCACAGAAAAGTCACACTATAGTGGCAAATGTCGTGCTGCATCTTAATAAGGAAACTTAAATTGTTTTATTTGGGGTTGGAGTTTTCCAGACACGTTAAATAGCATATTTTTGCCATTTCATACTCATGGTTTGTTGTTTTTTTCCTTGCTGCGGAAAATCCTTCGTTATATTAAATTTCATTTCTTCCTCAGAGAAATGAAGTTGTTTAACCAGAAATTGAATTGGTTACATCTCTTCCCCATTCGCAATTTAAACATCTTCAGGGAAATTGAATTCGAGTGACACACGAACGTGCTATTCAAGTGGTGAAAATCGAATTCGTTTAAAGGTTGTATGAAGCTGTCAAGACCTGCTACATTTCTTTTATTCATGTCAAAGGACTTTTAAAGGGGATATCAAGAGCAGACTTTTGCATGCGTTATATTTTATAAGACCCTGCTTTTGAGTGGATTTCGTTCGTTCGACTGAAAATGTTGTTAGGAATGCAAGAAATGCCTTTCCTACGTTATCTTCTAGAATGTATCTAAATAACATATCTATAAGGTCACTAGTTCTTGATGGTATTAGGAATAGAGTTTTGCTATCTAGATTACAGAAGTATGTTCAATACGAAGTACAGTCCTATTTACTTAGATTGCTTTGGTAAGCAACATTATCTGTAATCCTTCAAGTTCGAACGATTTTTATTGAGCAAATAGAAAGGCACTATTGAACTACAAAAGAACCTACCTGAACGCTACTTAGAAATAATTTGTGTTACTAAAACTATTGTAAGTTCTTGTTCTAAATTCCAAAAACCCTCTGATTTCCGACAATTTTAACAATTTTCTTTTATTATGCCGGAAAAAATATGTAACAACTTCGTGGCACGCAAGCACCATAAAACACTTTGGGGATTTTGGATATGTGGAACTTGGCATTGGTTGCCAGAAGTGATATTGAACTGTAACGTAGAGAAGAAAACAATTCACTATCGTAGTTGGGTAGTGGGTGAGAAATACGAATAAGAAAAAAAAAATGCGCCAGCAAAGGGAAAATCAATAGAAAATGCATTTCACCCGGAAAATCAATAGAAGTTTGCATTATTTAGACATTTTTCAGGTTGATTATGTTAAAAGATAAAAAGAACTTTGATAGTGAGTTAGAATTGTGATCGCAACTCACAAAAAATCAATACAAATTTATGGTAAAGAAACTGGAAACTTTTGAAAGGACCCAATTTCCATACCTCTTGTACTTTTAATGGGCTTGGTATAAATTTTACGTATATAACGACGAAAGTTGTAGTTTATAAAGCACTTACTCCACATTTATAAAGACAGCCGCGAAACGAAGTTTTTATAAGTTGTATGGGCGTCTTAGGTGTCCTGAATTTAAATCGCGCATTTTATGAACCAGTATAGGAGCTAAAAAAAACTTGTACGTGAAGATGTACATAAGAACATTTGGGTATTCTACCTGGGATTCCCCTGAAAATTCCACTGTTTTATAAACGCATACAGTGTTTCATTGTCGTGACGATGCATTTACAGAAGCTTTCGTATTCAATTGAATATCATGTAAGGGATTTGTTTTTAACCGACTTCCCAAAAACACAGAGGTTCTAAGTTCGACGCGTATTTTTATTTTTTTTTATTTTATGTCTGGCCGGGCATAACTTCGTAACGCGTCGACCGATTTTGATGATTCTTTTTTTGTTGGATAGAGTATGTTCCCCGATTGGTACCATGTCAAAAAAAATTTTGGTAGGGTGGGGGTGGGGGGGTGCGGGTGGAACCTAACTTTGTAACGCGTGGTCCGATTTCGATGGTTCCTTTTCTGTTGTATAGAGTATGATCCCCCATTGCTAATAGGAGAATAATTTGGTCCTATGGTAAAAGGTGTGGGTGGGTGGGGGGGGAGGGGTAGTCTAACTTCGTAACGCGTGGACCGATTTGGATAATTCTTTTTCTATTGGGTAGAATATGATGCTTGGTTGATACTACGAGAAAACAAATGTTGTTGGGGGAGGGGGTGTAACCTAACTTTTGTAACACGTGGACCGATTTGGATGGTTCTTTTGCTGTTGTATAGAGTGTGATCACCCATTGCTAATAGAAGAATAATTTGGCCCATGGTGGTGGGTTGGGCGAGGGGAGGAGTAGTCTAACTTCGTTACGCGTGGACCGATTTGGATATTTCTTTTTCTTTTGGGTATAGTATGCTCCCTGGTTGATACCACGAGAAAAAAAATTGTTGGTGTGGTTGGGTTGGGAGAAGGGGGGTGGAACCTAACTTTGTAACGCGTGGACCGATTTGGATGGTTCTTTTGCTGTTGTATAGGGTGTGATCCCCCATTGCTAATAGGAGAATAATTTGGTCCTATGGTGGTGGTGGGGGAGGGGGAGGGGTAGTTACTTCGCAATGCGTGGACCGATTTCGATGATTCCTTTTCTCTTCGGTAGAGTATGTTTCTTGATTGATACCATGAGAAAAAAAGTTTAGTGGAATGGCGGTGGGGTAGGGGGTTATAATTAAATTTTAACGCGGGGACCGATTTGGATGGTTCTTTCTTCGTTGTGTAGAGTAGAAGACACTAAAAAGTGAAAAATAAAATAGTTTTAAAAAAAAAAAGTTGAACCGACTTCACAAAAAGCGCTAAAAAGCATAAAATAATTTTTAATTTTATATCTATTACGACATTTGAAGTCGGTGCAAATTTAACAAATAAAACAACTACAGAACCACAATTGAAATATTTACGTAATACAACGTGAACGTTTCAGCTCAAGGGATGAAAAGGAAGGACGATTAAATACTTTTGTTGTAGTTGTTTGGTTTGTTTAATTTGCACCGACTTCAAAATGTCGTAATAGATATAAAATTAAAAATTATTTTATGCTTTTTAGCGCTTTATGTGAAGTCGGTTCAACTTTTTTTTTAAAACCTATTTTATCTTATATTTAATTTTACGATAATGCCAAATAACGGAAGATGCCTTATAATGCTATAAAGCAGCCATGGCAGAGAAGGAACTAAAGAAAAGAGGTTGGGTTAAAGGGTTTTACTGAAGTACCCCTCGTTTGAAAGCTTCGGGCTTGCAAGATGAGATATTGTAGAGCAAATCAAGGGAGGATCAGTTTATTTCGTTGCGTTCTTGATTGATTTCTGTATATGTAGCTCCCATGATGTTATTATAGATAATAAAAAAAGTACGCCGTTAGTATGTACGTAAGTGTCGTCAACAAAACTATGAATAGGATTGAAGGTAGAAGTAAAGAGAAAGAAAGAAGATATAAAGTTAGTAAAACACTGAACCCTGAGATACACTGGAATTTATTTCGCAGGGACCAGAGGGAAAGCCACAGATTTTCTAATTATTGAATGATCTGAAAATGCTTGAATGCGACAATTTCGGACTCTCTTAATTTATGAAGATAAGCTTCTAGCTTCATCAGAGCTGTTTGTAGGCCTCTGGCTGAACGGTCAGCGATAAGATTGTTATTTTCTATATATTTCATTAACTAAGAGCTGACGCGTGATTCAAAACTTTAGATACCGAAGTAAGTGCAATTGGAGTGGTTGCATGCCTCTAATTTTTTTAGGTATATGCTGATCAAGAGCAAGTTGTTACACACTTTAGAGTGAGCAGCCTTACACTGGCCAGCGTTGGAAAAGGGGTGGATTGCGCATGGCCTTGCACCCTTCTGTGTTGAGGTGCACGTAGTTTTTAAGTCCACGCACAATTCTTCAATAATAAAGGAAACACTTCACCGGATTCGATCATCAGTTAATTTAATATTTGATCTATATAAATGTGTACCAAAATATAGAGATATAAAGATATTAATGAATATAAGAATATTCTAAAAAGATGAAAAGAAATGGCTGAGTACGAACTAAAAAAACAAACAAAAGAATGCCAAAATACTTTTTTTTTATACGATGTGGCCAAATCCTAGTGGACAACCCTTTGATGCGTCAGCAAGTTTTTTCTTTTTTTTTGCATTGATGCCGGCTAGATAGACAACAGCCCAGTGACGTAGTGGACTATTTTAATTTCTTAACAAAAGCTCACGGGGGGAGCTGGTCTCGAACCCGGGACCCATGGCATGGTGGTCGTGCGACTAAACGAATTGATCCGACTCCGTCTCCGACTTGCCTGCAATTTCCCAAATCTAGCTGGTCTTTTTCTTCTTTTTGTTTGTCTGCAGCTTCTTGCTTGTTTTCTGAGGCTTCCCAGCAGAAAACCAGTCACCCTGGATAGTCGATTGAAAAAATTTACCCTTATTTCCCCTGTTCGAAAATTACAAAATAGACGCAATTTTGTTTTACTCCAATTGATAATTACTTTGTCATTGGAAAAAAGTTATAATTTGTGAACGTTTTAGATAGTTTGGAATTAATCTTGTGAGTATTTTGTTGTTTTAAACATTTTGGTGAAATGTACATGTACAATGTTCGACTACACATCGAAAATTCAGTCACGTGGAAAGTGAGTGGAAATTGTACCTAAGTTCCACTAGGAGATGACGTGATAATTCTTCGTAAACTATTATGCATAACGCCTAGGACATCGGTATGCAAAATTCAACTTACTTTCGACATAAAGTTTCGAAGCAATTCCACGTCGAATCATCTTGTATTCCACGTGATTTTTTCCTACTTCCTGCTTGTTTTCTGCGGCTCCTTGGTGGTTTTCTGTGGCTTCTGTCTTGTTTTTTGCCGCTCCTTGCTTGCTTTTTGCGAGACTTGAATCGACTTTTGTCACTCAAAACCAGAAAAATTGCTTACTTCAAACCAGAAGTAAAAAGGGGGGGGGGTAGCGAGACAACCGCTTTACCTACCAGGCACCACCGTTGACATTTCCGGCTATGGTGACAGCGTTTCTCAAACGGTTAAATTAATGCTGCTTTGTTATTCGGATATCGAACTTCATCTTTGCTGCCATTAACATTTTATTGTGTGGGTTACGGTTGTCTCACTATTGTAAAATTTATTCTCAACGCTGGTTTGAAGCACTGTTCTGGGCGTTGATATTTTCTGATCAGTTTAGGGGTCGTGTCGCCGATTGAGTTGTTGCGTCTTCTAGATTCGGTGAGTTATGAAATTGTTACCTATTAGAACCCTCACTCTATATTCATGCAGTACCCTGCCACCTTACGTGTTATTTACAAGACATGTTATTTCGGTGGAACTAAATTTTATTTAGGCTAGATCTACTTTTGTATTATTTAGAAAGTTTGTACGTCAGCTAAATCTAATTTCAATTCAAAAGTTTGTACGTTAACTTATTCTTATTTAATTAAAATCTAGTTTCGTGCTATTCAAAAGGTCTCTATGTTAACTCAATATTATTTCTACCGTACGTTTTAAGTCTGACTGTACTTAAAAGTCTTGATCCCTTTACATACCTGATGTGCAATAAACTGTCTTTCCTTTACAAAACAATGCAACATTCCGCTTCAACTAGGTAGCATTCTGAGCAATACTAACAACCCTTCCCTGCGTTGTTCCATTGACGAAGCCAAACAGCTATCGTATATTTTTGTTAGTCACACATCACAGTTATTAGTGAAAACCTTTCTCATCGTCCAATCTTGTTGCCCATGGAATTCATAGGTGGACAACAGGAGCATTTTTAGTTGACATAGAAGAATACAAACAAACCGTTCGCATGCCAACTCAGAACCCTGTTTTTGATTCTCATGAGGACTGACATTATTTGTAGCACATTAGTTTCGTCGTCCTAGTCGCCGATTTGCCGCTTCAACTTTGATCCTGGCTTGTGTGGATTTCCGATCGTTATGTTTGAAAATAAATTACTCAGCAGCATTACTCAAATTTTGATACTTACATCGTCAAGTACAGAAATGGGGACCAATAACAAATAAATAAGCCTGGGCTATGAAGGTTTCAAAAAAAAGTTTTTACTTTGTTTCGTTCAGGTTGCCGTACTCTACCTATAAAGCGGTTTATATTTCGTAACAAAGTTTCTATACAAATGGAAGCTCTCCTGTTGAGTATGACAGATAGAGAGGCTTGTGCAGAGGTCTAACCAAAGCAGAGGCGCAACAGGGTTGAGAAACCAGCAGGTTGAGTAGTTTAGGACATTTCGAGCTTGGAGAGAACCTTAAAAACTTCTGAAGGTGAAAAGTAGGAATTAGCAGTAAAGTTAGCAGAAAGCTGGCTGGCTTAGTCCATTGAAGTAGTACGAACATTATCATTATTAATGAGTAGTGATATTAAAGAACTGTCAAAATTATTTTTTACAATTTTGACAAGACACTAAAAGTCCTTATCATTTTTTTGACTAGCAAATACCTTCCGTTTAATGGCCTGGTGGAAATTGAAATTGGTTCGTTAAGATCTATGTGGTTTCACAGCATAGAGCCTGTCGATCACCTTGCGCTTACCGTTCAAAAAGGCCCTAGACAAAGTATAAGGGATAACTTAAAATCTGAATGACATCTGCTTTGGAAGTCACATGCAAAGGAATGGAAACATACCGCTTTCTCTCCGTATCCCGTACCAATATATTTTTATCTATTGTATGTCGTCGGAAGGGTACCAACCTAGATAATTTTTTTAAACAGATTTTTGAATCTTGTGAGAAATTTGCTTCAATTGCTCACTGACAAACTTTAGGAAGCTTTGTTTTACCATTTTTTCTAATACTTTGCTATCGACATTCCGGAAAAAACTATGAAAAATATCTCACAAGCCTTTTTAAATGTTTTCTTACACAAATGTCCATAGATAACGAGGAATACTGGCGCAAAGCACTTCCATTTTGTTTTCTAGATCCTTCCATATATCCTATTGGGTTGTAATAAGCCAACCCATTGGGTAATAGAAGCATACCATAAAAATTGTGAAGCCATCATTGAAAGCTTAGAATCGCTCGCTTTCGGTATCCCGATTAATATTTTTTTATCCTCTATATGTCGTTGGGAGGAAGCAGCCCGTAAGAGAAGACAATCACTGAAAGGTAGTGCTTTTAAAGCGCGCCTAAGGGTTGAGCAATTTCGGTTAAATTAAGAATAAATTTGCGTAAGTTATTAAACATTCCTAGTAAATTTTTTATTTATTTTTTATCAGATGCGTCGGGGATTTAAATCATTAATTAAGTTTACATACAATGAATCATACTTGATACCTTGTAGCCCAGAAACTTAACATTTGTCACACTATATTGTATTTTATCTTTATTAAATTTTATATTATTCTGAAAGATTTGAAAGTTGAAAATGACCATAGCGTGCAGGATTATCTATCTAGAGCTCCTTGCAAAAAGTGATTCCCATGGGCCCCTCTATAGCAAAAAGCTTACCATGAACCCCATGAAATAACTCTACATAACTGCATAATAGAAAAATTACAAATTTAACTTTGATGTATTGAATGGTAAATTGTGACGTAAAACTAAAATACTAATAAAATATTTTGATATTTAAAGTAGTAAGTAGTTAGTGAAATTATAACTTTTTTTTTAAAATAGAAAAACACATTATTATTTTTTCAATTAGATGAGTGAACCTAAATCTAACTAAATCCACGCTCTACTGAAAAGGAAGACGGGAAAACAATCAACTATAATGCAGGATTTTAAATTGATATCTGTTTTTCTAACCAGAATTTGTAGTATCCTTGTTCAAACATTGGTTTCCTCATTCGTGGATAATTCAATAAGTTTTGCTCCTGTATTAGTATGAATTCATCTGAGTTTTCGGGTCTAATTTCAAAAGGGTCCAACACCCAATCGGGGATAACCAAGTGAAGAATGTATTCAAATCTTTGGCTGAGGTCAGAATGAAGATCCGTAAAGTGTTGAAAATAAACAAGCAAATCTTCATCTGGTTTTTGAAATTTCGAAAGACGTGGAAACTGACTGACTACTCATACCCCCCCCCCCTCCTTTTTGGCAGGACTATTTTATAATGCCAATGCATGTAGCGGCGAGATTCCGTTGCTGTTTAAACCTGCATAGATATATAGATAGACGGCCGCGATAGATATATAGATAGACCACCGTGCTTGTCATTACTTGTATTTTATATACCTTATTAATACTTATATTTTACTCAGGACGTAAGAATGGCTATCAATTTATTTATTGCTATTTATTTTAACTTTCATTTCAATTATTTTATTTTATATTAAACCTTTCGCGGACCCCCGCCGTTGCCCACGCACCCACAAAATATTTTTATTTTGCCACAGCCCCCTCGCCGGTCACAAGGACCCATGGGGGTCCGTTGGACCCACTTTGGAAACCACTGATTAAGAGCAAGAAAACATTTTGAACATTTTTTGTTTCATAATTTTGCTGATATCTTTCGGAACGATGGTATCAAGTGTGGTTCTTCTAATAGCGCTTCATTTAAAAATATGCGGTCTAAACATAATCGCAAACTATTTTTCTCAACGTTCGATATCCATACTACAGGTACCTCTTTAATTATCTCTCTTTAACAGAATCTTTAAGTGTGTGGTTCATGCAGGATGCTGTATTGCTTCAACACCAACTGAATTGAGAACAATTGCGGCTTGCACTGCTTCGAATATTTTGTCTAAATCAGTAACAGCATAAAAGTACTGAAAGTGTTGCTTAAACTTGTTCCAATTTTCAGAAACATTTTTGTTTAGCCGATGAGACGATTCTACAGCCAATAAGTTTTGCCGCTGTCGAGAGACTATTTTATTTCAACGTCACTTAAATTAGGTTATAAAAATAATTTAAAAAATTCCAAAAAACTTGCAGCTGTCATATTTTCTCATAAGAAAATTTTTAAGTTTTATTCCAATAAAACTACCTGTCATATATATGCATTAAGGTACCGATAAAAAGCTGGGAAAAAGTCTAAAAACACATAGATGTCCTAGTAATAGTACAGCGACAGCGACGAGGTTAGCTCAGTACAAAACAAAACGAATTGATGATTCACATAGATTCAAGACTGAAAGATTAGAGTTTAGTGTAGAATGGAAGCATGTCGATCCAATTTCGTTTTTCGCTATGAGCAAAAAGCAGGATTGGGGTAACGTTTATTCATAACAAGCACCGAATACCAAAACATCAAATCAATTTTCATCAATTTTGCTTAAAAATAAGGCTATCTGTTTCGATTGGAGACAAAACAAAAGCTTTTTAATTTAGTATCTATACAAAATAATAATTCTATTGAACAATTAAAAAACAAATATATTCTGCACCCTTTGCTGAAATTCCTATTCATCACCGCAATTCGAATTTTAAAACGTGTGCATCCTGAAAATCAAATAAATTCCCAACAAAAGCGGAAAACATTCACCATCAGCTCTTTCGAACAATTAAATTAAATTTCGTGACAGCAACAAACATTCACTTTTCGTATGTGACTCACATTTTATATAAATTTTATTTAAGTTTTTCGAAATAGTCCATTTATAGGATGAAAAAATGTACAATAAAAGGAAACCAACAAAAATTCCCTTTTTCTCAATAATTTTGTCAAACTTTTCAGCAGACGATTTATTATGCCGAAAAAAAGTAAACAACCAGAATTTTCCATAAAGCACAGGACGAGATGAAAATGAATAAACTTTGTTTGGCCACAGATGGTTTCGTTCGTCGAGTTAATTGGAGTTCATTCTCTGCAAAGTGGCTTAATGGACACTATCTGCGTTACCACATTCCATCATACGAACATAAATATGTCAGCAAACTTTTGTAAATTGGTAGCTTTGGTAAATTTTGCAAAATTCGGCTAAGTTTGTCTAGAATATTTACGTGCATAAATAGAATTTCAAACATTTAAAGATAAAATGTAGGTTTGGACATACATACATTGTTTCAAGCCTTCTGTATAGAATGAAAATTATTGCATTAAAGTTTCAGTACTTGAATGGCGGTTCACTTTTGTTTTTAGATTACAAATCAACAATTGGATTTGGGTGTGTACTTCTAGATTTTGTAATATTCTTATAATGTTAATTAAATGTATAGTTTTCTCTCGAGAATTTATAGAATTTTCATAAACCGCAGTATCACAGATTAAGCTTTTTGGAATCCTCTATCTAAAACTATTTTGAATAAAGGGCAGGCCATCAACTACATTTTAATCAATTGCCTTTTGTAAATTTCTATTATTAAGTATAACGTAAAGGCTTTATTGTAGATACATGCAATGAGTTAATAGAACATTTTTTCTATTTATTTAAATATTGAAACGAAATGAAATATGCTGCCGTCAACACCTTGGGTTTTGATTTAATTATTTTAATGATTATGAAAAAATCAAAGCCAAATTTGGACAAACTTTCTACTTTTTACATGGTATATACCACTCTATAGAGGGAAAGGTAATTAACTGTTGTCATTTATCTCTCTATGTACAAAAAGTACCGTATGGCAAAATAAACCGTATGGTCATGAACAAGGTCCTGCTAAGACTGCAGCAAGAGGATGTTAAGGCCGTCGTTTCCGCAGACGATGTGATGATATTGCTATCAGGGTTCTTTTCCTCTGTTATCAGCAACATTATGGAGGGTGCCCTGAAGAAGTTAAGCAGTTTGTCTAAGAACTCTGGACTGACTGTGCATCCAGGGAAAACTGAGCTTACGCTCTTCACCATAAAAACCAAGGAACCATACTTTGCTTTACCTAATTAAATGGCCAACAACTCTCACTATTCTCCAGTGCCAGGTATTTGAGTTTAATCCTGGATCCCAAACTTAACTGGGATCTAAACATAGAGGAGCGGACAAAGAAGGCATATATAGCCCTCTATGCCTCCAGACGTACCTTTGGCAAAACATGTGGATTGCAACTTAAGATGACGCTGTAGTTATACACAGCGGTGGTGTGTCCAATTCTCACCTACGGTTCACTGGTTTGGTGGCCTGCGATGAGTAAGGCTTATAACCAAACCAAGCTAAGTAGAGTGCAGAGAACCGCTTGCATCGGCACGTCCGGTGCCCTGCGCTCCACCCCAACAGAAGCTCTTAATGTGCTTCTGCATCTACTTCCCCTTATTCACAAGATCAAATTCCATGCAGTGCAGGCAGACTCAAAGAATCTAGGTGCTAGAATCTATCGCCACAGCAACATCCTCAGCGTAGCACCTATAGGGGCCAATGCCTACTGACATTACGCTTGTCATACATTTTGAAAAAGGATTCAGTATCAGGATTCCAACTAGAAGGGAATGGAGAATGATAGAACCGGCCAGCAACCATGATCTTAAGAAATTATTAATACAAATATATAAAAAGGATATACTGCACAACAAATGAAACAACAAAACATGGAAAGAATATAAAATAAAAAATAAATAAAAGATTAACTTGAACCAAGCTGATCCCTAATTTGAGATTTAGACAGGCAAAGTCAACATGGTCATTAGACATACATAAAAAATAAATAAAAGATTAACTTGAACCAAGCTGATCCCTAATTTGAGATTTAGACAGGTGGGGGTCAGCAAAGTCAACATGGTCATTAGACATACGAGACAATGAGCTTATGCAGGCCATAGCTTCTGCGATATGTAAAAAGCTGCGAGTCCTCAAAGAACGAGATAGAACCGACTCACAAACACCCACTAATTCGAGGAAATTTATCACACCCCACTGGCAGTGATTCCAGACCTATTGCGATTCCAAGAAAAGAAGCGTAACCCAGTTAGCATATGGAGGTAGACGAAGAGGATCAGCCCAGGGAAGGTCATGAAGGACGAATCTCTAACTGGACTAGCATACTCTAAAATTGGTCATACAAAATTGCAGTAGAGAAGCTTCGTAATATACGGATCGTTAAAATCCTTTGAACATTTTTAAGGAAGCCCAGAGACGCACTGGTTTTACTTATAATATCATCAAAATGATTATCAAATCAAAATTTGGTGTTTAACACAACCCCCCAGCCTCTTGTTTTGTCGAATCAAATCAATCACATAACAGTGCATTTGGAAATATTCAGAGGAACGAAATTAATAGAGCCCCATCTATGGAAACCGTCTAAGTTAAAATTTAAAAGGGTACAGTCATTATCATTAGAAACTACACGGAAAATTTTGACATTATTAGCGTAACAGAGGATTCCCCAGTCAGCAAGAAGTATAGATATATCATTAACGTAAATGATAAAAAGCAACGGTCCTAGATGACTACCCTGAGGTACACCTGCGGAATTATTAATCTCATTAAAGAGTGCACTGCGAAATAAAACACGTTGTGTACGACCAGACAAATAAGAAGACAATAAATGACAAATAAGAAAAACGAGGAAAACCCCAGAACTGATAGCTTTTCAATAACAATATTGTAATTAATTCTAAAAAAGGCCTTAATAAAGTCCGTCAAAGTGCAATCAATATACTTGCCGGCTTCAACAGCAGATACAAGGAAGTTGGAGAACTCTAATAAGTTGGTTGTAGTAGATTTACCCTTCGTAAAACCTTGCTGGAAGGTACCCAGAAGAGGTGTGCAATGCACATCGAAAATCATGGCCTCAAAGACTTACTTAATGCACCATAAAGCCATCGAGCTGGACGAAGTCATATGTATGTGGTGGTGAAGATAATAAATTGATTAAAAGGTAATAGAAATCGTGAGCAGCGAACTAATGTATTCAGCCAGTCCATCGCATTTTCAAACTTTAGGATAGCTTTCCACAATTCCCTACCTTGTTCGTCAAAGAAGAAGGATTCAAGTAGTGTTCTTCCTTTGGATGCTAGTGTAGGACAGAGAGACAGAGACATAGGAAAAGCTCGACCGCCTCGGTTCCCCCATCGCAACCACTGCATTGAGATAATATAGAAATAGAAAATGTCTACGGAGAGCTACCCTAGAGTCAGTATCCAATTATGAAAGGAAAGAAAGTAAAAGACGTAGTTGACGTTCTTTCTAAATAACGGTGAGGGAATAGAAAAGCCCGAAAACACTAACATCTTATGAAAATTTAACTCGAGCCAAGTATTTCACAACTTTTTTTTATATTAATCCTACTAACGAATTCAATACTTAAATCATACTAAAAACTTCTTAGTACTTAATTTTTTTTTGTTTTTCTTCCAAATATATATCTGTCAGGCTGAAGGAAGACACCAAATTTTATGCACATTTCCTTCGGGAACATAATGCATAACAATTTGACGTTATCCTTAATATCCTTCATGCTGTTTCCGACTTTTCTCTTTGTTTGCTGCAATTGAATTGTAGATGCTCTCATAGAATTTTATTGATTTGACTAACAAATTTATTCTCGTATATCCGCACATGCCCCAATTCGTGAAAAGGAATGAATTTCAAATGAAGTGGGTTTTCATTCTCTAAGGCAAAATGAATATTATTATTTGAATCACTCCAGGATAAAGTTAAAATCATTGCAGTTCGTATATAAAATAAATTTTTCTACAATAATTGCAACAGGAACACTGATTTTATGAAGCATTTATTTAGTTATATAAATATTCTAAGCGTGATTTTCAGAAATATGGGTGGAATCATTATGACAACCAAAGTATTTTTTTGGCACAGGAACATAGGACAGATTACCACAAGCATCTCTCTCTTGTTCCCGTAACCCCTTTGTGGGGAGAGAAGAACTTCATCCAATTCGAGACTACGATTGCAAGTGGAACTATAATTAAGCTGGATTATCGAAATCTGTGTCAGCAGAAAACAACCATGGCTCGCCGTCAGTGGGGTTCGAACCTTTAATCTTTAGGTATAAAATGACATAAACACATAATCTTGTATATTCACAAACTTATAGAAATCGTGTTTCGCTAAAGAGCACACTAAACCAGAGTTCTAAGGGCGTCACCATATTCGAAGATTGTATTCAACTCTAGAAAAATTGTTTTCCATTTTAAAATGTATGTAGAGAAATAAGCCTTATTCTATCTACGATGGGGATAGTCGTACGGTAAGGCGGTAACATCAAGAAATACTACAAAACCCTAACCGAAAAAACTCTCTTTCTCCCTCTCCCTGTTTCCTTTAACCCTTCGTAGAGCATAGCAGGTCCACTTAAGTGATGGTTCTGGCGGATTTTGCGAGTTTGGGTATCTTAATTCTCAACAAGCATTCCTCACGTATTCATGCGCCGAACACAGTTTTACAACTACATTTATACAGTTTCTTCGCTGCTATTCTAGATAAATTTCATCCTGCACCCTAGGATGCAAGCTTATTATATCCGTATCAGATTGCACGACAGTTAACAGCAACAGAAACCGCAGGGGCCACAGCAAAAAAATTTTCTGTTGGCTGTATCAGCACACCCTACTCTAGATACAAACCCGGCAGCTGATATGAACAGCTGAGCATTGGTGGTGTAAACAAACCGAAACTTCATACAGTAAAGAATAGAGTAAGTTTGGGTGATTCTACTTTTTTGTAGTATTTCTTGCAATATATTTAAATTGGATTTTACTTGAGATTAACCTTCAAATGTTTTGAACATGTGAATACGATAAAAAGTGTCTCTCTTATACAATTTTCATGTATTTGAAAGAAAAAACTCTGTTGTGCTCGCTTTGTTCAAGGATTGACCTTAAAATGCGTCAATAACATCATCGTTTCTCTCTGGTTTTGGTTTCGAGAGTGTGCAGTTTTATTTGGGTGTGCAAGGATTGGTTATTCTATGGTACAATAAAAATGAAATAATGACGAAACGCTTCGGGTTGAAATGGCCGAACTGTCATGTTTTCCGGGCTTGTATCTAGAGTAGGCTGTTAGTTAAGTAAAGAGTTATTCGTGCTGCCCGCGAGAGAACAGCCGAAAAATTAGGATTTGAGATGATTCGACATCAAAAATTTGTCGTGGTTCGGAATAAGAATACTTTGCTGTTGCTGTCGGATGTCATGCAATCTGATACGACCTTTAGATTGGTCTTAGCAGTGTTGATCTTAATCCCTGTAAAGTTGATTATGTGCGGTAAATGTTGTCAAAGCCTTTTCGAAATGAACGAACATAAAAAGTAAAAGGGACCTTTATTCGGCAGAATGCTCATTGATAATTCAGAAGACGGTCGCTGTTATTGCTGCTTATCGTTTAGCGTGCGATTATTTGTTTTGTTTTACTATGTGGCCAAAGCCCAGGGGACAACCCTTTGATGCGTTAGTATGGCTTTGGCCGGAAGAAAATTAGGGTAAGGGGAGTAAGAATACTTGAATGTCTTGTTTTTGCATTGCTGTGAGCTAGGCAATATCCCAGATACGGAGTGGATTTTTTAATTCAATTTTAAAAACCCACGGGGAGACATGGTCTCGAACCTGGGAACCATGTCATGGTGGTCGTCCCGCTCAGCCAATAGATACAACTCCGTCTCCGTCTGCTTGAAAAGCATAAATATGATTTTCGCCATTACTATCTATTGCAGTAGATTGTATATAGAAGACATATAACACACAAATTTTTTGCAGTTCCTCTGGTCGACGTTCCTATGAGGCACGTAAGAATCCGTCGACGTCTCCCACCATATATTCAGCTGTAACTGCTTTTGCTGACAATTTTTTAATGATTTTGTGCAAATCGTCACTGTCACCGCGGTCGACCGCTTCTTCTGTCTTCTCTTCGAACGTGTTGATGAGAATATGCTTGTCAAGTCTTACAGATTTTGGATAGTACGGTATGGCGTTTGACTTTATTATTATAAGCAGAATAAAGTCTCTTATGTTTTGTATTGGTGTCACTAACCTTTGAGTTTTTGTATTAGTGTCACTAATCCATGGTTGTCTTATGCTCTCTAATCGTTCCATGTATTCTGTACCCATTTTTAATTGATGTGTTCGTTAAAGTTATAACGCTTTCCAGCGCAACGCGATGGCATATGCGCTGCGGATGATGATGATTCGATTACATAATAACCAGCCCGTTATGGACTGATGGAAGGTTTAGCGAGAATTAAGCCTGCACCTGCCTCCTTGCTAGAGTATAGCATAATTATTTCAGACGTGAGTTAAAGCCGTTCTATTGAGTAATGCTTATTCCATAAATTCAACTACTTATCGGCCAACATATGTAGATAATATGAGCGTATCTACACTTGTCCAACAGAATTTCACTTTCCGATCGTAGTCCGATGTTATCTGAATCGATGCT
Source organism: Leptarthrus brevirostris (assembly GCA_964036015.1). Taxonomy (NCBI): domain Eukaryota; kingdom Metazoa; phylum Arthropoda; class Insecta; order Diptera; family Asilidae; genus Leptarthrus; species Leptarthrus brevirostris. Next base: position 142,114,878 of record OZ038372.1, read on the forward strand.
GTCATCACATACTCAGTCCGAGGCATCCGAAACTTCCTAGTGTGTTTCGAATGTTTTCTTTGATGATGTAGCCAAAGCCCAGGGGATAACCCTATAATGCTCTTGGCCTGGCTTTGGAAGAAAAGGAATTAGAGTAAGCGGATTGAGGGAAATTGAATGTCTTGTTTTTGTATTGATGCGAGTTAGAGAACAGTCTAAGGAGGGAGTGGGTTTCTTAATATCTTATTAAAAACTCACGAGGAGTCTCAAACCCTGAAACTATGGTGTGGTGATCTTGCCACTCAACCAATTGATCCGACTTCGAAGATAGTTTTATCAGATAAGCGGATTACAAGCCTACATATTTTATCTCAGGAGGAGGGTTGCTACTTAAGACGTCCCGGAGTAGTAGCGAATGTAGCCATTGTAAGCCCAGATGTTCTGGCAAGTGCATGTGTAAATGTCTTCCATTCTTAAATGTGCTTACGATCAACTAAGACAAAGTGGGTCATCCGATTCATTATTCCACCATTAAATAAAAAAAACCTTAAGTTTGGCCTGTGACTATTGCATTGTAGTCTTTAACTATATTATTATTGCCAATGTCTTGTAAGCGCTATTCGTGAGCAACTGCCGATTTGAAATATAGCACATAGAGTTTAAAAAAAAAAAGTTATTTTTAGACTATTCCCAGATATATTCCTGACTTCGACCCCAAGTTGAGCTGAAAGCAAAAGATAGAGCAGCGAGGTTCTTTACACTTGCAACAGCACTGTTGGTAAGCGATGGGGGGCGCGACCAAAAATGACGGTGTGGATGAACTCAGCTGTGGTACGTCATATCCGCACCTAACGCTCCCTAGTTTAGTGGCCGGCAACGAAAAAGGCATATAACAAGTCCAAACTAAAGAGCTGCTTGCATTGGTGTCACTGGGGCGTTTCGTATTACTCCAACCTCCGCTTTTAATGATCTGCTGCACCTTCTCCTTCTGAACTTTTACATAAACTATCACGCACAATGCAGTGCAATCGGATTGAAAGAGTCGAGATGTCACAGTAGTATTCTAAACCTAACACCGAGAGGATGTTATGTAATACCCGATCTTAATTTTATAAAGGACTTTATTGTTGAAATTCCTACAAGGAAAAAATGCAGGACCAATGAATTGCTTAACTTCTACGACACTAGTCCTGTTCATTGACGGCTTTAAGATGGACTGTAGTGTCGGAGCGGGAGTCTTCTCTGAAACATTACTTATAGCAGAGTTCTACAGCCTGCTGGATAACGCAAGTGTATTTCAAGTTGTCATTTGTACGGACAGCCAGGCTTCCATAATAATAATAGTATGCGGCAAGGTTGGGAACTTCCTACAATACGCACTATTGCAGCTGTGATAACATTAACGGAAGGTAACCATATTTGAACTTCTATAAAAGTGCGCAGCATTGGCGGAAGCGAGGAGGAAAATACTGGAAAGCTACTTCCTGGAGACCCTGCACGCAATTTCAGCAGTAAACATACAAGCGTTAGCCCACTCTTCGTGTTGGTTGTGGCACAACTCTTTCGGCCCGTTGGTGTGTATCAGTACCTCGTTGCCTATGAAAAGCTGTGCCTAATCAGCCGGGCCTTACTTGTCGTGGTATCAAAACGGCGTGTAAAGGTCTAATTGTTGTGAAAGTCTCACTGGCCAGAATTCCGCAATTAAACCATCCAACTTCCGTTCCTTGTTTCGGCGCATTTTTTTTTTTGAAACTGTTGCCGTCCAACATTTCTGATGGAATACTAGCTACGAGTTTAACTCGTAATAAAAGGCAATGGAGGACTTCTAAAGCTTGTCAAAACAGATCGAAAGTTAAAATATGCTACAAACATATATTTTAAAATAGCCTCTAAAATTGATGATTCCGAATTGTCATGGACGTTTTTAATTAACTTCACATTTTTACAGCATTAAATGAAAGTGCTATTGTTACAGACTTATAATTAAGTAAATACAACACGAAACAGCATTGTGGTTGTCATTAAATTTAACTTGTACTTGAAAGGTTGAAATTCGCTTAGCTGAAGATTTGTACCTTAGGTAATTTTGGTTTAAGAACTAGAATACCAAAAACTCCGACAGCCATTGCAAAACTGAAATGCTCAGAGTTTTGTAACCAAGAAACTTTACTTCAATCGTAACACAATAGAGCTCATTAGTAAAGTCAAAACTAAATCTTAATAGACTATGTGAGGTCGGATTCTAATTTCTAGTAAGGAAAATGTTACATGCAAACTTCCAAGGATATTGTTATTGTTGCATTTAATTAGAGAGTAGAACAGGAACAGAAATTCGGCGAAACTGCGGCAAGTAAATTGAATGTAGAATTCTGACATAATTGGTTCTAAGCTTATAAGTATAGAATAAGTGTCGTTATTGAGAGCGTAGTCGGTAAGTTATTATTGGGCTCTTACAACAGGATTGTGGGGGAAAACTAAAACCAAGTGTAACTATGTTCTCAAAAGTCGGATTTTGTTTAATTTAAAAAAGTATTCTGATAAATTCCTATGCACCTATTTTTCTTTTATCGTTACAGTCCATGCAGATGATAGTTTAATGAAACATTTTAGGTTCACAGGCCATTTTGAAAATAAGGCTGCAAAAAGGCTTTTCACTTTAAAAATAAACTTCTACCACTTTTACTGTAAAGTCAGATATTAAATAATTTCAAAATGAGTTTATTTTGCAGCAAAAGTGGTATAACTTTTTTTTAAAGTGAAAAGAAGAAAGCTGTTCCAGTTTTTAAGCTGTATTATTTAGGATTTGTTTGAAGACAACATTATGCAATTTTATTACCGCATAAAATGTGAAACTTTTGGGAAGAAATCCTAACCGTGTCGGAAAGGATTTTAGTTCGAATTTATAGCTCTTCAGTAATTTTGAAAAAGTTTTTGATCACAATAAAACCTATTAATGCAGTTTTAGCTTTTGAGACACTGCCCTAAGCCAACGATTTGCGTGAATTTAAAAAAAATGCCAAACTGGAAAACTATAACATTTTTACGAAATTTCAATTTAGTATTAGGATCGCTATGATCTAACCTATCAGCACTCACAGGGCCGGCGTTAAGTTTTACAGATACTATCATAATTTTTATATTTATATGTACGACTCACCATTACTCTGCCTACCCAAAATCTTTGACGAGTCCCTTTTATTCCGACCATTTGCCAGTACTATAATTTATTTTGGAATTTAATATGTTATTGAAAAAAAGTTATATAGTTATACCTTATATTTAAAACTGAATGCTATAAATTGACGGTCTCCATTACGACATTTAAAATCTTACTTGGAATAGTAAGCAAAGCTTTTCTGACAAAAGCTTTAAATGTTTTCGATGTGCGTTTGCAAGCTATTTGAATGCATGGCTTATTAAAGCGGCATCTCGTAAAGCTTTGGCGAACTTCAAAGAATCAAAATTAATTTTATTATTCAATTTTATTCGAGATAAGATTCCGCAAAATCAATTCTCTCTATCTCTCACTCTAGTTCCTGTAATCCCTTGTGTAACCCGATTCGAGACAACGGTTACAAGTGGACCTACAATTTTTAAGTGGATTCCAAACCACTGGCATTTTCCCTGCAACCCTCATACCAGAAGGCTTTTCGTTCATATTTAAAATCTCTCGTATAGTTTGACTCAATTCGCGCGGCAAATTCATATTCAAACGGTGTTTCATATATGGTTCTGCTAATTGTAACGCCAACTGTTTTAAATAATTACTTGGACCTCGTTGATAGGAGTGTTATAATTCTTTGGATCAACATAAAGCACCATAGGATTGATGCCAGCTTGATCGAGCATTCTAAAGAAGTAACGAAGCGGCCCACTTCTTGTAGATCTAGCTGTACTATATGAATGCATCATTTTGTCAAAAGTGTCTACCCCACCTTTAGTAGAATTGTAGTCATGTATTATTTCAGGTTTAATATAACAGACATGTTATTTTTTGATGTTAAGGAGACTAGTGTCTTCTGCTGGTCGAACGCAAACTGAGAAGTTAGTGGTTGTTTCCTTTTATCTGGCAAAAAAGATGGAGGTATTTCACGCATCTTTTTACGTAGTGTACCTATGGTTGTAAGCTGAAAGTCCTTCACCAACTCATAAGCAAGTGATATAGACGAAACCCAATTATCATAGGTAACGTTTCATCCGGAACCTTTGATGCTTTCGACCAACTTTACCACATAATGTCTAGGTGGTCTCTCCTCCGTTGCTTTGCCGAGATATGGAATCGTCGAACATTTGGACCATCTTAGCATCACAAATATCCACTATTTTCAGTCCGTATTTGTCTGGTTTTGAAGCTATATGAACTCGAAAAGGACACTTTACGAATTTCTGCAATTATTTATGAATACCGATCATATTTGTCTGATTGAAGCAACCGTGTCTTCTTTATCTATATTATCTTTGTCATAAAATCGCATAAGCAGGAATCGAAAGCGATTTACACTCATGATTGATTTATATATAGGAGTACTAAAAGATAACCACATGTCCTTCACGCTTTTGTGGTTATCTTTATTTATTAATGCTTCCAATTCCATGTTGTCAGTATTGTGTACATAGCATTTATTTGCATATTTCGGAGCACGTCGATCAATTTCTTGGTTAGTATGCAAGACAATGGATTCGATGATTGGCTTGATAAATAAAGTTGTGAACGCATCCATTTCAGTTTCAATACTCTGCGCGTTATTTTTCGCCAGTCGTTGTACAGTCACAATATTTCGTGGTGGTGTTCGACTTGAAGCTGGTGGGACAGATGACCAAACATGCCCATTCATCCCTCGTAACACATTTGAACGCAATTGCTCTAATGGGGTGTCCTCATCATCACTGGTGTCGTTATTAGAAATAACATCTTCCTGCTCCGACTGTTCCAACACACGGTTTTCAATTTCTGATTCTTCACCATCTTCTGAACAGGCTTCACTTCACCGTCAGAACTAAGATTGGCTTGCAAGAAGTAATTTTCAACTTGTTTTTCCGAAAGTCCGGCCATTTTCCACTTATTATCATTTTAATTTAGCACCACAAAAAAACAAAATACTAACGTAAAAGGCTAGAGGGGTGACCGGTCACCCCAGCCAGATCGATACAACGAAAATTACAACCGACTGGTATATGGTAATATGTGCAACTGATTACTCACACTTTGATTAGAGAATTGAAAAAAATGCAACTTCCCTCAATTAAAACGAACAAATCTGTAAATGCTTCTTTCAATTAGTGGGGTGATGGGTCACCTACTAGCTAACCTAATTATTTATTAATTAGATGAATTATCTTAAACCAAATATCAATTAAAACTAATGAAATCTAAAATATGAAAAGAAAGAGCCAAAGAAATTTTAAAGTAGAAGAATTGGACAAGACGCGGCTCAAGTTGTACCAATATAAGCATGTGCAAGAAGGAGCTTTGAATCTACAAAATTAATTTAGATCTAAGTACCTATCTTTCATTGTTATATTGGCGCATTTTTTTCCTCCTTTATTTGTTGAATCTCCTTGGGCTGGTTGGTGCAAGGCGGTAGTTCTTTTTTTTGGAATTGATATAAATTTATATTGTGAAGATTTAGTTCAAAATCAATAATTTTCATTATGAATTAATATTTAGTTAATTAAATCATAGTTTAAGTATTTTTAAAACTCAATAGTTTTCTTCTTCTCCTCCGTAACACTTTTCAGCATATTTAGTAATTAGTAGCGCTATGGATTCCGGGTACTACATTTTGGCACTACTTTGAGCTTACTGTTATTAAAAAAATTTGTGGTTTTTCCTACGTGTTTCCAAAATTGAAATCATTGTCTTTAAATTTCTGTAACTAATGCAAATACCGATCAATCAAAATTATTCTTTCTCAGTAGTTAGCTTATGACCTCTTGTGAAATTCAAATTGTTTTATAGGAAAGGTAGGCTTCCGGTCATCAATAAATACGCCCATCAACATAAATAGTTTTATTTTCGTTTGCCAACTTTTCGATTATTTACATAACCATCCTCAGGGTAACATACTTTTTTATTGAGAACCATAGGACAAAAATGACATATAAATAAAGTAGAAAACCACAAAAATACTACTTACAAGAACAAAATTGTCATATCATCTTCTTACACCGTTTGCAATGAAATTTGAAAAATGTTCTACATCTTTTTTAAAACCAAGAGTTAATCAAGCAAACTAAATGGACTTAAATATTTTTTTTGAATTTTAATTCGGCATATTAAAACAAAATTGTCATGCTTCAAAATGTCTGGTATTGTCAGAATTTATGCAATGATCAGCTAATGACGACTTGGAGTTACTATTGCTTTTTAGGTCCGATCTATGTATGTCCTGTTATACGATTTGACGCGTTGTCCCGAAATAATACTTTCCACATTGGTCATCAACACCCCCTCCGTATGGAATACCATAAACAATATCATGCCTCTGTCTTTTGTATTAAAACCAAAAACATCCAAATTATTTTTGGTTTTTTTTTATTGCCAATGACACTGGTGCATTATAAACTTGCATTAATTTCGTTTGTTTTTTAATTTGAAAACGGTTATTGTTATTTGTATTGGTGTTTTTAACTGACATGATGGATACATTTTGGGATGAGGACTGCTCTGTGATCAATTTGCGTATGCTTTGCCATATGTATGTTTTAAAAAGATGTTTTGGGTAACCGTTCTTTTTCAGAATTTCCATTACAGCAGTCTTATTTTTTTCCCAGACTCTATGATCACTTATTTTCAGAATCCTGTAAATATAAATTCCTCGCTGTATTTGTTATTTGAAATTTCCGATGATAAGACTTGTAATTAATGAGCCTACCCGAATAGGTGGACTTCCGATACCAGTCCGTAATCAATCTGTTATTTTCCCATATAACCATGACATCTAGATATGGTAATCTTCCCTGAATTTCCCTTTCATAGGTGAATTGTAATCTGCTGTGGAACGAGTTAAAGCACCTCAATATAACGTTTATATTTTGTTACCAGTCTGGGTTTGTATAACATTTCATCTAGTATACTGTCTAACAGTTCATTTATCACCAAATCCACCAAAATAGGTGATAAGGGACTTCCCATCGGTAGTCCAAAAAACTGTTTGTGAAAGTGGCCTTCAAATACGAAATAACTGCAATCCATGATGTAACATCTTAACAAATTCAAGAATATCTTCTTGGGTAGGTACCTTAGTTAATCCTTGTATCTGTTCGCATTTTTTGCTTATAACGTCAAAGCAAAGCTGAGTAGGGACGTCGATGAATAATGCTATAACGTCGAATGAAACAGGTATGTCTCTTTTCATTAATCGTAGATCTTTAATCTAAATCGAATTTGTCGTAAGTTTATTTAGAATGTCTGCCAAAAATATTTTGCGATGTTATAGGCAAGGGAATTGCTCGTTGATACTATCGGTCTCAAAGGGCAATTTACTTTATGTACCTTCGGTAACCCATAAATCCTGGGTGAATTGGCCGTGTATGTAATCCATTTCTTTTTTTTGAATCTCAGAGATACAACCCAATCTTGCTAAATGACGAATGTAGTAATTACCTTTATTTTGTAAACTTAAAGTCGAATGGCGTCTAATTGGTCTGTAAGAGTTCGTATCACTTAGCAATTGATTCATCTTTGAACTACCGCTACCTTTAAGGGTAGGATCTAGTCGAGTGGCCTGAAGAAGGTAAATAATATAGAATTCGACTTTTTCAGCTATTAGTCCATTTACTTAAGTTCACAAAAAAATAATTTTTAATTCTTTAAATTGTAAAATTTGTGAGATATAGACGCGTTTCTGGAGCGATGTAGCGCTTGCAACGCGCTGCGCCGTGCAGGAGTCCCCCTCCCTCTTTTATGTAAGGCACAAAAATTAAAGTTATTTGCATTGGACCATTTTTAGAAAAATTTAGTGATTTTTGATAAAATGGCGACCGTTTGACAAAAAGAGCCGATCTTTTTGCTCATTTTTTGAATAGTGGTTAAAAAATAGTAAATACTAATATTTTTAGTTAAAAATGGTCCATGGTCCCCTAAATGCAACAATCTTTATTTAAAAGAAAACAGAAGTCAATCGGTTGAACGGTTCAACTGCAACACTGCAACACTGGTTTTGATAAGAAAGCATTTAAAGTTTGATAAAGAAAAAAAGTGGGAAAAATATAATTATTGTTTCTTACAGCTGGTCAGCTCTTCCTGGACCATAGAGCAATACTTCCTCTTCCTCGTGAAACTGATATTATTATATTCAAGGAACATTATTTTGTCCAAACATAAAAAAGAATGTTTATACCTACTGCGGAAACAATACGGCGCGCGAGTTACGTTGTCACAATTAAACAGACAGATGATGTAATGCATTTTCAAGGTTTAGAATGTTCAAAATAAGAATTAAGACAAAGTACACATTTAATGAATAAAATTCACTTACGAACCTGATTAATGAGACGAACTCCTTTCCCATAGATGGAAAGCGAATTATGATAGCATAGACAATTACATGTAAAAGAAAAGACAAAATATCAGAACTTTATCGTGGGAACGATGATTAGCTAAGCAAATTTTATATTAAGAAATTCATAATTTGTAAAAACTGAGGGAAAACCAAATTAAAGGAAAAAATTAAGACAAATTTTATATCGTTAAAATCGGCTCTGAAGAGATCGATTAAAAGTGTAGTAAAGTTTTGTGTCATCGGCTCTAAAGAGATCGATTAAAAGTGTAGTAATATTTTGTATTATTAACGTTAAAGAATTCCAAGTGTAACCAGTGCAAGAAACAGTGACATAAAATCTACGAGGAAGTCACTAAAGGAGAAGCTGGGATGGGTCTGTGCTGTCAAATTTGTTCGCTTTTTGCTACGATTAAGTAGGCTTTTTATCTGTTGCCTGGGTCTAAGCTGTCACTTCGTGTCACTGTCGGCCACAATTTATTATTTAGTTCAATATTTTAAAAACCTCAGCAAAATAAAGTCAAAATTACAATCAGTGAATTCTTTTATTTAATTTCATCAAAGTGAGATTTTTTTTGGTTCTACCAAAGTGCGAACACGAAACTCGCGTGCATCTGCCCAACGAACAAGAATTATATAGAAGTAAGACTCAGTCAAATTCCTAATGAGAAAAGGATTACCACTACGATATGAGTAGACAATATAAATAAAATTAAACAATAAAAGCAAACAAATGAAGCAAAAAGGAAAAATATATCTTCTATGGAAACAATACTGCGAGAGAGTAATATAATCTTTTATCGAAAAGGGGAAATGTTTGGCATGCTTAATTAGCAAGCACGTGTTGTTCCGCGGCTTGATGCAAATGTGTTAATTCTTTATAATCCGTAAAAAGAGCAGCAAACAAATTTAGGACGAGTTGTAAAACTCAGATTCTTTAAGATCTTCAAGACAAATCAGTTGTAAAACTCATATTTTCTTAAATGTCAAGAGTTGTAAAAGTCAGCTTTAAGAAAAAATCTTGAAGAATTATCCAGTGCGCTTCGATTGCACTAAATTGCCCTGACATTTCATTTTGTGATTCTTTTAACGTTAACTATATGAAAACTGTCAAAATGAAATGACATACGCTTAAGCGAAATGTCAATCGTTGTAAAACTCAGCCTCAATCAGATTCGGGCAAATTCATTTGACTTGCCTGACATGTAGAAATTTTCTGAGCTTTACAACTCACCCTAACATTGGCTTAAGTTGCCGTGGCGTGCTGCTTTGGTGTTGGTGATCATATGGAATTGTTGATGGCAATAGCTCTTATAAAAATATTGTTATTTTTAGCAAAAGATGAATTAAAACATACAAAATATTTCTTGAACATACTTAATACACTTAAGACTACAAAATGCGGTCACTCTAAGTAAAATTTACCCATCATTCTGCCAACTGTAACAAGTTTTGTATGCCTCTATCTACTCTAATCAAGCTGGCCTGGTTGATTAAAGCATATTTTCCGAAATTAAAAATTCAACATAGCAAAATACGCTAAATCTAAGTAATTTACGTACATAATTACTTTTATGAAGTAATTCCTAATATTTTTTTTTCAGAAAGTAAAATTACCGATGAAACAGCCCCCTCCCCCTACACTCTCACCATGAATATGAATATTCACAAATAATTGGCAATGAAATTTTACACATTTTCAATTATTCGAAGCACGGAAACTATGTGAAGTTATGATTTCCGCGCCCAACATTTATATATATTCTTGTTCAGCACAACAAACACTTCAACATACTAAATTTTCAAGAAAATCGGAAGTGTTTACCATAATCAACTTTGAACCTGACTGTACTTCATGCTAATATTTTTCTTCCTAATAGCCGCCATTAGTAGTTTATTTCTCACGTCAAACCTTTTTCCCATTTCCATGATCCAAAGTTAAAAGTGCAAGAAATATCAAAAGTTAGCTGCAACGCATGCAATCAACCTAATTTTCTACTTTAATTAGGATAACCCAAACTGATTTTATTTAAATTAAACAATTTTATATAATTCCGTTGGCAAAATATGGAAAAAATTTAATTTTGCTCCTACCTTAACTGGACTTAATGCTGCGTGCTGCGTTTTTCGCTTCCACAAAGTTTTCTCACTCACAAAAAACTAATTTTACACATAAATTTGAAGATTATTTTACTCTTTTACAATTTATTTTAATGCCACAACTTGCAGTCACGACTTTTCACTAATTAAAACAACTAAAATTGACATTTTTTTAGAAAAATCTATTAAAAATCTTTGAAAAGATCCTTGACTTGACGACTAGCAACAATTCAACGACAGATGATTGGGAGAAATAGAATTAAGTGAAATTTCACCACGGCATTGAATGCACTTAGCTCATTTTACACCAAGAGATTAAAGGGCGCTGCAGGCGGCTTCTCACTGGATTTGGTTCGCGTCTTGAAGTAAATTCAAAATTGATCATTCTAACTCTGGCATTTATTTCAAGACGCCAACCAGATCCAGTGATAACCCGTCTGCAGCGCCCTTTCCTTCCCTGTGGTAAAATGAGTGAATTATTCAATGCCGTGGTGAAATTTCATTCCGTTCTCCTTCTCTCAATCATCTGTCGTTGAATTGTTGCTAGTCGTCAAGTCTGGATCTTTCCAAAGATTTTTAATAGATTTTTCTAAAAAAAAGGTCAAGTTTAATTATTTTAATTAGTGAAAAGTCGTAATTTCATGTTGTGGCATTAAAATAAATTGTAAAAGAGTAAAATAATCTTCAAATTTATGTGTAAAATTACTTTTTTGTGAGTGAGCAAACTTTGTGGAAGCGAAAAACGCAGCACGCAGAAGGAAGTCCAGTTAAGGTAGGAGCAAAATTTAATTTTTTAATAATTTTTTCGATATTTTGTCAACGGAGTTGTACTAAACTGTTAAATTTAAATAACATCGGTTTGGTTTATCTAATTAATATAGAAAATTAGGTTGATTGCATGCGTTGTAGCTAACTTTTGATATTTCTTGCACTTTTAACTTTGGATCATGGAAATGGGAAAAAGGTTTGACGTGACAAATAAACTACTAATGGCGGCTAATAACAAGAAAAATATTAGCATGAAGTACAGTCAGGTTCAAAGTTGCTGTTATGACTGTACTTAGTCCCCAAATGTTGTAACTGGACCGAGAATTCGACTTACTAAATGTAAAGATTAAAACAAAACACGTCTGCTGTACTCCAAGTATATTCTGCGACTGACTCTTTTATTACATTAGCTCACGTTAGTTCATTTAGTTTAACAAATACATTCAAATAATAATAGAATTCAATATAAGACTACGTTAATAGAATATGTGTGTATGTATACAATTCGTGTTTATAGTAAATATATATAACATTCACCTCCCCCTTAAGGAATACGATGGCCCCTTCAAGCTATATTTAAGTAGCTGATAATTCAGCGATACTTCAAACGATCAGGCGCTTGTCGGTTTCTCGTAGATCGTCTTAGTGAGACTTCCGGGCGGCTCTTAGGATGATAGGAAACCATTGAACCTTCGACAGTTTCTTTGCAAGTTTCGGTGGGTTGTGGATCTGCAGCAGATGATGTAGCTGAATCCTTTTCACGACGAGGGATTAACAAATCCAGGGTTGTCCGGTAGAGTGTGTTCTAAGCATGGTCTTTGCTGTTGTCGATGAGCTACTCTGACGCGATTGTCGTACATTATCACGTACCGGCTTCCACTTGATTTGCGATTTTTCCCATTTTTCATTGGCACGTAGGCAAACGTTTTCTCCTGCGGAAAAGATGCGTCCTTTTTCTACTCTCCTCGGGAACTCTTTTTCTGGGTGGTTGCTGTTATGCCCTAGACGTGGTTGAAGCTGGCGAAGAATAGCTCTTGGTGCATACTTTCAATGGTACTGTGATGGAGATAAACCTGTCGACGGACTGGGTGAGTTTCTGTAAGAAAAGAGGAATTTTACTATATTCGCCTCTATTTCAGTCAGCGTATAATGTCTGCCCGATTCGAAAGTCTTTTTGAAATAATTTGTCACCACTTGAACTGCACGCTCAGCAGTACCGTTTGCCTGAGGGAAATAAGGAGGACTTTTAAGTGGTTCGACTCCATTGCTATTTAGAAATTTTATAAACTTTTCTGATGTGCTCCATATTATCCTACACCACTTGCTCCGGTAAACCAAAAACAGAAAAAAGATTCTTTAACTTGTTAATGACTGCATCGGCTGTAGTTGTAACCATGTGATATATGTCAATCCATTTAGATGTTGAATCAATTACCAATAAAAATGTTTTTCAAATGAAAGAGAAGAAATCAACCTGTATCCTTATCCACGGCTTTTCTAATTTTGGCCAACCAATAAATGATTTGTCCAAACTATTATCCTTCCTGGGGTGTTGGCAAGGGATACACTCCTCGCACGTTATGTTGATATGATCATCGATCTTTGGCCACCAACAAATTGACCTTGCCAAGACTTTCATTTTGACGATACCTGGATGGTCTTGGTGAAGTAGTTCTAAGACATCCCGACGCAGCGACATCGGTATGATAACACGTAAGCCATACAAAATACATCCTTGTTCAATGGACAATGAATACCTTTTTTTTATGATAGGGCTTTAACGTATCGTCACGAATGTATTCTCGCCAACCTTTATTTACAAGCTCAGAAACCTTACACAGAATTGGGTCTTTGCCGGCATGCAACGCCAAATCTTCGAAAGACAATGGATAATGCTCATCTGTTCTGAAAGCGTTAATTAATTGTTCAGTCATTTCGCGCGTACGATTTTCCGGGACTGGCAACCGTGACATTGCATGAGGGGGTGACATGTTTTCTCCTTTTTTATAATTAATATCGTAATCATATCCGGATAAGAAAAGAGACCACGAGACGACTTGAATTTTCTCCCAAACAAAAAATTTATGAAATTTCCGTACACCGAATATTATTGCCAGGGCTTCTTTTTCCACTTGTGAGTAATTTTTCTCCGTAGCACTCAAAGTTGCAGATGCGAAAGGTATCGGATATTCCTTGCCTCCTTCGGTTTGGCTAAGCACCGCTCCTACTCCAACATTACTCGCATCACAAGACAAGATTAGAGGTTTCAAAGAGTCATAATGATAAAGAAGCGAAATTTGAAATTTTTGGATTTGACAAATACTTCTTGACAAGTCGGACTCCAGATAAATACCTAACTTGTTAGAACGGGGCTCCAGTAATGAAGACTGCATATGTACAAACTTCCGATAGTATGCAAGTAGAGCCAGATACGACTTAACTTGAGTGACATTTTCAGGAACTGGTGCGTTTCTTATGGCTTCAACTTTACTTGGACTTGGTTTAATTCCATCCAGGGCGATCAGATGCCCCAAATATTCTACTTCGGTTTTGAACATTTGACATTTGTTCCAGTTGACACTAATATTATACTTTTCGAATGTCATTAGAACTCTTCCAAGATTTTGAAAACACTCCTGTCTTGTTCTTCCTTTTATTAGAACATCATCGATATAACATATGGCACTCGCAACACTTCGTCCATAGATGCATGGAGAACTTTTCAGCCCATATGGAAGCCTACATAGTAAATTGATATAGCCCTATGTGGGTAGTCACCGTGAATAATTCCTGCGATTCCTTTGAAATTGGTAGCTGTTGGTAACTCCGGTTAAATCGAGGACACAGAACCATTTATCTCCCCTCAAAAATGCTAAAATATCCTCAATATTTGGTAGAAGATAGTGTTCCATATCAGTGACTTTGTTAAGAGATACCTTGAAATCTGCGCAAAGTCTAAGATTTCCGTTTTTCTTGAAAAGATTCATTAAAAAACCATTCGATTTGTGTCAGAGGAGAAATTTTTATAGATCCAATACTGGAAGCAGCGGTTCGGTTACAAAGCGTGGCAAAAGTATATCCGCGATGAATCCAAGAACAAAACTTAAGGACAAAAAATTTAAAAATGTTGACAAACTCCTGCAGAAACACTTTGGAAACAGTTCGAAAACAATTTTACAAAAATATTGTTGATGCTGCAATGATTGAAGAGTGTGACAATGGAGCAGAGGATTCTATTTGCGAGCATACAATCAATGAAGAAATGGCGCTAAGAGTACAAATGTTACTCACAACGTACAAATTGAATTTGTGATAATTTTATTTTCTTAAATCGTTAAAAACTGAAATTAATTTTATTTTATATTATATCTTTCAATACGCAATAAATAATATTGAGACTGTTTTGAAAAAAAAAATTTTTTTTGAGAGAGAAGGAGAGAACAACTAGAGATTATGTGGTAAAGTAGGTCGAAAGAATCAAAGGTTCTGGACGAAACGTCACCAATGATAATTGGTTTTTGTCTGTCCCACTTGCTCATGACTTGCTAAAGGACTTTCAGCTTACAACCATAGGTACGCTACGTAAAACGAAGCGTGAAATACCTCTATCTTTCTTGCCAGAAAAAAGCAAACGGCCATTTGCGTTCGACCAGCAGAAGACACTAGTCTCTTTTTATACGATGTGGCCAAATCCTAGGGGACAATCCTTTGATGCGTTAGTATGGTTTTGGCCAGAAGGGAATTAGGGTAAGGGAAGTGAGGAAACTTGAAAGTCTTGTTTTTTCATTGCTGCGAGCTAGACGATAGCCTAGAGACGGAGTGAATTATTTTAATTTCTTAAAAACCCACGGGGAGATCTGGTCTCGAACCCGGGACCTATGGCATGGTGGTCGTGCGGCTCAACGAATTGATCCAACTCCGTCTGTAAACATTTTGGTTAAAAATTTTCTTTTTTATCTTGCGCCCTTTAAAATTTTCTTAATAAGGATATGGTTTAAAAACAAAAATAAATGCACCCTTAAGATATCTTTCAAATAAGCTCTTTCAAAGCTCAGACGGTCGTTTAAGTATTAATGTAGAAGGTGTTCAAAGTGACCCCCAAAGTGACGAATACACAACCTGGTTCTTCGTCTTAAGGATCTTATAATTCTGTTGCCTAAGTTCGATCTACCTCTCACTGTTTCGCAAGCCGAAATTATTTTATCCAACAGCTGATCCCTTGAAGTTATCGGACGTGAGTAAACCATATTTTTATTTTGACCCCACAAATAAAAATCAAGCGGATTCAGATCTGGGGATCGGGCAGGACACGAAACTGGACCTCCACGTCTAATCCAACGAACACCGTAAGTTTGCTTCAAATAATTTTAGAGAATGGTTTCCCACATTCCTGGAGGGAGAAGAATATCAGCAATGGCAATGAATGAATCCATTAGCATCTCTTATAGTATGTTCAGTTGCAAGAGTCCTTCCTGCCAGTTCTTTAACTACAACGTCGGTAGCAGAATTTTCTATTTTTATTAATTCTGTATTATTTTTTTCAGCTTTGTTTTATATTTTTTCCAAGGGTTTTAAGTGTTATTTCTTTTCTTTTTGATTTTTGGGAATTTTAGTTAATAGTAAGAAGGTTAATTTAATGGGAAACCATAATAACTGAATTCGTGGAATAATTTGTGATTCTGTGAAGACATTTTCTTGGTGATATAAATAAATTAACTTTTGAATTCAAGTCCGCAATTATCAAATTGTTTTTATTTAACAATTATTTTTATTTCACATTCAGTTTTTTTCCTTTTTTTTTCTCGGGTAATATTTGCTGCGTCGAACAAAGGCTTATACCTTAGATGTTATTTGACAGACAATTTTATATGTTAAACAGTGCAGAACAGAACAGATTTTATGTTCATTCAAAGATGCCGAATTGTGTGCATCTAGAGATATTGCTATTACACCGTATCTCAGCGAACGCATTAAATAAAATTTGAGCTTAATTAAAGCGAGCCTGAACATCAGCCTCAGTTTCACCATCTACTGTTACTATACTCCCGAGATAACAGAATGGATCTAGGAATTATATTCGCTGCTCGGCAAGATAAAGATCATTCTGTCCTTTGCAGTCCTAGTTCATAACCCTTTCTATATGCTTCCTGTTCGCAGAGGTGCGGCCGTGTGAGCCATGTTGGTTGGGAGACATAATATATCGTTACTATACTCCAGGTGCGAAAGGTATTGAAAAAGCTTCCATTCAATTCCTACGATGTCGTGTGCTACACATTACGTCATTAATGACAATAATAAAGAATAGCCAAAATGACAGTATGTTAGGTTTTTTGACCTGTAAGTTTTTCTCAGGTTATTTCTTTAATTAAAACTATGTTCCAATTGGTGTTTGCTACGTAACAGAAGGTACTTCAATCCGAAACCAAATTAAACATTTCTCTGACATTTTCATATTTACATATTAAATAAGTTTACTATTGCACTATACAAACTCGCTACAATAGTTTTCACAATAGTGAAAATAACAAGCACCGAGTTTTGCTATAGCACCACAGACAGCTGATAAAGTTGAACCAACAAAGTTTCGAATCAATTGGAAGTTCAAATATGAAAGTTTATATCAGTTGGACAGAGGACAGTGCAAAGCAAATAATTAAGATGACCATTGGGATCTGGCTTCCTGAATGCAACTTTAATTATCAGCTCGCAATTATCTTGCGACTTCCTCGTCTTTCCATAGTTGCCCTTCCGTAAACTTTTCACTTTCCTAATAAACAACAAATTCTAAGCCAATGAGATAACGAGCAAATGAGGATTTTGCCCGGATACAAATTTGTGGAGGAGAGAAATTCTCATTGTAGATAATTTTAGTTTTTGGTCCTATTGTTGTAGGAAGTTTTGCGAAAATAAATTGGACTGTTTGCTTTTGCTTTGGTTTTTGTAGGACATACACGAACATACCAATTTTCTGTTTGACATCTTGCAAAAATTTTCGTGATCAATTTTTATTGCTTATATTCCTTTAGCGTAATATGTTGGGATTCGAAACTGCGACTCTTGTGTGAGAAGCCAGCACAGCAGCATAGTCATCAGAATAGTTGTTGAAAGGCTGGGAGAAGAACTGCACCCGATTTGATGACAAAAATTGCAAGTGAATCTCCAGTTTAAGGTGGATTTTCAACTAGCGACACAACTTTGCAACCAACAATGACTCTTTTAGTGTAATCGGTTGTCATGTTTTATATAAATCATCGACGACTTATTGATGTATTCAGTAAAACTTGTCATCTTCTAATACTATATAAACTGAAATAAGCTCCTCCTTTTTTCATTAGACACAAGGCGTTACGAGGTTTTTTCTTTTCTTTTCAAATTTTTCTGGTGAGTTTGTTCTTACACGAGAACTTTTGTTAATTCTTTTATTTGTTATAATTTATAGACTGTTATGTTATTATTCCGTTTCGAAATTAGAAGAACGAAACACTTGTGGAATCACTTCGGTGATTGTCTGTCAGAGGTATTTTTCTCAAGTTGGACTTGGGCACAGCTATGGGAAATAGGGTTCTACATAACGTCCAAAAACATATTTGGTTTTTTGCCCTTTTTTCCAAAAGACTTTTAAAAAATCGCTATCTATTGTTCGTGAATTTCGGACCGCGACGATTCTAGATGTATGACGTCGTGCGTCGTCGTGGAGATACAACACTTTTCTCTTTGTAAAATGAGAGCCTGCTTCCTTTGATTGGTACCTCTTCTTTGACCAAAGAGTTCCTGAAGACTATTATTTGCGGATTTCAAAATATCGTGGACATAACCTTCACGGCCGCTGTAATCGTCTTTTCCTTCTTCTCTCTTTTGGCGTTCCTTAAGAATAGCGAAAAGACATTCGACGGCCATGTGTGAATTCGTTGAAGTTATATCTCAAGACTTTCATAGATGGCGAAGAGTCTCCAGGGCGTCTATCCTCGTATTTATTTTTTCGCACGATTTCCATCCAAAAAGTAAAACAAACCAATTACTAGACGATTTTGCTTTTTTCATCATCTCCAACTCCATAATTAATCACGCACCAAGATCCCCCAAAAATCCCATATCATAAAAGAAATGTCCTGTTTTTCCAAATATTAACTTGGTAGGCATAATATTCCCACGTTATTTAAATTACATCTGGTGTACCTCAGGAATCGATATAACATCAAGGTCGTGGGACTTAGCGAGACCAGATGGCATGGTTCGGCATGGTTCCTTTTTATAATCTGGTAGGAACCCAACAGAAAGTTTGGCATGATACTTACCAAAGAAGCCAGGTCTAGTCTTATTAGCTGGTCACCAGTTTCTGAGAGTATTATTACTACGCGTCTGCATACCAGATTAAGAAACACCACAATAGTTCAATGCTACGCTCCAACTGAAGACACAGATGATGACATTAAAGACGAGTTTTATATGCGATTGAATGAGGTTTTTCGCTCCATTGCTAGAGGAGACATTATTGTTTGGATGGGTGACGTTAAAGCTCAAATCGGCCCTAACAACACCGGCCTTTAAGATATCATCGGGAATCAAGGCATAAGCCAAGTTACTAACAACAATGGTGAGCTTTTCGTTGACTTTTGTAGCTCTCACCAACTTACGGTAGGTGGAACCTACTACTGTCATAAGAATATACTCAAAGAGACCTGGGTATCGCCGGATGGCAGAAAGAGAAACTAGATAGATCAGGTGGCCATCAGTCACAGATGGAGAACGATTGTTGAAGATGTCCGAAGCTTTAGGGGTGCGGATACTAGAAGAGATCACCATTTGGTAATAGCGTCTATTCCGCTTAAAATCGCCATACTGTAGACGGTTTAATGTAGATCTTTTGCGGGACAGTACCAAAAGATTGGTATACATAGAAAAGTTCCAGCAAAATCTGAACCAAAGAAGCGATTATGAAGAGACAAATTTAGAGGGAATGTGGAGTGCAACAAAGGGTGCTTTATTAACAGCAGCGCAGGACAGCATCGGCAACAGTGGATTTCGGACGCAGAAGAGCGCTTAAAAACAGCGTTAACTCCACAGGTGGTCCAGAACGACGTCGGTAAATTGAACAGGGGTACTCCCAATTACATCGGGAGGTAAAAAGATGCGTCCGACGGGATAAAAGGCGACAGATAAAGGAGCTCGCAGAAAAATCAGAAAACGCGCAAACACAGGCAACAGTGATGTACTGTACCAAATAACTAAACAGCTCTCGGGAAAGCACTCTACTAAAAAACATGCCGTAAAGAGTGCAGATGGAAGGCTGCTATGCAACGACGGGGAGCAACTCCAGAGATGGAGAGACAATTTTCTCAGCGTCTTTAATGGCTGCTTTATAGAGGACCTTAAAGAAATATGGACAATTCGCAGCCATTAAGAATTAACACCCGCGTTCCATCTAAGACGGAAATCATAACCGCAATTCATGCAACGGTCAATGGTAAACTAGCTGGAAAAGATGGCATTTCGCCAGAATTGTTGAAAGCTGATTCAAGCCTAACAGCAGACGCACCACACCCAATCCTGGAGATGGCATGGAACACCTGTACATTTCCGGAGAATTGGACGGAAGGTATCGTAGTCAAAATACCGAAAAAGGAGGACCAAACGATATGCTATAACTGGAGAAGCATTTGTCTATTATCTACAGTGGGTAAAGTCCTGTCCCACATTATACTATCAAGGATAAAGGAGGCAGTAGATCGAACGATCAGAAGGCAGCAGGCTGGATTCAGAAAATGTCGCTCCTGTGTAGATCACATTAACACCTTAAGGATCATTGTGGAGCAATCTACTGAACTGCGATCCCCCTCTATCTTGCCTTCGAAGACTACGAAAGGCATTCGACTCGATAAACAGCGGTTTTATCTAGCAGTCTTTGCGGCAACGCGGCTTACCAGAGAAAATAATAAAATTAATAAAGGCCCTATACAGCAATTCCAAATGCAGAGTTCTCCACAACGGAAAGCTGTCCGACAGCTTTGAAGTGAGCTCCTACCTGTTTACTTTCGCCACTTTTTTTCCTCATAGTAATAAATGACATCCTTGTCAGCGCTCTCGATAGACGAGCAGGCATACAATGGGTACTGCTAGATCGCTTCAAAGACCTCGACTACGCAGATCGCCCATCGACACCAGAACCTAAACAACATAATACAAAATTTAGCAACAGAAAGTAGTTCGATAGGCTTGAGGCTACATCCGAAAAAGACTAAAGAAATGCAAATAAATGCGAGCACAACTTCACGCACGGCGCTAGATAGCCAAGACGTGCAGTTGGTCGATAAATTCTGTTACCTCAGTAGTATCTTTACCGAAGATGGTGGAGCAGAGGAAGATGTCAGTTCTCGATGTCGATGACTTACCTTTGAATATCAATAAGTGTACCACAGCGATGCGTAGATGACAAACCGTTTTTATTTCACGGTCATCAAGCCAATACTTGAATATGTTAGCTCTTACCTTACATTACTTACTTTGAACAGATTCTTCTTCTCTGCACACTTAGCAAAACTGCTTTGATGCACCTCTTCGCTTATATTTGCTTACAGAGCAGAATCGGTTGCCACGCGCTTTTGGCAGTTTCTTCAGACTTCTTTCTGGTTTTCATGAGTGTGCTTATATTTTATGGTATCAACTTTCACATATTTAGTAACTATTTGAAGACTAAGCTGATTTTTTTTTTTTGATATGGGAGGTGGAAAATTTAAAAATACAGCAGAGCATGTAGGATTCTTACTCACTAAACCCACTTTTCAATTTTCTTCAGATGACTCCCGAAATTTCAGTCAAGAGTGTCGTCGGTCACTTCAGAGTCTTCCGGTCCAGATTCAGAATACTCTTTCGAGCGTCATTTTGGCCTGTATACACGAGTCCAGTTCATCCCACTGTATCCATTGTTCATATCTGGCTCACTTCTCAATCAAGCCTCTAACCTTGCCTCTTGCTAAGGCAACATAGTTGGATCAATTGGTTGAGTAGCACGATCACCACTCCATTGTTTCAGTGTTCGAGACTCGGTATTCCCTTGAGTTGTTAATAAGATATTAAAAAATCAACTCCGTCTCTGGGCTGCTGTCTAACTTGCAGTAATGTAAAAAAAAGACACAACCATGCTAAACGAATTATATACTTGTCCTCTGGGCTTTGGGGATCATTATAAAAAAAGGATTGGTCTGGGCCTAGAAAGTTTGAGTCGAGCTTAGCGAGATTATTTGCCTTTTCGTTTCTTTCAAACCCTACGTGTCCCTTTACCCAAATCAGTGTCATCCTTGTTATTAGGGCACACTCATTGATTTTAAGAACACAAAATGTGTGGAACAGGGATTACGCAACGGCCTCTAAGGGCGGTATCCAGTTTTCCGAATAGTATTTCCGCAACTTGCTGTAGGGCTGTTTTTGTTCTGTTTTACAGAAAGGGGGGGGGGGATAAAACTCCTCCTTGTTGACCCTCCCGCGCAGTTTTGACTCACCTCTCTGGATATTCTGATCTAGCCAAAGCACAGGGATTACGCAACGGCCTCTAAGGGCGGTATCCAGTTTTCCGAATAGTATTTCCGCAACTTGCTGTATGGCTGTTTTTGTTCTGTTTTTTGATTTACCAACATAATAAGCGTGCTGGTAATTACTTAACGAATATTCCTTCAGCATTGCCTCCTCGATGTGTTAAGTCATATCTTTCTCCATTTTTTTCAATAGAAAGGATGTCAAGCTCATCGGTCTAAAAGACTTTGGCCCAGTATAGTCTGTTCTTCCCGGCTCCGGTAAGGAAATGACCTTGCTCTTTCTCCATTAGGCCGGAATATGCCCAGTTGCCAAGCCTGCGAGACAAGTTGCCCTTAGCCTCGATGCCAAGACTACAGTGCTCTATTGTCATAAACAATGAATGTAACATCTGATCCCGCTGTTTTGAATGGGTCGAATGAATCAATCGCACGTCCTATTTAACGTCACTATCCTTTCCGCTTCAAGACGCTCCAACCTGGAAAAGTGAATATCAAGCAGGACCTCATTTGTTTCCGTCATTTTATCTTTACCGTGTATTACAAGTCCAAAAACCAAGTTTTTCTGCTTTCTTCGCAGAGTTTTCTTCATCTTGCTTTTTAAAAACTTCCATTTATACCAGGCATAAATATCATAGTATGGTTGACAGTCTTCCTTAACTCGTTCTCTGGGCTATTGTCTAGCTCACAGTAATGCAAAAACAAGACATTCATGTTTCCTCATTCCCTTACCCAAAATTCCCTTCCGGACAAAGCCATGATAACTGCATCAAATGGTTGTCCTTCTCAAGAGATTTCAGCTCAGTTCTCCACCATGGGGTCGGATTTTGCTTCTCTATATCGCTTAGGGTACACGACCTGCGAATGACCTTAGTTACGGTTCGAATTATTAGGACTTATACTGGGAACTATAATTATTTCAAAAACGCGACATTTGAATTTATATCTCTTTTTGAAACGCCCTTTGTTAACTACTAAGTTGATGCTTTTGCCATCATTAATTATAACACCCACTTTACTAAATTCACTAAAACCTAAAAATAGTAAGGTGCGGCATCTGACCCCGTGCTACCATATATTAACGACCACTAAGTATTTAATATTTTATTTTCACCAAACGTGCTACATCCTATTCCAACGTCTCCATGCAGTAAGGTTTTTATCAACCAGAAATTTTTTGCTTTACAAAATGTTCAACGAAGAAACTATACATATAATACATATATCAGACTCGCAATCTTCCCTTGTTCCATTACTGGAGCAAGAATATTTCAAATCATAGCACAAATTGCAGATAAAGCAAAGAAATGAGGCAAAGCATCCCCGAATCCCTTCTTCGTCTCTATCTTGGACGCTTTAGGACTATTTGCATTTTGCTTGCGTTCCTGCATTTGCCATATAAGCCTGACTGGGTTTCAACGTTCTATTAATAAGACGATGTCCATTACCAGGAATAGAGGGAAAGTAACATAACCATAAAGATGCGATAAAATCTTTAGTGATGATACCTTTATCGCATCTTAAGGCTAAACATATCCAGTCTGGTGTGCAAAACTCGATAAAAAGACGCTTTGATTGCGGCTATTGTGCTTTTATCACCCAAGATATTCCAAAAGACTTTTGTGAGCCTTTTCGCACTCTGGACATACATACATAGTACCTACATGGAAGGAAAAATCTTTGTTCACCAATTTATTTGAGTTGAATAGATATTGGATGGAGGAAGAATCGGGGGAAAGAATCTCCATTATATATTACCATTACGAAATGTTCATAGTAATCTTTTTAACTTCAGTTATTAGCAAGTAAACTTCCGGCAAGCAAATCCGGTCGTATTGATTTTCGATTGAGAAACCCTATTTGGACGTACCTGTCCGTCTGTTAGGTATCCTGCAGTTCCGAAATTATTTGACAGGTATTGTATCAATAAAGGGCCATTAGTTTATTACATTTAAATTATAAGTGATTACGAGGAATTGCTCCTATTAAATTGACATTATCTTGCTACAGAGTGTCCACATCTACGTATAGGTCCATTAACATAAATTTATGCGGTTCGCTCAATTTGCTACTCAAGGTAATTGACTGAAGGTAACAATTTTGTCACATACACTCGCCGGAAATTAGGAAATATGGAAATCTCAATTAAGAGATTATCCTTCCAACTGCGCACTAATTCAAAGTAACCAAATATCACGGAAATGCTCTAGTTCCGTCATTATATTACGATGGCATATGCGTGATATGATATGCGAAAATCGCACAAAAAACCTTATGTACTTCTGGGTAGGTTTAAAAAATTTTAATGTTATTTTATGGTTTTTAGCGCTTTTTGTAAAGTCGGTTTAATTTTTTTAAGCTATCTTATTTTGAACTTTTTGCTGTCTTCAGATATACTACTCGAAAAATGCTGCACGTATGAACAAAGCAGTTGCAGTAAGAGAGAATCCTTAAAATCAGGGTACGCATTACGAAGTAAAGGGACTGCTTCATCATATTTCCATATTGACTTTAATTTTTTACCATTTACCAATAACGAAACATATTCTGTACAGCAGAATGAAAATTATCAAAATCGGTCTACACCTTAGGAAGCCAGGTGAATTTCCAATCTCACACTACGTCACAATTTTTATTATGATGTAAATGAAGCGAAATACTCTATTTAGCAATAAACAAATCATCCAAATAGCCACATGCGATACCCCCCCCCCCCACCCAAATCACCATCCAAAACAAATCTAATTTTTTTATATTAACTATGCTTTATACAAAAGGAAAGGAATCATCCAAATCGGTCCACGGGGAGGGGGATATATCTCACATAGCAATCTTAACTCTTTGGGAGTTACAGGGTGATTCATAAAGTTCAGTTTTTCATGGTATGCACATCACTTTTTGATTTTAATCTTTTGATCTACCAAACGCAGCGACATGAAACAAACACTACAAAACTACTAACCGAATGACGTTTTCAAAATTGTCAACAATGTTTATCTAACTATTGCATGTCACTTCCAAAAGTGAAAAAAAATAATTTGAAATTACCAAAACAGTAGTTGCACATATTTTCTCCGAAATTAATGTTACATTTTTATTATACTTTCTGGGAGGAAGAGGTGTATTAATCAGGCTTCCTCTTCCCCTCGCCAGGTTGGTATCTAGAACAGGCTGTGAACTATTACCAGTAATATGAATATGGAACTGACTATTTGCACTTATCGTGTACTTACGTGTAGTTCCGTGTATTTCCGTGTACACGGAAATTACACGACAATTTGAGAGTGGTAAATGGACACTTCCTTTAGAAATTCGTGTGTAGAAAATCTTTTGGGAAATATCAAAAAAATATGCAATTTAAGGAAATTTAACTCAATCCTAAAATGCTTTTCATTGAAATCAGCTGTTCAAAATGTCTTCCACCAATAACCTCCTTCTAATTCCCTGTTTCATGCGTATTGTGGTAAACCTATCCCGCATTTTCGCCGCTGTAGTCCCAATTCTGCTAACTAATTAGAATCTATTGTTACAAGACCTTGTGAAAACTTCACCCCTCATTGTTTTGCATAATAAAAAAGGACAATGCTGGTATAGTAAGCGAAGGAATCGGTATACCTCGTCCAATCCAGCGGCCAGGAAATTTTTCATTTAATATTGCCTCGCAATGTTGGCAGTATGCACACTGGGACTCCACCGTTTTGGTAAAACATTGCCCTAAGATAATCCAAAGAGATGTTCTCTTATAAATTTAGTAGTGTATTTCCCAAAAAGTCCGTATAAATTTGACTTTTAAGCACATGAGGACAAAATGAATTGTCCTTTTAAGGGTCCCGATGATACCAGCCCAAAAATTGGCTTAGAATTTGGGCTGAAAGGACTTCCGCTTGTCCTATGTGGGTTAGTATCTGACCAGGTATGAAAGTTGTGGAAGTTTGTGATACCATCCCCTGTGAATTCCGAATCATCCGTTCACAGATTTTGTCCCAGAAACGCCCGTTCTCAATGTCGCATTCCAGAACCCAAATGAAAATTTTTAATCTTCTCACGGAATCTTCGTCCAAGAACTACTTGGACTGGGATATGATGATATGGACCCTGGTGGAGGAAGACACTCCTAGTCGACTTGCGACTCGTCTGGGGTTCGTTTCACGGTCTTGCCTGACGAGGGTGACTATTTGCTGCTCGACTTTTTCGATGTTTCAGATCGCAATTCCGTGCTGTTGGAATTTATAGGTACTTTCGATTTCTCTTAACCTTCGGAAAGTCTACGAAGATATCCTTCTTTGGGATGCACGTCGATTAGGGAATCTCCTTTCATATTCTAGTATAGCCGCTTTTTCGTTTTAGTCTACTGCACAATTAATGTAAATTATATACGTGTATTCCTTAAAAGTAAATTCTGCCAATTTTTAATAATTTTAGCTTAAGAACACCCATACTTCAACTATGATCGATATTCTTGCTGACTGACCCTATTTAATACTAAAATTGTCATCAGTTATTAGTAACAGAGCGACAGGATAATAGGGTGTGAACTCTGGCTAACACAAGCTAATACCGGCAATAAAACAAAACAATACATTTTTATAACTTTTTTGCGCGATAATTACAACTAATTACCTGTGTGCCCTAAACAAACATTTTCGACCTTTTGCCTTACAAATTTTGTTTATTTGAAGAATTTCCCACATAAAGTGTACTTAAATAATTAGGCAGTCAGGGATTTCAAGGATGCGGTTTTTCTAATCTTTTCTCTACCTAGACATGTTGTACCTTATTGGAAAGGTAATAAGATGAGCAATCTAATAAAATTTTAGATAATCCCAAAACATTTTTATCCCTTTTGGAAGTGACTGTACCTGCAATAGCATAAGTTACATCAACAATGTAAATTTTGAAAAGGTCTTGGGTTAATAGATTTTTAGCGTTTGTTTCATGTTGCTGCGTTGGGTAGATGAAAAGAGTGATGTACATACCATGAAAAACAGAAATTTATGAATCACCCGGTAACTCCCAAACGGCTGAGATTGCCCCTCCCCCCCAGCCACCACCTGCCATACAATTTGTTGGTTGGCTAGGTAAGATCTTTCACCCCATTCATTTCCGCACGTCAGATCTGAAACACCCTGTATACTCTACCCAACAAAAAAAAATTATCAAAATCGGGCAACGCGTTATGAAATTGTTTCCGGTTATACATAAAAAAAATTAAAAATACGTGTCGAACTGAGAACCTCTTTCTTTTTAGGAAGTCGGTTATAAAAATGCATCCGACTTCTCCTGTTGCATCTTATTATGAAAAAAATAGCAAACGTCAGTTTTTTAAACAACTATAAGTGTCAGGAATTAAATATCAATTTGCCATAATTTAATCTTCGCAATTTCTGCTTCTGTGGTGAGAGGGGGAGGGGGGGGGGGGGGCTGTACTTACAATTTGTTGTGTTTTTTGGGGTTGTAATTTCTCTTCACGGCTGACTTCGCGAAAATCGTAAGCGTTCCCTTGCGTAATTTCATCACAAAATGCAGTAAAATGAAGGAACTACAAATGTGTGGAGTTCGTAGTTTCTAAGAAACTTTAAAAATGGCACACTTCCGGTTAAGTATTATTTAACTTATCATTGAATTACTTATGGTATATTTTTCTCCTATGTGGAATAAACTAAACTTCAGTTTACTGGAAGATAAATGTTCAAAACTTAATTAATTTCAACCAAGTTACGTTCTTGACTGTCACCTTTTTCTGTAGATTTAAAGTTTTTGATTTTAACACAGTCATTAAGCAAAAGTCTTAACAGAATGTGTATACCTTCCTAACTTTTCTTGTATTTAAGAAAATCCCAATCTTACTTAGTCCTTTTCCTTTTAGCAATGTTAATTAAGAGTAAGACGAAATCAATGTCCTTGTGTCCTTTTTCTACTAAAAGTCATTAATTTTACCTTTTTCTGGATAACGAGAACAATGTGGATTCCATCTATCTTGCCAGTCTGATTTCAAGCTCAAAATGTAAGAAACTCTCGGGGTAAAAACGGGTCGCTCAGTAAAAAGTGAAGAATAACCTTCATCAAGCTTTTCACATCAGAAAAAGGTTAGGAACAGATTTGGTAAAATTAATTCAGGTGTAATTTTTCAGGTCGAAATGAATATTGACGTATTTGTTATTTCGTAGCTTTTTTTTTAAAGTAAAAAACAGAACAATGTCTAGGAAGACGGCATTGTTAAGAAATTGATTAGAATTTTTTTTTTTATTTTTCCTTTTTTTAGAGAAAGTAAAGGAAAAGGGTTGATGAGCCTTTAACTTATTAAAGCTTATGTCAATTACGTATATTTTCCCGAATTTCTACGTTTTTGACGATGGAAAAATACAAGTAAAGATAGAATTTCTTAATCATAAAGTAGCTCAGTGTTCCGTTTTCTATCCCTTGACGAAGTAACATCTATGTTTAAATAATTATATGTACATCTATCGTTATTTTGTACACGACTGCGGCAAAAAGGAAGGTTATAAGTTTAACAGTCTATATATTATAGTTTGTATGAATTTTCATCTATTCTTTCGTGGCTGCTAAATTACTCACCAGATTTCGACAAATAAGGAGTCATTGGATTTGTATTAATACTAGTTGGACAGGAGTTCCCCTGTTTGTTTTTTAAAGTTTGTTTCGCTAATTGTTTTTATTAAGTATGTTTTCAGTTCGGCTTAAATCAAGAGACTTGAGCATTAAATGGACACTTCCCGTTGAAACCAATCTTTGAATATCTTGAAAGTAAGTTCAGGATCGTTGTCCAGTTCTCTAGTTCCCATTACCTATTTTGTGGTATGGGCTGGAAGAAGATGAATGAACCACAATTGCAAGTGTACCTACCATGTAAATTCCGTATCACTGCTATTATTTAACAACCTCTAAGCGTCTTTTAACGTAATCTGTTGCTAACAAAAAATAGCTATGGGTCGTTGCCAATTTGTATCTAAGACTCTCATGATAGCAGGCAACATGTCATCACATATTCCCTAACGTTGTCCTGTCAATACTTACCTGCATATCATCCAAGGAGAAGCAGCTCCACACCATGATGTTCCTGCTTTCCATTAGAACGATGAATATGCTTCTGAAAGTCACTTTTTCTAGCCATTAGCTCAGGATTATGACAGCAACGTATTCTCGCTTCCTTCAACGTTTTTTGCAGCTATCCTTCTGAATTTTTTGGAAAAAATGTTAATTCTTTGACCAGCTGGCCTGTTTGTTAAGTTAGTGAACAATTGAATCCCACCAAAAACATTTCATGTGAAGAGAGTTGCCACAGCCCTAACTCTACAAGAACTAACTCTACAACTCTAAAAACTTTTGGTCAAAAAATATGGCTTGGCAGTTTCGCGGCCGTCGGTCAGTCACTCCTATGGATTTATGGCAAGTAATTAAGTCACTGGTCTTTAATGTTGAGTCATGCATTCGATCCATGAAACGGCCAAGCCATACTTTTTGGCCAAGAGGTAGGGTTTCTAAAGTTAGGGGTTGTAGAATTAGGGGTTTGGCTCCACATGAGATCTGATAACTTTTTTACAGTGAAAGCGGTATGAGCTTGTGAATCGTGGCAACCTTCTTTACATGAAATGTTTTACTAATTTTCTAGTTCTTTTTATTTCTTCGGGTTGTATTTCTTGGGCGTCACCTATTCTTTTTTTTCATAGCCCACTCTCTATCGTTGCCTCCTTTCCTTGATGGCTTATTATTTGCAATAAGCGATAAATCAGGGTGGTATTTAGCTATTAACCGATTTTATTCCACTATAGCTGACTGATGTGCCTTATTTATGTTAACTTAAAGCAGACTAAATTATCTTTCCAAAAAAAGTAAAAACATGTACACTTTATTAACCGAAATAACAAGAAATCTCTAATTAAACCTGAAATTTTAGTCGCAAACCAAATTTTCATCCAAAATGCAAGTAGTAAAACATGGTCCGACCATGGTCTGGTGCTTGTATTTTTTTTAATTTCTCCTCCCGTACAATTACGCACTTTTAGACTTAAAAATGCTTATTAGTTCCTTAAATACGGTATGAATATTTTTATCTCATTCCAAAGATTGTTTAGTTTACTTCGAGTAGAAGAAAACAATCTTTTCATTGAAGCTATAGATTAGGCACTAGGACGAGATTAAAGAAAAATCAGCCCCGGTGGCCCTTCTTTCTGGCGTAGTCAAGTGAAGAAGGTATGTCTTGTGCGCCAGAAGTTCCTTTCTTCGTAGCACACTATTCACTTTTTAGTTGTTTATGTACTAATAACATCTAGCTTTGATATCAAGTTTCAGCTTTCTAGAACTTTTGGAAGTACCTCCCTGGAAGAAATTTTTGTATACAGACCTGCTCCCACTTTATGGGGGGCTGGAGGGTGAGGAGAAGGTTTCTTTATTTTTTCGTTGCTGGCGTGCAGAATTTAGTCTGCATACCAGACTTTTCTGACTTTCAGCTTTCTAGGGCTTTTGGAAATTATCTAATGAGAAATTGTTACATAATACAGAACCAGACCCCCTTTTCGAGGGGTTGGAGAATGAAAGTTGCATATCAAATTTCAGCTTTCTAGAACATTTCAAAGTACCTACCAATAAGAAATTTCATATACAGACCTGGGAGGGGGGGGGGGGGGGTATAAGTTACAGATTTCTTAATATTTTCTTTGTTTGTGTCCTAATCCTAGGCAGCATACCAAATTTCAGCTTTCTGAGACTTCAGGAAGTACCCTAGCGGTTCAGGTATTAATAAAATCTAAAGTATAAAAGCTGGACAAATGAAACTTAGTGTGTTTCATTAGTCTGGTGACGAAATCTTATTCTAACAATATGGGCTCTCTGGTATTAATTAATTAGAATTAATCCTTCTAACTCAGAAGGCGCACTTCTTAGGCAGAAGCCTAGAATCATTTGACCTATTCACCAGAATATAACAATATATTGATGTGAATGTGGCTCCCACACCAACATGCAAAAGAAGCATTAGCGGTTAACACACTAAAATACACCCACACACAACAATCAGAGGTGCATAGACCACAGGGATCGTTAAAGCAAATCCTTAATAAGAGTCAGGTAAAAAAGAGGACACATATTAACGATTCTATAAATACGATTTATAATAACAATAATAGTGTTTCCATTCAAATACAGAAGGATTAAAATGCAAAACAAACAAAAAAAGAGAAATTAAGACCAAAACCAGTGCGAGCAAAAGAAAAAAAAAAAATTGTAGATGCTCCTTTTAAGTGTCACTTTGTCCACATTAGTATCAAAAGCGTCTCCGATATCATTAGAAGACCTACACATGCGGTTAAAAGGCTCTTTGGAAGCTAGTTCAGCACTGTCTAGCTTTCCTTGAAGAAGCTGATGTAAAAATATCAAATCAGCAAGCCAACGTCGCTTCTCGAGGGTAACAAGTAGTAGTAACCCTAAGCGCTCCTCTTAAGGTGGTAGAATAAGAGGGTCATTCCAAGGCAAAGAACGCAGGGCCGATCGCACAAATCTGCGCTGGACGGACTCGATACGTTTAATGTGGGATCCGTGAAACGGAGACCAAACCTGACTAGTATATTCAAGCAGGGCTCTAACCAGGGACGTAAAAAGATGGAGTCTTATTTGAGGGCTTGGAAATTCCTTGGACCATCGAAGAATAAATCCCAGCATAGAGTTTGCCCTATCAACGACGTTATTAATATGGGAGATGAAGTTAAATTTAACATCAAGATACACTCCCAAGTCCCTCACCCCTTCCACCCGTTTAATACGAGTACCCTCAAACATGTACTGAAAAGTACGGAAGCTGCGAGACCTCGAGAAGGACATAACCTGACATTTCTCTTATTCAGTCATAGAAAATGTGCAACTCTGATTGTAAAATCTCACAATCAGCAATAGCTTTGATTGGGAGAAAAATCTTAATATCGTCCGCATATATAAGAATTTTACATCTTTGAAGCAAATACGAAATATCATCAATAGATAAGATGAATGACAATGGACCCAGATGACTGCCCTATCGGGACCGAAGCTATTGGGGTTCGAAAATACGTTTCGTGAAAAGGTAGGTAGTGGCCTGTCTTGGCAGATATTTTTTATTCTTTATAATATGATAACAAATGATTGCTCTTTGTCGGTGCAATATAATTTTGTCCTTGTCGCTTAAGCGCAATTAAACTATCTCAAATATTAAAGCAAAAAATATAATTTTATTCCTTTTTAAGGATATGAAAATATACGTACGCATTTACAAGTATACAAAAGCTCTACCTTATTGCAAGAATTTTTACCATTAAAAAGAGCATTGTGTGTTTGTGTATATTCACTCCCTGTGGTGTTAATTATCCTGAAGCCAGAAATAAATTAAACTGACCTCCTACCAACCTTCTGCAATGAGCATATCACAAGGGAAACATATAGCACTCCCCAAAGTGATTTATTCTTTATTATTATTCAAGGCTGGGGCTGTGTGAACATGTCACTGTGAGCCGTGTTGATTAAGTGATTACGACATAATTTACGTACTTAACCTATATTCGTAAATTTTTCTTCCCCAAGAACATATATGGCTGAATTTATTTTTCGGTGTCCTTTTCTCTAACGTTTTGCATGTAAGTTTCCCCTGTTGCGTATTTTAAGCTGTGCTACATTTCATACATGATTTCTTGGAGACGATAATTGCTCCCAAAGAAAACCTTCAAAAGGAATAAAGAACTAATTCCTTATTTTCAGAAAGTTCGTGATATTAAGGTTGTGCCCTTGAGGAGTGCTACAGTGGGATTTTATAGCAGAGAAGATAATTATTACTAAAGAATTAATTTTGAGAAGCTTTGTTAACGTCCTACACAATCCAACGAGATGGCGTTAATAACTCCAGTGTTAACAGTTAGCAAATATTTGTAGGTTATTTATTAAACCACCAATTAAAGCAGCGCACCGGAAATTAAAACCAAATTAGTTTTAGGATAAAAATGGCAAAATTATATGGTATGACAAAATTTACTCTAATACATTGTAAGATCTGAATTTTAGGTTATTTGAGATTGTGTGATTTACATTTATTACAGAGAGGTTTCTGTGCTGGCCGCTTCAATCGGAGAACTATTAATGTACCTACTAGAGCTTTGGAATTATTATGTGCAAAACTGTGGAGAGTCCGATATGGTCGCTCTTGATATTTCACACGCTTTTGATAGCGTCCTTCAGGCATTTGGTCTACACCCTCACCTCTTAAAATGGATAGAAAGGTTCTTGGCAGACCATTCAAGACGTGTGATAATATATGAAGTCACATTTTATCCCAACGAAATATGGACCGGTTTACCTCAGGGTTCAGTTCTTTCACCAACCTTATTTATTCTTTTTATAAATGAGCGTTTACCTATCACCCTCAAATATATTCATAATTTCACCGACGACAGCATTCTTGATTTCACTCAAATCAAAATTTTTCAAATCTCAATCTCTCATTTTTAATGTCCCCTAAAAAACAACCAGCCCACCCTCAACCTATTTCAGTCGACGGAGTACACCAAATTCGCCTTCTCTATAGAAATCTTGGGTATTGAGATATCCAGCAATCTTGCTTGTATCGATCGTATAAAGTAAAAAATGCAATAAAATGGTTGGGGTTTTTACAGAGATGTAGAAATTCTTCACATTTGGACTGTAATATACTTGTTATATTTGAGCAGGGCCCGAACATACCACACCGTCCATCTTGGACAAAGTCAATACACTTATTGGCGACTACATAATCACCGATAGCACTGATTCGCTAGAGTATTGACGGAATGTCGGATGCTGTTATTCTGTTGTTGCTATTTCCAGGGCAATTGTTCTAACGAAAGTGGCAGCCTAATTCATGGAAGACATATTACAACGCGCGATAGAAGAGCCTCAAGTCACTATTATTTCTATACTCTCCAGCTCAACAACAGAACAAAATGAAACTGAATTTATTATGATTATTTATGAATTTATTACCTATCTTGTTTTTCCCTCGTCTAATGAGATTATATCAGAGTTGTCACTCAACCTATTAACCTATTTCCTTTACTCTTACTTCTTCTCTTAAAAAGGTGGTGCTTTAGGATCATAGGGCATCCACTAAGCTTTGGCATTGGCATAAAAAAGCCGTTTCCCTTCTATCCCATGTAAGTCACAGTTTCCTTGTCATATTGCATATTGTTAGATTGCTCCATCATATCCTATCGAGCTGAAAAGTAATTTGGTGAACTGCTTTTTAAACTGCTTCAAGACATCAGTCAACCGACTAGTTAATGGAGAAAGCAAACAGCTGAGCGAACCCCAGCAGTAATTACCTTGTGGGCTCCTCTCTTTGGAAACTAGGTTGGCGCTTTCCTGCTACTCTTCAACATATCATGAGTGTAATATTGTCCTTGGCTTACTTGTTTCGTACAGAAAAGGGTGTATCATGTGGATTCCACAGTGCCTAACCTGATTAGTACCTGCATGGGATGTTTCATCTCTACTGTTGGTACAACCGCACGCTCCTTTTAAGACAACTTCTGCTTAGACCATTAATTAACTGCTTTTGTCATCTCTATCGGCTCGGAATATGATAGCTTCAATGCTCGAGTTTCCTTATGCTTCTGTTAGCGATGCACTGAACTAAAGCCTATTCTATGTAGGGCTGTCACTTAAATAATAAGATACCTTCCCGCAGGATTTGTTCCGTCAAACCGTAGTACCTTTTAGTTTCCGCACATAATATCGGGGTTCTATTATGTATGCGGGTAACTGTCTTGTGTTCAACAACAGTGGCCAATCACCAAATGCGACAGGCTACGGCAGTTTGGCTGCCCCTCCATAACAGGAGCAATGATGACATGTCCAACAACTGCCATGGAGGCAGTAAGTAAACTCTATCTATTGCATATCTCTATCACAAAATCGACTGAAATTAATGCCCTGAGAGTAGAGCTCACATCTAATATGCCGGTTTGTGACAAGGGTCACATGGGCATCCTTCAACGCATTCCATAGCGAAGATGTGTGTACCGTAACGGATCACATGATGAAGAAACTGCGTTTCAGCAGGAGATTTAGCATTCTATTTCTTGAGCGAGCAGACTGGGTCGCTCAAAAAAATGAAACATGGTACTGGTTCTCGTGCCCTTGGTGGCAACACTAGGATTTTGATTACATTGGATAATTGGCCTCGTGTCTTTTAAGTCAAAATCTATGCCATTACAATTTTCGCCCACAAATTTGCGTCAACAAAGGACGGAAATGTGCTAACATAATTATCTTGTTTGATAGTCAAGCGTCCCACAAGGTTGAAGAAATAAGATCGCTGATTGGGATAGGATTCAACAGCTGCTACGTGGTGACCATGGTAAGATGGGTAAGATATCATCTACATAGGATATGTCTGTTTAGTGAGATGAAGTGTCGGCTTTGTGTGGAAGACGATGAAACCACAATGCACGTTATGTGATTTTTGTCTTGCTCTGGCATAGCTTAAAAGGAGGGTCTTCAGTCGGGCATTTCTGAGTCCGGCTTCTCTGTTAAAGACCTCCTTGCGTACCTGCGGGAGGCTGAGCGTCTTTTGTAGTAGTAGGGGTTTTTACACAAAATACCTTCCTGATCGTTGTGCACACCATATGGGTTGGGTAAAACCATATTAATAATAATAAACAACTGTCTGTAGCTTAGTATTCTCCTATTGTCCTCCAAATTTGGAGACGCTGTCTTTTAGGTAGTCCAATAAAAACTGATTATTACAACACAACAGGTGCTCTTACCTCAACACATCCGATATGACATAATGGGTTACATTTCTTCTCGATTATGAGTTGAAGTGCTTAATCAGGATAGCCATCTTCCTTTTTTCAGACATGAATGTCCACTCTTAGCTTCAACTCACTATTGCCAGTATGTAAGACTGTAATCTTCAGGTAGATATGACGGGCTCTCGCTATCTTCACGGCCGATGTAAATTTTCCTTACCTCAATGGCATTGCTATGGTATTAGTTATCTCCACGTATTCCTCAGCTCACCTCTTCTTCGAGATTAGAAGCCCGATATTTTATACGTATTTATTGATACAGGGGTTAGTGTTTGCTTGAACTTTTGTAAATATTAGGAACATGGAAAGGAATCGAACCAGGAGATTTCACACCCATTTAATCGCATCCTACTCGTTATTGCTAATGCATACTGAGTCAATGTTTCCCAGCTTCCATAGGATATAAAGTAATAATAATTAATAATAATAATTCTTTATTAACTAGCAAAATTGAGATTATAAAACTCTTTACAATGTGCATACTCCTAAGTAATTAATTAATAGCAATCAAAACTATATGCCAATGACCAAAATTCAAACTCAATTCAGTAAATTAATAATTAAAAAGAAAAGAACAAATATAGTCAATAAAAAAAAGAAGTCAATAAATAAATAAAAGAACCAAGAAAATTCAAAAAGAAAGAAACAATAGATCAATATGTATATTTGAAATAGATTGATAAGATTTATAAGTGCTTAAAGTGCTCTAAAGCTTTCATCCTAAAACCCTGAAAACTCCGAATTGTACGGATGTATAAAGGAAGATCTTTCTATACCCTGACACCATATACGAAAAACGTCCGAGAGCTCAGCAAAAATTAAATCTTGGAAGCAACAGTAGTTGTGTTCACCTTGAGGACAAATACTCTAAATAACCACTAAGGTAAGTAGGACGTTGATTGTTAATTAAGTATTTTGTGCATCATGATGCACAGTCTGTACTTTAAGTATTAATGAAATTGAGATCCATATATCTGCTTATAAAAGGCAGATACATGATCATATCTTCTAAGGCCAAAGACATACCTTGCACAAGCATTAAACGCTACATTGAGCTTTCGACGACATGAGCTATCAATATCGCAGTAGACAGAATCTCCATGTGTTAGAATAGGCACAAGCAAAACCTTTACTAAGCGTTCACGCAGTAGCCGCGGAGTATAATACGCATGTTGCCATAAACTCTTTAAACTTTGATATACTTTTGAAACTGATTGGTCTATATGGCTAGTACAGGATAAAGTATTATCTATGCACATACCTAGACTCTTAGCCTCCCGCTTATACTCTATAAAAGTGTTATTTCAACTTAAAGAGGAGAACGAAGACATATCAACGATGTGATTAAAAAGAATTATGCTCTGTGTTTTGCTAGGATTTAACAGAAGTATGTTCTCAGCCGACCATACACTAATGCACTGTCACTGTAAAATAAAGAAATCTTGTGGGCAGCATTGTCTATTGAGATTGGCAACAATAGCTGGATGTCATCAGCATACATAATAACAAAACAATGATTAGGAACAACCACGATATCAATCACATGAATGTTCAAGAAGAAAGGACCCAATATTGAACCTTTCGGAACACCTGAGTAGAGGCAATTGTTTTGACAAGATATTTACTTGCTTTTGCTTAGTTAGGTAGGATTAAACAAGATTTGCAGCCGATGGACTAAATTTAAACTGTGTAATTAGTTTCTCAACATGAATAGAGAAATCCACTGAGAAATCTAAGAGACATAAAATCATAGACTGGCGAATTCCAATGTTCTGTCTAACAGATTCAATAAGGTGCAATAATGAACAAACAATGTATGGGTCCAAAGCCTGACTGTTGCTCTGAGATTAGATTGTGAGTACCGGTATAGGTCTTAACTCATAGAGAAGCCGTTCGAAAATCTTAGATAGGACTGGCAGGATGCTTATTGTCCTAAAATTTTGTGGTCCTAAAAACTTGAAGTCATGACAGCTGTATTGAAAATATAAGCAATAGGTTCCATAATGATTGGCAGAATTAGTGTAAGAAAACATATATCAATATTATCGGGTCCAGTAGCATTAGAGTGAATAGCCTTAAAAGCTAATATTACATCAATAATTGTCACATTTGTAAAAGAAAGCTGCACTTCTGTCTCATCTAGGATATGTGGCTGATGGCTTAAACTGGATGCATTATTACTATTATTACTATGAGAGTTGTTCACAAAATACCTATTAAGTTCATGGGGATCAAAATTTTTAGAATCCAAAGATTTCGGCCTGATTCCAGCTTCTCTTACATTTTTCCAAATCGTTTTTGGTAGTAGGGATGGATTAAGCTTGTGACGATAGTAGTTGGTTTTGGCTTTACGAATTTTAGCTGTGGCCAAATTTCGCAATCTTTTATAATTACTATGAAGATCAAGACCACCATATTTTCTCCAGCAATAATTAGAGATTTAATTACCTAATTAATCCATGGTGAATGATGCTTCGCAGTTAATGTTCGTTCTGGAACAAATTGATCATATAGATTAACAATAGTGATGTTACACTATTCAACCTGCTCCGTGGTATTTCTGGTAGTGTAAATACAATGCCAATCAGTAGATGTCATTGTGTTATGACAACGTATACCCCCTCCACGAGAATAGTTACGATCATTTCGAAATAGTTTATAGCCTGAAAAACATACAAAATTATCACTAATATCGTTTAGCCACGTCTCAGAAATCATAATGACATCCAACGCACTATGCAAGAAAATGTATCTAAACTCATCAAAATTGGACCTAACGTTAACGTTGCTCCTAACGTTAGCATGACAGTCATTAAAACAGCATCAGGTGAACAACACTTTTTTCAGATATGGCGCCAGAGTCAGAATCAACAGAGAAAAATGTCATCATATAAAGTCCCTTTTGACATAGCCTATTCTTTTTTAGTCTTCCGCTTACGCTTCGATATGAAAACACCTCGTCTAACTCAAACTCTGAGGTTTTCAAATTTAATTTTTTCCAATTTTACAAACATGGTACTCGTACGCGAACGGGTATGATTAAATTCAATCAAAGTATTAGCAATTTAATTATTAGAATTTGGCGTTACATGTCAGATTAAGGCGTTGGGTACCTTAATTAAATTGAGGACACCGTTAACTCACACAAGTTCCAAATGCACTGCATGAGCGTCTATTTTTGTTAATATCCCTTACACATAAGAAACCCTAAGAAAAATATGTTTTTCAACAAAATTGGGTTCCATACTCCAGTTCATAGTCTAGTTAAGTCTGGCTAGACTCCAACGTAATTTCGAGAATGGAATGGCACGGAGACAGCACGGATCTCATGTCATCCCGGATCTTTTGAATAGTCAAAGAAATTTGCGATAGACATAAATTCTATGGCTGCCTCATGAATTCTCTTAATAGTTACAAAATTTTTTTGTGCTAAGCTTGTTTATAATTACTAGCTACGCCAATGGCTATAATTTTTAAAGTTGACGTCTACGCGCTATATATCTATATCTAGGAAGAAAAATTAATCCACTTTTTACTGCTGCTTCTTCATTTAAAAATTCTTCTATGGAAAAGTCTCCATCCCACTCGTGCATTAGACCAAGGTCCTTAATATTGTGGGTGAGTCATCTTTCTTAATAATTGCTTTTAATCTAAACTTATCATTAAAATATATTGAGTCTTTAAGAAAGCCAAATTAAATCTTTTTTTGCAAAACATAAATAAATTCATAGTACAATGGAACAAAGTTGCATCACTAACCCTGCCACTTGAAAGTTCAACTTAGAAGTGTTATCCTCGTCTTTTCAAAGCAATAAATGCACAATAAAAATAAAAGGGGTGACAACACTGTAGCATAAGTGAAATCCGCTTTTCTGACATCTGCCTGCTAAAACCAACAGAATGCCTTTCTCTATTTATGGTGCAGAATCATGGAAAATTTAGAACTGCTGCCACTCCATTTGAAAAGGGAAACTGACGGATTTTTTCGCAAACGTCAGCATGTTTCAGGATTGTGTATTGTGTACAAAAGAGCTTGAATTGTCGACACTGGAATGTTCCCGGGATGTAAACTCACACCAATATCATATGTCGAATTCTAATGCTTTGTGCTCAACAACACATGCTAAGAGTTTTGTTCAGAATTAAAGTAAAATAGTGTATTGTACTTGTGTGATTTCTTTTAATGCTTACTGTGTTATTAAAAGTGGCATTATGGGGCTTTGTTTTTTAATTGCAAAACAAATGCTACTCGAGCTATTGTACACTTGTAACGTTCCGCTTTGTAAGCCCTAATTAGGGATATTATGATGGTTGAAAGCGTTATTTGTAAGATATATCGTCTCTTATTGACTTTTTGTGGAACGGTTGTTTTCAATAGTGAGACAAGGTCTGATGATGAGCAGATCTTCCAGTCAGCGACTTACGGCTTACAAGAAAATTGGTGGCAACAGAGCATTAGGGACTGTGGCTTCCCACACAAAGGCATGAAATCGGCGATCCGTACTATTACTGGACATTTTCGTAACTGTTACAAGAGGGATTATTTTCGGACCGCTGGAGAATGCAGCAACTAATGCTTATCACAAAAGGAAGCAAACCACCGGACGATCTACCATCCTACCGACTGATTTGCTTGCTTGACTCCATGGAGAAAATACTAGAAAAAGTTGTGCGCAATCGAATGCTTCCTATAGCCGAGGAGAAGGGTGCACTATCAGAACGCCAATTTGGGTTCAGAAAAGCGCGCACGACGATAGATACTATAAAAATGTTACTGATTTCGCTTTATGTTAATAAAACTTTTAACTCGGCAAAGTGGGTATTCATAATAAAAGCACTTACGAGAATGAATCTCCCGGAACGTAACAAAAGAATAATCTCAAGTTACTTCACCAACAAGAAATTACGGTATGGAAGTTACGACGGTACCAAATATAACGACGTTTCTGCAGGCGTACCACCAACGTCAATCTTAGGTCCTTTTTTGTGGAATATCATGTACGTCAAAGTATTCAGCCTTCTGGGTCAACAAGAATAGGTTTCATAGATTATATGGCGAAACACTTCCATCAAAATTAAGAAGTGCCCAACGGAGCAATTTTGATAGTATTGAACTTGCTAGAATCGATGGGATTGGAACTAACGGATCAAAACAAAGGCAGTCGTAAGTACTAGGCGCAAAGCAGTCGAATATATGAACATAATTGTTGGCAGTCAATCCATAAGCTCTAAACCGTCAATAAAATACCTGGGTGTTATCTTGGACAATCGGCTTAATTTCTCATCAGAATTACATGAGCAGGAAGGTCTCTAACCAGCAAGAATTACTCCTCAGGATTACCAACTATCGGTGGGCCTAAAACAGCAAGGAGGAAACTTTTTGCTAAGCTCACAGCTCACAGGCTCAGAACCCTCAGAACCATCAGTGGTTTGAGGACAGTGTCCGATGCAGCAGCGTGTTTTATATTTGGTATGATGTCGATTTACATTCTCGCAGATGATATGGCGTGCCTTTGCAACAACAAAAAGCGATTATTAAAAAAAAGCGACTAAAGTCAATGACAACAGATGGCAAAGTTGGTGAAACATTGGCACGAAATGGATGGATGGACATGTAAAATTATTCCGGATATCGAGACTCGAACGAACCGAAAACATCTGCATTACCACTTCACGCAACTTTTATGAGGTTATGGGGGCTACAAAGAATACCTGCACAGATTTCTCTGTCCGAACTATACTAACCAGAAAAAAAACGCAGAAGACACAATATTTCACTGCCCGCACTTTAAGGTACGTGGAATTACTTTCCAGAACCGTTGGTCATTACCGAATGTAAGCTTTAGTGCGAAGGCTTGGTCTCCGTTTGGTATCCGGTTTGGTCTCCGTTTTACACATTAAGCGTATTGAATCCGTACAGCGTAGATTTGCGAGATCGTCTCTTCGTGCTTTGCCCTGGAGTGACCCTCTTATTCTGCCTCCATATGAATAGCGATTGGGACTGCTACAACTTGCTAATTTCGAGAAGCGCACTTGGGTTGCTGATATAATTTTTCTACACCAGCTTCTGCAGGGGAAGATTGAGAGTGAGACACTTTCTTCCAAAATTTTACCTAGAGAACTGTCCTATTCCCTACGAAACCGTTCGAGCTTACGGATAGCTTTCTCGCGCACTAGTTATGCTATGTTTGAGCCAGTTAATTGCATGTGTAGGTTTGCTAATGATGTTGGTGATGTTTTCAGCACTAACGTGGACAAGGTTACATTAACGAGGAGCCCCTACAACTTGTAGCCATCCTCATTCGTTTTTGTAAGGCTTATGTAAGGCTTTTTATGGTGGTTTGTGTATGTATTGTATTGGCTTGGCTCAAGCGATCTCTATTGCCTTGTGCACCCCTGATTGTTGTATTTGGGTGTGTTTTGTGCTTTTGGGTACTAATGTTTTTTTTTGCATGTTGGTGTGAGAGCCTCATTCACCTCAATATTTTGTGATTTTCTGGTGGGTAGGTCAATTGATTCGGTCCTCTGCCTGTGAAGTGCGCTTTCTGAGTTAGACGGGTTATTTCTACAAAAAAAAGTACATACGTCGTCAATATCTTAATTGAGTTAAGAAAAATAACACGTCTCAGGAGTCTCGACGATGAAAGGGATGAGCATATAGCATAGATTGGTAACCAACCCTTCGCAGGATTGCTAATCAACCCGAAAGACCCTCGCGGAGTGTGGTTGAACGTGGGCGTTTCATAATTGGCACGTAGTCGTTATATAATTGGTGAATTTTCCATGCTAGGAGCTGCAGCCACTAGACTCTCTGGGGGGGGGGGGGGGGCTAGAACCCCCTCCAATGACACCGTAAACTTTCTTTTTCATAATGAATGCTCCGAAAAGATGTCATTGGTGAAAGTATTTTATTTAAGATATTGAACGATATTTAAACTTCTCGTGAGTTCAGCCCCACACTGAACAAAAATCAATACAATACAATGTTTTAATAAAAATAACCCCCCCCCCTCCCCCTCTCATAGTAAAATCCTAGATCCACTGATCACACCTATTGAATAACTCCTTATTTAATTTATTTAATTTTCAGCACTTTTTAGGATAAACATAAAAATAAGACAACAGAAACATTTTGTTAATTAAAATTTTTTTGCGTATGTTGGCTAACTTTTTACACCCACGGAATCCGTGTACAATACAATCGTAAAGCATTTTATCAAGTATATCATCTTTTACTAAACGTGAGCGTTATTTGTTCACAGAACAATAAAATTCCGAGTTTTATTACTAGTGTAACGCTAAGATCACTTAAAACAATTACCGTGACATGTGTTCTCAGAAAAAAAATCATTTATAACACTATCCTTGTGATATTACATCATATTTAGCAGAACCAAATCCTTAATGGGTTTGCATGTTGCTCATAAATAATTCCTTGTCCAGACTCCAGAGAGTGTTGTTATTAGTGCTTATGTACCATATATTCCACACAAGGGTTGCTAATCAAATTAAGTTAATTATGAAATGCTTTTACCTTCCATTATCTCTGAAGGCATCTGGTAGTAATTTTTTGATATCAAATAAAGTAAAATTGCCTTCTCGAGAACAATAACTTCTATTCACGGGAAATTAATGTATCGGCAAATGTCTGAAGTGTCTGTATGGTGTACAGCAAATTTATTATGCACTTGTACTACTAATAATTATTGGAATTTGTTATCATTAAATTGACGAAAGTTTTCCTGCAAACTGACTCCCCATGAGAATTATGGGAATTAGAGAGAAAGGGATCATTTTAATTTATCCAGAAACTTTTTCCTTCAAGAACGTCTTGAATTATTAACTCATACAGTAAGACGGTCACAGTGAAGACTTTGTGGTAAACAAAACCAAATAACCGCCCTTCATCAAATATTGAAAAGTACCAGGAAATACACACTTTTATATACCGCTGTTGTACATAATATCCCCCAAATATCGGAGGATAACACGATATAGCTACTTAAATACCTGACCTTTTCTGTAACCTTTTACAAAGATGCCACTTGACGTTCTGTTGGTCGCTTGAATTAGGCCTTCAGAGGTTAACTATCGTGTTATGTGGGGATTTGTCAATCAATTATTGACCCTTGTCGTGACTGGTCCTGTGTACTTTAAATCCTTCTACACGGAAGATGTTTATATAATGCTTAAGCTATTGATTTTCTGACTAAATTGCACGAAAATAGTGCTTAAAAGGTTCGAAAACGCTAGGCTTCTTGGTTTATTTAAGTAAGCCTATAGTCTGACGCATTGGAAAATCTAGTGAATAACTAAAGAAATAACCACCAGTGAACTTTAAACACCTGTCATAATTGCATGTTGGCATTTGTTTTACATATTAATTAATTTTTCTGGATTGCCATGATTAAGTAGTTTCTTTCATTATTATTATTTATAGGTTCTTAAGTAGTTCCTGATTATCTTTTATGATTGTTATCAATATTCTCGAGTTTAGTATTTCTTTCATCCAGGATCATTATTACATTATAAGTAGAAATCGGACTATATGCACTAACAAAATGCTAAAAAATGGATGCAAATATGCACAAAAGAAGCCAAATGAAGTGATGGGGTCCTTTTGAAAGTCTTGTACAACAATTGTTTGTAAG
The DNA here is from genome assembly GCA_964036015.1 of Leptarthrus brevirostris. Lineage (NCBI taxonomy): Eukaryota > Metazoa > Arthropoda > Insecta > Diptera > Asilidae > Leptarthrus > Leptarthrus brevirostris. The sequence goes on from OZ038372.1 coordinate 142,159,226, forward strand.
GGCGCAGTCCTTTTATTAGTTGCTTCCAAATGGTCCTTCACTTCTATTTTGTACCTAATAAATTATTAGATACAATTTGATTTTTTTGATATTAAAAAAAATAAATTTATTTTGAAAAGTGATTTATTAAATATTTTATATACTAGACAACTTTTCTAGTCGGTTGACTTGTTAGAGCTCAAACTTTTTACAATAGGTCTGTTCAAGTACTTTTTGATAAGAAATATTCTGTGTAAAAATGTTAAATAGGAGAAGTTACCAAATACGAAGAGTACGTGAACAAGTTTGAGTAGTCTTGGACAAAAACTAAAGCAATAACTGTCAAAGTGACAATTAGTGGCTTTATAACAAAGCTTAACAAAAGTAATCAACTTATTTCTTCTGGTAAATTTGGACTAAAATTTTAAAGTAGGGGAAATGTTACGTCCGCAAATTTTCCCCCATTTCATGAGTACGTGAACGCGTTTGGGTAAAAATATCATAATGCATTTACCCAAAACTGAGTACGTGAACAGACCTAATATTATTTTGAGTGTCACATTAAATCTAATACAATGAAAAAGTGTTAAAAATTTTCTTTGTATTGAGTACAGTATTTCCTGTCTATGAAGAAATGATTATGTATGAAGAATTTCAAACTGTTTGTATTTCGCAATTTAAAATTTATCAAAGTGTACAGGTTGAGTAAAATATTATTTGACAGTACAGTCTGTTTCAAAAATCAAAGTGGATTTAGAATAATTGAATTTTAATTTTTAGCAATTATCTAACCCCCCCCGCCTATCCCTCGTATTTCAGAACCTTCAACTTCAAATCAGCTAATTCCTCTATTATTTTACAACGTCTTATATACCTGTTTCGCACAATCTCTGCCGATCTTCTTTTATGGCTCCCCATGTTGGTCTCAGTTCCGGATAGATGGCTATTTGAGAAACCTAAAAAATTTAAAGAGCAGGTCCTGCAAAAGGTTCTGCTTCTCTAATCCTGACGGGGACTACCTATATTATATATATATATATATATATATATATATATATATATATATATATATATATATATATATATATATATATATAAGATATAATGCATCTTATTATTACCTTCGGTTTTCTTCCGATTTGCAGGCGATTTTTGTTTAATAAGAGATCCACTTTGCGCACCAATTCTAGGCAGTTTTGGAGGTTTATTAACTCAAAATGACACCACTCTTCCTCCCTAAGGCTGTGTGATTGTGAGAGCTATGATCTGTTTGTCGTGACCAATTTGTCTGCTGACATCTGCAATTCCGCGTTGTCTGACTCGCACTGTGATATCGCTTCTCTCTCTCTCTCTGATTTCCGGTCGAATCTGCCCTGCTCTTCTACGGTTATTCCTACTATGGAGTAGTTTCACGGATGCTTTTTAATGTCTGACAATATCAGAACTATGGTCAGTTTAATTAAGCAAGCTTCGATTTGTTTAGAATTCTAATGGGTTTATTTTCGGAATTGAAGTTTTAAACTCGATCTTTACTGATAAATATAATGCTACCACCAGCACAGATAACTTGTCCCCCGTTATTGGAACTATTTGTCTTTGTATTATATGCCCACTCTTATATCTTTCAAATAGAAGCGTTACAAGATCAGTACAAAACTTGTCGATCTTTAGACATATTTGTTTGCTTCGAATTTTTTTAAAAAAAAGCCTGCGAAAATGCTGTATTGAGACGTTCAACATACACGTTAAGACCGGACATCAAAAACTTGTGGCAATCTGACATGCCTGGATTTCTCTACAGTCTTTGAAAATGTTTTTTTTAACGATGTGGCCAAAGCCTAGGGGACAACCCTTTTAGGCGTTAGCATGGTTTTGCCCTGAATTGAATTAGGGTAAGGGAAGTGAAGAAACTCGAGTCTTGTTTTTGCATTGCTGCGAGCTAGACAACAGCCCAGAGACGGAGTGGATTATTTTAATTTATTAATAAAAGCTCACGGGGAGACCTGGTCTCAAACCCGGGATCCATGGCATGGAAGTGCTCAACGAATTGATCCAACCCCGTCTCTGTGCAGATAAATAAAAGTTTTCAAATCAAGAAGTTTGGGAATGACATTCATTATAGCCCCTGCCCCATAGTTATTAATGAGACCCTTTGCACCGCTTTTATAAATGGGTTTTATGACTGTCGTTTTCCATAACTCCAAGAATATACCGGTCTTTCCACAATAAAATTGTTCCGAACATAATTAACTTATTTTAATTTTTCATATGCAACTTATTTAATCAAGGAATTCTTAGAGGCGTACTGTCATTGGCTTAATTGCCTTCCCTTGTCTTTCGAAGTTCCTCAGGGATCTATTATTGATACCTTACTTTTGCATTTTTGAACGTTTAATGTATTTAACGATTACACTAAATTTAACTGTGTCAGATATGTCTTTACCTTATCTATTCCTGCAAAAAGTTATACATACTGCAAATTAACCACACATATGAGCATACAATTTCCATGATGATGATTGCTTTTTTTGTAGATTTGGCGGAATATTTTATATAAATTTCGAGTTTAAAAGTCTGCTGTTTTTGAAAATGTATTCTCATTATATATTTAAACTCATCTCAAACAACCACCCACTTCTTCGTTGCTTTTCCTTAAATCCATCCCCATCAAAACGATTTCATCATATTTCCTTAATCGATTAATTTCTCTCTTCTCTTCCGATCTCGAATGAGGAGACACAAAAACGATTGAATGATTCAAGCTGATTGAGGACAAAAACAATTTTCCTGTGTAGCCAGAAAAACAAAAGCTCGGAAGGATTGCTTTGCTGCTTATCCAATTTAGAATTTACAAGAAAAGCTGCCTAAACCAAAAACCGGCAAATGTCGACATGGGATTTTAAGGGTGTGTTGCTATGCTGTGATAAGTCAGATAAAGCTAACCTAGTGATTTAAGATTTCCGACAGCAGTGATTGATGGATTACTTTAGCTAAAGTTTTTGTGCATTTTGCAAGTAGGTATTGATGTATGAATTTTCTGCGTGAATCCATCAAGTGTCTTAGTATCTTTTTGGTACATGAGAACCTAATCATCCAGATTGATTCCTCTTAGAATCTTTCAACTCAACTTAACCAAATCAAGCCAAATCTATATATTAAAATGGATGTGGGTATGTATGCATGTATGTATGAATGTTAACCCTGGAATGCCTTTTAATATACATCGAATTTCGTACACATATTAATTACAATTTGGAGGAAAATACTGAGTAGAAAAACAACCCTAGTGCTTTTCGGTGGTGGGGTGGAGAGGCATAACAAATAAGCGAAAATTGCCGATATTAGTGTCGAATCCATAGTTTTCGGGGCCGCTGAAATTAATAAAGACACTCCCGATGCCGCTAGATACTGTAAAAGTCAGGCATTCATAAAGCTGGGGGTGAGAAGAGTGGATTGAGTCCATAGTTTCCAGGGTCGCGAAAATGAATAGTGACACTCCCATTGCCGTTGGATATTGTGAGGATAGAATACCCTTAAGAAAAGAGATTAAAAGGAATTATAAAAATATATAGAATAACTATTAAAACAATCGAAAACGATCGATATTAGTGTGGGTCGCTGAGGCGAATAATTGCACTCCCGATGTTGGATACTACTAGGATCCCTAGGAGAGGGGTGGGAAGGGAGTAATTTGTAAAAATAATCAAAAACGACCGATATTACTGTAGAATCGTTTTCGAAGTCTTTCAGATACATAATGAGACTCGTTACACGGGTGGAGGCAATCGAAAATTACACTTTCCTAAACTCTGAGCAACGCCGAGCACACTAGTGAAATAATAAAATATGTGAAGGAATTCGTTTTCTAGTTCCTGTTTTTCTCGTACAAGAACTTTACCCAATTTGACGATAATAAATTCCATTTCGAGGTGGATTTCGAGCCTCTAATTCCTCTACTTTCATCAGTGAGCTTCTAAAATAAGCTGTTGCCAGCTAAAAAGAACTATAAGTTTTCGACGCACAGTGATCCAATAGTAAGAAATAAAAAAAAATATTTGTTTTACCGGCATTATATTAGATATCGGGGCTTTCGAAGGCGTGGATTTCGAATCTCTACATAATTTGATTGCTTCTAGAAAAAAAAATTAGATAATTCAAAATAACCTATCAGGTACCTTGGTGTGCTTCAGTTCAGATGTAAGTAGACTTCTCGCTACCACATGCTACTATGACATAAATTTCAACCTGGAAAACAGTGGCAAATTTACGTAGTGGATAAATTTTGGAGAACCACCCAGATACTCGCGCCGGCTCCCGCAAATTCGTCTTCGAATAATCTGTGTACCAGACAAGGCCTTGCTGGAGTATACGTTAAGGAAGACCAACGCTCCAATATTAGCCAGATTTTTGTCTGCTAGTGGGAATCTGAGGCCATCACCATGGCTTATGGACTCTATTCAAACTTCTGATATATTCCCTCTTAAGTTTGCACCTGGAAAATCAACCCTTTCTAACCTGTAGATCACACTCCGCAGCTTAATGTGATATGGTAAGACGTGAAGTAAGGTCACGGTGATGTGCGTTTTGTACCAGTAAAACTTAGGTGGGCTATCCTGTATTCAGCTCAATTTCGCTCAGACTTGGTATAATCTTGGTCGTGAATATCCAGAAAGCACCGCAAGATCAAGGAATTTATCGCTTTCCAGGCTGATTCTATCTAGGTGTATGTTCCATTATAGTTTAGAATACAATTTGTATATAGTTTACCTAATCACTGAAGGTTAGTGAAGTTCCTAGCAAACTGACTGTTAAGCTGACTCGTTCTAAATCCTCTTCTTGCCGAAAGGAATCGATAGTTGACTTAATTGTACACTTATCACACTTATACACAGCGACAACTTTAGTTGTACTGGGATAAGCGATTGACTATATCCAATTTAAGCTATATAAAACGAGGCGTGGAAAAGTTTTGATCTAGGTTAGCGAAGTGCTCGTTGAAGAGGCGAAAGATTCGTGCATGTCATATAGTGTTGACGGCGAGGAACGTGAAGAAAATCATGACTCTTAAGGGAAAGTGGTGGTACAGAAATGCTCACACAGCCAGCAGTAATTCGGATAACTTCATCGTTCCTTGCAATAAATCAAAGATAAAAAGGATTTTGGAAATATTGCATCTCTTTTCAAGGGAGTCCAGACGGATGAGCATTAGACGGTCAGGATAAGGTGGCAGCTTGATAGGGCTATTCCTTAAAAACTGCGCTGCACCGTCTCGATGCGCATGATGTGTGCGCTGAACCAGGCAGATCAGACAAGGCTAGCGTATTCCAAAATTGGTCTCACAAAGATAAAATACAGTATTTTGGTTAAATAGGGGTCATCAAGCACCCTGGACCATCTTTCCATAAAGCGTGTTGAGTAGACCACAGTTGGAGTCCTGAGAAACAGTGCTTAATATGCTGACATCATCCGCATAACACAAAATTTTTTTAGAGCTGGACAAAAGAAACGGAAAAATATTTATATACAAAATGAACAGAAGTGGGCCGAGAATGCTACCCTGAAACACCCCAGAGGTGACAGATATATTGTTCAAAAGAGATCTCCGAAACAGAACATGCTATGTACGACCACACAAATAAATCGACAATACGATGAGACAACCCAAGCAGAGTTAGTTTGTGGTTTAGGATTCGATTGTTTATCCTACCAAAGGCCTTGCTAGAGCCGGTGAATATACAGCCCACCTGTTAACTTGATTCGATTACTGGCAAAGAGTACTTCAGGAATTCAAGGAGGTTGGTAGTAGTAGATTAACCCTTAAGGAAGTCATGTTGGAAAAGCAACATCTCGGTATCATTCCCCTACCGTGTCAAGTGTCAATGTATGCAGAGGTTTAGTCACCAATGAGCCGCCAGAGCTACACTGACAATGGCAAAGTCGTCAGTGTAGCTTTGTGTGAAGTAATTCCGTTCGTAAAGACGAACCAGAAGCTTATCATTCACAGGGCACCACAAGAGTAGAGATAAATCCCACCCTGAGGACAATTACTGGCAGTGGTGGCTGGAAAGCTTCCACTCAAGAGCATCAAAACCTGATCATCAAGTATATCAATCGACGGTGGGTATTGTTTAGATTCATACCCGTTAGGGCTCGTGCGATTATATCAAAAGATATATATTCAAACGCTCCCTAAATGTCAAGAGAAATCGTTTCTGCTATTTCCTTATTGAATGCATCTTCTTCTAATCTCTACACCAGGTCGTCAGGTGCTGTAAGTGAAGTTCGCTTGGCTTGGTAAGCATGCTGACTGGAATGACGGAGAGAGATGTGAAGATCTCGCCGATCAATAATTTTTTCAATTGTTTAAAAATAAAAACTCAGTAAGACTTAGTAAGATCATAATAGGCCCGGTTTTGTGTTGGAATAAAGGCAGATTTGAGAGATCTCTATACAATATACCAAGTGGACCCTGCCGAGTGAAGAAAGTGGCCCTGTTGCGAGAGTGCCGGATAGATTCCATCTCATCTGAGTCCGAAAATGAAAGGATAATGGGGTTCAAGGAAAATGTGCAATCCTAGCCCTATAATTAAAAGCCACGTCGAAAATGCGCCAATCGCCTTTCTTAACTACCCCAACTAAGGCTACAACACGGTCGGGCAAAATCGGGCTTGCATGCTACACGTGTTTAGTAAGTGTGTCCTCAGTAGGACTTTCAGGGTTTACTACGGAGGCAGTAGTTTTTTGATTTTTTGCAGATTTTTACACTCCATTTGCGAGGTTAGGGCGTTGACAAATTTACCACTACGGAATATAATGCGTTTATGGTTCGAGCATGATGGTTCGTAAGAGACCCTGTACCTACTTAAGTTTTCCGAAAAAACTCGACTGACCAGCGTTAAGTGTAGTACTCTTTTCGTACAACCCGTTGTCCAATCTAAGTTCATTTTGAACCAGGTTGGTAGTCTAATACAAATAATACTCACATTTTATGCTGAAATTGGTGCTCCGTTAGGTTACGAGTACATTAGCATCACATCCGACAACAGTATTTTTCTTCTGCGTATTCTCCAGCCTGATAGGGTCTCTGAGCTCTCTCACCGCCAGTGAAACCTACAGAATCGTGCTGGAAATATGCAGAGCAACAGTTGCGATGCTCCATACGTACTCTCTACTTTTACAGCTGAAACGTCCCTCGTATAGAATTCTGTTAAGGGCAGACATTAGCAGGCCGCCAGACATTGGCCTTCGTTTTCCCAATTTTGGCAAAGATCCACTTCTGAGGAAAGCGACTCATATACATTAGCTGTTTTACCATTTTCTGGTTATGCAGTCCTTTGCGGGCGAGTGCATTAACATTAGATGATTATGCAGAACTTGTGTAAATCTAAATAATAAATTTTTTTGGTTAAAAGTTATAATTTTATCCAATATGCCATTCTTGTTCATGCTGGATGGTATACATATACAGAGTATATATTTGGTCTGATCGAAAAGATGTTTTATGCTTTCTACGTTTCAAAAACTTAAGCGATAAGAATTTCCAACAATTCGAGATGCTTTTGAACACAAAATAATATGAAAATCTGATATCACTACGTAATTTCTTGTGGAAACCATTTTTACCCAAAAATTCGTGGGTAAAAAGATATAAAAAAGTTGATAAAAAGGCAAAAAGCCCGCAGAGAAATTATTCAGTCAGAAAACTAACCAAATGTGGTGATATGTGCCAGCTTTTTCTGCCCTTAAGCACCTCTTGATGGGAGTCCGGTTTCACCCTCGGCCAAATGGCATTCATAAATCTTTCGAAAACGTTTACCTTTTCGCCTTCTTATGATGATTTGTTACTTATGAACCTTTTATATATTTGGATGATTTGGTCTTTGCCGCCCACCTGGATTTCATTCGGGAAAGGAAGATGTTTCATATCATCAGGTGCAGGTAATGTTATTATCATCAGTGAACTTTAAAAAAAAGTAAGCTGATTAATGAAAGACCTTGTTGTTGTCTATTTGATCCAACTTAACTTATAAAAATTTTCTCTACCTAATATTTGTCCTAAAGGTTGATATTTCAATGATTGAATTAATATCAGATTCCTATACACAATATCCATACAGATTTGGTAATCCAAAATGAAAGGGGTTATAGATCTCAACTAGCCAAACAAAACATTGCACAGTAGGGGTAGTCTAAATCTTATCTTTATCTTTTGATCTACTCGACACAGCGTCATCAAACAAACACTAAAAAGCTACCATTCCAATGACCTTTCCAAAGTTCTCAACAATGTTGCCCCTTGCTAAGGCATAAAGGAGTAAAATTCAGTTCAATTTTATAAAAACGTAAACGTATGGCAAGTAGCATCGAAAAGAATCCGGATTTCGTTCCGCAATTTTGATAATATATTCTTGAGATGTTTTGCTGACGATTTATGCATGCATTAAGTTCCTTGCAATCGTATGCACAAAAATTGAAGGCTTTCGTGTGAAAAGCTTTGCTTAATTGTCCTGTAAGCTTTGGAAGTTGTATTTTTAAAACATTTTTTTATTTACATTTTAGATTATAACACAAACAAGATAGGCAATTACACTGTGTGGAGCAGTGTAGTTGAAAAAAGGAAACCAAAAAGTATTTCATTTCAACTAAAATTCTTTAATTAAAAATAGTAGTGGTTTCTGTTATGTATAGGTAAAATTCAAGGTAACTTTTTAAATAAATTATATCCTCTCGCACCTCCTTAGGGAAATGGCAATGTGTTAAGTATTTTTTAGGAAAGCTGGGAATAAATGACGAAAACAAAATTTACCGATTTCACATTTTCAAGATAAACTATCATTTTTAGAGTCGTCATTGTTAAAACTGGATGTTACGCTTTTCACGAAATTTACGTTTTCTTCTGAAGTCACGTAACACAGATAAACAAGAACGAGAAAAATACATAGTTTCGAAAAAATACCGAAATTTTGACGTGATTAAATCTATTTTACATTAAGATTTTTTGATAAAAGCGTCAAAAATTAAGACGTCAAGAAAGTAGTTTAAACAATTTTTGACTTTAAACGGGCATCGAGTAGTTAAATTCGAAAATATACGTCTATCAAAGAAAACTTCGAAAGAAGAACGGCTCGCTAAGGAGACTCTTTAAGAAAATACTTACAGGGAAGATTTTTATTTCTGAGCCATTCCTCTATAGCAGAATTGCTTTACGTTTGTGAAGAAAGATTCACTTCCAATCAATGTTGTATGTTTATTATGTGAGAGTCAGGTTCGTTCAGTGAAAGACTATGGTTCAGCTTAGAATAAAACTTTACTCACATGTTGATCTTAACTGCTAACCTATCACCAATAAGAAAGAGAAAAACTTACTTATGAGTACATACTTAGAATAGAAAATAGATGGCGTTCACAACAGTCAAGTTAATCAAAAGGTCGTTTCGATTGGATTGCTAACTTAAGACTTAACATAAGTTAATAAAACACTCGATTCGAGTTTCCACATTTTCCACTAAGCAAAATGTTCACACAAAAGCATTCAATCATTTCCATAACATTTACAAAGTGACACCTTGAGAAGCTTTGACGAACTAAAATGAATTGAAATTAGTTTGCCACAAAAGAAACTACATTATTTATGAATACGACTTTTAGATTTTTGAATAAGCTTATGTGGTTGTAACGAAGTATCACTATTGCACCAGTGTACCTCCCTGGTATAAAATACCCGTATAGCCAGTGTGCATATCTGGCTACTGGTTTGTTTTAAAGGTCTTACAATCTTTTGAAAAACTCTAAATCATTTTCTAAGGATCTTCATTTGAAATAAGCAGCTTCTAAAATATTTCGAAAATTTCAGTGCCATACCTTAAATCAGTGATGGCCAAACTCACACTACTTAATGTGAGGAATGCTTAAAAGCTTTAGAAGCATTTCGTACTGTTTGTTTAATTTAGAACCATAGAATGTTTGCAAAAGGTTGTTTTTTAAGATATTGTATAACTGGTTACAAAACTACTTAAATATAACTATTTTTTTTAAACTATTGTATGATTTAACTATTAAAAAACGCAAAAATAGTAAACCGAATACAGCCAAACAAGTGCATATACGAATTTAAAAGCTCAAAAGCTCACTTGCCCGCGGGCATAGGTTTGGACATCACTGCCTTAAATCCTTAGGGAAACGTAAGCGGGGAACGAAAATGCATTTTGACACAAAAGCGCAACGCTTCAAAATAAAGCTCTTGACTTTGACCTTTTAAATCATAATTTTATAGTTAGCGAACATACGTACACGAAAGCTGTCAGTTTTGTCTACATGCGTTTGTACGGTATTGAATGGTTGGCGGCACCTAGAAAAGCTTTACGGAACTGAAATGAATAGAAATTAATTTGACGATTTAATTAGTATCTGGGAAAGAGTCAACAAAATAAACTATTTCGAATATTTGTACGATTTTGGGATTTTTCGATAGATAGCAGAGACTTGAATTATTATTTTCCTTTCAAAATGATTGTACCTATACATTATACTGAAATTTATTTATTTAATGCAACTTCATCAATTAACTGATTATTAAAATTATCTACAAAAGACTCTAAGCAATCTGATTATTTCACTCGGGCCTTAGAGAGATGAAAGTCAAAACAATTAAACTGTCTGTTGCAGAAATAAGTTCGTGCATACTGTCGTTAGTAGTATGTTAAGGAATATGAGAAAAGTTATGATTCCTTCAGGGGCTACACGATCATGTAACAATGACAACGTTATATTTTTATTTTATTTTTGCCGTCTTATTATTCGAGTTGTAAAATGAGTGACTTGTGAGTACAGCCGAGAATTTGTGTCAGAATTTATCTATTTGATGATCGCTTGTTAGAAAGGGAATTACTTTTTTTGATTACCCTTAATTATTTACGAATTAATCAATTCTGCTAGTCAATAAAGCCCCTTGAAAAAACTCAATTATATCGAATCGAATTCCCTGGCCTCTTATAAATATATTTTTTTTACAAATTAAAGGATTCGTACTAAAAATCGATTATTTCAACCGCCAAATATGGTTGCAAGTGAAAAGCAGTATTCAATATGTTAAAAGAGGGCGAATTAGTTATATCCACTTCATGGACGGTGATAGGTTGGAGGTAGGCAAATGCCTTTTAAGAGACATGAAACAACATTGAGTTTTGGATGTGTTCCTTGTAACTCGATTTCCCCTACCCCAAGCGCGCCTAGTATAAATACCCTTTTAAACATTCCATACATGCTTCTCGGATCATTGTAGTAGTGATCGCACGAAAATACCCTTCAAAATAAAAAAGTACTTGTAATCAAGTGTGCTGTTGTTGACAAAATTATGAATTGCGTTGGAAATTAGAAATAGGTCGTTATTAACAAGTAAAAACTAGATTGGTGAAAGACCTGAACCCTGAGGTACACCGGAATTCATTTAGTAAGGATCTGATGTAACTCCATCTATTATTACATGGTTTGAATGGCTTTGGAAAAGACCTTCAATTCATTTTTAAAAGACCTTCAATATATTTTTAAATGTGAGGGTTCATGCTTAATGCTCGACTCTTTTTTGTAAGAGTAGTATGCCAGACTTGATCAAAGTTTTGGAGAATGCGAATGATTCAAACTCCCGTCAATGTTGACAAGTTTTCGGTTGAGAGGTCAGCGCTGAAACCGTACTAGCAATTACTAACAAGATTGTTATTTTCTAAATGCAATTGATATGTTGGTACTTCCGTCTCCTAAATAAATTTAATAAGTACCCTGTATTTTTTCAATTTTGGAGAAGGAATCTAGTACTAGTTAAAGCATTATAGGTCCCCATGCTAGATGACTAGTTCGACTAGTGTATTAATTTCTGTTGAAGCGGTAGCGATCGAAAAGAGGTTGAATCGTAGAGTGCATGACAGATCTATGAGGGCTCAACTTGGAAGACCTGAAGAAGTATAGTATAGTATATAGGCTAAATAGACGTGTTTTATTTATATTTGCCGTTGCCTGCTTGTTTGCTTGCATTTTTCGTAGGAAATCCACCTCGAAAAATTATATAAGCATGCAAAGGCATTTTAAAACAAGCAGGATCATATTGATCTAGATGTCAGGATAAATGTACCAATAGTTTAAATTACTTAAAAAAATGGGGATAAATAAAACTACCTCGATTTTAAATTGCTCTTTTTAAAACGCCTTTGTATACTTTCCTTCACCCTTAATCCTTTCCTGCTAAGGCTGTGATTTAGCATTACGATCATCCTGGCAATATCATATACAAAAAAAAGAACTGTTTTCTAAAAATTACGTTTTTAAGCTAACTTAAATTTAAGTCTAAACATACATTACTAAAAATTAAGGCTTTTATTAGTTTTGCCGTAGACAGAGAAACTTATCCTCTCTCCACTCGACTTAAAACTAATTAGCAAAAATCCTATTAAAAAGTTAGACTAAAAAAGAAATTAATTTTCTGAGTGGCGAAACTGGTTTTGTTAAAAACCTGAACAACGCACTTCGACGTTCCTTATCGCATGCAAACTTCTGTGCAAGCTAAATTAAAGCGAGCATGTCACGAATACTTGCTGACCCTTCTTTCAAACAGCTTTCCTTCCACCACCGTTGACGAGGTGGAATTAATTCAAATTTATTGTCAGTCCTCCTTGTAGCAGTACTCTAACTTCCATGTAATAAGGAAACTTCGGCCACAGTTTCCGCAGACAATGTTTTATCAATTTGCTCATTTTAGCGTTAGTAATCTGAAAGCTGTTAAAGTAATTTGTCAAACGAGGACCTTATCTTCCACAGAAATGTTGGAAGAGACACGGGAGATACTTTCTAAAATTATTTAATCCTTTGAACTTCCTTCAAGGAATGCAGTTTTACTTATCATCGGATTGAAAAAATATTTAAAGTTCAATGAACACAAATCAATTATATTAATTGGTTGCCAAGGACCTTTGTATATGAGAAAATCTTACTATGACAGAAACGGACTCATACAAATAGGGGAGACTTAATAGGATTACTCGTTTTCTGCCTGTCCGTCAGCACCATTATATGTCTGCAACTGTAACAGCTTGTAAGGTAATATTTTTTATAGGTAGTATAGCACCTGCGCCGCGCCGTTTGACAGACAGTTTAAAAATTTCATCCCTCTAGAATGTCCCAGATGTTTTAGTCGAAAATTCCCCAAGATGTTGTTTGCAGGAAGAAGCAAATTATGCCAGTGAAGTCGCAGTGATTTTGCTCGAGCTACGAAATATTCGTCTATAGTCTAGCTTTGGTAGATGTCGATGGGAGCCTATAGCGGTCTACCTGAGAACGGCAGTTAGGTAGTTTTCATAAACAACGTGGTTCTATTAAGGTAACTCCTTTGGACTCCCTCCCCCTCATATAGGCTAATATTACTTTTGTCTTGACCCCCCCCCCCCCCCTCAAATGGGATTACATATAGTTTTTTTATATGGATTAAAGAGTATATTCCTTCTCTTTTCTGTTGCTAGAAACTTCGTTAAAATAATTGGGTAAATAATGGACATAACCGATATTTGCTTCAGGTACTTTTTCAATAATTATAATAAATATTCTGACTTTTGCCGAACCTGCGTCGCTTAACAAATTGCAAACGCTGAATTACGCACATAGCCCAGTTCGTCTCACAAGGCGTGTGCAAGATCTTGGTGAAAAAAGAAAAACATTTCAAGGGAGGGGGTCTATCGCCCCCTCCGATCCACCAGCAAGCTGTATAGGTTTGAAATTTTTTACGGTGAAACGAAACCAATAAGAATTTAACGTATATCTTCTAAAGTTTTAGTGCTAGAAACGTTACTAATATCTCCCTTGACAGATAACACAATGGTGCTAAAGGCTGGGTAATTTTTTTATTGTTAATAGTTGTAAAAAATTTGATGGTTAAACTTAAATATTTCCAAAAAAATTTATTTCTTCATTTCAAAGGGAAATATCTTGAAAAATTGCCATATTTTTTTTTGGGAGTATTGTAAAGGACTATGTTGTTAATAGCGCTGCAGAAAGGTTCCGGCTTCTAAAAATCTTGTTATGAATTCATCTCTTGTTGCAGCTTATGAGCGTATATCATTTCTTTCATCGCTTCCCATAAATAAAAATCAAGTGGAGTTAGGTCGGGAGACCGAGTTGGCCAAGGAAAAGTACCACGCCGCCCTATCCACCTATGCCTGTAATTACACTGGAAAACGTATCTTCGTATCGTAGGCTGGCGCCGCGTGATGTTAATATAACATACTTCCATTTCCAAGGATGTATTCTCCATTAAGTCGATTAGATCGTGTTGCAGGAAGTTTAAATAGTTGTCGCTGTTTAACCTATCCGGTAAAATATATGGACCAATAAATCGATTAGATACAATTCCTGCCCACAAGTTTACGGAGAATCTGTTTTGGGACGAGGTCTGTAGAGCAATTGTTAGATTTTCTGGACTCCTAAAGTGAGTATTATGTAAACTAACTATGCCATTATGAATTGTGATTCATCCGTCCATAGAATCTTATACAAGAATGCCTACGGCTGAAGTTCCTGTACGGGTGTCACGTAGAAAGGATGAAGTCGTTCTCTTCGGGGATAGGTTTAGATCATAAAGCACTGCCTGCTTTGTGTATCAAGCCGGAGCACGTCTCATTTTATTTCGCTGCACATGTGTGAGTCGTATCACTATTTCATATCACCGGTGCCGTGTTTCGTATGGAGACTTAAAATTTTTTGATTTTAAATCACATTTAAGGTTTTAATAACTATCCCAAGAAAAAAGAAATTTATACCATTGTAAAGTTGGTTTTCTTGAGAGTGTAATTTGTTAAAATATTTATACATCCCTTACCAAAAAATAAAAAAATTATGGTTCATCATCGACTCTTCCAGGAAATTGTTTGTCATGTATGACGGCAATTAAGATATAAAATCAATTTAAAAAAATTGTTTCCCAACTGTACCGTGTCACATATCAAATAAAGACTTGTTGTGAGGGTCTTAAATATATTATTTTTATAATTTCAAAATAAATGGTTTTAAAGTTGTTTAAGAAAATAGATGAAAATTGACCATCCCCCCATCCCCTCCTGTTATCCACGAAAATACTGAGCCTAAAAAGTTGGAATGTACGGGAGAACATTCTTGGGATAAATTATTGGTACTACTCGTTCGAATTAACTAGGCCGGGCCACTCCACGTATCTACCGCGCTAAGTACCAGCTAGGTATCAGCAATTTCCATCCCACTAACAAATTTGGCTCAGATTTAAAAAATACATATATTGATACAGAAATACAAATATTGATACATAAAGCAGCAGCTTAGATTCTCAAGTAAATTTGGAAATACTTATCAGTTTAAGGCCATTCTAGAGGCTGAAAAAATAGGCTTTTTGGGTATTTTTTTTTCAGAAAAACTACAAAATAATTCCAGATTACAAAAAAAGGAAGTTTATCGTACATATCACTGACTGTATATAATAATTGTTTTGAAGCGATTAATTCAAAATGGCGGCTGTGCAGCGTTTTTGCGATGACGTCTCCGTTTTTCTAGGGTCCACGGCCAGACAAACAGATCCTGTAATTTTTGAGTTATGATGAGCCAATGATTTTTTCGATTGTATATTACAACAGCAACAAAAGCACGTACGATTTTTTCGATACATTGATTTTTGCCCAAATGGTGCATTCCTACAGTGAAAAAATGAAAATTTGCCTAAAAAATCGTCAGAAAATTGTTAATAGCAAATGCACTATGCAATATGAAAAAAAATCTTACGTACTTTCATAGACAATGCATTTTAAAAGATACGTTCAAAATCTTAAGTGAATCGGTTAAAAATTGTCTGAGTTATGTTTCCGGCCAACTTGAAAAATACAGTTTTGAGATAAACGCGTTAGAAGTTTTGAGTAGGAGAAAATCATGAACAAATAACCTGGTGGTCCTGTGCTAAATTTTGAAAACCGAGTGCTTAGACATTTTTCACGACCATAATCTCTTGGGATATCATTTTTGAGGTCCTAAAGGACAATTTAAAAACATAACAAAAATCGATTTTTCGAAAATTCTAGAGTGGCCTAATCCCTTAATATTTTGAGAAAACCAATTTTAGTCACAGTTCTACTTTTATGGAGACGGAATTGGATTAATTAGTTGAGCGGTAGGATCACCACGACAAAGCTCCGGGTTCCAGACCCGGCCTACCCGTGGGGTTAAAAATAGAAAAATTAAAAAAAAAACCAATCTGGTCTCTGTACTGTTGTCTAGCTCGCATCAATGCAAAAACACAAGATATTCAAGTTTCCTCACTCGCTTTACCTTAATTTGCTTCCAGCAAAGCAAGGCTAAAACATCAAAGTGCTGTCCCTTAGGCTTTTGCAACGTCGTAAAAAAAATCATGTAATCATGTAATCGCCAATAAGAATAACGTTTTGCTGCGTCCAAGCTGTGATTGGAAAAATGTTGTTGTTTAACATGACCTCTGTATTGTTTTCGCAAAGTAAGTGCTGCAGTCTGCAAAACTATGAATGGGCTTGAAAATAAAAGATAAATGTTGGTAATAAAAATTAGAAATAATGGAGATACATAAAATGGAATTTCTTTTAGAGCTATCTCTTATTATTTCTAGTTCCCGTAACCTCTTGTGGGACACGGGGCTGGAGAATAATTTCACCCTATTCAAAACAGCAATTGCATGTACCTGATTGCATATAATTTAAAGTAGATTCGAAACTATCGAAATTATTCTGCCATCTCCAATGGCCATTTTATCGTATTCTGTTATCAGCAGAAAACAACCATGGTGCGCCGATGATGAGTTTCGAACCTGCGATTTGTAGGATGAAAAGCCGACTCGTTATCACTTATTCCATCCATGACTTCTATTAGAACATGGATAAAACAGCGTAATAGAAGTGTTGTAATCCTTTTTTAAGTTGAGGTTGCAGACGGAATGCTTCACGTTCGGCTAGAAGAACCACATGTCAGACACTATCGAAAGCTTTTGAAGTATCGAGGTAACCATTACCAAAGTTGTTGAGGCTTCGTGGAAAGTTTTCTATACAAACTAAGCAGCAATTTTGGTATTTCATCATACGCAATAAATTAAATAAGAAATTAACTGCAAACAAATCGCACGTTTTTGTAATTCTTCTTTCGCCTTAATTCGACTTCACTTAGACATTCAGCAAGGTCAATTCTTGGTCCCCTTTTAGTAAGTTTATATGTTGTTAAATAATCTACCGCATATAGTCAGGGTCACCTTCAAGTTTTACATTCTATTTAGACATCCTTGGAAATACGTTATTTTAGTTAAGTTATTCTCTATTTTGCTTACAGGCGTTTAAAAGTAATTTAAGGTGTTTAAAAAACATTTTTGGTCTCATATTATGAGGTATTTCATTATATTTTTTAATCGTTATAGTTCCCTAACCCATTATGGGGCATGAGGTGGAAGAAGAACTTCACTCAATTCGAGGCAACGATTGCAAGAGGACCTATAATTTAAAGTGGATTCCGAACCACCGACATTTTCTCTACAACTCCCAATGGCCCTTTTTTTTGTAATCTGTCAACAGAAAAAACAATGGGTCACCGCCTGTGGAATTCGACTCTGGGAACTCCGAATTGGAAGGCCGACGTTTTCACTTAATCCGCCAACGACTTTTTCTTCCTTGCAGGAGTAGAGCTTCACTCGATTCGATGAAAGAGCTTCACACGACTCGATGAAAGAACTTCACTCGATTCGATGAAAATGGCGGCAAGTGCGATCCTAAGTTGATAGCCGAATCAACGACATTACTCTATAATCCACAATAGATACTTAGCGTAATTTGTAGTCAGCAACAATGTGTCGTCGCCAGCAGAACTTAAACCTGGTACGCTTATTATGAAGGGCAGCTCTAATGAGAGTTTCATTACTGTTCGAATCTGTATACGGATAGTAACTTATCAGGCAAAACCTTATCGTTATTGTTGGCCGAGGCGTCACTTTATAATGGTTTTCTTTCTCTCCAAAACTATATACATCCTTGGCCATAAGTATGCAGGTCGACAATTTCTTTTTGAGGAGGAGTTATTGAATGTGAAAGGACACAGATAGTCCTTTTAAACTCTCAAAGCATGAGCCATGTGAAAATCGCGGACTAAATAAAATGTTCTCATTATGCGATGAAATCGAATATAAAACGATTCGTTTACTTATTCGCGACTGTTTAAAAAGCCGACGCTAAACGTCTGTTGAACACGATGCTCACCTCAATGAATAAGGGGGTTGAATAAAATCTACACGAACCGATAGAAGGAGGCTTAGAAAAGCTGGTTTAAAAGGCTGAAAAGCCATAAAAAACCATCAGAGTGAAAAAAGAGATGCTTTTATTGGGCCCGAGAGTCTAGGGGTTGGAGACGCCGTTTTCTATAACTTTTTTTTTGTGGTAGCAATCCCTATTGATTTGCAATTTAAATTTACTTTTTAATACCTGAAAAATTGCTCCCTAAAGCACAACTATATCTTTAATAGTTATAATTTACGTTATGTAAAAATATAATCAGGAAAAATAATATTTAAACCCGTTAATATATATTTTATAGTTTAACCACTTAAATTACTCTCCACTCATTCAGAAGCAAAAAAGTAAAAACCAATAATCGGAATAGTTAAAAAAAGAAACCGTAACTTCACAGGAATCTATGGCACCTATTAAGTCAACTTAATTAGGAAAATACTCCTGGTCAAGAGAATCCAATTTGGAACTCCACAAAACTTCATCAATCTCACGTTAGCAATGCCGATAAAAACAAAGAAACATTCATTTATACCGCCAGCCTCATCTGGAATATAGCCCAGAAGGTTCATCCCAAGAAGTAAAAGTACAAAAGTTCGGTCAAAGTGGTAAATAGCATCGATTCAGGAATAAAAATGGCACGAAAGAATGTGGAAGGCAGCAAATTAGCCTTCTTTCTACACCGTTTCAGCCCTACGTGTACGTGCACATTTATCAAGTCGATTGATTATTTCGTCGGCCATTGGGATCGTTATGGATTTCGTTGATTTATTCGTCGGAATATAGATTGAGTGAATTCAGAGAGATGAAAGATGTTGGTTCTTATATATAATATTTTCAACAGTTACTAATCAGATGTAAAATATATACGATTAGTTAAAAAAACTATTTAAAGTTCTAAAGTTTTCAGATAGCAGATAGGAGTTTTTCGGTGAACCCGGCTTTCCCTTTTTTATACATTTCCTGATATTTGGAAACTTTTACTGATACGGAATGATTATATCACTGAAGAGAAATGTGTCGTTGATTGCCTTCTATTATGGTGCACGATTGCCTTTTATGTTTTTGTCTTGTGCGGCAATTACAGATATACAGCATAGGTTTATAGTACAGAGAGTGACACGGAAGAAGGTCGTAGGACGGAAATAGACTTTAATTACAAGAAAGCTAAGGACCGGTATGACTAACACCATAGAAGGTCACGGAACAGAGATAAACTAGCACCACAAAAAAATTTAAGCAATGAAATGACCAATAGTTAAACAACACAAAAGGTCATAGAACGTACTTGGACCAATTTGTTAATAACGAAGAATGTGTAGGTAATAGAAGGACTCGCAGGCTCACACTACAGAAATTTGCGGGACATGGAATTACTTACTGACTCTCTCTCTCTCTCTCTATTGATCCCGTAACCCATGTGTGGAGCGGCAAAAAAACTTCACCAGATTCGATGACAACAACGGCAAGTACGGTTGGTTCCAAATCACCAACATTACTCTGCAATTCCCATTATCAGCAGAAAATCACTATACATCACTGCCCGTCGTTGGGACTTGAAAGCTGGAACTTAATGTGAGAGGGTCAACTCTAATAGACTTAGACCACAGAAAGTTTAAGCAACGGATTGACTAGCATCATGGAAGTTCGTGGAGCAGATATAGACTAACATGGTTACACCACAGGAAATCTAAGGGACAGAAACAGGAAAATTTTCTATCGGACGATAGACCGAAAGTCTATTGGATGATATCACCAGCAAAATAACAGCACAAAAAGCATATAGGACGAAATTACAAACGAGCAAATATTACAAAAGGTCGTGGGACAGTAAAGGACTAACTGGCTAACACCACGGAAAATCTATACAACGAAATAATCGAAAAACTATTCCCACAGAAGGTTGTAAAATTGCTTTTCCCACGAAAAGTCGGAGGTCGAAGGTAAACAAACAAACAAACCCTCAAACTAACACCAGAGAAGGTCGGGGACATAAAAATAAGCAAACATGCTTACACCACATAAGGTTGTGTGGTGATTACGATATAATTTCAAAGACCTTTCAAGCTAACATTGCAGAAAGTCCATAGAAATAGAGCGACAGAATATCAAACAAAACTTAGGTTTTAATTTACAAAGCAGATTAGTTTTACTTGTTCACAGCAGCAGGCCCTTCATGTGGATGTGGAGTGTGAAAGGGACTTAACCTGATTCGTCACCAAAGATTGCAAGTGAATCTTCATTTAACGTGGTTTTCCGAACACCAATGTTGAACTAAAATCCCCAACAGCCTTTTTACTGTAATATCGTACTTTGAGCAAAAAACAACCAAGGTTTGTTGCTGTCGGTATTTTAACCTGCCTGTCTCAGTCCAGTACGTTATTTCGTAAACTTAGACAAGCATCTAATATAGAAATTTTAAACATTCACTGCGGATATTTCACCACATTGTGAACAAAGCTGTTGCACTCCATCAGAAGTCAAGATTCAATCGATCGAATTTTAAAAAATCGCAGCCAAGTGGAAGTATTTTCCTACGATCTTCCAATGATTGCAAACTAATTAGTTTACACATAGAAATACTTGAGGGCATATTAGCAGAAGTAGAAGTGATATTAGCAGAAGTAGAAGTGATATAATCAGAATTTTAGAAGCTGTTTTTTTACAGTCAACAACTCCAAGATCAGCCTGTGGTCTTTCGAGTACAACCAACACGACCGTGTGATCAAAATAATGCTGACGGTTTGATATAAACATTCACGGTCATCCAAACCAATATCATTGACAACGCACTAATTGCGTAACCTATCATCCTGTAAAAGTAGACAGTCACTTTGTACATATATCTTAAGGTCATCAACGTATAACAAGAAGAGAAAACGCTAGCTACATTATTAATAAAAATTATGAACAAAAGTGGCCCTAAATGGCTACCTTGCGGAACTCCAGATAATGTATTGAAAGTGCGATTTTAGCCAATTAATTTTAACGAATTGAGCACGGCTTTCAAGGTAAGACAAAATCCATTTCACAAAAGCTAAGTGAAACCCAAATACACATATGTAGCTTACTTATAAGTAAGGATAAATTAACACGATGAAGGGCCGGAACAAAATCTGTACAAATGTAGTCAACCTATGCAAATACTTCCATTTAATCTGTGTCATAATGTTTAGAGTGGACCAAATTAGTAGTAGCTCGCCCACTCACAAACCCATGCGGTTAAGGAACAATCACCTTTTTAATATGAAAGTAAATATTGCCTTAAACCAGGCTCTCTAAACTTTTAGGGATACGTAAAAGCTTAGCAATTGGTCTATAACCATAACAATATGGTTTGGGTCTGTTTTATACAATGGTCTCATATTCCTGAAACTTCGTTTTATTTTTCCTGTAATATAAGCAGACCTTCTATAAGCATGAATCATTTAAGATTTTTGAGCTTGTAAACTGCGGTAACAACAATGGGGAGGGGGGGGGGGGGGGGGCGGAATTATGGCAGAAAATGTTTTTGTTACTGTCATCATGGTCGGATCTGTTATTACCACATTACAACTTTGAATATGTAGTGCGATTTTGATTTGGGTCCTAAAAAACCTGTTGAGCGTCGGATGAAGCCTAAAGAATTATTAAGGTCTTAAGAACCGCTAGCGGTAGCCACTATAAGCCAAACAGCTTAGACAGGTATGGTGATGGCGGACGTAATAAGGCAGATGAACATTGGTAAGAACCTAGAAATAGACGATATGCCCTTGGAATGACTCAAAAGAGATATCACTGTTGGGCCTAATATTGTGGTTCCTATAATCTAGGAATGTTGAAGAAGAGAGAAAGTTATCACATTGAAGGCTAGATTTCGAAAATTTCTCAAAAAAATCGGCATGTGTAATTGCAGTAATTGGTGTTGCATTTATCCCCAACTGCAGCTTTCCAAGTGATGGCAAAAATCATCTTACTGCGAATTAAGCAAACAATCGAGTGCAATCTCAACGAGGAACTTAGCTTAGAAGAGGATATTTCTTAAAGCAATCATATAAATACCTTCCAAATTATCACCCAGCAATCTGTTGAGGTCAACTCGGCAGTTTTGTGAGAATTAACGTACTGACATTCCACTGACAGTCGCAGGTACGAAGCGCGCTCATGCGACTCATACGTATTTTTTCTACAAACAGATTACAACAAAAGGCAATATGGGTTGTAAATTCATATCAGTGGTTCGAAGGTCACATTAAATTATAGGTCAACTTGCAGTTTTTATTATCAAATCAGGTGAAATTCTTCTCTTGCTTCCTACCCCACAAAGGGTTAAGGAACTAGAGAGATCCGCAGAATGGAGGTTTCGCTTACATCGCTAACGTTAGGCAATTTTGAAAAGTCGTCTGATAGCAGTAATAGTCAGAAGAAAAGGACAGGATACCCTAGAGGAAATCATCACTACAATTAGAAAGTCCTATTTGTGATCCTAAGTCGTTTACAAAAAAAATTTTTTCGAAGCCAAGTCCAAGTAGAGGAAGTTCGAGTTCCATTTTGATTTTTCGTTATAGTTCAAAATAAGCTTTATATTTTACTGAGCTTTGTGCGCAGTGAAGATGGGAATGTCCTTTTAATTATTTTGATAAATAAAAAAATTTGATAGAAATCTTAACAGACGGCACATAATGTGACATACCCATTCTGTCGGGTAATGTGGACTATAGTAGGAGGGTAATGTGGATCACTATTCCACCTTACCCGAATATTCGTTTTGGATAGATCAAACCAAACCAATACATACTAAAAATTAATTTATTCAAAATATTCCATATAAATATATATGAAGCAAATTACATACAAAACAACAGTTCATATTAAACATTATATGAAAAAAAGTGTACATGAGTAAAATATTAGAAAAATCCTTTGCACGATTCACAAAGAAAAATCGCTTCCTTCTGTGGGATGCAGGCTTGATGAGCCCAAATTACATCACATTGAATACATAGCGTCCATTTGTCCTTAAGGGTGTCGCTTTTATGGGATTTCACACAAAACAAACATTCAATTTTGTCAGACGGTGGGACATCCATACAAATTTCATCGTCCGAGTCATCAAGTTTCACACAACATGAAGTATTACTACTGGAACTGTCATATCTTCTTTTTGGGCCTTCTTCTTTTCTTCACATTTTTATTTAGCTTCAAATTCTTTTGTTGTTTTTGATTTTTTTTATCAATATCCTGTGTAAATTCCTGAGTCTTCTACTGGAAACCTTCACGGTTTGTTGTTTTTGTCTGACTTTATTCCAAGGAATTTTTATAAGGTGATGTCCTTAAAATAGTTGCCTTGGAAGTCCGATTGCTTATGTGTTGTTTCAGTGCAGGTGAAGGAGGAGATATTTCCCAAGGAGAGCAATCCATCCATCAATCCATCAAGCCAAAATAGCGTTCTTCCATTTCCAATAAATATATCACAAGCTCTTCTTCTACTTCCATATGGAAAACGGGCTTATGTCCTAAAGGGGTTTCCAAAAGATGCTCTATACATGTGTTGCTTCTTGCCATTCTTCGCAGGGTCATTTTTGGTACTCCAAATGGCTTCGATACTAAAAGAACTCCCATTTCCTCACTGCGTACTGCCTCAATAGCTTTCTTCATTAGATCTTCTTCCCACTTTTTCTCCTTTACTCATTCTCTCGGCGTATTTGAATGAGGCGACCTGTAATTCAATTAGATGTAATTAATAAATTGCTAGGCTTTATTGCGAGTAAAGTGGACCACTAGTCCACAATAGACACCATTCAGTAGTCCACATTACCCGAACTTACTCTACTGAATAGAGTGAAACAAGGGTGCTTAAGTTTTTTTCGATTGTCATTAATTACGTAATGTGTTTCATAAATAATCGCCCATTGCGAAGTATAAAATGGATAGACTCTTATGACGATGGTAATTATCATAGTTCATTTAGTGCTGTAACTGAGTCTTGCAGATTTAGTATCCGAAGCCCTGGGTACAGAAGGTGAAAAAGCAAAACTTAAGGAAACGCTGCTAAAATATCACTAATGACGTTGAACTCCTTGTGGGGCACGGGGCGGGAGAAAAGTTTCACCCGGTTGGAGACAACGGTTGCAAGCGGACCTACAATTTAAAGTGGATTTCCAGCCACTGACCTTTACTCTGTAACCCCCGTGGTCTTTTTATCGTAATCTTTTGTCAGCAGAAAACAAATATGGGTCGCCGTCGGAGGGATTCGAACCTGAGACTTCCGTTTTGTTGGCCGACACGTTATCACTTACTCCACTGACGACTGCATTAGATATAGAAGTATATAGAAGATGTATCTATCTTAAAAGCAAGATAACAGTTAATACCGAAATATAAAAATATGGTGCAATTACTGCATCTGTAGTTGCAACAAACTCCACAGTTTTAATCGAGCATCAACCTCTAAGCTAGCACCCGAAGCCGAAGATCACACATTCCAAGGATAACCTACATATACTACCTGTCCAGACGAGATAAAAAAAAGAAAAACCAACCAAAAAACATCGCTCATAAGACGCGCGAACATATGGTAGGTCCAACAATTAAACAACAGCTATTACAGAATATAATAACTTTTAAGAAAAAAATATTTCCTTTTTTTAATACTCGTTATCCTAACGACAACCACTTAAATGACCAACTAAGCTAACTATCCAGATTGGACTGACAACCCTGTCTTAAGTATAGAAATACTGAGGTAATAAAATCTCTACTAAAGTTTTATGGCAAAGAAATATAATTTATTAATATTTTTATGATATTCGTACAAACTCTCTACACGTAGTGAACTCTCCCTTTCCTTCCATTTATAATGACCTCATTAAATTCAATGAGACATCCTCGTATATATGTATGAATCTATACGAAAAGGACACCTCAGAATTAATTTTATTCAGGACTTTCTCATATAAAAATTTTTTTTCATCAGACGAACCCTCCAACACCATGATATCCTCAGGATGTGAATTTCATTAGGAGGCTTGTGAATCCAATTTTAGAGACATGACATGGCTTTTATTACTATCTTGGGATTAAGTGCTAATGGTAATTGGGGAAAACCTGGCCATTTATTTCCGTTTATAACGACGGAAGTTATCTGAATGTAGCAATTTTTCCACTTTCAGAAGAAGGGACCAAATCATAATGGTTTAAATGTTAATGCGACAATTTAGAAATATTAATTATTATTATACTTCACTGTCGGGCGGTACGTTTTTATAGCAAAATAATGAGTTCACTGTATAGTCCTTTGGAAACTCCTCATGTAAAGACTTAATTCTTTTTAGTTGTAATACACCAAATTCTTGTCCTAGGACAGTAACAGAAATCTGCTGCTTTTTGAGCACCAATTCCTTTTCTTTCACAACATGCTCTTCATCATGGTGGTGATGACCGTATAGATCGAACTTCGTCTTTAAGATATTCACGTCGTTTTTCGGATGACTTATGCCACAAATAAATTTGACTTTTTGATACAGCGTCCTCTGCTAAGGCTTTCTACAAAACATCGACCGTTCTCACTGCGTTTATTTAGTTTGCCACATAAAATTTATTGCAAATTTTTTAATCGTAAGTTTTCTCCGTCGCAAAATCGAAGCACAAACTATTTCTTTCATAAACCACTGCAAATTGATTGCTAATGAATGTAGTAGCATGAAATTTGACACAAATGTCATATTGCAAGTGTAATTGTCGTTAAATTAGGGCACGGTACTGAAATACCAAAATTCCTATCACTTTCGGAACAGAAGTTTAATCAACGCCGAACAGGACGATATAAAAGAAAGCTAGACTTCGTCAACTTTTTATACTATACTACGCCGTTGAGCTAAATTTAAATATTATTCTAAAAAATTTTCGAGGGAAGGATTGTAAGCTTAACTACAATTTAAGAAAATTGGCGAAACACCGACATTATTCTGCAACCCCCTTGTCACCAGTAAACAACTATCGAACACCGCCGGTGGTGCTTGAACCTGCCACCTCCGGGATGGAAATCAGACACTTTATCACTTACTTTACTTTACTGTTATAGTCTAAATTAAAAGTTCGAGTTAGTCATAAAAACATAAAATTTGCAAATAGTAGCGATAACACCTCAACTCGTCGTCGGTGAAAAAAATGATAATACATCGGTCTTTCATCCCGGAGGTCATAGATTCGAACCCCACCGGTGGCGACAAATGATTGTTTTCTGGTCAAAACAGGTGAGGAAAAAAAATCCATTTAGATTTGCAAAGTAATATCGGTGGTTCGAAATCCACCCGCTTGTAGACGTTCTCTAGAATCGGGTGAAGTTCTTCTCCTGCTCCATATTCCACAAGCGGTTACAGGAACTAAAGAGAGATATAAAATACCTAATGGTCGTAGATCTTACTATGGTTACCCCTTAGAATAGCTACTGGGGTAATCACAGGCCATTGCCCTATTGGCTTACACGCGAAGAGACTGGGTATCTTCTCAAACGACTTCTGCAGAAGCTACATGGACGAGGAAGAGGAGGAAACTACTTTCCACTACCTCTGCCAGTGCCCTGCACTGACACGCAGGAGAAAGTCCTTCTGACGTAACTATTTTTTTGATAGTCTCTGCGATTTGGCGGCGATTGACGTTGCAGATCTTTGGCGTTTCATCGACAGCTCCGGATGGTTCCAATGAGGAGGTGGAGGGAATTCTCTTGGATTCCCGTGGAATCACAATGGGCCTTTTGAGGTCTAAGTGTGCCCTTTAATGCAGCCACACGAACCTAACCTAACCTACTATGGCTACCATAATTATGTATCAAATTAGATCATAAAATTCAGTAAATACGAATCCATAGACATTGATGACAATGAAAATGGATTATTCTCAAACACCCCATATATCCATGGCTTTAAAAGTAATTCTCGAAATTTTAATTCTTTTGATACGATTATTAGCGCATTTATCATACCTGTTTCGGTGTAATAATACCTCCTTTCTTTTCATCTCCTTGCAATAGTATTTCGCCACAAAAGGAGTTTTGTCTGAAGTTTTTGAATAGTGCCTCGTTAAAACATTGAAAGTACTTAGCAACATAAGTAAGTACTTTGCCTTGATACACACATTCAGTCTTGTACCTGGCAGGAAATGTGCAATGCAGGTGACGTGCCCTGTCACGTAGGACGCCTGTTACTGCAGTAAGGGTGCTTTTGTTTTAAGGGTTGCTAGAAAACAACTTAACTTTGTTTCAGTTTAAGGCGGTATTTAATATTATAATTTAGTCAACGTGTTACTAGAAAATGGAATTTTCAATATGTGCTTGTAAATATTTTTTGTAAAATTTGTATATATGTATAAGGAAGGCTTCATAAGCTTCTTTAAATTGTAAAATCAAATTTAAAAGTACTACGTAATATTGATTTTGGATTATATATGAAATAGACTTTTATAACTTAGCAAATAAAAAAGTGACCCCGCCTTGAGAGAGTTTCTTGCTAACTCGTTGACATCATTAGTAAGAAAATTGGTAATGCCTTCTTAGATAAGAAATGTGGAGGTCTTACTTATCTTTATTTTAAGACGATTTGTAACAACCACATCCGATGCAGTTCCTTGGGAAGTTTTGTAGAATATTGTCGACTTAAAGCAACATCTGACATTTTGTGGTTGAAACAAGTTACCTTTTATAACTTCTTTAATATACTAAAGGAAGATGTGTGTAATACATTTTTCGAATACTGAACTCCAAAAGGTTTCATTGCAAGTTCTTAATAGGTAAAAATGAAGCTTTTATTCCTCGAACGATAACTCTTTAAATCCAAGTAATAAGTAAGTTATCTTCAATTGACCTCTCTTATATTTTTCTGTCGATTATGTTGACGTTAATGTTGCTTTATTCGCTTGCGTACTCTTTGAACGTATTAGATCATCTACCTCACCTCCGAGGTAGAACCAGGATGTGCATTCATTAAGGAAGAAAAAAATGTGTTCTAGAAGGCCTATAGTAATGGCGAAGATTACTCGTTTCTTCTTTATTTATTTATTATATCATTTAACTTCATGATAACTTCATTCACCATCCAAGTTCGTTTTTCAAGTTTGTCAATATGAAAAAAAGAGGTTGGCTTTTACCTTTCCTCTATGTCCTATATGGGATCCGAAACTCTTAGGTGTAAGGGAAAGTTCTGTCATTTATTCTCTAAAGAAAACGCTTTTTTCACTTTTTATTTACTTTATTTGCACTTATTTATTTTATTTACACTTTTTTATATTTCCTTCGATTGTTATAACTGTTTATCTGCGTTCTGGCATCTTATCCAATTACCTGGAATAGAAGTCCTGACTTTGGATGGAAAGTAATCTTTTATTGTAATTTTGACACGGTCATAATTGGTCCACACACCGTCGTATTATTCACCATCTATGTAAATGTCCGACTCTTTTCATTAAGAAAGTTTTGCAGTGACCTAAAGAACCAACTCTGCAAATTTTTGTCCGTTTTTCTCTGCTACATGAGGTCTAGCGTTGTCGGAATGAAGAATTGCAACATTTCTGTTGGCCAAAGATGTACTCTGATTTTCAATGCAAAACCAAGCCTTTTAATATAATGCAAAGTAGTTGTCTGATGAATTCTAAGCTTGAAGATCACATCTCTTTCTAATTCCCATAACCATAAAGACTTCACTCGATTCGAGGCAACAGCTGCAAGTGGATCTACAATTTAAAGTGGATTCCGAATCACCGAAATTTCTGCAATCTCCAATGCCCTTTTTATCGTAATCGATTGTCATCAGAAGACAGCCTTGGGTCGGAGCCGGTGGGATTCGAACCTGGGACCTCTAAGGCTAAGTGTGACGATACGGATATATTAAAACCTTTTAGCAATTCAGAAGAGTCAATAGCCCCCTGCAGACATTCTATTTTGTCTAGTTTCTAGGGATTCCAAGGATAACAAATTACGTCTATAAGCGTTCCATGGAAGGTTACGCAGTGCAAACCTAAAAAACCTTCTCTGGACGGACTCAATGCGTTTAACATAGCGCCATAAAAAGGAGACCACACTGGACTAGCATACTCAAGAATTGGCCTAAAAAATCTTCAATATAGAATTCTAGTAATATAGGGATCATTAATCTCCTTAGACCACCTCTTCATGAAGCCCAAGGCAGCATTACCCTTATGAACAAAAGCATCAATGTGATCGTCAAAAAACTCTCAAGTCTTTGGATTTGTCAAGTCTATTTAAAATGAATTTATCCATAGAGTAGCCGAGAAAAGGACATGACAATGCATTTCGACACGTTTAAAGGGAGGCAGTTGATGAACCACCAGTTGCAGAAGGTGTCCAAGTCAGAGTTCAGGAGATGGCAGTCAAGATCATTGGAAATAGAACGAAATAGATTTGCATCACCAGCATAACATAAAATTCTCGATTGTGATGGAATTAGGGATACATCATTGATGTAGATATTGAATAATAAGGAACCCAACTGACTTCCCTGTAACTACCCTGTGGCACCCCAAAATTGATGCGTATAGGATCTGAAAGAAGTCCGCAACACAAAACACGTTGAGACCGCTCAGACAAATACGAGCGTAGCCATTGAACAAGATCCGAAGGAAAACCAATAATCGACAACTTGTGAGGAAACATTTTATGATTAATTCGATCAAAAGCTTTACTGAAGTTGGTGAAAATGCAATCAACTTGTTTAGCTTGTTCAATAGAAATTTGAAAATCCCAATAAATTAGTTGTTGTTGATTTACCCTTTACAAACCCATGCTAGAAAGAAGATAAGAAGGGCTTACAGAGAAAATAGAGAACTTCGCATATCAGGGACTCAAAGAGTTTAGCCAGGCAAGCAAGGTTAGCGAGTGGCCTATAATTAGAAATATAAGATTTAGTGCCCCTTTTTATGTATTGGAATGATAATATAACGTTTCCAAGGCTTAGTTAAATAAGGAGGAGAGGACAGAGAAAAATTTCATACGTCGTCGTTTAACGATAGCAGTAGGGACGCCATAAGGGCGACTCGAAAAACTGTCAGTTAGTTTTGAAAGAAGTTTAGCTACGGCTAGCGACGTCAAAAATAAGATTCTTGAATTGAAGAGAAGTCAGCGGAAGCTTCGTCATAGGTATATAAGTAAAATCACTAATATTAAAAGTGTTAACCAAGAATGTATCCTTAAAAAAATCACTAAAAAGATTTGCAACAATCAAGGGGTCACTACTACTCGTAGAACCATAGCGTAATGTAGAGGGGTATCCGTCAGAGTTACGCTTAGAGTTCAGAATTACTAAGGGTCATTACGCAAAGTATTTTTGATCCTACCTAAATGGTCATTGTACGATGCATTGACGTCTGATGTATATTTGTTACGCAAAACAGAATATGACAGGTAATCATAGTCACTCCATGATGAGCAGAACCTCCTCAGTTGCTTTGTTTTTGTTAACATTTTTCAGATGTCTTAAAGACCTATTAAGCCATGGTTGTGAGAAACAGGGACCTTTGGACCTAGTGATAGAGACACATTGAGCAAAACAAGATGCAACGATCTTGTAAAATGAAGTCACAGCGACATCAATGTAAGTTTAATAAAGGACACTATGCCAATGTGTGCGGCCTACAAACTAGAGGGAGCCGGTCTCCTTGGGGAAAACATAGGTAAGGGCCACACGACAATAAGGGAGATTCTTGAAGCCACACCTGAGTTGGCCATGCTAACTGATCAGATGCCGGCAAGACTCTCACCATTTCAACCACCCCTAATACGGGTGGAAAAGCGTGAAACCTGGACGCTTCCAGCTGTCCGTCCAGGGGAACTAGTATGGTATACGGATGGATCCAAGACTGAATCAGGTGTTTGGGCAGGGGTCTGGAGCGACTCTCCTCGATTCAGTTTATCACTGGCCCTGGGAATGTATACCACGGTATTCCAGGCTGAGATGTTCGCCATTCTGACATGCACCTACGAGAACCTAAGAAAAACCTATAAAAACAAAAGGATCTCAATCTTCTCGGATAGTCAAGCTGCAATCAGAGCGATTGCTTCATCTACCACCACATCAAATCTGGTGTGGGAATGCCAAAGGAGCCTAGACGCACTGTGTAGAACTAATCAAGTAAGCTTGATCTGGATACCGGGACATCAGGGCTACACAGGAAATGAAAAAGCAGACGAACTTGCAAGGAAGGGGTCTAACACCCGTTTTATAGGGCCGGAGCCGGTATGTGGAATACCTCTCTGCACGGCTAAAAGGCTAATAGCAAACAGGGCAAATTAGGGACATAGGCTGTATTGGAACAGTATTGAGGGGCACGCTCACTCAAGAAGCCTTATGCCCTCACCGTTGCCGGGTAGATCCAGGGAGCTCCTCAAGCTGAGCAGGTCGGCTGTTAGAACCCTTGCAGGCCTACTTACCGGCCACTGTCAGCTAAGGAAGCACCTGGTGAGGATAGGCAGAGCCATCGACACCACCTGCAGACTCTGTCTGGAGGAGGATGAGACCCCATTACATGTGCTATGTGAATGCCCTGCAGTAGCCAGGAGCAGATTTAGCCTTTTCGGGAAACCAACCCTGGTACCGAGCGGGCTGAATGACTGCCAACTGCGGGAGCTGTTGAACTTCTTCGGAGGGACCGGCTTACTATAAGGAGTTGAGAGGGTTAGCACAATAGGCCCTAGTGGCCGCGGCGCTTGAGAACCTCGCACCTCCAAATTTAATCAATCAATCAAAATGCCAGTCTGCAGTCGAAAACCAATCACTTAGGAAACATGGGTCAGCCTTTTTAAAGTTGTAACAATAACCGTTCATCATCGGGACGGCGACGGCAATATGATCAGAGAATAAAACAGCGTGAAGAGCAGGATGATGGGAAGACTAAGGCATCATGAGTAGAGTACCCGCAGGATCAGTAGAAAAAATAAAATCCAAGAAACGGCCCGAGTTGTCCGGCACACCATAAGTTTGTGTCAAGCCAAAATAAGCAATACCGTGCAGAATCGATGCAGCAAACGCAGGAGCAGAAGACAATGATGGCAGTAGTCCCTCGTTGTCCGTGCCCAACCAATTCACGGTAGGCAAGTTAAAGTCACCAAGTAGTAGCAACTCGTCAGAAGGTAGAATGATATTAGAGAGGTCGTCAACAAATGAGCATACTTGGGAAGATGAGGCAGGAGGGATGTAAATAGTAACAATAAAGATGTTCCTACGTGGAAGCCGCAGGACAACGCAAATCAGCTCCAAATCTTCGAAGGAGGCCACATCAATGAATATCACGACAGCTTGCACACAAAACCCCTCCACCAACCGGGGCACCGAGTGCAGAGTGACGATCACGACTATTATACATTTACTATAAAGTTTGATTGGGACATTGTGCTGATTAGAGCACCATAGTCAGTTGGCTTATCGAATTAGAAAATATTTTAATAAGAAAAAATCTTAACAGCTCTCAGATATCTTTAGTCAAGTGGAAAAACAAATTAAAAGCTACCAAATTTTGCGTGTAACACTCGTCTACATTAATAAATCAGAATTGGAGTCAAACGGTGCACAGAAAATATTACCTGCTGCGTAGACCATATTTCCTAAGAATTTAATCAAGAATTCTTACAGAGTCATGGAAATGAGGTTTTAATCCGAAATGCGTGGTATATGCTAGTTTCATTAATTTTTCCTTTTTATTTCCTGTGCTAATACAATAGCATGTAATAAAGCACATTTATGATTTGGAACTTTTTGCTACTGCTACTTTTTATTATTGTTACATACAACTCTCTTTAGTTCGCGTAACCCTTTTTGTAGCATGGGCTGAGAGAAAAACTTTATATGATTCGACGGCAATAATTCCACCTAGAGCTACAATTTCAGGTGGATTTCGAACCACCGACATTACCCTGCAACCCTCAATGGCATTTTAGCATAATATGCTGTCAACAGAATGTAACCAAATGTCTACACCGGTGGGACTTAAACCTGGGAATGTTAAAAAATTAGCAAGTGAATTCTTTGCGCATCCTTGCTATTAAAATAGCGCTTCAGATTCAACTGTGCCCATTATGATGTACATCCATATATTGATGTTTTAGGACGGCATATACGACCGGTTGTCGTGACAATGACCACTTTCCACTTTTTAGGATAAGATGCAAAAGAAGAAGTGATAGAAAGGAGCAAAAACTCTTTTCTTCAGGTCCCAAGATTTAACAAGGCATCGTCATAAGATAACATCGGTTACCCAGACAAAATCGATATTTGCCCATTACTAAATTGAAAGTAAAAATTGAGTAATGAAACTCGGTTAAGTAAAGAATGTCAATATAAACGTAATTTGTTGCTTCCGCATAACTCCAGAAAGTTTTTATCTCCCACGGGCCACCACTTAACGATTTATTGCTGTTTAAGGCAAGTTTGTCGGGCAACTTGCTCCCATTTGCGATTCCAGGCTTTACGAGTTTTGATATAATATACTCGAAAGAAAAGGACTACAGCGAATGCGGGACTAGTCATTTTATGAGTGACTTCTTTCCACTGATATTGTGCAGTAATAAAAAATGTGAAATTCCCTTTAATGTGAAAGCTGAGATATTTGATTACTTTCCTAGTCCTGTGCTCTCTAGGAATCAGTGTAGGTTTTATAACATTTTTATAGACATCGCTACTGGCATAGAGTAAAGTTTCTTCCTTAAATATTGTCTTGGGACTGACATTTTTACAAAGTGAAGAAAAAAAAAATTGTTTCTTTGCACTGTTAAGTGAAAGTTTTAATCGTTCGTACGTGGGATTCTTATGATTCTTGTAACAGAAAATGAAGAATAAAAAATGTCGATATCGCACACTGTTTTCGAGACATTCGATTGTAAAATTCCAATATTTAGTTATATAATTGCCCTCTTACAAGATATTTGAAGAAGACATGTAAGTTAAAATTAAAGTTTACCTTTTAAAAGATATTCAAAAACATATTTTCCTTATCCGAAGAAAAAAACAAACATTACTTTGATAGTAGATTAGAAAACGGGAATCACTAGTTAAGTAAGCATCTAAAATTCCAATTATTTAATTTATATATGAAAAACAAAGGTAAAAACCAAAAGAGAAAATGGAAAAGCAAGAATAAAAAATAAGGATACAATAAAAGGCACCGCAAGGAGAAAGAAAACAAAAAACAAAGAGTAAATCAAATTAACAGATCAAAACAATTACAATTTAAAATATAATAATAAAAGAAAAAATAAATAGAATATATAAAATGTATGATTAAATATATAAATGACAAAAGTTTTAGGCCTAAAACGACTTTAACGGAGCTGACATCTCGCTTTAGATTTTGGAAGATTACAATTGAGACGGTTGTAAGAGCGAAAAAAGGCGTAAAATTGGCGCCAATGGCTCATTCAAACCATAGTGAGTGCGTCGAAGCGGGATTTGTAGAAAGTCGCTATATCTAACGGAACGAATAGGAACTCGTAAGTTCAACATTGATAACAGTTCCGGTGAGTCAAGAAAATCCTACAAGACTTCGAAGATAAAGGAAGTCCTAGATCTGTTGCGTCTGGCAAGTCCAAAGAGAGCAGCCAAAATCTGTCATTATACGTGAGTAGAATCATTTTAATCCATGGGAGGCCACGCAACCTGCACTGAACAGCCTGCACTGAACAGCCTCAATATTAGCACCGTATATGACAGTCAAACTTCAAAACGGTCCAGACGAAGGTACAAATAAAAGCTTGGTGAGAAAGGGATTATTAAACTTCCTGAACCATGTCTTTATAAAGCCCGAGGGAGTATTGGCCTTCTTAGCTGTGTAACTGATATCATCAACGAAAAGCAGGACCAGAAACAACGCCAAGAGCCTTTACTCTGTCCAGTCTGCTTAGCAAGTTGACACTGATGGAATAATCATACATCAAGTGATCCTTTTTTCCAGAATACGAGACAAACGTACATTAATCGAAATGCAGAGGCATATTGTTCGCAATATACCAATAATTAAAAGTCTCAAGATCAGAGTTCAGCGTAAAACAATCGTTAATGTCAGAGACAAC
Organism: Leptarthrus brevirostris; assembly: GCA_964036015.1. Taxonomy (NCBI): domain Eukaryota; kingdom Metazoa; phylum Arthropoda; class Insecta; order Diptera; family Asilidae; genus Leptarthrus; species Leptarthrus brevirostris. Next base: position 142,194,542 of record OZ038372.1, read on the forward strand.
ACGAAAACTTTATCATCGTCAGCATACCAAAAGTTTTTGACACTTATGTCATTAATAAAAAAAATAAACAGAAGCGGACATAAACGGCTGCCCTGGGGCACACCAGAAGTGACTGACATTTCATAAGAGAGAGAACCCCGAGACAGAGCACGCTGTTCGGTCAGAGAGATAGAAAGAAATCTATTGGACGAAGAGAGATGGAAGACTTCACATAGTAAGTATGAAAACAAACAACTTGTGGCCTTACTAAAATCAGTATAAACACAATCAACCTGGTCGCCAGCATCGATGGTGGAAATATAATAGTTTGAAAACTCCAGAAGGTTAGTAGTCGTTGATTTGCCTTTGATTAAAGACTGCTGACCTAATATCACAACTATTTGTCGAGCAGGCAAATCGAAAGAATTATCGAAGATTATCGAGTTCCAAAAGTTTTTAGGATTAACACAGATGGATTGTCGAAGCTCATTACGTCAATTATCATAGGCAAGCTGGGATTCAGAAGTATAACGACCACACAGACCAGTGTATATAAGATAATCTTCGTCGCTACGAGAGAGACCGAACCTCCTTCAACCTTTATTTTTAAGATTTTTAAGATGCTTTAGAGAGCCAAGGTCGAAAAAAGTAAGGGTTCCTAGAAATAGATACCTACGGGAACACAACGGGCAAAGCATGAAAAAATTAAGTAATAAAGTAATTCTGAAGTAAAATCACTATCGTGCTCCCGATAAAGGCTGGTACAGGGGATATCAGACAGAATTTGATTCATTACCGAATAATTAGCCATTTTAAAGTCGTCAAAATAACCATCAAAATTGGAAGCAAATGTAAACAAAGTTCAGAAGCAGGATGCAAGTTAGACTCAGAAAGCAAAGGAGAAAGAAATCTTCGCAACATTGTTCCACAGTGGTCCGTAGAGAACAACAAGTCGAGCATGCGCCTTAAGCATTGCCAACAACACATGATTGCCGGAGACCGGACGAAGAAATAGGCAGCAAACAATCATAAAGAAAACCTGAAATTCAGAATCAAAAACAATCGAAATAATGGAGTCTAACCTAGAGGAATGCTCAAACAGAGCCCTTCTGCCGGCCGAAAGGCCATCTCCGGCCCTCATAATATTTTTTTCAAGAATAATGAGGTTCTCATTAGCAAATCTAGAATGGTCGAGTAAAGCTATCAAATGTAAATCTTCCAGAGTCCTCTAAATCACGTCGAGTAAGCGAGCACAGGTCCTAGTAATCTCCGACTGAGTGCTCGAATCATTCACCAGATCGAAAATCATGGTTTTAAAGCTCTCAGGGTGGTCAGCCAAGTTTTGCTGCTCGTCGTAGGGATCCTGAAAAAGCCTTCAATTGTGGGAGTGAGTTTTCATCTTGTTGAGAACGACTTCAGATCCCTCCATAAAAGCATGTAATTTATGAAGTGAGAGTTTTAGGAATCTGAGTATGAGACAAGGCTTTATGTCTGCATAGTCGTGGCAGGTAAACTCACACACGAAGGATGGTAGTACCAATTGCAGACACTATTACAAGGAACAAAGTCATAAACAGATCCACCACACAAGCAGCATCCGAACATATCAGACAAAACATATAGGCAAAATCCGGCATAAAAAATAACTGCAATCCAGTGATGCAAGAAGTTGTGAAAAAACCGAGAGCAGAAAAGCAAAAAAAAAATTATGAAGGTATCAATAAAGCCTCTACAGAGGCATGGAATAAAGAGTTTACCTCAGGAAAGCCAAGCCTAATCCAACCAAAGCAGAAAGGTGGCCAGCAGCAGATCGGTTGTGGCCTGAGTATAGAGGGTGTCGCAAGGTCTTGACTCGAATAGGTAAGGACCCATAGAAGTTCAGGCACAAAATAAAAAAGAAGTGCACGACAAAAAACAACGAAAAATAGTACAAAATCAAACAAAGTAAATCAGGACACAACTTTGACAGCTGCACACTTCTTCCTCGTCTTAATGTCAAATGGTATGTACTATTATTGACTTTGATTGATACTCTGCAATGGCTCCCAATGGCCTTTTAGTGTAAGTTGTTGTCATCAGATATCAAACATGGGTTGTCGCCGGTGGGCTTCAAACCAGTAAGACCTCACATTTTTTACAGATTCTATGGTATTTGCTCAAGATAGGGAACAGCTAAATTCAGTGGAGCGCCACTTTAAACATATATGCAGTATCTAATATAGTTTTTATTTATTTAGTACTACTCTAATCCGGTAGATGGTCTTAGTTGCACTACCATTTCAGTTCCCTTCTTACACTTTCCGTATCCTTAAGAACTAAACGACTGAATTAAGCTCTTTGACGATGTTCCGTACGAATATCGTAAAAATCAACTAAGCCAACATCATCCGAAGAATATAAAATTTTTGAGGAAAATGTATATATGAAAATAACCTCATCATAATTGCCATAACTTTTTCGAACAAGACTTAAAAGGCTTCGAATGTTTGTCTCTACCATTAAAATTGTTTGTTTTCCATTAGATATACTCCGCTCATGCCGATGTTCATGGAAGCCCTTGTCTATCTCGAAAATTTGCTGATGATGGCCATCGTTACTTTAATGAACCAGCGATGGGTGACTGTAATTAATTGCCCGAAGCTAGCAAAAGAGAAATTGAAAATCAATAACTTCCACATGGGACATGGACCAGCAATGGTCAGATATTGCTGAAGGAATTCGCTGGAAACTTTTGGGTCAGAGACAATTTAAGGAAAGTTATTTAGGAGAAACTGCTGTTCAGCCAGTTTAGTAGAAAAAATAAAAGCTATTCTTGCTCTTCAGTCTCCAATTACAATTAACTTTCTAATTTTCACTTTATAAACAGAAGATATGTAAAGCATTTGGCAGATTTGCAATTGTAAAAGTAATAAATGTTTTACTGACTCGTACACAACAATTTTTGTTGTATCTAAATGATGATGATAAGTTTCAATTAGCGAATTTTAATAAAGACAATTTGTGAAATGCGAAATTAATTAAAATTCGTCTTCCATCAGTTTTTGTTTTAATGTAATCAGGAGCTACATACACCCTGTTCTAAGAAAATTGGGAGAAATTTTCTGATTTTTTTTTTCCATACAAAACATTTTTTTATTCACATTTTCAATACTTTTACGCAGACTTTATAAAAATATTATTTAAAAGTATAAAAAATGTGAAAGGTTATTCTTCGGGGGAATTGTTGATGAGGGCTTTCATGGTAGTGAAACAATTTAAAGTTGATTTCGAACTACCGAAAGTCTTTCTGCAACCGTAATCGAAATCAATTGTTATCAGAAAAGAACCATTAGTCGCCACCGCTGGAATTCGAACCGGGGAGCCGAACCTGACCGACACTTTATCACTTACTCCATCGACGACTTCTCATGGGTTCAAATATCTCTAAACATTTAATTGAGGGCTGTGTCATTTATTGGACGGAACTGTACATAAATAAAAATGTTTGCTTCCATTTTCAACGGAGAGAATAAATAGTTCTAGAATTTTTATATGAAAATTCCGGTAAAAATTACGGTTCTCAACTATAACTAACTCAATTCATACCGAAATGCACTAAATTTTTTGAACGATCTGTTCGGTTTCAAGGGATATTCCAAACATAGAATTCAAAATGTTTTGAAGGTAATCAAATTAATTTTACCGATAGAAAAAAAAACAAATAGGAAACGTAGGTACACAGATTCGAACCCTGTTTTTCAGCACCACGCTTAAACGTTTTCGCCACTTTCGCGAGTCTCTCCAGTCTACACAATCCACTTCTAAAGAGATTGAAAAAGTTTCGCTATATAAATTTACTAGGTACTTATTGACACTTGCAACAAATTGATTGAAATTAGTAAATCATTAGTATTCACATCGAAATTGGGAAATATAGAAATCAAGGTTCAAAGAAAAAGAAAGCTAATCACAAACCTTTAAGAATCTGACAAACTTTCTGATTTCAGATCACTGAAAGGGCTACAACTCTACACACCGTGGAGCAGCTTTTTTGTTGTGGGGCCACCTTCAGGGCCCTGCAGCGCCCACATGTTTTGGTTTTTTTTTTTGCCAAAATAGAAAATTTCTTTCTGTTTCATAATTGTACCCATATAACATTTCCCAAAAAAAAAATCGCAAAGTTAAGTATCAAAAACAGGCCAGGTAGGTAAAGTGACTCACACTTTACCTACACATGGAGTCTAGAGACCATTGGTCAATATCGCAAGAGGTAATTGGAAAAGTTATCCTAAGCCAAAAGACCTATGTAAACATATGTCTGATAGAACGTAGCATGTAGTTTTCGAGATAATGGTTCGTTTCACATGTATCAATTTAACAGGCTACTACTGGAAAGAGAGTAATCTCAGCTACAGTCTGTTCAACAAAAAACGTTCCTCGAGTTTTCAAAACTTCTTGAAGATTTTTTATTGATTTTGATATGCGGGAGAAAACCCTCGAAGGACTACGTCATAGATGTCAATTTATTTAAATATAGCTTGATATGACAGAGTGAACATAAAGAAAATTAGCTCCGCATAGCGTTTCAGAGAATTTTGTTGTTGTGTAGTCTTTTTAAAGGACCACATATGACTCACAGTGAGGCTGCACAAGTGGTTAAACGGTCCAAGATTCGTGAAGAGGTGGGTGGAACGGTATGGACACCATAAAAATGTCGATGATTTTCCGGAAAGAGGCAAGTCTCGCACGACTACCAGTAAGCAGGACAAAGTCGAGTCTGTTCAGCGTAACCCGACTTTGCACTTGCGCGCAGTAAAGGCCCAGTTAGCTAAGAAGGGAATCCACGTGAGCATCAATATAATTAGACAGCGTTTGGCTGAAAAGAAGATCCAGTATCTAGTCAAACGTCATTTTAGGGTTCCGTAACTCAAAACGAAAAAGAAGGAACCCATAGGATCACTTCGTTGTCCGTCTGTCTGCTGGCTGGCTGTCAGTCTGCTTGTCAAGACCCTTTTTCTCAGGAACGCGTGGAGGTACTTATGTCCACGGCCCCTTAGAGTTGTAAAAAAATGCAGTTCAAAATCAACGCAATCAAAAAATACGCAAAATAAATCAAAACCGCTAGGGTGCTTCCCGTAGACCTAGAATCATGAAATTTGGCAAGAATCAAGGTCTCACAGCACAAGTGAAAGAAAAGTCCGAAAGTAGTTAATTTGTAGTTATGCCTGTCTGTCAAGACAGATTATTTTATTTTCAGTGTTTCTGTTGTAAGGTTTTGGATTTTGCTGTTGTTGGGTTATGGCGACTTTTATGCCACGGCTCCAAAAACACGGGGGGGGGGGGGGGGCAGTGCATATATTTGTAATTTGTTTTTATGTAATTCCTTTAAAATATAAAAATAATGTTGCTTTTGAAAATAACTTAACTACGGAGCCCTCGAAGCAGGATCAACGGTCATACTTGACTTACTTTTTTTCTGTTGAAGCGTCTTTCTTGGCATGAAAAAAACCGTACATGAGCGATTGTTCCAGCGAACCGTTTAGCATGCTGTACAGATAAATGTTTGGGGATTCTTCTTTAAACGCGGTTTTGGGTGTTTGTTACTCTTCACCCAGAACCTTAATGTTGAAAAAATGCTCAGCATATATAAATGGGGTTTGCTGAAGTCCGCTAAGAAGATGTTTGGAGCAAAAAATGATGATTCGATCCCACATGAGTACAACGATCGCAAAGATCGCAGTTGTCTCTGCATCTGCACCGTCTGGGAAGAGGAAAATGGTCTTATAACCTTGGACTGGCCTTCGCAGTCCCCTGATGCCAATCCCAATGAAAATGTCTGGAGTGTTGTGAAGAGAAAACTTGCGGGAAAACATGTGTTAACCTTGAAGCAGCTGAAAGTCAGAGAGATATGGCGCTTATTACCAACAGAAATTAGTGGAGAGCATGCCAAAGCGGTGTCAAGCGATACTTGAAAACAATGGGGATTAGACCACGTATTAGGTAGCTGTGACATAGGCATTTGAATGTACTTTTATATAAAGTCAAAATAAACTGAAAATTTCCAATAGTTTTTGAAAAATTGAGGAACGTTTTTAAACTGTAGATAAATAATACTCTGTGAGATATTCAATTAAGGTCTCTTTTAAATGAGTACTTGATAATTTTCCAAGAGGAAGCCACTCATGAAATAACTGCTTACATGCCAAAAAAGAGATCTTAAAAAACGTGAAAATAAACAAAAATCGTTCTTAAAAAAACTACGTACCGAACATGTGTTTATATGGGCTTTTTGGTTTATGACGTCTCATCTAATCACCTCCTGCAATCTTGATCGAAAATCCAAAAAACATTGACAATTTATTGAAGTATTCTGAATATTGGTTGTATTCATAATTGATTACCAAACTCATTTTATTAATTTAGCATAGAATTAAAAATTAAACTACGTAGTATGTGATTAAGGTTAATATTTTAATAAAATTGATTCAAAACATTCACAACAATTCTTATCCAATTAAAAAACGTACGTGTAAATTTGAATTCGTTCTCTCGCAAATAGTTTGCATCTAAACATTTTTGTATGCGATACACGTTTACAATGCCATCAAGATAGCATTTCAGGAAATGGAAAAAGAGATTCTTCCTTCAAAATCTGAAACTGTAAGAGTACTTGCAGTTGTTATTGTTAAGTAATGCAATAGTGAAATTCTGCTCCATGCGCTAGGATGATTTTAGCACCAGTCGACTTCATGTAAACCCTTGCAATGGGACAACCTTGCGGAGATCCAACAATGTGTGAATGTAAATTGCACTTTCAGCATAGTATCGTATACAGACCTAAATGTAATATGAATAGAAAGAAGATGGTATTCTTACGTTTCTCGAGTGCAACATATGGAAGACAGCTTAAAATGGAAAATAGTGACAGTAGAAAGACGGATAACTTTTGAATTATGTGAATTGCTTAGACCGAATATCAATTCTGGTACATCTTAATAAAATTGTTTTCGATTATCTTTTCTATGGGAAGAGTATATGTGTATTGGAAGAACTGCTCACATTTTATTTATATCGTACAGTTACATAGATATAAACAAAAATTTTATATTCTTTCTTCGTTTTTTTTATATAAATTTATACTGTTACGCATATATTAATGTTATTAAATTTTATTAATTTAAAAAGGATCTAAAGCCTTTTACCATTCCATTGAGGTGAAGTCTATTATGAGTCCGACCGATCTTCTACAAAAGCCGTAACAGCTTTGTAGCTGACAGTAAGTTTGACATCCAGGATAATATCTAGATATTTTAGTATATCGCTCAAAACTTATTGAACTAAAAGAAATAGCGGAGAGATTCAGCGAAACGACCTTTTTGTAGGGTACACTCTCTCCAAGTTAGTTTTATCTGTCTAACTTAGGACGTCCGGGATAGAAGGCCGACACATTACCAAGCGCATCGCAAATTGTTTTCTTGTTACGATTATAAAATCCCCAGACTGTATTTGATCCGCTACAGGTAAGCAAAAGAAGGAAGTTGGGACATATGTGAAATTCAAGGTGTATCGGTTAGAGTGTAATATAGGTTTTACTAGCCTCACTATTAGGCGCACTGCCGTCTTTTTAAATTAAGCCATCCCGGCCAGAATACTAGTACAACTTGAATTAGTTGGCAGAACACGTGACCTTGGTTAGTGTGGTGAAGCTGATCGAATTCTCGTTGAGAATCTTGTTGCTCCTTAAGTGGGACATTTTCACCGAGCTGAACCAGTTGAAAAAGTGTTCTTTCATTAAATCTCTAAAGACGCAACTAAGTAATCTAAAAAAGAAACCCATTCAAATCGGTCCAAGTTTTACCAAGTTAAGTTCCGTCAACCCTCCCCCCAACCGCATCCCACCTTGACAACACCAGAATATTTTATTACCTACCTTCACGAAGTTTCAAGTCAAGATGACAATTAGAAGTGGGTAAAAAACCGATCAAAAGATTTCCTTGTGATCAATTGCACTCTTGCAGAAAATGATAAACTTTGATTTCCCAGGGTTAAGCTGTAATCGGTTATATTGGGACTACGTGCGCACTCTGTATAGGTCAGCATTTATGTGCTCTATACAGATCTCAATAAGTCCCATTGGCCGGCTCATTAATAATTAAGCTGAATAGTAAAGGACATTAACTTGATCCTTTGGGCACACCTTGCAGCAGATAGAGCGGGAAGGAGAAAATGTTGTCGACCGTATCTTGTTGAGAACGGCCAGAGAGAAAATTATTAACTATTTGAACGGTCAATGTATCAAACCGAAAATACTGGACTCTCTACTTCTCTAGTTCCCGCAACCCCTTGTGGGGCGGGATAATAATTTCACTCGTTTCGAGATAACGGTTGCAAATGCACCTACAGTTTAAAGTCGATTTCGAACCAGTGACATTTTCTCCGCAACCGCCATGGCCTTTTTATCGTATTCTGCTGTCAACAAAAAAAAAAAAACCATAGGTTGCCGTCAGTGGGATTCAAACCTTCTACCTCCGGATTGGTAGGTCGACACGTTATCACTTACGAGGCAACACTAGAAAGTCCTCGGATCCATGCAAAATTATGCTACTACGAGACCGTCAGGACCGTTTTCTGAGTAAAATACACTGGTAGGCAGTCAACTGCGATTTATCGACAACCCCCAGTAGACGGACAGTCCTCTTCACAAGAAAGAGAGCGATTGAATATTTACAACTGCCAAAATTGGGCGCGAGTACCCTGTCACTTACTAATCAGTCCAAGTACTGAGGTATGATACTTGACTCTTAACTAAACTGGGGCAAGCACATAGATGATCGCATGAAGAAGGCATCGGTAGTGCTTAATGCCTGCAAGAAAATATTTGGTTTTGTACACTGGATGTGCATTGCCATTGTGAGCCTAATCCTTACTTATAGAATAGAAGTTTGGTGGACTGCTATAGAGAAGCAGAACAGCCTAAAGAAGATAACTAAAAAATAAAGAGTTGTCTGGGCATCTCCGGAGCAATTAGCACAACGCCAACTGCGACAATAAAGATCATGTTTCACCTTCCATCACTTGACGTCCACTGCAAAAGTATAGCAGCGAAAGCGAAATAGTCTAAATGTTGGAAAAGTTTTGACCACGGCCAGAACAGTATATTAAGGATTTATACCGAAGGCTGTCTGCAGGAGAACACCACCTACACTACCCCTATATTAAGCTTTGGGAAAATCTTCTCTATACCAGAATCCCAGATAGAAATGAGTGGGGGGAGGATTTTGGTGTCAACATGGCAGATATAGCCGTCTTCACTGATGGATCGAAAGTGGAGGACGGGATGGGAGTTGGGGTATACCTAAACATACTTCAGTATCGACTGCCGGAGTGCTGTAGTGTGTTTCAAGCAGAGATCTACTTAATAGTAGCGAAATAGGAATTTATATAGACAGTAATAAGGTCACAACTCTTATACAGGTGTTAAAATAGTCGGCAGAACTTATGTAGGAGATCCCTGGTTATGTAGGAGATCCCTGCTAATAGCGGAATACAGGGGAATGAGGAGGCTGATACGCTTACAAAGGAAGATTCTAAACTGAACGCTTCCTATATAGACAGGTTGATCGGCCGGCCTCTACAATCAGTAAAAAGAGTAATTGATCTTAAGGCTATTCAGCTTGCCAAGAAAATATGGAGCAATCTGACAACATGTGATTTGTCAAAGCAGCTTTGGGAAATTCGGTAAAGAACCAATCCCAAAATACGTATGTTGTTACGAAAATACAACATGGCACTCACCACCAAAAAAATTCTTGATAAAGTGTTAAGCATAAGCTGCTCAGTTTACATTACGGGAAGCATATACTACGTATAATATGAAACGTATATAACAAGCTAGATTGGTAATAAATCCGACTGCCACCTTGGCCCCGTTGTCGACTTAACGCTGCTCTCATTGTTGTTGTATAGTGTTCGATTGTTTGTTAAAATATTTAACTCTGGTTTGTAAGATTATTTTCTTGAACCTTCCACTATCAATCTCAACGATGAGAAATTTAAGAATTAGAGTGAACGTACAGGTTAACTTAGAGTGAATTTAGGTATGATCAACTATATCGGTTTTGTGTAATTTAGTCTTACCTTTTACAGGTAAATTTTACGTTTTCACATCATAGTTCAATTGGGCGCTTAAGAGTTCATCTTAAATGTTTCAATATACTCTAAAATACACTAAACTATTTGATTTCAAAGAGATCGATTATTTCGTCTGTGCAAATAGCTTTGTACATTCAAATTCTGACAAAACAAAAAACAAAATGCACCCAAAAGCCTTCAATGTAACCGAAATATGAACAGAAGCAAATATAAGCCGTTTATCCTCTGAACCTCATATCGGTTTTAACTTTACCAAGTCGTTCTGTCAACAAAGGTTTTTTTTTGTTTCTGTTCCGGATACTACAGAGAAGAAACATGGAAGAACCTAGAAACTTTGTCCGGAGAAACCAGCCAACTGGTTTTTCTTGGATGTCGGAAAACCTTTAGCAATCTCATTTCCATTCGAACAAGAAGTTTTCTTCAACAAGAAGTTTCGGTTTACGTTAGTTTCAAAAGTTTTCACCTTCCTGGAAAGTTCATGGGTAGAATTCTCTATCACAAAGAGAAACTTCCAAAATTTACAATTAAAATAATACTTCTCCAGCTTTCGAGCACTTTTGAGGTTCAAATACAAGAATGCATCGATTATGGTTATTTTAATATCATAAACTGGTTGTTTTAATTTTATAAACGGAACAGGAAATTCTTTAAAGGATGCTAATTACTCATCTTGTGGCACTACGAAGCTTGTACTAATTAATTTTCAGGCGAAAACCGAGTTACCGAGTTTCAAGTTAATTATTTTGATGAATTGATATTATAAGGAATATAGGGAAGTCCTCAGAAATCACAAGTTTTTCTTTAAGGAGGCTTGGTACCTCAAAAATAAGTACTTGAGCGGAATACGTTAAGATTAAGCATATTGAAAATAAAAAACAAAATATATTTACAATTTTTTCATCGGTGGCAAAAGCTTTTGTTTTATGCAACTTCGACTATTTTTTCAGCATTTTAACTCAATCAGGCATTCATTCACTTTCCATAGTTTTTGAAGTAATTTTGAACTTTGGAAATATTTAAATAACTGCTAATTTCAAATTAAGACGGGCTTAGATTTGTTCAAAGAGCTTAAGATTTAAAAACATCCCTTTAGATTGAAACAGCTTTTTACCTCCCCTGTTAAGAAAGTTTTGATATTCACACCGATTTATAGACCTTTTTATTGAATGATTCCTCATTTTTATTTTTAATTGACTGCGAAAGAATTTTTTCCGAAATTTGTTAAGCTCTACGGATTTTAACCGACTTCCCAAAAACAAAGCGGTTCTAAGTTCGACGCGTATTTTTAAATTTTTTTATTTTTTTTTATGTCTGACCGGGCATAACTTCGTAACGCGTCGACCGATTTTGATGATTATTTTTTTGTTGGGTAGAGTATGTTCACCGATTGGTACAATGTCAAAAAAATTTTTGGTAGAGTGGGGGTGAAACCTAACTTTGTAACGCGTGGTCCGATTTGGATGGTTCTTTTTTTCTTGTACAGAGTATGATCCCCCTTTGCTAATAGGGGAAAAAAAATTTGGCCTAGGGTGGGGGAGTGGGGTAGGGGTAGTCTAACTTCGTAACGCGTGGACCGATTTGGAAATTATTTTTCTTCTGGCTAGAATATGATTCTTGGTTGATACTACGAGAAAACAAATGTTGCTGGGTGGGTGGGGGGGGGGGGGGGGAGGTGGAACCTAACTTTGTAATACGTCGACCGATTTGGATGGTTCTTTTGCTGTTGTATAGAGTGTGATCACCCATTGCTAATTGAAGAATAATTTGGCCCATGGTGGGGGGTTGGGAGAGGGGAGGACTAGTCTAACTTCGTAACGCGTGGACCGATTTGGATATTTGGTTTTTTTTTGGGTAGAGTATGCTCCCTGGTTGATACCACGAGAAAAAAAAATTTTTGGTGTGGTTGCGGTGGGAGAAGGGGGTGGAACCTAACTTTGTAGTAGTAACTTCGTAACGCGTGGACCGATTTCGATGATTCCTTTTCTGTTCAGTAGAGTATATTCCTTGATTGATAACCATGAGAAAAAAAAGTTTAGGAGAATGGGGGTGGTGTAGGGGGTTAAGACGGTTAATCACGGGATGATGTATATGTATCAGCGCGAGTAGTCACGTTTTAGCACGCTCCAAAATCAAATTGCATTTAAATATCAAGAAGTCATTTTCTTTTAAGTCGGTGGTTAAAATTTTTAAGTACAAGTTGTTTGTGACTCCGGCTGTTGAAATTTATGAGTTTATATAGGGATATTTCACTGAAATTATCAAAGGCTGAATTGGTGATATCTAAGATCGTGTAACATTTCTTTATTTGTGGTGGTGAACTGTTAGCTCAATATATTAATATTAAGATGAGTAGTTCGCGCTCTGGTACTCATCGTGCCACACGTAATACACCAAGCTCCGAAGTATCATCAATACAAGTGAATAGCGATATCAAGGCTGAAATATCGTCTGTAATTGTGAATGTGGAGGAGAAATTTGCTGCTTTTACTCAGTCTTTTCAAAGTCAACTTTCCGATGCAGTTGGTAGTTTCAAAACTTCAGTTGTGGAACTTGAGCAAAAACTGCTCAAAATAGTAGGTGATGGGTTCAGTGAACTTACTGAAAAGATTCGTAAAATGGAGTGCCGATTAAATGTTATTGACAATGAACTTGAAATGAGTGAAAGGCATCGCAAGGCATGTGATGTTGCAATGTCTGGTGTTCCTGTCTTACCAAATGAAAATTTAAATGATATATATTCTTCGTTGGGAAGAACAATCGGGATTGATGAGACACTCATACCTAAGCAAATATTTAGAACTCTAAAGAAAAACAATTCAAATGAGACTTCAATATTATTTAAATTCGGTAATCAGGCTAATAAAAGTGCATTCCTAACAGCTGAATTATTAATTTGCTCGTATATAATGCCGCGGTTCAAAATAAAGAGAAATCCTCAGCTAGTTTTAAGTTTATATTATAAATTTCAATTTTTATTAATTATGAGATTTATGTGTTACTCTCTAAAATCAGTTTGTCCTATGGTATACTTTGTTATTAAAATTAATTTCCTTTTTGCAGTTCAATATCATCTACATATACGAATAATATCTTTTTTTTATTGCAATTGATATTGTTATTGTTATTTACTTTGGGAAACATATTCGACTTACTTACATATTTCAATGACTAATGTGAATGGTTTGGACGAAGAAAATGGCGTACGCATATTGGTATCTGTTTTAAATGCTCAGCGTGCTGGATTAAGAGTTTATCATATTAATGCGAGAAGCTTGCTTCCTAAAATCGACGAAATACGTGACATTTTTCATACTACGGATACGCATATTATTCTGATTAGTGAGACGTGGTTGAAGTCCAATGTTAGTGATCAACTAGTGAATATACCAGGTTATAAACTCTTCCGTAAGGATAGACTTTCACGACGTGGTGGAGGTGTTTCCATTTATGTTAAAAATACAATTTAATGTCGCATGGTGCTACAAAGTGTAGACAATCAATTGGAAGCAGAATATATAATTTGCGAATTATGCCTTGGTATAATTAAGTGTTTAGTGGGTTGTGTTTATAAACCTCCAAACTCGAGCATTAATAATCTGTTAAGTGTTCTCAACCATCTTGCCCCACAGTATAGAGACATTATCATTGGTGGTGATTTTAATATTAATTTTTTGGATTCTTCGGGTGATGTTAATAATATGAATATTGCATTATCATCTTTGGGGCTGCATCGTATAAATTCTGAGCCAACCCGCTTCTCTGATTACTCCTCTTCATTATTAGATATCTTTGTCTCATCTGATCTAGCTAAAATTCTTTTTAATAATCAAATATCACTTACAAATTTATCCGATCATGACATGATCATGCTAATATATGATATAAAATTAGATATCTCGCTTGAGTCACATAGGTTTTCCTAGTTGCTTGGGATAATGTGTATAGGATGCATGATACTGATGATCAGGTTAGATTTATCAATAATGAAATCCTACGACTACATGACGAATATGTACCGCTAGTGACAAGAACTGTTGTTGATCCTGTCCACCCATGGTTTACGGAAAAAATTCGACGACTAATTAATATGCGTAATAGAGCTTATGTTAGGTGGAAACGATATAGAATCATGATGTTGTGGGTTGAGTACCGGGAACTTAGAAATAAGACGACCTGTGCCATAAAACAAGCTAAACGTAGATATTTTTCTTCTTTTTTAAATCCGGAGTTGACTGGTGGAAAGTTGTGGAAAAATTTAAGAAATATTGGCATGGTTGCTTCAAAGAACTTAAAAGAGAATCACGAAATCGACCCTGAGGAACTAAATAAGGATTTTCTGGCACATGTTACATCTTCGAATGGTATGAGCCTTGAGCATCTTTCATACATCTGTAATTCTAGGCCATCTTCCTGTTATGAACAATTCAGCTTTTTAAGAGTATCAAGTGCCGAAGTACTCGATGCTGTAAGAAGCATAAGATCCAACTCAACAGGTTATGATGCAGTAAACCCTAGATTTGTCAAAATGATATTACCATACCTTGTTTCTCCACTTACTCATTTCTTCAACACGTGCTTCATGACGTCTACTTTTCCATCTCCTTGGAAGAATTCCATTGTTATTCCCATACCAAAAAATTCTTCTGAATTTAGACCTATAAGTACCCTCAGTTACTTATCAAAAATAATGGAAAAACTCATAGCTGGTCAGATATCCCATTATATATCGTGTCATGAATTACTTAACTCTGGGCAATCTGGATACCGAGCTGCACATAGCTGCACTACAGCATTGCTGAAGATTACTGAGGATATACGTGTTGAAATGGATAAAGATAATTTCTCCATTTTAACCTTACTAGATTTTTCGAAAGCTTTCGATACAGTAGACCACTGGATTCTCTGCAAAAAGCTTGTCAATAATTTTAACTTTTCATATTGTGCAACGAAATTAATTACAAACTACTTAAGGGATAGATACCAATCAGTTAAAAGTAATGGAATAATATCTACACCATTACAAGTGAACGCTGGTGTTCCGCAGGGTTCCATTCTTGGACCTCTACTATTCTCCCTATTCATTAATGATATATTCACTTGCGTTAGTCATTGCAAATTACATCTTTATGCAGATGATGTGCAGTTATACCTACATAGACCCATAGGACTTTGTGAAGATGCAGTTGCGTGTTTAAACTATGACTTAAAAGCTATAAATCAGTGGGCAATTAATAACCGATTACGTTTAAATCCTGACAAATCCAAATGTCTCGCTATATACAAATACATATGGAATATTTCCACTCTCTCACCTGTTCTCTTAAATGGAGTTCCGTTGCCATTTGTGGAATCAGTTCGGAGCCTGGGTATAGTGTTAAATCGAACTCTATCATGGAATGATCACGTTGACAAGGTTATTGGAAGGATTTATTTAGGCCTTCGTTCACTATGGATGACAAGTGAGTTCACACCAAATCCTACAAGGCTTTATCTGGTCAGATCACTTCTACTGCCTATAATAACTTATGGATGTGAACTTTTCCCTAAACTTGATAGCGTGTCTTTCAGGAAGCTATCGGTTGCTTTTAATTCAACTATACGTTACATATATGGACTTCGTCGCTTCGATCATGTCTCACCATATTCTGCTTCTATTCTAGAATGTAAATTGGATACCTACCTTAACTATAGAGTGATTTTACTTTTGGCGAAAATTATTAAGTTTCGTAAACCGCTTTACCTGTACAATTGCTTAATTTTTGCACAATCAACTAGAAGTATAACCTTAATCCAGCCTACATTCTCTTGTCTAATAAGTGAACGTCAGTTCTTCGTCGATTCCATTAGAATGTGGAATCAATTACCAGCTACACTAAGATTATCGCTTAGGTCGAATACGTTTACTGAATTTTCTCTCAAGTTATTTGAGTTTATGAAAACCAATTGATAAAACTATGTACTATATATATATTATGCAATCTATTTTACAACACTTAATTTTATTTATTAGTCATAAATTATAGGACTTTAAAATACTGTGAAATTTACTTAGCTTAAGAATATAATCATTTATTTAATGTATAATTTCAACTAAACTTGTACTAGTTAATAAGGTCAATGGTCTTGTAGTACAATGCTGAAGAATTAAATAAATAGTAAATAGTAAAACTAACTTTTAACGCGTGGACCGATTTGGATGGTTCTTTCTTCGTTGTATAGAGTCGAAGACACTAAAAAGTGAAAAATAAAACAGTTTTTAAAAAAAAAGTTGAACCGACTTCACAAAAAGCGCTAAAAAGCATAAAATAATTTTCAATTTTATATCTATAACGACTTTTTGAAGTCGGTGCAAATTAAACAAATAAAACAAATACAGAACCACAATTGAAAATAATACATAATACTACCTGAACGTTTCAGCTTACGGGATCATAAGAAATGACGATTAAGTATTTACCCAAATTCCCTTCCGGCCAAAGTGCAAAAACATATCGTTGGTGAAGAAAGTGATAACGTGTCAGCCTACCAAATCGGAGGTCCCAGATTCGAATCTCGACGACGGCTTCTCATGGATGTTTTCTGCTGACAGCAGATTACGATAAAATTGCCATGGGGTTTGCAGAGAAAATGTCAGTGGTTCGGAATCCACTTTAAATTTCAGATTTACTTGCAACCGTTGTCTCGAACCGATTGAAGCTCTTCTTCCGCCCCATGCCTAACAGGGAATATTATTATTAAATTTTTGTCTCCACGCTTATTTTTAATAATCTCTATACAATGTTTCGGCATCCTATTAAGCAATTTCATGAAAATTTTTCAGTGAAATTTTGTTCCGTTCTGCCTACAAAATATTTCTTGTGTTCAGTAGAAATGGAGCTGACTTTTTTGATGTTTCTGTCTAACGCAAGGGTTAAAATAAGTGACTACAGTGGTCAAAGCAGCATTCTCTCATCTGATAATCGTTTCAAGTATTCTCTGACACATGGATTCATGTCCCGAAACGTCCTTGTCGTGCTATAAGGTGAATCCGTGTAAAAAAAAATACGCAGTCCAGATGGCGAAGTTACATAGTCAAAGATTTTCTGCTGCTGCCCTTTCTTTAGTACTTTTTGGATTTTGCAAATATTGCTCTCGCTACCTTCAGTCGCAGAATCGTCACCATATTCAACTGTAGATGCCTGTTCTCTTACGCAGTGATGCAAAAACAGTGACTACGACATGCCTTAAATTTTGTGATTTTGAACCTCTTCTGGTGACACCAACTGTCACCAAATGTGTTCCCATTTCTTAAAGTTTTAACGTAAATATTCGGTATTTGTCATTATTTTTGACTATTTTTGCACTTATTTGCTGGAATACTACTTAATTCAATTACAACCGATGTTGCTGCTTAAGTTTTGAGATATGGCAACACCAGTGTGAATATGTCAAATATGATATTGTCTTGGTAAAGTTTGACATTTTTAATGGTAATCGTGCTAAGACCGTTTTGTTATACGAGTGCTATTTGTGTTGTTTACAGGTACTTGAAACATTCATTTGGTAATGAAGCACCATCTCGAGTCACCGTGTTTCGCTGGTTTTCCGAATGCAAACGTGGTCGCTCTTCGCTACAGGACGAATTTCGTGAAGATCGTCCTAAATCGGTTGCTGTCTATCTTGCTGATATTGTAAGATTGCCATGTGAAATACCAGATTAAGGCATGCTGGGGTATTAGCTCCACTCGCACACATTCAATATTGCATGAAGATTTGGCTGTCAAAATGATTTGTTCATGTTGGATACCGCATAATTTGACAATTGCTCAAAAAAAAAAAAAAAGAGTCGTGTCGATTGATGCAAAGAAATGTTGAAAAAATTCAATCGCGGTGCTTCAAAAGACGCCTATAAGATCGACGAATCATGGATCTATGCATATGAACCCAAAACTAAGCAACAATTGACTATTTGAGCCAAATCCAACACAAGTTTTTCGCGCACGAATCACTTCGAAGCAAATGCTCGCCTGTTTTTTTGGGAATAAATAGACATGTCGCCGCCGTGCCATTACAACAACGTAGAACGATCAATTCTGAATGGTACATCACCATTTGTTTGCCAGAAGTGCTTGGAAAAATAAGGGAAAACAATCGCAGAAGAAGAATCATTCTCCACCACGAGAATGCAGGCTCTTCCACATCGGCTCAAACCAGTGAATTTTTGAGCATTCAAAACATCGAATTGGTTGGTCATCCGCAGTACAGTCCTAGTTTCGATCGTTATTCGATCGTGCGTTATTCGATAATCACATAATTATTCGTTATTTGATGACTTATTCGCAAATAATTATCAGTTATTTGGTGCTTTTTATTCGAATTTCAAATAATTATTTGTTATTCAATTATCAAGTAATTATTCGATAGTTGATGTCTCTTTATGGAATACTTATTAATTTTATGGTATCATTTACTAAAATCTTTACTGTAAACATCGAAACATAACAAGGCAGTTTTAATTTCCTAAGTACGAGACACCTTGTGATGTGAAATGCATGTACCAAGAAATAATTTTTTTTAAATTGAACTAATGGACACCAACAACAAATAATTATTTCATAAAGAGACATGAACTATGGAATCATTATATAATAATCGAATAACAAATAATTATTTGAAATTCGAATAAAAAGAACCAAATAAAAAAAATTATTTGCCAATAATTCATTAAATAACGAATAGTTATTTGATCATCGAATAACGAACGATCGAATAACAAATAATTATTTGAAATTGGATTAAGGAGCGCCAAATAACAAATAATTATTCGCGAATAACTTAAACTAAATTGAAAATCGAATAAAAATTTATTCGAATAATTTTTTATTCGATTTTAAAAAAAAATCGTTATTTGATTGAAAATTTATTCGAATAATGCCCATCACTGGTTTGGCACCCAATGATTTCTTCTTATTCCCGCAGATCAAAAATAAAATGCGAAGTCTACGTTTTTCGACGCCTGAAGAAGTGGTTGATACGTTAAAATCACATGTTGTGGAGGTACCTCAATCGGAGTGGAAAAAGTGCTTCGAAAAGTGGTGTATTGATGTCTATTAATGCTTCAGCTTCATGGAGAATATTTTGAAAAACCATAAAGCCATTTTCGATTATAAATATTTATTTTCACTTGTCTATCTGAAAACTCTAGTAGCAACCCTCGTATAACATATTCAAGCGGGCCCCCCATTCAGTGCTTTTGTTGTTAAGCTCAACGCATGTGTAAGACAGTTCGAACAATTTCCTGTCAAAGTTCATGATTTATGTAAATTTCTCACTTTATTAACATATGTGGTTTGATTATACTGAGTATATATCTCTCGGAAAGTATGAACTATTACATTTAGCAGGGTTCAGTTTTAATATGTGTCGTTCAGACCAAGAGTCTTTGATTATCATCTGTACATCGTCAGCGAACAAATGAATTTAGAAATGCTTCAATACCTTTTGGATGTCATTAATAAACATTGAAATTAAGAGTGGTACTATAAGCGAACTCTGAGGAACACCAGCAAAAACACGAAGTAAGGAAGAGCATTGACTATCAGCTTTCACGAGCTGAAACATATCAGTAAGATAACTAGCAAAAAATCTAAAAGTGTCCTGAAAAATTGTAAGAGGAACAGAATTTTTCAATAAGTAAGTGGTGTTGACCGAATCAAAAGCCTTCGTAAAATCCAAAAGGGTTAAATCAGTTAGACAATCGTTTTCAATGTCTTTGCGTATGGCTTCGGTTAATTTTAGTATCGCTGTAGTGGTACTATGTCCAGGTCGGCAACCTGATTGCAGGTGATAGAGAGATTCATTTCCAAATACGAGTTTTTTCAAATATTTCAGCCAAAAAAGAAAATTGTGCTAATTGGACGAAAATCATTAACTGAAGATGTTTCCGTTGATTTAGGTACAGAAACAACGCGCGCAGTTTTTCAGAGTTTAGGAAAGTAAGACATAGTAACAAAAGAATTTTAAATATGGGTGATTGCCACAGCAATGAAAGGAAAAATAATCTTAAGAATTCGGGGGAAGATAAACAGCCTCCAATACTTCAAATTGGTGAAAATTATGGATTGAACAATTAGAGCACCTGAAAAATCAGGAGATCAAATCTTTGGTCACTTAGAGTAGCTGACTTTGAGGTTGAAGAAGAAGAATTAAATTCGTCAGGTGAAATATTCGTAAAAGAGATCACGCTTCACCCCCCATAGTGGAAATTTTAGGTTAAATTTTTTTTAAAGTGAAAAGCTCGTTCACAATACCCTTTTCTGCGAACGCTTATCGGAAAAGTTATAAACTTGCTAAAAGCAAAGAGAACATCCTTAACTTCCTTAATCATTTGAAGCGTGACTCCTGTTACCGCATTTCATATATTTTCCTGAAACAAGATACGTGCCTGTTTTCCTTCAGGAGTAAATTGATTAATCTCTGGGAGGATATGAACTTCGGATCCAAGGATAAATCACAAAAAGCAAAATTCTGTACTAAGTTACTGAAGGGATAAGGACTTAATGCATTTTCCTTGAGAAGAGCTTAGTTTGCTTGTTTTTTCCTTCCCTGATAAAAAAGTTTACTTTTTGTTCGCATTTTTTTCCGAAACAGTAATGAGGAAGTTTAATGGATATTTGAAGCAAACATAAAGAATCGGCAGTGAAAATGGGAGATTTTTTTAATTATATTTGAAAATTTCATCATAAATCTTGAGGAAATTTTCTTAATAAAAACTTATACTTGAAAATCCTAAAAGGGCGAAACATGTTCCATTTACTTTGTCTATCTATATTTGGAATGTTGTATGCAAACGTTCTTCTTGTTCATAGAAGTAGTTCAAACAAATAAAACTGCACGCTGTCATAACCAAAAAGCAAAGGGAAATGCTGATGTCATTTACGCATTCCAACTTCAATACATCAACAAAACAATATTCCATTTATTTGTGAGGTATAAGGCGAACACATAAACTTTTCTGATAACAAATGACATTCCTTTTCGGATAGGAAACAAAGCGACGCCAGTTCATAACAAATAGCACTCCCTTACCTTATTTATGTGCCAGCTCAGAAAGCAGCCATAACGATGTGACGAACAGGATAGAACATAAATATTGATATCTGCCAATAAACCTAGGTTATTTCTCCATTAAATCAGAAATTATTTTTTTACGATTAAGGAACATGGCATCAACCATTCTACTAAAAGATATCGCACAGAAAGCTTTAATATGTGCTATCTTGTGGGAACAATGTTTATGGGTATTATTTGGAGAAACTTGCATATAAGAGTAATACAATAGTTATCTATGTCAGTTTCTTAATGTTGTTGTCATATATATACATACTGGATAGTTAGGTGGATAGTTTGTCAAACGAGTTGTGTGTATAGTTGGGTTCATCTGGGACCTGTTTGCCTAAAAAACTCCTATCTTAACCCTCATGAGTAAGATTTTATTTTTGGAAAATTTTCTAAAATATCAACTTTGAACGTAAAAAATTTTTTATGCATTTTTAACAGTTGATTTAAAAAAGAGCAGCCATACTAGTACTAGCAAATAATAAAGATAAAAGAATCTATGAACTTACCAAGTTGCTAAAGTGGATAAAATAATTTAAAAAAATTAACTTTTCATTACATTTAATTAACCAAAGCCGATCAAGATGTTTAAATGCTTTTAAAACTACTCTGGTTAAACTAAAATCAAAACAACACTTGTTAAACTCGAGCCTCTAGTTATTTACAGTGACATGTAACATGTAGTAACATAGTTCTAAATAACTTGACAATATCTACTCTTGTTTGCAATGTCGTACGGTCCGGATGGTATAGAAAGGCATATTTTCTTTAATTTTTTCAAAGGCAGGATCAAGGATCAGGTCAAATAAGGACAAGTTTGTTTTCTTAAATGGGAACCTGGGTCAGGTTAACAAAAAAAGTGCTTAGATATTTACAAAAAATAGACGTTTTCTGAAACAATGGTTGGAACTGAAGATGTTTACTTTTACTGGGCGGAAGGGGTGGTATACATTTAGAAATTCTTTATCATAACTCTTAAACTATGCGGCACAAAACGAAATAAAAATATATTTTATAGTGTGCAAATGAAGCCCTTTCATAGGATATCACACATGACCTAGTAATCAATTAAAATTTTCACACCTTCGAACTTCACCCATCGAGATCTACAACATCTCCGAACAAGCCGTGTAAAAAAATTATCGGAGTCGAGGTTTTGCGATGATTCCGAGTGGACGTGCCAGGCTTAAAACACATGTATTTAAAATCAGCTGCTTGTACCCGGTGGTGCTCGGACCTCAAGTGAAAGCCGTTTTCCAAAATTATTACATTTCACTCCCCCCGATATCGTGCCCTCACCTTCCCGCCACCTCCCAACAGTATCCAACGTCATCGCGAGTTTCATTACTCATCTCAGCGACTCTAATATCCCATAGAAAAACTAGTTTTGGTTTTCTTTCCCCTTCCACTTGTATACGTAGGCTTATACCGCAGACGATGAGTAGACAAATATAGCTCGTACCCGGATCTGCTTGAACTTTTCTACATATTATATGGGAGTGGCTTTCTTTTACATTTCCTATACGGAATTGATATGAACAAAATTTATTCTCCCTGCAACTTTAATGTAATGGCATACACCGAATAATAAGGACGGCTCTTCTCTAGAGCATGCTTTGTATAACGAGATATATAAGATTCGTTTCTATTAAGACATTTTCTTTCGCGATTAAAGAGCTCAGAATGGATAGCTTTCTCGAACAGGGTGAAAGAAAGGCCTTCTAAATTTTTAAATTAACTCGTGAACACGTATCCCGTGCTAGTCTTGCCACCCCTTTGAAATCATGACGAAAACCCGACTTCGACACCTCTCACACGAGTAGCGAGGAGAAAGAAAAAGTTTTTTTTTTTTAATTTTAAGTGCTATTCCGTGGAGTGGGGGGAGTGGGTGTTGCGGTAATAAACCATGCCGAAAACCCGACTTGGACACTTCTCACACGAGTAGCGACGAGAGAACAGGAAAAAGGTTTCTTTTTAATTTTAAGTGTTATTCCATGGAGAGGGGGGGGGGGGGGGTTGGCTTTAATAAAGCTCACCGGATTTCTCTACCACGAAAACGGTTTTTGGGTGTTGGGGGGTGCAGGGTGAGTAAGTTTCAAAATTTACCATTCGATTTCTTGAAAAGTTCCGCACTCATTCTAAAAGCTTGAGTTCAGCTATATCACTCAGCAGAGCTTAGGAGTTATTATAGTATACCTAGGTTTGGCAAACCGGATGTGAGACTGATCACCAGGAACTATCAACTAAGAAAGAACTGGAGAAAGAACAAATTCTACGTCCAGGAGTAGAATATCAGTCTGTGGCAAGCCAAGTTTGGCTAAGGGAGTATAGAGGATTAGCACAATAGGCCTTTGCAGTCTAGTATAATTTCGTCATATCAATCACCGTTTTGCTATGCAAGCAATAAACGGAATTTTGGAAAATATACAATTTTTCATCATTCAACCTTTCAATATTTTTTCATCAAGCTGAATCGAAGTATACCAAAACTTAATGTTTCGGGTATGCACTTGAAGGTGTTTACATAGACGACCGTCAAATTGCACTAAACTATTAAATAACATGCTATTTAGGTTAACGATACATTTGCAGATATAAAAAAAATAAGTACCATTAAAGGTGTTAAGATTTTTCTAAACGTTACACGTTGCTTACCTGAACAACTGACAGTTTGGAAAAGAACAATAGTTTGGTTGAAAATCAAAGACTGTTTTAATGGTTTAGCACGTGACCGGAAAATTTTATACGAGTACCATCAAGACGAGGACACTTAAAGGCAAAGTTTTGTTAACTAGGATACTCTACAAGTCTCAAGGGACAGCTTTAGAATAGAGAATTCGTTTCTGTTCCCTAATTTTCTTGACTGTCACGTTCAAAATAGAATTTCCCATTGCTTACATCAAAAATGAAGTGAATTGCTTTTAACTTAATTCGAACTGCGAACAATACTTCAACATTATTACTACATTTATTAGATTATACAGGTCGGTTACGCTGGTGAAGCACGTAATTTCGAAATTGGTTTCTATTAGTTATATTCTAAAAATTTCATTACTTTTGACAGGTCTTTGATTGTGAACGGAATTTCAATTGACTTCGTTAGCATGTTCTGAGAAATATAAATTTAATTGCAGCAAAAATTAATGCAGTTGTCAGTCAGATTAAAGGGACTCCTTCTAAATTTCTCAAAAATCATGAGCAATTGTACTTAATAGGTTTTGGGTATCTTTAAAGCTGAGTACTACAAAATAATTCTCAAATAAAAATCGTACCCGTAATAGTAAGTGAAGCTTTTTATACAAAACTTTTTCAAATGCGTTTCCAAGTCACTTGAAAGCTTGTTATATTAAAGCGGCACCTCGAAAAACTTTGGTAAACTATACTGAATCAAAATAATTTTAATCGGTTTGTTAGATTTCTAAACTAAAGTGACTGAATTGCCTCCGACATTAAGCTTCGTCTCTACAGATGGTTCTGCTCTCGGTCTGTCTTCTTCTGTTGGTGTTTTTGAGTGTTCTTGCAGGAATGGTTCCGGAATGTCTCCCGCGGCGGCTGCTTTTCCCAATCTTGCTGGTACAGGGCTGGTCGTGTCTCCTCTTCCATCTTCTTAATATCCTTCGTGTGCTGCTTAGTGCTCGATAACGCTAGGGTTACATACTCCTTGCCCGAGAAAATGAAGAGCTCGAAGTCAAAACCAAAACCTAAATCAAAAACGAAGTCGGGGCGGAGTGGGGTGCTCGTAGCTGATTTTGGTCTTCCTGGACCGGTAGTCACTAATGATGGGGGATCGAACTGAGAAATCCGATTCAAAACGAATCGATCTGTAATTTCTTTCCGATTCCGAAGATCGATTAATCGGCCTAAAAAGATCGATGTTCATAGATCGATTTCATTTATTTTGACATTTCAATTTCGAGAAGCAAATATTTTGTGATGCTTCATTAGGCGCAATTTGTCATAACTAGCTAGGTGGACTTCACATGACAATCAATTATATTTTCTTTACCAAGTGATTAATTTTGCAATTCCAAAGAACTAAAAATGAGTGATAGTTCAGAAGAAAACTTTGCTCCAGACTGGATACCATATAGCAGAAGGACGAAGTTGGCGGACGTAACACCTATCCTCGTTAGCAGCGAGAAATTTTCAAGGGCCTTAGATTTTACCAGGAATGCACTAAAATTGAATGCTGCCAACTACACTGTTTGTTAGTATAGATATCTCATGGTACTTACTCATCCAGATAACACTACCATATTTTAGAGATCCGGAACGCATTTATCTAACATTAACAATTATTTACGTACGAAATTTCAAATTTACAGATTTATTACACAAATTAATGTTGATGCGAAAAAATTTCCACGTCAGCTTGCTCAGTTTTATTAGGGCGTCGCGTCCTCTCTTAAATGGATGTGAATCGGAAATAAATAAATTGGTTCCGGCCGAATCGGTTTCGCGAAAAATCGATTCAAAAATCGGCAGATCGAAGGCTAAAAGATCGATCCGTGGAGATCGAATCGAAGATCGCCCATCCCTAGTAGTCACTGCTGGAATGCCGGATGATATCATCTTGTCAGTAATTGGGATGTTTTTGTTGGTGATTGTAATGGTTGTTCCTACCGTCGACCCCTTGAACATTTGTGAGCCTAGTGTTTATATTGTTCCGCTCTACGCAGCTCGATTTTTGCCTCGGGTCATACGTCTGGTATCTGTTGTGACATAATGTTTCGTTTGTTTTGGTTTTGGGGTATTGACACGTCTGATGTGTTCCGTAGGAAAATAAGTAGTTCTTCAAAGCTCTACGTATTTTCCTTGTTGTCCACTTCTACTCAAGTGGCGATATCGACGGAAACGTATCAGGTCTCTACGATGTTTTTTATGAACCTTTCGGAAGGTTAGAAGTAAAGAATCCGCCCTTCTGGTTTAAAAAAAAATTTTTACCAGTTTTATAGTTACTCAAAACTTAAAACGCGTTTTTCTCGAAAACTACTTAACCGATCTTGATGAAATTTTACACACGTATTCGATTGTAAGGTAGAGCAAATTTTACCGACATTTGCAATTTTTTGTAAAAAGGTCTGCCAAAAATCCAATTTTCACTTTATTTTTTTTTTCGTCCAAATTCTAGTTTAAGGTATTAACTAAAACACGTATTTTTTTTACTTCAGTTGATCCTGTCATGAGTTCTGCTGTCAACGCGCAGGGTCACCGGAAATGACGTAGCAATGGCAGAGTTTTAAATATTTGTCTACAAAAGTTTCAGAAATTCTTTTTAAAATGTGTATATTTAAGGCAATAAAAAGTGTAAATGAAATATTTCATTTTAAAAAAAAATCGTTCTTTACCCGAGGAAACCCATGTAACCCCTTCAGGAGCAGATTATTTTCTCACCCCCGTGCCTTTTTCGGGTATGTCAACTTGAAGGGAAAGATTGATAACTATCCACCGATTATGGAATCCGGGAAGATTGCCAGTAATGATTTTAAAATTATTGTAATTTATTTACTGAATTTTTTTTGGGGCACATTTAAATCATCTGATCTTTATCCGGATAGTAGGAACTTTTCGCATATAAATAACCTCTGGTACCTGTTCTATCTATCACGGAGGAGATCTTGTTGAAGCATATTGCTGATCTTCCAACTGACTTTTCTAGTTCTCCTGACGGGGTTCCTGCTGTAGTCATAAAGAAATGTTCGTTGGCACCCCTTACTATTACTCTTCCGGAATTTCTTTCGCAAGGCTTCCCAGAACTCTGGAAGACATTCTTTTAAATCCAATTCAATTTTCAAGAGAGACATTTCCAATTATATGACAATTGCTAAATTGTTTATTATTCCTAAACTCTTCGAACTATTTATCCAATTCCAATTGAGCCAAGGATGTGAAGGCTTTAGCTATACCCAGGATTACGGTTTACTTCAAGATAGGTCCACGGTTTCTTATTTGCTTGAGTTTGTTTCTTACACTGTGGGTAGATTCTTGGATGGTTGCCAAACTGACTGCATTTACACTGATATTAGTAAGGCCTTTGATAAGCTGTCTCACTCTATCATTGTTTTTAAATTAGCTAAGTTGTCTTTCTCGCTTTCGTTCATTGTATGAATTAAGTCATATTTGTCTAATAGAACTCATAGAGCACATTTTCATGACGAAGCTGCACTTTTTCTATGAATGGTATTGTATAAAGCTGAACATCGGGAAATGTCAGGTTGTGTCCTCATTGAGCTTTGGCAAATTCCTTACATTTCGGTATGTCTTTGAGGGTACTCGTATAAAACGGGTGGAAAGGGTGAGGGACATGAGCGACTCTATGCTTCGATTTATTCTTCGCTGGTCCAAGGAATTTCTTAGCCCTTATATAATACTCCATCTTTATACGCAATCAATCGCCAGATTGCTTTTCTGCTTACTAATTACGGCATGTTTGAGCCTATTAACCGCATGTGTAGGTTTGCTAATGATATTTGAGACGTTTTTAATACTAATGTAGACAAAGTAACTCCTGTTGTACGGACTTGTTTTTGTTTTCCTTATTTGTCTTGCATTCTGGTTTGTTCAGCCTCATTCCAACACCTCGTTGGATGAACAGGTAAATAATTTCTTGGAATCAGTCAGCAAGTGTGCCTTCTGTGTTAAATGTGAAATTCAGATTATAAAGGAGCTTCAAGCTTTATTATTTTTTGAAATTAATGCGCATCAATAAATTATACTGAAGTTAATAACGATTGAATTTTAATGTTAAAAAATAGTTCTAATAAATAAAAAATCTTTCCACAGTCATTTGTAAGTCCAGATGAACTTAACGCTTACTTCACATCTTTAACACTAGAAGAGAATCTGCATTAAATTTCCCAACGCTAAAAGACTAAGCAGTCCCTTCTCTATTCGTGGAATTGACATTAAGGAGCTTACTGTAGTAGTTTTCTAAATTAGGTCTGTGGTTACTGGACATGATACCTTACCTCCTACATTTGTTAAATTATTACTTCCCTCTTTTATTTGCTCACGGGTCAATCCATATCAAATCGACCAATGATGGTCGCTGGCAAAATTTATTTATTTTTCATTTTTTTACCTAAGTTTGTACAATACTCTGAGAGTTGAAAAAAGGTATTCATTAATTTTTTAGATGTTTAGTTTTTTTTTTTGGAGCCGCCATTTTGTATTGGTGCCTCAGCATATTTTGCATTTTACAGAGGTTTGTGTTAAACGCTGTAACTTCTTGATTTTTAAATATATTCAGTTCAAGCAAAAACTATGTTAAACAGCATAAAATGTACAATATTTTTTGTTTGGTATATATTTAGGCCAACTTAACGGTAAATACGAAAAAAATCGGTAAATATTAACGTTTTCAAAATAAAAACCTTTTAAAATGAAAAATGTTAAAGATAGAACTAAGATTCACCTTCAATTTTTTTTCTGGATAAAGCCTTTATAGTATACTACTTCCCTAAAAAGTTTCAGGCTTTAGAATTGCATCCTTTTTTTTAATGGGTCTTCAAATATTGCGATTTTTCGAAAATCACTCATTTTTAATCTGAAATATCTCAGAAAGGACACAATTAAAAAATCCAAAATTTTCGGAAAACATTCCTTTATTGTATTGTAATAAGTGTTGCAAATTTCGTCACTGAGACTTTATTAATTTTTTAGTTACAAAAAAATAAAAAATAAAAATTTGCTATATTTAAAAATTTATAACTAAAGCTGTGTCAAACTGTGCTCTTGAAGGTTACGACTGATATCCATGATTCTCTTGATTACGACTATTTAGCATTTCTAGTGCTGCTCGACTCCCTTAATCATTCCAAACTACTCTCTAAGTTGAGCAATAAATTCCAATTCTCATCATCGGGCGTTAGGTTGGTTGAAAGTTTCTTATCTGATCGGTGCCAGTTTGTGAGGATTGGGGACTCAGTTTCACGTGTAAAACCACTCCGCTCGGGCGTTCCTCAAGGCTCGATCCTTGATCCACTCCTATTCAGTTTATATTTAAATGATTTATCACAAGCTGTGAAAAACTCTGCTATACATTAATATGCTGACGATGTTCAAATCTACCTGAGCAGACCTGTTGGTCTGGTTGAAGATGGCGTCTGCAGAATCAACGAGGATCTCAATAATATTTATGAGTGGTCTAAAAGGAATAAACAATCAGTTAATCCAAGCAAATCAAGTTGTTTGGTAGTTTATAGACACCGCATAGATAAATCGGAACTGCACCCATCTTATTAAAAAATTCTGTTCTCGAGTTTGTCGATGTTGTTAGGAATCTAGGTATATTTCTAAACTCAAGTTTCAGTTGCTGCAGTCAAGTATTTAATGTGCTGGGGAAAATATATGGTGGACTACGACAGCTGTGGATAACATCTCGTTGTTTAGCTTTCGGTATGCGCATAAAATTGGCTAAAGCACTAATCTTACAATTCTTTAATTATTGTTGTAATGTTTTTACCAAATTGGACTCTGTTTATCATAGGAAGCTGACAGTCGCTTTTAATGATGTTACCCGATACATGTATGGACTTCCACCTTATGCTCATGTGTCGCACCTTACACCTTTACTCGGAGTCTCTATCGATGAATATCTTCAACGGCGACAGCTAATATTCTTGTATGATTTGCTACATAATGGGCGCCCTGGCTACTTATATGAGAAGTTGCGTTTCTTACGTTCCGCTAGGGGAATTCACATTCTTACTCCTAGATATTTGTCTCGCTATGGTGAACGATTTTACTTTGTCTAGGCTGTGCGAAAGTGGAATTCTCTTCCTAATTATATTCAGAGGGCGGGCTCCCAACGACTTTTTTTTTGCAATTACTTGGCAATTCATAGAAAGCTTGGAATAAGAGTAACACACTGCATTTTGTTTTTTTTTATTCTTATTTACTTACTTCTAGAATTATTAACATTATTGTTTTTGAAATCAGTTTTTTTTTCTTTTATCTTTACCTCTTTGCGTTTCTACACATTTTCTATTTTAGTTTTTCTTAATTTAGTCTAGTTTAATATTAACACTTAATCTACCACTATTATTAGTACTAAGACAAGATTTATAATATTCTGTACACATATATTAATAAAATTACTATTACTATTATTACTACTAATTGGTTGGAGATATCCTGCATTATGATATGAAGTATTGTGGACTTCGGAGGCTGTGGTTATTGGCAAGTATTTTACCGAGTGAGGTTTGGATGAAAGTAGTCTAAGCCTTGATATTACCGTTTTTTACATTTGGTAGTGTTGTTTTTCCGAAATAGGATAGCTCTTACGCACGTTAGGTTTTATTTTTTGGCCTACGAGGGTTAGTCTCATCGTAAAAGTCTCAGGTACTTGGTAGTTTGATCACTGCATATCTGAAGCAAATATCGTTCACATTCTTTAACAATATGCTAAAAACCAGTAAATAAAAGGTCAACATCAAGAGGCTATTTACAGTTTCAACATATATCTGAGGGGAGGAGTCTATCAGTGCAGTTCTTACCTTAAAATTTTCAAAAAGTAAAATTTTTTTTTATTACTTATTTCGAAAGTAAATATCATCAAAAACATGTTTTCACTGTGCTTGCAGCCAAATTCAAGCTCAAAAGCTATTTTTATAGGTGTTATACGAAGTCATCCAGAGAAGGCATTTTTGGCATTTCAAAACTTTAAACGCGTTTTTCTCAAAATCACGTTTTTTGACTGGTTGACACGATTTAAAAAAAAAACTCCTGGACCGATTGCTCTGATTTTTGGATATGTTGTTGTACAAATGTGTGGCTTATGCTGGAACTAGGGTCTCATGGATCGCTTTTGAAGTTTCTGATTTTCGAGAAACAGTCGCAATTTTGTCATTTCTTGATGAAATTAAATTATCTTATTTCGGAGCATACCCACTTTCATACTGAAAATTATCCTATTTTTTGTTTGTTTTTTAGATCATCCAGTCGGCCGAAATAATGTCAACCACAAATTTTCAACTTGTTTTTCATAGCGCTCTTTGTACTCTTTTTTTATCTGTAAATCTTCATTATTTCGACCCTATTGAAACTTTGATGTTCTCTTCCTTTTCTTTTGCTCTATAGATTTATTATTTTAGTTTTTAAATATCTGGCTCCACGTTTGGTTTGGTACTTATAAACGAATGTGTTTCTTGTATAGTATACGATATACTTCAATTAGTTGAAGGGAGTGGCTATAAACCACTCTCAAATTGCTGTGTAATTTGCGTGTACACGGAAATACACGGAAAGTACGTAAAATTTTTATTAGACTTTCTGGGAGGAAGAGGTGTATTAATCAGTTGCTAGTTGCTTTATTAACTTGGTGGGCTACTCCCCCCCCCCCCAAGTTTGTATCTAGACCAGACTGTGATTAACTATTACTAGTCATATTACTATTTGCACTTATCGTGTACTTACGTGTAGTTTCGTGTATTTCCGTGTAAACGCCAATTACACGGCAATTTGAGGGTGGTAAATAGACACTTCCTTAGTTGAATATGAAGTATATAAGGTCATTTGTAAACGATGGCAAAGAAAAGTGACTTTCAGGTCGATAGTTCATCAAAAGCCTTAATGAACGTTTATCTTCACTCATAAAAACCTTATATGTCGTTTGCCTATAAAATTTTCCAGTCTAAGAAAAACACCTTAATTCCGTCGAGATAAAGAAAAAAGGTACACACACACATGCACCGCAAAAATGATATCTCCTTTGATGCGATAAACTTTCAATTTTCTTTAAGTCAAATTCCCACTGAGAACGACGCGGCGGGTCGTTTACAAAGGATCTTTTATCAGATAACGCACGCTAGCATCCTCAGTGATGATTTTCTGTCCAAAGCTATTTGGAGCTAAGAAATTAAGCCCACCACCACGCTCTAAAGTAACGTTCATACAGAACAAATTGTGAGCGATTTCTGCGGTCTCGGGAAAAGGGGAGCATACTGCCTCTTGGCGTTCTTAAAGCAAAGCAGACTTATAAGGTGATAACATTCTTTATCAAAATTTTCTTTTCATCTCTCCTTTGTGTACACCCCTGCGGGATATTTGCGCAACCCAAAATGATTACATCAGCCATTTACTGGGTTTGTCGGGTACTAACGAAGCAATGGCAGGTAAGATACAATCAAGTTTGATGGGAAATTGCTGTTTCAGATAAAAGGAATGAAAATCGAATCAATTTCAGATTCCTTAACAACGTCTTTTTTGATTTCTAACAAATGGCGATAATTGATTTTGTACTTACCCTCGGGGAAATTTGAAAATAAACGTTCAGTAATTCAAGTAGACCAATTTTCAATGTTTTGTTTTTCGGAATTTAAATACAAAATAAGAATTTAATACTAATTTGGCTTATCAACAAAAATATTATCTGAGAATGAAATTTATATTTCGTGAACATCTAAATAACTTAAATGATAAACAAGTTAGCTCTGCTGAAATAGTTAAACCAGGTTCGTATTATCCTTACGGCAACCTAGAATAACAATTTGTTTTCCTCTCAAATAACAAAATGCGAGGGTGGATTAATATGTTTCCGTGTATGAAATCAGATGGCGTTGTTGATGAGAGTCGGTATTAGCATCATGTACTGCTAACTGCTAAACAATTCAAAATTGCAGATGCAAAATTGAAAGTTTTATATGAGGTGCTTTTGATTTTGCTTCGGGGTTAACCCTTGCACCTTGAAGAAGCAAATCTGTATCCAGCATGTGGTGCCGTGACTAGAGTTATGCTGCGGACTGTTCATTTTTTGCATACTTTACTCTTGGTGTTAGCACCTTGGTGTGACCAGGAACATCTGTGAGACTATTAATGCATACAAATGAAGTATTTAAGTGCACATCTGTCATTGTACTTGCGTGCTGCTACTTTTTATAATTAATTTATCCAAATGGATATTACCTAACCTTTTCTCGAAGCGTTTCGTCGTATTTTCGAACCCTCATAGCAAGAAGATTTTGGTCTCTAAATAAAATTTCTTATTGGTAGGTAATTCGAAAAGTTCTAGAAAGCTGACATTTCATATGCAGGCTAGGATTAGCACACAAACAACGAAAAAATTAAGAAATCTGTAACTTTTACCCTTCAATCCTTCGAAAAGGGGGTCTGGTTCTGTATTATATAACAATTTCTCATAAAATAATTTCCAAATATCCAAAAGCCCTAGAAAGCTGTTTAGTATGCAGACTAGCATCTGCATATAAACAACGAACATATTAAAAAATCTACAACTTTCGCCCTCCAAGGGGGGTGCAGGTTTGTATCTAAAATTTCTTCTGGGGAGGTACTTCCAAAAGTTCTAGAAAGCTGAAATTTGATATCAAAGCTAGATGTTATTAGTACATAAATACCTAAAAAGTGAGTATGTTATGAAGAAGGGAACTGTGGCGTGCAGGAAATACCTTCTTTACCCGACTACGCCAGAACAAAGGGCCGCCGGGCGGTGATTTTTCTTTAAACTCGTACTAGTGCCCAATCTATTGCTTCTATGAAAAGATTGTTTTCCTCTACTTGAAGTTAACAAAATAATCTTTCAAATGAAGTAAAAATAATCATAATGTGCTTAAGAAACTAACAAGCATTTTAAAGCCTAAAAGCGCGGATTTGTACGGAAGGAGAAATTTAAAAAAATACGAGCACCAGACCATGATTTACTGCTATCGTTTTGGATGAAAATTTCGTTTGCGACTAAAAGTTCAGGTTTAATCAGAGATTTCTTGTTACTTCGGTTAATAATGTGTACATGTTTTTACATTTTTGGAAAGATAATTTAGTCTGCTTTAAGTTAATATAAATAAAGCACAAAAGTCAGCTATAGTTGAATATAATCGGTTAATAGCTAAGTACCACCCGAAATTTTTCGCTTATTGCAAATAATAAGCCATCAAGGAAAAGAGGCAACGATAGAGAGTGGGCTGTAAAAAAAAAGAGCTGACGCATAAAAAATGCAGCCCGAAAAAA
The DNA here is from genome assembly GCA_964036015.1 of Leptarthrus brevirostris. Lineage (NCBI taxonomy): Eukaryota > Metazoa > Arthropoda > Insecta > Diptera > Asilidae > Leptarthrus > Leptarthrus brevirostris. Next base: position 142,228,715 of record OZ038372.1, read on the forward strand.
TAAAAAGAACGAGAGCATCTTGCAAAAAGAAATGAAATCCCACTCAAAACATTTCATGTAAAGAAGGTTGCCAAGACTCACAAGCTCATACTGCTTTCACTGTTAAAAAGTTATCAGATCTCATGTGGAGCCAAGCCCTAGAAGGCCGAAATCTACAACCCTAACTCTACAAAATCCTACTTCTTGGTCAAAAAGGATCTCACATGACACAACATTAAAGATCAGTGACGATAAACCCAAAAAACCCAAATAAAACGGACCTCTTGCTTCACTTAAAGACATATATTTAGAAAGATAGCATCGGAAAAACGAGATTAACCTTAAAGAATGAGGCCAAATTCCTGGGTGTGCTGATGGACGAGAAACTAAATTGGTCCAGGTACCTACACGAGAAGAGAAACAAAGCGGTAAAAGCTTTCTGGACGTGTAGAAATGCTATATGGTAAAGTATGGGGACTATCACTATATATTATAAAATGCGCGATAGTCTAATGGAAACTGATAGAGGTGCGCAGAAACCAGAAGATTATGGACAAGCCCAACGTATGTGCTGGTTAGGCATAACGGGGGCTACCAGGTCAACACTGACAAGGGAGGTCATTCTAAATTTTACTCCACTAGAATTCTATTTTAAGCAAGCGGCACTTAACTCGGTATGAATAAACTGTGGAAAGTAAGGGGAATGCACACCCAACATGAAAAGATCGACCGAGTATGTAATGGTAATACGATCAAGGGACTGCTTGAGGAGGAAGATTACTGGGACTTCAAATCTGGCAATCCAAATTTGGTGGCAATCTTAAAAACTCAGTTTCCGACAAAAAATGAATGAATCAACAATAGCGTGATTCAAGAAAACACTTTAGCGATTTACACAGACGGATCAAAATGCGAGCGTGGCTGTGGCTTTGAAATATCGTGCGAGGAACTAAACCTGGATTTATGGGGAGGGGTAAACGACTCCTCCTCGATTCTTCACTGTGAAATCGCAGTGATAGAGATAGGAGCTAAACAGCTAATAGAAATGCAAAACGATAGAGGGATGTGAACAGACCCTTACATAACTAGGGAGATAAAACAGCTGTGTAAAGTTGGCACCCCCTTTTTTGAATTATGGGAATTTTTTGTTTTGCAATAGTCCACGTTTGTCCTCCCATTAGTTTTATTTGTCCAAGCTCCATTTCAACATGGTGGACAAAAAACTTTTTTGGACTAATGATGGACAAGCGATCTGCGGAGTCAAAAACGTTTTTCGGAATTTGGGGGTGCGGGTGAAAAAATACGCAAAAAAAGTTTTTTGTCCACCATTTTGAAATGCAGCTTGGACAAATGAAACTAATGGGTGGACAAACCTAGACTAACGATGGACAAACGATTTCAAAAAAAAAAAATTTCCAAAATTCAAAAGATGATAGAAATTATAGAAGAACACCAAGCGGCAGATTTGAATTAGGCCCATCGCGAATTTCTTAACGAAACGCAATATTGGGCAGGGCTTGATATTGGAACAGTCCTTCCAAGTAGTCACCGAGGCCGAAGATCTGGTACCACGCCTCAAACAGGTCATATGAAAAGAAAAGCCTCAGATACCATCGCAAACAATCACGTCATCAATTAAGTCGGACGAACACAATCTGCAGCTGGCCATATTTAACCACAAAATCGATATTTTTTATGTGACAGAGTCCAAGGTGTGGTATGTCCTCTATAGCTCGAAAATTTTAGAAAAAGTTATTTCAGAGTTTAAATTGTGTTATTTTAAGCCAATATACGCATAAAACACCAGAAAAAGTAAAAAACTTCCTTGAAGTGTGATGTGTTTAAAATTATCCATAAAGAACTGAGATTGCATACTTTAAGGAGCACATTAACATTTTCGTCCTTCCATTAAAATTTCTAATAATAATGCTGCGAAGATCACCAGCACTACTAGCAACTACTCTGCAAATGGTTGTCACAGAAAACAGCTGTTAGTTATATCGAAAGGAGTTTGCAGCTAGGTTTCTCATAATAAAGATCCTGAACTACGTTGTACCATGCAGCACCCACGACATTTATAAATAAGACCTATTAGTAGTGCAATAATATAATTGTTGTTGTCTAACCTCTTTATTTTATTCAAAACTAGGAATGTCTGCTTAGGACAAATTTCCAACTCATACCCTTTCTGCCTTCAAAACAAAGTGCATTGTACTTTTCCATAGATTCGAGCACAATTCTGCTCTCTGGAAAATGTGGATTAAGAGCCAATATATGCAGTCGACCATGCAAAATGCAGACCTCTTTCTAGTTTGCATTCAAAATCAACTAAAGAATATTCAAGACCAGGTAAAAGGAACACTTCACAGCTTCTGACTGGGACTACCTTTTGCCTTGCTCAAAAGCTTAATAGAAGAGCAATAACAGAAGTTTTGCTATATTTTCCACCTCAATACATTTTGAAAGCGATCCAGGTTCAATCATCACTTCATCTCTCGTAAGCTTCACATACAAGGGCACTTAGGTGAAATTGGATTTGTTTCGTTAAAATAGCAAACTAAAGTGTTCGCAGGTGCTTTCAAAACTATTTTGTGTTATTGTTATTTCCTCTTAATCAAATTATATGCTTCGATTCATTACCTAGAAAGAGTGGTGTGATAAATTGGAATGAAATTGAAGTACATAACAATTAGGGGAATAGATTGTTTTTTCGAAATTTAATTGGAAAGACATAAGACAACAGATTCGGATTCCAATGAGATTTTCATTTATTATTTGTCGGTAAAGTAATTAAAAAAAATTTTATCTTTTCGCGACTAGTTTATATTTATATAATTTAATCAAGTTTTTACGTTAAAAGTGTTTGAATGCTGATCCAATGCCGACAAAATTTAAAACAAATTCTGCATATTTTAGCAGCAGGGGTTTTTTTATACGATGTGGCCAAATCCTAGGGGACAAGCCTTTGATGCGTTAGCATGGTTTTGGCCGTATGGGAATTAGGGTAAAGAAAGTGAGGAAACTTGAGTCTTGTTTTTGCATTGCTGCGAGCTAGACAACAGCGGTTCACAGGTTCAAAATTTCACGGAGTCATCTGGTCTCGAACCCGGGACCCATGGCATGTTGTTCTTGCCGCTCAACGTATTGATCCAACTCCTTTTGTCTGATACCCCTGTATCTGACCGGGAGAGGCGGGATTGTCCATCTCGCGAGGCTCTCTTCGTGTCTCTTTGTTCCCGCGCCGTCGTTCGATTGAATTTCATGCGAGTATTGCTGACAAATTGCTTGTCTCACATGATGCTTGCGGTGGTGTAACATGACGTTTCCGCTCTGGCCGTAGGCAATGGTTCAGATTGAGCCGCTAGCGGGATGGGACGGGCAGGCTTTCACCTTCTCGTCCTGGTGCCATGGAGCTTAGATCGGCACAGCGGACCAAATGCACCTTTGTGTCTAGGGTTTACCCGGATACTTCTGAGGGCGATATTGATGATCATCACGGTAATATGGTTACCTGTAGAAAAAGTAGTCTTATTCATCGCCGCGATGGCCATACATATACTGCCTCGTTTATGACAGTTGTCTCTCTGGTTCCATCGTCCGTGAGTTCATCCCGAAGGTCTGAGCGATTCCGTCTTCGCAGCCAAAAAACTTGCTAGTCGAATCCCATTCTATTATGCTAACGTCACGGGGTTGCGTTCTAAAATCGCACTGCTTTTCTTATTTTCTGAGACTTCGCTGTGTGCAGGGATTTCTGACTTTGGACTATTCGGCCCCGAGTTTCTGGTCTTTCGTCGGAACCGCCCATGTCCTCCTGTCGTTGGTGGGATCCTATATGCAATTAAGGAGGGTATCTCTTGCTTAGTCGTTGATATTTCTGATTCCCGTGATCTCGAGCTCTTGTGCGTTGTCTTGAGATTTCCTGCCAAAAGTCTGTTTATGTTCCTTCCCTTTTGTTCACCTTCCGCAGTGCTCACTGCGTCTGTTGACAGTTTGTTTCAATTCCTGCTTCCCACGTACGACATCATGATTTTGGAGAACTTCAGTCTTCCTGTCATTGGAAGGGTACATTCTCCTGACGCTGGTGGTCTTACGCCCTTATTCATATCTGCACCCCAATACGCTTTGTCCTATTTGGACTCTGTGGCCTCTTTCGACGTTCTCTACGTCTGTTTTACCCGATCTGTTCCTTTTGGTACTTTTAGGTCGGTATCTCCTCATTTGTTTCGTCCTTGGTTTGAGGGTGTCTCGCGACAACTGAGGAACTTGAGAAATAGAGCTTGGAAGAGGTTTTGTTTCTCAGGAAGTCACGATGATTACCTAGTGTACTCTGATCTTTGTCACTGGCTTTCCACTCAGCTGTAGTACTCCTATGCCGAGTACCTGTCTAATATGAGAGCCACATTGCGTAGCAATTCCAACAATTCTGGACGTTTATTAACTCGAAGCGTAATTATGATGGTTATCCTTCTTCTTTGAGGTATTGCGACTGTGAGACTGACGATTCTTTTACAATTGCCAATTTCCGAACATCTTTCTGAGATTCCCACTGTGTTCCCGATAGTATTCCTGCTTTCTTCCTTAAGAAATCCAAATTATTTCTTACTTGTGCTTTGGTTATTTGTTCAATCCGTCCTTCCTGAGCTTTGGAAGACTTCTGTTAATTCCTCTTCATAAGAAAGGCAGTAAGTCCGACATTTATAATTATCTATCGATTGCGAACCTGTGCTATACTGCGAAGGTTTTCTGGTCCCTCGCCAGCGACGTACTCCGATTTCATTGCAAGGCTTTTTTGGGGGGAAATCGACGAATTCATTAAGTTTTCTTTGCCTACGATTGAAGGTGGACTGTGCATTCACAGATAACTTTAATAGGATTAACCATGGTTTAGAAACTGTCGTTTCTCGGGTTTCCTTCTTGGTTCTTCGATTGGTTGTGCTCTTACGTGTCAGGTCGTATACAGAGTATCTTATTTCGGGGAGTTCTTCCCTACCAAATCCTTTTCAGCTCGGGGGTGCCTTAGGGTAGTGTTCTTGGTACGCTATTTTATTTCATATATTAATTATGTTTCGTTTCTCTAGTCCGGCGTTCTGTGTTATGCGGGCATGCTAAAACTTTTCGCACTGTTTCCCATGAATCAGGCCGCAGTCTCCTGAAGTCTGACTTTCTGTTTTCTGTGACTTGCGTTCACTCAATCAATTCCTTTATATGCCGGCACAGGAGACGTCCTTTTCTCTTCGACTACATCATCGATGGCGTTGTCTTGGGCGGGGTTGATAAGAGAGTCCTGGGCATGGTCGTAAACTCTCGTATTTCCTTCGAGGATCATGGAGACTCGATCGTTGGTAGGGCAAGCTCGATGCTGGGCTTCGTTAAAAGATGGTCCAAGGAACTTGATGATCAGTATCTAACTAAGCTCCGTTATTGTAACTTCGTTAGATCAATTTTGGAATAAGCTAGCCCTCTATGGACTCCCTACTTCGCCGTTCACATCATCCGCATCAAGGCAAAGCAGCGCATGTTCCTTAGGTTTGCATTCCTCGAACGATCCCTTAGTGCTTCCTTATTATGCTGATCGACTGGGACTGATTTCTCTTGATTCCCTTGGAAAGAGTTGCAATATTTCCAAATTATTATTTCTGTTCGATATATTACAGGAAACAATAAATCCACCCAGATTACTGAAGGCTCTGTACATCTCTGGTCACCGAACTGAAATGCACGAGCCAATCACGTCTATGTCTCGCCTCTTCAACCAACACTTCGCCAGCTTCGATATATATCTTTCCAGGCTGCGCTTGATTAGCCTACTCAAGTCTTGGTTGATGCGGTGGTTGTGGTTTGAGTTGACTGCTGTGGCGCCGAGAGGTGTGAACAACATAAAAGCACTCTATTAGTAGATTTGTGTGATTCCTTTTTTTTGTAAACGAGAAATGAAATGTGATTGATATTGTTACAATTGTAATGCAAAAAATATTATAAAAAATAATTTTCTTACATTACTGTCCTCCTTAATCCTTGTGGCACATGTATCTGATTTTATTTTAAATACCCTTCAACTCTGTACATGATCTGCCAGCTGCTTCGTCCTTCACTATTATAGCTCTCCTTCACGTTGATATTGTTCTGCTGGACGTGTTAGTTGTGGGATCTAATCTGAGGCCTGTTTGGCTATTTTAACGTTGTCGCGACTCATGTAAGTTTCAAGTTGAAAATTTTGTTTTTTGATTTTTTGGTCTTTTTTTTAGTTTATTTTATTATTTATTATTTTTGCTATAAGAAAATTAAAGAAATATTAAAAAGACTCTCTACGGTTCACAAAAGCAAAATTTAAAATATTCACTTAAACTATCCTAACGTGTTACAATCAACCTGATTCAACTTCAGAGGACTAACAATAGGCCTAAACTTCTGGAAGAATTAAACCCAACTGGAGGCTTAAACTGACACCCGTTCAACAAAAATTGCTGTTGACTATTGACTTAAACCACATTACACAAAAACGGAGAGGAGAGTGTTTGTTCGGATCTCTTGAATTTTGTGTTTACCTAAGTTTCTTTTTTCTTTTCTTTTTCTTTAATTTGAAAGATATATCTTTAACAAACAGACCAAATTAAGCATTTTCTAACCGAGTATCCTACAAATAGAAAATATAGCTCAAAAGGTCGGCTAAGGTGAACTACCATGCATCCAGATCCCGTTATATCATACTGAATAAAACAATCTTAAATAAAAGACACACTCAACAAAAATCTCTAGACAATGACAAATGCCAGTGTCCAAACATGTAAATGTTCGTTTCCTTCCTAATTGCGGAAGCAATTAATCAAAAAGAAAAAATAGCCAAGCAAAAATTAAAAATCAACGAAAGGATTTTTCCTGTATTAGAGCTGAAGGATTAACAGTGAATTTGCTTAGGAATTTATTTAATTAAAGCCTGTGTTTTAGCATAATTTTAGTGGGTTAAGTAAACAATTTCTCTTTCTAGGAAATTTTCTAAAATGTAGACATTTTTCTGGGCGAAAAATAAAAGAGTGCTAAGACAAAAAATGAATGAATGTACCCAAGTCATTATTTCCGGCTACAGAAGAAACGGGAAGGTTCTGCTAGGCATAATGAGAACCCCAGTTGATGGATCTTCTAATTAAGTAATTTATTTGTCCTATTATGAGTTGAATTTGTGGAACGAATTTTGATTGTTTGTCTTTAGATAGAATTAATTACCTTCGTTTTTTTGTCATGGAAAGTATTAACACATATTTACATTATCAAGTAAAGCACCAGACTAATGCTTATATGAAACGTACAAAAGTGGCATGGGAAATAAGTTATGATGACAAAGTTCAGAGGGTACCTTACGATGTATTAAGGAGTATTAAGATTAAGGTTTTATTGAAAAGATAAAGCAAAATAGGTGTCACTATGTCATATGAAAAAAAAATATTTATATTGAAATTAAAGGTATACACTTTCGCGGTCACCTGGTTTTTCGGTGATAAAAAACCTAAAACTAGACCGATCTTTATGATTTTTTTTAAATGTTTGTTTTTACGGCGGATTTACTATATAAAATACGAAAATGATTTCAATTCAATATTTCTAATAGTTTCAGAGCTTTAAATGTTAAAAAAAACGACTTTTTACAAATAAGTCTGTATAATTTTCTTTCCTTTTCTGTTCTTTAAGTTTTTTGTTTTTGGTAGTAGTTTTGTTCCCATGAGTATGTCCGGAAGAGTTAGTCCACCTGGGCAGAGCCGATATACCAGGGTAAGGCACTTATCCAACTGACCTTTCCCGAGCATCGGAGGGTACTGCCAGCAACCAGCTACACCAATTGTTTTAGTGGTATTTTGAAGGTTTAGTCCCCTTAGGTACTTCGGGGTTAAGGGATATCTAGCATCCCTAGCAGTGGATGCGGGAGGGGAGTAATGTAAAAATAATCAGAAAGGATACTTACTAATCATGTTTTGTGGAAGATAGCCCCTGACTTAACAATATGTCCTAAACCGTAGGTCAGTTTTTTTGCGTTTTTTCCACAGACCGGCCATCACCTTAAGTGTAAACTTTTATTTATATTTAGGAAAAATACTTTTTTATTTGTCTAATCTTCCCCGTCGAATATATAATGCTATCTAAGTCTTATGTCTGTCTTACCTACCTTACCGTTGAAGTGATTTTAATACAATTTTTTACAAGTAAAAAAGTATTAATTTTCGGAAAAATTAAAATGTACCTTAAGCCATGTTTTAGGTATATAATACTTTTAATACCAAATTTGTCTATGCTTGGCGACTAAACCTCCACTGAGGCAGAACCTTTTATAATATTCAGGTTAATGGTCTCGTCACGTTCATATATTTAACGAAAGCCCCCCTTGAAATATTAAACTACAGTTCCATGTTCAGCACATAACCGTAAACAACAATTAATTCCGAAACATCGGGTCACCTGTATCGGTACCAACAAAGGTCTAACAGTAAATTGTAAATGATTACATGACGGTGCATATGCAGATTTTGCTTAGCCAGTCCCCACGCAATAGTCCATCATCATAAAATTGGTCCTGCGAGATTAGAGCCACCAACACGAATCCTTCGAGCCTTATTAGCCCATTTCCAACGTTCAGCTGCATGCACTATGCTTTTGTTTGAAATATGGAAGTTTGCAGATGTAGTCTGTTTTCCGAGCCATAGGCAACAGCAAATTATATTTGTTTAAATGCTTCTAACTTGTGTGCATTTCCTGCAGTGCCAGGTACACACGAATCGAAGTGAATACAAAAGAAATGAAATTATTAACGTAGATGGGAATTTTAAATAATAAAAATTGTGAATAAAAACTTTGTTCTAGGTTAAGTTATCAGTAGAAGTAGAAGTACCTTTGGGTTTGCAATTGTAGTTTTTTTTAAAGCTATAGTTTAGAGATGACACTCCAGAAGTTGTTTAATTCCCCTCATCCGAAACACTTAGCCGTGCAATTTCAATCATGCTTTGAACTATTAATAATATCTTAAATAAATACTATCATTTCTGTTTGCAATATATTTAATATCAGTGTGCTTTCAATAACATACTATACCACTAGTTATCCTTTGAATCATGGATATATGTTGTGTGTACCTTAATCTCAATTACTAATACGAAAACAGTATATGTTCACTCAATGCATTTCTAAATTACTGATGCCACTGTTAATCCTTTTCATTTTCAAACACGTACGCTTTCACATCACGTAGTGTTCTCCAATTTCATCTTTTCAAGTTGAAAAAGGAATAGCGGCTCCACGAATTCAGCTGACGAACGAAGCTCCAATTCAAGTACTTTCCAGTGTATAAGTTGCTTACGGAAACTATGCTGCAACTATTTTCTTATTCAACCAACGATTTCGCAATATGCGAATCGAATGGGAGCATCGTTAGTCAAACGATATACGCGTGATATTTTTTGAAACGTACAGTTGTTTCCAGAATTCTTTTACAATTCAATTCATAATTACCTGAATATTGCACACTTTTAAACGCGAAGCTTGGTAATAGGTGTTCTTAATTCTCGTCCCGCTCAGTTGTAATGATAAACTAGGTTTTATGCTAGAATTTATTTTGCGAATCTATAACCGGCGGTAACATTTCTTTTGTTAATGTTAATGAGGAACAGCTTCCCAGCGCTATTTTCTCCATCAAATCTTAAGCTGCTGGCCTTGACAATATTCACCAAGATTTCATCAAAGTTACTACCTACCCATCGTTTTACGATATATTTCGCATATTTTTAATACTATTATAACAACTTCCGCCTTTCCTTCTAAGTGGAAATTGGCTAAAGTTATTCCAGTTCGTAAAACCTCTCGGTTTACCACACCTGAATGCAGACCGATATCTCTTCTACCATTTTTGTCAAAGGCCTTTGAGCGGATACTTTCCTTTCAAATCAACGAACACCTAAAGCCTCACTATATGTTGATTGACTTTCAATCTGGTTTCCGCGCTCAGCACAGCTGTATCACGGCCTTGTTTAAAATAACCGATGACATTCGCTGTAGTATTTCCTCGGAACTAATCACTTTCCTTGGATTGTTTGACTTCTCAAAAGCATTTGATAAGGTTGACCATTATCTCTTAATAGACAAACTTTGTCGTAAGTTCGGCTTTACCAGATGTGCCAGTAGGCTTGTTTGGTCCTACTTAAGGGGGAGATCTCAATGCGTTGTATGTGGTGATTCTGTGTCCGGGCTGCTTCCTGTTTTCAGTGGCGTGCCGCAGGGGTCGATACTTGGACCTTTGCTTTTTGTGTGTTTTATTACTGATCTACCTATGGTTGTTAAAAATGTTAAGTATCATATTTATGCAGATGACGTTCAAATATACCTATCCCGTCCGCTGGGGCTTGTTGATGACTAGTAGATAGATTATGTGAGGACCTTACAGCAATATTAGGTTGGGCTGAGAGAAACAAACTCGTATTAAATGCGTCGAAATCGAATGCTATTGCTATTTACAAGTCGATCTTTGATAGTTCTTGCTTACCACCCATAGTTATTGATAGTGTGGTCATCCCTTACATGAAAGTTGTTATAGATCTGGGAATTCTGATCAATAGTGAGTTATCTTGGAATAGTCACATTGATAGTATTGTTGCAAAAATTTATGGAACCCTGCGCAAACTGTCTTTATCGGCTCATTTTATGCCTCGCGAAACACGTCTATATCTTGTAAAGACACTTATTGCACCCATTCTAACTTATGGAAGTGAGATTTTTAGCAAGACGGATTCCGTATCCTTTAGGAAGTTACAAGTCGCTCACAATTCCTCTGTACGATATATATTTGGACTTCGGAGAAATGATCACATGCTCCCTAAAGACTTATTTTCAATATCGCTCGATATGTTTTTTAAATAATCTTCTTATTACCCGATTTCTCGGTTACCTCAGTGACAAGGTTGTTTCTCTGCGATCATCTAGAAATCTTTCGATAATGACTCCGCATTTTAATTGTATTACTACTGAGAGACAATGTTTTTTTCAGGCGATTAGAATGTAGAATTCGGTACTGCTAAATATTAAATGGTCATACAACAGCAGCAGGTTCAAAGACATTTTGTTTTCTTATCTCTTAAATGAAGTTGAATAGATAAGTAAGCTCTTTTTACTTCTTATTTTTTATTTTCACCTCACTGTATTCTACAACTTTCTTGTTTATTTGAGTTATTTTATATCTTTGCTATTTACATTCTTTCTTACTTCTTTTTTATTTTTATTTTTATACTAATGTTACTTATATTTATCTACACTTCGAAAAGATTTGTATCTTAATTGTGTAAGGTCTGAAATATAATAAATGAAATGAAAAATGAAATAGTGTGTACCTTCAATTAACGTAGTGTGCTGATATTGGGTAAACTCTTAATAGAAAATATAGGAAATTTTTGGAGATAGAAGCTTGTGTTGTGCGACTTAAGATGGCGTTAATTACAAGTCAGAATTTAAGAAAAATTTATTAAGTTCGATTATCCTCGTACTGAAAACGTTCAGTCGAGTTCAGTGTAGAGTTTCACCCGGCTCATCTCTGCACCGATAGCCGCGAGTCCGGACCTCGACTTTAGTTGTTAGGCACCAAATTAAAATTCAAGTTTATCAACACAATGTGCAAAATAAGATATTAATCTTTTACTTGCACAGGCAATGAGTAAAATTTTCTGAAGTGGGAATACTAAAAATCAACTTGTTCTACTGAAAGTTTTTATTGTAGAACTTTGAAGTTTTATTGAATCAAAATTAATGTTCTTAATTTTTTTTTGAGAATTTGCATTATTTAACAATTTTTTTAAATTGCGATTTCTCAGTAAATATTGAGTAAAAGTTTATGAAATTTTTAGGTAGGTAGGACTAAAAATAATTCACAATTTAGATGAAATAAAGTTTTCATAAAAATTTAAAAATTATTTATAAATAATAAATTTTTTAATAAACAAATAGAAATTGAACCAACTTTTCGTATAGATAGAAACAAAATTTGTCCACAGAATTGTTGTGTTAAATCTACATAACGTCTTTTCGAAAATAAATTTAAGTACATTTCATAAAAAAAAAATTACGAATGTTTAAGTGACGTAGATAGGTGCGGAAATGATTTTAGATTTCTAAAAATGACATCACGTTACGATTATTTGCATCGTAAAATCGATGCAATGCCTTTATATGCGTTTACATTCTGAGTTCGTAGAAAATATGTAGTTCGTGAAATATTTTACTGCCAAATAAAAGAAACACCAAATGTGCTTACATTAAACAATTTCAGCGTAATGTATACCTGTTCATTATTTTTCACTCGAATTTCCAATTGTTTATTTTCTCGAAATTTGTCAGTAAGTCGTCGTTTTTATCATGACACCCCCACCTAAGTGCTGCAATCCTTTTAAAAAGAAAGGGCATAATTGATATAGAAAAAACTTAACGGTTTTGTCGAACAAATGTAACGAAAACTTCACCGGTTTATTCGGATTGTGTATTTGTGCTGCGTGTAAGGTAAAACTTTATCGGAATAAAAGTTCAGTTCAGTTTGAAAGTTTAGAAAAGGAAGAAAAAAAGGACATTAGAGAAAAAATGTAGAAGATGTAGAAATGGAGGAAAAATTTTCACACAAGTACGAAGAATATGTGTGCCCGAGTGTAGATAATAAAAAAAAATAAAAATGTTGGCTTCTATAGAAACAGTTGTCATGGCATCACCATCAGAAAAAAAGGAGTTGCTTCTATCCAAAGATGAAAATAAAATCCTTTATAACTCAATTAATGATGAAAATTTTGAAAGTTGGGTCAGTGATTTTAACATGGCGTTGTCTAACACATATTGATATTGTTGAAATGATTTAATAATCAATAAACAAAAGGACGTCATATAGATTTAAAGAGATGGCAATATCCGTCTTAAATTAAGGGGTTTAAAACAAGAATTTGCTCGTCAAAAGTTTGATTTTAGAATAAGCTACCGAGAATTTTTTATTGATATAATTTGTGCAAGTCAAACTGCAGAACGCTATTTGGGAAATTGTAAAAATAGTTTTTTAAAAAAAAGTTGAACCGACTTCACAAAAAGCGCTTAAAAGCATTTTGAAGTCGGTGCAAATCAAACAAACCAAACAACTAAAACAAAAGTATTTAATAGTCCTTTCTTATGATCCCGTAAGCTGAAACGTTCAGGTAGTATTATGTATTATTTTCAATTGTGGTACTGAGTTGTTTTATTTGTTTAATTTGTACCGACTTCAAAATGTAATAGATATAAAATTAAAAATTATTTTATGCTTTTTAGCGCTTTTTTTCAAGTCAGTTCAAATTTTTTTTTTAAATCTATTTTATTTTTGACATTTTAATGTCTCTATACAACGAAGAAAGGACCGAACAGAAAAGGAATCATCAAAATCGGTCCACGCGTTATTACTCCTCCTCCTCCCTCACCACCACCACAGAACTAAATTATTCTCCTATAAGCAATGGGGGATCACACTCTATACAACAGCAAAAGAACCATCCAAATCGGTCCACGCGTTACAAAGTTAGGCTACTCTCCCCCTCCACCCTCACCCCTCACTATAGGACCAAATTAATCTCCTATTAGCAATGGGGGATCACACTCTATACAACAGAAAATGAACCATCGAAATCGGACCACGCGTTACAAAATTAGGTTCCACCCCCATCCCTGTAAATTTTTTTTTCTCGTGGTATCAACCACGGAACATACTCTACCCAACAGAAAAAGAATTATCCAAATCGGTCCACGCGTTACAAAGTTAGACTACCCCTCTCCACCCTCCCCTCACCCGAGTTCAAATTCTTTTCTCCTATTAGCAATGGGGGATCATACTCTGTACAACAAAGAAAGAACCATCCAAATCGGTCCACGCGTTACAAAGTTATGTTTCACCCCACCCCCCACCACACCTTACCTAAATTTTTTTTGACATGGTACTAATCGGTACTCTACCCAACAAAATTTCAATGAAAAGAAAATTTCTACTCCGCAAATGTTTCCACAGCCCCCTCGGTGATAAGGGTTGACGATAACGCAAAAGTCGTCAGGGGCAAAGTTGTAGCGCCCTCTACAATCGTATCCTTTTTTAAAATCTTTAAAAAACAGCCGAGATATAGACGATACAAGTTTTCCGCCTGTTCGCCCCCCCCCCCCCCCCCCCCCCAAACAGTCAAAATATAGAAAAATGTGGATTTAGTGTTTCCAGGGGGGCCTAAAACCGCATGCAAAAATTCAGCGAGGTAGGTGAAATTCTAGTTAAAAGTTAGGTAAATGCCTTCTGACGCCTGGACTAAAGGGAGCAAAAGCATAGATTTGTATAGGGAATCTGACAAAATTTTTTGAAATTCTTGTTATACGCTTTCTTTTTCGTCTAAGTGAAAAATTCAAAAAATTTAAAAGTTTTGCTGTTTGAAAAACTCAAAAAATTTAGGCCTGTAAAAAATCTTTAAAGTTTCAAAATTTTCAAATTTCTTTCGAAAAATTTAAAAAAAAATTGAAAATTTCAGAAAAAAGTTTGAGACACTTTTACCCAAAGAATACGAATCTACAATAAAAATAGGGGTTTCCATTTAACATTTCAAAGTTGTGACATCATTAAATAGCTTTTTTAAAAAATTTTAAAAGTGTATTTTTAATTTTTTGATTCGATGCGTAGTCCACGAGATATTTGACCGTTTCAGGACTTTTGGGACATCCCGTATCGGTAAATATTAAGTATAGACAGAGCGTTATATGAAAAGATCAAAAATGAAACACAAAAAATTTGAGGAATTATATAAATCAAAGAAACTAAAACTAAAATAAGGCAAAACTAAAGCAACAGCCAAGGAATCTTGATTAAGACAGAAACAAAAAAGAAAAAAAGAAAAAGAGAAAATGCTTGTCGCACAAACGCTCACGCTTTCGACAGATTTCCAAACAGAAGTCTTCAAAATTTACTTACGTTATCCGTTTTCTTAATTTGCGTTGAAATATTATTGTAAATTTTAACGCCACGCACAAAAATGATCGTTCTGAAATCAATAAAGTATAACGCGGAATTGTAAGGTGACTTGATCTTCCAGATGAGCGCATGACTTGCAATTTTTTATACAATTATTCCGGTGTTGGCAGCCTACTGATGAAAAGGTAGACATAATTTTTAAACAATTCTAATAACATTCCAAGGACACGACACGAATACATCAGTACATCATCATGTCGTCGTAGAAGAAACACATACCTCGTACAGGCATTAAATGCCAGCGTTACATTGCGGAAACTTGAAGGATCTAGACCAGTCTAAATTATAGGTCCCAGTACGAAATCAGTGGGATGTCTTCAGATTTTGGACTTACCTTAAACGGGTGGATTGAGGGGTAAAAAAAGGGCTCAGGTCAAGGCCTATGCAGCCCACCAAAAATTTTATATATCACTGAGTTCACATGGTCAGACCAGAGAAATGTTTTATTCGTAATTATGCCCAAATTTGTAATCTTTTCCAAGTAAGGAATGATGTGATAATCGAGTCTAATACATAGGAGGAAAATCAGAGATACCAATGTTCTACCCAGAAGTAACTGTGCTGCAGTATTTTCGTAAGTTTAGAGTTAAACCTATTCTTACTGTCCATTGATGAACACCAGCCAGATCCTCGTTCATACAAGATACAGCGTTTTCAATTAGTCTATTAGCGTCTATGTAGTTAAATCTGTATATCATAAGCGTACATGTGAAAGAACAGTGAAATTTTTTTAATGTCATTGATGAATAGCGTAAAAAGTATCGGACCCTCCAAAAGGAATTTCTGCCTTAATTGCTATTCTATCAGTTATTTTCGGGTTTTGGACGAACCTATTCAGGGTGGTTCACACGAGGTGTGTCAAAAAAAGTGAGTTGATAGATTTCAACTTGGAAAAAAAATTTTTAGTTTATATTTATCTTTTGATTTACTCAACGCGGTGGCACAGAAAAAACGCCAAAAAACCACTATCCTAATGGTCTTTCTAAAATTTTCAACAGAGTTCATTTAACTCCCATCATTGCAGGTTCAGTCACTTGCAAAAATGAAAAAAATGTTTCACGATTGCCTATAATTCAGAATTCTTAACCTGTTTAAAACCTGTTTTTATTAAATTTACCATCTTATTACCTTTCCAAAAAGTTAGTAGTTAGGAAATTCGCTAAATAAACAATATATCTAAGAGAAAGGGTCGAAGTATTTTGGCGTTTTGTTTGTAATAGCTGATGGAAATTTTGCTATTAAAGAGGGTCAGTCAGCAAAAATATCAACCACAGTCAAAAGCCAAAGCGGTAAATACGGGTGTCCTTAAGCTAAAATTATTAAAATTTTACAGAATTTACTTTATGGGAATACGCGGATTTATATTTGTGGTATAGTAGACGAAAACGATAGAGCGGCTATACTGAAGTGTAAAAGTAGACTCCCTCATCAACGTGCACCCCAAAGTGGGGTATTTTGGCGGACTTTTCGAAGATTAAGAAAAACCGGAAATGTAACTTTTAAACAGATTCTTTTAAAGTCGAGCAGTAAATAATCACCACTGCCACACAAAACTCTGAAAACAGGACGAGATGAGTCGCAAGACGATTAGGAGAGATTATGGAGGAAGATTGCTTACATATAAGATGGGCCTGCGTCACATTCATATGTATTTAATAATTATAGACCAATTGCTAAGCGTTTACTTGAT
Source organism: Leptarthrus brevirostris (assembly GCA_964036015.1). NCBI lineage: Eukaryota > Metazoa > Arthropoda > Insecta > Diptera > Asilidae > Leptarthrus > Leptarthrus brevirostris. Next base: position 142,245,415 of record OZ038372.1, read on the forward strand.
TATTCTTCAACAGTATGAATTTGTAAGTGGAAGATCTTCTTTAATGTCAAATGTAAGTAGGTACATAGGTTGATTGTGTTTAGACTTTTGATTGTGTTAATTTATATTAACTAATGAGCACGATCTATGCATTTGGGTTTCACAAATCTTTTCTAGAATAAATTATATTAAGATAGGTTGAAAATCCTAATGACCGTACTCAGTTCGTTAAAATTTATTCGCATTTTCAAGACTTCATCTGGGAATCCACAAGGCAGCCATTTAAGGCCAGTTTTGTTCCTAACTTTTATTAATGATGTAGCTAGCGTGTCCTCTTCTGTCCAATGCATGTTATAATATAAACTTAAGATGTTTCCTTCTATTAAAAATAATTCTGACTGTCTTCATTTACAGGATGGCTTAAACAGATTATGCAATTGGTGCGTTTTCATTGGTTTGAATCATAGGATTTTAGTTTTCATCGGAACAGCCAAACTATTTGCTTCGATTACACAATCGATGGAGTTTTTTTTTTATTATGAAATTTAATTTATTTAATTTGCATAACAATTAATTTTATCAAGAGTTCTTAAAATGCTTGGATTTATTAAACGTAGTTCCCGTGGTAAAAATTTAGATCAAAAATGGGACTAAAATATCAAAGACGAATTTTTTTATCTATGGATCGATTCAACTCAAAATCAGGGTGTTCTTAGGAGTCCTGATTTATGAATGTTTTGTCAAAGCTTAGAAACTTAAATGGTATAGGAATTTTCTCATTGATACTGTGATTGGCTTCAAAATTGATATTTAAACCTTTTTAGGATCGTCCAGTTAAAGCTAATTCAAAAAGTTATTTACTCCTTTTCCTTGGTAATTTTGCCAGCCTGATGATGTCAGAAGTAAAGTAAAAATATCATCACTTCTCTGTTCTCTAGAAGATTTCCTAGACAAATTTACTCAATACATCTTAAAATATTTATTACGGGCTACTTAAGCTGCAAGTAAAAGTCTTTTATTTGTCTATGTTTGAATCAACCTGCTTGCGATTGTTTGAGAAAATAATTTTCAAGCATTGTAGTGGTGCAATATGCAGATCAGATGCGCTTGAAGATGATCCGGGATCATCGAAAAAACCTTTCTTTTGTGTCTGGCCCCGATCCTACCACTGTTGCATGGGTAATTTATATCGCGAATGTATGCACTCGAAAAAAAAGCGAACCAAGGCGTGAAACACTGACTAATCAAATTACAATCTTCAAAGGTCTCTTACCATTGCTTTAAAACGTTTGTCTAGTTTTTGAAATACTTCGAAGTTAAGTTACATATTTGACAAAATTGTATTGATGCAGTTTCTCTTATCGCATGCATTTTATGCTGTCATGCCATTCAAATTGTGTAAAAAAAGACGGAGTTACATCTGATGCCGGTTTACCTCAGGGTTCAGTTCTTTCACCTATCTTATTTTATCTTTTTATTAACGATCTTTTATCTCTCATTTTCAATCCTATTCAAAGGTTTGCCGATGACAATACTCTTGATTTCGCATACTCTTTTGATTCTGCAATGAATATTTGTGATAACTCTACAGAAATCAACCGAGAACGCATGTTTGGATTACTAAACAACATGGTTTCTACGGTCTTCGTTTAATGCAAATCAAATCGTCCTAAGCTTAGCGCAATTGGAAACAGAATTGGTTGGTTAGCACGGTTACCACGCCATAGTCCCAGGCCCCCCCCTGAAATTAAAAATCCACTCCGTCTATGGACTTTTGTCTAGCTCGCAGCAATGCAAAAACAAGACAATCAATTTTCCTCATTCCCTAATTCCCTCCCGGACAAAGCCATGCCAACGCATCATAGGGTTGTCCCCTGGGGTTTAGCTACCGCTCGAAAAAAGCCAGTGTTAAAAGCAGGGTATATGTATGGTTCCTTCATATATTTAGCACTCAGCTGGTTTTAATACTTTAATCCATGGGTCGCCGCCATCGGGGCTCGAACCTGGGACATCCGGGATGAAATGCCACATCCTATCACTTACTCCACCGACAAGTAAGCCAAGTTACCAAGAACTTACCTGCGTAGGAAACTACAACAAAGCTTCGGAATTAGTTTGATCATCAACCTACTGAAGAAAGTAAGTATTGTGCTCCTCAGATACCCAAATGAGTACTCGCAATATCCGCGTCCTGGATCTGGTCACACATACATTCTCGCAAACTCGTATGCTTTTTTATTTCCTTTGACCCATCGATGCCTCGTTATGTAAATCAACCTCATTCGTATTGCCCAGTTTTTACCACGGCGGTATACATCTAATGCTTGGTTTTGAGTTTTAGTACTCAACGCCATGCATAGAAATGATTTCCAAACATCTTAGAAAGAAATACTGGGAAAAGGATTCCAATATAGTTAAGAGTCTAGGGTTAAACTTTGATATTTGGCTTGACTTGCAAAGATAAGAACTATCCCAACGAATATTGGTGCAGATAATCTTTCCGTATATATTTCCTACCAAAAAGTACCAGAACGGTTTACCTAATGTCAGATTTATTACTCGCCGTCTATAGTTGCCAGATGTTCATTAACCTTCTAGCTAGATAGGACTGTGAAATAACGCCACCTTGCCTGTAACATACATATTGTGACCTTACCCCTGAGCACGTTATCCAAGATGTTCGCAGTGATACTGTGATATCTAAGCATTGACTCTCTCTGGTAAACTTTTCCACATTTGCGTTGTTCTGCTTAGAGAAAAAGATTCCCGAATTTTGACGGTACGTTCAAATTTGTCCTTCGACAGAAAACAACATCAAGATCCCTGCTGACCAAGGCTTGTGCAAATTACATCGAAATATTTATTGGCAAAGTCTCGCTCCATGTTCGCTACTGATATAGTTTAGTCGAATACAGCGCTCTCAAATTAAGATCATAGAGTGGATTTTCTTAGTTTTGTAAACATACTAAGGTGGATCTCAGGTTGATATCAGGCTACCCATCTGGCCACCGTGGGCTAAGATATCATCTACACCGGATAAGTCTATCTAGTGAGAAGGAGTGTTGGTTCTGTCTAGAAGTCGATAAAACCACAATGTAGCTTATGTGCTTTTGTCCTACCCCAGTATGGCCCGGAAGGAGGATCATCAGTCGGGAATTTTTTAACTCGGCTGATGTAATCCTCCTCCGTTAAAAACCTCTTTGCCTACCTGAGGGGTGGCTAAGCATCTCTTACCGTAGTAGGGGTTTCGGCAAAAGAACTTCTTGGTCGTTGTGTCCACCATATAGATAATCTTTATTGATAATAAACAAGTGATTTAGGTACTTTTACCAGACTGCTTCATTTAGTATGTCATCTTCCATTCTGAATGCCTGGCCTTCTCTCGATAGGGTAGGCAATTTGGGTGCTTCCAGTTCGGTATTCTCGTCAGTCATAGCTCCTGGAAATTGTCTACATAGATGACTTCGAATGTTGCTTTTCTGGGTTTTGTAAACATCCCAGTCCCAGTAAGTATGTCTAAATTGCTAGATGTAGTTTTCATGAGCCCTGCTGCTTGATTGTCACCCGAGATGCTCTGGGAACGCCTTGGTCACCCATGCCTTTTCGCCTTTCCCAAATCGCGATTGTAAGAGGTTAAGCCGCATCTGTAAGCTTTCTTGGACCCTCCCCTCCTTGAACGATTATGAACTCTTCTAGTAATTACTTAGTCCGGATAAATGGTTTCCAGTCCTTCTTTGAACATAACCCAGTCGGTCGTCTTCGGATTTAAAAATCGTTTGACTCCGTTGACACAATATTCAATTTTAAAAAGTGTTCTTGTGATCAGAAGATACTTTTTAGTTTTTAATAAATTCTGAGATGAAGCGGTTGGTTAGTTTTCTGTCAATTACTAAAACTAATAGTAAAATCCTTCGTTCGTTTTCATACCATCGAGTTCATAAATTCATTTTCCAACGTCGTTGTTTGCTGTCGATTAATATTCCAAAATCGCGAAAATATGTCAAAACTCCTGTCCCTATGGCCATTTGCGGACCATCATTGACGCGAAATTGCACGCATTTGCATCATTTGGAACCCCATGATAAATGAACTTATTTGCTCTGATGGATCAGCGTACCAATCTAGCGAATCAAGAATAAATGGGGGAGCTCCAACGGATGGTCACGATGGAAAGATTATAGTAAAATACCAGCCATTAGCGATTATTACTTGTTTGATTATCGACGTCGAAGTGCAAATTGAGTCTTGTTGATCGAACGACATTTCAGGGAACGTCGAAATAATGGTTCAAACATGTCGGAGTAGAGAAAAGCAAATTTTGTGGATATGCATTTGCATACAACGGTATGGATACAGTCCTATATGTACGTTATTTTCTCTGTTGTCCCGTAAAACTGATGGCGGTTAATAGATGAATATAATGAGGAATCAGTTTTTTTTCAGTTTTAATTAAAATGTGAAATAAACAGAGTCCTTTAATGACAATTAGGTAATGAAGGGTTTGTCTTATGTAATTCAAACTTGTTGCTGAAAAATTCATTAGTTTAGTTTAGTGAATAAAAATTAAGAGTAAATCAATTTTGTGATTTCGAGGAAAAATGGAACAAAACAACAGAGAGGAATTTAGATAAATTCAAGTAACTTTCGAAGGAAAATGAAATAATTGCGAATATGGCCGATAATTAAGGGGGCGTTATTTAATTGTGCAATTCGTTTTAAGTGTAAATACTAACTATAACATCTTCTTATAACAAACGTATCCAAAGCGAAATAACTAGAGCAGGAGGAGAAAAGAGATTGTAGTAGGCCATGCCGAGGGAATCTGCAATGGTTTTATTCTCTAAAGGACCCAGGGGTAATTGGGTCGCAGATGGGGCCTCCTTAGAAGTACCTCAAGCTTCACTTGTATCCTTGGTGAGTATGGTATGTAGAGGGGTACCCAATTGCGGAATCATAAATGGAAAATTTTGAAAGAAGAAAATAAATCCAGGATATCCAGGTACAACTGTAAGAGTGGAGGTGCAGAGTACTTAGTTCGCTATCTCCACGGTACCCCCAACGGAAGCAGCTCTGGAGAAACTACCTTCCCAAGGTTCTGGAGCGGCTTTGGAAGTTGGACTTGAGCTGGCTGAAAGTGCTGCAGCGGTACTGTATAAAGATTTCATTGCCAAAAGTAAAGCTAGGACATCGCTCTATGCGACAGTGACAGAAATAGAAGACTCTAACCGTCTTCACGGACACGTACTAGTATAATATGCAAGCTTGCCTTCCAAAGGATTACTTACAGTTGATCCGATAGAACGTACTTGTACTGGCTCTGGAATTGAGATTAAAGTACTCAAGCGTATAACAAAATATTAAAAGAGAAAGTGAAAAAAGCTGCTAAGAGAGATGCGAAGATTTATAAGGTCACCGATTGGCCGAGATATTCAACATATCCTTCTCAATTGACGCATCAGCTGATGTGGGTCTGGCTCAAGGGTTTCGAGGCGGAGACCTAGGGATCTGAACGGACGGTGAAGCTCCAAATGTGGATCAAGGTAACAGAATGACTAAGATGGAAGTCTAATTGCACGGCATGGACAAGCGGAAGCATAACCAAGGAAGAGCGGTCATCAAAAAGTGTAGCAGCGATCCACAAAAATACGTCTTCTGTGCAGAAGGGGAATCCAAATTTTACGCAAAAAGGGAACAGACCAGTCCAGGCAACACGTAAAATGTCTTGGCAGTACAGAATCCAAAAGTTCATCAGGAAGGGACGGCAGCCGGCACCATCGGTATTTCGATCTTCTCCCGGACAGCGGCGAATGACCTTCGCCGGCAGGTAATGGACGTGAGTAAGGGAAGGGAATTAGAGCAAGTACAGCTAGGAAACTTTAAGGAGCCTCTCTTGAAGACTATAGACTTACTTCTTGAAAAGACCGTGGATATAGGTGTGACCTTTGAGGATGGTCTGATAGCTCGGCACGGCTATGATTTCCGTGGCGCCACGTTTGTGGTTGTTTTTGATAGATTTTAGTATGCTTCAAAAATTATAAATAAATTTTTTTCGATATCTCGTGTGGTTTTCGAGATATTTGATGTTGAAATTTAATTTAATTTAATTTAATTTAATTGTTCAGTTATGGCTCAATCACTGCGCCGCGGACATTTAGCCTTCAAAAGGCTTAAAAACAGGAATTAATTTGAGGGTGAACCTAATGAATGTTCTTAAGGATATTAGAAGAATGATGATCTTTGTCCCGGCGAAACTGCGGAACTAGAGAGATTGAGAAACCATAGTCAATGTATTAAAGACACATGCAATTGGAGACTGTCTCATATGAGACTGTTTCATATATGTTTGTCTCAAAAATGGGGACGAAATTTTAGATTGAATCTTCCTGACGATCTCCTGTCCGGCGGAAGCCACCAAGAAGGCCGGAATAGATTGAGCTGTGGCCTCGTGTCTTCCAGATATTTAACCAGGATTGGGTGAAGAAACCTTCCGGCAGAGAGTCCGGCAGTCAAGCTCAGGAATGAGGAAGGCAGGCCAAGTTGGCCGTAAAAATGGTTGATGGTGCTACCAATAGGTATATCCTTCACTTGAATAGGGTAACTCTGAGATGATTAACAACACTATTTGTATGCCTTGTTAACGTCATAGAAGCTATACATCTCTGAAGATAACTCCTGCAGACTAGGCCTGAGAGAACAGGAGCCGGCTGATCACATGGTGTGGCAATGCCCTGCGCTAACAAATAGAAGACTCCATCTGTTGAGAGCACACTTGATGGATCCCAACATAATGTGGGAGGTAACCAACAGGAACATGTTTGCAATGACCAATAATTGCTAGCCTGAGTTCATGTAGATGTATCGGAACGATACGTCTACCCAGATACCGTCCAAATCAAAATTAATAATCATATCCTGAAAAATTAAATTCAGTGAGAAGATGTAGTGTATCTGGCAAGGAAAATTAGGTAACTACTATATAAAACAAGTGAGTTTGTTAAAAATTTATTAGTTTTTCTTACAAAAGGGGGGCTCCCGCTCCCCTTCCTACCGCCAAGTTTGTATCTAGAACAGGCTGTGATAAACTACTTACGTGTAGTTCCGTGTATTTCCGTGCATACGGAAATTACACGGCAATTTAACAGTGGTAAATCAACACTTTCCTACCCAAACTTAAACAATCCAGTCTTAAATGATTTCGTGTTGTTTTTGTGCTTATTCTGCTTATAGCGGATATTTCACATCCAATCCGACATAATCGAATATAATACAATCGCAACTAAAAATAACAAGAGTACATACAAGCATCGATATGTTCATCTTAATTTAAATAAAACTACAAGGCTCCACATCGTCTGGTTAAATTTGCATCTAACAGAGGCGAATATTCTGTAAAGTGTAGTTCCACGCGCCTCATTGGTATGTCATTTGACTTCCCAAAATAGCGTTCATTCTCGTCGGAACAATAGCTTGTTCCCAACAAATATTTGCTGGTAGTGTCCATGTAAATATGCACTTTGATTTCGTCCTTTGATTTATGTAGCTATCAGCCCTGCCTGACTCATGTTTTGAACGTATCCACCCATTTTTTTTTTGCCAACCCGTCGACAAGGATATTTTGGATTTTACCCGAATGAAATATTTCTGCTTACTTTTGTGTTTTCAAAATGACTTAACAATTTTTACGGCTATAAGCTATAATAAATTGCATACGCGGTGTACAATGTGCGCGAATAATAATAAAAAATTTGCAAGCTGAGAGCTTTGAATGATAAATTTGATTTCAATTTTTATTCGTTTTCGTACTTTGAAATAAAATGATAAACGATTTCCGCATAAATGCTGCCCGATTACACGAAATGGCAATTTTAAGTATTTTGCAGTGAAAAGATAAAAAAGATTGACATTTTGAAAGAACAATATTTTGGGTAGTTAATCGTTTTTGCAGGACATTCTTTTAAATATTTTTGTGAGAATAGCGTCAGGTTATATATCTAGAGCTTGATCAGAAAATTCGCGGCATTTTCATTTTCTCAAAGTATCTTTGTTTATTGCTAAAGTCAGTAGCAATTAGATATAACACACTTGTGCCACTCCTTGATTAGGACTCTCAGGCCAGCTTTATCTCGGAGCATGCTGTTCAGTCACCCTCACCCCTGTGCAAATATTATTGAAATGGAAAATGCACTGAAATTGTGGTTAAAATTCATTCAAAATTTAGAATATTATAAAGAAATAAATTAACTCAAAATAATGAAACAAGTAAACATTAAAAGCAACATTTTGATGGTGATGAACTTTTAAGAGCAGGTGGTCGGTTAAAGAACTCAAACTTAAAATATAGTGGATGCCATCCAGTAATTTTGCCAAAATCATTATCCTAGAATTACTTACTTACCTTTTGACTTTTCCCCTCGACACAGGTACTCGGACCGAGCAGCAAAGTGCCCTTAACCTACTGACGCCTACTCGTGTTTTGCCGATTTTTTAAAACTTACTTACACGATACTTGTGATATCAGTTTTAAGGATTTTGCCCATTTGACTAGGTTTCCACCGACTTTTCTCGAATCCAAAGACCTTTTACTTGACGAAGCTACGATTTTGAAGAAAATCTCTACCTTGACTGATAGTTTTTCAATTGGTCCTGACGGTATCCCCGCCTCACTCGTGAAAAGATGTGGTTCCGTTCTTGCTCCTATTCTGTGTTATTTTTTTAATTTCTCAACTCGTTGCGGTGTTTTTTCCAAAAGCTTGGAAAACCTCATTAATTACAAATCTTCAATGATAAATGCAAAAATTTATTTGCGATGTTCTATACTTCCTCTGCAAGCCGATTCAACATGGCTTTATGATGGGTAATTCAACTAATACAAATTTATTGGAATTTTCAAACTTCTGTATTTCTGCAATTGAAAGTGGTAAGCAAGTTGACTGCATTTTTACTAACTTCAGCAAAGCCTTCGATAGAATAAGTCATAGAATTCTTGTTCTCAAGCTCTCTCTTCTCGGGTTTCCGCGAGTTTTTGTAAATTGTATTCATTCGTACTTATCTAAACGCACTTAGCGGGTTACTTTTCGTGGAGCTCTGTCTGATGTTATTTTCGACACTTCCGGTGTACTTCAGGGCTCCCACCTCGGGCCATTATCATTTATAATTTATATCAATGATGTATCTGCGATTCTGTTTCACTCAAATATTCTTTCTTATGCCGACGACGCTAAGATATTTCGCACTGTGTCAGGCAATGCCGACTGCCTATTTTAAATTCTGACTTGGACTCCTTTCAGAATTGGTGTTCCAATAACAACCTTCCCCTAAATATCGGCAAGTGTACATCTAAGTCTTTCTCATTAAAAAGATCTCCCTTTCAATTTAACTTTATCATTCTGGGTTGTCCTTTAACAAGAGTTACAAAGACTGTTGGGCTCAATTCGCAATTTTCTTCCGAGGATCAATTTGATGCCATAGTCACCAAGGCTAATATGACTCTGGGTTTCGTGAAGAGGTGGTCAAAGGAATTTGATGACCCTTACATTACAAAACTTTTATGTTGCACTTCTGTCAGGCCTATTCTGAAATATGTCTCTCCAGTCACCGCTCTATGCGACTCACATTAATCGCATTGAAGCTGTTCAACGAAGGTTCGTTAGGTTCGCTCTTCTTCTTTGGAACAACTCCCTTACATTACCACTTTATGTTGATAGACTTGAACTCCTGCACTTGAATATACTTGAAAAGAGGTGCCGTAACTCCAGGATCCTTTTTGCTTTCGACTGCATTCGGGAGTCTATAGACTCTTCTGTATTCTTAGCTTGTTTTGACATATCGGTTCCGGCTCGCTTTTTGAAGAATCACGATTTCCTTCAGTTACCTTTTCATCGCACTGATTACGGATTAAATGAGCCGATCATATCGATATCGCGATTTTTTAATTCATCTTTTGATAGCATTGATTTTCATCTATCGTGAAATCATGTAAGGAGTCAGCTTTGTTGAAGTTACTTTTTACTTTAGACTTTTTATGTACTTTTTACTTTTTATGCACTTTTTATACACTTTAGCACTTTTATATTCTGTATTAATTTTTTGTGAAGTCTCTCCCTATTTTTTGATGTTATATGGTTTATTATACTGTTTTTATTCAGTTTTTTTTATAGTAGTCAGCACTTTGATGAAATATTGTTAATAAATAAATAATAAATGAATAAATAAATAAATGATATCCCCTACTCTAACCCTGAGCCGTGCTTGGCTCGAACAGCTACCTGCTTAAACCTATTAACTTAGTGCTATGAGCTACTCTTACCGTACGCCGTTCCTATGCCTCTAGCGGCCCGTACTTGGCTCGAACTTCTAGCCCTATCTAACGGGTTAAGACTATTAGTTGAGTCCCTTTGACTTTTCCCCTCGACTGGGTACTCTGCCAAAGCAGTGAACTGCCCTTAATCTGCTTACGACTACGAGCTAAAGCCCTTTGAGTTTTCCCCCAGCAGGCGCACTCGGCCCGAGCAGTGAACTGCTCTTAACCTTACGTCGTGTAAACGGACTATGCTTGATCCATACGACATGGTATCTGGAAAGACGGACGGAGTGGGCTCGGAACCAGAACGGGAAAAGGTGATATTAACTGTCTCAGTTCTGGCTTATCTTTCATATTTTTCAAATTTACTTGTTAATCATATTCCAAGAGAAATTTTATCTTCCACTTCACTCACCCAGTTTGAATTTCTCGTGCGAATTATATCTTAAAGAAAAATTTTATACTGAAACAACTGATACAAGAAATGGTGGAAAATTTTTTTAAACTGTGGAAACATATATTTACACAAATTGCAATAGCACTCCTCACAACACCAGTCAAATGTCATCAAGAACAACTTCCTGCTTGTGAAGGATGGCAGACCTCCACCAAATATATGGCCACTAGGACGGATGGTTGAAGTATATCCAGGCATAGTATGACTATTTCTTGTCATTTCAATACTAACAAACGGAAGTGTAGGAGACTAAATTGGATCGAGAACAGATCTTCCCGTGGGTTTTTAAAATTCAATTAAAATATCCGTCTCCGGGCAGTTGTCTAGCTCGCAGCAATTCAAAAACAAGGCGTTCAAGTTTCCTCACTTCCCTTACCCTAATTCCCTTCCTGTCAAAACCATGCTAACGCATCAAAGGGTTGTCCCCTTGCCTTTGGCAACATCGTAAAAAACCGCGAGAACATTGTTAAACGTCCGGTCGCGAAAGTAGCATTACTTGCGATCCGTAATAATGAGACCGCAGATAAACTGCAGAACTATTCACCTCTGACCAGTGCACGTTAAGGATGCGCCGGAGATACCGGTTGACGAAGTCTTGTAACTTAGATGTTATTTGACAGGTCACTTTCCATGTTGAACAGCCGTGCAACAGAATAGATTTGAAGTTCGACTACAAGATCCTTGGTTTTGTGCGTCTGTAGATGTTGTTATTGCACGAGATTTTAACAAAAGTATTAAATGTAAATCAAGCCTTTTTTACGCGAGCCTGTACATCAGCTTCAATTCCACCGTCTGCTGTAACTCTATTTGCTGCTCTTCCAGATAAATTTCAAGTTGTCTCCTGGAGTCCGAGCTCATAAGTTTGGTTTTAGTAGCATTGATTTCAAACCCTGCTCTGCGACCTTCTTTGCTCAGGGCTTTGGAAATTTGGGCTACATAACTTTGTTTGTTGGATAGGAGACATACATTGTCGGCATAGTCCACGTGCGTAAGGTGGTTAAAGAGTTTCCATCTAATCCCTCACTATGGGCGGTCGTCTAGGGTGGTGCACAATACATCATTAATGACGACCAGGAAAAGCAAAGATGCCAGTATGCATCCTTGTCTCACTCCATTCAGCATTTGGAAGGGGGGGGGGGGGGGGGGGGGGGGGGAAATTTTCCCTGGTGTAGGACTTGACAAATGCCTTCTCAAATTCGACGAACATTAGATATAAAGGGAGCTCGATTTTGCAAATTGTGATATTATTTAATAGTTGCTATTAAGTAAAAAATTAAAAATTCTAAGAGTAATAAAGAAAAGATAATATATTTTACAGTACGTTTATGTTTAGTAGTGGCAGCTGTAAAGCTCTTATAGAAAAGTTTTCATACCAGATAATCTTCTAAATATCAAATCACTATTTGACCCACAATGCCACACCAAAAATTTGTTTAACTACGAGGTTTAATCATAAAATACACAACATTTTTGAATTTCTGCGGTTAAATTGTCACAACTTTTGTTTTTGTATTGGTACCACTGAGAGATATATATACTAGTGGGACTAGTGTCCTGAAATTTAATACAGAAAATGGGATCACTTTTCACTAATAGTATCTTTCTGTGTAAGCATCTTTTCTGTCGCTGAAGTTAAACCTGGTAGGTTTGTAACCCGCTTATATGAAAAAAAATTAACACGAAACGTCTAGTACGCCTCGGATACCTCGGACTGATTTTGTGATGACGGCCTTTACCTATAAACAACGTACTACGATCGGGCTATGAAATGTGAGAACTCTATGGGACGAGTGTGATACTCAAAGATCATGGAGGTGGAACAGGAAATGACCCATTATAAAATAAATATTTTGGGGTTAAGTGAAACTAGACGGAGAGGAAATGGGGGCCTACATAACCCACATCTCAAACTTTGCTTGTCAGAGTGTCAGGAAGAATTAGATACACCATGCATGGCAGGTGTAGGCTTATTGCTAACCAAGCTTGCCCGCCAATCAAAACTGTACTGGTCACCAATATACGATTGAATTATCATTTCCAGATTCCGGACCAGGGTACGTAACATCTCCATAATTCAATGCTGCGCGTCGACCGAACAAGCCGATGTAACAACTAAGGAGGCCCTCTACCAGCTCCTTGGCGACACCTTTGATAAGGCTCTTAAAGATGATGTGAAAATTATTATGGTGGATGTCAACGCTAAGATTGGCTCTAATAACATCGGCCTTGAACATGTAATGGGAAAGTTTGGACTCGGAAACAGGGACGCAAATCGGGATTTGTTGGTTGAATTTTGTAACTTGCGGAAACTTCTCATCGGTGGATCTTAATTTAAACACAAAATATGCCACTTAACATCCTGGGTTTCCCCAGATGGCAGAACTGAAAATCAGATTGGCCATATTGCTGTTTCGAAAAGTTGAAGGCAGAAGAAGCGGCCTATCGCGGTGGCAGTGGAGATCTTCACAAGATTGCCAACAAAATGTCAGAAAAGATTCTTATAACAAAACATCCTGTAAGGCTAAAATCATCTTAATGGGAATGACAAATAGAATTGAGCGCGTACCAATTCGCCGAATTGAGGTGCTTATTTCGGCGAGCCCTTCAAAGTAGGAAAATAAATTTGAATTGAAAACGTTAACCACTTCCCAAAGAGTTCAATCGTTTTAATTAAACTTTACAAATTAAACATTAATAAAATTTATATGAAATAAAACCGCCTGTAAACATTTTCGTGCTAATAATTTAGAAATTATTGAGAAACTTATCTGAACCCTTCTGTAAAATATTATGCAATTTACATTTCCCACTAACGAGTTCGTACTAGGCTCCCGGAATAATTAACCACAGATGAACACATTCGTGTCAATTTTAATTGCACCTAAACCGGGAGGTATCAGTTGAATGTGGTCATATAATCAGGACCGATTTTTGAATTATTCACTTATCTACACATGAAATGCAATTACCAGTACACATGTGGTTTTTAATTTTAATGTTTTAATAATTTTCGAACATTGATGACAACTTCCGCCCGAGCGAAAAAGTTTATGATGCAATTAGCCTGGATAAGCAACATTTTATTTCACTAAGGCTGCTTCTACATAACTACTGCCGCAGTATTTTCCGATATGCTTTAAATTGCATTTTGTTTAATTCATTTAAGTTTTCAGAGATATCCTTCGATATTTTTAATATGAGTTGTTAATATGAAATTTTGTTCGGGGAAATTTTTTAATGGAACATTACATAAAAATTTATCGCAACAACATACATATAAGGCAAGAAATTCGCTTTAAAACTGCAGTACCTCTTTACTATTTCAGCCTCTATTATTTTGTTTTAGTAGATCAAGTCTACACAACGACTATGTACATAAAGATCTCGATTACCCAGTCGAAGGCCTTTTTATAGTCTACGAATTCAAGAGAGAGAACCAACATAAGATGTAGGTCGAAGTGTGATCTATGTTAAAGAAGTTTGTTGAGTTTTAATCGTCCTTCGTCACATCATATCCGATATATGTTTTAGACACTGCAGGCAAGTATCAGTACATTGAATGGCCAAACCAGCATCCTTGTGATTTTTTCATTAACCCAAAAACTAGATACATATAAGACCACCTCGTGCTTAGGAAATGAAACCAATCGATCTTTTGGTGCCCTGACCAGCGTTCGTTACGTTTCCATTTGGTGGGCACTGCGACCAAGGAGGTCTTTTGTGTGACAACCTGTATTATTGCAAAAGACGCTCAGCCACTCTTAGATAGGCAATGATGTCTTTAACAGTGAAGGATCTAATATCAAACGAACTCAAGAACGCATACAGCCAACAATCCGCCTTTCTGGACAGACCTATCCGGTGTAGATTGAATCTCAGTCAGATAGGTAGCTGAAAGGTACCTTAGATCTGGCTTACTTAAGGCGATGGTATCGTTGTAAACATAGGGTGAATGCCAAGTGCCTTAGCGTGGGTAAGCCCGGTAATATAAAAGCTGCTGACTTCTAGTCCAATCACAGCAATCACAGCTTTTGCCGATGATTATGCGAGGCTGCAAAACGGTTCGGGACCTTGGCATCGAGAGGAAAAACCTTTGCTGGCCAGCTCACCGGTGATCTCGTTACCTTCGAAACCCAAGTGACCAGGTATCCAACAAAGTGTGACCCTGTTATTAAAGGGTTTCGAAACAGTCCTTCGTAAGCCTGGAGGAAAAACACCATGAGGATAGAACTTTAAGGGCTGCTTGGCTATCAGAAAAGATACAGAAGTTCCATCAGCCCCTTTCAGTGAATTTTTGACGATGAGAAGGGCACAAATTTCGGTGGTATAGAGTTTAGCTTGAAAAACCAATGGCCAAGTAGCCAATGCAATCGACAGACACCTGCACAGGCACCATTTTTGAGCCGTCATTGAACCATTTTGAGCCGTCATTGCGTTTAACTGAACCATTTAAGTCTTTAGTCTTAAATTTTCAGCCAAAGCGCTATTCTTTAATCATGTGTTCCAGACGGTGAACACATCTATGCCAGGAATGCGCTGATACCCATGTGAGCCTTGTCACCAGCTGGAATATTTGATGTAAGCTGCACTATCAGGACGCTAATTGCAGCCGATTTAATGATAGAGATGCGCAAGGGAGTGAGTCCAATTACCGCTTCCATTGCGAAGAGCTTTCGATAGATCCATATCAATAAAGGTGAGCGTTCCAATTATGTCTTTTGTCTAGCATAATGCTCAAGTATTTCGCTTCATTGGAATATTCAATGATCGTGCCTTGAATTGAGATTGGACCAGAGCCGAAATGGTGTTTTCTGATGAACGGCATAAGAACAGCCCTAGCAGGGTTAATAGTGAGGGTTTTAGCGCACCAGTTGGTGACCGTGCGTAGAGCTGACCTCATTAGGTCAGTGACAGTCCAGTCGAACTTTGCCCTAATAATGATTTCAAGGTCATCCGCGTATTCGACTGCTTGGTGACCAAGTTTATTTAGCTGGTTTAAGCGGTCGTCTACTGCTAGCGTACAACGTCTTGTGGGCACCCCTTAGCTACGCTAAGACACAGAGGTATTACCACGGATAGATGTAATTCTCTTTCTGGCTCAGCAAATCGTGATGAATGATCGGGGTGAATCTTCCCAGAAACGTGTCCGCTGAGGTACCTCACCGATGGTCTCGTTCGTATGGTCTCCTCTCCGACTCGAAATGGAAGGATGGTCGGGATTCTCTTTTTGGTCAGGACAACGACCTCCGTCTTACTAAGGGCCAGCGACAGTCTGTGCACCGTCGTCCAGCTGTTTACGGCTCGCATCACCTAGGTCGCGTGCTGCTATCAGTGCAGCAACATCGTCCGCATACCCGACCAGGGATGTCTCTTCGGGCAGTTCGATTCGTAGCAGACTGTAATAGGTGGCGTTCCAGAGATCCGGTCCTAGTATCGATCCCTGTGCTGCTCCCGACGTAATTTTTCTTGTCGCTGTCCTTTTTCGCAAGTCGTTTTTTCTAGTCGCTATATCGGCTACATCCCGAATGCGCGTAAGTTTAGTTGTTATATTTGACTTTCATTAGATATATAAAAATATTTGTATGTATTTGTATTAGAAAAGTATATGTCTTTCTTTCTTACTCTAAAGAACTCTAAATCCAATACATATTTACCTAATGCATATTTGCAAAACGTTAATCTTATTTGATCCCAAAACTACATAAATTCTATTCCATAAATCGCTAAATGAAATAATAATTGAAATCAATAATTATTTGAGACGAACCCTATTTTTACCACTTTTCCCCGTACCTAAGACAAATTTTTTTTAATTAAGTTAAAAGCACGATACACTACCAACAGTGGTCATAAATTATTTAAACTTTCTTCCTTGTTGCAAGGGTCTGCAATTAAATGTCGTGTGCTAGTAACATATTTTTCCTCCATTCCGTTTAACGTAGTTCAATTGGAGGTAATACGTTTGAATATCCTGACATGCAGTTTATCACCCAGGTAGTCGAAGTAATTGGATTAATTCTCCATTATCGTGTTAAGATGGAGACATATATCATGCTATTTCTCAAAGTAAATCTAATTTAACTCTAAGTTGTCGCACTCCGGACAAATCAGTAGGGGTTTAACATTTTAATCCTTAAGAATGCAATAAAAAATTCAGACTGGGAAAATAAATCGCTTCGAAGATTTTAAGTTTTCTTAAGAAGTACAATTTGAATATTTACTATCGGAAACCACAATGCTGTCAAAATGTATTAAGACTACGTTTTTCACTACAGTGATGCTAACACCATCATCATCAACTGTGGCCATGATTTGTTGATCTCGGTACCTTAATTCTCTACGGATATTCTCCATTTGTTGCGCGGTGTCTTCCTTGGGTCCTCTGTGGGTTCTAATCTATTTGGCTCTTTTCTAAATGTGTGGTCTCTCTAGTTACACTTTCGCCTGCGAATACTATCTGGTCAATAATTGCTAAAGCTGCGCCGAAGACACTGGTTGACAAAGGTTTGTAGCTTAGATGACATACTACACCGACCCTCCACTTGGTCCGGTTCTGCGCCACCCTTCAACTCTGGCCAGGTTTTGTTGCTCTCAGTGCCGTCCTTCCCTATGGATCTCTTCCATGTGCGGCGCGGTCATCCAATTCGTTGTCCTCCTTGGGTCTCGTGTGGGTTCCAACCTAGAGCCTGTTGTGCGATGTTATTTGGTTCTTTTTCTAGTTTGTGGGCTCTCTATTTCAACTTTCGCCTGCGAAGACAGCTGTATATCACGTCTTTGCCTATATTTTCATTGGTTATAATGTTAAGGATACGCCGTAGACTCCGGTGGACAAACCCTTGCAGCTTAGTTGATATTTGACAGGTCACTTTCCATGTTGTACAGTTGTACAAAAGAAAGGATTTTTCCTTTGATCCAAATAACTGGAGTTTTGTGCGTTTGGAGATATTGTTATTGTACCAGATCTCAGCAAGAGTATTAAATGCAACTCCAGCCTTGTTGATGCGAGCCTGTTACTATGCTTTCGAGATAGTAAAATGTATACACTTCCTCGATTTGCTACTTTTCGAGATAAATTTCACTTTGTCTCCTGGCAGTCCTGGAGTCCTGCTTTGCGACCTTCTCTGCTCAAGGCTTCGGATATTTTTTTATAGAATTAACCCTTCTAACTCAGAAGGCGAACTTTTTAGGCAAAAGCCTAGAATCAATTGACCTATTCGCCAGAATATAAAAATATATTGAGGCGAATTAGGCTCCCACACCAGCATACAAAAAACATTAGTAAACAAAAACACGCCCCAACTGAGAACGCTTCAGCAAATCCTTCGTAAGAGTAGGGTCAAAAACAGGACACATATT
Organism: Leptarthrus brevirostris; assembly: GCA_964036015.1. Lineage (NCBI taxonomy): Eukaryota > Metazoa > Arthropoda > Insecta > Diptera > Asilidae > Leptarthrus > Leptarthrus brevirostris. The sequence goes on from OZ038372.1 coordinate 142,263,507, forward strand.
CACGGCTCTGCACATGCGATTAATAGGCTCATGGATACCATAGTTAGACCGAGAATGAACAACATGCCGTAAAGGCAATCTCCTTAAGCTATACGGGGTATGACTATAAGAAAACATACCTGCGAGAGTGCAAGAATCTATGTTTGAGATCAAAAGCTAATGTATAAGGACCAGGTCAGCAACTGTGCTTCGAACCTCGTGGAAGCACTAAGAGCCCTTATCCCACGGGAGGTCTCTTAGTGCAAACCTTACAAAGTTCCACTGTTCTGACTCAATGCGTCTAGAAAGAACAGCATAGCAAGAAAAAAAATTCCCTTGACCAACGCTTTACGTAACCCAGGACTGAATTACTCTTAGAAACAATGTAGTTAATGTGCAGAGTGACGTGAAGTTTACGGTCAAGCTTCACACCAAGGTCAGTAACGGACTGCACGCGACATATATTAGTTTCCGCAAAGGTATAATCAAAGACGAGCTGATTTTGGTTCCAAGAGAATGACACAACCTCACACTTATCCAAGTTAAGCTGCAGCCCATTAGATCCACACCAGTTCTTGAATGTATTTAAATCATCCTGAATGCAAGAAGAATCATAACTGTTTCAAACGCATGAGAAAATCTTCATATCATCTGAGAAGATTAAAACTTTGGAGTGCTTAATCAGAGGGACAATGTCGCCAATGGCAAAAATAAACAGCAACGGCCCCAGATGGCTACCCTGCGGTACGCCAGATGACGCCCTACCGATTCTGGATAAACTATTACGAAAAGATACTCGGTATTTCATTTAAATAAGAGCAGATCCAGTCGAGCAATAAAGGCGGAAAACCCAACTTTTCAAGTTTAAGCATAATCACAGAATGAGGCTCCGACAGTTTTCCCTGGTGTAGGATGTGACATTGGACTCCTTAGTAGGACTCCTTTTTGATGGTGATAATTTTTTCTTGGATACGTCTCCTATGTTAAGCTGCCTGTCCTATATACTCGCGATTACCGCTGTATTGGAAATGTTGAACGAGTCCTTTTTGAATAAAACAATCGTTAAAAATATATTTCTATTGATTTTCCAACTTTGCATACTATGCAGAATGTGGTTGGACTAAATATTTAAATTTCCTTCAAGCGAACTATAAATGATTGCGTGACACATTCAACACATATGAGCAACTATTCAGCCTTTAAGAAGTCGTAGTTTTTCAACTAAATTTATTTATTTTTGCTATAAATTGTATTATTTTCATATCAGATATGTTTCTGCAGTTGACATGCAAATGCAAGCCTAGTGAAAATACCCCGTGTTGACTTAATAAATTTACGTAATACGAAACTCACTTACTTTTTATTAGGAGTGTAATTACTGATTCACATTTGATTGTAAAACAACACGAATGCTGTTGTTTTAAAACTTAAAATAATCAAATGTTCAAGACTCAAGTAGCTGTTGATTTGTTAATTGGAAGCTTAAGAATTTTAATGTTATGACATTTGTGTGAATATGTGATTTTTTAAAGATTAGGCTTTAGTTTTTTACAGTCACTTAGAAGGTAGACGACATGTTTCTTTTCTTTAGTTCACAGTCGATATAGAACGTATTTTATCGAAGCAATTTTACTCGAAGTAAATATATTATTTATTTCGAGTAAAACTGCTTATCAAGAATAATAGAGAAGCAAGGAAAATGGCTTTGACTTAACCCGAGTAAAATAAATGAGTTGGTATATTCACGCCTAAAGAAAGTACAGACGTTAAGATTTTGAAAAGTATATACGCGCCCATTGCCAGCACGCATAGCATGCACGTCCCCGTTATAGGCACAAGAATCTAAAGATACGCTCGCCATAAACGCACGCTTCTGATTTAGCTTTAACACATTCGAGTCTGGTGACTCACCACATGGGCCATATAAAATCTCAGCCATAAAGACGAGTGTTTTTTGTGTGGGTCATCGGTCACCTGATATTAAAATTATTCCCAATAGTTGATGACTCGCAAGATTAGTCATGACAGTATGAAATTTTTTATTTTTATTCTAATATATTTTCCATATTCATATTTAACCCGAGTAAAAATATGAATCAACTGCATAAAGGTTGCCGGCTACTGCAGAGATAGTTTTGTTATTTTAGCCTCGAATAAGTGAATCGAAAATAATTTTATTGTTTTCATTTTAGATTTTAGGCTAGAAAAAGTGTGAGCGTACCGTGCTTGGTTTGGACTATTTCGTGCGTCCTTTATTGATACGTGTATGCAGCGGCATTTGGAAAGTATAATTTTCACTCAAGCGTACTGTGCCTTAGTTGAGTGCCATTCAGGCGATTTGCCGCTGTGCGTTCCTGTTTCAAGCTAGGAATGAGCGAGTTTTATTTTTGCTCCGGTAGAATTACTGGAATAAGAATATTTAGTTGGTCCCTCCTACATTGTTAGTGATTGATAATTATTTCATTAAAAATTCTCTGCTTTCCGACTGAGAGAATCACTAACCATTGCCTGATTGATGTGGAAATTGGAAAACAAAGTTCTTCAAATTCAAGTCACTACTGGGGTATCTGTTAAAATTTCACCAGCAAACCTGTTACGTTGTCATTTCTTAAACTAAAGGATTATTTTTCATGAACAACTTCACATAAGTAGGCTCAGAAGAGCTTACACCGATTGCTTGCGAGTGGAGACCAGAGACATATAAAACTTAATTGTCTCGGAGATTTTTTCCCCATATCTTTTCAAATACAATTTGCCTGTCAATTTCACTCTGAAGGGGTGTCTTTAGAGAGAGAGTAGAAGTATTCAATTACCATAGACACAAAAGCGATAAATAACGCCTTGTTTAATCCCACAAGCTTTTTTTGTATCCATCCAGAATTATATTCCCACAATGTTTCGTTGCTATTCTGTGGATCCGAATGTGTATTCTTTTCGACCTAAATCGGAACCGAACCAAAACTTTTAACAGGACAATAAAGAAGATGGAAAGGTTTTAATAGTGAGTTAAGCCCAGAGGAGAAAAAGGGAAATAAATATAAATAAATAAAGTAGAGTAAGTGCGGTAAATATGGACCACCATAATCAAAACTAATAATAAAACAATGAGTAATCAGATCACAGTTCAGTTGTCGACTTATCTAGGAATAAATTAACTCGTAATACTTTGTGTAATATAGACTAGAGTGCCTTACAAGGACCAGGTAGTCCGATTGGAAAGTAATTAGAATTCATTAACAATATTCGCGCCAAAAGTAATCCTTTTCTACACCAGAACACAGTACGTGTACCAACAGCCTACATGAAACACATTGCACCCAAGTTTCTCCACGTTGATCTTCGAATATAGGCTATTACAGTTAATATATTTGGCATCCTGTCCTGTCCTTCTGTCAGGACTTTCTTCTGAAATGTCATCTGGAATAAAGTCTCTGCAACTTTCTCCGCTTGTGGTAGAGTCAACATCAGAAGGGTCATCACCAGTTTTATTGAATCATAAATTTTTGCATGTTTTCTGTGGTTGGTAATGCCCCAACCGAACGAATCCAGGAGTTATGTTGTGACGTGCATTGTTATGCAACAAACTCAGTCCCCTCCTTAGCATTCCACTTTATTCTGAATGGCTCTGCATAGTTGTGTTACGGTTTCACAATAACGTTGGGGATTAATTATTTCCCTCTGTGGCAAATGCGAGTATTCAACGAGCAGAATTCCTTTTCGGTCCCAAAATACAGCTGGTGGGATTCGAATTTGAGACGCTCATTTCAAGACAGCACAATAACTAGAGTTTTTAACCGACTGAAGTCAACGACCCCTTATTTTACTACCAGGAGTTTGCCTTTGAAAGCAGTATTACCAAAGTAGAAAAAAATGCCTTTTGATGGTCAGAGGCTCAATACTCTTACTTTCTGGACCTGCCTCGTACCTAATTTCGCATATGTCACCTAATCTAGGCTTAACTCTTTTGTTGCTTCCAAGCGACGAGGTGTAGTTTTTTGTACATTATAGTGCTTGGATTTGTTTATTTATTTATATATAAAGATTGTTTAAATGCCTGTTTACTATAAATTAAACGAACAATATAGGAAGCAGTTAGTGTACAAAGATAACGTAACTTTAACTAAGCTGATATTTTATCCGATGTGCGATGACATGGAACTTCCAAAAAGCTGTAAGTCCGCAGGGAGCGAGCCGGAGCTGAGATATTCAGAGAACCAAGCATCTCTGGAGAATTCGTTGTGCCCTACAAACAATCGAAATAAAAAATAATTATTGAGTTGTTACGCCTATTCGAAGGAGTATCCAACAAGAATAATTTGAGTCTATCCAAATAAGGAGGCAGAATATGAGGATTATTTCAAGAAAATATCAAAAATCTACGCTGGACGGCCTAGATGAGATTAATATGAACTAGCGTATTTCGCAATAGGCCTTATAAAAGTACAGTAGGGAAGTTTTCTGATACAAGGGTGGTCAAACTCTTTTGAACAACGCGTAATAAAACCTAAGGTCGGCTAATTATTTACAAAAGAATCTGTGATGATCAAAGGAGAAGTGAGCGTCAAGTATGAGCCTCAAATTTTCGGATTTCTAAAGTCTAGTTAATGAGCTACCATCAATAAGAAAATTAAAGTTCAGATAAGTTCTTTTGCGTGTTAATAGAACAAAATTTATGAAAGGCGTCTAAGTCAGAGTTTAAAAGTGAACACTCAGCAGTGAAGCATTATTAACATATCAAAGAACTCTGTAGTTATGAAGGATAATACCCCCCCCCCCCCCCCTTAAATGTATGAGCAGTTCGTTGCTTCTGTCGTCCAAATTGTTGATTCTCCTGCTTCACTCGCTTGCTTTTGTGTTGGGAATGCTCCGCGGATGATTATTGTTTGCGGCCATCGCTTAATAGTTATCCATTACATATACCTGCCTTCATCGATAGTATTGCTTACTCTGGGCTGTTGCAGATCAGCGTGGTGCATGACTCTGACAGGTTTTTGGATATGTCGTTCTCTTCCGACGCCTGCAGTTTATAGTAGAATAATATCTGTCTTCCCTGGTGCCTGAGTATCATTATCATACGGCTCTTCAACTGTACATTTTTTTCTTAGAAGGGCAGTAATGAGCTGTACGTTTGGTACAATGATTTTTATGCCATTTTTTCGGCTTCAATTGAATACCGCATGGGTTTTTTCCATTAGACTAACTTATTATTTTTTAACTAATCTTATTTTTTCGTCATGATCTACAAAAGAATCCACATGGAGCAAAACAATAACACACTTTGCACATTTGGGTGGTCTAATATAGATATATAGTGTATATATGGAGCGCAGGAACCTCCTTCATATTTTTTTTGACATTGAAGATCGCGAAAGTCGCATTCTTCAAACTCTGATATATCTTGCTTCTCTCTTTACCGATTGAAGACAACGACTGCAAGTGGGCCTACAATTTAAAGTGGATTCCAAACCCCCAAGGCCTTTTTGTCGTAATCTGTTGTCAGCAGAAAACAACCATGGGTCGCCGCCGCGGGTGGATTCGAACCGGGGACCTCCGGATTGGTAGGTTAGGTTAGGTTAGGGAGGCGGCTATCAGCCTTACAGCCGATCAGCCTCACATAGACCTATGAATAGTGGAATGTGATTGGTAGGAAGACACGTTATCACTTACTCCGCCGACGAAATTTGCGGGAAGAGACGGTAATATCAATCTTGACTTTGTAATTTAATTGGTGGAGAGGGAGACCCCCCGTGTAAATATAAATGGGGCTCGCTCGAAACTCCTTCATATTTTTTATTCTTATTTCCCGAGTTAAAAGGCTTAAGAATGACCACAAGAATAACATATTTCAAGATCAACGTCATTGTAGGGTGAAAATATGAAGGAGATCCGATTGCGGCTTATATATATAGTTTATTCAAAAAGTTTCAGAATTGGTCGCAAACAATCAAACAAGCACAATGACAAGACTTTTATATAATACCAGGCTTCTACATAGTCTCCCCTTAATTCGACACAACACTTTGAATGAGCCTCCAGGTCCATCATCGCAGGCTGGAACGCCCCCCCCCCCCCCCTGGAATACCGTTCAGTTCCTTTGTCACCGCTGTTTCAATCGCATCTACTAACTCGTATCGCTACCCTTTCATCTTCAATTTGAGCTTTGGGAACAAAAAATAGTCTGGTGGAGTCACCTTTACGCAAAAAACTCCTGCACAAGAATGGAGTTGTGAGCCGGTGCATTGTCTTGCAAGAACCACCACCCTAAACTGTCTAATGAGTTTGGCATCACCATGCCGCATTCATTTCAAAAGTCTATCCAAAACGTCTTTGTAGAATGCCTCAGTCACAGTTGAAGATCGACGAAGAAACTCTCAGTGCATGATGCCCTGACTGTCGAAAAAGGTGATCAGCATGGTTTTCGACTGTGAGTTAAATGCCCGAGCTTTCATCGGCCGCTTCTCTTCCGGACCCGTCACTCAGCACTTTGACGTTTCATAGTCGGATCTTATTGCAGACACAAAGCCTCGTCTCCAGTTACAATATTTTGCAGAAAAATTGAATTTTGATTGGCCTTGGAAACTAAATCTTCGCATCTTCGATGTTCTTTTTGCTCATCACTGGGCAATAACGACAAGAGCACACTGAGACACTTCACGCGAATGAATACCAACAAGATATAACTTGTCCGAACTGAATGAAAGTTCATCTGGGTATCGCCTGAAGCCGTTACTACGTAATGCCAAATATCCCGCAGTGATATGTCTCTTTTTTGAGGGCGGAAGTCCTGGAACTTTTTGAATACATTGGGGGTCCATCCCTCTCCCCCAATTAAATTGCAAAATCAAGATTGACATAACCCTTTCCTCCCGCAATTTCTATAAAAATTTGGTTTTTAAAAAAGGTATTTCAGAATTTGGAGAATGCGATTTTGCCGATTTTTAAGGTCAAACAAATATGAAGGTCGCAGCGTGCCTTATATTCGTTTTCAGAATTAGCCCAAGAATAACATATGTTAAGGTCAAGATCATCGGAGAGTTGTACCTTAAAGTGTATAATTACCCAATTTTATTTACTTATAATAAGAAGTCGGCTCACTATCTTCGGTTTGGACTATAATTTATCGTCGAAGTTCGCTTCTCGAAGCTGGCTACTACAATGAAAATTACAAAATATTAAGGCAACAACAAGAACTAAACATTATTAAAAAAAGAAGAAGCATTAATTGGTATTTCAACTGCTGCCTAGAACAACCTAGTTTGATGCAGGCTGAGCATTAATTAAGGAGGCGTGACATCGTCGCAATCGGCTCATGCATTCCGTAAAGTGTTCGGTGGAGTGGAACATGGAAAAAGTCGGAGCTTTTCAAGGACCGGGCCGGGATGGAAATACCAACATCATTAAGAAGTTAGGAGGAGTTGATCGTTCCCTGAATCGTACAAAAAAGTGATTTTAAAAACAATACGACTCATTTAGAGTGAGTCGAGCGAGATCAGTTCGAGCATTGCGTGATAGGGAGGAAGGGAAAAAGGATCGCGCCAAGGAAGGCCCTGAATAGCGAACTTAAGGAATATGCGCTGAATGGCCTCGATACGGTTAATGTGGACAGCGGAGTAAGGGTCCCATACCACGCAAGCATATTTCAGGAGGGGCCTAGTTAAGTAGGGGTCTTCGAACTCCTAGGACTACCATTTCACGAAGCCGAGCACAGAATAAGCCCTGCTAACTACGAAATCTACATGGCTCTCGAAGGACATTCGGGAATTAAGGACTACCCCCAAATACTTGACCTTATCTGTCCTACTTAGGATGCGACCGCCCACAGAGTAATCAAAAAGGTTAAGATGTGCCTGAAACTTAAAACCAAAGCTAAACTACAAGCAACATTAAGACCATCCATTATAAATAATATTTAATAAGAAATCGCTTACCTGTCGTTTGTTTATTTACTTTCGTTTTTCTTTTTTTGTTCAACACAAATAAAACTTAGTCCGGTAAGCCAAATCAAAAAAAATATTGAATTCAAAACAGTTTTGTAAATAATACATTTATAATTTGGAAAGATATATGCTTAAGAATCATAGAAATATTGCTTCAAATAAATTAAACTTACCTTTTCATCCCACACTTCATTTGAAATCCAATATTCCTTGAAGAAAAAAAAATTTAAAATTCATTACCCACTCGTTCCCAGGTGTATATTTAGGAAGAAAATAATTAAAGACTTAAAAAGGCGCAATGGTATACTGGCCGCAAAAAACAATCTCCTTTCCCGTATAACATCTCCTATCGCTGGCTAATTGGCACCATTACCTGACTTTTTCTTTCCCTTGTTAATTAAACTCCGAAAAAAATATTACCTTCGTGGAGGAAACTTTTTTTCCGGCAAGAGAACTTGTATTACCCTAAATATACAATAGAAGTGAACAACAACCGTGAATTTGGTTGAACTTAGGAATTTGTTTTTTTGTTATTAGCTGTGGCGGACCTTCATTACCATAATTTCGCAAGTATGGCTTTCTTGAAAACAATTTACTTTGAAATGATCTTAATTTGTAGTAATTGCTTTTTCTTTTGTTGAAGTCTTTCAATTTATTACTTTATTGCTATCTATACCTGTCTACATTCTACCCAACACATTTTAAGATATCTGGTAGGCGCGAATTTGAAAATGGGATCACTTTTCGCTAGTTGTCTCATTCTGTGTAAGCATCTTTTTTTCAATCAGCTTTTCTAAATTGTCGACATCATGTCTACTAAATGCAGGCGATAGAAACAGATGACAATATTCACCGTCATTTTATATCTCTTTCTGGGTAAGCATTTTACAGATTAGAGCAACCTTTTTTTGTAATTTGTATTCCAGTAATTCCAATGATTTTTACATTTTCTTAACAACAATATAAAAGAATAAAATTAAATATGTTACTTCTTAGATATTTTGTTATTTCATTCTATTCACAACAGTTGCAAATTCACAGTAAACGTTGGAAATTAAAAATGATTTCCTTCCGCTGAAAGTAGGAATGCACCCATATGAGATAGCTTAAAAGTCACTTCATTTTGGGTGTCACAGTCTGGTGTTTTCTGTGTGTTTTCTGTTTGTATCAGTTGCAAAACCAAAATTTTTTGTTATAAATGCGTTTTTCTGAAAACAATGATTTTACAGCTGGTACGCATAATATATTATCAACGTAGCTTGCTAGCTCAATAAATTTTTATCAGAGGAGCTAAACATAACTCCTACTTCTATTGTAAAACCTCGGAAATGTTACCAAAATAAAACCAAAAAATATAAGTATGCACTTCATGTAAAATTTAAACATCAAAAGCTATTTATAAAAATTAAAAAATTCTAACTTAAGTAAGATATTCATCCCAGTGACAAGACTGGTTGGTCAGATAGCCATAAGATAGTAGAGCTTATAGCAATGTATTTTAAGGGCTCCGTATCACAATGGTAAAAAGGGAACACTAATGCTGCGGCTTTGTCTGTCTGTTTACTATCGACTTGAATTTCAAGTAGCTTTAAATAATAGCTGTGTTTTTTTCATCTGGTTCACTAATTAGAATACGTAGGTTGGTAATTAAGTTTTGAGATATGGCAATAGCAGTGTGAATATGTAAAATCTGATATTGTCAGCGTAAAGTTTGGCATTTTTAGTGGTAATCGTACTTAAAACGTTTTGTCATACGAGTCATACAACAGTGTGCCGATCAACCATCCCGAGGCAATGTGTTTCGCTGGTTTTCCGAATTCAATCGTGGTCGCACTTCGCTACAGGACGAATTTCACGTAGGTCGTCCTAAATCTTTCGTTGTGCCAGAAAAATCGATGCTGTGCGAAAGATCGTAATGTGGCATACCGTGAGATTGAGGCATGCTTGGGCATCAGTTCCACTCGTATACATTCAGGCGACGAATCATAGATCTATGCATATGAACCCGAAACTAAGCAGCAATCGACAGTAAAATGACTGGGTCTTTCAAGACGACCCAAATCCAACAAAACTTGATCGCACAGGGGTCACATCCAAGCAAATGATCGCCTATTTTTTCGGAAACATTTCGCCACCGTGCCACTACAGCAACGTAGAACGGCCAATTCAGAATGGTACACCATGATTTGTTTGCCAGAAGTGTTCCGAAAAAGAAGGGAAATCAATCACAGAAGACGGATCATTCTCCAACACGACAATGCAAGCTCTCACGCATCGGCTTAAAGAAGTGAATTTTTGAGCATTCAAAACATCGAATTGATTGCTCATATGCATTACAGTCCTGATTTCTTCTTATTCCCGCAGATCAAAAATAAAATGCGAGGACAACGTTTTTTGACGCCTGAAGAAGCGGTTGATGCGTTCAAATCACATGTTTTGGATATTTTTAAAAATAATAAAGCCATGGCAGTAGAGTCACAAATGGTAGGGGGCACAGTCTCATAAAATCACTTGCTGTACTCGATGTAGTGATAGCTAATGATGGAAGAAAAAACACCTTCCAAAAGGCCGGAAGGGGGTCAATTATAGACATAACCTTTGTAAGCAGCTCTATACTCTGGAATACAAAATGTGGGTACACACATAGCGACCACCGAGCCGTTATATTCGGGATAAAAACAAACTCTAGCCAAAGACGCCCTAAATTAACAGGCCCAAAATAGAAAGATTCCTTGTTCGACAAGGAGACCTTCGAAGAAGTAGTGAATGCGTACCAAATGGAATTGGAATCAGCAGAAAACGGAACGAAGCAATTTACTCAACAGAACGAAAAGATTCAATCGCTTAGGGCAAAATGTCTGAAAACCAGACGCAAAGTTCAAAGGTCAAGAGGTAAATCGGAGTAAAACCCGCTGTTCAGTTCCTTTAAAGAAGAAAAAAATGCTTTGAACAATTCCTTCAAGAACAGTAAAGGAGAAAACTTCAAACTCCTTTGCAAAGAGGGTGACATTAACCCATGGGGAACAGCCTACAGAGTCGTTATGTCGAAACTAAAAGGACAAAAATCTCCCCAGATTACATGTCCAATAATACTGAGAGAAATCATAACGACACTTTTCCCACAGCGTCCAACGACTGCTCCTGCTGTCGTAGAAGAAAGTAATATAGAGGAAATCCCAACAGTTACGAAGGAAGAACTTCAGTCAGTGCTCAAAGAAATAGGAGACAACAAAACGCCGGGACCGGACGGGATCCCAAACAAAGCTCTGAAAACAGCGATTCTCAAAATACCTGCCATTTTTGTAGAATTTATAAAAAGATGCCTAATAGGCGTGTTTCCGGAACAATGGAAGCTGCAACACCTGGTACTGCTACCAAAATTAGATAAACCACCTGGAGAACCTTCATTCTACCGCCCAATTTGCCTCCTCGACACAATGGGGAAAATATTGTACCGAATTATATACAACAGGTACCTCTCGATAGCTGAGGAAAAAGGTGCTTAATCAGAGTACCAATTTGGATTTCGAAAAGCGCGCTTCACCATATATGCAGTCAAAATAGTAGAGAATATCGCTGCCATAGAAGGTGATGTTGGAAAACCAAGGAATACTGCGCAGTGGTTCTAGTATAACGTCAGAACGAAAGCCCCGACATACATTTAGAAGATCATATCAAGTTACTCAGGAACAGGAAACTTAGATATAATAGTGATGCAGGAACAGAATACGTTTCCAGAGGGGTACGACTAGGATCTGTCCTAGGTCCCCTCCTTGGGAACGTTATGTATGATAAAGTTCTCAGACTACAGATCCCCCAAAAGACGAAAATAATAGGCTTCGCTGACGATATTGCGATCGTTACAACAGCGAAATACACCCACAAAATAGAGGCGGCAACGAATGAAGCTATCGCCAAGGTTAAGAACTGGCTGCAGTCTGCGGGCCTTGAACTAGCAGAACAGAAGACGGAGGCCAGCTTAATCACAAGCCAGAAAACGGTAGAATGCATAAATGTCAATCAGGTCTAAACAGTCACTGAAATACCTAGGAGTAATGCTGGACAATACGCTAGACTTCATCTGGAATATGTGAGCAAAAAAGCAAGCGGCTCTTTCCAGGATTCTGCCAAATATTGGTGAGCCTCAACCAGATAGAAGAGCCCTGCTATTGAGAATACTGAGCTCTGTGCTTCGGTATGCCTCCCCAATCTGGGCAAAGTCATTAGCGGTGCAAGAGTCAAGAAGAAAACTCTCAACAGTCTACAGACTGTGTGCTTTAAGGGCTACGAGTGCATATAGAACGATATCTGCCGAAGCCAGCTTGTGTCATCGCTAGTATGATCCCGATCGACATCCTCGCGGACGAGATGAGACGCATTTATACGAAAATTACAACGAACCAGGGAAACCTCAGGAAAAAGGAGATGAAAAACGAAGAGAGACATATCACGATGGTAATGTGGCAAAACTGATGGGACATCGCCACGAAAGGAAGATGGACGCATCAACTGATTCCATGCATCGAAACTTAGATCAATCGCAAGCTTGGAGAAAACAACTACTACTTAACGCAATTCTTGTCTGGTCATGGTGGATACCGGAAGTACCTGCACAGATTTGGACATGACAGCTCCCCGATGTGTACGAACTGCTTAGATCAGGAGGAAGATGCTGAACACGTAGTATTTCATTGGGCACAAAACCTATTGAGAAGACTGGAACGTCTTAGACACCAGATTAATATGACAGGTTGATAGCATGATGGCTAACCAGCCCCGCGAAGTAATACCTAACGGCAGTTCCGTGGGGATAGTGGTTGAAGAGGATGGAGAGGTGTGGTTAAGCACGTAGGCGCTGCAGTGAATCGTGCTTGCCAGTAGCACGGGCTATTGGTATCTTTGGAAGATTTTTTACCTCCTGGTCGCACAAAAAAAAAGTAGCAACCTACGTAAACTTAAAATACAGGATAATAATGAACAAAGGAGAACTTGTTTTGCCAGGAATTGCTAAGTAAGTAATGCAGTTATAATTGAAAGAGGCTAGATTTCTTAATTACTTTGGGTTTACACAAAAACATACATTCTTAAAAAATTTTTGTGAGCAGAAATTGTTGTTCAAAGGAATTTGAGTGGATAGGTGATTTTTTAAGTGATTTTTAGTCAAAATTTTACTATAAACAGACTGTCAAGGGTGGACTACCCTCTTAAATAAGGTGTTCCAGATTTAATGTTGTTTTCAACAGAAACTTTTACTACAAACAAAATTAATTTAATTTAATTTTACTTTCCTTAAGTGGTCATTTTATAAAAATACCTCGCTCTGGTTCCTTTAACCCCTTGTTGGACATAGGGCGGCAAAACACTTAATCTTTCAAAAAATTGTAAAATAATTTAGAAAACATTGACATAAATTAAAGGAATCTATACAGATTTATTTGTAGACAACTTTTTATCAGCCTTCTCTATGCTGGAAACTGGCAAATTGCGAAAAAATTGGAACAAGTTCATAAATCATGCAAAAACTCTGCCGTCAGTTCTTTTCGAACTTTTCACATTTTTACTTCTGAGATATGTGACACTTTTTGCTTTTACGTTAAAACTTTCCCCAGCATAAATAGGATTTCTTTCATGCTCTCCTTTACATTCGTACGTGTTTAGAACTCAAAACTTTTGCGTACCTCGGCGTAAGAAACCTGTGCCAAGGCAACGTAGGCAACAAAGATAAACGAGATTCGTTGTAGATGCGCATTTTCAAAAGTAAATTCAAAATTTTTTTTTTTTAAAAAGAATGAGAAAACTCTATTTGGTGTCATCATATCCGCAGGAAGTTGATAAAAGACAAACTTGAAACTTTTTTAATAAGTTATAGACATGGCGACTTTCCTCTTATTCACACTCTGAAGATAGTAACGTACTGAAAAAATCAAACTTACTTTCACACAAGCGAATAAAGTTAATACAATTTTAAAAAGTATTTGAGATAACCTTAACAGAATCTCATCTCACTTCACGTTTACAAAATCTGATATTGCAGCGTAAATAATTTAGCAGGTTTTCGGTAAAAACGGTACAAAAGCCAAACCTGAAAATAAGGAAGCTTAGATAATTAGGAAGAATGGAGATTTCCTATTTGCAAGCAAATGTATGCTTGAGGGCTATTATTAGGAGAGTGAGCATTTTCATTCGTGCGGTAAATTACCGAGCTCGAGAAAGATTGCCAGAGGCAGTGACTATCAGGTACTCAGGTAAACTATTTGTTGAGTAGCTTTTATAAGGAAACGGCAGTAGCACGTAAACGAGAGTTATCGTCCGTAAGAACTAATCTAACAAATTTGTAGGTGTTCCCACCAGAATTGCGGTTTGACTTTACAAAAACAGTTTCCGGCAAAATTACAAAACGCACCAGAATTATCCAAATTCCTCTTCAGAAAACACTGAAGTGAGTTACTGACCTTTGTGTGTAAACGCATCTACTTCATAAACACAATAATAAAATAAAACGTTCGGAAAGGAATAAAGTGAATGAAACAATTATTGAAGTGAAATATAGTAGTGCATTTAAAGCCGGAGGGGGGGGGGGGGGGGAGAATAGATAACGTGCTGGCCTTCCATTGTGCGGATATCAGTTTTGAATTTTCTCTGGCAAATCTACAATATTTTTGTCATCAACCCCTTCTCCCCCCGCACAGGGTTACGTAGTAGTAGAGAGATAAAGTAAATAAATGCAACCTGGAAGAGGTGTCCGGCTTGTTTAGTAGAAGTCCACTAGTCTCTCTTATACTATACATATGTAAGGTAGATTAGGCCAGGGCTGATGACCATAAGTTGCTAAGGTGTGAGAAAGATAATCCAAAATAAAAGTTAGGTATGCATATAATGCTTAGACTGTCATTCTTCCTTGCCTACCAAACATAAGTATCACATCATACACAAACTGCAAGGGTTTCCTTTATTCGACGTTGACGCACTTCTACATTTTGGCGGTAAGTTGCGGAGTGCCCTTCCTAATTCCCGTTTTGTTTCCTTTTATCAAGGAGAGGTCTTTTTATATGTTGTAGCCAACGCCCAGGGATATCGCTATTAGCTTTGGCCGGTTTGCGAAACTTTGGCCAGAAGGGAATTAGGGTTATGGGAATGAAGGAAACTGAAACAATAATAATCAGATTGTACTGTATTGTATTGATTATTCGACATAGTCGACCAATAAGCTTCATTAGTCCTCGCAAGACCGAGAACCTGTAATATTGATCCTTCGTAAACACAGGTTCTTCTCAGATGGCGTCTGAATTCGTCCATCATCATAAACAGAATCGGTTGAGTTAGATATCGATCGGAATAGTTGTAAAATATTTTAGAATTTTCCTGAGTCAGCTTTTAAGTATACCTTTTACCAAAACAGTCCAGCAAATTTCAGCTACCTAACGGCAAGAAAATTGGCATAATGGAAAGATTTTTTTAGTCCGTAGTTCCTCTGATGGACAAAAAGTGATATTCTTAAAATGGTATTACTGGTATCAAATCAAAGGAACTTCTCTTCTGTCGCTGCATTTAGTAAGTGCAAGACTGCCTTCAGAACGAATAGATTTTGTTAGAAGAACGCTCACCGGACACTTCCTTACATGAGGTAGCGTTCGAAGTCATTTTTTTTTGGTTTTTTTTTGGTTTTAGCGAGAGAGGTGAAAATCTTCCAAAAGACACCGGACAGCCCTCCGGTAGTGAGGGTTCTTATTCACTAAAAACACCGCTTCTTCTTATTCACTAAAAACACCTCTCTGGGGATTAGCTAAAACAGACCACACAGAATCGGGTCCCTTTTCGTCCCCCTTAGTGGGGGCAACTGAATATCCAGTTATACCACTGACGCCATTAACCTCGGTTTCATGGGTCACTGCTACAATCCTAGCCTATCTGCAGGAATCCATGTTGTTCCACCATCTGCAGTGTTCCTTCGCTTTCCTTTCGCTTCGGCTTTCAACAACAACACTGAGGCAATCATAGACACTCTAGAGACTTAGAGAGATGATTAGACATATTACTGTCAGGCAAATGCCTTAACACGTACTAGAAAGTACAAGGCACCAACTTTTTGAGTACCACACATTGACACTGTGTTCCTGGAACTCAAATCCCAGTAAATATCTGGGAATAACTCTGGATGGTAATAGAAATCATTAGTGCATTCAAAACCACTCTCTCCCGTGCTCTGGACACAATTTAACACATCCTTATTGTGTACTAGTACGTAAAGAAAGTCGCACTAAGGGCATTATTCCGCTTTAAGGAGTCAAACATCCTTAAGATGCGTGGGTGCGGTCATCGTAACTTAGGGAACAATCTAATTATGGCCACTGATTGCATGCTTCCGATTAAGAAATTCGACCGGAAGTTCGAGGTAGTAACACCGGAAAGGTAGCCCTGACAGATTCCGTAAACATCCAGTCATATGGCTCTAAAACGAGATCCGGGGTAGCGGGATCAGTGATATGCCAGGAGTTCAAGATTTCGTGTCTTTCCGGCCAAGGTTGCGGCTATACAAAAAACGTTATTAATTTTTATTTTACTTTTAGGTTCGTAACATCTAAGTAAAACATATCAATAATAACTATTGAATTTTAAGTCTTTTAAATTTCTACTCATAAATATTTTACAAAAAAGTCATGGGCGCCAAAGCTTTGAATCCACTACTGCTGCATTATTCTGGAATGCATGTTTGCGAAAACAGCAATAATAAACTCACTTCTGTCCAAAACGATGCTAACGCATCAAGGGGTTGTCCCCTAACTTTGGCCACATCGTATAAAAGAAAAAGAAAAAAAGACTGACTTATAGACAAAATCAGGTAAGTAAATTTATTCACAAGTCAGGTTTTCCCAATTGTATAATTTCCCGCTGTACACGATCGTTTTGGCCAAATATATGGTGTTTCCGGCCCTGCTAATGCTTTAGCTCGATCCAAATGAATCAATTCTTCATCAACTTCAGTGTTTGTTTTTCGAAATCCATTGATTCCTTTACGTACTCTATACCAACCTTTATTCATAATAAGGCTTGCACTGATGTATTCTTCCTGGTTTCTAGTTCATATGTACTTCTTCTTTGCATCCTCCTCTAAATCTACCTCCAAATGAGAAAAGTTTTTAAGGTACTCTTAAAACTCGACGGGTACAAAACCCTTGAACTCAAAGGCGCAGCAAGGATATTCTTTAGGGGGGAGGTGGCAAACAACTCAGAGTTAATATTTTGTTTATTTACTTGTTTTTTTATTTATCAATTTTTTATTTTCTCTAAAAATAAAAAGGTAATTAAAATTAAAAAATTACTTCAATTAAAAACTAAACGTCTTGGATCTTCTTCGAATTTTCCCAAAACATCATTCTTAAATTGGTGTTTGTTTTCAAGGACCATTTTCTAGACCGTTCAGTATGTTTTCAGTCGTTGTAGATCTCAGATACGCTTTGGCGCCCCGCAATGTAGAGAAAGACCTTTCGATGGCGCTGGTGGTAGCAGGCTGGACTAGAGATACAAGAACAGCTTTTATTGTAGTCGGAAAGAATGTCACAGCCTATTTCAGTACTTCTATAAAATTCAGTTTATTTGAGGTTTAATTTTTCACTTTTCTATCACGTCAAACGTTATAAATTTTATTTACTTTTTTTTTAAATATTTTTTAATCACGCCGAACATTATAACAACGTCGTGGCCCACAAATCCGGAGGTCCAGGTTCCAGTCCCACCGGCGGCGACCCATGGTTGTTTTCTGCTGACAACAGATTATGATAAAAAGGCCATGGAGCTTGTAAAGAAAATGCCAGTGGTTCGGTATCCACTTTTAATTGTAGGTCTACAGTCGTTGTTTCGAATCGGGTGAAGTTCTTTTCACGCCCCATGCCTCACGAGACGTTGAGGAAGGATAGGGAGAAACTTTATGCCATGTTTCAGCTTCATCACTAATATTTTAAATATCGTAATGCTTAAAGGATCCTTGCATTTTTAAATTCATTAAATATAATTTTTAACATTAAACCAGGGTTCAATAAAACTAAAGAATAAGCCTGTAGATTGGCGTCCAAGATATTACTTGTTATAGTAGATGTCGCTAAATTAAGCATCTAGAAAATTAACAGGCCTGGCAAAAGTACCATTCTGTTACATGAAAAGCATAAATGAAAAAAAAAGATTTACTTTTTCAGAACACATCATAGGTGGTAGGATTTACTTCTTTTAAACAGAGATAAGGGAATTCAAAATAGTATTTGGAATTAGCGTCATAATGCAAATGACCATATAGTGTCGCGAACATCAACCATAAAATGAGATATAAAGGATGTTAGTTGTCACCTTTGTTGCTTAAAGAAGCAATTCGAGGCAGTTTCATTGTATATTTTATGAAATCTATTTATTAAAAAACAAAATAAAATTTGAACTGAAAATTTGAAGCTACAGGAAACTAACTTCCTGCTTTGACGAAGCGTTGAAACCATTGTCTCTATAAATTTGTTTATTGAAAATCTTTGGATAAAATCTGTCATGCGGCCACTTCTTATCAACTTTCACAAACCTAAGCTCTCATTTTGATTAATAATTTTTTATCTTTAAAAGTACAAAAATTAAGTAAGCAAAATTCACTTGAGAGATATTTACGAAAAAATTCAAAGCAGAACTTGTTAAAACTCGAGCAAAAACATATACTAAAAGTCCTTTACACGAACGGTGTTTCTCACTGAGAAAAGCTACACTCTTTTGGCTCTCCGCAAACAAGAGCACCAAAGACTTAGCTTTTCTTTTCTTTAGCTTCTGGACGCCTTCGCGTAACATACCTCTCGAGTCAAATTCGTTTTGCGTACATATGTTGTAGTTTCAAATATTTGTTTTACCGAAAGGTAGTAGTAGTTGAAATAGAATAAGTTTTTCCCATGAGTACAGAATTTTCAAGTCCATTAAATTTTATTGAAAAATATAAGATAAGGTACTCTCTTCCCACACCCATCCCTAGGCTGCTAGATATTGCTTAACCCCATACTATCCAATGACTTTTACAGTGTGACTCTTCATCTCAGTGATACCGCAAACTATGAATTCGACATTCGAGAGTGTCTTACTACTGCAGTATCTAGGGGCATCGGGAGGATCCGCATTTATCTCAGAGATACCGATAACTATAGAGTTGACATTCATATCTGTCGTTTTCTAATATTTTTATGCATATTTCAAGCTCTTTCCAACCGCCAGACCTAGGGGTGTCTTATAGCCAAATTTTTGAACCAAATTATGTCTGGATTCGACACAAATTACGATCGTTTCGATTGTTCGTACATGTTATCCCCACCCCTCCTTCCGTTTAAAAGTAGTCTGAACTATGTCTAAGGAAAAATTCAGTTTTCAGTGAAAGTCCCATCGAAATAAGATTAGCCGTTTCCAAGATTAGTCCGGATACACAGACAAACAGAGAAATAATGAAGCAGACCAAGATTATTAACATGATTAAATGGTTTTTCATATCATGTAGGCCAAAGAGACCCATTGTGATACCACAGTTGAGGATGTATGTTCAAACCACTTCAACACCTAGGAAAGAGGTGAGCCCACCTAAAGCTCTCTATGAGACCGAGCTAGTACGCCAGTGGAATCTAGTTTTTGGCGGGAGGGGGGGGGGGTCAATATACATTATTGGTTTGAGCAAAAATATTTTAGCCTTATTACGTCGCCGGGAAAGCTCCTGATAAACCGAAGTAGATCTCTGACATCAATGGAACCTAGTTCCGTTAACTCTTTAAAAAAGGAGGAGTCCAAAAACCGATTCCTGTGGTTGGCTAGAACCGCGTAGTTGCAGAGGTGAATATGATTTATTCTTCCTCCTCGTCTTGGCAACTCCTACAGAAATCGTTTGAAGGCGGCCGGGTTTATCGGCGTTTCTACCTATGAGATAGTGGCCCAAAAGAACGACCTCGACAAGGAGTTGACAAGATTCTTTTTTTATCGTGAAGGGCATTTATTTCTTAGTATTTTTTAAGAGTGGGAGAGGGGCGACACCGAACTTCATAAGGAATGCACAGATTTGGATGATTTTTTTTTCTGTGGTAGTTGAGACAAGATAAAATTGTTTACGCATCTTTTTTTTTTTGTTTATATATGATGATGCCAAAGCTCAGGGAATGTCCTATGATACTAAAGCACAGCCTTGGCAGAAAAGAAATTAAGGGTGAGGGAAATTTGTTGGAGGTTGAGTGATGGAGGTGTCGATGGGGCGTACAAAGTTTTGGGATTATATGACGAGGGAAAAAGAGAATATGGTAAACTGTTCCACATTCGTGTTTTTCTCCTTAGAAAAGATTCCCGAAATTTTACGGTACGTCGAAATTTGACCTGGAGAGTACATATAGGGGTGGGAGCGACTTGTAGCTAGCAATTTCGTTAGAACAATGGCCATGAAAGTAGCGATAGAACAGTGAGAGATAACCGACATTCCGTCGATGCTCCAGAAAGTCAAGGCCCTCAGAGACTGAGGAATCACCAATTAGTTTAATAGCTTTACACTGGACTTTGCTTACCGCGGACAATGCGGTGTGGCCGGCCCCTGTCTAGGCCTTATGTGGGACTTGTAGAGCAGCGCTAAGTCAGGTGGGGTGAAATATTTCTTACATCTTATTTCTTACAAATATAATAGATCAGTCCAGCTAAGATTGCTGGATATCTGAATACCCGCGATGTTTAGGGAAGGCCAATTAGGTATATTCACTCCATCGACTGGAATGAGTTGGGGGTTAACTGGGCGTTTTTTAGGGACATTAAACAGCATTGAGTTTTTGATGCATTTTGCTCTGCCCCAAGCAAGAAATAAAGTTAGTTCGGGAATGAAGGGGGAGGGGGCGGGGGCGCCACCAATAGTTTTAACCCGTGCGGCAATCTAATCGATCTACCTCTACCCTTGCAACTAATACAAACGTTTTTTTAAAACACTAAGAAGTTAAAAATAAACTCGTTTCTTAAAACCTTGAATCGATTTTATAAAAAGCGTTAAAAGGCAATATGTCTATTACAACATGTTGAAGTCATTGAAAATTAATAAAATGCACTATAACTATAACTATATCAATGACGTAATAAAACTCGGATACCTGAATGTATTAAATTGGCATAAACCATATTTAAGAAGTAGTTAAAAAAGACACATTTTGGGGAACCCCGGGTCCACCAGTCCATGCTTAATGGGTGGATATAACACGGCTTCCTATGGAGATATTCGAATGAATATTGTGGACGATCTGTAAGAGCACCTTACGCATGCGACGTGAAACGAACCACCAAACATAAAAAAACTTCCCCTTAACGATTTTCGAGTAGTATAGTAGTATTGACTGCTGTGGCTTGGAATTCGCCTAAAATTATAAGTGCACTTGTTTTGGCGATCGAATTAGTACTTGAAGTCGCCCGTACACTTTTTATAAATCGGGTCAGTCCTGACAAAAAGTTAAATAAACGCTGGTCCGATAACGCGCCGATATCGGCTGCTTGATAATGTTGTAGTACCGGTCAAATCGTCACCATCGACATACCTATGCAATTTTTTTCTGGATACTTAGTTTTTGACTTGCAAATTGCGCTTCTTTTTGAATAGCTTCGGATTATAATCTAGAGGAAAAACAGAGGATGGTTCCAAATCTGTATACTTCTGCTAAAGAAGGCTTTTTGAAATCATACTGGGATGAAGATGGCTTGAAGTGTAAGAGTAACTAGGTAGATCGTTAGAAAACTTTTCATTATAGTGGAAGAGCGTAAGTAATGCGGCATTACGTCAATGTTCGAAAAAAACCGATAACATTTACAAAGGGTTCATCACCGATAACTTTGAAGCCTTTTTAATTTTGTCTAACGCGGACAACGCAGTGCATCCTACTAGCGAAAGGGGTAAAGGAGGATTTGTAGCTCGTTTGATAGAGAACTCAAAGGTGACGCGATGCATTCTGCCCGAAACCAGTGTTTTAGTTACGTTTTTATTAAGGGTTTCAATTATGCACAATTGTTTATTATCATTATTATTATAAATTAAGGGTTGTCAGTAAATCTGTAAACTGGGTTAAAAGTAAGGTATTGGCGTCATTTATAAATCACATAAATAGTGTAGTAAGACGACGGAGCCTTGCGACACCCCATTGATACGCTAGTGAATGGAGACAACACAGTCCATTAAAACACATATGACATGGCTTGAAGAAAATCTTCCAGACGACAAAGTGCCAGACGCTGCCAGAAGTCTTCGAAATATCAAACGCAACTCATGAATGAGTTAGTTAATTGAAATGATTTTTTGACCTGTAGTTAGAGTGATCGCTGATCTCACCTTTTTTGGTAATTGTCAGAACACGGGTACGTTTTCATAAAGCTGCAAAAATATCTCTTGAATAGGATAAATGAAACATTTTACGCAAAGGCTTAGACAGATATGAGGCATTTCTAAAAACGTGGACAGGGGGTTTCTAGAACGGGGAAACGGGTGTCCCACAAGGCGAAAGTGATGGTGGCAGCTGCGTGGTGATTGGAGGATGCAAACGAAATAAGCAGACAGCAAAACGTCTATATGCAGAATTCAACATGCATCCATATAACCAACATGTGATATTGTGCTAGAAGGTCCAAATATGGCTGCAGATATGAAAAAAATTTGCTTCCTTTTGTTTTTAATTTGATTGAAATAATTTCCCTATAAAGCATCCATACTCGCAACTCAATAGAGAAACGTTTTTCAATAGGACTATCTACATTACTGAATTCGAGTTTATGTACCTTAAATCAAATTGTTCTTACCACAAATATCTCATTGGCTTACCACTTCGTTGGTTGTCCATTTTTAGGATTCTCTTGTCAAATTTTTTAGACTAACTGAAACTTTGTAACTACTTAACACTATGTCAACCACAACTTTGTGTGGGTCAAATTATTTCACTTTGGAATGGCAGAAGAGATACTTCACAGTAAAAAACATGAGGCAAACCTCTTTACGGGCAGTAAAAGTGCAGGATCTCTTAAGGACGACTTTTTCATAGACAAGCTGACAGTTGAATTTACTTCTCGAGTGTAAAACCTCATCGTAAGTTTGCAGAAAATACCTCTTTAAATGTTCACATTTCTGTGTGACACAGCCACTATAATCTCCATCGATTTTATACAGAATGTAGGAAATCAAGGAACACAAAAATCCTCAAATACAAGGACCTGCATAATTTATTTCAGTTCATCCGTAATAACCGTGGGCAATTCGTAAATCTAGAGAAGCTCCAATGTATCAGAAAATAAATGGAATTGTCGTGAATGATAAAGCCTTTCAGTTGGAAGAAATTCGGATTGTTTTATATCTTTTCACTTCAACTTACTTCCAGAAGTAGCAGTGAATCTCAATGCCGCAGGTGATTTCGTATTCAGATTTTTACCTTTAAATCTTTCCACAAAAAAGGTTTTATGGGGAACGACGACAGATAAGATCCGACTCGAGCATATTCTGTGTGCTTAACATAAATTTTGAGGTATTTGATGCAGGGTACATGTATCCCAAAGAGATTTAATGGATTTGCAAAGACGTGCAGGAAATGCGACGGGGTTTCCCTGTGCATCTTCACTTGTTTATCTCCATTTCCCCAACAGCATTGCTATTTATTGGTTGGATATGAAAGAATTGAAGGAACAAATTTATAAAGTTTCGACGGTTTTGATTTTATGTTGCCAACATTAATAAAAACAATTTATTTTTCTTTAAAATTTTCATTATTTTTTACCAGTGGGCTACTGGGCAAATTTGTTTCTGTAAAGAATCTCTAAAGAAGCTACAAAAGCGCTTCAAGTTGTGTGAATAATGGTTAGGCTTGTCAAATTAGAAATTTGCTAATTTGATTAGACATGTCTTGCTAACGTGCTTTTGTGGCTCTTAAGAAATCAGTGCGCACTAACTTTGGCAAACTTTCTTTTAAAAGCGCACTTTCATAATAATTCCTTCTAAGAACTTCGCCGGAATAGCTCAAGGCCCGATGACCAAAATTTAATATTATCTCGCTTAACAATTTGTTCACTTTCCTCGTTGATTTTGATAAGAGCAGATCTTGAATCGAGTTGGGATAAGAATTACCCTTAAAAGTTTCTTTGTTTTTTTCCTCTAGGTTATGAAGAAAATCCTGATTTTAAGAGGTATACTTTTAAAAATTCTTAAAGGTTGGAAAAATAGCGTAAGCAGGTAATAGTTCTCTTCACTACCAATAACTTGATCACATAAAAATAGTTGACTGTCTTCAAAATTTATGGTCACAATAGAAGTCATTTTCAAAACAAGGTTTTTTCGAATTAACACCTATTAACTGGAAGTTAAACAAACATGTAGTTTCATTAAAGTAAAAAAAAATATTGAAAGTAGTGTAACGAAGTTATAAAATCGAAAAACCTATCAACAGCATGGCATCTTCCATATGAAAATGACTATAAATGGACGGCTGGCTCAGCACTCGAGGCAGTCGAAGGACAACCGTCACCAGGATCTCAGGAGCAGTTTGAGTCCAGTAGACCAGACCGAGCCGACCGATTAGTAGCCAACACAGAGGACATTGGAGGAAATTTGGAGTAGCGTTGCCAGATCATAAGTATGGTATTCGTACGAGAATTTTCGTGG
Organism: Leptarthrus brevirostris; assembly: GCA_964036015.1. Classification (NCBI taxonomy): domain Eukaryota; kingdom Metazoa; phylum Arthropoda; class Insecta; order Diptera; family Asilidae; genus Leptarthrus; species Leptarthrus brevirostris. Next base: position 142,288,071 of record OZ038372.1, read on the forward strand.
TCTACCATGTTAACTCAGAAGGCGCACTTAACAGCCAGAAGCCAGGAAGCAATTAACCTGCCCACCAGAATATAACAAAATATTGAGGTGAATGAGGCTCCCTTACTAGCATGCAAAAATAAAAAATATTAGTACCCAAAAGCACAAAACACACCTAAATACAACAATCAGGGGTGCACACTGTACAGGCAATAGAGATCGCTTGAGCCAAACCAATACAATACATACACAAACCAACATAAAACACCTTACAAAAATGAGTGAGTTCAACAGGATGGCTACACGTTATAGAGGCTCCTCCTTAAGGTTACCTTGTCCACGTTAGTGCTGAAAACATCACCAACATCATTAGCAAACCTACTCATGTGGTTAACTGGCTCAAACATACCATACGTAGTGCGCGAGTAAGCTATCCGTAAGCTGGAATGGTTTCGAAGGATATAGGACAGTTCTCTAGGTAAAATTGCAAATTTGTAGAAAAATGTTCAAATTATGTGCAAACTTTATTTTTACCAAGCCAAGGTAACCAGCGCTCATGGGAGTTTTCAGTACCTCGAGGCAGATACATACACATACCGGCCGAAGTCAACCGTGAAATGGAATAGTACCTCAATACCGTGAGGAAAGCAGCACCTAGATACTAACCAGTCACCCTGAAATAGAACAGCACCTTGATATCGCGAGGAGAGCAGCGACCGAAATCATCGTGCGGCATAGAATCACCTCATATTGCGAGACACAGCAGCACATCGATATGGACCACAGTGGGTCCCCCTGAAGACAACGTGCCATAGCAGTCAGCAAAACCGCAAGGCAGAGCAGAACGCTTCTTGTCACCGCGAGACAGAGCAATCCAATGGTAGCACGAGACAGAACGGTAGCACGAGACAGACGATAGCGTCTGACTAGTTTTGAGGCACTTTATCCGCCACAGCGAAGAGGAGCACGAACAACCTAGCAGAGGAGGCAAAAAAAGGTGTTCCGTATAGCCACAGGTTAGTTTTCTTCCCTGAATCTGGCGAGCTTAGGGTTTCACGATACTTGATCAACACCGGCCAATATCATTGGTAACAGTGAGATTACGAGATCGAAATTGAGGTGACGAGAGTAGCCGAGATTGTTGTTTTGTATACACTGCTTTCATCATTCGCTTCGTCCTACATTATTTCCTTCTTTAAATATTTGCGTTTTATCCCCTATAACATAGAAGAGCAAGATCGTCTTCACCTTGACGAGACCGGGTCCAAGAAATGCCAAAGTCTTGGTCTTGTCTGGGTGCCGTGAAGCCCTAGGCGAGCTTATCCCCTGAAGGAAACCAAAACCGCCCGTATCCCGAATTCACGGTAAAAGAGGATGGAATTTATAAAAGCAATTACAACCTTGAGATTATTATAACTAATTAGGAAACTAAAACCTTGTGGCTTCTCTTCACCATGACCACAAATGGCTAAGTAACTACAGACGTAACACACTACCCATTTTACTCCAAGATAAAGTAATTCAATATAATGTAGATACGTGAAATAAAAACTGTCATTTTGGTAAATAATTATGAGTAATTCAATTATAAATCATTGAATAAAATCTCACGACAATTGAATTTACTGAATTCGTATAATTTAAAATGACCTTAACCTTATAATTGTTTTGATTTCCAGCCGGAAGTAGTTTGCCAACAAATGTTTCGAGAATTAATTAGGTGAGTGTAATTAATTCCTACAGAGTGAATCCTTTGTGGATAAACAAAGAAGGATCGTCAAATTGGTCAGCGCGTTATGAAATTACACGCGGTTCGACATAAAACAAAAAAAATATATATATAGTTTTTGATAAGTCGGTTAAAAAAGAATCATCCAAATCGCTCCACGCACTGCGAAGTTAGGTCCCGCTCCCCCTCCCCCCTCAGTTTTGATCCTTGCTATGAATAACTTTTATCTCATATAAGCAATGGAGAGTCATTCTCTTTGCAACAAATAAAGAATCATCGAAATCCGTCCACGGATTGCGAAGTTACGTTCTGCCCCTCCCTCCAATCTAACTCTACTAAAAAAATGTTTGACATGTTACTAAGAAAGCATACTCTATACAACAAAAAAGAATCATCCAAATCGTTCCGCGCATTACAACGTAAGGTTCCAACCCCCCCCCCCCCCCCCCCCCCCACCACCACCTCCCGTAAAACCATTTTTTTTTCGTTGTACCAATCGGCGAACATGCTTTACCCAACAGCAGAAGAACAATCCACATCGGTTCACGCGTTACGGAGTTAGTGCCGTACCACACTTGTCCTGCTTCATCGCAGTTTGTAGGAGAGAGGGCGTGCGGGGGTGTATAGGGAAATCCGCACGGAACTTACCTATTTATCGTCGCATCGGCACGCATACATTCAAAGCAAGGTTTATTTGGGTTCGGAAACTGCTTTAATGTTACCACTACATACAATAAATTGCGTGTGTTCTACACAAAATCCGACACGACAAGTGTGGGCACTCGTGCGGAAGCAGGACAAGTGTGGTACGGCACTTAGACTACCCACCCCAGCAAACAACCCAACCCACCAAACAAATTTTTGACACGGTACCATGGCATTACGAAATTATGCCCGGTCAGACATAAACAAAACTAAAAATCTCTCTTGATTTCGGGAAGACGGTTAAAAACAATCGAAGCAATGTCGTTTTCAGTGATGTTTGTATTCATTAAACCATGCAAAAATAAAAACATCAACTACGGATCGATGTTGCTTTTTTTCCATTTAAAAAAAAAACTAAACAGGTTTGAACTAGTCGATGTAAAATCGTAGTTAAGCACAGCCTACTGCGGATACAGGCCCGGAAGCTGACATTAACAGCTGAGCATTGGTGGTGTATACAAAGCAAAACTTGACACAGTAGCTATAAGGAAAAGTTTGGATAATTGTACTTTCTCGTAGTATTTTTTGCACTATATTTAAAGCCTTAAATTGGATTTTATTTGAGGTTAACCTACAAAAGTTCTGAACATGTGCACACGATAAAAAGTGTCTGTCTTCTACAATTACAACACAATTTTCATATGTTTTAAAGGGAAAACTCTCTTGTGCTCTTTTTGTTGAAGTATTGAGCTTAAGATGCGTTAATGACATCAGCGTTTCTTTGGCTTTGGTTACGAGAGTGTGCAGCTTCATTTGTGCGTGCAAGGCATGCTTAATCTGTGGTACAACAAAAATGAAATAATGACGAAACGCTAAGTGGTCAAATGGTCATGGAAATGTCATGTTTTCCGGGACTGTATCTAGAGCAGGCTATGCTATGAATCAGTTTGCAATTTCATTTCGCGTCATTTGAAAGATGGCGGTGCGTGCTGGTTATTCCAATTTTCGTTAGGAACGCCACGCATCTTCAAACATGAGTACTTTTTCATCCGCCCTTGTATGAGTCTTCTAAATAAATTATTAAAGAATTTTTTAAACGATGACAAATGTAAATTAACATACTTTGATTTGGTAATTTGTGAAGCAACAATTTATATTTTAATTAATTCAATAGCAGTGTTTTATCATTCACAAAAAATTGGTTTTCCATAGACATCTACATATAAGTATAACCAAACAAGTACTGCATACCAAGAGTAAATTTATAGCTTTTATTTTCAACCTATTTATCGTCCAAAATAGACTTGCTTCTACTTTATTGTGCCGATGAATATGTTACGTGAAAGAGTTTGCACAACATAAAATATGTTTAGACTTTTTATGAAGAGCTTGCGGATTTTACTTTATTGCTTTTTTATGGCTGCAGCTTTTGACGAAATTGGAAATCAAGTCGAAATGGCGGGAAGTCATTAAATCCTATTACCGACCGACGCGACGTTAAAATCACTTTGAATAACAGCATTAACTCTCCCTTAATAGCCGGCATTCACATTTCTCGGAAAATAAAAGATTTTTCAAATACAATTTTAGGAAATATATTCAAGCAAGGCAAACACCACAGAAGGAAAAAAGCTTCGAAGAGCTTACCAGAATATTTATACGGCGATAGCTGTAATCTGTATTAAGCTTCTAAAATTTGTCCTCACAGGATTGGAAGTATGTGGAAAAATAGCCCGATATCCTATCGTGGAAATGAATTACCTTGCCAATATTTCACAATTGGTGTACACTTGCGGTTTTATTTACAACCTAATTGGTACTTTGCGGGCAGAAATGCATTTGTTTCCCATAAAGTATTGGGAAATGGATGCCTATAAGACAACTGTTCGAGCATATAGCTGCAAAATTGATTAATGCTAGCGAAAGCGTTTTTGTTTTACAAAATATTTTCACAAATTTTTAAATTTTGACATTTTATCATCCGTTTCATTCGTCGCGTGATCTTGAACCGAAAGGATCGAGTTGAATCCTAAAATGGCAGATTTTGAAATTTGAAAGTTAATTATTTCCTGAAAAACTCAATTATGATATTTCCCGTTAATCTGAAAATCTGTTTTTTCGAAAACATTGTTTTTGAGAGAAACGTTTTCAAAGATTCTTTTCGTTCCAATGTGCTGTCGAAAGGACTACTATTATACAGGAAGATTATGAAACAAAGGGAGCGTACGAAAAATTGGAAGGCTTTATCGATGGCCCTGCCTTAAATAATTGGTTTTCATTTGGAATACGCATTATTTCACTGTTTGGCCTTAAACCTTTTATTATATCAAATTCAAAAGATCCGCTATTATTTATTTCTAAATTTAGTAATTCACAACTGCAACTGATCACCAGGGGGCAATGGGCGCAATGGCCCCCTGAGCCTCGAACGAACTTTTTTTTATAGGGTGAAGACCCGTATAAGAAAAATTACGGCGAAAATCACTGTAAAAACTACTGTACTTAACAGGAGCGATGGAGTGGGACTTATTTCGAAAAATCAACTCGTATTTTTTACAGTATAGTGGAAGGATTCACGAATGAAATTTCTTAGTTATGCAAGAAAAAGTAACAATTCCCATTATAAGAAATATTTTTTTCTAAATAATAAAGTATTGTCATAAATTATGATATTAAGTAATTGATCGGGATTATTTTTAAAACAGGATTCGATATTAATTTTAATTGAACTGATCATATATTTGCAGTGGCTTGGGTTGGGTTTTCTCCAGAAAGGGAAGAAACACTCATTCTGAATTGGTGCTGATCTACACATCCCACATCAGGCCTAGACTAGAATACAGGGTGTTTCAGATCTAACGCGCCAAAATGACTGAGGGTGAAAGAAATCTCAACCGTATGGAAGTTACAGGGTGATTCATAAATTTCAGTTATTCGTATTTGATGGAAATTTTGCTAAAAAAAGGGTCAGTCAGCAAGAATACATATCATAGTTGAGAAACAAATCCATAAGTATGGGTGTTTTTAAACAAAAATTACTAAATAATGGTAGAATTTACTTTTGAGGAATACGCGAATATTATTTACATTTATGGTGTAGTAGACGGAAACGAGATAAGGGCTGTACTGGAATATCAAAACAGATTCCCTAACCGGCGAGCACCCCATAGAGGGATATTTGCACGAAATTTCCGAAGGTTAAGAGAAACAGAAGGTGTAACTTCACACGACAGGACGGCACGACCGGAAAGCAGCAAATAATCGCCATCGTGACCATCACCAATCACCATTGAGACGAGCATGAAACGAGTCGCAAGGACTCGACTAGGAGTGTCGTCATCTAAGGTTTGGAGTGTAATTCATCGAGGGAGATTTCGTCCATATCACTATCACCCAGCCCAAAGACTACTGGAAGGGGATTCTGAGAGAAAACTGGACTTTAGCACTTGGCTTCTGGAACGCGACATTGACAACAGGGCGTTTCTGGACCGAACTTTGTGGACGGATGAATCTCAAAACACTAGGGATGGTATCACAAACTTCCATAACCTACATACCTGGTCGAACACTAACACGCAGAGCAAAGGTGATCTCATTTCAGCAGAGATTCAGTGTCAATGTTTGGGCTGGTATCTTCGGCAACCATTTGGTAGGACTATTCATTTTACCGCAAGTGCTTAATAGTGAAATTTATGCGGATTTTTTATACAATAGCTTGTAAGATGTAATAGACGAGAACCCTATGGATAATCTTAATGGAATGTTTCACCAACACGATGGAGTACCAGCGCATACGGCTAACATTGTAAAGGCAATATACTAAGTGAAAAATTTCCTAACCGATAGATCTGGCCTGATAGATCAGCAGTCCTTACCCCATTGGACTTTTTTCTTATGCGAAACAATGAAGGATGATGTTTATTCAAACTCTGTTAACACTAGAGAGTATTTAGTTAGCCGAATTGGGAATGCAGCGACGTAAATACGGGAGAGGCTGGCTGCAATACGCCTTAAACAGCGACTAAGCAGGAGATTGTTGGCATGAATCCAAAATTTCGGTGGACATTTTGAACGGCTTTTGTTTCTCAAGATTAATTATAATTAGTCAATAAAAAGCATTTTATGTTAGAATTAATTTGAGTTTAATTTCTTTAATTCGTTGATTTTTATAATATTCTCCGATAGGATTTCTACGTATACATTTTTACATATTTTCTCTACGTGGATATGTTGCACCTTTTTGAAAAGGTAATTAGATGGGTAATCGAATAAAAATAAAAAAGGGGTATACTAATTACATAAATTTCGGGGAAAATTTGGTAAAATACTGAATTTTAGGTAATCGTAAAACATTTTTTTCACTTTTGGAAGTGACTGTACGTACAATACCAGAAGTTAGATGAGTAGTGTTGACATATTTGGAAAGGTCATTAAGATAGTTATTTTTTACTGTTTGTTTAATGTCGCTATGTTGGGTAGATCAAAATATAAAAATAAAAGAGTAATGTGCATATACTATGAAAAACTGAAATTGAATGAATCACCCTGTAACTCCCAAACGGTTGAGAGTTCCCCCTCCCCCCCTTGTCATACAATTGTTTGTTTGTCTAGTTGAGATCTATCACCTTACTCATTTTGGCACGTCAGATCTGTAACACTCTGTATATGGAAATATATTATACATGGAAAAATATAGAATAGAGGCAGAATGGAACTTCTTCGCAAAGAAAATATGAATTTCAGTTACGTATCACAAACTGAATATGACATGGAACAACAGCGCTTAAGTAAGACATCCTTACTTATTAGAACTGTTCCCGGGACACAAAAAATCCACCACGTCAGACCGATAGATAAAAGTACAACTGCAGTCAAACACTTTTCAGAATCATCTGAAATTAACTTTATTGAAATTAAAAATAAACACCCAGGAATACCGGAGCAACCACAGGACATTTCAGGATTCATAACTTTCACTGAAAACAAAGTTTGGTGGTTAGGCTGCACAATCTTTTATGACAGGGAATCGGAAGAGGTCACAGTGACCACACTTCTACCAAGTGGAACATGTGGTTCTTCTTAAGAGAAGAAGGGGGGGGGGGTTGGTATTAAAAATTTTTATTTGATAGTACAACTCTTCAAGAGTATTCAGTTGAAATTTGTGGTCGATTGGAGCAAAAAAAAGTGTTAAAAATTTAAACGCGTTTTTCTCAGATTTAGTTTTTTTCAAAGTCAGTGATCACTGTAACTCAAAAACTACTCATCCGATACTTCTCAAATTTTGCACACTTCTTTAACACATAAATTACGAGGTAACAACGTCGAGATTTTGTATTTTTTATAATTAATTTTACAACAACAAATTCGCCGATTTTCATCAATAAATTTTCATAAATTCAAAAAAATCATTAAAATAAACAAAATCTGGACGTTGTTACCTCCAGAAACTTATAAACTAACGAAATCTTTTTGGATTTTTGTCAACATATGTTCCAGTAGATTTATGATGATCACAGAAGATTCTTGAATGTTCTTAACTTAAAAATAAATTTATGTATAGACAAGTAACCAGAAATATAAGTTATCTGACATAGAAACAAAAGAGACTATACAAAAATTTAAGTCTGTCAAATAAACTTTGTAAATTATTTAATTATATTTTTACTTATATAATTCAAAGCACACAATTAAAATATATATAACTAGATAAGCATGAGATATTAATTAAATTATAACTGAGATTGTAAGAATTGGTTACAAAAAAATATAAAATATTATTTCTAATTATTGAGTTTTGCACGAAAATTTACCTAAGAAATAACATAAAATTTCATAAATCCAGATCCCATTATCGTCCCAAGTCGAAATTTCACACGAATGTGCAATAAAGATTTACCTAGCGAAAAAAAAAATTAAGGATATTTAAAAATAAAAATTCAAATCCGTATTCCTTCAAAATTTTTCTTCCTGATGAAAATTATTTTGTATTTAATTTCTCAAGCTTGATCCTTCACCTGCAAATTGAGCTCAAAACGTGGTCTTGTATAAGATGTTTACGAGGACATTTATGATCTTTTTTAACGCACTTCTACCCGGAAATTTTATGAATTTTCGAAGTCCTGTTATTAAGGTGTTACTACCACTTCAGGAGTAATAGGTTAGCTCAGGCGAAGGGAGGGGTTACTTAAATGTTTACCTTGGAGTTATTGGGCGCCACGTGGTTTTATTTGAGTCCACGAACTCGAATGAAACAACGAATTGATAACAGAAGGCAAAACGTTATAAAATTTTATTTCAATGCAGAAGTTCAAAAAAAATAGTTTCAAAAATTCAAAATTTTGAAAACTATACTACCCTACTACTATTACATTAATTCAATTCACCAAAATTTAGAATACGTATTAGAAAAACACAAAGAAATTATCTCTACAATTCAACAATTTAATCCCCTACACTAATTATGAGAAATAAATAAAATCTTTAATGCAAAAAAAAAATAAAAAATTCAAATTTGTTTTGACTACTAAATCGGTATTTCGAATCTAACATCGATCACGAAAATTTAAATTTAATTCAAATGTTAAATTCATTTAAGCTGAACAGAAATTGAAAGAATTAAAATAGAAAATAGAAATAAATAAAATCTGCAATGCTAAAAAAATTGAAATTTGTTTTAACTGAATAGAAATTGAAAGAATTAAAAGTTGAATATAACGAATTAAAAGCCGAGTCTGATACAAGGGAAATACACGCACGCACCAGAAAAAAATATATATATAGAAAATTAAAAGGAAAAAAATATAATTCCAAAAAACAAAAAGAAAAAATCAAAAGGAAGTACACTTATCTCTTTTATTATTGACTCCGTCCGCACGTAAAAACTCCTTTGCAGAACCAATTTAATCAATTTCCTTTTCTTCCTTTTTCTTTTGTCTTCCTTCGATTCACCTCTGGACCCTGGACCCTGGAGCCTGCTTTTCTTCTAATTTGCACTTGGGTTTTGCACTGACGGCACTTTTCTCACCAACTTTAAAAGAAAAACTGTCTGCTTCGCATACCAAAGCTGTTGATTTTATGCTATTTTGCCCACTATTGGAATAGTTTACCAAATTTCTGGAATCAGGTCTATGTTCATACCTGATTTTTCCAATCGGTTTAAAAATTAATTCTTATATTTTTATCTAAAATTGTTCGTTTGAATATGGTTTTTGACTTGCATAACACCGAAAAATTGTTTGGGTTACAGACGTTTTTCATAGTTTCCTTATTTCATCGAGAATATAAAGTACTTCCCGCAATTTGGGGTTATTTCGATTTGAGGTTAGCTTTTTTTCTTGCCCCTTTCCCAGGGATACATTTGGTTTGGAACTGGTCTGGATGGCATACATAGATTAATTTTCTCCCCTTACTGAACATTCCAGAGATAAGAGTACTTTTTTTTTGAATCTAATATCATAGATTTTACCTTTCTGCTTGCGTGTACCTAACTTGCTTGACATAAATCATTACAATAAAGAAGTATCTTTTTTTTTTCAAAATTTAGGATGAATTGGGGTAAGGGGTGCACCAGTTCAGTTTTGGTTCTACCATCTCTTGCGTTTAATTTGGCTTGATCCTGCTGATCCATCGGTCTGTTCTGTAATATTCGTTTGCGTTCTTTTAACCCTGTTTGTTCTGGTTAAATGTCGGTGTTCAATTTTGTAAATTTCGTGACTCGTTTTAAGTGTTTTGTAAGTGTTTTCCTCTTGAGTACTGGGGAATGAGTACAGGTAAGAAAACTATATTTCTTCTATTTCTATTTTCATGTGTGGTTTTGATCCCATTTTATTTTTAGAATTTATGGAGATATAACTCTGACGAACTACATCCTTGCCGAAATATCACAGGTCCATCCTATTTGACTGGATACTATCTGCAACAAAAAGTTTGAACAGCATCAAGAGTTCAATTAGGAATCAACAGCATTGGACGCCACAACAGGTAACACCTAATTCCTTTTTTTAACTTCCCACATATAGGAAGTTATTGTAATGGGCCCGATTTTCAAAATTTTTAGTTTTAATTTTTTTTACATTTCAAAGTCACCATAGTATTTTACGCATGTTTTTGAACACATGTGTGTGTGTGTGTGTGTGTGTGTACGTACGAAATCTCGCGAACAAAAAATGATAACGACTTCGCTATGGTGCCATTCGAAGCGTATTATTGTCAGTAAGAGCTGAAAGAAATTTAATCAATTTCGGTTCAGCCGTTTTTTGTTTAAACAAAAAAACTGAAAAAAAAGTTGATTTCAGACTTTCTTGAAAAGGATTTCTTCGATGTAATTTGTTCTGATGACGATCGGGACATCAAAAAGTCGGATAATAACAATTTATTATGAACAGAAATTGTTTATAATGATGAAAAATTGTTTATAACAATAAATGATTGTTTATAACAATAATAAATTTATAATTATAAAAAATGGTTTTACCTGATTGAAAATTGATTATGAAAATTGAAAATTGAATACAAAATTGCAGATTGTCATAGCAATTGAAAATTCTTATAAACAATTGAAAAAAAAAATTCCTTTTAAGAATAAACTTTGTTTATATCAATTAAAAATGGTCTATAACAATTAAGAATTGTTTATATCAATTATAAATTGTTTATAACCATTCAAAATTATTAATAACAAATGAATTCCAAACAGAGTGCATTTATTTGGTTTTCATTAAAAAATAGTGCTATAACAGAATAATTTTTTAAAAATTTTTTTGCACCTAATTACAACGAAATTATCATGATAAATTAAATTCATTAATTTATTTATTTATAAATTTAAAATATCAATTTTTTAAGTATTTTTAAATGAGATACAAGTGGGTGAAAGTTTTTTTTTGAAAAAGATTCATCTGATCTAATTGGTTCTGATACAACTCGATACTTAAAAAAAAATCCAGAACTTTTATAGTTTTTTGTAACATTAAAAAAATGTTAAAAAAACCATAAATAGTTGATATTAATGATAAATAAAACGATAAATCGAATAGTATGAATTTTATTGAGTTTTAACTTACTCGTAATATAATTGAATATTGTTAATAACAATTGAAAATTGTTATTAACTGGGAAGTTGTTCGTGTGGACCTCAAGGGTCGCACCAATGATGCGACACCTAGAATCTGGACCTACCCACTAGTTTTTCTTTAATAATTATCTCATTTCTTTCAGATTGACACCACATCATAAAACCATAACAAAGGACACGAAAGGTGCGACAAAAAAATTGGCTGCCGTCTTTTCTCAATAATACCAAGATTCTTACAAACTTTAATTGAAATCGGTGAGAATCGGGTCAAAAATCTCCTCTTTTCAATCGATTTTTTATGGAATGACAATAATAAAAAGCATTAAATCAATTTTCGAAATTTCCAACGGTTACTAGCGACTTATGGTAACTAAGGTAGGATACAAATATTCGAACATTTACTGCTTGTAGATACCAGGTAAAAACTTTCATTTTATAAGAGAGACAAAAATAGCGATATTCAAAAGTAAGTAGAATATGCTATGGATATTCAAAAGATATTTTTATCTAATTCTAAACACATAAATCAATATCACATTCTACCCCCCAACCTCCTTATTTAATTTTTTAAAATTCGAAATCTGAATTTCTTTCACTGTGAATATATGCGCTTAACAACTGCGCTTAACTTGACTTCTACAACTGCGTCAAATTTTAATTGACGGCAAAAGTAGCTTCTGAAAAAAACGGCCGTGGCATAGAGCCAGATCGAAGTATTGCCATAAGGTACCCTAAAAATTTGAAAAATGTGCCTACCGACCTTAGCCTCTTCTACTTAATTACATAACTTGGAGATTCTTAGAAGTGTTCTGGATTGATTGCTTATCACTACAAGTTAGCTAAAGGCTTTTATAATAATACAGGTTTTTTGTAGCACCTTGAAATAACTACAGTGGTATACAAGATCTTGTTACTATTTTCTTTGTTAGGTTAAATAACTATTAAGACATCCTTGTGTAATATTTTTCTTCCCAAACACCTCAGACTGAGCGGAAACATTAAAAAATCTACGTCAAATGAGCTGACTGTATAGGGTTACTGGTGTTATTAATCAATTCCCATAAAGCCATAAATTTTTTTCACTGCCCTTCTACTTGGTAATTTTGCACCAAACATTTATGCTACATAAAATAATTAAGCTCATAAACACCAACATGTGAAGGTCCAACCTGGTATACAATTAGAATAAAAATTATCGTGAGCGTGCACATGTTAATCAACATTGTATGCATGAAATATATTTGTTCGTCGACGATATGCAAATTATTTCTATCTTAAATGCACGGTTTACTAAAAACGAAACCATACAGTGGTTGAACCATATTTGCAATTTTCTTACTCACGCGACTGCCTGAGATGTTTTAAAAGTGAACCGTACAAAATTAATCATAGCATATTTGTATGCAGGACACATGACAGTGTAAAAAATATCATAAAAACAATTTTTTTTATAATAACAAAATTCTTTTGAGGTACAAGTACTTTTTACACCGTACCCTAATCGGTTTGCTGTTTCAGGAAGTCGTCATCGTGAAGTAATTTATTCTTAATACAGATTTACAGTGGCTTGCAGGAAGTAAAGTTAGTTAAAATTGGTCAATTAATTCGATTGCAGTTGCTTGTAGGAATAGCAACCCTAAATCACGCTTACATCTGGCGTCTTTTGAGCGACGACAAGCTATTTTATAATCGTTGTATACCTAAGCATAATTATCCATTAATGAAACAATTTTAATTACAAATTCAATTAAATCTTCATTTTGGTTTGTTCAATGCTAAATTTCTTATAAACTTACGACCAGTCCTGTAAAATGAAAGTACAAGTACAATTACCTTGTACTTAGAATTTTTAAGTACAAGTACAATTCCTTGGTACTTGTATTTCAAAATTTTAAGTACCAGTACCGGGACTTGCACTTGTACTTACAATTCCCACAAAACTACTTTAATATCTGATCTTAATTCCTTTTAAGTACTTTCAATTCCTTTTAAAAATTTTCAATTCCTTTTAAATACTTTCAATTCTTTTAAAGTACTTTCAATTCCCTTTAAGTACTTTTAAACACCAAATTTCTATACAAATATTCACTCATTAAAACAAAACACTGTGGTCAAAATCGCTTGCACACCAAAGCAACAGATTTCCGGTTAAAGTCATCGCCGATCCAGTCGCAGGTAAATCGCAGAAATCTGCGGTGCCTGGTGGATCATATATCAGCAGCAGTACAGAAGTACTTCACAGATCGGGGACATCGTGGTTTTAATTTCCGATACCACGTTTTTCTACTGTGGATCCAGGAGCTTCATAGCTCGATGTCGGCTGCTGACACAGTTTTCATATCAGAAGTTTGTCTAACTCTTCCTGGAAAGACTTCGGTTCGCCAGATGTTGTTATTAATGTCACTAGAACTTTTTTTTTGCTCATGCTAGTGTATTCTTCGTATCTTTCTGGGTGAATTCTCTGAATGTTTGATGAAGTTAAAGGTAACAATTAGAGATTCTTTACAGTTTTTTTACACAGTTGACGAACTGCAAAAATACCAGATTTCTTATCATTCAACTAGTAAAAGAAACAAGAAACTTTGTTTATTATTTTATATACTTTTACTGTATATTCAACGAAAGCCAATTCCATCATGCAGGCCCGTAGAGACAAAATTCGGGCCCGGGGGGCTACCACATACGGGCCCTCGCGAAAGGAATTTCGGGCCTGGGACTAATACGGGCCCATATACAATCGAATGAGTGACTTTCAATATAAAATCTGTCTAGTATATTACACTATTTCGATCGTGAAACATTTTTTTATATATAATTAAAATATCATTTTTAAAATGTTTTGTTGATGACTTAGATGACGGGGCCCCTTTTTAAAAGCCCGGGCCCGGGGGGGGGGTTACCCCTTCGCCCCCCCCCCCTCTCGGCGGCCCTGCCATCATGTAAAGAAATATAACAGGCAAAACCCAGTTATCTTCTTAATTGTGACACCCCCGCTAGGAAGTTACCGCCACCACATTTTACATAAGCCTTTTTAGACTAAAGTGTTTTAGTGAGTGAATATTTGTACTGGAATTAGATACTTAAAAGGAATTAAAAGTACTAAAGTAATTAAGATCAGATATTAAAGTGGGACTTATGAGTACAAGTAGAAGTACCGGTACTGTTAATTGAAATTTTCAAATACAAGTACCAAGGAATTGTACTTGTACTTAAAAATTTAGTTAATTGTACTTAAGCTGTACTTCAGTCTTAATGTATTTAAATACTTTACTGGTCTGCTTACGACTCGTGCAGGTTTCTATTATTTTTCTCCGCACAACATGAAAATATTAATTAACATTCCATCTAGTCCAAACCGGTACTTAAGTAGTAGTTCTAAAAAAATTTTGGATATACAGGAAAAGTACAAGGAAAGATTTTAAATTGAAACTTGTTATGCTATTAGCATTACACGTCTGGTAAGAAAAAACTGCATAGTGCCTGTTTGTATAAATAATCTCTACAATAATTGGATTTTTAATTTTTTTTGGTAAATCCAAATATATATTGTATAATAGATCAGTGACGAACTCTTCTACAAGTGAAACAAATCTAGTACTTCGTTAATTTTAAGTGCTGCAATCTATATCATTAAAAACCCATATCTGGTAAATAGCAAAAAATAAAAATAATCTGATTATTGGGGTCCGGGTATGTCTTCTAAAAGGGCATCACATTTATACTAGTATAGGCAACTGGTAATTTAATGATACAATTTGGGTAAGCAGAGATTTTTTTTTGGATTTTGGGGGTTCCTGCGTATAAACTCTGTTTCTGGATCCGCAATCCCCGTCCCCCAATTTTGAAGTAAAAAAACCCTAACTTTTTCTCTTTTTCTCATGTCATATGATATATGCCTAACTCTATTAAGACTTTCTTAAGTCTACTATAATTCATGGGCTCCAGGAGTTGGGAAAGGGGTGGTATTTCCCCGTATAATATCTCTTGTGGTCGCGCATTCGTTCAGTACATGTTTGATAGTCAGTCTTTGTTGGCACCTTAAGTATCCTGGATTCGGAGATTTGCTTAACAGATGTTGGTGCGTCATCGGTATATGTCCCGTACGCAGTCACATCAATTTGCTTGTGAGATTTGGCGTGAGATTTTGTCCCAGTGCGTTCTCAGGTGTTGCTGGACTTCCAGGCTCTTTCCTTCCTCTCCTGCAGCGTTCTTAGACCGATTCGTTTTATGAAGGCATGTATTTGCGGGATATACTGCTCTTCTTGGCCTCGTTTCCGGGGATTTCCTGATGTCCTGTCCATTGGATTTCTATCCGACCTCTTTAAGATAACAGTGTTTGTCTGGCCCAGGCTACCAGAGATTCGGCGTTGGCGTGCTTGCTTAGCGCCTCTACGCAGCTCTTCGAATCTGTAAAGATTATCGTAGCTTCTCTTTCCTCCTGCGCGTGTTGTATGCCCATTATTATGGCCTCTAATTCCGCCTCGAACACTGCGCTATTAGGGGGCATAACAGTCCATTGTGCTCTGAAGTCTGGATTTCCTCCCGGGGATTTTGTTATCATGGCCACCGTGACTAGCGAACTTGTTTTTGACCCGTCTGTATGTATGAGGTGTTTTCCTTCGTGTTGGTTGAGCGTTTCCAAGTGTATTTTCCTATGGTCTTCTGGTTTGTATGTCTTTCTCGTTTTATATCTGTTCGTCCCCGAATACGCGGCCACAAGGGATACTGTACGGGAGTTTCAGGGGCGGTTCAGGGAGAGGGGGGTTAGAGGTATACTTAGCCTATCCAGTACATCTAGAGCTTCCTCTCCTGCATTGTTTGGTGTTCTTCTTCCTAGTCTTCTTGCTTGTAGGTAATTGTCGATTTTCACTCTGTGTGGTCCTTTGTAGGTGATATGATGTCTGGCGATAAAGTTGATCTTGGCCTTCAAGATCCTGTCTTGCATTGGACCTGTGCCCGCTTCGATTGTTAATGCTGGGATTGGTGTGGTCCTCAGCATTCCTGCTGCCGTTCGTATAGTCTTCTTAGTGTTTGTCTGTATTAATTTAAGGTATGTCTGTCTTGTCCGTCACCTATGTGTCCTGTTAATAGGGTGTTGGTCATTTTTAGGATGCTAGCTGTTGGTGTGCCTTTGTTCTTTGCTGCCAGCGACTTAGCTAGACCGTTTATTCGAGTTAGTTTTTTACAGACTGCTTCTGTATGTTGTCTCCATGTCAGTTTTCTGTCGAATGTTATTACTAAGATTTTTAGCTTTTCTGTCCTACTAATCTCTACATCATAGAACCTAACTGGGCTTAATGTTGGTGCCCTTTTCCTGCTGAGGGTTATGGCCTCTCCTTTTTCCATGGGTTGCATGGCACCCGTCTCTGAGAACCATGCTTGGATTTTAAAAACCGCTCTTCTAAAGACCTCGTTAGGGTTCTCCACTGTTGTCCCGAGTATTATGTTTTCGGCGTATGTAAAGTAATCTATGTCGTGTTGGTCGTCCAGTAGCGTCATTAATCAGCGTTGGTATGTGTTGTATAATGCTGTGGTGAGCCTTGAGGAAGGCCGTTTTGCAATGCGCGAGCTCCAGATAGGAACCCATTTACCCTAACTCGAAGAGTTCTATTTGTTAGGAAGTCTTCTACTGATGTGCGGACAGTTTCTCTTCTATCAGTTGTCCCAGTCTTGTACACAGGACCTTCTCGAGAAGCCTCGATATGCAGGGCAGTAGTGATATTGGTATTAGATCATTTGGAGTTATTATACAAGATGACGTGTTTGACTTTTTCCTAAGAGAAACCTGTATCGCAATTTTCCATGAGCTAGGATAGTATCCCCTGCTCAGAATTTTGTTATACAGATCCAGGATTCAGTGCTAGAGCAACAAATCGGCGTTCTTTAACATGCCGTAGGAAATTCTGTCGTGTCCGGGAGCGCTGTCTTTATAATTACTAAGCGAGTTTCTTAGTTCTTGAATGGTGATCCGATTTGTAAGGATTCTGTTTGGGTCTGGCGTATATGGTAGGTCACTTACTTTGAAAGCGTGCTTTTGGGAGATGACTGCGGGAGACAAGTTGCTATCTGAAGCATATTGTGAACATGAATTCGCTTATTCAGTGGCAATTTTGATGGAGTCGTGAAGTGTTCGGCCGATGAACTCAAGGTTCGATATTATGGATTGAGTTTTGTTTCCATAAAAGGATTTGACCTTTTTCCATGCGAGGTTGATGGAAGGATCTGTGGAATTTGCAAACCTCTCCCAAGATTCCTTTTTCGCGATCTTTATCATCCTCTCGGATTTTGCTTATTTCCTACGGTAGGAGTAGTAGAGTGTCTCTGAAATGTTCTCCAGGCTTTATTTTTGACCCTGATTTGCTTTTGAATTTCATAACTCATCCAATGTGGAAAAGTGAAGAGGTTTTGCTATCAGAAAGTGTGTGGTTGAAATATAAATACTTGCAAAAACGGAAAATTCGTACGCATCTCATAAATATCAAGCGATCACACTTTCTGCTTCCATGCTCGTGGTCCAAGTCGTTGCTGTTGGGGTAGATATATTCTGATCTCGAATGCTACTTCACCCATTTTAATCTGGAATTTCAATTTTTGGATTACTCAAATTCTTCATTACGGGAAGAAAGCTTATTAAAAAATTATAATCTTCATCTGTCCTTTATAATTGCAAATTTTTGTTTTTTAATAGCAAAAAGGCCATCAGGTTCCGTTGAAGCCGTTGTTGGGTTTTAATTTTTTAACATTAAGGGATTATATTTATGAATTTCGTTTTCAATTGATTCGTGATGCATCGTAAAAGGGATTCTGTTGAGAAATGCATTTTTTTTGTCATAACTACCCCGGTATTTCTCAACTGTTTTTTCTGTATTTTTAAAATAAAATATTTTAATATGTTTCTACTTACATATGCTTGCTCAAGCACTGTCCAACACTCCTACAATTAATGTCCTTTTTAGTTTCGAGCGTAATATTCAAAAATAAATTAATTACCAAACTTTCGCAATATGAAAATGCTCGCACCCAGCTGCCGTATTTGAAATTAAAAGTTTGAACTTTGATCACAAATCATTCCATTTTAGCTGTGCAGACTTTCCTTGTTGGTGCATTTATAACTACGAAATGTGCAGATGCTCTGCAACAAACATAAATCATAAAATGAACATGTATACATTCAGCTACATTTACATTACCACAATTTTGTTTTTTTAATCGAAGTGTTTGTATCAAGCTCGAAGCTTTATTATTTGCGATGAATTTGAAATTAGAAGAAGAATTGAGAAGTGAAAAATTTTATTTTGCAAATATTCTGGGTGGCAGTGAACTTCAACTTAGCTAAAGAGTAAATAAAGGAAACTACACAAGTATTTAAAAATGTAAGCCTTTTAAAGAAATCAACAAAAATCAGAAGATGGCGTCAAGCAGATCGGAGTTCTTGCCAACAGCATTCACACAGAAACCAAGTAGAACAGTAAATATAGCAGATACCCTCCGGAAAATGACCTACCGGAATTTGACTTGATAACTCGTTAGGGGAACATAAAAAAAGCTTAATGCTAGATTTCCGAAATGATCCCCCCCCCCCCCTGTTTTTGAGAAAATCCAAAAAAAACTTTGGATGCGTTTTTCTCGGAATCTATGGGTTTTAGAGAAAAGTTTATTTAACAAAAAATGTTCAGGACATTGTTAACTACATTTTTTATCATTGAAGCAAAGTCGTACGACTTAAATTACAAAAGGTAGGTGGCGCTAAAGTATCAAAAAAGTGGTTTTTTGGTATTTTCGTTAAGAATAAATAATTTTTTCATATTAATGTAAATGGGAAAGTTGTTCGTCACAAAAATATCTACATTTTTTATTTGAACAATTTTTTTGTAAAACTTACCGTTCTCGAGCTGGAGCTTGCCAAATTCGAAAAATTGTACTTTATGGTAAAAATTTCATAATAAAAATAATAAACAAAACCAAAGAAATGCGAAACAAACAAAAATTACTAAGTTAAGTAGGACATATAAAACAATCAGAAAGAACGAAAACACAAGCATAAATAAAGCATTTCATTACATTTCATTACAGAATTACGATCAAAAAGTAAACGCAACCGCGTGAAAACACAAACAACCGATTAAGACAGCCATGACGACACAAAAAGTAATCACAAGAACTAGTGACGTAACACGGTGATCGAAAAATCTGAGTAAGCATACGTAGCCGGTGATGGTAAACAAAACCAAAAATGCGAGATCATATTAAACGAAACCACAAGCAAAAATAAAGTCGAGCCTGTGATCAGTGCTGGGATATGATACCAAGCGTGCAATTACTGAAAACGGAGAAATTCAAACGGTGAAGCAAGCAATGGAATCCATAGCAGAACATAAGTTCTTACAAACAAAAGCACACCACTTTTAGATGCAGATACCATTTTAGACGATCGCATCTGTTAGGTTATATTTCAACGGGAAAATGCCTCCATACACAATGCAAAGAATTCCCGGCAGTGGTTGCTATAGGACTGCATCGTTTTATTAGAATGGCCCGCCCAAAGCCTTGCCTTGCGATTGATAAAAAATCTCCGGGGTATCATGGTAAGATCAATACACGCAAAATGTATTAAATCTTAAAGTAGTAATTTTAAACTGTTGGGGTAGTATCACATATGGGAAAATAAATAGGCTTGAGGAATCCATGCCGGATATAACATGGGGGGGGGGGGGGGGCCGTTAGTGCAAATTTGCTTACGGTAGATGTTTTGCGCTACGGGAGTGTAACATCGAAGTTGCCGCGTCAAAAATACAATTTACAAAATATCTGCAAAACCCCTTAGCCTGGATAAATTTTCATTCGAGCGGAGTCCAGGAAATCGGCTCCATGGCCCGGAGAGGTGGAAGCGCTAGACCGATACTGACTTGGGATGAAAATAACCCTGGTCCGATACTGCATCAGCATCACTAACCAATATTGTTACTGATTGCTAATATTGTTCCAATATCTCCAAACGTCACCACCAGTAGACCAACGGAATAAAATTAAGTACTCGTAGTGACTCTCATGAAGAAAACTTAGCACATTATCTCTTAAACAACTTACTTACAACTAAAAATGGGATCATACCATGTTGGTTTAATAGGCAGGAAAATGAAGTACCTATGCAGACCAATTGTTTAACCATTGAACCAAATAGCATCAAATCTGTCTTAATCTTATGTCTTGAGACATATTTGTTATACTTAAACCGTAAAGCATAAAAAAGAAATGTCAATGAGCTCAGCTACTTCATTTCACGGAGGAATGCATTCATCAGTCCTTAAATCGTGCTCTTTTATATTCTGAACCTGCCAGACAAAAAACTTCCAATTAGACGCACAAACCTCCAGTGACTAAGGGGGACTATAATTAGGAGAACAATCCATTGAACACGTTGAGAAACAGCGCAGGATAGCAAGTCGAAATTGAAACGTCCTTAGTTTCACCCTTTACATTTTTCTTTGAAAGTATTTTCCTTTCTTTGGAACTGTTGCTCTGTGAATTATGAAGATGCATTTTCTGCAGTTGTTAAAATTTAGCTTATTGCAGTTTTACCAAGGAAAGCCTACAAAAAGATAATATAAGTGCACTGAAATTCAAATATTCAAATCATGTAAATGGCACGTGCGGCTTTGTGTTTTATTTATTTCAGGCTTTTGTTGAAAAATCTGTTGATATATCAATTGAACATTAAATATAAAACTACCGGCCAAGTGCAATAAATTAATTAAAACAAATAATTCTGGTATTTTCTAGATGCGGTAAATGACTTCTATAATTGCACCAAATTTCAAATCGATAGCAACAGTACTTACTGAGAAAAACAGCCGTGACATACAGATAGATAGACAGACAGTTAGCAAAGTCTCACAATAAGGATTCTTCGACCTTAAAAATACGGAACCTTAACACACATTACACATACAAAATATACTCTAATGAAACCGTCATTAACTATCTCAGCCTTTTTAATAAGTCTTAAGTATTTATTGACATTACTACCAAAAGCCTTAATGTTATCCTCGAACGAAAATAAAAACTTAAGAAAATAATCGAAATTGTAGGTCCTTCAGACCCCTACGGGGACTAACACGTCAACACCCAGTGTGTTTGCCGCAACTGTAAGCGCTTAAGTGAGCCCGGTGGTCTAGCACGCGTGAATTTAAGGCATTTTTAGAATTTTTTTAAGGTGAAAATAATGAACAAAGATACTTAACCTTCGTACGTATATGTATTATAATACTCAAAAAAACTCAAAAAAAAAAATTTTGTTATTTTAAAAATGGCGCTGAAGATGACCCCTCAAAAAAATTGACCGGGGGGTGAGGTTTTAGCTCTCACTTATTTTAAAGCAAAAAAAAATTTTTTTTTCAAAATAGCGCATTCTTGAAATTTGAATACCGAAAACAGACTATTTTTTATTAGTTTTTTTACGTAAAAAATAAGAAGTTATAAATTGTTGGTAGTCCCGGCCATAGCCACTGGTGTAATGAGTAACATATTAAAATTTGAAATGATTCGGATGAATAGTTTTGTTTTTTTTCCTTCCGCCGTGCAGAAAAAATAAGTTTCGAGATAAATGAGCTTAAAGATTTCCATTCAACCAACTCTTCGCTACCTGCTATAAAGGCTGTAGTATCTAAAATACCGTCAATACCTTTATAAAAATTAAAAATATATATATATTTTTAAATTCCAGACCACCGGGTCCCCTTAAGGTAACCAGGTCACGAATGATGGTTAAAATGCGCTTTTTCGCGCGTTTAGATATTTTGCTCCTGTTCAGTTGGTATTTAAGATATAAACTCGCGGTTTTAAACATGCTTTAGAGGACGAATTACGGATTACGGAATGAGTGCTAAACAAACCCTTTATTAGTGTGAAAGTTATTAAAATTACAAAATTACAAGAAAAAAATAAAAAATGATAAAATTAACTTATTTAGGTACACTTTTGTCCTTAACCACTGGTGCTATCTGCTCCAAATTGATGGTGAATCTGAAACAGGAGTAAGGCAACATTGTATACCTAAAATTTTCAACCTTTTGCCTGAATTGCAATTTTTGTACCATTTTTTTGAAAAAAGGTCAGAAATCACTTTTATTTAAAAAAATGCATTTGGATTTAAAATAAAGTTAAAAATGGAATACAAAGATGAATTTAGGTATAAAAGATGAAGGACATAAAGGATAAGCACTGTGCAAAATTTCATCAAAATAGGTTGAATAGTTTTTTTGCAAATGGTACGTAAAGGTCTAAAAAAGCAACTTACGGGTTGAGAGGAAAATCTCTCGTGACAACTGTGCAGACGACGCGTCACCATCTTTTAAAATATCAATTTTTGGGGTTAAATAGTCGCTTTGGTATTACATGTCATACATTTTCTGAAAGGGGAAAGCGCGGGCTTTCAAATATAACTGTTTTTAAAAAATCGATTTTTTTGAGCCCATTCGCGACCTGGTTACCTTAAGGAAGTCCGACATCACCTCCACATCGGACAGCTGGTAACATGCTCCTAAAGTTTCTTTAGGTGACTGGCTAATTATTGTTGCGCGGAGAGACAGTAACTATCTTAATCAAACACCCCAAATCCAGGGTGTCAGGCGTTTCCGTGCCTATTGGATGGTTTGCAGTCAGGAGAAACCGGCGGTATTCTAACAGAGTCTTCTTGGTACTTGTCTTCCTCAAGGAGTATTCCTGGTTCGGCCATGGCATGGGGTTCCACCATGGTCGACTTGACCCACCCGTTTTGATTTGTAGACCACGAGTACCGCCTTGTCGCGAAATTGGTCGACTATGAGTAATGAAGAAAACTAAAAACCTCGCCTCGGATAAAACCGCAACCGGAATGAGAAGCTAACCGCCGTCAGGGCAGAACCAGCACACGGGTTAAGTGGGAAGCTTTCTGAGGGCTCTGCTGGCTCTAACACTCCTTTGGTCAGCACGGTGGTTCTCACTATAGAACCAAGTGCAAATCCCTTCTTCGAGGAAGAAGTTTGCTGAAAACAAGGTTGCCAAACCCAGATACAGCCGCTCGGTTCCTCAAACGACCGCAAAACCTGCGGGTGGTAGTATGTTCTTTATTACTATATTCTGTTTTAATATGTAACATTTTTAAGTCGAGCTCTAGTGTACTTAATTATAAGTATATGACAAATAGTGTATGGTCTTAGTGAACTGGAGGTGTCGTTTCAATTTACGAAACCGATACCGCTCTTTTCCGTAAAAATATTACACCTATTCCTACCAGCTTGGCTTTCAGCACACCTAAGTCCAATGCAGCGACAATGGAGCGTCAGCGTCTTAACGGTGGCCTATTCTGAAAGCAGGGCGGGCCACAGGATACCGCGCAGACTGAACCCCGTACCCTAGGAGTATCTCATGGAGAAGGACAAGACCTCTCTGCAATGGACAAAAAACATTATTATATATTCTTTCAAAGAACCCTGGTCTCTGGTATGAGAAGAACCAGAAGGCAATTGTAGAGGAGGCCGCCTCGTTGAAGGAAGGTACCAGGGTGCAGCGCTTGTTCCCGCCGTCGCTACGGGAATGGTGAGGCTCAATCCACTTCTGTGATGGTGGTTAACTTCCTTCCCTATCCCGGACGAGAAATAAAAGTCGAATTTCTACAATCATCCGCCGAGGAAGACGTCTGCTATGACGATGAAGTTACCGACGTCACTATTATAGAGATATCCTCTCCTTAATACAGTAATACTGAGGGTAGTTCTGATTAACCTCCACCACTCGAAGGCACCTTCGGCTGCTCTACTCCTTCGTCTGACGAAGAAAGAAGAGGAACTCGCTCTCGACCAAAAATCTTTGGTCGTTAAACATAAGGTTTGTGGACTCAATTTAAAAGAATACAAGCTATATAATGTACAAGGTGTAGGTAAACCCAGATCTTCTATCCTCATAAAAAATTATATTAATGCCTCTATAGTTTCTCAGTTCAGTGAAAAGCCACTGTAAAAGAGAAGTTGAAATGCTACTGTTGATGAAAAATGTAATTTAAACGTTCAATATTTTGAATGGAATACTTTTACAAATGACATATTTAGAGGAGTGGGGGGGGGGGGGGGGGGGATTGAAACCGAACCCCCTCCCTCCGTAGCAACGACACTGCTGATTTGGAAGGCTTTCAATACGGCCAAATTTTTTAGTCTTGATCAAATCTGATGTTCCTTCCTTTTTGCTTCGGCCTTGCGTTTCAAGATAAGACGATTTCTTCCCTGCTGTAGTTAGTTCGTGTTCTAACTTAATTTAAGGGTCATACCTAATACATACCTGAGACAGTGCCGTTGACTTTTTTACAACTAAATATCGCACCTACATTTAATATTGTAAAATTTTTCAAGCCTCAATTGAGGTCGCGACACAATGTTAAAAGTATTCAATTTCTATTTACCATACGTTGCCTGTTACGTCAACGGTGGCGACCATGGGAGTAACCAATTACTGTCATTAAAATCAAAATTACCCAAATCACGTTGGGGCTATTAACTGTTTTTATTATAAGACTTCTCAGCTACCACATATGCAAAATTAAATATTTTTATGCGTACTTGGATAAAACTCGAGACTACCCCATACAAAATTTTAATTTCCTTCGAATGTAAACAAATAATCTTACTAAAATTACATAATTTACCTACACACATCCTTTCAATATAACATGGACGTAATTCTTTTCAAACAGGCATTTCAAGATAACAAACATCCGCTCTTTTCTGAATAATGGCGACGCCAAGTCTGCTCCTCTCAGGAAATTGGGGATATCACAATGTCTTACATATTTATAAGACGTGTTGTCTGCTTAACGAGAATATAAAAGACACCCTGCAACCATAAACTCAACTTTTACGGTTCGCCAAAGAGATATCCATAATTATGAGAACAAGGTCAGATGAAATTAATAAGCACAAAGTGTTATAAAGTTCCAGACAAAGTTTGAAGGAAGATAGTACGAAACGCAAGGAAATTGTTGGTGTTGTTTTTCTCATAAATATAAATCCTGGCGTGTAACAAGTGGTAATGGAGATTTCATTTCGAAAAGTTTGGGAAAAACAACGTCAATTTAGAAATGATTCCTATAAATATTCCGAAGCGGAGGAAAATTGGATTGATTACGAGCTTCTATATTGCATTAAATTTCATTAAGTAAGACACGAACTTTTTTGGAAAGTTCCTTAAGGACATTATTTATTTATCTACATATATTTTTGGGAATATCATGAAGAGATCATCAATATTAGTTTACCTAGTTAGTAAACGCTTTTGCTATTGAGAGAAAAGTCGGGAAGAGAATTTGTTATGGTGCTCTTTTTCCAAAGTTTCGAACAAGCTAAAAGAAAAAAAGATATACACATTCTGTCTGACAGTCCGTTCGAAACAGCCTTCATACCTCAAAGTCTTAATCAGGAAAATTTCACGCTATTATAACTTTGTTGATCCGTGTCGGCCTTCCGTCCCGGATGTCTCAGGTTCGAACCCCACAAGCCGCGATTAATGGTTGGTTTCTGCAGTGCAGTTTATGAAATTTCCTTCCAAGAGGGGGGCGAACGTCAATATAACCCAGCCTTGGGTTGGTTGGTTGAAGTGGTAGTTAATCTTTATTGGGAGTTTACAAGTCGCTTTTTCGCGTTCTTTTGTTTGTTTAATTTGCACCGACTTCAAAATGTCTTAATAGATACAAAATTAAAAATTATTTTATACTTTTTAGCGCTTATTGTGAAGTCGGTTCAACTTTTTTTAAGAGCTATACTATTTTTCACTCTTTAGTGTCTTCATATATACGGCTCGAAGAATACTGCTCGTACGAACAAACCAATTTCAAATGTTGCAGAGGTAGTGCTCTCTAAAGAAAGGAAACAGAATTATAATATTATCCGGCAATAAATTAGTAAATTAGTCACGGTCACCCTTTCATACCCTCACTTTAAATACAAAATTCTTGCCGTGGCCTAAGTGCGCCACCGTACTCTATACAGCAAGAGAGAATCATCGTAGTCAGAGAATCATAGTAGTCACTCTAGGTATAAGATTATTATTATTTATCAATCAGTACAACAGAATCAATATCATCAATATCTGTCTATCCCTTACGAAGGTACGCACCGTCCCACCTCCAACTCTCACCACAACCCACAATTTTTGACAAGGCACAAATAGATAATCTATGCATTCAGAATTATCTAAATCAGTCCACGCGTTGCAAAGTAAGACCACCCCTCCCCTCACCCCAACCCTAGGTCAACACTTTTCCTCATAGTGGCAATGGGGGATTATACTATTTAAAAAAAAATCATTCAAATAGGTCAAAGTATTAAAAAAAAGCAAATGAGCTGGTGCGGTGGGGCGCAAATGATTACACTCCAATAATGCTCAACTTGAGCATACCCATCCATGAAATCAGAAAGGAAATCATGGAATGGGTAACGAGGAAGCACTAAGAAAAATGGGAGGGATCCGACATCGCCAGACATACAAAGGCGTTTTGGGGAACTCTCAATGCACATGAATCGGAAAAGATCATTAAGCTTAACAAAGCCAAACTAAAACTTCTTGTTGGCCTTGTGACAGGACATGCAAGACTAAAAGCCCATGCCATAAAAATAGGAAGGGCAAACACCATTGGATGTGGGGAAGAAGACGAGACCGTATTACACGTTTTCGGCCAATGACCAGCCCTAACGCAAAAAAGATCTGGAATCTTAGGAACATACTACTGCGTAGATTTAGCAGAATTTAAGAAATCAGGCTAAATCGAATTATCCAATTCGTTACGGGGATAAGTTGGCTCGACAGTGGACTTAAAGATACGCTGACGAGCAGGGGGCGTACAGCGGGCCACTAAAAACCTCAGTGCAAGGAAGACATGCATCTTTCCCCCCTCGAAAACTAATTAACCAATCAACAAGAAATTGGGTAACGCCCCTCCGCACACCATCAAACCCCATACATTTTATTGTGGTTCCTGTGTGGCAACATATTCTACACATCAAAAGAGGAATCATTCAAATTGGTCCACATGTTAGCCTTCCACTACCACCAGTTCCTCATATTAGCAATGAACAAGAAAAGAATCATTCAAATCCTTCCACGCATTACGAAGTTAGGATTCAATACCTCCACTACCCCCCGATGCACTATAAAACAATTTTGACATGGTTCTAATCGGCACCACCTACCTATCTACCTAACAAAACAAGAATCATCCAATTCGGTCCACGTGTTGGAAAATTATGCCCGGTTATATATAAAAATAAAAAATAAAAATAAATACAAGTAGAACTTATAACCTCTCGTTTTTTGGGAAGTCGGTTACAAATAAAGTTTGGAAGCAAATTTCATGTTAATTTATCCCAACAATGTTGTACTCAAAATTATTTGTGATCGCATTAGGGTCCAAAATTTATTATATTTTTTGATTGGCCGGCAAATGAGGCATAAAAACAACGGAGGGTCCGCAGAGATATATCTTTGTTTCATTTCCAACTTAATATTTCATTTAGTGTAGAATATACTTTACTTCTTTAAATATATTCTAGAATTAAATTTTTTTTGAACTTAACACTTGATTTTTATAAATTTTGAAAAGATATTGACATTTTACATTCCTGCAGAATACCAATGTTAGCCCCGTTACCCTCGATGTCACTTCATATTTTTAATAAAGGGTTTGTTAAAAATCGACGAAAAATCAGACGTGCTTCTTTTAGTAGTCTCTTTAGGTCCTTTAACCATTTGTGGGGCATAGGGCGTCAAGTAATAGTAGTAGCCAAAACAAGATTGCAGAACTCAGATTTGGAAATGTGAATTTTTATTCGATGAAAGATTACAGCTAAAAAATCAAACAAATTAAAAAATCGAAAAAAGAATTATTTGGTTACAAAATTTATTTGTAATTTGAATTTCAAATAATAATTTCTTATTCGACTGTGCGTTATTTATTAAAAAAATTATTATTCATTATTTGATGAATTATTCGAAAATAATTATTTGTTATTGTTTGAATTTTGAATAATAATTTGTTATTCGATCGTGCGTTTTGTTATTTGATGAATAATGCAATTATCAAATAATTGGTCCTTAAGTAGATCTAAATATCATATTTAGGAAGTTTCGAAAAGAAACCACTTCAAGGAAGATAATCTTAATTGCATTGTTTTGTAAAATTCATGCAGAAGGAGTAGAGTTTATTTCAGAAGAATAAAAATTTAATTTATAATCATTTGTTATTAGATTTTTTTTAATATTGTTATTTGAATAAAAATGTATTCAAATAATGCCCATCACTATAATGCTTCCTATATATTCCACCTCATTTGAAAAGATGTTCACGCCTTTTAAAAATTGAGTTCCGTTTACGGCTTCGGTCTCTCCGAACACGAGATACTTACTATGTGGCAGTTTTGGGTATTATTAAAATTAATTAACGATTTAAAACAAAATTGGAAATGAGATTATTAAAATAAATTGTTATTTGACTTAAAATTTATTGAAAATTATTATTTTATAATATTTGATGAATTATTCGCAAATAATTATTTGTTTGGTGCTACTTTTAGGAAATTCAAATAATTTTAATTTGTTATTTGATGGTGCGTTTATTTGATTATCAAATAATTATTGATCGTGAGTTTTTTGATTATCAAATAATATCGTATTTAATGTACAAAATGTACAGAAAATCACTTGGACTGTGTGCATTTATGATAAAATTAACAAAAAACTTCAAAATAAGATCTAGCTGCCTAGATCGTTGCTTTGTACGAAGGCATCCTGTAGCTAAAAAAAGCTTTAGTCCTGTCGGTCCTGTGCGGTAGAGCCAAAGGAATTTGGGGTTTTTTGTTTATCAGAAAGGCCGATCATGTTAAGAAATTGTAGTATTTCTTAATTTGCTCGAGTTTTAAAACGGCATTTTCAAAATTTTTTCATTAATTAAAAATTAAAAAATAATTTTTGGTACGCTTTTGTATATTTGAACCAGTAATTGTTTGAAATTAAAATAAGGAGCACTAAATAACAAATAATGTTCCAAATAACAAATTAATTTAGTAATAAAATAAATCTTAATTGTTTTTTTCTTTTCTTTCTTTCGTTTTCTTTTTAAGCTTTCATCTTTATTCGATGTAGCTCCTTTTAAGATTAGATCTCTGTCAATGTTGGTAGACGCAATTAGTTAGTGAGACAATTGGTCTGTAATCTCTAAAAATGGTAAAAATAATCTTAATGCGAATAAAATAAACAATGCCAATTTCGTGTAAGTATTTAAGTATAACGAGTACATCTGGGCATTACAAAGTATAGAATTCCAGAAAAAATCGTCATTGTCAAGGATTAAAACCCGAGAGCCCAACATCGCGTTCTTAACAAAAAACAAACAAAAAAGCTTTCGGACCCTTTTTAGGTGCTGAACAGAATGAGAGCAGGATACATACCCAAGGAGCAAAACTAAATCGCTCGATAACAAATATCAAAACAAAATCCGCTCGCAACCCAAGTAAGATGTGGGATTGAATGACCATTTGACTTGTGGATGTTTTTCGCTAAGAAGGATACGTAATTCGTGGCAGCAATTGACGGCATTGGCGCAACCCTGCTCTTTTTAATAGTTTATCGTTTTAAATTTAACTGCAGAAGTCCATGAAAGTGAAGCTTAATAGGAGAAGCTAAAAGGAGACACTCAAAGTAAGGTGAGCTTTAACTACTATATTTTGTAATTTAAATATTGGTAAAATCGAGAAGCACATTTTATTTCAAACACAATATAAAATCTGTAAAAAATTTAAGCATAAAATTTGCACCTTTCTTTTGAGCTTTCGAGTAATTCAATATTAACTAGACAGTCGGAAGCAGTATGTATGGAAGTAAATTTGTTGATTTCTTCTGACATACCAAATATATTACCTGTTTTCATTGAAAAAGGGTTGCCAAAATGCGGTCAAATAAACAAGAAATAAATTCGTTCTAAGTGAATAAGTGTCTCATTAATCAAAGCTTCTTTTGGGACTATGGAAGAAATGAAATATTTCACTCCAAACTTGGGTTCATGCTCTTCCGGAGGTCTGAGCGTTATATGGCAAAGATGGATGAGAAAAATTTACTGGCTGCTTTCGTACTTCTACTTCCTCTTAAAGTTTATTTGCAAAGTTAAAGATTAAGAAGGACGTTTCTGGTAAAGTCGTTTGCCTTAGTTCTGGAATATTAAGGAAGACATATTACCTTCGTCCGTTGGTGAAATTAAACACTTGTTTTATTTATTTTTCAATATAGAACTTTGTATTTCCGGTGCATATCAATCAGATTATCCTTGAGAGAATACCTAAGAAGTCCTTTAAAAAACTATCAATATTTCACGAAATAAATACCTTTTAATGTGCCCCTCAATATCTTTTAAGGGGCATTTGGTTTTCATTAATATGTGATTATATGGGAATGTACTTCACGTAGCCATAATCGATTCAGAATGTCATCCCGTTTCGGGAGCCATCTGCATACAAGACGAGCTTAATGAATAAGTAAAGCATACTCCCCATATCACTCTAATCTGATTAGAGTTTACACGAAAGTACACTTAGGCGGTTCCCAGAGGCAATGGTTGGTTTCTGTTCTGCTTGCATGTGGGGTTGTAAAAAATGGCGACATAAATTTCGTATTCCTCCTGAATTTAATATGCATCATTAAAATTTTGTTTTGTTTTCCCAAAAAAAGGTTTTACACACCAGAATTAGACTTCGTTTTGTGGCATGGCGCTAATTTGCAAATAATGTTAGTCCTTTATTCCGTATATTTCCGTTGTAGCTGTCTTAAAAGCTTTGGTAATATATACAAGAATTGACAATTAACATTTCTTGAGTGGAAATATAATACAAAATTTAACAAAACGTTAATGCGATTAGTTTAATCAAATGCTCACTCTCATTGCGATTCGGTGCGACAGCTACGAAATTACCTCCTCCTTCCATTTCCGATGATGCTGAACACAATATTTTTGGGCAAAATTTTTCCAAAGTGGGAGAAATACCCTTAAAAAGCAAAACAAACACTTTTCAGGGGTTTCTTTCGCGTTCTTTTCTGTGTAAGAATAGCGTGGTGCAGTCTTTGTACACGTGGATGATGCAATTTATCCCCACCATTGCTAACCCTTTCAAGAGTGTGAAAAATCGGCTTTTTTCTCGTTCCAGATAGACACAGTAATTTTCGGTAAAGGTTAAACGGCTTGACGTTAATTTTAACCTCCCAGAGTGTAGAACCAACCCTTCAAGGATGCGAAAATAGAAAGAAAAATAATTGTACTCTTTATTCCCCAGTAGCGTTGTTTCAATCTTTTGTGAGGTAAAAAAAGCCCCTTTAGAGCTCGCTTAGAGCGTGTTTAAGCGATGGTGGGGTCTTATTGCCTCAACCCCCTTGGAATTTAAAAAAAATGGATATCTATATCTTTAAACGGAAAATAACGCAACAAAAAACACTTATTTTGTATTTTGAGGGTATTTCCACATCATGTACAGAAAACTGGAAAACGGCGAGAGAGAGATAATTTTAAAGCTATCGCATCGATACGCATAATCACGTCCCAAAATTGACATTTGACTGAACTGGAAACTAAACGTAGAAGAAAGGAACGATACCCAAAGCAAATAAAGCTTTTTATCTCTCTCTCTGTTTAACTCCTTGTGGGGCATAGGGTGTCTTGTCTACTACACCGACCCTCAGCCTGGGCCATCGCCTTTACCTATGACCACGATTTCTTGATCTGGGTACCTTCCCTGTCGTCCAATTCGGCATCTTCCTTGGATCCTTTGCGGATTCCAATCTGGAGTCTGATGTGCGATATTGTTTGGCCCTTTTCTTAGTGAGGCTACACTTTCGACTGCAGGTACTGGTGGCTATGCCGCCAGAATTGCCACTTTCGTCTGCAGATACTAGTGGCTTTACCGTGGCCTGTAAGCCTGTGTACGACTTCGTTGACAATGACATCCGGCCAATGGATGTGAAGTATGCGCCGGAGACACCGGTTGACAAAGGCTTGTAGCTTAGATGTTATTTGACAGATAAAAAAGCTTTCTAAATCTGTAAGAAACCTCTCGCTGTAAAGTGGGGTCGAAGTTCAACAACACGGCAATAGTGCTACCAATTCTGCTGTATGCCGTCATGGTTTAGCTGCCAGCTGTGGGTAAGAAAACCTATCTGTCCAGATTGGGGAACACATAAAAATAGAATAGCGGGAATGTGAGTTCAAACAACTCCCTCCTGTGGTCTTGATAAAATTCTACTCCTCCCCCTGTGGGCCTGTACGCGAAGAACACCACGTTAAGGTCAATGTTGCCTCTTAAAGAGTCAAAGTTACTCTAGACGCGGTGATTCGGCCGTTCTAGCTTAGAAGAGCGTCTCGACACGGCTGACATGACCTATTGAGGGCTTTAATAGAAAGTTCGAGGTAGCAATATCGGACAGGACTATAGCTCTAAAATCAGATTCGGATTAGAAGCATCCGTGTTCTGCCAGGAGCTCAACATTTACTCGTCCTACAGACTTCCCAATTACTGCACCGTCTTTCAGGTGGACGTTGTGATGGCACCCAATGCTTATATTTCAATGAATATCTACGTGGACTATCAAGTGGTGCTAAAAACTTTCCCTTGGGTCTAACGAATTTAAGCTTAAATCCCCCTTTGATTGCTATAGAGATCTACACAAACTGCAGACATAAGCAGACGAGTATAACCGTGTTGGGTACCCCGGCAAAGGAATATTACCGGATATTAAGCAGCAGATGTTCTCGTTAAGCGAGGTGCTTAAATGAAGCTCAGGAAGTGGAACAAATACTTCCTCCGATATACTGTGTTACCAAATCTCTCAATGATGGATTCATAGGTCTTGTGAAAAGTAGAGGGGAAGGGACCACAACGAAAACGAAAAAACGAAGCTAAAACAATGTGGAAAACCTGTGATCAGAAGAACGCTAACTGCCTACTTAGCCCAACTCGGGATCAATGTTGAACTATGGGGTATGGGGTACATGCGCTCAGAATTGCAGTTTCCGACACTGATGTACCTATGCAAGCATTGACAGAAACTTAATACAGAAAGAATTGTAGAGAACTTCTATAATGAAGTATTAAAACAAACTTCGAAAATCAGCATGAGAAGCATTCTGAGGTACGCAATGGCGGCTGGCATATTTCATACATGTAGCGTATTTCTCTGACGATTTCAAAACGATACCTCCAGGACGTAGGGCATCTGACTAAGATAGCGCTATGGCCATACGGAAACATAACCTAGTAAAAGTATTTTTCTTGCATAAATTACTTAATCGTGGAGTATTTAGTTCCAAGAGCAATTGATTAATGTAAAGCTCTGCAAATAGGTATGTATTTCAATTCTGTACTTGTTTGTCAGTTATTTAAATTATAAATTTAAGTGGAAGAATATTTGCAAAAACATCCTATTTCTTTAAAGGTATTTAGAAAATACTCACGACCTGCTCGCTAATCGCTTTCTCATTTCTAAATAATTGTGTAACTGGAGATAGAGTTGGATCAATTGGTTGAGTGTCACGATCATCACGTTATGGTTCCAGGTTTCGAACCTCAGTCTCCCCGTGAGTTTTTAAGTAGAATTAAAGAGTTGTCTCTTTTCATTAGGCTTATGCAAACCAAGAACGAAGATATTTCAAGAATTTGTGTCATTTTTGGAATAAGAAAGATATACCACCTCTTTGTTGTCGTTGTTGCCGTTTGTCGGTTTGCCTCAACTTGTGCATATATTTTTGTTTAAATGTTTTATGCCGGATTGATGCTAGTGACATATTTGTCATAACTTATGTCAGAACTTGTCATTACCGTGTAAACGATCCTTTTTTTGCTAATATTACCGTTACAAAAAATGAAGAAAAGCTGTTGTCACTAAATGACTGACATCAAATTAAATTGCTCATTCTTTTATGACAACTTCTCATTGATACAATTGCGGTGAAGAAATTTAAAATTATTCACTGTGTATCAAAATGGTTATTAGAATGCTGAGGGTGAATTGTTCTGTGCTAGGTGGTTTAGTTAATATGTGAGAAGGGTTGTGACCAACGTCAACATTGTCCTTGTCATTTCGATGCAAAAAAATTCATTTCGTTATCACCCTTCGCCCCAACTCATCGAGCCACTCAAAGTCAACGTTTTTTTGCCACCACGATACAATATTATTAATTTTTCACTACCACTCCACCTCCGCCCACCACTCATCAGCTCTGTATCCACTTACTATTCCCGCATTCAGCTGGCATTTAACGACTGCTCCTTTGCTTTACCTCAGCCATTATGATACAAAACCAATAATTTTGCCTTTACCAAAACCCACTTCACATACTTACTCACCAGCCCCCCTGGACGCAGAACTCTTCACCTTAAGCGTTCTGATTACTATTTTACAGTTATCTTTAAGTTACGCGTTAATACAGATTACAGCTTCTACTGTTCTGTCATTACCCAAATCCTCACTTTGTTACAATCAACTCTTCACTATCTGTCATTCGTGTTACTACTCCTGTTAAATTAAAATTCGTCATAAAATACTTTGTCATTAATTTGGGTCGTGTAAATGGTAATCATTGTAAAATGACATGAAGTCATAATTATTAACACTTTGCCTCATTCGTGTAAATCCGGCATAAGGATAGTTCAAAGTCTTCTATTTCTAAAGCTTTGTGTTTCAACTTATCAGAAAGCTCAAGGTAACACATAAGAGTATTGGGGGCTTGTACGCTTTTTAATTAAAGCACATTATAAAAATTTGCGTTTGCAACCAAAGAATTGGAAATAAATAAAACAGTGGACACTATATTTTTTAATTTATTTCCAATTTTGTAATTGTAAAAATATGTGTAAGTATAAAATAACAATCGGTTTAAAATAGATAATTTCTCTCAAATGTTCACTATACTATTCAAGAACTTTATCAAAATCCCTAAAATTCAATGTTCTTGTGCATCGATATGAGTTGAACTAAATTTATTCTATTTCACGTGAGGCATCACTGCTACCCAGACAGCATATTGGCTATAAAGCAAAATGCATAGCATAATTTCTTGATACTCCTCTGACCCCATTTATTCTCCTTTTTCATTGCTATTTAACATTATATATCACTTCAACTGGTAGTAGTTCTCAGGAGATTCCAGAGAAAATTTGTTGCAAAAACTGAAAGCGATGCAGTCGGGAAAATACCCCTTATCATATATTATGGTTGTTTTGTCCACTGAGTGCACTATTCTGGACGGAAAGAGACGCTCCGAACATTTGGTTATTTGCTACCGTAAAAACCTGTGTTGAAGGTTTATTTATTATCATTAGGAAAATAGTAAAATCCAAATAAATGGAGTCGCTATAAATTTACTGTGATATTTCTAGCTAAATTAAAAATTTTCTAACCATGGGATACCGCATTTGAGATGTTCGGTCTCTAACTTTAAACAACGGATTGGTTTTGGTTGTGAAGAATTTTTTATTCCCTTGACTTATTATGGTCGGCATTACGGAATCGAAAATGTTTTAGTCCTTTCTGCAAATTTTACTTCATATTATAAAGAAATAAATTAGCAATATCTAATATTAAGGGTGTTATTGACATATTATTAGAAATTAGTTTTTAAATAATCTCGCGTTCTAGCGGGTCACAAAGACTGGAATAGTCTACCTGTTTATCTTAAACAGATTCTTAACACGCGTAATTTTTAAAATGATTTAATCGATTATCTTTCAATGTAGACACCATATTTATTTTCTATTAAGATTTCTTTTGTGGAGGTATTGCCTAAAACTTACTAACTCAATCAGCGCTAGCGAAACCAAATAACAAATAAATTCTTGTCCTACATTAACAAGGATTAAAATCATATGTGATAATTGCATGAAACACCCGGCACCTGACCAGAAAAAATACATTGTGTACCTAAGGGACCATTCAAGTATTACATAACGCAGTTTTTGAAGATTTCGGACACCCCCTCCCCCCCTCCCACCTTGTAACGCGCCGTTACGTTCATGACTTGTAGTTTAGGAGGTTTTGCTTGACCGCAAAAATCGTACTCTTAGAGTCCAAACTATGCATGGTTAATTGTGGTAATTTGCATTTATATATACTTCTATATGCGCTACTCTTTCCGTGTCTAAAAAATATGTGTAGTTACCCCCCCCCCCCCCCCCCCCCAACTGCGTTATGTAATAATTAAACGGCCACTAAGATTACAATTTGTGTAAATAGAATAAGCTCAATGAATCGAACTAGTGAAAACACAGTCTTTTACTGTTAGGAGTTAAGACTCTTCAGCTGTTTCGAAGACAAATACCAATTAGCCTGCAGTTGACCCAAATTTAGGTGCTCCATAGAAATTATTGCCTTTGTGGCTGCTCCAAGGGAAAAGTCTTTAGTCGATAGATCTGCGATTCTCCGTAGAGCTGATGTCACCATTCGAAAGTGACGATCATCACAAGTTTCAGAAAGTACAACCTTTGCTTATGCATAGTCTTACTTGGTCTTCAAATATTTCTATCTTCTGTCTTTTCTATTAATTATCCCGCACATAGTTATAAGTTATAAGAACTGATTATGTCCAATAAAATTTATTCCAATTTGAATTCGAATTTTAAGGTCTTACCAATATTGATATAATAGATAATATTTTATTCCACACGAACCTAACCTAATCAATCACAATGGGCCTATTGAGGTCTAAGTGTGCCCCCTTTAAGGCAGCCACACGAACCTAATATTTTATTATTTGAAAATTACTAATTGTTTGACTTTCTTTTGTAACAGACTGCGATATCCCGATTAACATTTAAATATTTGTAGCACTACTATCAGGTCGTATGATTATTAATGATGGTGACTATAAGAATAGTAACAAAAATACAATATTTTTGCTCCATATTCTAATCTTATTATATAAAAATCACGTGTCACTGTGTTCGTACACGCTTATCTCCGAAACCACTCCGATTTTAATGAAATTTTGTGATAGGATGGTTTTGGACCCAGCAGGTGGCGCTGTTGTCGAGATCTAAACATTTTTTAAAATTTTTTTTAACGAAAATTAATTTTTTTCAGATTTCTCATCCAAAAATACCTACAACCACAAATTTTAACTTCCCTAAGCCCCCACCCTTCGATATTTTTTAATGCGGTTTTTTATAGGAAAAAAAGTGTTATAATTCATTTTGTTTTAGTTGAATAATTCAAGTTGTGTAAGCTTTATTGACATCTGTATTACGTATCTAGAGAAAATACCATACATAAATATTGTTTCATTTTCTGTGCTGATTTAAACGTAGCATCAGGACTAGAATTTTTCTGAAGTGCTCCACGGATATACGAACATAGCAACGTGTGAGTTAAGTTTTATTTTGTTTTTGAGTAAAATACTGCAAAGAGAGTCAAACCTTAATAATGTACGCAGCATAGGAGCACGGTGCCAAAAAAATGCAAGAAACAATAGAACGCACGCACTAAATATCTAAAAATGGATGTGGATGTGTATTAGGGTGATTTAAAACTCACTCTCATAACACATTTTTGAAATGTCGCTCAAGCCCTCTGAACAACTTAAGCACTTCCACTGCTAAAATGGCTCAACCAAAAAATATAAAATTTGGGATTTCCACAAAATTTTAGTTGAGGTTAAGAAAATTTTAAAAAAAAATTTTCAATTCAGGTAAAATCTAAAGTGCTTTCAAGTCGCCAGTAACTTAATTCTGATCTACAAATAAATTGGACTTAGTTCCCTATAAAATAAAAATTCTTGTGGAATTGGAGTCTAACTTTTTACGCAATGGGAACTAAAAAAAATCATGTGTATATTTCAGAATAACTTTGGAATGCTTGGAGAAATATATACACATATTATTTACAATCTGGAAAAGGTACGGGAAGGGAGTGCCATAAAATTAATCGAAAACTACCAATATTACTATCAAATAAAATTTTCGAGGTTGACATGAATAATGGCACTACCGATACCATTAGAAACTGTGGAGGATATCTAAAGTTTTTGAATAGCTCATCAACTCTCAGTTGATGAAATATCTGAAAATAATCATCTTATCAACGATTGCCAGTACGGTTTCCGCGCTGGCCGCTCAACCGGAGACTTACTAACGGCTCTAACGGGGCGTTGGAATCATTGTCTCCATAACTTTGGTGAGTCCGACATCGTCGCTCTTGATATTTAGAAAGCTTTTGATAGAGTCTGGCATGCCCTTTTAGCCAAACTTCAAACATTTGGCCTGCACCCTACCCTCGTTAAATGGATAGAGAGTTTCTTGTCAGACCGTTCAATTCGTGTAGTAATTGACGGAGTTACATCTGATTCCTACGAAATAAATACCGGTATACCTCAGGGCTCAGTTTTTTCGCCAACGTTATTCCTTCTTCTTATTAATGATCTTTTATCCCTTACTCTCAATCCTATCTATAGTTTCGCCGACGACACCACCCTTTGAAATTCCTTTGAAATTCTACAGAAGTCAATCGAGAACGCATGTTACATCATTAAAAACGGCATTTCTATGGTACTCGCTTGAGGCAGAGCAAATCATATTTCATTTAATGCATTCAAAACTCAATGCTGTTTAATGTCCCTTAAAAAATGCTCAGTGCACCTATTTCAGTCTACGGAGTGAATATACCAAATTCGCACTCCCTAAACTTCTTGGGTATTGAGACATCTAGCAATCTTAGCTGGTCAAATCATATATTTGCAATCGCTAAAAGTGCGATGAAATGCTTGGGTTTTCTACAGAGATGTAAGAAATATTTCACCCCACCTGACTTATCGCTGATCTACAAGTCCCACATAAGGCCTAGACTTGAATATAATTCCCATATTTGGGCAGGGGCCGGACACACCGCATTGTCCGCGTTAGACAAAGTCCAGCGTAACGCTATTAAACTAATTGGCGATTCCTCAATATCTGAGGGCCTTGACTCTCTGGAGCATCGGCGGATTGTCGGTTGTCGCTCACTCTTCTATCGCTGTTTCCATGGCCATTGTTCTAACGAAATTGTTAACCTGATCCCTTTTAGACACATGACAGCGCACGATGCAAGAGCTACAAATCGCTCCCACCCCTATACTCACCAGGTCAAATTTGGACGTACCGTCAAATGTCGGGAATCTTTTCTAAGCAGAATAACACGAATGTGGAACATTTTATTATCTTCTGTTTTTACCTCGTCATATAATCCCGAAACTTTCAAACGGAGAGTACATCGACACCTTCTTCACTCCAGCTCCTAACCCATTTTTCTCATCCTTAATTCCTTTCCTGTCAAGGCTGCGCTTTAGCATTATATGGCATCCCCTTAGCTTTTTTTTCAACATCATATATATATATATATATAAAGGTAAGGCACCCTAACACCCCTAGAGACGGGGATGGGAACGGAGTGAAATGTAAAAATAATTAAAAACAACAGATATTAGTGTAAAATCCATAGCTTTCCGGGTCACTGAATTAAGTAATGATTATCCCGATTCCTTTAGATGCTGTGGAGTAAGACATCCCTAGCATTCGAAATTTTGGGGGTGGAAGAAGGTGATATGTAAAATTATTCGAAAATTCGTAGTTAGTGCCGAATTCGTAGTTTTCCTGGTCACTGGAATGAGTAATCGTCGGTGGAGAAGTGATTACGTGTCGGCCTATACCAATCCAGAGGTCCCAGGCTTTAATCCTGGCGACGGCGACCCAGGGTTGTTTGCTACTGACAACATATTACGATAAAAGGGCCTAGGGGGTTGCAGAGTAAATATTAGTGGTTCGGAATCCACTTTAAATTGCAGGTCTACTTGCACCCGTTGTATTGAATCGGGTGAAATTCTTCTCCTGCCTCATGCCACACGAGGAGTAACGGGAACTAGAGAGAGGGAACGAATAATGACATTCCCGATGTTCTTAAATAATGTGACCCCTAAGGGTGAGGGTGGAAAGAGAGTGCCATGTAAAACTAATTGAAAGGAACGGTCACATACTAAAAGTCCGAGCAACGCCGGGCACGTGCAGCTAGTATAATAATAAATCATCAAATAATAAATTTCAAACATTTTCAGTTATTTTCAAAATTAAATGAACTAATTCCATCCACTACAAAATTAAAGCCTAGGGAACAACGCATATTATGGATTTTCAATAAATGAATAATTGTACATATTTCGTCTTTTCCAGTCAGTCCAGTTATTATACAAATATATGAAGGTTATGAAGAGAACAAAGGTAACTTATTGTTTACCCTTTGAATTCGCAAATCATCTCTGACAAATTAAAACGGATTTTAATGGTGGAAACTCGTATTTAATTAAAACTTCCATTAATTTGCGACTGTTTACTGTGAAATCATTTCGATTGGTTTTATGCAATAATAATTCAAATTTAAAATGTCATAGAATCTCAATCAGATGTGTTTGCTTAATTACAAAACGATTAAAATCTCCCAATACGGAATTGAATTTGAACTTTGTTTGCATCAGAACGTAGTTGCTGCGGGTGAAATATACCTAACCACCCAGGTAGCAATTACGGAGCTAATTAAAGGAGCCAAGCTTGGCGCGACGATTGTGCATCAAATATTGCGCGCTTGAGTTCGCTCAAGCGTGGGCAAAGCTCGGCTTACTATTGGTTCGACAAACCTTTGCCACTTTTATTTCAAGTCGAATTGGGGTAAATTATTCTAACCCCAGCTTGGTTTCCAACCTTTGTTCTAGACTTGGGTCCATTTATTTTTTCCAAGCCTTGGTTTATAAGACTTGACAATCGTTGTATTTACCAACCTGTGCATCGTAGCATTTGATTCAGACATTGGCTGGCATTACGAGCCAAATTTTAGTTTATTAGATTCAGCCTCAGTCGGTGCCAAATCTTATAAATCGATGCTTGGTAAATAGAACATGACTAAAAGCAGGGACAAGTCTTATAAACCAATATTTAGGTAGTAAAACTTGCCCAAAGTCTGGACCTGAAATAAAAAAACAAAGCTTGGTAAATGGAACGTTTACCATATGCACCAATGCTAAATGTTTACATAGTTGTTTTTACACTAGACTTTCATCAAGGTTTATCTAACAAGCCTTTTTATATACAAACTTGATCCCGTCTCAGAGGATATTGAGAATTTAATTTTTTGGCATTTTTCATTTTAAAAATCAACCTCCGTCAATAATGTATTTAATCC
Organism: Leptarthrus brevirostris; assembly: GCA_964036015.1. NCBI lineage: Eukaryota > Metazoa > Arthropoda > Insecta > Diptera > Asilidae > Leptarthrus > Leptarthrus brevirostris. The sequence goes on from OZ038372.1 coordinate 142,329,746, forward strand.
ATTGGAACAATACTCTTGCTCCTAATTGGTAGATCAGTATTGACCCAGAATTAGGATGCATGCTTGGGCAAAGTGTTAGTACCAACCATCAGACCATATTATTCTGAACTGAAACCAAACTTCGCCTGGGTTGAATTTCGAACTTGTGTCTAAAGCAGGATAAATGCATCCCAACTTTGGGTCAACTTTGGATCATTCGTATTTTTCTAGGAAGGTATTGTGATTATTTTACTGTTCAGTTTAAGTTGTACGAACAGTCAATTACCAGGATTGGTCCTAAATGGTAGACCAGAATTGGCTAAAGATGAAGATGCATCCTTGAGCGAAGAGTTAGAATCAATTTTAGGACGTTTTAATAGTGCAGATGATAACTTCGCACTCCTAATAAATCATTATTGTTCGCTCTTAGTTTTGCTTAAACATGTGGTCATTAAACTGAAACAATAAAACTATTACAATACTTTTGTGGAAAATCCGAAGGACACTAGGTTGACTAGAAGTTAGGACGTTTATGGACAAGTTATCATTATCTGCACTATTTAAACTGTCTACTAATATTAAAACTGTCAGCATCTCACAGCCTACTCTAGATACAAGCCTGGAAAGATGGTGAGTTGTAGTAGTAAACAAATCGTAGTTGCTTCTCATTCACATATTTATATAGTACACCATAGGTGTCTATTAAGAGTCCCACATTCTCGTAATACTTTTTTGGATATTATTAAATTCTCAATATCTCATCTGCATGACCCCCATACACCCCCGCCCCACCTATCTGCTTCTTTTTTAAAATGTAAGTCATTTGGCCAAAACAACCAGGTGAATTGTTTAATAAGCTTTGTTCTTACAGGTGCTAAGTCAACACTGTCGACACTGACCCACAGATAGGTACACGTGCACTTAAGAGCCACTTTATTGTCTGGTTAAGGAGACGTTTACGTCTCGCATTTCTAAAAACAAGGCCAGATGCATTCAACTGTGCCTGGCAACCTCTAGCGCCGATACAGAATGGCCGCCTTTGTCTTTCATCGCGACAATTTACTGTGTCTTGTGACACCTTGCCCACGAAACCACGGAAAGATAGGTCCTCCGTTGGAGCATAGAATTTAGAGGAAGACGGAAGCAACCTGCAGACGTTCAAGGCCCAACAGGCTGCTTCCACGGAACTCTATCATAAAATTTGCATTTTCCTGGAATTCTTAATGAGGAGTTTCTTCAAGGGTCCTAGAAAATCGGCGAAGACTCTGCGTAGAGCGTCACTATTCGCAAGCAAGTAGGTTTTCACGATATTCTGTCTACTCTTGGTGCTGCATTTATTTCCGGTAATTATTCAAGCAACAGTACTCAGGTGTTTAAATTTGTTTTTTTAGGAATAGTTTTAAAAATATCTTTCGACAATTTCAATTAAACCCTCTGGATACCCTCTGGATACCCATACTCTGGTTGGAAGATTTTCACCTAGCAAGCAGGTAAGGTAAGGTACACCCACCTTGGTTGGTTGGTTAGTTGGGCTGTTTGTTGCTAAGTAGCACAAAGTTCACTCGGAGGCCATGAAGGCCCATTGCGAATGCCCTTAAAAAGAAGAAGCATGGTCGGAACTTAAAACCACCCAGATTTCTGTATGAGTCTATTTAGGTCCACCAGTGCTATCTCAACTAGGTCGTCCAAATTGTCAAAGAACCTTGCTCCCAAAGAGACGAGTCGTCGTTCTATGCACTATGGACTCAATTTCTTCTTCATCTCTGCAGCTTCTACAGAACTCATTCGATGGTCCGCCGAGTCTAATGGCCATAGCTCCTATGGGGCAGTGTCCGGTGATGACGCCGACGAGTGTTCGAATGCGCTTTCTATCGAAGGATAACAGATTTGAAGTTCTGCAGTTGTGAAGCAGTAATTGATATTTTTCCACCGTTCCGAAGTCATGTTGGTGTAATGTCTATCAATTTGACTTTTTGCTGTGTTAAGGGGAGAGTGTACCCTTTCCACCGGCATGTCTATGTCTGTACTTGAACCATTTTTGGCCAGTTCGTCGGCTTTTTCGTTACCCTGTATGCCGACATGTCCTGGAACCCTAATCCTAATCGTATGGTGTGAAATATTTCTTAGGGCTCTGATACGGTCTTTCACACATTCTGACTTTATCACGTTGGAGTTCAGCGCCTTGAGTGCTGCTTGACTGTCCACACAAATAGTGATCTCAGCTGCTGACATCTGTTTTTCTTGGGCAGTAAGTGCAGCTTTCATTATAGCATATATTTTTGCTTGTAAGATTCTGCATTCGTTGGTGACTCTATACGACTTACTTATTTGCAGCGCTTCCGAGAAAACTCTAGATCCAATCCCCTTTTCTGTTTTCGATCCATCTGTGAAGATGGCAGTTGTTTAAATTGTGTTTTCAGGGTGCTTCCAATCTTCTCTGTTAAGTATAATAACGGAAAAGGGTTTTCTAAAGTCATATTGTGGCTTCATATAATCCGTTGAGGGGTGCAACCCATTTTGATTAAAGAAGTTCAGTATGACTGCATGTCCAAAACTCTGTGGTGTCCATTGGTTGTTTTCTCTAAGTCTGAGAGCTGCCAAGGTTGCCATTCTTTTCGTGTGGAGTTCTATGCGTTGAAGTTGTAAAATGGCTTTCAAACCAGCTTGTGGTGTGGATTTTATTGCACCTGTTGTTCCCAAGCAAGCGAGCCTTTGCACCTTTACTAAAGAGTTAAGTTGAGATTGCCACCTTGGATTTATTGTCAAGCGGTTTTTAAAGTTAACCTGCTTTTTAACAAATTTGTTTTTACAAGTGTGATGCTTGTGAAGCTCTGTTTATGGCAACATTAACTTCATGCAGACGATTTTCGCAAATAAGTTTTTAATTAACATGATAGATAATAAGCACTTCAACTTTTCCCTTCAACAAAGTTTTAATTCACCTTCATCCATTAGATAGGTAGCTTGGAGTACACATCTTAATACAAACAACTTCCCAGCATATGTTTTTCCTGTTAAACTTAAGAAAAATCTATAGCCGACTTGAAATTGAATTTAATTGCTTGTTTATGCTTTATTGAGTGCTTTTTTTTAAGATTTGTCAAAGCAAAATTTATTTCCTTTTGATCTCAAAATTATTTTACCTGGTAGCTTGTTTAAAGGTAGATTTTGTTAGCAGGCCATTAGGACACAAATTGCAGCGATTCAATTCAATTTGAATTATAGATGGTTTTTATATAAAAAAAAACAATTGGCATCAATATTCAGAAAGTCGATTGCATCCTTAATAAATCTCTAAAACTCTACTTTGACTAATCCGTTTTATTTAGACAGAAGTGTATTTTAAATTTGATTATTAATATGATAGACTAAACATGAGAAATTGGCACAGTTTTAAATGAAATGTTTTATATTAAATTAATTAGTAGAATTCTATAAATATTCACCATTTAATAAAACCCCAAAATTTGGTCTTAACCTAGGGGTTCAAAGGCTCTACCAGCAGAAACCCTCCATAATTTTAAGCTACCTTAATATTTAAAAGAATGCCAAACAATACTATGCAATTTCATAAGAGCTAGTCCACAATAGTACAAGCACAACATCCGAGCGTATTTGTTTGTGTTTGCTGCCCCAATTAATCATTCCATTCCAACGTTAGCAAAAGTTATCATACTCTTGCCAAGATAAACACCCTCATTTACAGTAGAACCCGAAACGGTGGAAAACGGTTTAGTTTCATGTCAGCGATGACAAGTCAATTCCCAAATATTTGTTGGCAATAGCCACGTAGACACAAATTTTGAGTTTTTGACTATAATTTATGACTGGCAGGAAGCGAAATTCAAATAGAGTTATTTGCACCATTTGTGGTGTTGTCCACAATAATGCAGACATCAGGTCGGCATGCGAATGATATTACGAAAAATATTGGAAGTTGGTTGTCGAAATGACTTTTAATTTAAAATCTAGTTAATTTCGACGAATAGTTACAAGTGTAAATTATATTTGTTCTTAAGGTTAGATTCATAGTACCGAAGGTACACAAAAGTAGTAGTAACTTCACTATCACTTCAATTCGTGGCAAATTTAATTTTTAACTCCAGTTTTCAATCGCTTTTTTATACCACACATGCATGTATTAATAATTCTAGCAAAATGTTAAGAAACATGAAAGTTAACTTAATTAAAATTCTACTGTATCGGAAGAAACATACTTAGGTCAATAAAGCCTTCTTCCTGGTGTTTTCGCATGCTTTGATTTGCGTGTTAATTTTTCTAGGGTAAATTTAGACATTTATTTTGTCATATTACTTTAGTACTAACTTAATTATGCTGTAATAGGCATAAATTTTAATATTATTAAGTCGGTTTTATGTCTTCACATTCATACCTCCCAGAAGCACAAATATGCCGAATATGAACGAATTTCAGAACGTCACTTTTCTTGCGCTGTCCGATTCACGTGAAATGCCCCCTACTTTATTTGTCACGTCATGGAAGAAGAAGAAGCATGAACAATTAAACGTCAAAATGTAGTCGTCTGCAAGATTCTGCTTCCAACCTCCATCGTGCGTACACGCGTTTCTTACTACACAGTTATTTTTCAAAGCCAGCATTTCTAGCACGCCGTTTTCCGATTTACAAGTGTTCGTGACAAATTCAGATATTTCCATCATACCATAGTTATCAGTGACTATCAATATAGAATTATTGCAAGTACGTTTTTATTCTAATTGAATTTATTTAAGTGCTTCCCTTGCCAGAAAATAAACATAACCTCACATTTTCGAATGGTTTTCCCGGAGGAAACCTTAATCGGCGATGGAGGTCAGGGAGGCGGCGAGCCAAGAAGAATACCGCGACCTAGGATTTACCCTACGTTCCCGCCTAAAACCCAATTACGACGTTCTTATACAATCGCTTTCTGACTGCAACCTACCGCTGTTTGAAATCAGAAAGCGATTGCGCACTTCATTCCCAAGCATCGAAAATATTCACTTTGTGAATAAAAGAAAGATCCGCGTATCAGCGAAACTGCACAGACGGCAAACACCATTGCCTCCGATTCCAACCTATTAAAAGACTTCAAAGTATGCATTCCTTCAAAGCTTGTTGAGATTCAGGGCGTAGTCCCCATTCCAGCCGAGATTTCAGAAAGAGCAATTTATGAGGAGTCTCGTCCATTTAATAGAGAATGTGATAACTCCCACGCTCCCTCTCAACCTATATTAGAGGTACATAGCATAAAAAAGAAGGTCGACGAAAACTTTAAGCTCACTGACTTAATAGTAATTACTTTTGGAGGGGATCAACTGCCATCTAACCTAATTCTTCAAACTGTTATCTTCCCGGTCTACAATAAAAACAAAAGAAATTACTCAGTGTGGTAATTGTTGGAGGTTCGGACACTGCCAGATGTCCTAGGTGTAGCCAGCCGCTAGACAACCACCTATCCCCATGCCTTTACCCTCCAAGATTTTGCAATTGCAACGGGGCCCACGAAGCTACGGACAGTAACTGCCCTTCACTAAAACATAAAAAATTTCAACCTGCTCGCAAGGAAAGAGACCATCCCTTATAGAACCTTTCCACCGATATTCAGAAATTCACCTTTAAAGAAAGTGACTTCCCTTTGTTAGGAGCCAGGCCCCCAAAAAGAGTCAAAACCTCCTTCCCCTCTCACTTGAGCAAGCCCTTGCTCCAATCATCCCCCTTATCAACACAGCTGGGTCCATCCATCACTAAAAACCAAGTTTATACACTCTCACCACGGATATTTAATGGGGAAAAAGAAAACTCCTTACCGAAGCTTCCAACGACTGAGCACAGTCCGGAGATAACGATAGCGTCTCAAAAGAAAATATTTCCTAGTCCCTTCCAACTCTGCTTGAAGATTATACAAAACAACATAAAGGACAATAAGTTCATCCCTTGCCAGGAGGTCAAACATCTTCCCATGCTAAAAGAACTAATAAGCAACCTTGCGGAAACGCTTGTACCTCCCCTTCCAGAAGAGCCTCCCAGTGAGGCAGACGATGGGCAATCACCTCTTGAAAACATGGAATCATGAATTCTCCTATGAATTTTCTCCACTGGAATTGCTGCAGCTTCAATAATAAAATCATCGACCTCTCCCAATTTCTCCACACTCAAGATATTCAAGTCGTCTCTCTTAACGAAACTTGGTTGAAGCCAGGTCAGTGTGTATCCCTCAAAAACTACAAGGTACTTAGAAAGGACCGCCCCACTCTAGGGGGTGGGATAGCTTTCTTAGTGTGCAACAACCTAGTTTACAACCAAACCACAATAAATAGTTCAAATCAGGGAATGGAACTTATTGCCATTGAGGTCCTTTTTCAATTCCAGAAAATCCTTTTCGTTTCCATCTACCTTCCTCCCAGAGTCTCACTCAAACCCTCCCATCTTCAAAGGATGTATGATCAGCTTCCGTATCACAATTCTCTAATTATTTTTGGAGACTTTAACGCCCACCACACTTATTGGGGGAATAATTCATCTGACACAAAAGGCAGAATTTTATTAGACTTCACTGACAGAAATAACCTCTATATTTCTAATAATGGTCCGCACACTTTCTTCAACCGAAACTCTTCTTCCGCCATTGATCTAGCTATCATCTTCCAAAATTTATCTCTTATTGCCGATTGGGCAGTAATCAATGACTCCATGGGCAGCAACCAGAAGCCCTGCTTGGTTGAACTTATGGTTACTTCTCCAACCAATCCGACGATCCAGAGTCAACAAGTTTTTATTCCTCGTCAAATCGACTTTAACCTTCTCAATCATCATATCTCTTTCACCTTCAAACACAAAAACTTTAAAGGAACTTTTTTAGAAAAGTGCGACGCCCTTATCCAAGCTATACTTGAAATTGCTACGCGGAAGAAAACTGGGAGGCCGCGATTATCCCCTCCTAACCCCTGGTGGAACGCTACCTGCTCCAAGGCTGTGGCCGAGAGAAGACTTGCAGCAAAGAAATTCCGTTTATGTCCAACAGATGCCAACTTTTGATCAATCAAGATTCAAGGAAAGGAAACTTCCTGGATCCTAAAACAGGAGAAAAGGAGAGGCTGGGAACATTTTTGTGCAAATATCACACCTGACTTATCTTCCGCTGAAATGTGGGAATATGTTGGCAAATGCAGAGGTAGAAGAAGGAAGAAGGTATGCTCCATCAACCTAAACTTATACACTACTCACCTAATTGGTACCATCGGGCCGCACTGGGAATTCCATCCCCCTAATCCCGCTCTCCCACACGCCCATGATCATTTAATTTCCCCTTTCAGCCTTAATGAACTAGAGGCCGCGCTCATAGACAAAAGGGATTCCGCCCCTGGCCACGATCTTATTCATTACTCCACCGTAAGCAATCTCTCTCTTTTCGAAGTATTCTGAAATTTGCAACAGAGACGGTTACCTTTAATTTAAGCAAAGGCAGTGCCTCGCCGCACAACATCTTTAGGATATAGCCAAATGTGGTAACGCTATGGACCCGGGGTGGTCTATACGAGGCTTTTGAGGCCGCCATCTTAATATTACCTAACCGATCTCGACCTACGAATAAGAAACTAAATGGAGAGGCCTTAACGTGTAAAATCCATGTACATGAGCGTGTCAATTTCGTGTCTTTCTTGGCTCGCATCATTTAGCTCTGCTGTCACTTTTGTTTATGTTTTTTTTAATCGTTGTGAAGTTTAAGTAAGAGATTGTAAAAATTCAAGTATTTTTAAAACGCCCCGGGATATTAATTCACAGTTTAAGAAAAGAAAATAACTTTATTTTGTGATAAGACTATTTTAACCGTTGTTAAACAAACTATTAACTCACCTTTTGCGTTAAGGTAGACTTTATTTGCCTTTAGCTAGGCAGCCGTTTTTTAATAACTTAACACGAAGGGCGTAGATCTCATTAAATTTTGCAAGGAGTTATAGATGAAAACTTTTTTAAAAAAGATTTTTACTGATTTGGAAATTAAGTAATTTATTCTTTTGTTTTAACGATATATTAGCGTTCTGAAATAAGAAAAAATAAGAATTTTAATAAATCTTGCTACTATTAAATTTTATTTTTAAATAAATTTCTCCAAACTTTCAAAAATTGTGCCAAAGCATCTCGAAATAAACAATTTTTCTTCAGCCTGTGCTGGGCTTTTTTGATTTCGGTCATATTAACTTACACACGTTTAGTATTTACACAGAAATCTTTGTGTTCAATTTATAACAGCTGAGAGTGATTCTTATCCTCCATTAGACTTATAGAACAAAAATAATCCTCAATTCTCCTGCCACTATGTAAAATCATTTATGACAATTTAAGCCATAACTGACCTTAAATTGCAAGGAAGAACATTCCAATACTTGTCGACAGATCGTAAACCCCTTTCTTCAATTTTGGTGGGTTTTTTTCCATTGATCTCTTGGGCGGAATTAGTTTCAAAGGTTTTCGCTACGTTCAGGTACAAACAAAACCAAAATAAATTTTATTATAACATTTATTTGGTGGAGTGACAGCTAATTATATTTCGACATTTTACCTGAAAACATTCTGCATTGGTGGAATTATTTTAAAAACCTTTTTTTTTGGCACTAATCCATTACTGTCTCTATTTTTATTCCGCAAAAGAATTCCAATATATCCTCAAATTCCACTGCACGAAATTTCTCCGGAAACAATACCAAACAATTCCAAAGTGAAAAATCGAAACTCAATAGAACAAAACCACTCTCCTTGAATTTAGTTAAATCGAAGTCTTGAACGGAAAGTTAGAATTTTATGTAGTGGCAGATTTTATGTCTGCAAGAATATGGTGCAGACCAGAAGTTCGGGTATTCCTGAAATGTTTACTCACTCGATTGGTGCTGGAGAATTCCCGTTCAAGCGTATAAGAATTACAAGAAGCGGACGACTAGCAGGAGGATACTAGCAGTAGCACAAATATCCTTTGAGCTATTTTATTTGTGTCGGAACATATTACATCCCGGATCTTCGATTCTGATACGCTATTTGGTTCCTACAGATCCTGACCATTGCCTGTCCTTGCAGCTTTGACCTGTGAGTTCAGACGTCTTCGAAGGAATTTAATTTTATATTTGCTGAAAGATTTTAATATATTTTGTTTAGCGTTTATGAAATCTTTGCCAAAAGAAATATTTTTTGAAATTGTTTATAACTTCGTAAACATTAAATAACTTGTTTCAATAGATTATTTGTGTTATATATAAAACCAAAAGCACGGCCTGGCACTGCCGCAGGAATGAGTCTGTTTTGTCTACTTTTCCATTACTACTATAAACTTACATCGGAATTGAGACTGTGAAAGAACCTATTACTTTTATCGGAAGTGGAATAAAACCACTCATAGATAAATTTGATAAGCTACATCACAATTTTGTAGGAGAGTGAAATGATTACAGAACTACTCTTTAATTTTCAAAGCGTGTATACTATACGCTCTCACAGCATTGATTTAGTGCCAGTTTTATCAGGAAAAAAATATTTATTGCTGACAGTAATGTTTATTAGAAATTAATTTCAGTTAAAAAAAGTAAGCAATCAATTTATCAAAAGTTTGTTAGACAAAGAACATAGTTTTACTAGTTCATTTTATAATGTTTTTAGCAGTCCGCGTGGTCTAGGTCGGGCTGTCATTTCATACATACATAGTAGGGCGCGTACTAAACTAACCCCCACCAAATCCGCTTCCGCGTCAATGCGCAAGCTAGGACCTGGTGAGCAATGTGGTTGGCTCTTTTCTATACGAAGAGAAAATTCCAAAGAAAAATTATGCTTCTACTTACCGTAATCGCCTTGTAAGTATCACATTCTTTTAATATGTTCATGGCAGTTTTTACGGAAGAGCACCGTATAATTTACGTGACTCGTAAAATTTTCTTTTATATATTTATTAAACGTCTGAATACAACAAATCGATTGTAGCAGTTGATTCCTAGTAAAATAATTCAAAATAAAAAGAAAAAAGAATTTTATGTTTAAGAATATTTTAAGTTACAATTTATCTGAGCTGATTCTTCAACTGATCTGTCGAAAGATTAAACTCAATAATGTCAAAATTATTATTAAATAAACGAGACATTTAGGAAACAGTATAAGTAAAACCAGAGTTAGTACGGTGGTAAAATACGGGGAAGAAATCATGATTCCTCAAGTACTGAGCCGAATTAGATATGTTGGAGGAGCACAAAAGCTTCGAAGAATTGACAGTTCCCATCAGGCAGTCAAAACCAAACACAATATGGGAGTTGTCACGTCTACATTCAAGAGTTTCCAGTGATATAAGCTTAACTCTATCAATATAAGGAGGCAGGTGAAGAGGATCAGTTCAAAGATGGTCACCGAGAGCGAAGTGGATTAATCTTCGTTGCATAGCCTCAATACGGGTAATGTGAGTGGAATAGTAAGCTGCAAGTTATGGTGTACTTAAGGATGGGTCTAACAAAGCTACAATAGAGCAGTTTCGTATTTAATAGGGTTGTTGAATTCCTTACACCATCTCTTTACAAGGCCCAAAGTAGCGTTAGAAATATTCACGATAGAATCGATATGATCAGAAAAAGAAAAGTGCGAATTAGGGAGAACACCTAAGTCTGTGGTTTCGTCATGTCTAGATAACAAACGTTCATCAACAGTATAAATAAATTTGAATTTCATGCGCGAAAACGACATAGTGGTGTACTTGTTAATTTTCAGGGAAATTGTTGGATGACCATTTATGCAAGGCGTCCACACCAGCATTTAAAAGAGCGTAATCATTACGATCAGAGAGATAGTATGAAACATTTTAGCGTCATCAGAATAAACAAAAGTGTTTGAATGTTTCAAAACAGTAAATACATAATTGATGTATATAATAAAGCGCAGCGGTTCCAAATGGCTCCCCTTAGGAACCCCAGGCGAGCCTTAAATTTCATTCGAAAGAGCGCCACAAAATATTACACGGTGAGTGCGATCAGTCAATTCACGAAAATATAAGGAAACTAAGAGAGTAAAGGTTTTCAATGAGAATTTTGTGGTTGATTCTGTCGAAAGCCTTGATAAATTCAGTGAAAATGTAGTCAATCTGTCGAAATAAGTAATGGAAATACAATAATTAGAAAATTCCAACAAGTTAGTTACCGTAGACTTACCCTTTACGAAACGATTATGAAAATATGACAGGAAACATTTGCAATGCAAATAAAAGGGAGACGGAGTTGGATCACCATGCCATGGATAACGGGTTCGAGACCAGGTCTCCCCGTGAGCTTTTATTAAGAAATTAAAATAATCCACTCCGTCTCTTGCAATGCAAAAACAAGACTCCTCACTTCCCTTATCCTAATTCCCTTCCAGCGAAAACCATGCTAACGCATCAAAGCGTTGTCCCCTAGGCTTTGGCCACATTGTATAAACAAAAAAAGAATATCGTAAACAAGCTCTTCAAATAATTTCGCAATGCCTATAGTTAGAGATGACGCATTTATCGCCTTTCTTGTGAAGAGGTGTAGTCAATGAAAGTTTCCACGGTTTAGGAAAAACGCCACAATTCATGGATCAATTAAATAACATAAGAACAGGAATCACAGACGGATACAAACGTTTCTCAAAATAAGATCGGATGCCATCTGAACCACTGGTAAAACTATCAGCCAAATTAGTGTTATGTTTTAAAGCTACTTCGTCGTCACATAAAAGGTTTTTAAAATCAGGAGTTGTCGGTGCAATGTTCTTCAAGACAATAGTCCTTAATACTAGTATAACAGGTATCGACTAGAAAATCAGTCGCCAAAACAGTTTGAAGTTATTTCGTTATGCAACCTTCATTTTTTCAGGGTAATTATTATAAGCCACTTTCAGAGTTAAACTGGTGACGTAAATTATAATAAAGTAAATAGTCGACATCACTCCGTGAGGAAGAAAATCTCCTCCAGGCGTTACCCGAATGCCACGACAAAACATATACTAATAGTTTTAACTTTAAGGAAACCGGCAAGCGGAAGAGAACAAACTAGGTCAGAGACACCACCCACCGCAGCTCAAGTCAATGCAATTGCCAATAAAAACAGCGATTCAGCCAAAAATTCCAACGTCTGGCGTCATAAGAAAAAATAAAGCAAGGAACAAAAATAATACCAAGAAACAGCGATAAAAAGCAAACGAATCGCAGACTCCAACAATACACCCACACAATTGAGATCTAGTTCTCCTCTTCTTATACTTTAGGATTTAAAAAAAGTGACTGCCTAATACATAATATTTGCGGAAATTTTTAAGGTTCTCCACCGTAATTCGCTGGTGAAGGAGGTGATAAAGTATCGGCCTTCTCATCCGAAGGTATCAGGTTCGAATCCCACCCGCGGCGAGCCGTGGTTGTTTTCTGCTGACAACAGATTATGATAAAAAGACCACTGGGGTTGCAGAGTAAATGTCAGTGATTCGGAATCCACTTTAAATTGCAGATTTACTTGCAATCGTCGTCTCGAATCGGGTGAAGTTCTTCTCCCGCCCCATGCCCCACAAGGAGTTACGGGAACTAGAGGGAGAGAGAGATAATGAATTACCAAGAAAAATTCAAAAAATTTATAGTTTGTTCGAAAACTATAAATTTGTTGAATTTTCTTTGTTTAGTTTTTTGTTTTTCTAAATTTGACTTGAACTCAGTTTTCTATATTTCTGAATTTCAATGTGAATATTAACGATTAATAAACTTTCAATTAATAAATATTGAATTTATATGGAGGACAGCTCTTCTAATATATCAAGTCTCGAATTCAATAAAAAGGATCTGTATCAGCCTGGCCTAAAGTAAAATTTAATAAATCATTGTTATCTGATATTAAAACTCAGAACTAACGACAAGTATTGCCTTAATTAATATAAATCCTTAATCCTGAGGTGGTGATAACACTTCTTGTTGATATATCTTTGCCATCATCCTTACAACATAAAATGAAATAATTTCTCTCAGGGATATTAGACTTTCATGTCCACTTTGATTTGTTATAGGGAAATCAATGTTATAGGGAAATCAATGTTTGAATTTCGCCTCAGTACAAGTGGCCCTAACATTTAGTTTATGTACTCAGATATATGTGTAAACAATTTCATGTTGAAAACGAAAATGAACACAAGGAGTTCCTGATGTACATCCTTACTTGCCTCAGGAAGTATGTTTAGTTTGTTCATTTTCTATGTTTACTATATTTTAGTTGATAATAAACGTGATTTGTTTGGCTGTCTATAGGGACATCCCAACTGTCATTATATCTTTTTACTTTTGGCGATTTTGCCTGTACTGAAAAAAAGTATACTTTGTTGTCGACTCCTCCACAAAATTCGAAAGTTTTTAGTTACATCAATAAATTGGCAGTCTAAGCAATTAGAGGACGTTTGACTCATTTTGTCTTTGTTTGAACCAACAACGTGGGGGTTGTATCATAAACATTAAGAAATAAATTCAATAAAGCAATAGGTAAGTGTGCGTAGATTGATTTTGATGATTCGTTTATTACGTTAAAGAATTTCGGGTTCTATTTGTATCATTGCAAACAACGTTGGTCGTAGAGTGGGGTGAGAGAATGGATGGCACCTAGTTTTGTTACTCGTGAACCGACGAGTGATTATTTTTTGCTGCGTGGAGTACGTTGCCGACGAGCACCATTGTAAAAAGTTCTGTATAAATAACTTGCTTAACGAAAAATCAACAAAAAACAACCAAAAGATCCTTTACTCTGTCAGGTCTGATTAACAATTTACCCCTAACAGAAAAATCACAGATCAATGGATCCTTCATTCTAGAATACGAGATACTTATCAACGTTCAGAGGCATATTCTTTGAAATACATCAAAAATTAAAAGACTAAATATCAGTGTTAAAAGCAGAACAGTCATTAATCAAAGATAACATACAAAATCATCACTAGCATCGTCAGCATTGCATACACTTTTCGAGTTCTCCATAGTGAAAAATTATAAAAAGAAGCGGTCCAAATGGCTGTTCTGGGGTATTCCAGAAATATTTGATATTTCACTATAGATAGAGCCTCGAAATAGAACTGGCTGTTTTCAGACAGAAAGATGGAAAGATATTAAAACGTTGGTTCACAATCAACTAGTGATCTACGCGTATAAAGACCTTACTGAAATTGTTAACTTGTTTAAAAGCCTTGACGGAAGAAATATAATAGTTTGCGAATTCCACAAGATTGCTGGTGATTAATTTTATAACCAATGGGTCCATAATTGTAAAGAGTAAGAATGGTAGACGACTTCCACAATTTCTGAAAAATACCGCAGGACATGAACGAGTTAAATAGACAAGGAATGACCGGAAAAAGAGACTACTCCCCACCCCATAACTCCAGGTTTTTTTCCTTGCACGATAGCCACCCTCGCATTTTGAGCCATCTGTGTAAATCGCTAATGTGGTGTCTTGAATCACCCTTTTGTTGATCCATTCACTTTTTGTCGGAATCTGAGTTTTGAAGATTGCCTCCATATTGGGATTGCCAGTTTTGAAGTCCCAGCAATCTTCTTCCTTCGCTATCTGTTACTTTGTTGATGATTTGTTTGAGGAAAAACAACAGGACGAATAAGCCAAACCATTCGTGCTATTTCAGGTATTGCGTATGCTATGCTTACCTGTTTTGATTTAGGTCATAACTGGTTCCTTTTTTTGTACTGAGACGTCCGGATTCTTAACCATAATTCATAATTCATTAATTGGAGTACTGTACAGAAGATTAACAATGTTGTTTCGTACTAACTAATTTAGGTTTTTACAGAGATAACAAAATAGTGTGCTAAAAATTAAAGATACAAAGATATAATAAAGAGAAAATAAGAAAAAAACCCCCGGTAGTCCCGGAGGGAACTTACCAGAATATGATTCATTCATTCAAACCTTTTATATAAATTGGGAGGCAGACTAATACAAAATTCAGAGCAGAAACCAACATGAAGCGCAGGATGAAAGTCAGACTCAGGAAGAAGTGAAGACACAGAAGACCCATGAAGACACCAGGTTGAGCATTACCGACAACTCAAGTTTACGGGATGTTGGACGAGGAAACATACTCAGCTGCAGATAATCCAAGGAAGATTCCCATGCCTTTATAAAATATCATTGCTATTGTTATTAAAATTTGTGTGTCATAATTTGAGGGTAATTTTTTTAAAAAAAGTTGTTTTATCTTTAATTCCGACTCGAAAATAATAGGTATCTACTTTTTATTTTTTATATTCCAATATTTCCGATACATGAAAAAAACAAAAACTTATAATGGTGATGCAATCATTATTTCTGCCACTGTAATATTTCCTGCAGAAGCTTGTAAAATGCTTTACAGAAATCAGTATTAGTACAATCATTGGTGTCTTTAAATAGACTCAGGTTAAAGTATTTTCAAGTATAATATTTTAAGACTATATAAGGTAAATAAAAATAAATAAAGAACGAAAAGATATACATATATGATAGCCTTATGTCGGATTTACACTAATGACACAAAGTGTCAATAATCATGACTTCATGTCAGTTGATAATGACTTTCGATTTAAACGACGCAAGGTAATGAAAAATAATTACTTACTGAGAGCTTTGTCGCAACGTTTCATAATTTTATAAGGAATTTTAATTTTACAATGCCAAGCGTAGCAATCGGAGTATTTACACGACTGATAGACAAGGCAAAGACAAAATGAGGAATTTAAATTTATTTGCTTTAAAATTAATCACAATTGCACTTCTATCAATGACAATTCAAAAGAATGAGCAAATTCATTTTTATTTCACGGCTTGTCGCTACTTACACGTACAACACGCATTTACACGGTATTTTCACGATGTCAGTATAACGACAACATTTAGTGTCAACAGTTTTTCGTCACTTTTTATTTACAAAAAAAAGGAACAGTTTACACAGTGATGACAATTTATGACATAAATTATGACTCATGTAACTCAGGCATAACTAGGTCCACACATTTTTGTGACACATATATATACATGTATAAGTAGTCCTTTGTAAAAGGCTATTTATATCTGCTGGAACTTTTTTACTTTCAATAATTCTGAAATAATTTTGTTAATACCAAATTGTTAGTATCTAAACTTTTGCTTTTAAAGGTATTAACAGTAGAACTATTGATAAACAAAAATCGTTGATTGAATATTAAAACGATTTCGATTTCCTTGATCCCGAAAATAACCTTGTAGAAAACTTTTCGTTGTAGGATTACTGAGTTTACCATAAAAATAAATTATATCTACCACTCACATCGACCAAGTGAAAGTTGGGCAAATTTCTACGTGATCTGAAGAAATGATGAGAATGAAGGAGAAAGTCGAAATTTGTAAACTTATTTGCCCATTGCTTGATTAAATATCGTCCAGAGTCATGCACTCTTCATTCCTTGCTTAATGAAAAATTTAAATAATTCAAGAGGTTTAGTAATTGGTGTGAAAACTTTTCAAATTCAATGCATGGAAAATTTTGGAATACATATAAAGTCAGGCAGACCTTCACAAAGTGAGCTTTAAGTGACAGGGAAACGTTTTTTTTAATTTCTCCAAAAGCTCTTAAAAACTCTCGAAAGTTATGATGCAATTTTTATTTAAAATTTAGTAGAGCTCAGTTGTAGCTGATTCAAAGGCTTTTGCCATCGATTAACAATCCGACTATAGAACTAGAAAACTCTGTAGTTCGAGTGAGGTTAAAGGGAATTAGATGGAGAGAAATTTGGGAATTTGGGCAATTTACACCAATTTACCCCCCCCCCCCCCCCCCCCCAAATAGCAGTGATGCCTTAAGGCTCTGTCAATCGTTTTTTTTTTATTTACAAATTACTGTTTATTCCTTTCTCTCAATCTAGACCCTTTACTGTAGTACCCGTTTGGTCCTGCTCTGACGCCCTACTCATTCCATTGACACTAATCTTTAACAAGTCTTTTTAGGCGGGTAGATTTTCTACGCTATGGAAGAGCTCTTTAATAATTCTAACCTGCTTGAATTTACCTCCCACATATTCTCTAACTTCCAGTCCCCAGACCGATTGTGTCTACACCGACTTCAGCAAGGCATTTGATAAACTTCCTGAGTCTGTGATTATGCTCAAACATGGAAAGTTGAGTTTCTTGCCTTTATTGATCGATTGGATTTGCTTTTACTTAAAAGATAGGACATATTAGGTATCTGTTGGTAACATTCTATCTAGAGTCGTTATGGCTTCATTAGGTGTACCGCTGAGTAGCCATCTGGGTCCATTGCTCTTTATTCTAGCTATTAAAGACATTGTCTCCCTGATTAGGCACTCTTGCGTTATAAACAGTTATGTATGCAGCTTAACTTGGATAAATTTGAAGTTATGTCATTCTCTAGGAACTTCAAAAAGCTCGTCTTCAATCATACCTTTGCGGAAACTACTGCGGTAACTCCGTTACTCCGAAGCTTGACAAAAAGCTCGATTTCGCTCTGCACGTAAACTATATCCTTTTTAAGAGTAAGTCAGTTCTGAGTTATGTAAAGCGGTGGTCGACGGAGTTTTATGATTGGCAGATCTTAATTCATTAATTTTGTTAAAACAATCCTCAATCTCAAGTTTGATCACCTTGTTATGATGTTCATTCTAGACGCTTTGAGTCTGTACAGAGGAGCTTTGTTAAGGTTGCGCTAAAAGACCTCCCGTGGAATGATGCACTCAAACTTCCTTCTTATGTGGATAACTTCCAGTTGCTTAATATGCATTCTTCGGTTGAACGACGTTAAATTGCTGACCTGGTCTTTATTCATCAGCTGTTGAACGGGATTATAGGTTTCCATGTTTTTTCAGGTAAGGTTTCTTATAGGCATACCCCGTATAGCTTTAGAAGATTGCCTTCACTAGATGTCGTTCTCTCTCGGTCTAACTATGGTATGTATGAGCCTATAAATTGTATGTGAAGGGCTGTGATTACATGCAGTATTTTCGACCTAATTTTTCCTAAGGATTCGCTGTATCGATCTCTGTTCTCTATGCACCCTTGATTGTTGTGTACGTATTCTAGTAGTTTTCCTATTTATGCTTTTTGCAAGCTGTTTTGGAAGACTCTTTCACCTCAATATGTTGTTATATTCTGATAAATAGTGCAACTATTTCTTGGTTCCGGCTAATAAGTGCGCCCTTTAAGTTAGAAGGAAACTTCTTATTTTAAAGTGGGAATGGAGGTGTGGCGGCACCTAAAAGCTAAAGCATGGACCACTTTATATGAGTTTAATTTCGTTTAACAGACTACATTTTCTGAATTACACTTTGAAAAAAAAATTTCCCTGTGGGTGCACTCGCTTTACTACTTTACTTTACTTTACTCTATTTCCTTTTTATGGAGTACCTCCTGGAACTGTTGCAATCGATTTATTTAAACGAGCAGAATTTTTGGAGTAGCATATCTAAAAATACTAAAAAAGTGAAAAATAAAATAGTTTTTTGAAATTTTTTGTTAAAAATTTTTACTTTAAGCATTTGTAGAAAATTGCATTCAAATCGTTCTGCTCCGTAAGACTTAATCGGTATGGTGTTGAATTGGTATATATTTTCTTTATAATATTCAGTTAATTTCAATATAATTTCGAATTATATTCATTATTTACTAGGGTTTCTTTTATGAGTGACACACCCACCAACCACCACATACCGGTGTACCTCAGGGTTCAGTTCTTTAACCCATCTTATTTCGTCATTTTATAAATGACCATTAATCCGTTAATTTAAATCCTATTAATAATTTCGCCACAAAAAGCATTGTAAATGTGGCGTACAGTTTTAATGCCGTAGTGAATTGCCGTGGGAGCTCTACAGAAATCAGCCAAAAACGCATGTTTGGATCGTTAAGCAACGACATCTTTGCAAGCCTAGTTTCCAATAGAACTAATCGTGTGATGTTTAACGTATCCAGAACTTAATGCTATTTAATGAACCGTTAAAAACATCAAGCCCACCTAATATGTATACCTAATTCGCCCCTATTATATGAGGTATGGTATGAGGTATGAGGTATGGTGAACTTTCTTAAGTGTTTTACAAAAACGTGGAATAGTTGACCATATCCTGTTTTCATCGTCTTATGAGTCCAATACTTTTAAACTAGGCGTCTGTAATTCTCTAACTCATTCTATCTCTTACCTCGTTTCCCTTAATTTTTATTTCTTTCCCGCAAGGCTTGACATAGCATTGTAAGGCATTAGCATCAAAAAATAACAATAATTAAAAATTTAAAACAAAATATTCCAACTAAGTGAAATTGGCCCAAAAGAATTGAATAATTTTGTCAACAGTTTTAGGTTAGCAGTCCACAGTCATTAGAATATTTTCTCTAATAATCCGCGAAAAATTGGTGTTCCAATTTAATTAATTCTGAATCTGGATCAAAGCCCCTGGGTCTTAAGAGCTGATAAGATCTAATATTAGGATTAATTTATTTTAGCAGGCCTAGCCCATAGTAAAACTGTGGTTCCCTTTTAGTGAAAATCCAATTCAATGCTAATTCAGTTAAGGGAGCTTTTATAATCCAAAATAATTGGAGTACTGCCAGGGTTGTCTCTAGCTAGCTGCAACAATAGTTTAGACATACCAATTATTTCACAAACATAATTATATAAAATTTATAAAGAGGATAAATCTCAAGACTTATTTGAACAACCTATTCACAATATGGAAGAAAACTTTTGCCACCGCGCTACGAAGGAAATTTGCTTCCGGCACATCATCAAAATACTACCAGTCGTGGAATTCAGCTTATAATAAGAGCGACATGTTTTCAATTTTTCAGAGGATGTGACACTTTTTATCAAAATGTATGAAAGCTAAGCTAATTTCCTTTCAACAAAAGATGGAAAAGAAATATTAAGGAAAGTACATATCACAAATACACTCTCGAAAACCTGGAAACTGTCAGCAATGTGGTTTCTTTTTGCTGGAGCTACAAGTGCTATATTAAGTGCTTATCCTTAACAGCAGCAGCTCTGTGCAGAGTTCTACTTTTATGATTTATTGTGCCACCCAAGGTTCATATCCTTTCTGGGATTTATCAGTTCTTTTCCAGAAATAAAACAGAAAGTCGGGCAAATACGAAAACCTTTACGAGGAAAAATACACACTGCACTGTTACGAAAGTCATACTCCTGAATGATTAAGGTAAGGGAGATGACTTATTTTCCCCAGGACTTTATAAATTTTGATATCGTCAGGTGTACGTTGGCAGGTGATATTGCTAGAAAGGAACTTGTTGGTTTCTACTTCCATTTCCTATGAATTGACACGGGGCTACAAATGTTACTGTCCTTTTTATTTCTGTTGATAAGCATTCTTAGTTGAAATGTGCAATGTTTTAAAAATAACTTTGTATGCTCCTTGGAGGTTTTCTGATTTAACTGAGAGTTTTATTCTAAGCATGCAGGATCAAGGATTGCGAAGTAAACGAACTACTGTCTTTATATTACACTTTACTTATATTTTTAGCTTATTTTGCGTGCGAAAATGTAATGTATTTCAATCTGTTAAATCTGAGAAAATGTATATTTTTATGGGTCTCACTCTTTTGGCTTCTAAATTTAGCGGTTTAAGTTGCCACAATTTAAAGTGTGGTTTGGTAGTTGGTTTGTGTTCCTTTTAGCTGTTTGAATTGGTATCATTGTATTTTAGTGCAGCTTTCGTTGGATTGAGACGAACCGCCGTTCAACTTAACGTGTTCCTTCTCTAATTGATCGCATTATTTTAGTTGCATGTTATATGCTTTTATGGAGTGACTTTACTTTAAAAACCTATCTGCCACTTTTACTTTATGTACTACCCTTTTGGTGAACTTTTCAGAGCTAATTACCATCACCGTTGTGCAGCCGTTAGGCCCTGTAACGTCCTTCGCTTGATGCGTGATATATCGGCCCCCTATCGATTAACATCCCTATTGTGGCGGACAAGGTTTGCTCGCTCTCCCAGCGCCTAGCCACCTTTTAATAACTATCCGAACACGTTAACCTTTTTAATGGCAAACTCGATAGCATCGTTAGTTCTGCTGAGTCTTTCCGCGCCAATTCTGAATCCCCCCTAGACAACATCCGGCGGGGTATCAAACATCTGACATGTGACTTTGATTCCTGATCACCCTCTGTCTCCAGGGATCCTGATATCATTTCTTCTATCGCGACGGAAGTAAGGGAAGTGGTCTATCTGGATGGGGTTCCAACTGATTCGTCTGCCGGCCCAGACTCGCCGAAAGGGTGTTATTGTTAAATCTTCCCAGCTAGCAGAGGATCGTGTTGATATCCATACCAGTTGAACTCTGATGCTGAGACAGCTGCACCTAATACATCTAGCGCCGTTTCGCGTCCTGATATTGTTACCTCTAATACTGCCTTCAAAATTGATATCTCTCTCTCTCAAAATGCGTTGATACGTAAAGGCGAAATCTGTATAATATTCTAGCTCTTAGGTTAGACTTCATCTATAATATAACCTGGAAGATGAAATTCTTCTTCATGGTGACTTTAATTTACCCAATTTTCTATGGGTACCCAACAACGATGACGGTTACTTTCTTCCCTCATATTATCCCACAGCTGCGGATTCTCAATTTCTTGACGTCAGTTGGATCTTAATTTGGATCTTATATTGGACTTTTCCTCCGACCTTGATGGCATCCCCCCCTGCATTTATTAAGTCCTGTTCCGGTGTCCCTTCTTACTCCATTAACGATTCTCTTCAATAACTCCCTTTAAACTGGTAAATTTCATGCATTGTCGAAGGGCTCTTTTATGATCGCTGTTCATGAAAAGGCCATAAGAATATTTTATATAATTATAGACCAATGGCAAAGTTATCCTGTATACCCAAGTTTATTGAGTCGATAGTGTATTTGCAGCTTATTGAGCTTTGTCAGGGATAAACTCCTCCAATCAGTATGGGTTTTTGCCCGGTCGATCAACGACTACTAACATGTTGAAATTCGCCTTCCATGTTATTTCGGGCTTCCAACGAGGAATGCAAACAGACTGTATATGTATGTATGTAAAAACGTTGATAAACTTCCTGCGAAATTATATTTAAACTCAAGAGGCTTGGTTTTCACATCTAGACTGGTTTTCTTCCTACTTCAGCGACAGGACATATCGAGTGTCGCTCCGTGGTTCCGTGGTGGAAGCGAGTTTAAGCATTTGCATTTACGCATACTAATATGTCTACAAAAAATAAGACTCGCAATTTTGTTAGAACAATGATCGCGGAATTAGCGGTAGAAGAATGAAAGACATTACGTCGATGCTTTAAGGAATCAAAAATTTAAGGAATCATGAAAATTTTTGGTAAAAAATGGGGCTTAAATCCCCGTATTGTGAATTGGATGTACATTTCCATTGTGAGACCGATCCTTCCTTATGAAATAGTATTCTGGTGGACTGCTTTACAGAAACAGAACAACCTAAAGAAGAAATCTAAAAATCAAAGAGCTCCCTGTGTGGGCATCTACGGAGCAATTAGCACAACACCAAGTGCATGGCGATCTTCATCTGGACATTCTCAAGTGTTAGTTACACCTCCAAGCGGTAGTAACCGGGAAGTCTGCAGTGTTGTCATCCCTTCTGCAGGACCCAGGGTCGCGAATGGTGTTTCCTCAGGCACTTCTGTAGGAGTGAAGGTGGAGGGTTTGGTAGACCCTAAAAAGTTGGCTATTTCCACGGTACCCACAACACAACAGAGGCAGCTTTGGGATAATTACCTTTCGAAGGTTCTGCGGCGGCTATGGAGGCTGGCTCGCGCCGGCTGACACTGCTGTAGCAGTCCTGGAAGAAAGTGCCATTGGCAAAATAATAACTAGTACTTCCTCAGGTGCGGCGGTGGCAGAGATGGTAGACTCTAACGAATTGGCTATCTCCGCGGTACATACACCAGTAGAAGATGCAGAGCTGCCTTCCAAAGCGTTAGCTGCGGTTAATCTAGAGGAGGTTACTTGTCCTGGCTCTGGACTAAAGCTTTATGGCCTGTATCCTTCAATGCCGTAGGTAGAGAAGGGGTGAAGGTTGCAACTAACGCATGGACCAAGAAGGAACACTGCAGATGGTGGCACAACATGGATTCCTGCAGATAGGCTAGGATTCTAGCAGTGACCCAGGAAACCGAGGTTAGTGGCGGCAGTGGGATAACGGGATACTCAGTTGCCCTCACTAAGGGAGACTGGGAGGGGAGGAAAAGGGACCCGGTTCTATGTAGTCTGTTTCGGCTTATCCCCAGTGAGGTGTTTGTAGTGAGTAAAAATCTCACACTACCGGAGGGCACGGGCTGTCCGGTGTCCTAGAAGATTTTCACCTCTCCCGCTAAAAAAAAATATCTATCCTGAAGGCTTTCTGCAGGAGACCACCGACTACACTATACCTGCACTGAGCTTTCGGACAATTGTCACTACCAGAATCCCAAAAAAAGAGAGAGGAAGGGGATACGTAGTCAGTATCGATTTCCGGACTACTGCAGTGCATTTGAAGCAGAGGTCTTGGCCATAGAAAGAGCGGCAAGAATTTAATATTTCGCGCAATTCCACTTAATGGTATCCTCATAGGTATTTATTTAGACAATCAAGCGGAAACACGGGCGCTGGACTCAACAATAATAAGGTTACAGCTCGTACACAGGAGTCAAAATAGTCTCCAGAACTTGGGAGCATTGCACAGGATAACTTACTTCTGGATCCTTGGCCATAGCAGGCTACAAGGGAATAAGACGACTGATACTCCTGCAGAGGAATGTTCTCAACTATATCGATCGATCGGCCTCTAGAGTCAATAAAAAGAGATGTTGACGTTGTAGCTATTCAGCTTACTAAGGAAAGAAAGAGCAATCTGAAAACATGTGGCAGTTGTGACCATCTTGGGACATGAAGAAAACGCCTTCCCTGCTAAGAAGAAACCACCATGATCTCCGAAATATTCTGGTAGTCATTACTGGCCACTGTCTCTTTGTTGAACAGACAAAACACCTACACATCCCCACCAATGAATTTTGCAGAAGAGTTATGGACGAGGAAGAAGTGGAAAGAAAGCCTTCAGCCGTTACCCTGCGATTGTTCGGACCTGACCTGGATAAGGTAAAAAGCTTTCGGCAATTTAGCCTAATTTAACTAATCTGCCAAAATGTTAGAATTTTCCCACCGTGTGGCACTCGCACAGTCTTTCGAAATTATGGAAATATCCATCCTGATTTTCATCCTGTAGTCACACAAGAAATAATACACCTAGTTGCAAAATGTTCATACACTCAAATTTCAATTCCATACAAAATGAAATTCCGAGGTTACAGTCCAGCTGCTGCAACAATTTTTAATTTCACATTCCTGACCAAATTGTAATAGGATTGAATATTCAACAAGCGTTGGAAACTCTTGCAGAAGACACCAACTAAGCAAAAAATTTAATCATCACATTGCGGCAAATTTAAATTTCATTTGAGCTGCCTTACTGGTGACAAATTTTGCGCAAACATACAATTTCTCGGTTGGAAACGTTTTGTGTAAATTTTGCATTACAACGAATTAAGTCATGAATTTTACAGATGAGAGTGAAAAAGAGTTGTCTCGTACGGAAATGGACCATTTTGAAAATGCTTAAGAATGCTTTTCAGTGAATAATTTGCAGACTTGTAAAGTGTATTTACTTTTAGTGTCTGATATTCTAAGATGCGAAAGGAATCTAATTCGTTTCTGTACAATGTCTGTTTGTTAGAGCCCTGTATAGTAGCTTGCAGATTAAATGAGTAATAGGCTTAAAATAAATGAAATAATTTAATTTAGAATACGAAATCGTATTATATTTTTAATGATGGTGAGAGCAGCAAATTAATAAAAAATGACCCGAACTTGGTGGGGGAGGGGGAAGCGAATTAAAATTGTGGGTTTGTGGGGCGTCATTAAAAACCATTGAATAGAAAGCTGTATTTTATATTTCTATAGAGCGATGGTGCGAAATTGCGTCATGGCTAAAAATTATAAAGGAGTCGTTTTATATGGTATTTTTTTAAAACAGCTCAGTTTCTTATTTTGAAAAAACTCGGGTAAATATCACACTTTTTAGGGCATGGGGCAGTAAAAGAACTTCACCCAATTCAATACAACGGTTGCAAGTGGACATACATCCGAACCACTAACATTACTCTGCAACCTCCAATCGCCTTTTTAACCGACTTCCCAAAAACAAAGAGTTTCTAAGCTCGACGCGTCTTTTTATACTAAACTGTTGTCAACAGAAAATTACCACTAGTCGTCGCCGGTGGAATTCGAACCTATGACCGTCGGAAGTCGTTGGAGGAGTAAAGGATAACTTGTCGGCCTGCCAATCCCAAGC
Organism: Leptarthrus brevirostris; assembly: GCA_964036015.1. Lineage (NCBI taxonomy): Eukaryota > Metazoa > Arthropoda > Insecta > Diptera > Asilidae > Leptarthrus > Leptarthrus brevirostris. The sequence continues at coordinate 142,355,105 of OZ038372.1, forward strand.
TCCCAGGTTCAAATACCCGCGGGAGGCGACCGCATGGTATTTTCAGCCGACAACAGATTGCGATAAAAAAGGCCACTAGGGATTGCAGAGAAAATCTCAGCTGTTCAGGATCCATTTTAAATTGTAGGTCCACCTGCAATCGTTGCCTCGGATCGGGTAAAGTTCTTCTCCTAACCCTTTCCTCGCAAGTAATTACTGGAACTAGAGAAAGAGAGAGAGTTATGTTTTTGAGGATATCGTTACGAAATGTTTTGATTTATGTATTTTATTAATTAATTAAAGAAATAAAAAAAAAGTTCATTTTATTTATATACAATCAAACCAAAGGGGGGTATTTGAGCATTTGTTGCTCCTTAGATATTCCCTAAAATGAAAATAATTTACTTTTGTCAAAATTCGTAATAGTCAATTCATGGGAGTCAATATAGTAAGTTTTAATGTGTTTTATATCTAAAGTGTTTAAAAATCTTAAAGCCGCTAATTTCCAAAACTGTGGTTTTGACCTTGTGGACATGGGTATTTAAAAAATTCTTCACCTACAGACTGGAAATTTTGAAGATTCATAAACTACTTTTCACAAATTATCATAAGAGCTACTCATTATATACATTTCTCACTCTGGTTCCTTTAACCCCTTGTGGGGCTCTACTACACCTACTCTCCACCGGGCTAGCTATACGGAACAAAAATATTAACCTGCACAAATTTAAATAAATATGACTATTAACCTAATCAGAATGTGACCTTGTTCATATTTTGATAATATCTCTAATAATAAAAAAAATAGGGCGTCTATTACACCGACTCTCTACCTGGTCCGGTTTTTCACCAACGCCTGCAACTGTGGCCACGATTTGTTGATCTAGGTACCTTCCCTCTCGATGGATCTTTTCCTTGTGTTACGCGTTCGTCCAATTCGACGTCTTCCTTGGATTTCGTGGGGATTCCAATCTAGAGTCTGCTGAACGATTTTGTTTGGCCTATCCATTGCCACTTTCCCCTGCGAATACTAGTACGAGGGGTGTTAAAAAGTTAACGAACATTTTTGAATTTCATAAAAAGTTTTATTTATTCTTCTATATCAATTTTATCCCCTCCAAAATAGTCCCCACAAGATATTATACACTTACTCCAGCGCTTTTACCACTCTCCGAAACAGCTATGGAACTCCTTCTTTGAAATAGCTTTTATCTCCTCCAGCGATTCCTTTCATCTTGCGATTTCCTCATCTGTGCTCAAAAAACGACGACCCTTCAAGGTTTTCCTTATTTTTGGAAAAAGGAAAGTCACATGGACCCATATATGGAGAATATAAAGGATTTCAAGCATTACAGTTTTGTTTTTGGCCAAAAATTGACGAACAAGCAAGGAAGTGTGAGACGGTGCATTATCATAATGCAAGAGCCATACGATTTTGCCATAATGCCGGGCGTTTTTTCCGGATTGCTTCATGCAAAAGACGTTGTTCTCCAACGTAGTACTCCTTATTGACCGTCTGATCATATGGCAAAAACTCATGATGCACCACGCCGTCAAAGTCGAAGAATACCGCGAGCATAATCTTGACATTCGACCACACTTGTCGAGCTTTTGTTCGTTTTAGGTGATTCAGAATGCTTCCACTCGGATGGTTGAGCCTTACTTTCCAAATCATAACCATATAACCATTTTTCATCACCTGTAATTGTACGTTTCAGTAATTCTGGATCATTATTGACGTCGTTTAGTGATTCCTGAGCAACTTCCACTCGTCGTTGTTTTTGGTCGAATTTTTGGGAAAAATTTTGTTGCAACGCGTTTCATACCCAAAACCCTTGAAAAAATGTCCTCTCTGATAGTAATTCGACAATCTTCCATGATTACTTTCTACACTTTTTCCACGTTGCTATCAGTTATTGATGTGCTGGGACGTCCAGGGCGCTCGTCATGTTCGATGTCTTTGCGCCCCTCTTTAAAACGTCTGTACCACTCAGAAACTCTTCGTTCAATCATAATATACCCGACAAAAGCATCATTTAACATTTTCAAAACTTCATTTCACTTTATTCCGTTCTTATAGCAAAATTTAATGCAAATTCTCTGATCCATCTTTTTAGCAATAAATAAATAAATAACAAATCGCCGAGCAAATTAAAACACGTATAACTGTCACCAAAGAATTAAACAATGAAAATAGTGGCTTATGTTAGCATACGACCGATACACGTGCGCCAACAAGTTAAAAAAAAATTTTGACAATCGAACTAATATAGGCGGCGGAATTCAAAAATTTTCGTTATTTTTTGAACACCCTTCGTGTCTATCCCGTCTGGACCTATAAGTCTGTGTAGGGTTTCGTTGGTAATGACCTTCGGACAATGGATGTTAGCGATGCACCGAAGACACTGGTTGGCAAAGGCTTATAGATTAGATCACAGCCAACTCTAGAGCAACGCCCGGAAACTGACACGAACAGCTGAGCATTGGTGGTGTAAACAAACTGAAACTTGCTACAATAAAGAATACGTAAAGTTTGGGGAGTTCTGCTTTTTGGTAGTATTTCTTGCAGTATTTTTAAAATCTTAACTAGAAATTTGCTTGACATTACCTTACAAATGTTCTGAAAAAAAATTTCTCAATTACATGTTTCATGTGTTGTAATGGGAAGAATCTTTCTTGTGTTCGTTCTGTTGAAGTATTTACGTTAGAATGCGTCAATGACATCAGCATTTTCTTTGGGTTTGGTTAAGAGAGTGTGCAGTTTATATGTGTGCAAGTGTTGATTAATTTGTGATACAAACATAAATGAAGTAATGACGACTAACTTGGTTTTCAAATAGCTGAACTGTCATGTTTTCGGGTTTGTATCTAGAGTAGGCTAAGTAGTGCTAAGATGATATTTGACACGTCACTTTCCATGTTGAAGGGTCGTACAACAGAATAGATCGTACGTGAGATGCAAAGATCCGGAAGTTTGTGAGTCTGGAGATGTTATTATTGCGCAAGATCTCTATTCTACATTACGAGGGTTGCTACTTAAGTTTAGCGACAAACAAGTAAAAATAAATATTTATAATCGAAAATGGCTTTATTATTTTTCAAAATATTCTACATGAAGATCAATATGTACGCGTTTGAACCAATTTTCGAAGCACTTTTTCCACTCCGATTGAGGTACCTCCAAAACATGAGATTTGAACGCATTAGCCACTTCTTCAGGCGTCGAAAAACGTTGACCTCGCATTTTATTTTTGATCTGCGGGGATTAAAAGAATAAATCATTGAGCGCCAAATCAGGACTGTACGGCGGATGACCCATCAATTCGATGTTTTAAATGCTCAAAAATTCACTTGTTTCGATTGTTTTTTCTAATTTTTCCAAAAACTTCTAGCAAACAAATGGTGCTGTACCTTTCAGAATTGACCATTCTAAGTTGTTGTAATGGAACGGTGCCGATATGTCCAATTATTCCGAAAAAACAGGCGAAGTACTTCGTGTGCGAAAAAATTTTGTTGGATTTGCCTTGGCTTGAAAAACCCATACACTCGAATCCTCTTCCTCAAATATTCTTTTGATCACGATATTTATGGCAAATGTGGGCGATATTTTGATATTTGGTGTGTTGCCGTCCATACTTTATTCAAGCGTATACGTACGACCGAGCATAATGCCATACATTTCACTTGAATTTCGAGTGGGAATTTGCTTTGCACTCGAATAGAGAATTCTAAACAATTCGTAAGTTTCAGGTGTTTAAAAGCGTTTCCAGCTGTGGAATAATTTGTTTCTCGTTTCGAGGTCTCGAAACTCTACTTTTATGTATAAACCGGACATTTTCGGGATCAACATCCTTTGAGTGTTTAAAGAAAGATAACTGAGAAGAAGACATTTTATAAGAAAATAAAAGTAATCAGTTTGATCATCAATGGAAATTGAAACATAATAATGATATCAATTAAGTTCACATGATAAGGAGATAAGATATTTGTTGGATGTTTGCTCACCCTCCTATCACATTAAAACAATCCCTTTAAAAAGGTTCATCAGTTTGTGGAGAAAATAGCTCCTCGTGTCATTTGGGTCCTATAATGGTTTCCCAAATAATGTTTTTCTTCGCCCGAAAGTCGCAAAGGACATGAAGAGGGTATCCTCTTCCTCAAAAGGCAGCCATCAACTAGATGCCAATTTTTAACGGGAACAGTGACTTCAGCTGGTGGTCTGCTATAAGCTCCGCTATTGTTCTAACATCTTCAGAATTGCCTTGGTCCATTGTTATTTATAATTTATGTATCTACGCTACTGTCTCACTTAAATATTCTTGTTTATGACGACGACGCTAAGATATTTCGCACTGTGTCTGACAATGCCGATTGCTTACTCTTAAGTTCTGACTGGACGCCTTTCAGAATTGGTGTTCCATTAACGACCTTTCCCTAAATATTAGCAAGTGCACATCTATTTCTTTCTCACGAAAACGGTCTTTATTTCAATATAACTTTACCATAGAGGGTTGTCCTTTAACAAGAGTTACTAAGACAAAGGACCTGGGTGTCTGGCTCAATTCTCAATTTTCTTTCGAGGATCATTTTGATGCCATAGTCAACAAGGCTAATATGACTCTTGGTTTCGTGAAGAGGTGGTCAAAGGAATGCGATGACCCTTACATTACAAATCTCTTATATTGCACTTTTGTCCGGCCTATTCTGGAATATGCCTCTCCAGTCTGGTCACCGCTCTGTGTGTCACATATCAATCGCATTGAAGCTATTCAACGGAGCTTCGTTAGGTTCGCCCTTCGAGGCCTTCCTTGGAATAACCTCCTTATGTTGATAGACTTAAACTCCTGCACTTGGACACACTTGAAAAGAGACGCCGTAACGCCGGGATCCTTTTTGCTCTCGACTGCATTCGGGGGTGCATAGATTCTTCTGTTCTCTTGGCTTCTTTTAGCATATCGGTTCCAGCTCATTCCCCGAGGAATCACGACTTTCTTCGGTTACCTTTTCATCGTACTAATTATGGATTAAATGAGCCTATCACGTCGATGTCGCGATTTTTTAATTCCGCTTTTGATTGCATTGATTTTCATCTATCGCGTAATCATGTGAGGAGTCAGCTTTGTTGAAGTTACTTTTTGGTTTTTACTTTTTATTTGCTTTTTATTCATTTTAGCACTTTTGTTTTCTGTATTGTTATTTTGCGAATTCTCTTCTTAATCTTTGTTTTTATATGATTTGTTATAGTGTTTTTATTTAGTTTTTATTAAGTTTCTTATTAAGTTTATTGTTTATTTCTTTTCTGTAGTAATCAGCACATTGATGAAATATTGTAATTGAATAAATATCTGCGTTTGTAATTGCCTTCGAACCCTCAAAATTTAGTGAACTTTGTTTGAACTGCGCAATTAATCAAGTGCTCTTTGCAATTAACTCCACCTGGACCTGACTGATAAGGATAAAAATCTGGGGAAATAAAGATTTTCTTATTATATTCTCTTAAAATTTTTTGGTATCCAAGTTAGTACGGCATTGACTTCCACCTAGAAAAGTTTTTCATATTTTCCCAAGAATAATGAAAAGTCGACTTTACTGGACTTTAGGTAGTGTATTGAGACAATTTGTATGCTACATAAATCCTATAAGGGGGATAGTGGAGAACGTCACATGATCTCGATCATCTGTACGTTAGGTCGGTTATATGCTGAGTGGTATCTGGTATCTGAGTGGTATCCTTTCTTAAGAATAATTATAGGATATTAGGGCAGAAAGAGTAAAAGGGTGGCAAGCCTATATGCATTGTTTCCTGACGTAATAGGTAGATGAGATAGAGATTAAAACCCGGAAAAATTAAATATTTGCCTCCTTTAATCTGAGTAGATCCTCTGTGCAAATTGTTACAAGTAAAATAGCCTTTACATAACAGGACAGGACAAAACGAAAATTTCCAGATAGAGATAACAGAAATGTTCTTATATGGAATGAAACTGCGTAGCCCTACTAAATGAATTCTTCTCATCTGACCATGTATGTAGGAAGTTTTCCTACGGCCGGTGGCATGGTTTCATTATAAACAGAAGAGGTAAAACGAGAAATTGTGGGTCCGCAATGTCCACATTTCTCATTTGTGTTGTTTTGGGCTATAAATTGTACGAGGAATTTTGCATTTAGCTAAAGCGAGAATGAATATATAGTATACCCTGCATGGTAAGCCATGCATTGCTAAATATTTCAAACCCAGATTTTATGTTATAAAGCGCGTTCTGCTCTACTGAGTCCCTGACTGCTTGCATAATAATAATTCTCAACTTCACCCTTGGGACAACATTTTATTCTTTTCCTATTTTTGTAAAACAAAATGTTGTGCTTTAAAGTTGCAAAATATTTAAAATTTTGTTTTTATCAGCCCATCTTCTTCTGACTCCTAGTTTTTTGTTTATTAGCTTATTCCTTTTTAACATCTTCGATTTTTTCCATTTAATTTATTTAAGCTTTTAAACGCATATTTATAATTGGTTGGTTGGTTGTGTTAAGTAACGAGTGCTGATCGTTTTAACAAGCACAATTTCATTTGGTTTCAATTTCACCCTAATGAAAATTAGACCCAAACATCACAATTTAACTACTCGACTGTTATTGTGCCACCAATTCCTATCTTCGCGCCTAATATCAACTCCCTATATGAAAGAGTTTAAAAAAAAACGCCAAACAATTAAATACTTCCAATAAAATTTCCATAATCTACCTATAGTTAAAGTGATTTTCAATTGTAGATACTAACGCTTTCATCAGTGAATCCAACCCTCGTTGCACTTAATTATATTTTAGAAGTTCAATTGTGTTTGAATCGTCTTGCAGTGATTGTACATTTGCATACAATAGATCGGATTTTGACTCCTTTATAGATGACTTATTGAGGATGCTTAGAATTTTCTTCTGCAACTCGATCTCTGGATCAGGTTCGACAATTTTCGGTTGAGGAGCTGGAAGGTCAGCTGCGTCTCCTAACTTAGCCTTTTATTGTAACTCACACCTTTCTTGTAACAATTGTAAGACCGTTAAGGAACGATTGTCAGCAAGTGCGTTTAATAAAGTTTGAATCGCGTCTGGATGACATTCTTTTAAAGGAGGATCAACTGAGCTATTTGGAGGTATGATTGACAAAGCTGTCGGCAGTAATTTCTGCCTCTGTGCGCGCAATTTGATTTGAAAATCTCGATCATTCGCTATTAGGCCCGAATTAAAATCCCGACTGATCAGTTAGTTAACTGCAACAGAGTTTTCAGTCGAAGTCAACGCCAAATCAAATTTGAAAATAAATTGCAGCTTTAGCTTCCGTCATTTTCAGAGTTATTTCAAGTGAAGTTAGCCGCAGCCGAGTTTTGTAACTACAACTTTGCACTTTGAGCAAAGTCTAAGTTCAGTCGGAGTCGACTGATAAGTCGTTAAATTGTAGCAATCATGTGGCATGAATTTCCCATTTGAGCGAAGTTGCAGTCGACTGATCCGTTGGAATTATAATTCGGCCCTCAAGTTAATGGCATTATCCACTGGCATATTTCGGTGCTCCGTTTGTTGTCCATAAAGTATGTTTATATGATACTTCGATGCTCTTCGCTTTGGGCGGTGACAAGTACTGCTTCAAGTACCCCTTAATTTCGGAAAAGCAAATCAACTTTTAAATATAACCTTTTCATATTTGGCATATTCTCTATAAAGGGTAAAAAAAGTAATGAATCTATAAATATTCAAAAGTCCAATTACGTGTGCGACTTGTGAGCATAATACTGCTGCTGAAGCTATTGTAAATTGGCTTGATTTGCCTCTAGAGTTTCTTTCTTTAGCTGTGGTTTCTTACCCTTACCATTCCCGCATTCCGGACTGTTATTTTGTACCCTTTAAACAAAGATCCATTGAGAGCTGGCTTATTAGCAATCGCTTCTGTTTCAAATTGTACAAAACCGAAATATTTTTGCTCCAAATAGCCAAGAATTGTTCCGTATCTATTACAGATACTTTCGAGTTCTTCTCTGGCACATGTTGGTAGGTTTCCCAAATATATACGATTTTTTGCTGAAGTAGGATCTCTTACTTTTGATAAACCGTTTTCTATTATTTCTCCTAACACTTATTAAAAATCGCAGAATTAAACTGCCAAAAAGCCGAGAAATTACTCATTAGACGTGCCGTAGAATTTTCTGTCACTTCAAGTGTCACTTGCAGTTGCGGCAACTTTTACTCAAATTATCTAAATTTTTCAGAAAATTCTGCTAAATTGATGTATGTTACATTTGTAAAACTTTAGAAATTATTTTTTAAAATGTAAATAATCTGTCGATTCGCCAATTTCATATTTTTTGTCGCCAGGATTGATGAAAAATCGCCAATTTGGCGAAAAATCGCCACATCTGGCGACCCTGTTTATTACTATGAGGAAAAGTAGGGGCGAACGTAAATATGCTTGTCGAACACTGGCGCTCACTTCAAAGCTGTCGGACAGCTTGCCGGTGTGAAGATCTCTTCATTTGGAATTGCTGTATAGGACCTTTATTAATTCTATTATTTTCTCTGGTAAGCCGTGTTGCCGCAAAGTCTAAAAGACAAAACCCCTGTTTATCGAGTCGAACGCCTTTCGTAGTCTTCGAAGGCAAGGTAGAGGGTGGATCTTAGTTAGGTAAATTGCTCCACAATGATCCTCAAGGTATTAATGTAATCTATATAGAAGCGATCTTTCTAAATCCAGCCTGCTGCCTTCTGATCGTTCGATCTACTGCCTCCTTTATCCTTGATAGTATAATGGTGGGGCAGGATAATAGGCAGATACCTCTCAAGTTATTGCGTTTCGTTAGGTCCCCGTTAATTTAGTTTTAATTATGAAATCAAAAGAAGACTTAGAACCTATTGACTTAGAACCCTATTGGCAACCTATTAGCAGATCTTCCCATTTTGTTTTGAGCGGTGGGTCGAGGCTAAGAAGTTGTCCAGATACGATTACAGCTAGATCTCTGATCCCAGGTAGAAATCTGGATGTGAGCAAATCCGAGGTCCTCTTTCCAAGCAAGACCAGCAGATTCACTGCAGACACTACGAGTGCTGCGGATTAATCTGAACGAACCACAGTATTGGTTGTCTACCGGAGGATCATCAAGCAGTTCGTCGGCAGCGTCGACCAGATCGGCGGAATTATAACACTTCTTTGCTGAAATTCTGCTTTCCAAAATCGCTCATTAATTAAAAGCAGGAATGGCCTGCTGTTATTTTGCGGCTCCTCAAATTTTATGACCACTCAGTCTCCCATAGGAACTGAGGGGTTACGCAGCTCGAGGTATTGCAAAAGCTTGCTTTTCTCCAACTCCATATTGGGTAACCAAATGCGGTATCTGCGCATGTGGGATCACTCCTACTTTCGAGCCCTCACACGCTTCACTAATCGTAGCGACGGAACTGCTGAGTAAGTCCTTAGAAGACTGGTCACCGCATTTTCAGAGGAATTAAAGCAGGACAACTGTCTTATTCGCTTTAATAACAGGTGAACTATCACCATTTCTGAAAGCCTTGCTTCCACACGTCGCCATAGTTCAGCGAAGACATTACAACTCACTGTCACCAGAGTCACCTGTAGGCGGTCCCCATCTCGCTCAGCAGCCTCTTAGGTTCCTGGCGATGCCTTGGCCGGTTTAGGATAATTATTTATATTTAAAAGGTCGTAAACTTGGAGTAAGTAATAACGAATCGGTCTTCCCTCCCGGTTGGCCCAGGTCCATACCTCACCGTCCACGACTACTGGTTGTTTCTACTGACAACATATTACGATGAAAAGTTCATTGGTTATTGCAGAGTAATATCGATGTTTCCACTTTATATCGTTTATATCGCGGTTACAATTGTTGTTTTTAATCGGAGACAGTACTTCTCCCGCCTTATACCCCAGAAGGGTTTACGGGATCTGAAGCGAAACTGGAGGAAAAATCGAACTGCACAGTTGTATTGCTACGAAAGTCAGTTGCAAAAAAGAAGTCGCTTGGTCCGGTGTTTTGTTTTTAAAACCTATAACGTGACAATTTTGTAAAACACCTATTAAATATCTTTTTTTAAAAATTTATGCAATTTGGAAAACATTACATTTCAGTACGGAAATTGTCATACTTAATCATCTGCCTCAATATCCGCACCAAATGGGAGCTACAAATCTACACATACATAAAACGAAATTTCACTCGATATTACATACACTACAAATCACTTCAATTACTATGCGACGAATAAAGTGGTCTAATAAAAAATTCATTTATTTATACATGCGGAAAATTACCGAGAAGCAGAGCCATCCTGTTCCGTTTCATTTTACATAATTTTCCTCGGGGAGTAATATTCCAATTCTCCACCATGAGAACATAACAATAAATTAAGCTTATTTATTGGGAATTGCTGATATATTTCGAACGTGCCCGACTTCGATAACATGTCGAAAGGGCTATCTCCATTCGAATAAGACTCAGCTAGGCTCAATATTTCTGTAAAACCGAAATACTCACAAGATTTATCGGGAAGACATTATCTATCTTCTTGTGGAAGCTTGGGCAATTTCCGTTTCCGATTCATAAGAAGCGTTGCATACATTCAAAGCATTTATTCGCGATTTTTCTGAAAACCTTTCTGAATGTGCATTTAAAAAGGATATTCGACATATATATTAAGGATTATTGTCGGAACCCTTTTGCTACTTAGTTATAGTGAGGCGATTGTCAAATGTCAGCATTGTTTTCGTTAAGGTTTTCAGATTTCTTTGTTCTTCTCCCTTATCCTTAATGTTGCCTTTTTTCATTGAAACAAAGCCTAAAGGTACGCTTACATCTAATAGTACAATATTTACTGAGTAGAAGAGCCTGCACATCCTATTTACATGTTGATCTATATTATATCACTTTTGAATAGCTGCAGGTGTGATAACTTTGTCCAGTCCATAAGAAAACGGAAAAGCTTTGTCCTCACCTATTTTGTTCTACCCTAAGGTGTTATGGGTTAGGAGGATATATGAGAAATCTGCAAGAAGTGCACATATTACTGCCATTTGTATGATATTATGACTGGCTTTGTAAAGAACGCGCTAGCGCTGGGGATTATTCTTACACATGCATATATCTCAAGGGAGTCTTATCACTGGCGTCTTACATGTGTAATGGAGTCATGTACTTGAGCATCTAAATCCTCCTTTAAGAAGTATAAGTGTATAAAGGGAGACAGATTTAACGAATGCCTTTTTGGGTTTTCCAAATTTTATTTAAGTCCTTGATTTAGCGTTTACTCCGTTATTTCAAATTTTGTTAGTCTTATCTTAATGTCACGAGGGTGGCTTGATCCATACATTTCCCGAAAATAGCTGTTTTGCAGTAAAGTAATTTATTGTTCGATGTTATCTTTTAAATTAGAGCACGAGTATTAATGAGCGCGCAGGAAAGTGCAGAAGCCCAAGAACTTCCTGTATACGAAAACTAAAGAGAAGAGCAGGGTTTAAATCGAAAAAACAAAGATTGTCACATCTTGTAGCATGTATGTGTACGAAAAACGAAAACCTCAATTTCCTCAAAAATTAAGAAAAATTGGAGATAGACGTTTTCATGACATGCAAGAATGGCAGCAGATTAAAGACCGCATTAACTATACGGAATAGTCGAATACCGATTAATCGACATTCCCTATGGCGAATAGTCGAATAACTCGCCATTATTATTCGACATAAAAAATAGTTTATTTGTTATCACAGAATAATATTACGCTTGTAGTAGTCTTCAACTTACCAATCATTTATTTATTACGGTAATCTAAAGGTCTCTTCAGGCTGGTAAATTTCCTGCTTTGTGGAAGTGCTATTTTATAGTCCCTGTTCATAAAAAGGGCCACAAGAATATTATAACAAATTATAGACCAATCGCGAAGTTATCTCGTATACCTAAATTATTTGTGTATTCGCAGCTTATTGAGCATTGTATTGGCTTAATCTCTCCCAATCAGCATGGGTTTTTGCCCGGTAGATCAACGACTACTAACTTACTTAAATTTACCTCCCACGTTATTTCTGGCTTCCAGCGAGGCATGCAAACTGACTGCATATACACGGATTTCAGTAAAGCCTTTGATAAACTCCATCACTCCGTAATTTTATTTAAACTCAGGAGGCTTTGTTTCCCCCTGTTCTTCTTGGCTGGATCTCTTCCTATCTAAGAGACAAGTCATATCGATTATCACTCTGTGGCGCTTCCTCTAGAATCTTCAGGGCCTTATCTGGTGTACCGCAGGGCAGTCATCTTGGCCCATTATTTATTCGTTCTTGCCATTGACGACATTGTCCATCTGATCTCGTACTCTAATGTTCTAATCTACGCTCAAAAGGAGTTAGATACGTTTCGTGAGTGGTGCGAGCATAATGGCTTACACCTCAATTTTGAGAAATGTGAGGCTATGACATTTTCCAGTAGCCCAAATCCACAAGTTTCGGATTACAACTTTGCGGGGAATGGTATTCGTCGTGTCCTGTCCGTAACTTACCTTGGAGTAAAACTCGATAGGAGACTTGACTTTACTCTGCATATTAACTATGTCGTGTCCAGAGGCAGTTTAATCTTGGGCTTTGTTAAGCGTTGGTCTAGAGAGTTTTCGGATATACCAACCTTGATTCATTTATATTGCTCCTTAGTTAGACCTATTCTGGAGTATGCATCTCAGGTCTGGTCGCCCTACTACGCTGTTCATTCCAAGCGTATCGAATCGGTGCAGCGTAATTTTCTTAGAATTGCGTTAAAAGAGCTCCCATGGGACGATCCGCTTAGACTCCCGCCCTACACCGACCGCTGCCGGTTAATTGGTTTGCACTCGCTTGCTAAAAGACGCAGATTTGCTGACTTGGTCTTTATTTACTAGCTCTTGAACTCCAATATTGACTCAGGTTTGCTTGTTAGAAAGGTTTCCTTCAGACAATCCCAACATAACCTTCGAAGACTGCCTTTACTGCATGTTGAACCATCGAGATCTAATTATGGCATGCATGAACCTATTAACCGTTTATGTGGGGCTGTTAATGCATGTCCTAATTTTGATTTAACTCTGAGTAAGGTGTTGTTTAAGAACTATCTATTTTCTGTGCTCCCGAGAATATCTGTTTGGTGCATGCGGGGTTTCCTTGCTTGTTTTCTTCCTGTTCCTTTCTTTTTGTTTGTTTTTTTTGTTATTTCTTCCTCTGCATGCTGGTGTGGGAGCCTCATTTCATCAATTTGATGGAATAGGTGAATTGATTCTGGGCTCCTGCCAAAGAAGTGCGCCTTCTGTATTAGAAGGGTTAATTCCTTACTTATATTTTAACGCAGATATGAAGGCGTGATACGGTGCCCAGAACTGCCTGGTTGTGTTTTTTAAACTGAAGTAATATTTCTCGGGATTTAGGGGTTCGGGAATATTCTTACAAGTATCGGGGTTATATGAAAAAAATCCGCAAACCACCAACCAAAGCGGTATGCTTTTAGTCAACAGTGGATTGATCCTTAGAAAAATAATCACATCTTAAGCTACGTGTAGGCAATAAGATCGCTCCATCAACAAATTTGAATATATCACAGGTTGGCGGAAGGTGTTATTGATAATTCTTGGCTCTTCATATAAGGGTCGAGTAAGTTCAAGTCCCGCCTGCCCGTCAGATGGTAGTCTGCTGTTGACAACAGGTTAAGCTTAAAAAAATCCATTGGGGTTGGCTGAAGGTTCGTAATCCACCTTACAATTTATTGTTGATCCACTTGTAATCTTTGTCACCGAGTCGGGTAGTTTCTTTATTCACCTTATGCCCAACACGCAGTTGCGGGAACTAAAGTGTGTATACATATTGTAACACCCCCTCAAACAAATAATATTTTATATTTTTGTAGTGATTTCAATAAATTGCCTAGAAAGCACAGGAAGTTAAAATCAGAAAGCATCCACACAATGTTAATAAAATCCATAAAATTGAAACATCTTCGATCCCAATTCCCCCAAGTGAATACCAAATACGGGCACTATTAAAGAACAAGAAAATGAATTTGAACCAACAACACCTGAATATAATCCAAATGTTTGCGTCCAGATTTCATTTGCATTAATGACAATGTACCACTTCAAAATTGCGAAATATTTTATCAACAGAGATCTGTACAACTCTACCGATATGGAAGAACATTTACATAGCATCCATAGGACAATGAAAGAGGTAGACAGACAGGGAAAGCTGCCGAACAGGCAAGTTCTTCTGCAAATGCAAAACTCATGGCAAATGTACCATGAATGACTAACAAGACTTTTCTTCATTTAATCTGAAATGTTACAGGACATCTGGGAAGCTTTTTATGGAGTTCCATCTCCTATTTCCTTGAGGATAAATTTATCGATGTGAAAATCGAAATTGGATGACCTAATGGCCTAGTTAGGTTACATGACCTGGATAATATGGCTTTTGGGAGCATTCTTGGTATACATATATGGTCAGAGAATCATTTTTATTTTGCATGGATACAAATCCACTAATGTTTTGTAAAAATGAAAAAAAGTGTCATAGAACGAACCTTTTAATTAGTAGAAATTGCAATACAAATTTCAAAATTCATCTCATATTTAGTGAAAGTCCGTTTGGCGTAAAAAATGGAAAATGTGATTGAGGGAATATTTTATTAAGCCATCCTCCTGAGATATAGACACGAAACAGCTAATTCACCTCAGATACGGCTCCCTTTTTGTTACGAAAAAATACCTTTGCTGAACTCCTAAACAACACTTTCGAACTGTCGAATACATCTTTAACATCAGTCCTTCGATGATGTTGATTGCGACGATCGGACTCCGGTAAGACTCAGGGATAAGCAGAACATTAGCGGAATTGCTCAAGATGATTATCAATGCTGGGACTGATGCTCTTTATCCTCCAATTCGAGATCATTGGAGCAGAGAGACTTATCATATGAAATAGAAAGAAGGCGTGATTGTAAAGATGTAAGAAAAGACAACGTAAACCGTTTGGTTCTAATTGGAGTCTCCAAAGTGATGGCAACATTACTTTTAATGCCAATCAAACAAATAATCCTACGCACTCTTAAGGATTAACGGCTTCTTCGTTCTTCTTTTTGCAGCCACTACGACAACATTTTCCGAACTATTATTTAGGAATCCCATTATATTTTATGTTCGTCAATTTTTAGTATTTATATTTTTTTGGCGTTTGCCGCAAGTAAACATGGTAGGCTTTACGTGAGAGAGAGATTTTCATCTTTTCACCTCTCTGAAGAAAAAAGTTTTCGACTGACGACGACATCAAGAACGCCGTAAATTAACGGGCCCAGGAGAGTTGGCGGGAGACTTTTTTGACGCAGGTATAAAAAAAACTCATCGCTCGACTCACAAAGTTCATGTATCGTTAAGGGGAAAAATAGTGTGAACTAAAACCCCTAAAAATTGTTTATTGTTTTTGTACAAAAAAAGGAGAATCCCAATCACACGTTCTTCATACAAAAGGAACTGTCGAGGATTTCGCCGAACGGAGTGACACAAGGATGCATACGGTCTACTCTACTATTCTTGATTGTTATAATTAGCGAAATATGCAGAATATCTTTCTCGGTGGGCCGCTTCCCTGCACTCTGGCAGACATCATTTTTAATTCCCGGTTTTAAGAGTGGCAATAGGAAAGAGATTGTTAACTACAGACCTATTGCTAAATTATCTTGCATTCCAAAACTTTTCGAACCGTTGATCCCAATTTTCCATGGGGTATAGTGGTTTAATCTCTAGCCGGCAGCATGGGTTCCTTCAGGGTAGGTCCAAGGCTTCCAACTTGGAATTTGTTTCTGGCAATGTTGGTGGATTTTTGGATGGTTGCCAAACTGACTGCATTTGTACCGAATTTAGTAAGGCCTTTGATAAGCTGTCTCCCTCTATTATCGTTTTAAAATTGGCCAAGGTGGGTTTCCCGCCCCCACTCATTACATGGATTATGTCGTATTTTTCATGGCGCACTCTCGTGCGTTTTCATGGCGCACTCTCTGATGCATTTGTGGCTCCTTCTGGCGTTCCCCAGGATAGTCATCTTGTTCCTTTGTTATTCATCTTATCTATTGATGATATTACTTATTTGCTTCAAAGAAGTAAAATTCTTATTTATGCGGACGATATCAAGATTTTTCTCCCAAACAAATCTTTTGTGGATTGTGAGATCTTGCAATCGAACCTTCACATTTTTTAAAGCTGGTGTGGCAATAATAATCGTAATTTAAATATTGAGAAATGTCAGGTTATGACCTTCTCTAGGTCCCGCAACTACCGTAATTTTCAGTACAAGTTTGAAGGTACTTGTATTCAACTGGTGGAAGGAGTTAAGGACTTGGGTGTGTATCTTCATAGACAACTTAACTTTATCCCCACATTAATAATATCGCTGCCAGGGCCAACTTTTTGCTGGGATTTAGCATACGTGGTCCAGGGAAATTCCTAGCCCTCACATAAGACTTCATCTTTATACATCCAGTGTTAGACCACTGCTGTAGTACGCTAGTCCGATTTTGTCTCCGTTTTACGGATTTCACATTAAACGTATTGAATCCGTACAGCGTAGATTTGTGAGCTCGACTCTTCGTGCTCTACCCTGGAGTGACCCTTGCTGCGGAACTTTCTTCCAAAATATTACGTATGGAACTGTCCTATTCCCTTCGAAACCGTTCAAGCTTATTCAGATACCTTCTTCGCGCACTAGTTGCGGTGTTTTCGAGCCAGTTAACTGCATGTGTAGAGTTGCTAATGATGTTGGTGATATTTTCAGCACTAACGTAGACAAGGTAACATTAAGGAGGAGCCTCTATAACTTGTAGCCATCCTGTTGTACTTACTTGTTTTTGTAAGGCTTTTGTAAGGTTTTTGTATGTTGGTTTGTGTGTGTTTTGTATTGGCTTGGCTTAAGCGTTCTCTGTTACCTGTGCACCCCTGATTGTTGTGTTTGGGTGTGTTTTGGCTTTTGCTTTACTATTGTTTTTTTCTTCCATGTTGGTGTGGGAGCTTCATTCACCTCAATATTTTGTTATATTCTGGTGGTTAGGTCAATTGATTTCTAGCCTCTGCTTGTGATGTGCGCCTTCTGAGTTAGAAGGGTTAATTCTAATTAAAAAGAAACAAGTAACACCTAATAGAATCATTCACCTACACTTTCACATTTATTTTTCTGGTCAAGTTATTATATATTTTATACCAGGTATTAAATTAAAATTATACTCATTTGCGTAAGTAATATTTTGATTAGTGTTATAAAGAAGCATCATGGCGATAAAACATATTATGAATAGGTTGTTGTAACATAACCGCAGAAGTACATTGGTACATGGGTTATAATAATATCGTCTACGAAAGTTTAGTTGGCACCAAGCTAATCTTATTAGCACCACTCTATATAAAATTATAAATAACGAAGCAACTTTGAAAGCTCTAGATACCGCTGGTGAGATTTTCGCGCTCTAAATAAATTTCAAAAGTTAACTTATGCTAAAATTAAGAAAGGTTTTATGTGGGGACTGATATTAGAAAACCTCATTAGAGGCTAAGACTATTATATCTTCCATGTTTTTTTTATACGATGTGGCCAAATCCTAGGGGACAACCCTTTGATGCGTTAGCATGGTTTTGGCCGGAAGGGAATTAGGGTAAGGGAAGTGAGGAAACTTGAGTCTTGTTTTTGCATTGCTGCGAGCTAAACAACAGCCCAGAGACGGAGTGGATTATTTTGATTTCTTAATAACAGCTCACGGAGTCATCTGGTCTCCGTCTCCAATGTCCAATCTCCGTCTTACCATGTTGGTAAATTTTCAAAAATTATGCTGTTTGAAGAGTTTGAAATTTGGATTACTTCGCAGAAAATATTGGAGAATGCAGTGAAAAGATTGGTTTCCGATTCCAACAGCACTTGGATGAAAAGGTATTGTACTGGTGGGATCAACGGATAATGATGGACTATTGTTGGTCCTTGGAAAGAAATGATATTTCAACTCCTCAAAAATGTATCGTTTTCATAAAAAGAAATAGTAATCTAATTCTAATTATGGAAATAAGAGGTTGTTGGTTCCATCATGTGCCAACAAGTTATTCTAATTAGTTTCCGATATTGAGATAAAATTCCAAAGTCAAAAACAAAATAATAGAAAAATAAGAAATAATAAAAAAAACTAATTTTCATCGTTCTCATTTGACTCTGGACTCAGCTAAGAGCGGTAATATGCAACGGAGTTGTAGGTATTTAAATGTTTTTGAAGGGGACTTTCAGATACCGTAACGAGGTTTGTGAGAAAAAATTATCCCCTGCTGCAACAGAACCTTAAATATAGCAAAAAATGAATTTTTTTTCTATTTTTAGGTTGAAAACTCTTGAAAACCTGACGTCAGGGAGGAATACAGATTCAGCGCGTCAAAAAAACTTCGAAAAAGTAGGTATAGTTATATTTTGTCCGTCCGTTAAGGGGTCTACCCTAATTAGAATTTTCAAAAAATCGATTTTTTTATTGCATTTTTCGAAAGTATACATATTTAAAAGTATCGCACTAAAATTTTATAAAGATCCGAGCAGTCTAAGTGTACTTTTGAGCGACGTTTACTTATCTACCTGAGCGCGCTAATATACGCACCTCTTGGAGCAGTACTACCTACCTGCCGTTGTATACATGAGGAGCTGCTAAATTTTGTAAATATACTATCCGTACTGAACCTATTTACTTATGATCGCTTATTTTTCGAAGGAGACCTTTACATTAGAATTGTTGGAGCAAGAAGTAACTGAAATCCAAGTTACAACGTTCTCTCTACATTAGTCGTGTTTTGTTAAAGAAAACTTTAAACGCGTTTTTCTCAAAATAACGTTTTTGGACGGCTTGTTGATAAAATCTCCGAAACTATTCAACCGATCCTTACCAAAATTTTACCACATGTTCTTTGTGACTACAGCTATAACGCATATCATACGAATTTTAAAATTTTGAGTGTAACAATCTTTTTTTTTGCAAAAAACGATGAAAGAAACGTGCTTTTTCGTAGATTTTGAAAAAATGGCCATTTTGTCATTTTTGAAAATATCAAAAATCGTATGATATGCGCTATAGCCATTTCCCTACTGAATCTAAGACCATTTTTATTTTTTTTTCCAGATCATCCATTCCAGAGATTTTATCAACAGCGCACACCAATTTTTTTTTTGTACTTGTCTTCTCCCCATTTTTCTGTACGAAAACTGAGTAAAATAAATATAAAAAAATGTATTCTCTGTATTTTAAGAGTTTATTTTACTAATACTTTTTATATCCATATCTATAATTTATACCGGTCAAAAAAATTCGTGAAAATAGCCTTTTTTTGCCCGTCTTATTAGGGTAGACCCCTTAATAGAACATCTGGTTTTACGTGTGCGTTTTAATGTATGCTGACTTGCGCAGAAAACGTATAGAACATGATTAGGTCGTTAAAGGAATATAAAATAAATCTAAAGGAAATTATTGCTTGTGAAGAGAATGATTCTGAATTCAAAATTCAATATCACCTTAAAATACACACATATCTTAACATCCTGAAGTTTAAAATATTTTATAAAATTTCCTCACCGACTCGAACGGACTGCTTTGAGGTCGACAAGTTGGACTTTTATTAGGCCCAAAACACAATATATCCAAAAATCAGAACTGCTTCACTTTTTGGGTAGGGCTCTCCAAAAGGTAAGGAGCGCACATATGATTTATATATATATTTTTTTATACGACGTGGCCAAATCTTAGAGGACAACCCTTTGATGCGTTAGCATGGTTTTGTCGGAAGGGAATTAGGGGAAGTGAAGTCAGGAAGCTTGAGTCTTGTTTTTGCATTGCTGCGAGCTAGACAACAGCCCAGAGACGGAGTGGATTATTTTAATTTCCTAATAAAAACTTCAT
The DNA here is from genome assembly GCA_964036015.1 of Leptarthrus brevirostris. Taxonomy (NCBI): domain Eukaryota; kingdom Metazoa; phylum Arthropoda; class Insecta; order Diptera; family Asilidae; genus Leptarthrus; species Leptarthrus brevirostris. Next base: position 142,375,045 of record OZ038372.1, read on the forward strand.
GTCATGTGGTTTAAAACCCGGGACCCATGGCATGTTGATCGTGCCGCTCAACGAATTGATCCAACTCCATCTCCGTATCTTATATGAATCCAAAGGATTTGATATCTTCGTGGCGGTCCGATTTTAGAGCGCTTCATAGCTATGAAATCTCTGTATTGAGAATATGAAATGACTGTGACAGTGACCACTTTGCAATATTAGTATTACAGCCTTTCATTATTTTTTTATACAGTTAATCATTTAAGTTTGGTTAAACGGAAACAACATTTTGGATTCTCAGAATTCCCGTCAATAAAAATGAATACGTCAATATACATTAAATATGTTAAAGGTATGGAGATGATCTAAAATGAAAAACTATTGTGCAGCAATTATGTGTTCCTAGTCCTGGTTCTTTATCTTAATTACCATAAAGAATAATATTTGAAAAAGAAGAGATGTCTAAATTGATTTCATTTGAAGGCATTATAATTAGTAGTTAGTAGTTAGTAGTTTTTTAAAAAAAAGTTGAACCGACTTCACAAAAAGCGCTAAAAAGCATAAAATAATTTTTAATTTTATATCTATTACGACATTTTGAAGTCGGTGCAAATCAAACAAACCAAACAACTACAACAAAGGTATTTAATCGTCCTTCCTTCTGATCCCGTGAGCTGAAACGTTCAGGTAGAATTACGTAAATTTTCAATTGTGGTTCTTTGTTGTTTTATTTGTTTAATTTGCACCGACTTCAAAATGTCGTAATAGATATAAAATTAAAAATTATTTTATGCTTTTTAGCGCTTTTTGTGAAGTCGGTTCAACTTTTTTTTTAAAAACTATTTTATTTTTCACTTTTTAGTGTCTTCGACTCTATACAATGAAAAGAACCATCCAAATCGGTCCACGCGTTAAAAGTTAGTTATAACCTTACATCCTGAAGTTTAAAATACCCCACCCCCATTCCACTAAACTTTTTTTCTCATGGTATCAATCAAGGAGCATACTCTACTGAACAGAAACGGAATCATTGAAATCGGTCCACGCATTACGAAGTTACTACCCCTCCCCCTCCCCCACCACCACCATAGGATCAAATTATTCTCCTATTAGCAATGAAGTATCACACTATACAACAGCAAAAGAACCATCCAAATCGGTCCACGCGTTACAAAGTTAGGTTCCACCCCCCTGGAAGAATTATCCAAATCGGTCCACGCGTTACGAAGTTAGGCAACCCCTCCCCTCACCCACACCTTTCACCATAGGACCAAATTATTCTCCTATTAGCAATGGGAGATCGTACTCTATACAACAGAAAAAGAACCATCGAAATCGGACCACGCGTTACAAAGTTAGGTTCCACCCCCACCCCCATCCCTCCAAAAATTTTTTCTCCTGGTATCAGCCACGGAACATACTCTACCCAACAGAAAAAGAATTATCCAAATCGGTCGACTCGTTACAAAGTTAGCCTACCCCTCCCCCCTCCACCCACCCTAGGCCAAATTTTTTTCTCCTATTAGCAATGGGGGATCATACTGTGTACAACAAAAAAAGAACCATCCAAATCGGACCACGCGTTACTAAGTTAGGTTTCACCCCCACCCTACCAAAAATTTTTTTGACATGGTACCAATCGGTGAACATACTCTACCCAACAAAAAAAGAATCATCAAAATCGGTCTACGCGTTACGAAGTTATGCCCGGTCAGAAAAAAAAATACGAGTCGAACTTAGAACCTCTGTGTTTTTGGGAAGTCGGTTAAAAATGGAAAATGAAAGAGGCCGGAGAATAGATCCTTGCGAAACCCCACTTAAAACTTTATCTATCTATTTTATAATCGATGCAATCGATTCATTTTTCGTAGTACTGATATTATTTGTGAAGAAGCGGATTCCCATTAGCTAACATTTTGTGGTTAGTAAATATCGGTCACTATTCTCATATAATCTGATCTCTAATTCACTCTGTTCTATTGTAAGTGTTTCTTTCATTTGCAGGTAAAGTGTTAAGATAGGTAGAAAATTGAGAATTTTTATTGGGTGTGTGAGCCTTATTTACGAGAGAATCTATGCAGTCCTCAAAGGAAAACTGAGTGTCAAGTATGACCGCTAAGTCCCTGATCTTGTGAAGTCTGGTTAATAAACTACCATCAATAAAAAAGTTAAAGTGCAGAGGAGTCCTTTTGCGTGAAAACGGCATAGCAGTGGTTAATAGAACAAAAATTATGAAAGGCGTCTAATTCAGAATATAAAAGTGAGCAATCCCGTTCACTGGAGGATCGGTGATACATCATTGAAATAAATGATAAAAACAAAGGTCCAAGATGGCTTCCCTGTGGAACTCCTGAGGTGTTAGGTATTTCACTGTAATACGATCAGACAGATACGAATACACCCAATTTGCAAAAAATTGAAGGAAAACCTAATGTACAATCGCAAATTTTAATTTAAAAATATTTGGTAATGAAAAAATGGTAATGTAATGAAGAACAAATCGTCAGGTGCTTCAGTTAATGATAGTATTTTTAAGTGTTATATGGCGGAATTATTCCAGTTTACCTTATAATAGTTTTAAATAAGTAGGTAATATCCTTAAAGTAATTATACTTGGAGTTCCATTTATTCTAAAAGTAACATCAGAAAGATCGTTTTATAGTTTAATTAGAAAGAAGTGCCATTAGTCAAGCAGATTTCTTGGTTCACTGCACGTTTTAGGATTAAGCAAAAAATGGAGATTCCAAATTTCCAAAATTTGTTTTAAAGCAATTAAAAGCCCCACTACCCCTAGCCTGACTACTGACAATAATACATAATATTGCAACTAATACGTGATGTAATGCCCAATGACTTCAGCACAAGGTTCTTTATTATAGATATAAGGTTTTTGTCGGTACATTATTATCACTAATCCGAGTGATATTAAGAGAAATAAAAAAAGTTGTCATCAGTTCTAAGGTTTAACAAATAAATTTAAACAAAACGATTTATTTGTTCATAAAATATAGACCTTATTTACATGTTATCCAGAAAACCACTTTGCTTAAGGGTTTCTTCATCATTCAAATATTTTCTTTCCCTTAAATGAAAGCAAAGAAAATTCGTTTATGTGATTTTTTTGTCAATAGTATGAATATTTAAAATTTAATGTCATTTAATATTCCCGAATACTTCGTCATTTTGGTCCCCCATTAAGAAGATCATAAACAATTCAAGTTACAAAGGTATCAACAGAGCCCAAATGTAAAATCGCTCAATCTACTTCTCGAGTGACATATTATCACCCCTACTCCCATTCATCTTTTCGTTTACAGTCTTTAACAGTCAGGTATATATCAAGAATATAGCATCCTTAATCCTGTAAATGTGAATAGAAATATATGAGTTTCACCACACACTTCTGACATACTTTAGCACAAGTGCAAAAACCTACTATACTCACTACGTACACTACGAAATGTGATAAATGGAACCAAATTTATTTATTTTGCAAGTTTATGTTATTAAATTTTTCGCAAGGGAGATATTAAAAATAATGGAACGTTTCGTAAGTTTAAATCGTTTTAGAAATGGTAGCGATAAGTTTGTAGCCCATTCAAGTATTTACAATCTTCTATCACAACTTTCGCCGACGACCAGCTGAGGTTGCAATGAGGTTTGGGGCCTTGGCACCGAGAGGATGAAACCTTCCTGGCCACCTCATTAGCGGTCTCATTACCCTCGATATCCGATTGCCCAGTTAACTAACGCAGCGTAACCCTGTTATGGGAAGCCAGTTGTTTTAGGGTGTCGAAACACTCCTTAGTAAGCCTCGGGGAAAATCTCCGCGAGGATAGAGCTTTAAGGATCGCTTGACTATCAAAGAAAATACTTTTCAATCCTTTGTTGACATTGATAAGGGAACAGGTTTCGATGGAATGGATTTCGGCTTGAAGGATAGTGAGCCATTTACCCAATGCAATCGAAACCCCAGTTTTGGGTTCAAGGATACCAGCACAAGTACCGTGTTCTGCTTTGAGCCACTGGTGAACCATTTGAGGCTACTATTGTCCAGACTTGGACCAATTTACCAGTATGGTGGCTCAGGCAAAAGAGTCCGTTTAGTCCGTTGCCAGCAATTCGTTGAGGGAACTAATTGCAGTCGATTTTATGATAAGGATGTACAGGGGAGAAAGTTCAACTACGGCTTCCATGGCAGCTGTTGACCAGGTCGTTATTGCTTCTTTTATAGGCAGGCAAGACGCTGTAGCTGTTGTATTTGGCGATTGTAGACCGTTAATGAACTTTTGACCACCAGACTAAGGCCGCCTAGCTGGCTATTGGTTTGAAAATCGTAAAACAATCATCTTTGGTGTGATACTCAAGTCCTTCCAAGGAGTTCTCGACAAGACCATAGGTCTCATCTAGCCTTATTCAAGGTAGAGTCAAGGTGAACGTTCCACGTACGTAATGCCCAAGTCTTTCAATAACCGAGCCCTGGATCGAAATCGGACAAAGGTACAAATGGTGCCTTCTTGTGAACGGCACAAATATAGTCTTGACACCAGAGGTGCGGCGACAATACACCACTTTGTGGACACCCCTTAGCTACCATATTGGACATAGAGGGGCGATACGGATTGGATTTATATTCTCGCTCCTTTCGAATAGCATGTGAGAGCTCTACCATACCTGGTGTTGTGGAAGCACCTTATTTGTCAATACAAGCTCATAAAACTATTTCCTTGTGGTGAAGGACTTTCTCAATCCTGCTAAAAAGGAAGTTGATCGGTGCAGTTAGCACCTGATCTTGAGGTTAAGCAACCTCTCCATTGTCTTAAGTGGAAAGGAGGTAATACCAATTAGACTGTATGACTTTGGCAGCTCTAGGGGAATATTGCCTTGTTTGAGGATAAAAACCACCACTACTTTCACACTGCGGACCAAATTATACCGGGCTATATACAAATTGAACAATGGGACAGGAGTAGTATCCATAGAGTTCTGAAGGAGGGTTGGAAAGATACCATCTCCCCTATCTGGCTTTAAAAGGTTGACCAAGTCATTGTCAAAACTGATGCCGAAAAGGATTGAGACCGTATATCTAAACGGAGACCCTTCGTCATCGGCCACTTGGAGAACTTAGTCTGATCCTAGTGTTGACCCTGGGAAATACACCTATAATATATAGAAGTCATACCCCATCTAAGGAGTCCTTGGCTAGCAACTCTTGATTTTATCACCACTTACCCGGACTCGCGTTTGAAGCGTTTTATTTCTTTATCAATTTCAGTGACTGCGAATCTGTATTCATCCTACGATTCAGAGCGTTTAGCTCTATTAAATTATCATCTCACTTACCTGCTTAAAACAGTCTTTCGCTCCATCAGGGCAAATAACGTATTGCTTTGGTGAAAACTGGGATAGTACTGTCATGGTAGGAATAGCGGAGCACGTCATTTAGCTGGTCAGTCGCCACTTCTACGAGTTGACCAGCACATCAGCCATTGAGCTCATAATAGCTTTAAGTATCTTAGTTTTATTTCTTGGGGATAACAGTATTAGATATGATCTCAGAAGGCCCTGAAATGCCGAATCGGATGCGCTTATTGCCCGACAATGAAGCTTCATCTGTGACCCCCCAGCTCCGTATAAACCCGAAGATGACTCTGGCCGTACTGATAAAAGTAAATATTGGTTGTATAGTTTCCTCGCTGTGTACGAGATAGTTGTAGTATCCTCCTTCTACACTATAATGCATTGATCTTGTAAACGTATGATGTCCTTCGTAGTGAGGTAAAGTAAATTTGTTTGGGTTCTTCGAAATCGCTCGTGTTCTTTGAGGTCAATCTTTAGACTCGAAGAAGGGACGTCCTTTGTTGTTTGAACATCGTGTGAGTTCGGTTGAAGTATAGTACTTAAGTGCTCTTCTTATTAAAGCAATTGGTTATCCTGTTGACATCAGTGGTTATGGCCCCCAGTGTCACCGGTGATAGATAGTAGCTGGCCACTGCTTGGCCGTATCTAGTGCACAGGTTGTGTCCATTGTACGACATCAAAATATTACGCGCTTGATGACGTTTGTCAATACCGGAGCTTCTTTGAAGTCCTTGGTATCTACCATCCTTGCGGCAAGTTTATTGTGGTTGTTGTTAGAATTCTAGTGGGAGAAAGAGAATAGTGGTTAGTCTAGGTGGACATTCCTTTTAGACATTCCGATTAAATTTACAAATTTAACATTTTTTATTGAAAGCTCGCTTTTAGTTTAAACTACATGTAATATCTTGATATCGTCTGCATAAATAAAAATTTTACTCCTTTGAAGCAAATAAGTAATATCATCAATAGATAAGATGAATAACAAAGAGCCAAGATGACTACCCTGTGGAACGCCAGAAGGAGCCACAAAAGCCTATTGGATAAATATGACTGAAGCCATGCAATGAGGGGGGGGGGGGGGGGGGGACCCAACTTGGCCAATTTGAAAACGATAATAGAGTGAGACAGCTTATTAAAGGCCTTACTAAAATCGGTATAAATGCGTCAGTTTGGCAACCATTAAAAAATCCACCCACATTGCCAGAAACCTACCCTGAAGGAACCCATGCTGCCGGCTAAAGATAAAACACCTACACGCCATGGACAATTGGGATTGGATCAACAGTTCGAAGAGTTTCAGAATGCAAGATAATTTAACAATAGATTTGTAGTTAGCAATCTCTCTCCTATGTCTTACAGAGTGCAGGGAAGCGGCCCACCGAGAAAGACTGCCGGAAGAGTAAAAGTAAGAGACATAATAACGCCGAAGAACACTTCTTTAAGATAACGGCAGGAACCTCGTCAGGGCCTCAAGAAAAGTCATCGGGAAGATCTACGATATGCTTGGATAGCTACGGGGGGTGTATTTCTCTTTGTGACTAAAGAAGTGGAAACTTTTGGAGCTCTCTTTCTAGTTCCCGTAACCTCTTGTGGGGCATGGGGCGGGAAAAAAATTCACCCGATTCGAGACAAACATTGCAAGTGGACCTACAATTTAAGGTGGATTCCGTACCACCGACATTACCGTGCAACCCCTTAATGTCCTTTTTATCGTAAATTAAGCATGAGTCACCGATAGTGGGGTTCGAACCTGGGACCTCCAAGATGGAAGGCCGACATGTTATCATTTACTCCGCCGACGACTTACTGTTAGGATTAATAACTATAAAACCAACATAAATCAACTCAGCAGGTTACAATCACTTTAAAAAAATTATTTTCCACTTTTTAGTGCGATTTCATTTTAAGCGAAAAGTTAAAGTTACTTACTTTATTTATTATCCTTAGAAAACTGCTCGTACAACTATTACTTTATAAACTCCGATAAAATCTGTCCTTACACGTATTTTCAATTTTTGTCTAGTAACATACGAGTTTGTCGTATAGCTGTACACTCGAAATAACTAAATATTACTTACTTTTACCGCAACAGTGGGCTCCAAAAGTGAAATTTTTAAATTCCAGTGCTCTTAACCTATCTTTTATTATAATGTTCACCATCTGCTAGAGAAACGTTAGTGTAATTTAGCCGTGCATTCAAATTCAATTAAGTCTGAACTGAACATCACTATCTACTCTACGCCTCAAGTGACGACAGGTAATATTATCTCATCTAAATTAAACTAACAAAAAACTAAAGAGATGATGGCAGGATGAAAAAATGCATACCGTCCATAACTCAGTTAAAAACAAGTACATCGTGAACCAACCCTCCAGCAAATTTTCCCAGCTATTGAAAGTTTGCTCAAGTTATATTTTTCCTGAACTTTATTAATGGAGGCAGAGGGGCAAGTTTATCCTGGCAGCCAATTAGTTTCATGGTTCTTGCTGGATAGCATAATGGACAGTCTTGCTTGTTGTTTTTTAACTTTTCCGTGCTGCTATTAAGCGAGAATATTTTTGTAGGTTTGTAGAGCACGGCTACAATCTGAGTGTACTTATTAACACTTTTGTTATAGTATACCGAAAAGATAAAATCTCTAGGTATACGTTCGGTATATGCTTTATTATCAGCAGTTTTAATGACAGAAGAAATGTCATCTGAAATAATAATTTAAGGTGTTGACATCTAATGGGTGAGCGATATAATAATCTGGTCGCACACGTCAACGTATTGATCCTTAATCTTAATAGCACTGTGTCCCTGGGCTTACTAGTTCGAAGTTAACTTAGCTATACGTAAATATAAAGCAAAACCTATTTTTCGCTTTAGGCTAATTTCTAGTACACATCGATGTGTGTATTTTAAAGGAATTTTCACAGTGTAGTTGCAAGCACTGGATAGTTAAATTATCCCTATAAGCAAATAGTTGGCACAGTGTTTTTCGATTCAGTTTGCACTAGTTAACTTGTGTATAGAAATATGTCTTGATTTCAACTGAAATTTTGTTTACTTTCCCATAGATGGCAGCATAGGCAAAGCTTTACAATTTTACTTTAACTTTGGAGTATGGTGGAGTTAGGTATCATGAACGGCGACGACTTGTGGCAAAAAAATAAAGCATTGCAATTTTGAATGGCGACATTTAAAAGATTGCAGAACGGTGACAGTGCCAACCTTCACAGAAGGAACTTAACGAAGGGCTACACCAAAGAATACTTACTACTAGATAACCGGCTCTCTAAATTACCTAGCTAATTTGAAAAAAACACTGGCGCCGCAGAAAAACGAAATATATCCAGCTTTTGGGCTCATAAGAATGTACATGCAAATAAAGAATACAGATACTGTGCAATCATTTACTCCTGTCAAAATTATTTGAGAGAATCACTTACTCCTGTCAAAATTATTTTCTCATCCGGAGAGAATCACAGCGTTCTCTCAAAAAAGTACCGCCGAATCTTGTCGAAGAGAAAAATGTACCAAAAAGTACCACCAATTAAAAGAATTCATGTAAATCACATAACTGAGATAGTTACTTGTGTGCGAAAGAAACTTTCAAACTGTCAATGTATTCTGATCTTTTAATGAGTGAAGTACATTTGACATTTGTAAAAGCATATAAGAAAAGTATACTTGTCTCCTAGCCATAAACTCTCCCGGAAAACACATTTTTAGTTCTGACAGGGTTGTCCGATGCGGGGAATATGTAAAAGCAACAAAAAAATTTTCACTACTTTGTTCGAAGCCGTTTATCTAGTAATAGTAATCTTTGGGCTACACCATAGAATAGATACTAAATAGAACAACAGCTCGCTAAATTTCCCTGCTCAAACGTGAACAAAATAGGCTGGCAATGTTCTAGCAAATTTTAATGAAAAAATAAATACTGTCTGTCAAAAATCAGTGAGCGAGAATCAATTTTGTAACTGATAGTTCAAAAAATTTGTTATTTTCACATAAAATTAGTCCACAAATTTTTTCAATTCTTTCAGTAAGTGTTTTTTTCTTTCGCGAGACTACTAAATCTCTCAGTTTAATAAAAAAATTCACCTACTAGTTTTTACTGGGTGACTTTAACCTCCCCCGTATTCAATGGTCATTGTCTGAGGATTTTGCGTTTCTGATCTCTTTCAAGTTAGTGGAGTCAGGAACTTCCTGGACAGACAATTAGACTTAATCTTCTCTTCGGTTGTCGCGGAAAGCAACCATCTCCTCTCCCCCTCGACCGTCACCAACCACCCCTATTCCTCGTTTTCTCCTATGAACACCCTCACGCTCTTTCGAACTCCCAGTCTTCTATTTCCTTCCAATTTTCGTAAAAGCGACTTTGAGAAATTAAATCAATTGCTCTTCAACTATAACATTGACACTATCCCTCAATATTTTTCAATTGTCGTTGCTGTAGAGGTGTTCTATTCGGAAATACACGCTTGTCTTACACAATATTTTCCTCGTAAACACTGCTCCTCATCTCCCGCATGGTACGACAAAGAATTACGCCCTCTCCGCAACAGGAGAAATAAACGTTGGCAAACTTTTCTTCTAACCCAGACTAAGTTTAACTATTATTCCTACCTATCTGCTTATACCTCTTTTTCTGAACGTTGTGATACTCGCTGTTATAAGTACCTCCAACGCATGGAAACTAACCTCATATCCGACCCCAAAATATTTTCTTAACTTTATTAATTCCAAAAAGAAATCCAATGGTTACCCCTCTACCCTAAAGCTCGAGAATGGTTGGTTTTCGAGGGGGGAAAGATGCATGTCTTCTTTGCACTGAGGCCTTTAGTGGCCCGTTGTACGCCCCCTGCTCGTCAGCGTACCTTAAAGTCCACTGTCGAGCCAACTTATCCCCGTAACGAATTGGATAATTCGATTATACCCTGATTTCGTAACTTCTGCTAAATCTACGCTAGAATCTAAAGATTCTAAATCTTTTTTGTGTTAGGTCTCGTCTTCTTTCCCACATCCCCTGCATAGACTGGTGTTTGCCCTTCCTATTTTTATGGCATGAGCTCTTAGTCTTTCATGTCCTGTCACAAGGCCAACAAGAAGTTTTAGTTTGGCTTTGTTAAGCTTAATGATCTTTTCAGATTCATGTGCATTGAGAGTTCTCCAAAACGCCTTTGTATATCTGGCGATGTCGGATGAATCCCATTTTTTTGTGCCTCCTCGTTACCCATTCTATGATTTCCTTTCTGATTTCATGGATGGGTCTACTCAGGTTGAGCATTATTGGAGTGTCCTCATTTGCGCCCCACCGCGCTAGCTCATTTGCTTTTTCATTTCCTGGGATGCCGCAGGGCCCCGGCACGTATATAAGGGTGACATCGTTTTGTCTCCCTAGTTCCGTGAGGGTCTGCTTACATCCCTCTATCGTTTTGGATTTAACCTCGGCGTTAGTTAACGATTTGATGGATGCCTGGCTATCCGTGCATATAGCGATCGTGGAGGATGTTATTCCTCGTTCTATTAGCTGTTTAGCTCCTATCTCTATCGCTGCGATTTCACATTGAAGAACCGAAGAGGAGTCGTTAACCCCTCCGCATAAATTCAGGTTTAGTTCCTCGCACGATATTCCAAAGCCACTGACACGCTCGCATTTTGAGCCGTCTATGTAAATCGCTAAAGTGTTTTCTTGAATCACCCTATTGTTAATCCATTCACTTTTTGTCGGGAACTGAGTTTTGAAGATTGCCTCCAAATTTGGATTACCCGTTTTGAAGTCCCAGCAATCTTCTTCCTAAAAGAAACTCTTGATCGTATTTTCATTACATTCGAGAATACACTTCTTCTGTAAATCTTTCAGCGACAATTGCCTACAACCTTAACTAGTTTTCATTAATGGACACATTCACTCAAACGTCGTTTACATCTTTCGACCCTGATCCCGAACTAATCGCCGAATGTTTTAACGGGTGTGAGGACGACTTTCACCCAGGTCTCGATAGCATTCCGGCCACCGTTCTGAAAAAGTGTGCCCTGCATCTAGTTCAACCCCTTACTTTGCTATTCCGCCTCTCGGTCACTCAAGGGGTTTTCCCACAATTATGGAAAATCTCGTATATTATTCCCATCTTCAAAAAAGGCTGCAAGAACGAGATGTCCAACTACAGACTCATTGATAAATTATCATCCATACCTAAAAACTGAGTTTCTGAATGACCCTTGTACATACAGGTTGTGCTATGGTCTTCAGCTTTCGGGAATTTTTTTTATTCACAGCCTAAAATAATTTTTGGAAAATAAGCTGGCCTCGCCATTTTCGAAATAAATTGGCGTAATTTTCTTTTATATTTGGAGGCTAATTTATTTACTTAGTTTTACTTTCAGAACATGACAAATAACGCCAATGCTTCTACAATATTTTTTTTACTTGGATTTATTGGGTTTTTTTATTTGTTAATTTTTAATTTTAACTCAACATGACTTCTTCAAAACAACGAAAGATAATGTTTTATTACAATCTTATCTGTATATTTAAAAATATAACAGTCGATTGATACGAATATGCTCGTGACGTAACAATTCCCATTATGTAAAATACATTTGTTCAGTCACAAACCTTCCGGAATTTCGTCTTCTTGATGTACCTGAAAAAAATAACAACACAAAGAATCATTGCTTTTAAAAATCATGTAATCAAAATACTTAGCTTAGTTGCTCAATTGTACTTTCTTCATTGCTCCTCCTTGTCATAGCAATATTTCCTAAAAAACAAAATTTGCATTAGATTATGAAAACAATAATATAAACAACAATGTAAATAAATGAATGCACAACACTTACCACAAAACTAGACGATTCAACACAAAACAGCACAGCACAAAATAGTACAAATAGAACGCACAAGAATTAAATACAAAACCCTTACATTAAAATGAAAGAAATATTTATTTGAAAACACAGGCAATCTATGCTTACCTCATTGAGTCTTTCACTAGCTGACGTTTGACGCATGAAAATATTTGGGAAAACTAAGCAAGATTACCAAAATTGAAATCTCAAAGAAACAACTTTAAATTACAAGGGAAAGTGAAAGTAAAAAATAGTTTTTAAAAAAAAGTTTAACCGACTTCACAAAACGCGCTAAAAAGCATAACATAATTTTTAATTTTATATCTATAACGACATTTTGAAGTCGGTGCAAATCAAACAAACCAAACAACTACAACAAAAATATTTAATCGTCATTTCTTATGATCCCGTAAGCTGAAACGTTCAGGTAGTAGTATGTATTATTTTCAATTGTGGTACTGTAGTTGTTTTTCTCATGGTATCAATCATGGAACATACTATATCGAACAGAAAAGGAATCATCGAAATCGGTCCACGCGTTACGAAGTTACTACCCTTCCCCCTCCCCCACCCACTCCACCATAGGACCAAATTATTCTCCTATTAACAATGTGGGATCACACTCTATACAACAGCAAAATAACCATCCAAATCGGTCCACGCGTTACAAAGTTAGGTTGCACCCCCTTCTCCCACCCCAACCACACCAACAATTTTTTTCTCGTGGTATCAACCAGGGAGCATACTCTACCCAAAAGAAAACGAATTATCCAAATCGGTTCACGCGTTACGAAGTTAGACTACCACCCCCCCCCCACCATAGGACCAAATTATTCTCCTATTAGCAATAGGGGATCATACTCTATACAACAGAAAAAGAACCATCGAAATCGGACTACGCGTTACAAAGTTAGGTTCCACCCCCACCCCCCACCTCCATCCCACCAAAATTTTTTCTCGTGGTATCAATCACGGAATATACTATACCCAACAGAAAAAGAGTTAACCAAGTCGGTCCACGCGTTACAAAGTTAGACTACTCCTTTCCCCCTCCCCCTCCCTATTCCAAATTTTTTTCTCCTATAAGCAATGGGGGATCATACTCTGTACAACAAAAAATAACCATCTAAATAGGACCACGCGCTGCAAAGCTAGGTTTCAACTCCACCCCCACCCCACCCTACCAAACATTTTTTAACATCGGTGAACATACTCTACCCAACAAAAAAAGAATCATCGAAATCGGTCGACGCGTTACGGAGTTATGCCCGGTCAGACATAAAAAAATAAAAATAAAATACGCGTCGAACTTAGAACCTCTTTGTTTTTGGGAAGTCGGTTAAAAAGAGAAAGCCATATGTCAGGTGGGGAAGAAAGTACTTAAACTTTCTCCAAATATGGTAATGTTTAAAAAGAATCAAAATATTCTTTACCATATATGGATATTGTTCCAGAAATTCAAAATTAGTTGGGGAAAGAATCGATCCAACTTCTTTGTTTTTCTATTTTCTATTCATTTCAAGTTCGAAATCTCTTCAAGTTAGACGGAAATCGCCAAATTGTAAAAAATACATTTTTTGAAGTCAAAAATTTTGTGAAGTCTTAACTATTTTTGAACTCTTTTTTGTCGAATCGGTCGACATTCTCGAAATCTGTCGAAATTTTTAAATAAATGGTGAAAATTACAAATTCATATTGCTTAAATTTTGAAATATTTTGAATTCCTTGACATTTAAATTGTGAAATTAAATTTATTAATTAAAGACATTTATATGAGCCAAAGTGAAACAGTTTTCATTTAAGTCCACTAATTTGCAAGGAAAGTTTGGTGTGAGTTGCTGGTTTTCTCGTGCGTGTGGTGCCGAGTTCGAATCCTTACAGCCGTAGTTTTTTTTTTTTGGTTTATTTTGAACTTTTTATGGATAAAGATAATTTTTGATTGAAGGTGAGATAAAATTCGTATTCTAAAATCGTCCCCAAAACAACATTCTTTGATACTTTAGCTTTGATGTGGTATAATTTGATTTTATATGTAAATGGTAGTTTTCGATCTACAATACGGAACAGTATCCCTTGATTTCGTTATCATCGGGTTTTTAGTTATTCGCAGTCAGGGAGTGACTTTACAACTTGGAAAGAAACACAACATGAAAAGAAGTTGTATTTATGAAACAGCCCCAGAACCTTTCGAAAGTTTTCGAAAACTTGCCTTTATATTCGCCACTTTAAATAGGAGTACACTTACGATTTCCAAGTGATAAACAATTTGAATTTTAACTGACATTCGTTTATTCGCATGGGACATATGTAGATAGGACGGGCTGAATAAAGATATGCTTAACGCCAAAAGTGTTACAATTCAAGTGTATTCGCAAGTACGCCATTAGCCTTGTAGTAAATAAATAAATAGAATTAACCCTTTTAACTCAGAAGGCGAACTTCTCAGGCAGAAGGTTATGTCGAAAAAATGGCACACATTCACGGCTCTACACATGCGATTTATGTGCTCGTGCATTACATAGTTAGACCGAGAGTGAACGACATGTAGTAAAGGCAGCCTTCTAAAGCTATAGGCTATGTCTACCTGTAAGGGAACGAGAACCTATGTTCGAGTTCAAAAGCTAATGAATAAAGACATGGTCAGCAACTCTGCGTTGAACCCCTACTGAGTGCATATTAACGGGTTAGGCCACCCTAGAGGACGAAAAATAGGCTTTTTTGGGATTTTTTTCAGAAAAACTGCAAAATAATTTTATATTACAAAAAAAGGGGTTTATCATACATATCACTGATTGTATACAATATTTTTTGTAAGCGATTAATTCCAAAATGGCGGTTGTGCAGGGTTTTTTTACCAGGCCGGACAAATATAAGAACAAATACTAAAGTAAGTTCGATATATTGATTTTTGGCCAAATGGTGCACTTTTAAAGTTAAAAGTTGAAAATTTGCCTAAAAAATCGTCCGAAAATTTTTAATAACAAATGAACTATGCAAAATAAAAAAAATCCTACGTAATGTATTTTTAAAGATTAATTTAAAATTTCAAGTGAATTGATTGAAAATTGTCTGAGTTATGTTTCCGGCCAACTTGAAAAATACAGTTTTGAGATAAACGAGATAAAGTTTTGAGTAGTAGAAAATCATGAACAAATAGCCTGGTGGTCCTGTACTAAATTTCGAAAGCCGAGCACTTAGACATTTTTCACGCCCTTAATCTTTTGGGAAAAAATTTTTGAGGTCCTAAAAGACCATTTAAAAAAAATTTATTTTTCGAAAATTTTAGAGTTGCCTAACCCCTTAAGCAATCGAAGGCGATCCTCATAAGGAGGAAGCCATAATGGATCATTCCACTGGAGGTCTCTTAGTGCGAACCTAACAACGTTCCGCTGTACCGACTCGATGCGTCTAGAATGAACAGCATAGCAAGGTGACCAAACCTGAGATGCATCCTCGAGAATTGGTCTAACCAAAGAAAAAAATAAGTGAATTAGGGTCTGCCGGTCAGAAAACTCCCTTGATCTCCGCTTGACATAACCCAGAACTGAATTACTCCTAGACACAATATAGTTTATGTGCAGAGTGCAATCGCGCTTATTGTCTAGCCTCACACCAAGATCAGTAACGGACTCCATGCGATGGATTGTAGTATACACAAAGGTATAATCAAAGACTAGCTCGATTCATCGTTACTTACGTTATAAAGGAGTGTCAAAATTTTAAAAATATCGATATTTGTACGTGCATAGATATATCAATTTTATATGAGAAAAAATATATATTGGTCGGTTTCGAAATTCGATTTGAAAATGGCAATGTTATTTTTTTTAACTTATTAAAATTAGACACATTACATCTAAAAACCTTAAACATATTCATATTTAGGGTTTCTCGCCTTAGAATTAAGCAAACCGAACTTTTATCTATTCCATCAGTTTATCAAGACCTTCTTAGGAACAGCTGGAGGTATTAAGTTCAAATAACACCAATAACTAAGGTCAACAACCCCATAGTAGGGCTTCTATCTCAATGCAATAGAAAGATAGGACCATTTCAATTACGTACTTTGATACGGATTGACTCACTCATAAATACCTATAAGGTGATTCCCATTGCCCTCAAATTTTGAAAAGAAACTTTCATACTACAAGTCAAGAGAAAAATCCGGAAATCATTAATTTCTAATTCAATGAACTGGTATCGAACTTTCGGGGTGTGAGCCATGCTCGTGGTTGTCGAGGTTACTTTTTGACAGACAGAAGATTCTGTGATGCACTCTTTGTTGTATATGTTAGGGGAAGATGAGTAAGGGGAAGATGAGTCTGTGCTCCAAAGAAGTATTTTTTTCTTATTAGTTTTCTTTGATAAGTTTTCATAAATTTTATCTAAACTACTGCTATCTTTTCCAAATGCGATATATCGCAACTAAAAATATCGATATATTGAATTAAAATATCGACAGTTGAGGACATTAGCATAACGTAGGTATTTAAATGCTACTTTATATAATAATGTATTACTTGCAATTGTTAGCCTTATATTTTTACCCTTCGGAATCCAAATAATAATCCCTTTCAATTACCTATTAAATATAGAATTGGTTTTCTATCGACTTATGCAAATCAGATCTCACTGAGCAAAAGATGCAATCAAGCTCTCGAATCCATAAATATGTAGGTACTTCTAGTGATAATATACTTACGGTTGATGAATTTTATTTATTTACTGGAGCTTTCAGTTATATTATAAAGCTTGAAAAATCGCATTGCAATCATAACTCAACCTCAATTTTTTTATGAATATTCTAATAACTCCGACGCTCTCACGGATCTATATTAAATCCACTTACCCGTAGTATTCCCAGACAGCAATCAACAGGAATGAGTATATTGGATAAGGCTGAAGGGTTGAGAATTAATTCACAAATCCTAAAATAATTACCATGGCAAGTTTAAAACAAGTATGGATAGATATAAAGCCATGAATTTATGTACCTTTTAAGTGGATAACCTGAAGAGGTGAGCTTTTGGTTTATTTGAATTTCAGGTTTGATTTTGATGTTATGAGCTGATTACGATAAGTTAATTAGCTTACCTCGAATTTCAAAAGAATTTTATTAGCTTACTTTCTATTGGAAAAATTTATCAGTATCATCTGCATAAATAAAAGAAACCCTCAATTATGGTTCTTTTATAAATGTTAAGTAAGTCATTGAGGTTTTAAAAGTTGTTTTACTTTATTATTGGTCTTAAAATCGAAGCACTCGATTTTCTCGAACTTCCCATTCACAATCAAATACGGTCCATTAGAGACTATTGTTACCTCAAAAGAGCTAACATGGCCCTATTTGCTGTGAATTCTAAGAGCCGATATAAAACATTCTAAGGACAACTTTTTGAAAATTTGAGTAGTATTCATGAAAGCTGTCGTTGCAGAAAGGAAACTGTTTTTGCTATTGAAATGCTAAGAAGTTTTCAAATTTAACTTCGGTCAAATTGAGACTTATACGTGCAGTAGACATAGGAAATTCTGAAAATTTTTTCCCTCTCAATGGTATTCATTGCTTCCAAATAAAGAAAGTATTTCTAAAGGAGACATATTTTAGTTAATCTATAAAAAAGTATACTAGGATGATAATTGTTTCTGCTTTTGAATACTAAAAGATTTGTATTTGTTCTGGTTTGATGCAGTTGCAAGCCAATATGTTGTTCAAAAAGACTGGTGTTCCAATTTACTTTAGTTAACACATACACAATTCGAGGGAATATAGGCGCTTTTTTATACCTTCACCTATATTTCTAGTTCTCGTAACCCCTTGTGAGGCATGTGGCGGGAGAAGAACTTCACCAGATTCGAGGCAACGGTTGACATTTTCTCTTCAACCCCAAAGGCCTTTCCTATAGTAATCTGTTGTCAGTAGAAAATAACCCTGGATCGCGGCCGGTGGGATTCGAACCTGGGACCTTATCTTCAAATTGTCATGTGAGCATAGGCTGTTGACGTAAAGATATCTCAATTTACGAAAACAAACCTTGAATCAGAAAGAGGAAAATAAGGAAATTCCTTGGAATCCGAAATTCTTTTAATTGGATTTTTTTCTCCCATTGCACTGAATCACTCATTTCTGAGGAAATTCCAGCTGATCAAACTAAAGCTATTCCGATCTCTTAACAGTGCATAAAAAATAATATACTATAAAGCAATTATTTTGTGTGCAACTAAGCAGTATGGATCTTAGGGAATTAATCAAGAGAGGTTGTCAGTTTCTTGTCTCGAGAAGTGGTCAATTTCTACGGGAAACTTTCTCACCGGGGTAGACGACGAATCAATTAACGATAATGGCAGCATTTACTCTCTACAATCTGGAAACGCAACCTATGTGGATGGATCTGAAGCGACAGTACAATCTGATAGATTCGAGGAAAAGTTTATGCAAACTATAACTAACAGAGAAAGGAGCACAAGCTCGCGCTTAAGCGCTTCAAGTTCTTTGTGAAATTATGTTACATCGTTATGTACCAGAATTTGTCGAAGATCGCAAAGTTATTTGACGGACATAATCGAAAAGTCTGTTCGTCAAGACAAAGGTAAAAATTCGTTACTCACACAAAAAAATTTTCTTTTACATTTTATAAATTTAAAAATTTGGGGCCCCCCAATATGACGCCCCCCACCCAATATTGCAGCCCGCACGCCATACTGGAGAAGGTTCTTTTTGACTGGTGGTTTTGACGAGTGCGTGAGAGTGGTGAACAAAAAGAAAAAACAAAGGAAAAATCACAAAAGAAAAAGCACGTGAAATTTTGGATTTTGAAACTGGACAACAGGGATAACCTTTCTGTTGAAGATTTGGAAGCACCTCATTAGTTCAGGGGAAGAAAAAAACGGATTAGGCAGCAACTATCGTAACTATCGACAGTTTACATCCGCCCATTTTTATTTCTTTCTGCTACAATGGTTCTAATATTGCTGACCCCAACGTAGATCAGTACGTACTTGATTTTAAAAGGGCGGACTTTTCTGATCTTTCAAACAGAATCCTCTTCGACGATATCGACGAATGCGTCTCTGTGTTTTATGATAGGATTTATGATCTCTTTAATACGTGCGTACCACTCAAACGGTGGAGATCATCCTGTCATTCTCCCCCGTGGTATACAAGAGAACTACGGAGCTTTAAGAATAAAAAAAATAGACTATGGAACACTTTCTTACACTGTAGAAACACGTCAGCTTATTGTGATTTCGTTAATTGCTATGAAATCTTCTTATCATCATTTGGAGGTTGCCACTCCATTCAATTTGGGCTGCTCCGTCAGTTGTTTTGGGACCCACCGTGAACACAGTTTACGAAATCCGAGTCTTTCTGTGATTGTACCGTGCAGCAGAGATCTGGAGATTTATGGAAACATCATCGAAAGTTCATCCAAAGTCAATCTGCTGTTTCCACGAACAGCTTCCTCAATTTTACAAACGAGTGAATCAGTCGAAATCGACGGACTTCCACTCCTTTGCTCGTCGTGCACCTCAGTATGACCGTTTTTAAATTCACGACACTATTTAAACACGCTCATACGATTCATTACTTCTTCGCCATAAACCGATTTGATCTCGTTAACAACTTCAGACGGAAATTTTCCCTTCAAAACGAGATAACGTATAGCGCTGCGAATTTCGCACTTTCCGGCAAATTCTATCGACATGGTTCACGGGACACGTTGCTGTGACCACAGTTTTAGTAGTACTGACGCGCTCTTGGGCTCGTTGGAAATGGAGGAGCTAAGCTAGTGGGTCTAGCATAGCAAAACAAAATTGCCTCTACCCGTGAGCGCCCTAGTACACTTACTTTTTGGACATGTCTCGTATATACGCGCCCGCTGTAAACACGCATATCGAACAGATGTGCGTGGTAATAGTATGCATGCTCCCGATGCAGGCCCAAAAATTTAAAAAATACGCCCGCCACCTCGGTTTGCACGCTCCTGCTATAGGCACAAAAATCTAAATATACGCTCGCCATATATGCACGCTTCTGTTACTGTTCTAAAAGCAGTCACTCACTACGTGGATTATGTAGAATCTCACCCATGAAGACGAATGACTCTCAAGGTGAGAATAACAACTACCTGAAATTTATTATTTTTATTCTTAAAATATTTTCCAGTTTTAGTTATAATATTTATTAACCAAAGTAAATATAAGACAAAACTGTACAAACGTTGCCGGCTACTGCAGAGATATTTTTGTTATTTCAGACGTCGGTTTACGAAAATGATTTTATTGTTTTTTTATATGAAAGTTTAGTCTAGAAAAAGTGTGCGCGTACCATGCTTGGTTTGGACTATTTCGTGCGTATTATATTTAGACACGCCAGCAGCGGGCTGGAATTTGGAAAAGTATAGTTATCGAACCTCATTTCAGGCTACGAATGGGCGAATCTTATTTTTACTCGGGAGCCAGTGGTCTCTCCTTAGAAGTTAATGGGGTTGAGTGCACAGCCTCAACTTTTGGGCCTTTTTAGGCAGCCGTGCTAACCTAATACAAGGCAAGTTTTGTCATCAAATTGAACTTCTCTCATCTCATACGCTTTAACTACAAAAATAGCTCACTTTTGGAGGAGACTGAATTTGAAACGTATTTGATAGTCAACATAATTTACTGACAACGGATATATAGTTCTGCGGGCAATAAAACTACTTCGCAAAGTAAATGTATTTTCCTAATTTGAAAGCATGAGTGCATCAGTGTCAGTAATTTTGCTGCCCTTCTCAACGTTTCATTTCATTTACGTTAATTCTAAATCCTCTAAAACAGACAGTAAATCTCGTCTAAGCTGCATTCGCGGCAATATAAAATGTCGAGATAAATTTCCTGAACTATGTCTAATTCTCAATGAGGGAAAGGTTAACAGAAAGAACATACAAATTGCGAAATTGTACAACAGGAGGCAGGCGAATTGATTTATTCCAAATGTTATTGAAAAGGGCCTAGGTTGAAATTTTAAGGAGGCCACAAATATTGGTATGTGCTTTTCGTGCACATTCCGATCCATTCCGTGCGAATTTTCTGCATTTTCCTGCGAAAGTTAGGGCAAAATTGCAAAATGTGAGAAGCATAAATTTCAGAATGAGATCGTTATCAATTTCCTGCAGAGGCATAGCTATGTTCTGTTTCGTGCAGCATTTTGATTTTATTCGATTTGTGGATGTATCCCAGTTCTGTTGATTTTACAATGAGTTTTCCTGGATTTGAACTATGAATTCAGTGAGTGCCAATTACGGAGAATTTTAGCCCAAATTGCTTACATTAAACAAAGGTTAACGTTTCCATAAATGATTGGAAGACCTTACGAGGATATTACATCTTGCTCTTAAAAGAAGCTCCCATGACAACTTGATTGCAAATAAATATAGGGTAGTCAGTCATGTAACGCAAACAAAACTTTGTCGAATTGAAACATTTTGGACTATGCATGGATTTTATGAAGACAGCTATTTAGACGAAATATGACTTTTTCCGATTTTATCCATAGTGGGGGTGGTAGCCCGTATGCATGAGCCCCATGACCCACTTTCCTACCTTAAAGCCTTCCAAGTACCAGAGAATGTCGTTAGAAAGATTGAATGACCTGAAAAGAAAAAATACAAAAAGACTATTAATTGGCGTACACACCGCTATTGTATGAAGCACGGATAAGGAGTTTGTATAAAAAGTTGTAAAACGGCGGTCTTTCAAAAATTAAATTCAGAAAAATATTGCGTTCTTTTGTGGTGAAAAAACAGGGGAAATACTGAACACCGGACACACCCACAATAGCTGATACATTCAATAGCCACGGATATGTAGAATATGGTTCTTCATATTGTTCAATCGACTTGATCGACTTGATGGAAAAGCTTAAGAAATTGTAGCGAATCCGCCACGGCAAGCGAATCGCCAGCGAAATTAATTTTGTAGAAAGTCGAGCTTTTCTGCGAAGTTCTTTTTATTAGCCATTCATACTATCTAAATCATCTAAAATGTAAAAAGCCGCAGCTAGGGCTTAACTCAAATTAATAATATTTCTTTTCTTACCTGCGGTCCACATGATAACGTCCGAAATAGATATCTGCTTTCCTATGGTGGGTTTCTGAATGAGGTTCAGATCACATTCTTGCTGAAACTTAAACCAAAATGCCCCATTGTCATGCCACATTGGCGCTAGATTTTCAACCCCATAATATACCTAAAAGAAGCTCCTGATGAACCGAGATATGTACCCTGCTTATGACTATAAGAAATCGAACTTATTATATCAAATATGACTAATCTCCTTACGGTTGATTTTTCGGAATTGATGCACAATAATGATATTGATGTCTGCGCTTCCTGGTTTTATAATAAGATCTACTTGTATGATTTGGTTCAAGGAAACGGATTAGGTCTACCTTCTCCTCTGCCTCGTGGTACATTGCCAAACTTCGAAGCCTTAGGAACAAGAAGAACAAACTCTGGAAAAATTACTTGCGTTATAAAAGGATATTAGCGCATTCTGACTTTCTGACCTGCTATGACAGCTTTAAGGCTAATTCGTCAATATGAAAAACAAATCGAGCAACTGTCCATCTACGACGAGGCATGAGGAGATTTCTAGTAATAACGTGTCCGACGTAGTAAATAATTTTGCTCCATTTTTTGAGAGTGCGGTTTCTTCCGATAACTTTGTGCCCGCTTCATCCCAATTTTTGCCCATTATATTACGAGATCTTATTATGGAAAAAATCAAAGAACTTAAATCGGACTTTTTCTCCAGCCCTGAAGGTATCACTCCTGCTTCTCTTAAGTCCTGTTGCGATGCCTTTTTCACTCCATTAGTGATTCTCTTCAATAAGTCCCTTCCTGCATTGTGGAAGGGCTCCTTCATAGACCCGATAAGAATATTATAACTAATAATTTACCAATCGTAAACTCAACTTATTGAGCATTGTCATGGATTAATCTCCTCCAATCTGCACGGGTTCTTGTCCGGTAGATCAACGGCTACTAATCTGCTGGAGTTTACCTCCCATGTTATTTCTGGCTTCCAACGAGGGATGCAAACGGACTGTATATACACGGATTTCAATAAAGCCTTTGACAAACAAAAGCTTGGTTTTAACTCTTTGTCCCTCGACTGGTTTTCTTCCTATCTAAGAGACCGGACATAACGAGTTTCGCGGTCCTATACTATCGTTCTTGCCAGTGATGAAATTGTCCAACTGATGTCGAACTCTAATGTTCTGATCTACATTGACGACATGAACATCTCTTCCTATGTTAAGGATGATGGTGACGGTGCCCTCATTCAAAAGAACTTAGACACGTTCCTGGAGCGAGGCAACCAAAATGGCTTACGTCTCAATTTAAAAAAAATTTAAGGCTATGTCTTTTGCCAGGAGCGTTAGAAGAGTTAATTCTGACTTCAGTAGAACCTAGTTCGGCTAGCTCCTTTAACAAGGGAGAGCCCAAATTCCGGTTCCTGCAGTCCGCTCGAGCCGCTCAGTTACAGGGGAAATTATGGATGGTTTCCTCTTCTTCCTTATATTCGCAACTCCGGGGACGTACTTTGGATTAATTGGTTCAGCGACACGACCACCAAGCCATGACTCCCGGGTTCGAGACCAGGTCTCCACGTCATTTTGTCACTTTCAAAAAATCAATTTTTTCTTTTTTTACATTTTTCTGATCTAAAGGGTCTTATAAATCAGCCTGCAAAAGGATTCGTCTCTATTTCGAGAGTATAGCTCAAAAAAAAAATAGAAAGTCACGTCAGATTCGCTCGCTCCTGGATCGCCTCCGCGTTAATCATGATTTCACGTGTAGCTGCTCGTTCTGTCAATGGTTTTCACGCTTTTCCTGTATTCTATTGTCAATGTGTGTGTCTATGCATATTTTTAGAAAAGGGTTTTTCCAGTCACTCAGTTTCTAACGATACTTCACGTAAGTCCCATGATTCACGTGATGTACTGTTCTGAAACTTTGAACGCGGTTTTCCAAAACTTTAATGTTCCAAACTGGTGTACACGATTACGAGAGAACAAATCAACGTATTGGCTTAATTTTTTTTTAATTTTTTTCAGAAAACACTTAGCAAGGTCCCGATCGTTCATTTTTAAGAAATTGTGATTTACTGCATTTTGACAGTTTTACATAAGACAAAAAACATAGTACGAAAATGACTTTTGTGAACAAATACCCGCCATTTTGTGAAAAATCTAAATTTTGAAAAAGTGAACGATCGGGACCTCACTAATGTAACAATAATTGAAAGTCTTCTTGGATTTTTGATTTCAGATAACTAGGGTCGATCTAATCAAGTACACCGTTCAACCCTTCACTTTTGAGGCCCGCGCTGTTAATGTCATCTCAAGGTCTTGTAAGTCAACATGACTATGGAAAAAAAATCATGTGCGATATTCTATTGTTCTACTAATAAATAAAAAAAAATTCAAATGAAAATCTTTTCTAGTTTCTTTACAATAAATTGTCAAAAACGAGCTCCAAAATTGGCTTTCAAGATGTAAGTCCCCCTTAAAATTGAATTGAAAAATCCACTTAGCCTCTGGGCTATAGTCTAGCTCGCAGCAATGCAGAAAACAACAAGACATTCAAGTTTCCTACTTCCTAACTCTAATCTCCTTCCGGTAAAAGCCATGCTAGTGCAGCAAGGAGTTGTCCCTTTGTAAAAAAAAGAACTATTGCAGAAGTCATTTAAGGGCTCTCCGAGGCCATCAGTATGTCTGAGTATAAGTCAACATTAATAATGTTACGCTTTAAAGTTATTAGCTCTCTTAACCGGTTTAGGTCAAGGATCTTCCAGATCTGCCGGTTCATTAGGAAGGTGTGTTCCCTCTGTAATGTTATTATTAGATCTTAAAAAATGCCTGATTAAATTTCTAGATTGCATATAGCTTACCAAGCTAGTGAGTTATGTCAGAATCTATTAGTGTAGTTCTGATTCTAGCTAGCTCGTTGCTTTTACAGTTGCCCGGGATCTCACTATGCCTGGTACCTATATGAGGCTTTCGAAACGATATCCTATTTACCTTAATTTTTTGCAGACACTTCTTTCATCATCATTTCAACTGCATATATATATATATATATATATATATATATATATGCCAAATTTTAAGTTGCACACTTGATAGGGGAACCGTTGGCTGCTACCGCGCCGCCGTCAATAAAGTCAATAAAATTAGTACATTCCTAACTTGGAAAATGCATCTTTAACGAAATGGAATTGGCAATTATGGCCCCACCCCCTTCCCTTCAAATTCTAAAACCACCCTTTCTCCTCTACCGGGGTTTAATGTCCCTCTCTGAGGGGGTTGTTTTTTCATTCTTTTATTTTTTGTTCTTTATTTTGTTAAAAATTAGTCTGGTAAAAAATTTGGGTAAGAAAAAAAATTTGGAAATTGTTTACTTTGGCTCACAATGAGTATGGGGTCGAAGGAATGAACACAATAAAAGAAAATAGTTGCTAATCTTTTATACTGTTCGAGTGGGAGTAAAATATCAACCCCCATAGAAGTTGCAAGTGGGACAAAAGTAAATTTATTCCATTAACTGGTTATTTTTTAGTACTATTGGTTCATGCAGCATTGCTTACTTTCTTTTAAAGCACTTAAAATCAAATTTGAATCATTCACAAGAATCGCTGGATTTTTATTTATAATTCAAAACTGTTCTGAATAAAAACACTTCATCAGACAGAAAACTAATTTTCTTTGACAAAAGTTTGGAATTACATCTGGCAATTTCCATTCGGATCACATCGGTTTCTTAACAAAGAGTTGGAGTTATACGAAAAGTTTTTATCGTCAAGCTATCGACAAAGAAAATATTCCAAGTTAGATGGGTAAAGATCTATTTAAATAAAATTTTACTAGAGCTGACTGGCAATTTGAATGTTAAAATTTTCTTGGCAAATCTGCACCTAATTTTATAGTATCGTTGGATTGGCTGATAATATTTATTATTAATTCTTCAGTTTGCATAATTTCCTCTGAGAACACTCCCAATGTTATCAAATTTATTTATCTTTTGCAAAGCATTTGGTGGAATATTAACGATGACATAGTTGACTAAACTTTTCTTTTACAATCTTGATTAACTTTCACAATATTTATTCAAGACAGGAGACGGAGTTAGATCAATGCGTTCAGCCGCACGACCACCATGCCATGTGGACCGGGTTCGAGTCCAAATCTCCCTGTGAGCTTTTATTAAGAAATTAAAATAATCCACTCTGTCTCTGGGCTGTTGTCTAGCTCGCAGCAATGCAAAAACAAGACTCAAGCTTCCTCACTCCCTTTACCTTAATTCCCTTCCGGCCAAAACCATGCTAACGCATCAAAGGGTTGTCCCCTAGGATTTGGCCACATCGTATAAAAAAAACATTTATATATAACTTAGTGCTTACTAGTTTCGCCTTCTTGGGGCATCATCAGAGCTACTTAATAACGCAATAACTAATACAAGACTGAAGCATTTGAATTAGACTTAACAAAATTGCATGTGGGAAAGCACCCACTAGTGATAGTAATCGAAAACGAAAATATCGATATTGCAATGTATCGGAATGTTTCGATACCGGAGTATAAATAAATTGAAAAATCATCATCGATAGTTGAAAGTATCAGTGGTCAAAGGATTACACTTATAGATTTAATTTTAAATTAATAAATAACCGTAAATTCGGAGACGAAGTTGGATCAATGGTTGGGAGGCACCATCACGAAGCCATGGATGCAGGTTGGAATCTCGGCCTACCTATGAGCAATTCAAAAGAAGAACATGAAAATAAGTCATCAGTAAAAGTTATATAATATTATTTCACTTGGCATGAAAATTCCATGTTTGGTCTTTTATACTAATAATACTTTTTTTGATATTTTTTGTATGTATAATGGCGCGTTACTTGGCACAATTGTCATAAAGTAAAAACTCTACAAAATTCTAGCTACCCTAAAAAATGTACAATAATCAAAACAACAAAGACACAATGGTATACAATCAAAACGAACATAAAAAATGACACGGTATGTTACTCCAAAAATATTTCGTAAGAACGACTCTAAAACTTGAAGACAACAAAATTTGAAAAGACCTTTAAAAAAGATAATATAAGAAATTTTAAAATGCCTCCAAGAAAGTGCCAGCTCTAAGAAAAGTTCCCAAGAATTTTGAAAAAATTTCGAAACAAATCCTAGCGCTAAACCTAAACGATCGAACAAAATTAACCGAAACCGAGAAAAAATTAAAGTAGAACATGCTTGGCTGAGTGCTCCCAGAGGGTAGATGCAGCATCAGGCGAAGTTCCTACTTCGGGAACAACTGCTCCCAAGCAAATATCCTCTCCGTAGAGCCGTTTGCCACTTTTGTAGTCCTTCGAGAGCACTCATCCAAACATGTTCTAAACAATCGCACAAAAATTTCGAACCGATAGGCTTCCGTGGGACCAGTCTGCAGAGTCATTAAGGTCTGCAAACTGCTCCCATCATCCTCCAAGTTCTACGATTCCAACGTGAGACTTGTTCTTCCCGCAGCACTTGCAGTAATACCAAACCGAAGAGAAATTTCATGGACAAGCTGCTGCAAGTCTGCGGCCTGTTATTCCCAGTGAAAGGCGAGGCTTCCGTTCCGCACCGACGATAAAGGTGCAGCTGAATGCGTCGGCCTTCGTTGCCAGGAACTCTAGACGTAATCGCCTCCTCAATCTGGCAACGAAGTGGTTCTTAAGTACACTTTTGTGAATCTGTGGGTTAGTGGGCTGTTGCCCAGGCTCGATCCGCGGGCAGTATAGATGAAATGTTGACTTAGCAAGTGTAGGAATAAAGCTTATCAAGCAATTCACCTGCTTACTTGTCCTTGGCCCCAGTAAAAACGACGTTCTTGATATGCCGAATGTCGGGCAGAAAAACTGGCACATATCGCGAACAAGATTATTAATGTCGCATAAGGTCGGGCATGTGAGGTATGTATCTGTGGAATAGGGTTCCTTCACAACCACAAACCTTGAAGGCTATTTGAATTCGTCGATCGATATATGACAGCTGGTTTGGATGAACGAGGAGCTGTGGAGCATTTTGAATGCCACATAAGAGTCACTGTAATTGGACGGATAACTATAGATCACTCTGCTAGTTATGGTCCCCATTACTCCCAAATCTACCCCAAGATGTGCGCGTCATCTATTAACACCTAACTGATCCGTAGCAAGAGCTCGCGCAGTCGACGTGAAGGGAGTGTGTGGCGGTCGATTCATTACGAAAGCGTTTATCACTTGTTGCTGATTCTGCGTTCCAAAGTTCTTTTCATGGAGAAGCCTCGATCCCACATGTAAGTACTTACAGCGATTCCTATAAAAGCCTTAAAAACTTTCAGCATCAAACTTACGCTGATAACTAATCATTTCGGTTGCTGTATTTCCAAAAAAACGTCAATACCGAAAAAATTCTTGTGGTACTATGGCGAGCCAGATGTCCGAGAAACATGTTTAAAGCACCTACGGCCTCTTATCCTCTTAAAGATGGCACCAGTTCACTTCGCGGTCAAACAATATTTATCGCCATACTATGGCGAGTATCGGTAACAAAATGTATCGATATGTACGTGATTATCGAGTAAGTGGAGTAATTGGAGTATTGAGGTCAAAATATCGATACCGAGGGAAAAAGCATCGATATATCGCATCAGTATAGCCCATCCCCAACACCCACACTACAAGACAAACAACTTATGTAAGTATAATGAACAAATTACCACTACAGATTAAAAATAAATTAATAAAGAAATACACAAATAAATAAATAAACAAATCAATTAATAATAATCCAGTTGAAAGACTTAATCAGCTTATAAAGGAGTAAAGAGCTTCTGCGGTTTCAGTGATTTTAACTTGCCGACTATCAGACGTCATCCGCTTTCTGGAATATACTCGGTTTTCACGCGTCATACTTCGAACGTCATTGAAAGTCTCAGTTCTTCTTTATATATAAAGGTTTTTGGTATAGTTTACTTAGTATTTTGTATTGATCTAGACAGTTACGTGATTAGACACAGAATTTCTGAATCCTAAAACTACTCTTCTTTTTATATAGCTCTACACTTCAATCTGGTTACCGGAATTTTTTTGATTCGCATTGCAGTTATTATTTTAGTTTAAGCACATCCTACTCTAGATACAAGCCCGGAAAACATGACAGTTCGGCCATTTAACCACCAAGCATGTCGTTACTATTTTATTTATTTTTGTACAGGATATTAACAAATCTTTGTATATATATAAAACAGCACACTGTCTTAACCACAAATAATGAGAAATGCTGATGGCAACCTCAATACTTCAACTTAACCTCAATTCTTCTAACCTCAATACTTCAACAAAACAAACACAAGAGAAAATCGTCACATAAAAACACATGAAAATTGTAATTGAAAGTTTGTTTGTACTAACCATATGTTCAGAACATTTGTAGGATTACTTTAAGTAAATTCCAAGTTGCAAGAAATACTACGAAAAGCAGGATTCTCCAACCTTTTCCTATTCTTTACTGTAGCAAATTTTCGTTTGCTTGCACCACCAGTGCTCAGCTGTTCGTGTCAGTTTTCGGGCTTGTATCTAGAGTAGGGTATGGTTTACGAAAATCTAACTTTTCTTTGCTTACTGAGATAATTTAATTTTTAATTTTTTGTTTGTTGTCTACTTTTTTCGTATATTTTTAATTGGTGAGATGTGGT
Source organism: Leptarthrus brevirostris (assembly GCA_964036015.1). Lineage (NCBI taxonomy): Eukaryota > Metazoa > Arthropoda > Insecta > Diptera > Asilidae > Leptarthrus > Leptarthrus brevirostris. The sequence continues at coordinate 142,404,992 of OZ038372.1, forward strand.
TGTTAGTACTTTTAGTGGAAATAGTTTACCTACTCTATCTCTGATTATTCCTGGCTGGCTACGATGATTTACAGATTTACAACTCGTTGTAAATTGGATCCACTCCTAGTTGAAGTCCTGCAAGGACTTCCCTTCTTCGTTAGGTTTTTGTTTTATTGTATTGTTTAAAAGGTCATAATGTAAAGTTTCAAAATAATCTTTTAATTTCTTATTAAAAATTTTCGTTTGCTTTCTTAGGCCTCCCCACCCAATTTTTTAAATATTTGAAAATTCCAATTAATACGGAGCTATTCCAATTATTGCCGGAGCTATAGCAACTATAGTAACAACTAACAATAAGCCACGAAAAGTTCATAAAGCATTTTCCAAAGACGCAATATCGCAGCCTACTCTAGATACAAGCCCGGAAGTTGAAATTAACAGCTGAGCATTGGTGGTGTAAATAAACCAAAACTTGCCATAGTAGACATAGGGAAAAGTTTGGGGAATTGCACTTTCTCGTAGTATTTCTCGCAACATATTTCAAGTATTTAATTGGATTTTACTTGTGTTCTCAACATGTGAAGACAATTAAAAGTGTCTCTCTTATACAATTTCCATGTGTTTTAAAAGAAAAACTCTCCGGTGCTCGTTTTGTTGAAATATTGAGCTTAAAATGCGCCAATGACATCAGCGTTTCTCTTTGGTGTTCGTTACGAGAGTGTGCACATTGGTTAATCTGTGGTACAGCCAAAAGCTAATAACGAAACGCTGGTTAAATGGCCGAACTGTCATATTTTCCGGTCTTGTATCTAGAGTAGGCTGTGGCAATACATGTTTTGACATTTCTCGAACTTAAGAAATTAGTTTTCTTGATTTTCATGAAGTTGCATTAACAAAGGAAAGCTGTGACGTCGACAGATGTTGCTGGCATTTTGCGTGTCCGAATGGTGGAACCCACATTCATGTAAAGAAACAGACCTACATACATATATTCACTTATAAACAAAGAAATACGTCAAAAAATTCATTCCAAATTCAAAAATATATGATAAATTTTGAATTTATAGACTAAAATGGGAAATTATAAATTTATTTGGAAGTTAATGTAACCTATGTTGGTTTGAGATTTCCCAATAAACTTTAATTATTTATATAATTTTACTTTAAACCGATTATTTCGGTTGAAACATTTTCACTAATGTCAGCATTGATTTTGAAATCGAGCTAAAAGTCCCATTAGCTCAACAATCAATTCATTTGCAAAGTAACGTGTAATTCTGATATTAAAATTTATTGATCTAAGGCCCATGAAAGGTTCTGGCCAACAACATTTTGGGATAGTCGATGAGTGTCTTCTCGACTTAAAAGGTTTGGTTTTCAGTAAATGGCAGGAGCATTAGAACGTCGGTTTGATTTTCGATATATAATGTAAATCTCAATGTTTTTCACTAAATAGAGATACCCGTATATGATTTGCATAATTTGACCCTTTGAGATATTCGCACTTATGCAAAACTCTACTTCCAGTAATTTATCAAAATTTCAAAACTCGATGAGGGCAACAGATATAATGTGGTTAGAAATTCTGCAGTATCACCATCATAGCTATCGAGAAAACTTAAATCGAATTTTACCCAGACAAATTCATTGTCATTATGGGAGTGGTACTGCAGGTGTGGTGTGAAAAATTAATGTTTAAAGAAATATTTGCACAAATTATTTACTTTAATTTACACAACTCCGATGACCTTGACCTGAGTCGCGGGTAGTTACTTCCGGTAAGGTTTTATAAAAGTGTTGAACGGGTGGGGGGGGGGTTGCTTAATATCTATGATCCCGAAGGGAGGAGGTTTCCGACATAATGACGGAAAAGTTTGTCAATGTTTATTGATTTTTGACAGTTAAAAGAAATGAAAGAGGTCTAAGCGCCACCTAATGTAATAAATTCATGAAAAGTTGTTGAAAGGACATACTTTAAGCTCAAGGTGAGCGGAGGTGTATGAGCTAAGTTAAACAATTATCACAAAATTTTGTTATCTTAATACTCGATAAAATCGAGAAATAAACAAAATTTTAAGACAATGCTTTTCTTATAAAACCAAATTGCACTAAAAAGTAGAAAATAATTTTGCCCAGTGATTGCTGATTAGAATAATTTTCAACATTTAAAGCGAACAGGTAAAAAATTTCGATGTTTCCGATTTTAGTAATATTTGATTATGTTATACCTATATATGTCCTCTAACCAGATACAAAATGTTTTTACAGTATAAAGTCTGGTTAACGAGCTAGAGGGCTTTAAAAATTTGACTAATCGGCAGGTATGCGCTACTTCGAATTCCATCATCCAGTTTTAAAAAGTAACAATAAAATAAATAAAGTAGTCAAATTTAAACTTCATTTAATGAGCTTTTTAAATGCATTTTTGGATATTAAAAAATTTTCTTTTTTGAAAAAAAAAATATATTTAAATTTTTGAAACTTGAATTTTACAAAGTTAGACCATTTAATTTTTTTCTATAAATAGCTAAGAGTGTATAGATAATGCTTGCCAAGTTTCATAATGGGCGTAGAAGTCGTTTAGGAGCTATACCAGTTACAGTGTCGAAGCGTAGCGGCCGGCGCCCCACGGTTGGAATTTTTGTATGGAGTCAGAATGTTAAATCATATTTTGCGAAGCTTTAATGATGTAAATTATACACTTAGAAACTGTAACTAGTCTAGCTCCTATCAAATTAACCCTTATAACTCAGAAGGCGCACTTCACAGACAGAAGCCTGGAAACAATTGACCTATCCACCAGAATTTAACATATATTGAGGTGAATGAGGCTCCCACACCAACATGCAAAGAAAAATATTAGTAAACAAAAAAGTGAAACATGTCCAAACACTACAGTCAGGGTTGCACAGATTACAGAGATCGTTTAAGCAAATCATTGGTAAGAGCCAGGTCAAAAATAGGATACATATTCACGGCTCTACACATACGATTAATAGGCTCATGCATACCATAGTTAGACCGACAATGCACAACATGTATGTAGTAAAGGCAATCTCCTTAAGCAATACGGGGTATGCCTACAAGTAACCAAACCTGCGAGAGTGCGAGAATCTATATTCGAGTTCAAAAGCTAGTGAATAAATACTAGGTCAGCAATTCTAAGTCGTTCCTCCAACGAGTGAATATTAAGCAATCGGAGGCGATCCTAATATGGAGGAAGCCTTAATAGATCATTCCACGGGAGGTCCCTTAGTGCGAATCTAGCAAAGTTCCGCTGCACCGACTCGATGTATCTAGAATGAACCGCATAGCAAGGTGACCAAACCTGAGATGCATTCTCGAGAACCGGTCTAACCAAGGAGGAAAATAAGTGAATAAGGGTCAGTCGATCAGAAAACTCCCTTGACCACCGTTTAACAAAACCCAGAACTGAATTACTCCGAGGCACGATATAGTTTATGTGCAGAGTGAAATCGAGTTTTTTGTCTTGCTTCACACCAAGGTCAGTAACGGACTCAATACGACGGATAGTAGTTTCAGCAAAGGTATAGTCAAAGACGAGCTGATTGGGGTTCCTACAGAATGACATAACTTCACATTTATCCAGGTTAAGCTGCAGGCCATTTGAGGCACACCAAACCTTGAAGGTATTCAAATCATCCTGAATGCAAGAACAATCATAACTGTTTCTAACATATGAGAAGATCTTGATATCATCTGCATAGATTAAGACTTTGGAGTGCCTAATCAGAGGGACAATGTCATCATTGGCAAGAATGAACACCAACGGCCCCAGATGGCTACCCTGCGGTACACCGGATGAAGCTCTAATAGGTATAAATAAAGTGTTACGGAAAGATACTCGGTATGACCTATCTTTTAAGTAAGAGTGGATCAGTCGAGTAACAGATTCGGAAAACTCAGCTTTTCCAATTGAAGCATAATCACAGAGTGAGGGAACTTATCAAACGCTTTGCTGAAGTGGCTGTAGACGCAGTCGGTCTAGAGAACTCGCTGGAAGGCAGAGATTATGTGGGATGTAAATTCAAGCAGGTTAGTTGTCGTCGATCTACCAGGCAGAAAGCCATGCTGATTAGATGAGATTAATTCCTTACACTGCCCAACAAGCTGAGAATATATAACAGATTCGAACAACTTGGGTATGCAGGAAAGCTTCGCGATTGGCCTTTAATTTCTTCTTAAGTTTTTATGCCCCTTTTTATAAACGGGAATTATAAAGGAGCTCTTCCATATTGTAGGAAATCTGCCGGCCTAAAGAGATTTGTTGAAGATGAGTACCAGCGGAGTGAGTAAGGTGTCAGAGCAGGATTTCAAGAACGCAGGTGGAACACCATCAGAACCAAAAGAAAAGTCAAGTTCAAGCTCATAATATCACGAGATATAATGGGCAAGGCAATGGAGGCAGCGGGACGGTCTTGGATATGACCAAACCCATCCAGGGAAGGCACAAAGTCGTCAGATGAAAAGGTGCCCTCAAATCAGAATGCAAAGAATACAAATTTGAAAAAAGTACGAGGATCATTATGCAAGTTATCGCGAACATTATCAAGGTATTCTCTGTATAGTGATGAAGATAATGCCAAAAATCTGTCGTAGCAATCAACAAAATCACAATAAGCTGACGTGTTTTTTATTCTTAGAGCTCCGCAGCTCACAAGTATACCACGGGGGAGAACGACAGGATGGTCTCGACTGTTTGAGTGGTACACACGAATTAAACAGATCAATAAACACGGAAACGCACTCATCGATATCGCTATCATCAAAACGAGATGCGAAATCGATCGAGAGGATTCTGTTTGAGAGAACAGTGAAAGCCGCCCTTTTAAAATCAAGAACGTACTAATCTACGTTGGGATCGGCAGTATTAGAACCATCATAGAAAAATGAGATGAATATGGGCAGATGCAAACTGTCGATAGCTATATAGTGTTACTCGAGTAAGAAGTAAAGATAAGATCTAACTGTCTTCCCATAGAGTTCTTTACATCACTCATTTGGTGTAAACCAAAGTAGAAGATGGCGTCAAGAAAAAGGGAGTCTTTAACAGTAAGACAATTTAAGGTAAGGTAGTCATCGTCATCAGTGTTCAATACCCATTGAACATTGGGAAAATTAAAGTCACCAAGAAGGATGATTTCGTCCTCTGGGTTCGTCATATTTTTAATAAAATCTAAGCTAAGAATTAAAATGTCAAAGAAACTACGACCGTGTTCATCAACGCGGTTTGTCAAATTTGGATTAATATAAAAACAGAGCAGGAAAAAGTTCTTCTTAAAAAGAGAGATTTTAAGAGCTAAGAGCTCAATTATGAGCATGTCGGAGAAAGAAGGTATATTAATCAAGCTGCAACCCAAGTGGGACTTGCATGCCATCAACACACCGCCACCAAGAGCTACAGAGTCAGAATATCTATCCCTACGAAAAACCTGATAGGAATCATGATGACGAAGCCAAGTTTCGGTCAGAGCAATAACATCGTAACTGCAGGCTTGAGAAGCCTGAAATAGCTGGCCTATTCTTGTTCTTAATCCCCTTACATTTTGGTAGTAAAGGGATAGCGTGATTAGTTTTTTAGGTAATTGACAGTGGCTCTATTTTGAGTGCCACCTGCGACCCTACGACGGGGCACAAACTCATGTGCGATTATATTCTCAGGCCAGAAATCGGGGGCAGACATTATCTCAAAAAGATCTGGGGAGGATATCAACTTGAAAGATGACATGAGTTCCCGAGAATTACGAGAACCAAGAACCTGACAACGGAGGAGTGCAGAGTCATCAGCACCACTCTTCTGCCTCACGTAACTAATTACGTCATCAACAGATGTAGATGTAGATGATCCTAAACGACTTTTACGCTCATTATGAAACTTGGCAAGGATTATCTATACACTATTAGCTATTTTTAGAAAAAAATTTTAAAAAAATTAAATGGTCGAACTTTGTGAAATTTTAAGTTTCAAAAATTGAAATAAATTTTTTTTTTCAAAAAAAATTTTTTTTTAATATCCAAAAATGCATTTAAAAAGCTCATTAAATAAAGTTTAAATTTGACTACTTTATTTATTTTATTGTTACTTTTTAAAACTGGGTAATGGGATTCGAAGTAGCGCATACCTGCCGATTAGTCAAATTTTTAAAGCCCTCTAACTCGTTAACCAGACTTTATACTGTAAAAACATTTTGTATCTGGTTCGAGGACATATATAGGTATAATATAATCAAATATTACTAAAATCCGAAACATCGAAATTTTTTACCTGTCCGCTTTACGTGGATTGCCCCATGTAATTGTAATTAAGTTTCATAATTGCCAATTCGATTTCTATAAAAAAACTAATTTGCGATGGAGTAATAGGTAACTGCAACGACGCGCCATTTAGCTTTTTGAACTTTATTAATATCATTGTATAATTGTGTATAAATAAATTAAAATTGAGCAAAACCAATCAATGGACATGCTTTTACGTTAAGAGCTCATCTAATTCAAAGAAACAAGTTTTCTTGATGAAGCGAACGGCAAGATAATGTATCCATAAATATTAATCTAGGACTAAAAAAAATTTTTTTCTGGCACATTGCTCAAGCTCTGCGAGAGATTACTCTAAAAGGAACCAAACCCCAAATTTTAATTTTCTTAAATGAGCTATGGACTATGGAGTGGTCGCGCGGCAAATTGAAATTTACCCAAACTCTGCCATCACGGCAGCTCTTAAATTGCGACGTAAATTGAAAGGATTGTTCATTAGATGGTCCGTTTCACTGCTGACAGAGCCATTTTCAAGCACTGAAGTGATTTTTTTTTCAAAGTACAGAGTACGTTGTAGGATCCTCAAATCGCCTTTTTCTCATTAAACAAATCCCTTGTCTGTCGACCCTTATGCCACACATTTGGCAGATAACATTGTTAATACTTCATGAAAGGGGAAACATTTTCGCCAAAAATAATGCCCTGCTTTAATCTAATGGAATTAGGTAATTGACACATTACGCAGGTAATTAGCGTGTTAATTTTATTTTAATGAAATATACGGAAAGCATACAAAATATTCAAGGAGATAAGGAAGATAAATATAAAGAAAATTTGTTGTTTTGTACACAGGTTGCCGATTGATTTTCTAAACGCGCTATTTCAGGATACCGAGAGTAAGAGTCTTTTTTTTATACGATGTGGCCAAATCCTAGGGGACAACTCTTTGATGCGGTAGCATGGTATTGGCCGGAAGGGAATTAGGGTAAGGGAAGTGAGGAAACTTGAAAGACTTGTTTTTGCATTGCTGCCAGCTAGAAAACAGCCCAGAGACGGAGTGGATTATTTTAATTTCCCGGGGTCCATGGCATAGTGGTCATGCAATTTTCCGTTCCGACATTGTGAAGCACTGGTTTAGAGAGTTCTCCAATCCTTATGTTTCCAAATCTCTCTATATGTCCTTCGTTAGACCTCTCCTTGGATATACCAGCCAGGTATGGTCGCCTACACAACAACCATATTAACAGAATTGAATCTGTCCAGCGTAGGTTCATTCGCTTTGCTTGACGTGATCTTCCGTGGGTAGACAGATTCAAACTTATCGATCGACTTATAACCCCTAAGTAAACTTTGCGATGTTTCCGACATTCTTTTCATTTATCAGCTATTAGCTGGTGTCATAGACTGCCCTTCAATCCTGCAATCTTTACCCTTATACCAGATGGCTTTTATTAAGAAATTAAAAAATAATCCACTTCGTCTCTGGGCTGTTGTCTATCTTGCAGCAATGCAAAAACAAGACTCAAGTTTCCTCACTTCCCTTACCCTAATTCGCTTCCGGCCATAACCATGCTAACGCATCAAAGGGTTGTCCCCTAGGATTTGGCCACATCGTATAAAAAAAAAATCCCCGCAACGTTAGGTCCACTCTCCTTTTCCGACTCGACTGCCATCGTACGAACTACGGTCAACGCGAACCATTTACGAGGATGCTACGGAAAGGTAACGACCTTTCCTCCTTTAACTTCCATCTGAGTAAATCATCCCTTCACAAAGCCTTATATCTTGATCCCACCCATCTGATCGCCTTTGTTAATTCTTCTTCTTTGCAGTTCGCATTTATTATATTTATAGCTTATATTGTAGCTTCTTACTATATATTATGGTTTATCACTTATTATAGCTTGTAGTAGAAGTATTAGTATTATATTATAGCCTGTATTTTTATTTTTTGTATTATTATATTATAGCTTGTATTTAGCTCAAATAAATAAAAAATAGTGTAAAAACCAGAAGGCAATGTAAAATGTTTCTCTATTTCTTGGTTTCATCTTTAACAATCTTCTGATTTTCTTTGTCACTGGTTTTATAAAGTTTCACGCCAATATGCCGTTGCTATGCCTTAATAATAGGTACCTACTTCGTTTATATTTTGTACATGTAAGTGGGGCTCCAACTCCAAAGATTCGGACTTATTTGGAATTTGACTGAGGAGACCTGGGGCGAACAGCCCACTCTAGACCGTCTCTGTCCCGGATACACTATTTTTTACTTAAATTTAGGTACACTAAATTGTCGATACTAGTCTGAAAAAAGGAGATACATTGAAAACCCAGGCCACTGTATAAAAGAGCTTTAAAACGGAGATTTGTGCAGTGCAGTAAATATTTGCAAATACTAAAATGAAATTCCTAAAAAAAAATACAGCGAAATATTTCTGTCTATATTTCAAGCCAACAAATGAAACCAACAGTATTCCAATTAAACTTTTTGCTATATCAATATTAATACCATTAGACTATTTGTTGTAATCCCATCCAATTTAATCCAATTTCAAATTTATTGATTTTCCGTTGCGCTTTTTCAAGCTTGAAGCAATTAATTACAATCAACCATCAGTGGTTCATTAGAGTAACGATGACTTTCATCAGCAAATTTTCGAGTTCTACAAAGAGTTTTCCGATGAACACTATATCCGCAGAGTGTGTATCTAATGGAAAACAAACAACTCTAATGGAGCAAGCAAACGCTAAAAGCATTTTGGGATTTTACCAAAATATTAATAGCGAGTCCTTCGTCCTTGACATCCTCAACGAAAGGATGGATGGACAAGCTAAAATAGTTAAAGCAATAGAGCCTGTCAGCAAAATTGTGTTAATCAAAATAGTTACCAATTGTTACTCATAATAATAGAAGCAAATAAACTGCGAGTAGAAACCTAGCAAATTGCATATGCAGCAAAAATTAAACCTTAAATACAACTATCACGCTCTTTGTACATTTACCAATATATCCATCAGAATAAACCAATTCCTTAAATAGTTTCTTACATTAGTTAGAACCAATAACGAAGGAAATTCACGTACTAGGTGAGGGAATTGTCCTTTTTGTCAATGCGTTAAGCCAAATTTAAAATGGGTATTATGGTGATGTTCATAAATCGTTGAGGTGAGAATTCCAGGGTTTTTTAAATTCATTTTTCCAATATTTTATAAACTTCCTAATTTTAGCTAGAACATCAATTAAAATTACCTATCGCTATGTTCAGTTTGTTACATCACTATCGCAAATGTTACTTGAATGAAAACTATCCCCACTTAAGTCAAATCACCTTGAAGTTTTCAAATTGTAATTTTCTGTTATTCTGTTATTCAAATTGTTTTACGGGTTGAATTTTCGGAACATGTTGAACTCGAAATATTCCATTTCCTCTAGATCTGATTAGTTCTCCTTAACATGTATTTTCACTTACTTAATCTAAGCTGGGCATTGTGTGGTTGGGATTTTATCAGAAAATAAAATGCTATGGTGGAACAAGTTTTAATTAACTTGTTAAGCTGATGATTCTTAACTTCTCAGCTTTATCGGAAAAACCACTGAATGTAATTGAATTAGAGGAGTTTAGGAGAAAATCACACCAACCTGCAAGCTAGATAAATTTGGAACTGATATTACATCTATGTAATATGTAACGAGGGTATTGAGGTCTGAAAATAAATGCTTGTATAGTCCTGTTTATTTTCTTTTGACAACTTTGATTGGCAGAGTAATTTTTTAAATGACGTGTGGTTCTAAATACAATTAACTGGAGAATTTTCTACAGTAATGGGATGGTAAATTGGTAAAGAAGAAAACACATTTGATAATAATAATTAAATTCATTTGCTAGAAATTGTACAAAAGACTTGTCATTTTGCCCACATACTATGGCTCGTAAAATAATACAAATCATTCAAAAATTAATCTAATAGAATCATTCACAACACAACTTGAAGGACATAATTAAATAGAACTGAAAAGTAAAAGAAAAATAAGATTAACGAAAGTATGTATGTATGTATGTAAGTATGAAAGTGAGCTTACGACTTGCTAGGTATATTGTAATATACGTCCCAAGCAAGGAGTTAAGGGATGTTACAACGTCATTGTATGGTACTACACAGCCTACTCTAAATGCAAGCCCGGAAGCTGACATTAACAGCTGAGGAATGGTGGTGTAAGCAAACTAAAACTTGCCACAGTAAACATAGGGAAAAGTTTGTTGAATTGTACTTCGTCGTAGTATTTCTCGCAATATTTTTATAGTCTCAAATTGGATTTTACTTGGGATTAACCTACAAATGTTCTCAACATGTGAACACGATAAAAAGTGTCTCTCTTATACAATTTTCAATTTTTTTTTGAATTGCATCAAAGAAGAGCCAGAAGAGCTTGGAATTGAGGACATTACTGGAATAATTTATAGAGCTGCGAAATACAGTCCTTCTATGTGCATGGTCAAGGCTAAGTTTAAATGTAAATGGTTCGACTTTGGGTGCCATAAAGCTAGACGAGAATCCTTCCAATTGCTAAAGGTATAGAGAAAAAATAATACTGATTTTACGAGTAAGTGTTATCTAGAAGATAATAGCCAGTATAAAGCAATGTGCAAGAATACGAGGGCGCTATACTACAAGCAGCTTGGAGAAAAACTGTCGGCAGTTAGAGATGTCAAAGAATGGTGGGCTACGCTCAGGGAAATGAGATTGGATAAGTTTGTGGGAGGCATAGTTGTTTCTTCTCACCAATTTCGGTCATATTTTCAGGAATTACTTAACCCGAAAAGCATGGTTGGTTCGATAAACTATGCAGAGCCTCTCATAGTAAATGATATATTGGATAGTGAAATAACTATGGATGAACTTAAACAAGTTCTACGAAAAGCCAAAGATGGTAAAGCTCCAAGGCTAGACAGGATACCAATGGAATATTACAAAAATGCCACTGACCTACTCCTTGACTTTCTACTGCAGAAGTTTAATAGTTATTTAGCTGTTGGCACGACTCCATACCCCTTCAAAGAGAGCATACTGTTCCCGTTGCATAAGAAGGGTAATCTTAGTGACCCTGCCAATTATCGTGGGCTATCTTTTTTAGACACTATTACAAAATTGTTTACCGGAATTCTACTCCTGAAACTTGAAAGGTGGGCTGAAGCATATGGAATAGTAAATGAGTGTCAAGCGGGTTTTAGAAGAAAGTATTCGACAGTGGATAATATCTTTAATCTGTGGTGTATTGTAAAGCTGTATAAAATTCTTTATTTTACAAACAGCTGAATATGGGTGTGACAAGTAAGTTTGTCAGGGTACAAAGGGACTTCTATACTGGAACCCGAGCTGCAGTGTGGAATGGTGAAAGCATGTCAGATTTTTTTGATATGCATGCCGGTGTGCGACAGGGTGACTTGCCAAGTCCGTTGCTGTTCAGTCTTTATCTAAATGATTTGGAGGAGCACTTGGAAGAAGTTGGTATAGATATTGGTGGTGTGCAAGTTACTTTGCTGATGTATGCGGATGACATTGTTATTTTGGCTGATGACATAGGCAAGTTACAGCGGATGATGGATAGGCTGGCGCAGTACTGTGACACCTGGGATTTACAAGTGAATCTTTTGAAGTCAAAGATCATGGTTTTTAATACAAGAGGCAGGAGGGCACGGGAAGAGCATTGGACATATAAGGGCGCAGAGGTTGAAATTGTGGGCAGCTATAAATACTTGGAAGTTATACTTACGCCTAACCTTTCTGCCCATCTGCATCTGTGCGGCCGACTACGTATGGCGAAGTTTAGTATACACAGCACCTGGAGAAGTTTTCTTTCCAGGAGTGATGTTTGTTTAACGTATAAATTACATGTATTCAGGGCGGTATCAGTAGCGATAATGCATCACAGGTGTGGGGATATGAGGAGCATGTCAATGTTGAAAAACTGCTTAGATTCTTTATAAAACAGCTTCTCCGACTACCGGATAATATACCCAACTATATGCTGCACATCGAGTCTGGTATGTATAACTAAACTATTTCTGTAAACTCTGAAGTTGCATCTGGATTACATAATAAATGTTCTAAGTTTGAGTGACGACAGGTTACCGAAAAGGCTGGCAATACTTTGTATAGAGAAAAAAAAACTTTTTTCGTTTTTGCTTTATCTGTTATAGCGGATAGAGTAAGAGTAGTACAATTTCTTTTTTTCTTTTTCTTTTTCATAAATATGTATACTTCTCTGAATTTAATTATTTATACTTTGTAGTTATTTATTTATTTTTTATATTTTTGGTTGTCAACTGGCGGATGGCTTAGACTCTTAGAGCCATAGCTTTAATGTTTAGTATTTTGTATTTCGAAGTTTGTATCTCTTGAATTCTTAATAAACATATTATTATTATACAATTTTCATTTGTTTTACAAGGAAAACTCTTTTGTGCTCGTTTTGTTGAAGTATTGAGCTTAAAATGCGCCAATGACATCAGCGTTTCCCTTTTGGGCTTAATTACGAGAGTGTGCAGTTTTACTTGTGTGCAAAGATTGGTTAAACTGTGGTACAAAAAAACTGAAATAATGAGGAAACGCTTGGTGGTGAAATGGCCAAACTGTAATGTTTTCCGGGCTTGTATGTAAAGTAAGCTGCGGCTACTAACAATTTCCGTTTGCACTTGGAGTGAAGCTTGCTGAACACGGAACACCCATAATTAAAATGAGGGGCAATAAGTGTGACAGGTAATGTGTGCTACCCCAAAGTGGTCTTAAACTTAAAGAACTTTCTCCAAGCTGTACTCAAACATATTTGCAGAAGTAAATCTAGAGTTTAATTTGACGCCCAAGCTCTTTACTGAATCAGCATAGTTCACGATAGTATTGTTTAACGATATAGCTGGAAGGTTCGACTTATCAATGTAAAGTGTATATATACAGCAATACAGGTTGATTTTGATGGGATGCGCTCCAAGTCTACATTAATTCGTTGAGCACAGTGTTTGATTAAACCAATTGACGTACTAAAATATATCTCCGCATCATTCGCATAGAGGTGTGTAGAAGGGTCAGATATAAAAGGTTTAAGATCATTTCTGTATAAGCTAAACAAAAGTGGGCCAAGAACAGAGCCCTGAGGGATTCCAGAGTATAGATATTTCAAATGAAATGAAAGGCTTGACAGCTTTAACGGGGATCATAGTCAATTCGAGTCATCCTATTTTAAATCATGCATTTTGGACTTAGGTGTAGGCAATCCTTCTTTCAGGTTTATACGAGGTTACGATAATTCCAGCGCACGATAAAATGCACACATTATAAATTTCATTCTATATAATCCATGCCTGTACCACCATTAGAATTCTGAAACTAAGAATACTGAGTGCAGAATCAATAGTTCTACTAACAAACACAAAATAACAAGGACGTTCACTCTATGGACTTAGGGCGCATAACAAAGTTTGGAAAGCAGTTGTTGATGATTCGCGGAATCAAAAGCCCTGCTAAGATCAAGTAAGACTAAAATAAGTCATCGTCAATAAATTTCATAACTTGTTTTAACATAATCTTTTTCAATAGTTTGGATACGAAACTCAACAAATCGATGGGGCGAAGGACACCAGGTTCATGTTGGGACGCTTTTTTAGCGATAGGAATAACATGCACCTCCTTCAACTTTGTAGGAAATTAACAAACAAACATTACAATTATGAACCAATTGCGTTGATATATAAGGGTAATGACTCTATGGAATTCAGGGGATAACATGTAAAGACCTGTGATATTTGACTTGATAGAGTAGACAGCCTCAAAAACTTCATGACTATCAACATATCGATACGCAAATCCATCTGTTGAAACAATTTAGGAGCCAACATTGTGGAAGAATTGCTGTGCACTAGTTCGAATATTATGATTATCGCTAAAATATTATTTAAACTATTCGGATCCATGTTAATTTGAGGGGAATAATTATTCTATATTCCCAAGGCTACTAAGATTTTTTCATAAATTTTACGCAGTTAAATGTTTATATAATTTTGCAGCAACATATTCCCTTTTAGGAGATCGAATTAAGCTGGTTACTCTACTTCGCACTACTCTGAACCTGACTGTACTTGACTTTTTTAGAGTTCCGTAGCAACTAAGAACATTCAGTCTATTCGACCGTCTGTCCATCTTTAGGTGGTAGCTCTTCCATCCTCTTATTAATATAAATAAATCTTCTACTAATAATCATGTTATTTTTAAGAATTTCGTTGTTAATTCGATTGAGTGAGGAGAGTAAGTTGATGGGACATATACAAAATTTTTTAAAGCTTTCGATCGTATTAGTTTTGGTATCTTAATGTGTTTCATTCTTTCTTTTTAGGTTGGCCTTATTCTTATCTTGTAGGTAGTAACCAAGTGAATGATTTATTTCTGTCACAGACATTTACTGTAAATTCAGGTGTACCTCAAGGTAGTAATTTTGGACCACCTATATTTACAAAGTTTATTAACGATATCGCTGGAATTTTTTCCTTTCCTTCCTTTTATGTTATTCGCTGACGATCTAAAATTGTTTGCCTCGATTACTCATTTTTCCGATTGTATATTACTTTAAAATAAAAACGATGTATTTATATCATTGTGGGAGATTAATTGTTCCGAATTAAATATAAATAAATGTAAGAAATATTTCTTTTATCGTCTTCATGAACCATTTTCACATTCCAATACCATTAATAATTTAATTGATGACTCTCCGAATCTTATCTGGGATCTTAGTGTAACATTTGAACATAAATTCAGTTCTAGTTCTCATTTTCAAAATATTTATTGTTCAGCATTTAAGATGTTAGGATTTATTAAAAGAAATTCGTCAGAATTTCGTGACCCTTATAACTTCAAATGTCTGTAGATGTTTTAGTACGGTCCCATTCGGAGTAAGCTTAATGTAGTATGGAGTCAACAAACATTTCTGCGGAGTTCATAATAGAATATTAAGATGAAATTTGATTCATTCAATAAATGAGGTGCATTTCGATGATAATAAGCAAAGTAATTCCACTTGTAAGCTCCGTATAATATGCTAATATACTTAAACAATATTGTATGTACTCTAGAACCAATTTTTTTATACATAATTTATTATAAAAACAAAACATTTTATCAAGTTGCCACATCTTCTTTATTTTGTGCCAATTACAGAAAGAGGACATAAAATGGTCAACCACCGAGGGTTGTCCTAAAGCTCTCTGTCCAATTCACCTTCCTTATTATTCCACTTGTATTAATTTTCGATCCTTTTCACTGTAAACGGTTTCTGGCCGTTTAAGGAGGTAGAAAGGGTTGAATTCATCTGAAACACGTTTTTTTATTATTAGCATCCACAAAAAAGAGAGGGGGAGGGGTTGTAAGCATTTAAACTCAGTACATATAAAAGCAATTTTCCACCCCCTGTAATGGGAGAATCGACCCCCACGGGTTGTATCAGTCATGTCCTTGCCATAATTCTTCTTCCTTTCTTATATCCCGGTAAAGTCATCAACAATTTCTATCAGAAACTATGCCGTCTGAGGGGGTGAGCACTGATAAAAACTTTTTTTACTACGATTCTCCGGTTCAGTGACGCCGAAAATAGGGTTGCAGAGGTGGTTTTTGGGCCAAATTCCCGACTTCACTAATACAAAATCTCGACTAAGTCAATAGTAGTTTATTTTCCTTTTAAAAAACCGTGCTGAAAAGAGCCCAAAAATGGTGTGCAGTGAGAATAAAGGGCAATAACAATTAAACATTAAATAGAAAGGCACCGATTTTCAGAAATAATTTATTAAAACACCATACTTACAAGATTAAACATCTTAAAGTTAAGTGTAGGAAGTAATTAAGAAATAGGCTAACTAAACAATAGTTACTAATTATAAAGAAAATACAAAATTAAATAACGTAACAATAGGGTTCAACTTCAAAAACTGCGGTTAAATACAAATAGAAATACTTAATAATAATCAAAACTTAAATAAAATATTCCAAATATTCAGTTCAATGTAGATTTCAAATATTCAAAAAGATCTTCTTGAAAATTACGGCCGTTGCTGCTCCTTTTCAGTTCAATAGGAAGAAGGTTCCACAGCCTAATGGACTGAACGAAAAACTGGCGTTCGCTAGGTTGAGAGGTAAAACGCGGTATATTTAGTGAGAAAGTTCTTCTAGACTGAGAGAATTCTAGTTTGCTATATATGTAAGTAGGATGGCTCTTTAGTTAGAATTAAATTACGTAGAAGCATTATTGCACGAAGATTCAAATACAAATCAAGGGGAAAACTCAATGTTAGAGAAAGAAGATTCATGATCAAATCGTT
Source organism: Leptarthrus brevirostris (assembly GCA_964036015.1). NCBI lineage: Eukaryota > Metazoa > Arthropoda > Insecta > Diptera > Asilidae > Leptarthrus > Leptarthrus brevirostris. The sequence continues at coordinate 142,421,613 of OZ038372.1, forward strand.
GTAGTCCAAAAATGTACCCCACAGCGGAATTAAAAGCCCCATTCAGCTGACGATCTCACAACGAATCCAATTTGATTATAACTTCACACCCATATGAAATCAACGGAATCAACAAGGATGTCACAAGCAGAAGACGAGTTACTTGAGGCGTATAAGCTGCAGATGAGGACGGCTTACGTAATGACCCATATATCGTACCCACAACACTGTTGACGTGATCTGACCAGCTTAGACACATATGAGAAATAATTCCAAGATTTATAACAGACTCGTTATAGGAAATAACTACATTATCAAGAATAACAATATCTAAATTAGACTTGTAGATTATAATAGCGTTCGACTTGGAGGCATTAGGATTTAAACAATTTTTAGCAGTCCATATGGACACATTCCTCAGATCATCATTCAAACGGCAAATAGCGTCCTACATCAAGCCCAGAGTTCTTTAAATATACAGCTGTATATCATCCGCATAAAGGTGATATTTGCAGTATCGTATAGCAGTTGGAAGATCATTATTAACATTGAGAATAAAATAGGACAGAGGATAGATCCCTGAGGTACCCCGCATAAGATATTAAGACAATCAGGTGACTACTCATTGTATAATCTTTTGTGCTCGCCCCTAAAATATGACAATATCAAATTACATGCGGCATAAGAAAAGTTAAAAAACGAATAAGTTTCCTATACAAAAACCTGTGATTTACTTTGTCGAAGGCCTTCAAGAAGTCAAGCAGAACCAGCGCTGTAAAATCATCATATTCACAGGAAATTCTTATGTCATCATGAGTTTGAGCAAAGCCGTGATACAACTGTATTTAGTTCGATTGAAAATCTTACAACTGGTTGTTGCTTTCAAGATATAGTATAATCACTGCTCGAAGTACTTTTTCAAAAGCCTTAGAAAGAAGTGGTAGAATAGATATCGGACTAGTAGTACTTTTATAAACCTTCGATGCTGGTATTCCAGTCCAATTGCATTAGATTTTATAGATATCACCGCAGAACAGACAAAAAGAGAGGCCTACCCATGATCACAACTATTAATTAATAAATTCATTCTTAAATTCACTGAAACATCGAACACAGAAGCAATTTTACCAATGGAGGACAAAATTGATAGCCAGTGATAGCAGTTACATATCTTGAAGTCTAATGCAATCGTATGCATTTATTGCTATAAAGTAACAAAGATTAAAATCTTCTTAGCTGTAACTTATATTATTATGCTTAATTTTTGTGGTCAATAATTAGGGAAATGACTTTTTTTTTTTTTTTGACTCAAAACATATTTACTTTATTTAATTTCCATAGATATAATCTACTTTTATACGCGAATTTTTTTGCACGTTTTCTTCTATTGTGTAAAAACTAAATTTTATGTATTCAAAAGTTTCAATTCACAAATACATTTTACAAAGTCATATGTTAAGAAATAGTCTTATTTTAGAGATCATATCTCAAAACTTCTTGTCTGAAAATTTCCTTATGTTCCTACATGATATATGCACCTATGTCATCATTCTGCAGAACCTTTCGAAATCCCTTCATCCAATTAGTTTTTAAAGAACTACAATATTTGTGGAGTTTTATTTTCTTAAGTTTTTTGATAACTTGTCCTAATTCTAACGAATTTATGTAATCCGATTATTTCTCGAAAAATTTCTTGTCTACTCAGCTTATTACTTCCACCCGATTAGATGATTTCTGGGAAAAAAACACAAGTGGATAATGTCGAAGACAAACCCACAATTGTGGAAATTCCCTCTTCAAGAAGTATTTCCTCTACATTAAACCTTGTAATTGCTTTTTGAAATTTCGATTATTTTCTTCTGGAAAATATTAAAGAATAATTGGAAATTTATAAAACGGCTCAAGGTAGATACATAGAAGGTGATCTCAATATGTGTATTTTTGAAATGTAATCTCAAGTAGTAACATGATATTCCTATTTTATCATGGTTTATTTTTTTGATTTGTAGCTTATGTTAGTTTATTATTTTCAATAATTTACTTAAGCTTCGCCGTTCAAGAACGTTAAACAAAACTTTGCTTGCTGATGTAACATGCAACTTTTATCGCACAAATCTATATGGGAATTGCAAGGTTTATCAAAGATTATGCAATCAAACTTGGAATTTTCGAGGCTAACCCAAGCCTCGGTAAAGAACTGTATACCACAAATTAGTGCTCTAGTTAGTTTCGCAGTGCTGGACCAACCGTTCGCCAACGTTTGAATAAATACATAAATAAATTGGAGCAGATAGCCGATTGAACCATCATTAAAATTAGAGCACCCAAATTCGCTGTTTAAAATATGTATGTACCAGAACTGTAAAGTAATCATTCTTTGTGGAATTAATTCCAACCTAATTCCCATTCCTTCGAATTAAAATTTTTTAATTAAATTACTATTCAATTAGGAATGGAATAAACAAATAGAATTAATATTCCAAGTAATGATGACTGTAATTAGAATTCCTCATTAATTCCACCGAGGTTGGCAAAGGAATGAAAAGTAATTGAAAAGAATTATTCATGATTAAAAACCAGATTTTAGTTCCTTAATTCTTTTTAAATTCCTCTCCTTTGAAAACATTTTTAAATTGATTAGCACTCCTACACTAAGCGAAATTGTTATTAAGTCAGCGTGTTTAATATAGGGGCGATAAAAAAATTTCAATACATTAAACCTAATCTGGTAAATTGAGTTTGAGAAAAACATATAGAATCGTCTTTTAAAACAACCGTGATACGCTTCCTCAATTTAAGGATAAATTATGCTTCTGCCAATAGGCTTTTGACAGCAAGTTCTTTAAAGTGCTTAAGCAAAGTGCGAAATTCCTATAATATTTTATTGTATTCGGTAAGTCGAGAATTTTATTTAAGGACTTTATATTGAGGGCAGAATGTGTTTATTAGGGGTGGTGGGGGGGGGGGGGGGGTATGGGGTGGGGGGTAAAAGGTATTTGGTGTTTCTAGGTTACTTTTTCCACTTATTGGCTCATAAATAGTTCTTTATGCATGAAGCCGAAAGCCAAAATTTAAAATACCAAATAATTTCAGAAAACACGTCCTTTATATTAAATATCAATATCACACCTTTCCACTCCCTTCTCCTTACAACCCCTTATTAAGAACAGTGGCACGGTTTGTTCTTTTGATTTTAAAATTTTTTCTCCCAAATTGCAGTATTTACAACTTTTCTCCATGGTTCGTTAACTCTAGGAAGCAAAATTTCATCAGATACCTCGAATACACCCACATGGATTTGCATTTAACCGGTTATGTAATAAACCTTGTCTCGTTTCTTGAGCGAAAACATTCTGTGTAATACTAATAGATCCTTTATTACTTAAGATTTGAGCAGACCCTGTCTTTTTTGTTACTTATTCACATAACTGTTTAGTATTTCATTTATGGTTTCGTTATTTGATTGATTTCTAAAACTAATAACTTCGGTAACAAAATTAAGAGAATACTAACAAAAAATATGATGCAATAACAATTTTTGTTTTATAAAATTAAAGTAACTCTATTTCTTTACCTTTATACACTTTTTAAACTTAAGAAATATACAAATAGTTACTCTCCATTTAGAAAAAAGATGAATTTGTTTTGTTGAATCGAAGTGTCCACTTAATTTTGTCACTGATTGTAGGCAAAAAATTAAATAATAAAGAACTTAAAACACTAAAGTTCCTTTTCAAGAAAAAAAAATTTCAAAATGTTTTCATAGAAAAGGAATTTTAAAAGAATTCAGGAATTTAAATCTGGTTTTAAATCATGAATAATTCATTTTCAATTACTTTTCATTACTTTGCCAATCTCGGTGGAATATACGAGGAATTCCAATTACATGCATCATTACTTAGAATATTAATTCAATTTGTTTATTCCATTCCTAATTAAAAAGTAATGGAATTAACAAAGTTAATTCTAAAGAATGGAATTGGAATGGGAATGGGTAATGAAGTTTAGAACTATGGCATGTAATTACAATTAGAGTAAACAACATGGAATTTGGGAAATTTTTTTTTCGTTACCAATATTTTAAGTTTTTAATACCCTATATAGACGGAGATTCAGCACTAGGTATGGCACGATATTGTTGTTCAACATTGAGTGCTTATCGCCACCGAGCAAGTTAAGGCCACTATTGGCGTTCAAGCTTAAGCTAGAGTTAAAAAATGTTGGCATAGACCTAAACCAAACTTGAACCAGCCGTAATTTTGTACATGGGTAAGCATTATTAAACCCATTAACCTTGCTGTCATAAAAACTGCACTACATGGGGGGTGGGTTTGTAACGCGTGGACCCATTTGGATGTTTATTTTGCTGTTGTATAGTGTGATCCCCCATTGCTAATAGGAGAATAATTTTGTCCTTAGGTGGGGGAGGGGGAGGGGTAGTCTAACTTCGTAAGTCCGATTTCGATGACTCTATGTTCCCCCCTGTACTTTGTAACGCGTGGACTGATTTAGATTATTCTGAATGCATAGAGTATCTATTTGTATTCTGACAAACATTGTGGCTTGTGGTGAGAGTGGAGGATGTACGGCGCCTAGCTTTATAAGGCATAGACCGATTTTTATTCTGTTGTACATAAAAGTGTAAGGTAAATGTGTAAAGACACTTCACTTCATTAATTAGTCGCACAATTTTCTTGACAATATCTCTTCACAATATTACGTTTCACATTAATAATTAACACTTATCACTTCGCATTATTACTTGTAAACACTTCGTAGTCTAAATCACGACTAAACATAACCAGGCTGCTATTCAGCCCTATTTATACTACTTAGCATAATTCTACAAAGTTCAATCAATTAGTTCTAGATGTTTCCGTTACACATTTTCACCTCACATATTTACCATAGCTTCGAGTCTTCCTTGATTTTCCACGTTTGGCATTTCCTTGCCTAGATTTCAGGCCACCGGGGGCATGCGCATTACGCGGTTCACTTTTTTCCTTTTCGTGGTCTATCTCGTGGACGTTACAATACGTTACCTGATTGATAAATGATAACAATTTTGTACCAAGAGTGACTACGATGATTCTCTGTACTGCTATAAAGAGTACGGTGGCGCACTAGGGTCATGTTGAGAATTTTGTAGGGTGAGAGTATTAAAGGGTGAGCGTGACTAATTTCGTATTGTTTCCGGATTTGGATAACTATGTTTCCATTCTTTAGAATGCACTACCTCTGCAACTTTCGAAATTGCTTTATTCTTACGAGCAGAATCCTTCAAGTCGTATATGGGGATTTTCAAAAAAAAATATTTGTGCAGAAGTTACAGGGTGGTGAACTTTTGCATGTTTGCACTTACCTTCCCTTACCTTTTTTGAAAATTCATAACTATCGTCACCATTGCCGTAAAACGTCGATCTTTCGTGATTTGGGCTTCCGAATAAAAATATTATTTGCAAAAAAAAATTTTTGACTTTGAACAATATTTTTTGGTATTTACAAAAATACTTGATCATGAATTTTTTTCATATTTTTTCAAATTAAAGTGTCAACCCTCAGCTTTAATATCATGTATCATTTGTTAGAGGCCGGTAGTCAATTTCTCACTGTATCCCCATTATCATAAAAAATTAAGTCCAACTTACATCGGGTTTTTTTTTATATAAAAACTTTGTTATGTCATGTTATGTTCGTCTGATCTAAACAAAAAAAGGCGTGAGCGGGCTTTCAGAAATCAAAAAAGTACACTTAACATTGCTTTGCCACTCTAAATGATGCATGATTTTAAAGCTAAGGGATGACACTATCATTTGAAAAATTATGAAAAGTATTCATGACCAAGTATGTTTTTAAAAACCAAAAAATGTTTTTCAAAGTCAAAATTTTTTTCGGAAACTTATATTTTTATTCGGAAGGCCATGCAACGACCTTTACAAATCACTAAAGATCAACGTTCTACGACAATGATGACGATAGTTATGAATTTCCAAAAAAAGGTACGATCACGAGAAAAAGTGCGAAAATGCAAAAGTTTACCACCCTGTCACTTCAGCACAAATTTTTTTTTTAAATGTTTTAGAACGGTAACTACTTACTATACTAGTAACAATAATTTGGTGAAGTTTGAACTAAATCGGAGACATCGATTTTTTTCACCTGCTACACTTTAGGAATTTTGCCCCATATATGAAGACCCTTAAATGCCAAAGGAGTTTGATTTTTAACCGACTTCCCAAAAACAAAGAGGTTCTAAGTTCGACGCGTATTTTATTTTTTTTTTTTTTTATTTTTTTATTTTTTTTTTTTATGTCTGACCGGGCATAACTTCGTAACGCGTCGACCGATTTTGATGATTCTTTTTTTGTTGGATAGAGTATGTTCCCCGATTGGTACCATGTCAAAAAAACTTTTGGTAGGGAGGGGGTGGGGGTGGGGGTGAAACCCAACTTTGTAACGCGTGGTCCGATTTGGATGGTTGTTGTACAGAGTATGATCCCCCATTGCTAATAGGAGAAAAAAAATTTGGCCTAGGGTGGGGGGAGGGGGGGAGGGGTAGTCTAACTTTGTAACGCGTGGACCGATTTGGATAATTCTTTTTCTGTTCGATAGAGTATGTTCCGTAGTTGATACCAGGAGAAAAAAATTTTGGGGCGGAGTGGGGTGGGGGTGGAGGTGGAACCTAACTTTGTAACGCGTGGTCCGATTTCGATGGTTCTTTTTCTGTTGTATAGAGTATGATCCCCCATTGCTAATAGGAAAATATGTTGGTCCTAGGGTTGAAGGTGTGGGTGGGGGGGGGGGAGGGGTAGTCTAACTTCGTAACGCGTGGACCGATTTGGATAATTCTTTTTCTATTGAGTAGAATATGATCCTAGATTCTACGAGAAAACAAATGTTGCTGGGGTGGGGGAGGGGGAGGGGGAGGATGGAACCTAACTTTGTAACACGTGGACCGATTTGGATGGTTCTTTTGCTGTTGTATAGAGTGTGATCCCCCATTGCTAATAGGAGAATAATTTGGTCCTATGGTGAAGGTGGGGGAGGGGGAGGGGTAGTAACTTCGTAACGCGTGGTCCGATTTCGATGATTCATTTTATGTTCGGTAGAGTATGTTCCTTGATTAATACCATGAGAAAAAAAGTTTAGTGGAATGGGGGTGGGGTAGGGGGTTAAAACTAACTTTTAACGCGTGGACCGATTTGGATGGTCCTTTCTTCGTTGTATAGAGTCGGAGACACTAAAAAGTGAAAAATAAAATAGTTTTTAAAAAAAAAGTTGAACCGACTTCACAAAAAGCGCTAAAAAGCATAAAATAATTTTTAATTTTATATCTATTACGACATTTTGAAGTCGGTGCAAATTAAACAAATAAAACAACTACAGAACCACAATTGAAAATAATACATAATACTACCTGAACGTTTCAGCTTACGGGATCTTATGAAATGACGATTAATGTTTATATTTTTAACGTTGCTCGAGTTTGGAGACAGTTTGTTTTGATTTTTGTTGTGACTTACTTAGATCTTGAATTAACCATGCCAGATTAAGTTCTAAGTTATTAAATTTTTTTTCTGTAGATTTTGATTACTTTGTTGTTTGTTGTTGAGTTTTTTATTTTCTTATTTGGATAGTAAAAATTATTTATCTACAAGGTCCGAGCAAAAGTGACTTAGAAAATGTTCCGCGCAAAAACGAACCGCGTGAGATTCCGGGCAAAACGGATCACAGAAAAACTTCAGGAAAAAACGACCTTACAATTTAACTGCATTAACTTGTAGTTCTTTTTGTAGTAAATATAAATTTTTTCTAGGGCCCTGTAGATAAGTCATTTTTACTCTCAGCCTGTCATAGTAATGTTTTTGGAATTTTATAATATTTCATAATATTGTGTCATGAATTTCTCCTTTAATTATATATTTTGTATTTTTCTTTTATAGTGTACTGGTAAAAGATGTGATCCATAAATAAATTGAATTGAAGTAAGCCACTTTTATTTTTTATTTTTATGTAATTGTGCTGAGGAATCTATATCATGCACAAATTATAGATATCAGCTTTAATTCTGATAATATCTGCGTTTAAACCAAAATTTCGATGGACGATTCGATTTCGATTGACGATTTGTAATTTGTAGCTCCTACTTTAATAACGTATGCTTCATTAACAAAAATTGAGGCAAAAGCACTAAAATATGTGTTTAGTGTCAGAAAGTTTCAGTCTAAATGTAATGAAGTTGTCAAAGGCATTGCTATAGAAAATTGGTACACTACAATAAATAATTTTCCGCGTCTGGTAATTTTGCGGCCTCGAGGTAATTTGTTCGTAATTACTGTAATTATATACACGATTAAAACATGTACCTGCCATATATAAATATTTAATCACTTTTCGGAACAATTGCGTAGGAATTTCAACGACAGTAAGTATGCGATTGATAATAGGTTTCCTATGGCAACTTACCTTTTTACGTGTTATGAATAAAAAATTTGCGTACTTATATGTACGTCTTAAGACGGCGACTTGAGGCTTTCTTGCCTATACTTATTCGTAGTGCTTGGTCGTTTAAGCGGGGTTTCAAAAAATGTGGAGGATTCGATTTATAATTGAAAGATCTAAAATCTGTTAACATTATAACAGAGAAAAAACTCAGGAATTTGATTAGAACTTTCTAATAAATTGTGGTTGGGGTCTAAAAGTGGAACCTTGGAGTTGAGTGATATTATAGCTTCATGATGAAAGATTCAACAGACCATCTCTAAAAATCCACAAAGTTTGCTTACAATCCTTTTGTGATATACGATTTCTACCAAGAATTTGTTACAGAAAGCAACTTCGTGAACAGTAACCAAGTATGTTTCATTTCTAATGCTGTTGAGAGCAGATTCTGTTCAGATCCTATCAGACTTAGAGCGATTGGGGCAAAGGGTGGATCACTACGTCTATGTAGTATCTGGCGGCTAAGCAAAACGATCCACTAACGTTTTAGCCTGTGTCTTCATACGGCTTTGCCTAACCACATTATTTTCAAGAAAGCAGTAGTAGGTACAAGCAAGATGGACTTCTGAGGAATCCTACCCAGGAATTTTATATGATTCCTTTTGCAATGGCTCGAGGTAGGAAACAGAATTTTCCATTGGATTCTAAACGGATTTATTCCATATTTATGTTAAATCCAGCTTAGAAAAAATGCGAACGACAAAGCAACCTCACTTCTCTGTGATGGGCACACAAGTCACATCAATGTTGGCATTTTTAAATGAGATTTATAAAATGAAATGTATCTTTTGTGCTCCCAAATTACGTAATAAACGAAGTAAAGTCTCTAGATAAAGATGTCTTTAGTCCAGTAAAAAGGCTTGGGATAAGCTCTTATTAAGTCAATGGAGAAAACTAAATGAAAACCTTGCTTTCCCAAAAATATAATTGTAGGATTTAGATATATAGGTGTGTTTCCATTCTCTCGAAAAATAAAGTGATGTGAAAGCTAGCTGCATATATGTTTAAGTAGTATAAATATGCGGGTTCTGCCGCAAATGTGAAATGTGAACATTAAAAATGGTCAAATTGTGAGGGAAATCGAGGTCTGACGTCACATTTTTGCACATTTTCAATGGACCAGAAACCCCATAAAGTTTTTTGGAGAGATAAGGAATGGTTGCGTGATCCCGAACGTCAAAGGTCAAGGTCGGTGATTGTTTAGTAAGATAAGGAACCTGTCGGCCATCTTGGATTTTGGGTATTCGGTCTTGGAGACTGCAATTGGTCTTCTTCTTCTTTGGTTTGTTGATGGAAAGATAAGGATTGTCGGCCAGGGTCTATGAACAGCTTTACTAGGTCTAAGAACAGCTCTTACCAGGTCTATGAACAGCTTTACCAGGTCTATGAACACCTATATCAGGTCTAGTAAAGCAAATCAGTTAAAGCTAACGGAGTTAGGGGTTGTAAAGTTAGGCCTTGTAGAGTTAAGGGCTTGGCTCCACATGAGATCTGATAACTTTTTAACAGTGAAAGCGGTATGAGCTTGTGAGTCTTGGCAACCTTCTTTACATAAAATGTGTTTGGTGGGATTTCATTTAATTTTGTAAGATGCTCTAGTTCTTTCAATTTTTTCGGGCTGTATTTCTTGTGCGTCTGCTATTCTTTTTTTCAAATCCCACTCTCTATCGTTGCCTCCTTTACTTGATGGCTTATTATTTGCAATAAGCGATAAATAAGGGTGGTATTTAGCTATAAATCGATTATATTTAACAATAGCTGACTGTTGTTCGTTATTTATACTAGCTTAAAGCAGACTAAATTATCTTTCAAACAAAGTAAAAACATGTACACTTTATTAGCCGAAATAACAATAAATCTCTGATTAAACCTGAATTTTTAGTCGAAAACCAAATTTCGCTTGTATTTTTTTTTAATTTCTCCTTTCGTACAATTCCGCGCTTTGAGGTTTAAAAATGTTTGTTAGTTTCTTAAATAAGGTGTGACTATTTTTGCTTTATTCGAAAGATTGTTTTGTTAACTTTAAGCAGAAAAAAAACCATCTTTTCATAGAAGCAATAGATTAGGCACTAGGACGAGTTCGAAGAAAAATCACCCCTCGGTGGTCCTTCGCTCCGGCTTAATCGAGTAAATAAGATATTTCTTGCACGCCAGCAGTTCCTTTCTTCATAGCACACTCACTTTTTATTTGTTTATGTTCTAATAACATCTAGCTTTGATATAAAATTTCAGCTTTCTAGAACTTTTGGAATTACCCCCCCCCCTCCCTCCATTTGGGGGGGGGGGGGATTACATATTTCTTAATTTTTTCATTGTTTGCGTGCAGAACCTACTCTGCATATCAAATTTCAGCTTTCTGGGACTCCCTTTACCCTACACCCATAAAAAAGAGGGTTCAGGTCTGTATATAAAATACCAAACCACCCTTTATGGGGTGGAGGGTAAAAGTTACATATTTCTTAATATTTTAGTTGTTTGTGTGACGTATTTGAGGTATTAATAAAATCTAAAGTATAAATAAAAGCTGGACAAATGAAACTTAGTGTGTTTCATTAGTCTGGTTACGAGAAAAGGTAGGTAGTGCCCAGTCTTGGCGTCTTCGGACAAACTCTCGGTTACAGCAGCGATTGTGGCTTCTGTACGCACAGTTTTGCACGGAACGATAGCTTAAGGTCAGACTGTATGTGTAAGTGCGAAATTTATCGATAATTCGATGAATCAACGTTGCCAGTCGTACCATAATTATGGTATTCGTACATGGCGTACTATATCAGTACCATCGTACCATAATTGTACCATAATTCTACAGACAGGGTACACTATGAAAATTCTGGTACGAATATAAAATGTTGCTGTCGCTGTATCAGATTGCACTTACACGACAGCATCTACGAGTGAGAAAGTAAATAGAGTGGTCCAGGCCCGTAGAGACAAAATTCGGGCCCGGGGGGTACCACATACAGGCCCCCGCGAAAGGAATTTCGGGCCCGGGACTAAGCGTTTACGGGCACACATACAATCGAATGAGTGACTTTCAATTAAAAATATGTCTAGTATATTACACTTTTTTCGATCGTGAAACATTTTTTATATATATAATTAAAATGGAAAAAAGTTTCTGTTGATGACTTAGATGACGGGGCCCCTTTTCAAAGCCCTGGCCCGGGGGTTTTCCCCCTATTGTACCATAATTTCGTTTGCTCTGTACCATAGTGCCACAGTCGCTATCTGGTAACGCTGCGACGACTGTTACGCTCAGTTGGGCGTTCGTGCAGACCAAAAATGGAACGTAATTTTCTATGCGTTTCACGAATACCTTAGCGTTGTTCGACCGATAACCTACCCATGGTGAATTGTCAGAGGATGCTGAACAAAAAAGTCAAAGTGACTTTTACAGTTGGACGCCCACGATGAAAGTTATTCCTATCGGAAGACGTGACACAAAAAAAAACACAATTATTATAGTTACCATTAATCTGCAATGCCAGGTCCGTAGAAGCATACCTCCTTTTCTTGGAAATACTCGTACTGGGCCAATTATCTCCATTTCTACTCATTTGTAATAGACCGGTATGTACCTTTCTCAGAAAGGCTGGCACTTGCTTGGAGTCCATAGGAAGATACCTCTAAGAGAGGGTCGCAATGCGCTAAGTAGTTTAAACTACTGAAGATGATCGAATATAAAAAAAATATTTCTATAGTGTGATTAAGGTTATGAAATAAAAAAATAGATTTTTTTCAAAGCGACCAAGTTAGAGGCCTTCCTTAAGAGAAAATACTGTCGGAGAAACATACATCCTTAAATGTCATTAATAATCTTGTTTCCAATTTAAAAGATAGCATCTTCCCATCACTTACACTTTCCTCTATCGGTTGAACTGTGCCTTTGTAATTTCCAGTTTATTTCGCCAGTAAAACAAACATAAACAAGATTGAAGCGAGGGAACAAGTGTTAGATTTGGACCTTTAATAAAATTTCTGAGACCGATAGGAGCACTTCCTGTCCCTTTATCTATTTATTCGTCTCTAAATGGACTAGCACTGTAACTTCATGCGACATAGTGTAAGAATACCCGATAAGCTCCCGTTTATGTGAAGCCTAAGATCTGACACCCCACAGCAGAAACAGGTTTAACAAATTCAATGATATCACCACAAACGAGCAAAGCTAGCACAATTCTTTTAAATCTCTCATTCAACCTTAGGGTACATTTAGCATAGTGAGGGTCCTGAAAAGGACAAAAGCGGACATATTGGTAACAGGGACTTCTCTCCAATTCTATTTGGTTGTTCTATATCACTGCCATTTTTTTGGGTTATTTATTGTCTGTGCTTATCCTAAATCCCAAGAATCCTTGAGAGGGTATGAGTTAGTGAAAAACATGCAGAAAAGAGTCTTCCCCCTTACGGGTATATTTCATTGTATCCAATGAATGCAGCATGAACTAAGGGAATTTGTCGGTAAAATGTTATTTATTAAGTAAGGAGTAGAAAACTGAGATTTATCGGAAGCGAATTAGTTTTTAGCTAATTAAAAATTTTGTGAGATTAGTTAACTAATTTCAAAATTATACTTTGTCAATATGCACTTGAAAATGGGCTTACTCCCATCAGATACACCTGCATACAGGTGTAGTGCGCTAGACTACTTAAGAGTTTTATTGCATAAGATAAAACAATTATTTTCACATTAGAAAGACTCTTTAATTATTTTGTGACTTGCTCCAAATTCTAGGTGCTAATTAACTGCACAATAAGAAATTTTCAATTTAAATTAAACTCTTAATTCTTTTAGTTCATTTCTTGGAGCAGAAAGTGATACCCTTGACTTAATGGTAATATAACTGGCACTGGCATATGTATCCTGAGAAAGGAAAGCACGTCCTGGAAATTAGGTTGAAGGCGTTGGAAAATGTACAAGTAACCTCCAAAATTAGTTCCTTCATTTGAGTTTGAAAGTTAATTAGATCGCACACTGCTGAAAGATTTGTGCAAGGAATACTAAACGAAAATACTTAGTCTTACTGTTTTCTTGGAATAAATTTGAATCACGTTTTCAGAATAGATAAATTATATTAGAGGTGTATCAATGCCGTCTTCCAAATAGTAGTTCGGTTTAATTTATGTTTTAGAGGTTCAATTGGGAGTAAATTTAATTTTTAAGTTGGTTTATTATAACTCGTTTAAGAAAATTTTCCTTTGGAAAGACTGATAAGGCAAAAACAAACCTTAGGGTGATTTTTTCTTTATGGATTATATAAGTTAAGGTATAAATTTTTTAAGTATGGTTTAATACGATATACATAAATTTTAAGCATTGACAAATTAATTGTTATTAATTTTTCTTAATTGTGTAATTTTCCGTCATCTTTATAATTGCTTCAAGGTCTTGATGTCATACCCCTCAATTTGGAAAAATCATACGGTGAGTGTAAATTCATGTTTTCGGAAGACTCATAGCAGGGGTTGTCTATCATCTTGCAATAAGGGTTTTAATCTGATTTTTTGAAATTTTTAGTTTCTTGATTGAGCTACAAGAATCGATTCTTTAGCTCTAACCCCACAAGGCGGGGGGTGGGAAGGAAAACTCAACCGTTTGGGAGTTACAAAATGATTCATAAATTTCAAACTTCCATGGTATGCACATCATTATTTTATTTTTGTCTTTTGATTTAGTTAACGCAGCGAACTCGAACTTTCGCCAAAAAAACACTATCCCAGTGTCCTTTCTAAAAATGTTGTCTTACTCTTACCATTGCAGGTGTTTTCTTTTATTAAATTGCCCATCTTACTACCTTTCCAAAAAATTAACTGTAAACTCTTTTTATTAAATGAGAGACTTATTACTATTAATACTAATGCGTTAATAGTCATCGGTGGAGTAAGTAATAACGTGTCGGTCTACCAATCCGGAGGTCCAGGGTCAAATACTGTCGACAGCGACCCGTGGTTGTTTTATGCTGACAACAGATTAAGATAAAAAGGATATGGAGGTTGCAGAGTACTATAAATGTCAGTAGTTTGGAATCTGCTCTAAACTGTAGATCCACTCGTAATCGTTGTCTCGAATCAGGTTGAAGTTGTTTTACCGCCCCATTCCTCACAAGGGGTTAAGCGTACTAGAAAGAAAATCATCTTTATTTATGTAGTTATAGTTATCGAATACACTTTTAAGGATCAATTGGTTGAGCGGCACTACTACCACGCCATGGCTCCAGGGTTCCAGACTCCATCTCCCCGTGAGTTATCTAGATGGCAGCAATGTAAAAACGAGATATTCGAGTTTCCTCGGTTCCCTTACCCTTATTTCCTTCCTATCAAAGCCATGCTAACACTTCAAAGGGTTTTAAATTAGGCTTTAGCCACATTATATTAAAAAGAAAATCGAATGATCGGTCCGAAAATTTACACTGAATTTTTGCTGGAATGAGGACACTTTTGTCACATGTGGGTTAGTATCCGCCCAGGTATGGATGTTGTGAAAGTTTGTGACATCTTTCATCAGTCCATAAAATGTGGTCCAGACACGCCCTGTTCTCTATGTCGCATTCCAGAAGCCAAGGGTAAGATTCCAATCTTTTTTCGGAATTTCCTATTAAGCAGAACTTGGACTGAGATATGGTGATATTGGCTCGATTCCTCTCCATGAATAATTCTGAAAATTTTAACTGCAGACACTCCAACGTAGTAAAGTCCATGTATTCCGGACTTGACATAGAAAGAGAGGGAATTCGGGGAAAATTCTTTTGTAATAAGTCAGAGACAACCTTTACTTAGACACGTACGCAATTTGAGCTGAGTGCGCTTGTAAGTTTATTTGTGGCAATTTTTAAAATGTCGAAAATTGAGTATCGCGCGGTAATAAAATTTTTAACAAAGGAAGGGTTAACGCCAACGCAGATAAAAGAAAGTATGGATGCTGTGTACGGAGACTCTTCTGCATCTTTTGCAACAATTAAGGATTTGTCTAAGCTAAGTGACGAGAGTCACTAGAAGATGATCCATGAAAAAATGATCCATGATGGAAAAAGCGTGAAATTAGTAGAAGAAGTTGTTCTAAGTGACCGTCGACTTAAAACAAAGCGGAGCCAACAGGAATATCTAAAACTAGTGTCCTTATAATGTTGCACGACCACTTAGGCGTGACAAAAATTAGCGCAAGATGGGTACTTAAACTTCTTCGATTCGATAGAATGGCGCCGGAAAGGAGAACCAGCCCCAAAGAAAGCAAAAGTCACTCAAAGCACTAAAAATGTAATAGCTACAATCTTTTGCGATTATTCTAATTTACTGCGGCAATTGAGGTAAGAAATCATTGAAAAATGACGGGGAAAGATGAGTCTAGAAATTCGGTTATTACACGATAATGCTCCTATGCACACTGCTGCCATTTCAAAAGCTACTGCACGAAAATGTGGCTTCATTGAAACTGATCATCCCCCAACAGTCTGGATCTCGCCCCAGTGACTACTTTCTATTTGCAAAATTGAGGTCTGACCTACGAGAGACCATTTTGAAGACAAGGTTTCAACGTACTTTTATAGTGGTATAGAGGCATTAATAAGAAGATCTCAAAAATTTGTTGAAATAAAAGGAGACTATATTCAAAAATAATAAAGAGCTTTTTTTCCTCTAACCCCTCCTTCTATGTAAGGTCGGGAATACATGGACCTTACAACGTGATTGCGCCTGCGCTCGTTTCGTAGTCATTTCAGGGTCTTGCTTCGCCAGTGTGATAATTTGCTGCTTGACTTCGGCAGATTGCGTTTTTCTACTGTTTGAAGCTACATTTCTTATTTCTCTTAACCCCTGGAAAGGCTGCAAAAATAGGCCTCTTTGGGGTGCACTTTGATTAGGAATTCTCCTTTTCCTTCTACTACAACATTAATGTAAATAATATCCGCGTGTTTCTCAAAAGTAAATTCTACAATTTTTTAATAATTTTTGCTTAATAATTTTGTTCAGAAAAACCGATTTTTTAATTTGTAGTAAGAGGTCTTTTCAATTCGAAATTGTCAACGTTGTCAAAACTATGATGATTTGAACCATTTACAAACCCGGCTTGCAGGCAGAATCCGCACCATACTTCAAACTTTAAGTGCGTTTATTTCGTAAAAGCTGTTTTGCGGCTGTCTGATATGATAACTCTGAAATAGGGATGATCGATGTTCATCGATGTTGAGAGACTAGTTATCGATAATTTAATATTTTGAATATTTTTTTAAATCAATGACTAGCATTCGTTGCCAATTATAGGAGAATAAAACATACCTTTATATAAAAAAAAATCAAATAAATAAACAACTGAGAAAAGCAGAAAAAAAGATTATATTAAACAAGCTTGCTGTGCGATTTGAATAGTCAGTTTGTTTTGCCTCAGTTTTTTTTTCAATGTATGTAAAGGAAGTCATAATTCCTGAGAGGGCGATAAGGAAATAAAATATTGAAATACCTAAGTAGCTCCGGGGATTTAATTGTACAGAATCCCAGAGCTGTTTTTGTCTAACCTGTCCATGGAAAGAAGCTTAAGCCTATTTCTGTAGGGTGGCAATATATATTTTTGGAAGGCTACGAAAGGCATATCTAAGAAACTTTCGATTCGATTAATATGAACTGAATAAAGTGATGGCCAGATCAGGAAAATGTACTTAATATCAAATAGGCCTAACAAAAGAGCAATAAAGAGTCTTGCTAACAAAAGAACCACCAAAGTCATGAGATCATCTCAGCCCATGTACGAAATGTGGTGATCAAGAAAAGCTCCGAGTTAAAAGTTACACCCAAGTCTTCTTTACTATCAAATTTAGATAATAAGATAACATTGATATAATAATTGTTGAATTTAAGAGAAAATAATACATACTTGCCTGTTCAGAGAAAGGAAATTATCGGAACACTAAGAGTGGAAGGTATTCAAGTCCGAAATAATTAAAGGATAGTCGTTCTCAACAGAGATAATGCGCAATGTTGCCATGTTGCAAGGCACGCACAAAGCAAGCCAAACAAATATAATTGGCTTACAACACAACAGGTTAATAGTTAGATACATTGTTTCTATCGGCCTGCTTATAGGGCGGAAAAATCATAGAGTTACCATTGAAGACGTGGTTAGATGCATGTTCGAGCCTCAGCCTGCTGACGAGTTTTCCATTCATAAAAAATTCCACTCCATCCCTCAGCTATTGTCTAGCTCGTAGCAATACAAAAACAAGACATCATTCCCTTCCAGCTATAGCCATGCTAAAAATGCATCATAGGGTTATCCCCTGGGTTCTGGCTACATCATAAAAAAAACAACATTCAAGTATATTGTCTTTTTACTCCATTGGCCGCCATTCTATAAACCTCTTCGACAGAACATCGATGTTTTGAGCCCGATTATTATCGATTATCGATGTTTAGTGATCGATGTTGACATCGATGTTAATTTCGATATTTTTTAAACATCGCTCATCCCTACTGTGAAAGAATTAGCTCGATTGCTATGAAATGTAATGTTTTGAACACATTCTTTCCTTGTTTGACTTAAAATGAAGTTCACACGTTCATTTTTTCAATTTTTTTTATATGTAACGTTACGCAATTTTGAAAAAACAATTAAGTTTTTTTTACAAGAAATCAAATTTTGTTCAATATATTTCATTCTTCGTTACCCAATAGTCGTGTGAATAGACAATGAAACGAAATTGGGTTTTTATGATTCAGATCACCTGAACATCTGAAATCGTGTTAGCCGTCAACCGTGGAACTCCAGGCGGCTTCGTAATCGTGGGCGCATTACTTTCTTTATATGTGTCAGAAATAATTCCAATTTGAAATGTATGTTTAGAAATAAGCAGTAAGTCACTGGATTGAAATTCACAAAATAGGAGTTACCATTTTTACTAAAAAAAATCTGCAACATCGTCATTTTCCGACCAAAATTAAAGAAATCCCCCGTAAGAACAGACGCAGTTATCGATTTGTTTTTCAACTATAATCCATGTTTCTGCTGCTTGACCCTCTTTTATAGTAAAATTTCCATCAGGTTTTAGTAATAGAACACTGGGATACTTCGGTGTCAATACTGGCTAACACAAGCTTATAACGACAAGCGGCTTTTCTCATCCTTTCTCCACCTTTCTTCTCAACAAGGTAATAAAAAAAAAGGTAATTGCATAACGTCTGGAAGTGACTATACCTGCAATTGCAGGAGTTCAAACAACATTGATTGATGTCGCTGCGTTGAGTAGACCAAAAGCTAAAAATTAAATAGTGATGTGCATACCATGAATAGTTCAATTTTCTGAATCACCCTGTAACTTCCACGCGGTTGAGTTTGCAAAAATTGAGCTTGACAAAAATTAAGGAATCACTTACACTCTAACTGGATAATCGTATTGAAAGGTCGTAGATGTCATTTCTGAGCTGTGGTACAGAACACGTAGGACGATCAGAGAGCGGAAGACGACCATTGATCAGTGACGCCACATGCTGCAGAATATAGAAACAGAAGCAGATTACAGACCGCATTAATTCTGCTACCAAAGTTGGAGTTAAACATCTCAGGACTTCATACCGATCTCTACAGAAAGGCGTCGAAAGAAAGGGAAAAGGCAAAAGAAGCGGTCTACCGCGGTGACAGTGGAGATCTTAACAATGTTGCCATCAAACTGGCAGGAAAGACTTTTACAACACAATATCCTGTAAGAGATACTAATGGATCCTATCTTGTCACGGAGGAAGATCAACTTCGGAGGTGGAGAGAATATTTTCTTGAAGTCCTAAGTGATATCTTCGGACCGTCGAATACCTCTTCAACCGACACCTAAAGCTCGGCAGCTGCGGCCAACATTAACACCAGAACTACGACTTGATTGGAGTTGACTGACGCAATTAATTCTATGAACCTCGATAAGGCCCAAGGGAATGGAATAGCAGTGGAACTACTTAAGGCAGATTTCATTGCTGCAGCTGATATTCTTCTCCCTAGTGAATGGAAAACAGGCGTAATTGTGAAGATTCCCAAAAAAGGATAACTGAGGAGTTGTAGCAATTGACACGGCATTTGTCTTTTATCTGCGAATCAAGAATACAATCGAGCGCACTTTCAGCGATGTACAGGCAGGCTTTCGTGAGGGTTTCTTCTGCAGCGATCACATTAACACCCTCAGAGCTTTTCCTAATGCTGAATGGTGTGAGGCAAGGATGCATACTGTCTCCTTTGCTTTTCTGATCGTCATTAATGACGTATTGTGCAGCGCCCTAGATGATCACCCATCGCAAGGGATTAGATGGAAACTCTTTAACCACCTCACGCAACTGGACTATGCCGACGATGTTTGTCTCCTACCCAACAACGGAGTCATGTAGCCGAAATGTCTGAAACCCTGAGCAAAGAAGGTCGCAGAGCAGGGCTTAAGATCAAAGCTGCTAAAACCAAACTTGGATAAATTTTATTATCTCGGAAGCATAGTTACAGCAGACGTCGCGGAGCTGAAGCTGATGTACAGGCACGCATCAACAAGGCTCCTATTGCGTTTAATAGTCTTGTTGAGATCTTGCGCAATATCAACATCCTCAAACGCACAAAACTTCCGATCTTCGAGTCGATCGTAAAATCTGTTCTGTTGTACGGTTGTTCCTCATGAAAAGTAATCTGTCAAATAACAACTACGCTACACGCCTGTTTCAACCGGTGTCTCCGACGCATCTTAAACATCCATTGTTCTAAGGGCATTACCAAGAAAAACCTACACAGACTTACGAAGATCTACAGACTTACTATCCCAAGACGGGATAGACACCAGTATTCGCAGGCGAAAGTGGCAATGGATAGGTCACACACTAAGAAAAGAGCAAACATCATCGCACAGTTGGCTCAGATTGGAATCCCCATGGAACCCAAGGAAGACCCCAAATTGGAACACCGCGGAATACATGTAGAAGATTCATCGAGAGGGAAGGTACCCAGATGAACAAATCGTGGAGGATCCGAATCTCCAGGACTTCGTAGTTACATACACTAAAACTCGATAGAATTGAAGTTTCAGTTAGATTTATTCGGTCTCAAAATGATTGAAATATTGATTTTTGGAATAATATAACTAAAATGAATTGCCTTTCCTAACGATACTGACGTAACTATTTTATAAAATAAGTGTACCTGCGAACCCAAAGGAAAAAAAGTTATCGAAACATAATTAAACAATTATCTTTCATTACGAATTTTAAACAAGTTGAATATATTTTCACAAATAAAAAACATTAGTTCTTAATTTTAAGTAATTTTGTTGTATTGTAAGAGATTTGCAGTTCTCAGAAATATATTTACCACCAGTTTCCTTCACATTACTAGGAAAATACTCCCAAGGAAGGTAACCTTTAAAGAAAATTCACTTTGATATCTTTTCCCGAAAATGTTCATACTTCGCACATTTTTCTGAGTACATTTCTACACAAGCTCACGTCTTAATTCTATTTCATCTCACCGGCAGGCATGCCTAAAATTTCCAAAAGCAATTCTGAACCAACATGAGTATATGAAGAAAAAGTTTGTAAAGCTCCTTAATCCTGAAAATGTTGTACAGAAACTCCTTAGGCTTTTTACATAGAAGACAAAGTTTCGTGAAACGAAAAAAATCTAAGTCATCACTAGAATTTAAAATTGTTTTCAAAGAATGAGGGATGTGGTGACAAAATCCTAAGCACATAAAAACCCAGGAAATAGGACTGTATCAATTTATGTCATGGAAATAAGCTCTCAACTCCCTTAGGATACGTTTAAATGAACATAACAGAAAATAACAAATATTTTGTTTTCTTATTCAATACTATTGACATTGAAAGAACATAGTATTCGAAGTTGTAAAACTATTACATACTTTAAATTAATTAATTTTATCCTTGTATGTGTTTCTAGGGTAGAATATTTCACACATATATGACTCTAATCACTTACCAATATTAAAATTACACAAATATTTCACTGACAGTATTTATAATGTACTTACTACAACACATCGACGAAGCATCGAGAATAACAGTCTGATGACTTTTGTCTAGCTTATTACAACAGAATTTGAAGACACTGGTGGTTAGCTGCTCTTATCCGGATTCCCCATATATTTTTTTATTTTGGCTAAGCTAAAGGTAGAAGATTACCTTTAGGTCAACTATGGATCCTTCTCAAGTCCGAGATTAGGCGGTCTATACAGTCTTTCCTTGGGCTCACTGATCTATTTAAATAAATATAAGTGTGCAACATAGGAGAGACTAATAATTGAACCCTGAGGTATCCGTATAAGAGGTGATTTGCTGCAATATGTTTAAAAGGTTACGTATTGAAAGTAGTAACTTAGCACCGGAAATTGAACTTTGACTATTACATCGATAACAGTTTAGTATGAGCTTTCGAGCGCTTTTGAGAAATTCAACAGAGTTAAAATTATAAAGAATTATTGTTTAGAAATTTTCATAAATCATAATTTACCAAAAACTAGATTTCCAACGAGTTGGGAGATTGTGGACTTCTAAATGGTGATATTCGAATAAAAAAAAAAATTCTTAGTGGTCTGAAATTATGTTCATTCTCATGATACCGAGTTTTTGCTATGAGTACCACATTGGGATTTTTCTATTATGCATAAAATTTGGTATAAGTCAAGCAAATATTAACAGTGTGAAAAATTGGAGAAACATTCATGGGAAACATAAGTTCATCAATACTTGGCATATACTGATTTTTTCTTAGATAACTTGTAGATGGATTATCCGGGTGTTCCAATATGACAATTTTTAAAATTCCTGCTTCTGGCGAAATTATCTACGCTTTTGGAACATAAGATGTCTTTAGGTTAAGTACCTCGAATACTGCGTTCGTCTGTTGTAGTTTTTTAATATCTAAATACTCACAGCACTAGGCTAGAAAGGAATAACGTGCACATAGTTCCGGAGTCATTTTTAAAATTAACAAAATTACACAAGTCAACAAAAAATTAAGTGATGATTGGTGTTGGGCAGCTGGGGGTCATTTCCGAAGTAATTTGCTGCATAGAATCCGAACCTGATATCAAAGTTGGGCTACTACGTAAGAATTTTGAGATATTTGAGGTTATGTACTAAAAAAATGTTTTTTTAGCTATTTTGGAGGTTACTTACAAGATGAACAAAGCATATATAAACATAATATATCTATTTATATGAAATATGAACTTCATAATTTAAAATGGTCGTAACTTTGCTAGAAAAAATCTTAGGTGACCGCTCAATAGCTTATTTTGAAGGGTAAGAGTAGTATCAAATGATGCAACTAGAAAAAAACGACCAAAATTTTTTCGTCTTTTTCGTTACCTCAAAAATAGCCATAAAGACCATTTTTTGAGTACATAACCTCAAATATCTCAAAATCCTTACGTAGTAGCCCAATTTTGACCTCGGATTCGGATTATACGCAGCAAATTACTTCGGAAATGACCCCCAGCTGCCCAACACCAGAAGCTTTTTGACCAATGTTATCATTCCTTTTTGATTTCTGAATTTATATAGTAAACACTTTTGAAAAGATCAGGAATATGGATTATTGTGTTAACATTACAGAAAATCAATAGCGCTTCTGAAATTCTAAGAGAAAGTCCGTTAAAATAGACTTAAATTTGACCGGGCGGACATATAACGTAATAGTTTAGAGCTCGTGCCAACTTAGGTAATATTTTCAGTACATGCGCAGTAGTCGAGTTGTCACTTGATTATTAAACATAGAGTCCAACAATTTGCAAATTTGTATCACTATTTTTCTAGTATGCTATTGAAAACGAATTAGTTAAAGCATATAAGATAAGATTATATAAGAAACTTAGCATAGCCGTACGCAAACGTGCAAGAATAAAGTGTTGCCTTACTGTGCCAGCATTGTGAACATTTACAGTAACCATCAAGATTAGACGTAAACATATTACATTTTATATTTCTCTCCTCAAGAAGCGATTAGGAATGGAAATGCTTCCCGAATCCATCGATTCGGATGAGTTTATAACTCCACACATTAAATCGTAAATAAAAACAATCCTGGAAACATTTCGCCTCTTTTCAAGGGTGTCCAGATAAATTAAAGAAAGTCTATAACGATAGAGGGAAGGATTATGGGTTTATTCCAGGGGAGGCCACGAAGTGCAAACCTAAGAAATCTACAATACACTGCCTCAATGCGGTTGATGTGCAATGTGAAACCATACAGGGCTAGCGTATTCTACAATAGATTTGACGAAAGTGCAAATAGAAGCTTTGACAGGTAATGATCATAAAGTTTCCTGAACCATCATTATGCGAAGCCCAAAGCCGAGTAAGCCCTACTAACGATGAAGTCTATCTGATCCTCGAAGAATAGACGAGAGTTGAGAACAACGCCCATATATTTCGATTTATCGAGTCTTTACTAAATGCTCCCGTCAACACAGTGTGTCACATAAGTTTTAGGACTGTGTCTGTAAAATCGGTACCACTAGCGTTATCTTCATGAACCCCCCCCCCCCCCCTCCCCTTCGTAAAACAAGTTTCAAGTCCATCAGATCACATGCAGCTGTTCAGTAGCAATTCGCGTGGTAGTATCAAAGTGGTCGCTTATGTGCTACTGTTTTTTGGTGGTATAACCTTGTACCTCGAATACTGCGTTCGTCTGTTGTAGTTTTTTAATATCTAAATACTCACAGCACTAGGCTAGAAAGGAATAACGTGCACATAGTTCCGGAGTCATTTTTAAAATTAACAAAATTACACAAGTCAACAAAAAATTAAGTGATGATTGGTGTTGGGCAGCTGGGGGTCATTTCCGAAGTAATTTGCTGCATAGAATCCGAACCTGATATCAAAGTTGGGCTACTACGTAAGAATTTTGAGATATTTGAGGTTATGTACTAAAAAAATGGTTTTTTAGCTATTTTGGAGGTTACTTACAAGATGAACAAAGCATATATAAACATAATATATCTATTTATATGAAATATGAACTTCATAATTTAAAATGGTCGTAACTTTGCTAGAAAAAATCTTAGGTGACCGCTCAATAGCTTATTTTGAAGGGTAAGAGTAGTATCAAATGATGCAACTAGAAAAAAACGACCAAAATTTTTTCGTCTTTTTCGTTACCTCAAAAATAGCCATAAAGACCATTTTTTGAGTACATAACCTCAAATATCTCAAAATCCTTACGTAGTAGCCCAATTTTGACCTCGGATTCGGATTATACGCAGCAAATTACTTCGGAAATGACCCCCAGCTGCCCAACACCAGAAGCTTTTTGACCAATGTTATCATTCCTTTTTGATTTCTGAATTTATATAGTAAACACTTTTGAAAAGATCAGGAATATGGATTATTGTGTTAACATTACAGAAAATCAATAGCGCTTCTGAAATTCTAAGAGAAAGTCCGTTAAAATAGACTTAAATTTGACCGGGCGGACATATAACGTAATAGTTTAGAGCTCGTGCCAACTTAGGTAATATTTTCAGTACATGCGCAGTAGTCGAGTTGTCACTTGATTATTAAACATAGAGTCCAACAATTTGCAAATTTGTATCACTATTTTTCTAGTATGCTATTGAAAACGAATTAGTTAAAGCATATAAGATAAGATTATATAAGAAACTTAGCATAGCCGTACGCAAACGTGCAAGAATAAAGTGTTGCCTTACTGTGCCAGCATTGTGAACATTTACAGTAACCATCAAGATTAGACGTAAACATATTACATTTTATATTTCTCTCCTCAAGAAGCGATTAGGAATGGAAATGCTTCCCGAATCCATCGATTCGGATGAGTTTATAACTCCACACATTAAATCGTAAATAAAAACAATCCTGGAAACATTTCGCCTCTTTTCAAGGGTGTCCAGATAAATTAAAGAAAGTCTATAACGATAGAGGGAAGGATTATGGGTTTATTCCAGGGGAGGCCACGAAGTGCAAACCTAAGAAATCTACAATACACTGCCTCAATGCGGTTGATGTGCAATGTGAAACCATACAGGGCTAGCGTATTCTACAATAGATTTGACGAAAGTGCAAATAGAAGCTTTGACAGGTAATGATCATAAAGTTTCCTGAACCATCATTATGCGAAGCCCAAAGCCGAGTAAGCCCTACTAACGATGAAGTCTATCTGATCCTCGAAGAATAGACGAGAGTTGAGAACAACGCCCATATATTTCGATTTATCGAGTCTTTACTAAATGCTCCCGTCAACACAGTGTGTCACATAAGTTTTAGGACTGTGTCTGTAAAATCGGTACCACTAGCGTTATCTTCATGAACCCCCCCCCCCCCTCCCCTTCGTAAAACAAGTTTCAAGTCCATCAGATCACATGCAGCTGTTCAGTAGCAATTCGCGTGGTAGTATCAAAGTGGTCGCTTATGTGCTACTGTTTTTTGGTGGTATAACCTTTTTGTGTAGGGCAGAGAGTCGGTTGAGGACAACGAAAGGAGCGGATGGCCATGCGTCACGAAGAGTAATGAAAACATCGCTAAAAACGCAGCTGTGTTAAATGTAATGCGAACTGTAGGTTGATAGAAGAACTAACTGAACTAACGTTATTAGGAACGATTTGAAGAAAATAAAGCTGTGGGCGCGTTCCACACGCGCTAACCGCCAAACATCGGCAGCAACGAGTTTCTCACCCATACCTTGCTGAAAATGATTGAAACGCAACCGAATTTTTTTGAATCCATTATTACGGGTGACGAAAATTGGTGTTTCGCATACGATCCTGAAATGAAACGGCAAAGCAAAAAATTCCGTTTTCAAAAAACAAAAATATTGATAATTTTTTTGACTCTAAAGATATCCTCCACAAAGAATTTGTTTCTCAAAGTACTACTGTGAATACTTTATTTTACCAAAAAGTGCTGGGTCGCCTTTAGAGATGGGCGATATTGCACCGATTCATCGTAATATCGATAATTCTGTTCTAATATACCGATATTTTGTATCGATGCTTGCAACGCCCGATAGACTCTTTAATCGAGACTATTTTGAATTAATGGAGACTATTTTGAATAAAATATTTGTTGAAGAATTCTTTGTAATTCTTTTGCGTCTTTTATAGCCTTAGTTTAAAAACTTATGGGACACACTCTGTATAGAGTAATCAAAGAGAATGGGATGTTTTGTACGAAAGAAAGTCATTTCTGTGCGCTTACCAGTATTCAGTGAAAGATAGTTGCTGCAACACCAGTGACGAAACCTAGCTAGATCAGTGTTCAAAAGAACACAATTAGTGTTCCGAGCGCCGATGCGAAATA
This sequence comes from Leptarthrus brevirostris, assembly GCA_964036015.1. Classification (NCBI taxonomy): domain Eukaryota; kingdom Metazoa; phylum Arthropoda; class Insecta; order Diptera; family Asilidae; genus Leptarthrus; species Leptarthrus brevirostris. The sequence continues at coordinate 142,448,370 of OZ038372.1, forward strand.
TTTTAGCATTGTTGGAATAACAAAGAAATTACCAAGAACTAGCAAAACGTCGTTGATATAAAGAGCAAAGAGGAGTGGTTCAACAATGTCCTGTGATACTCCAGAAGAGATAGAAATCTCTGTGGAAAGAGCCCCCCTAAGAACACATTGTGTTGGATGATACAAGTAAGAGGAGAACCAATACGATGAGGAAACCCGAGCAAAGACAGCTTGAGAATAAAGATGCAGTGGTTGATTCTACACGGAAAAAACAAATAGCAAATGTAGTTATTTTTTTTACATTGAATTAGCTATTTATATAGTGAGTATCAGGATAGAGTGATATTCTCGCTACAGTTGCTATTTTTTATAGGATAGAATTAATAGAATATTTGTATTATTTTCTTATTAATTATCTCATAAATTTATCAAACTTTGCATTAAATTTTTAGGAATTGTAGCAGTAAATCCAATATTTAAATAGCTAGAATTGCAACATAAAGCAAATTGTGCTATGTCCGGTTATTTTCTATCTGTAATGCTTAAAAGCAGATTTTGCTACATTTAAAGCAATAATTCCTATTTTTCCTTCCGATATTCTGTACAGTTTTTCATATAAATAGGTAAGAACTCTTTTATTAGTTACAATAGCTTGTAACAGAATTTGAATAGTTTTTTGCCGATGTAGCAATGCTGTTTTCAATTTGTGTAACGATTAATTGCAAAAATTCGTCGTACTCTATCACAAAATCGGTTAAAGATATCAGTATTATTAAAATTAATAATAGTATAATTTGCAATGTTTTTTTGCTCCTGGAGAACAACAATTTGGAATAATTGAATTATTTCTTATTTAAATTGGTAAAATTTTTCACACATTATGCTTAAGTGTATACAGCATTTTGTAATATATGGAAACAGGGGGTAGCAACATATACCAATTTAAATAACAAGCAGATAATATTAAATTAAGTTGTTAATCGTAATTTAATTTTCAATATTTCTAGCCGTTTTTATGCGGATGTCCTTCCACCCTGTAAAGAATTTTAATACAGTAAAAGTAAACTTTCGTATTCATAAAATAATACCGGTATAGTGGAAAGAAGTATATAGTATCAGTCTAACATTAGAAACAACTAATTAAAAGCTTCAAATGAAGAATGGTGTAAGTGGCTTTTCGGAAAAGTTAAAATAATTTTATGTAAATTCAGTTTATTTTTAATTTTTATTTGTTTTTATTAATTTTTATTTTTTATTCTTCAAGTTAAAATGAAAAAGTATATTATTTACATAAAAATTATGAATAAGGAAGCAAACCTATTTATGAAATATTAATATTTCAACAGTTCACTGTATAGACTTTTTACACTTGTATAATTTTTGTCGAATTTCGTGGTGATCTGTTAAATATGTTTTTGTATAAAAGTCCAGATGGCCCTCAGTTCGGAAGAATATTCACACCGCAATGCTTGAACAATTTTAAAACATCCATCTAATGATGCCAATACGCTGTAAAATTCATAAATTGTGTCGTTAACTATGATATACGAACTGCATATGGAGTCTGAAATAAATAAGATTAAGGTGAAACACCGAATAAACATTTGATTGGGAAAGCAACAGTTCAGCAAATAGTTCTGTGAACTGCAAGAATACTTTCTTTAAAACTCACCATAACTTTCTCCAACTAAAATTACAGATGGTTGGAGTGTTGTTTTATTTATTAACGCCTTATTTCTAAGTTTTAATACATCTTCTTCTAAAAGATTTGCATCCTGAAAAACAGTTAATTTATAAATAAGTAAAAAAACATCAAATTGAATCTTATCAACTTACCGTTATAAGATATAGAAATGAGTTTTCGATTTCTTTGGTCGATAGCTTTTTGCGTTTTGCTCCTTGTCCAAACGATGACTTATTTAAAAAGTGTCGAAGAAGCAGAAGACCCTTGAAGTCACAGTTGGGGTTTAAATTTAAGATTTCTGCTATAGGTCTTTTAGTTTGTGTCAGGAAATCTGTTGCAGGGGAGTCCAAAATTTCTTTAAAAGGTTTCTTGATTTTTATTTCGACGTGTTTGATTAATTTCTTTTCAAAATCCGGCCACAACGAAAATAATTTATTAGTATTCTCTTTATACAGCTGATCGAAGTCTTCAAGTAATAACAATGAACCTTTCTGCATGCTCAATATTGCAAACCTTTTTATGTATTTCTCCACAGAAATGTTGGTATTTAATAACGAATTCCTAAACTGAAATGTCTCAAGCCAATAAGTTTTTATTTTATCCCAATTCGATGTATTTTTTCCAAATATTCTAGTTTTTCTTTAATATCTATTTGTATTTCATCTTCTGTTGGCGGTAATGAAATTTCAAGTTTTACGTACTTATTTAATTTGGCCTTAAAAAGTTTCAAATTGCACTTCGGAAGGAAATTCTGCTGTAATTTGGGACCTTAATTCTAGGAAGCGTTCTGTTGAAATTTTAAAGTTAGCAGGAAAATTCTTGAATTCAAATTCTTGATGTATTATAATTTTACTGAGCAGCGATCTATTTGGACAATCGAGGCAATCAAATTTTTTATAATGTAGTGTAACCAGCTTGCCTTCCGCACAAAGTAGATACTGTTGTACGGTTCCAACCGAAATTACATTTGAAGCGTCCACAAAATAATTATTTAATTCAACTGTTGAGTTTAATATATTTGCTTCTTCAATCAGCTAAAATAAATATGAATTGTCAGATATATAAATTTAGGGGCGTGGGGCTACGTATTGCAACAGTTAAAATACTATAAGATTTGAGATATTTTCTGATTATTAAATTTGGGGACACGAAATGACCACCGACTATAGCAAAAGTACAACTATTAAAGAATTATTTAGACTATTTTTGAATGATATCGTTACATTAAGCTAAACAGTGTAGTATGTTTAAATTAAAACAAGAACGCGGTGAAAAAATAACAATAAAGTAACATTGTGCTCGGTTTGTACGCCAAGCTTCGAATATCATATGTTATTTCTTATATGGTTTTTAATTGCAGTCTTTCTTTTAATTCAGTTTAATAAAAACTGACTAACTAGTCAACTTAAGCGGGTATAATTAAAAACTTCACTTAATTGTACTGCAGAAAAGAACTTACTTGCCCTAAAGAAATTTGACTAATGGTGGTTTTCCCTTGAACGCTGGCTGCGGAGGTATGCGTAACTGATGAATAATGACTAGCAACGGGGCTTGGAGGTTTTGCTGATATGTCTTCCTTCTGTACAATAATTATTCTATTAAAATTTCATCCTATTAGATTAACACAGCATTCGAACTCACTTCATTGATGAAATCTTTAAATCTCTTCCAAAATACTGTACGAGGTCCTTCCTTTTTAATTATTTCAGAAATTCCCAAATACTCCAGGCTCAAAAACGATTCTTCATTAAACTCAGCTTCTGAACAAAATGGTTAAATTATCACACTGTTGATTACAGTTTAATTATACAATATCTCACTAAATACGATCTTATCACAATGGCCGCTTGAAAGAAACTGACGCAAAACCAATACAAAGTGGAAATGTCAAATTATTATAACTATTGCGATAAAAGTTGCACTATTTATCACATAAACAGCAAATGTTATAAAAAAAATGTTTAATAAAATGCAGTGCTAATGTCAAAATTTCATGCAATACTTCTCTGAAATTGCGATGCATTTGGCTATATATGTAGATAAACGTAGCAAAACGAAAAATGCACGTAGCAAATTCTGCAATATTTATTGTATATGTAGCAAGTTCTGCAAAGCAAAACTTGCTATATATATTGCACATTGTGCAATTTTGATTAACAGGCTTCTCGTTAAAGAGCTTTGAATACAAATAAAATAAATGAAGAAGAAAATCGCTTCAATATAATGTATTGAAATATGTTTAGGTACATATATTATTATGTATCTACACATAATATCTAGTGAAAATATGACAGTTCGACCAAATATACCTAAAAATTACCTTGAAAGATATTAATCAAATTTGAAAGTCCCCAACTTGTTAAAATATTTTTTATAAAGTCACTTTCTGATGATTCTGCCATTTTTTACACTGCACTTCTATTATAATTTAAGTAACTATTCACAGTTATATAAAATATCACCACTAAAAAGTTCGTTTCTAATACGAATTTAGAAATCGAATAGTGCACGGCATAGTTCCTATTATCTCCTAACACCGCTTTACTGGAGGCAACGGTGCCACACGTTCAATTGTAAGTGACATATAAATATAGCTACATATGTATTTCAAATTCAACCTTTTTCTCAATTTTAATGTAGCATATTTTGCTAAAAACGACAATGTAGGATAGATTTATATATACGATGTTTTGCAATGTTGCTTGGTATTATTGTTACTCAGAAATTCTCACATAAACTATAGTAGAAGCTGTAAATTAATATCGCAGTAAATGTAATATAAAATTTTGCGATCTTAGGAAGCATTTTTTGGTAGTAACATATTTTATTTTGCAATAATTTCACCAATTAATGTAATAAATTAAGTCAGATTTAATTACAAACAGCTTGCTATATTTTGATACCAAAATTGAAACTCAAATTTTTTTCCGTGTATCGCAGGCTTTACTGAAATCCTTGGATATACAATCCACTTATTCGGACGATTAAATGGTAGGCAAGCCAAGTTCTAAAATCCTGGTACAAAAGTATTTAATCCAATAAACAACAAAAATAAAACATAGTCTTTCAGATTGCTCCGAAATTTGTTGAAGACTTACTACAGAAATGATCCTGTGAAGTATAGTCTAAAAAACATAGTCTAAAAGTAATAAAATTTAATATAAAATGCATTCTAAAAATTCATTAAATTTCGACTATTTCTTCAGGAAAAGGGTTTCACTCCTCTCTTTTATAGATACATACACAACCATGCCACCCCTCTACGTTGGCCAGCGAGGCTCCGAGAAAGTTGAACCTTTGGGACAGCCTCCTCTGTTGTATACTCGGACCTAAATCAGAATGTAGGAGAGATAAATAACTTGCAACTTTCTATTATACGAAAAATATATATCGACGCTGAAAAGCAATCTTATCGTATCTTGAAAATGGAGGTTTACAGTAGATCTCATTACTCTTTAACCAGAGAAGATAGAAAGGTAATTCTTGGAGTAAAAGTTCTGAAATAATGGTAATTAGACAAAAAAGATGAAATTATCCTAAAGTTAGTGTAACATAGGTTTAATGCTAGGTACAGGATAAATTGCATCTTTTGAGATACGATAAGATTGCTTTTCAGCGTCGTTTACACTTGCGGTCAAAAAAACTGCACCACTTCAAATTTATCGAAATAAAAAGTATATTTTTCACGGTTTACGTATCCCGATTTTGCCCGATGACAACGTGCAGAGTCAGTTATCTTGGGAAATTATCTACTGAATACGACAAGTGCTCTTCAATGGCTGGTACAAAAATATTCCTTAATAACTAGCTCACCTGTGTGGTGCGATTTTTATTGCCGCGAGTGTATGACTTAGTAAACCTTCAGCATATTACTTTTTGTTTAATCAAAACGGGTGCAGTAGTTTACCCAGAATTAGTACCCCATTGGAATTTTCACAATTACGTTTTATAGTAGTAAGAATACACATTGGTACAAAATTTACCTGTTTTGGTATGGTCAGCTTTCAAACTTTAAAATAGTTCTGTCAAAGTTCGAAAATAGCACATATCAACACTGCATTAGTGTAGCCTTTTAAAGATATATGAACTGTGGATATGTTGCAATCAGTGGGTAAACATTAAATGAGAGTTTAGAAAGTCTTCAGGAAATTCATAATTTATTTTTCGTAAAACAAATAGAAATGCTTTGTATATATACACCTACTATGAAATATTTTTGGACTAAACTTCATCGTGAGAAGTAAAATTCTCATTAATTCCACAATGACTAAAATGCAAATATTTGCAATTCCGTCAGTCTGTCTAACCTGTGTCTTCTGTCTTCCTGCTGCCAAACCAAGTTATATATCCGGCAGTGGTGTTGCAACTGCTGTTGGTATGTTAGAAGATTATCCCCAGTTGCAATTGAATTGTAAATGTCCTCCCCGGAATTGTACTTGATTTGACTAACAAATGTCTACCTCGAAATGTACATGGGAATGAATTTTAAATGAATGCCCAACAGCTTGTTTTTTTTTCTTGAATCAGTTTTCTCTATGAATTTGTACATTTGAGAATTTAAGTTAAGAAAAGTAAATAAAGAATGTTGAATGAGCTTGAATAAATTAAAATATGCATATCACCGTACCGAAGGTAAACTGTGTTAAATCACAAAAATCTCAGAAGTATGGTATGTGAGAAAAACAGTTTAAAGTTCTTATTTAGTAAATTAACCTGCCATAAAATCTAATATTTTGTATGATATGATAATATTTGTATTTTTAGTTTAAATACATTCATTTTAGGACATTTTAACAAAACATACAAACATTTTACGAAAGACGGATATGCTGTGTAAATCAAGTAGGTGTTTAAATAAAAATATTAATCCATAAAAATTATATATGTATGTTCAACTACCAAAAATCGACAGACAAAATGACTGATCCTGATGTGTTGACAGACGATTTCACAGCTGAACTAACAGGAAAGCAAGCAATAATTCTGTCATTTAATTTAAGAAGGGTATAAATTAAAGGGTACCAATATTAATAGCGAAATACCTTGGTTGGTCCACTTGGAGGCCGTGTACTTCCTTTGTGAATGCCCTTAAAAGAAAATAAGACAACATGGTCAGAACTTAAAACCATCCAGATCTTTGTAGGAATTTATTTAATTCCACCAATGCTATCTCAGCTAAGTCTTTTAGATTGTCAAAGAAACTTGCTCCCAAACAGGCGAGTCGTCGTTCTTTTACAGCTGAACATTAACAGAGTAGATGCACTATGGATTCAGTTTCCTCTTCGACTCTGCAAATTCTACAGAACTCATTCGATGGTACGCCAAGTCTCATGACCATAACTTCTGTGGGGCAAGGCCCAATGATGACACCGAAGAGTGCTTGGACGCGCCTTCTGTCGAAGGATAGGAGACCAGAAGTTGATGGAATAGTATCTTTCGATTTGACTTTTCGCTGGGGAGGGCGAACCCTATCTGTGATCATGCTTACATTTGTATTTAAACCTTTCTTGGCCAGCTTGTGGACTTTCTCGTTACCCTCTATGCCTCGTCAGCTTTTCGTTAACCTTTATGCCTCTATGACATGTCCTGGAACCCAGACGATTCTGACCGTATGGTCTGAAAAATCTCTTAAATGTCAAATGAAAACGATTTTTTTATAACATATATATGATATTAGGGAGGTTCAGGGGAAGCCCTATGATGCTAAAGCACAGCCTTGGCAGGAAAATAATTAAGAGAACGGGAAGGGGGTGAAGAGGTCGAGGTAACGTTTCAAACTCATAAGACGAGGAGAAAACAAAAGATTACATAAGACATTAAACATCATCAAGTTTTGGATACATTAAAATTAACACAATTTACGCTACCCCTAGCGGGGATCGCAGATTTGTCGTTGTGTAAAGTAGAGTTCTCATGAGAATTTATTACAGAATGAAAAGAGTACTTAAAATCATGGAAGCTGTCGTCGGCAAAACTATTAATAGGATTGTGAAATTCATTAATAAAAAGAAGCAATGTTGGTGAAAAAACTCAACCCTGAGGTACACCGGTATTTATTTCGTAGGGATCAGATTTAAGTCCATTTATTATTACATGGATTGAACGGCCTGACGAAACCCGCTCTATCCATTTGAATAGATGAGGTTGTTCGAGGTTTGGACAGGCATTATGTCAGACTCTATCATAACATTAATTCGCAAGACATGTTCGTGTGATTCTAGTGCAATTGACTCGAGTGGTAATTTAACGCAGTAAGTTTGATTGTTTCGCTGCATGGAAAGTGCGGAAATTTTGTAGAGTGTAGTCGATGTAAAGTCAAAAGTGTAGAAATTTGCACTAGTAAGTGTAAGTGTAGTACTTACTTAAATAATATATCGCCCAATTTAATGCAAGAAATTACGTATAACTGGTCTTATAATTCACGCAATTACGACCGGCTCTGTTTAATAATTGGCTGACAAAAACATAAAATATTTGCCTGAACTTATTGCACTTCACTTAATGAAAGTGTAGAAATTTCCAAAAAACGTCGTTTGATGTCAATTTTGCACTCAGTGCCAGTAATGTAGAAAAATTGGAGGAAAATAAACAGTCCTAATATAAGCAAGGAAAAGAGAAATGTATAGCAAATGAACGAAATATTAGCACAACTTTTATTTGCAAAAAGAAATAAAACTAAAAACCTCTTCGAAACAAAATAAAACAAAGCAATTATAGTCAAAAATATAGAATAATTAACATTTCCTAAATGAACTCCAAATCGTTTGACCGAAATAATCAGACGAATAAAATTATAATCTGCTCATTTTTACACTCTTATGTACTCTATAAGATAAAATAGCATTTATTGTTTTATTATTCCCTTTTACACTTCTCTTCGAAGCATGGCTCTACCATAAAGGCTTTCCATTGTATATGCAAAGTATAAAACTCACCCCCCCCCCCTCCCCCCACGGATCATTCAATTTGACTCTTATTTTAAAAGATAGTGCAAAGAGTTTTTGCCGATCCCTCGACAGACTTGAGCCGCACAAAAATTTTATTAAGAGCTTTTTTTTTATCAAATTAAACTATTTACAAGTTTGGACTAATAGTTTTTTCACGTAGTAGTTATTAAAAAGTCTTATAAGTCTAGATGAAAAATTGAGTGAGGGAAATTTTTGAGGCATTCCCGAGTAAAAGTAACTGAGTTTTTATATTCACGACGAAAAAAAGTACAAACGTTAATATTTTTAAAAGTACATACGCGCCCGTTGCGAGCACGCATAGGGGACGAACGCGCCGGTAGTATTACGCACGCTCACGCTACAGGCCCCAAAATTGAGAAAAAAGCCCGCCACTGCATGCCTGCTCCCGCTACAGGCACAAAAATCTAAAAATACGTGCACCATAAATGCGAGCTCCTATTGCTGCGTTCCATCCTTAACACATTGGAGACCGTTGACTCACTGCGTGGATTATGTAAAATCTCAGCCGTATAGACGCGTTTTCACCATGTGGGCCATAAACAACTCAAATAACTTTAAATTAATTATTTGATAGGAAGTATAAACGAAGCTTAACATCTATATTCGCGGGAGTATTCTAAAAATCTACAATTATCTTCAGATGCAGCAAAAGGGCAGTGGCATAATTTGAATGTTAAAGTAGATGTTAGTGGGAAGATTAGTTGGAAATTTGTTTGTTGTAGGGTGAGAAAAAAAAATTGCTGTAATTCTTAGAACAAATTTTCGTTGCGTGGAAGAACATTTAGGATTTTATCAACAATTCTTGGGAACACTTTCTCTGCTTAAGTAACTCTTTAAGTGTAATAGGTATTCAAGGATATATGATCTGCTTATGTCATCATTTCAATAAAAAAATCCCTAATGGAATTTTTAAATCGACAAAGAAAGCAAAAAATCTTATTTTAAAAGTATGGAAACATGACTTGTGACCAGGGTTCTCAGGTCGGCAAGAGTGGAAGATAGTATGGTGGTGGTGAAATTATAGTACCAACCTGAAAATTATAGTACGCTTGGTAAAAACGACAACACCAATACAAAAAAAATTTTAATAGCACATAAGTACATGTAAACAGCAGTGCTTTTTCCGCGGTAAAAAGAACTTGCGATAATTTTTCATACACTACGCAAAACGGCATTGCAGGCGGCTGTAAATTATTTTATTTGAGAGGGTTCTTGGCGCGTTTTTTAAACAACCTAAAGCGAATTTCGACGAAGTGAAATTATAGTACATTTGCGACTTAGGATTGCGGATAGTACAGCTGGTCAAACTATAGTACACGTACTATAATTATAGGACGGTTGAGAACCCTGCTTGTGACTCTTTTACAAATTCTAATAGATTTCATTGAAGTAAAAAAATAGGGGGGGGGGGGGGGGGGGGTAAATGGAAATAGCCAATAAATTAAAATAAAAGTCCAAAAAAATATTCGACTATACTGGTATGGATATAATGAAGAAATTTTGTGACGCTAATTTCACAAATGCGGTTTTTTAGGTTCACTTGCTTCAATGTTGTATTGTTGCAAAATATGAAACTAAATAAACTTCATTTGCAATAACTACTGAATTTCGAAATAGTATGTCAATTTTTCTTTTAAAATCTTGATTATTATTAAAAATTTAACTGAAGGTAAAATTTTTTATGCTAATTGTATCCCTCCTTGTTCTCATACTTTTTCACAAAATATTGACCCTGCATAATTTGAACATCACTGTGTGTACTACAGTTTCTCAGTGCTCAAAAGACAGGAAGATAAAATTAATAAAATTATTTTAATGTTTCTGAGCAAGAATACTGTAATGTCAGCTTGTCAGTTTCTTAAAAACCTTAGTGTACTCAACATGCCGTGAAGTTTACTCCACATATTTTATCTATCTCAAAAATACACAAAACAACTTCTGCACTACTTATTTTGTCTTAAGGCATCCTGCTGATGCTATCATCTTCATGATAAATTATTTTTATACCTCTGGTTATTCTTATCAAGTATGAAAGTCAATAAAGATCACAATAGAAATTCGATTCTTAAGAGACTTCCCTCCCGAGGGTGATTGCCTTAATGCCCCCTGTAGAAGGCATCATCTTTCTCGTTTGAAGTAGCATTAAAAATGCAAAACTTCATCCTTGAAACTTTATCCTCTTATAATAACCATTGAAATTCAGCTCTATGAATGTTAAGAGGTATGTGTTAGATATTTTTACTCGTGCATATTTAATAGGAGGCATTAATTTTGAAGTTTAATATATAAATTTACTTTCCTGGCAGCATGAGCCTGGCATTGGTGTATGCATTGCTTTATTAACTTTTTTATAGCTTTTAATTTCTGTGAAACTTTTCTATGACATATTTCTTATTAAAAATGAGAAAAGTTTTAAACTATCTCAAGTACTTCTACAAGGAGTTACAAGAGATTTTCGAGAAATCCATACATCATTTGGATAATAAATAAATCAGAAAAATTAAAAAAAATTGTTTGTGCTTTCTTAGTTTGTATAATCACTTTTTTTTACTCTTATTAATCCTGACATAGTTTTATAGTGTCATCCAAAATGCTGGATCGCGTAAAGATAAGATTTATTGCTGACAGGATCAAATTTATTCACTATTCCGTTTTTAAACACTTGCACTTCTTATACATAAAATCGCGTTTTGTTGTCCTCCGTTCAGAAATGCTTTTGACAATTAGTCGAAGCGTCTTATAGTGGGATGTATCCTACATGGTATATTTGTTAAATTAAAATCGGAAATCGTTTTCGTAATCATAATAGGAATAACAAATAGCAAAACTTATTCAGAGAACAATTAATAAAAATAAAATAAAATAACGAAGACTTACAACTAACAGCAAATTTGGAGTGAAATATGTGCTAAATTCGTGACAAATCAAAAACTTTCCTCGATATAGGCTCTTTTTCTTACGGGGAAGTCTCCGAAGGAAGTCGAACTGATTAAAAGTCTATTAACTATGTCTGTATTAGTACGGATTCGCGACATTTTTCGAGTGTGACCTCGTCTCGACCTCGACTCTCTTCGAACAATTCCCAGTTGGAAAATAAGCCGTATTCTACAACCTCAGATCCATGAACGAGAACTTCGTGAACGGAAGCTGGGAGATTGTACCGCGGATATTCCTGGACTAACTGTCGAGCGGTTTCCAAAGCATATTCTCTAAATTTATCTAAGTCAATATTATATCCCGATAACAAAGCCTTTAAAACTATAGAGCAACGATAAAATAAATCTTTCCTTAAGTCTGTAATTTAAGCCGATACGATTCGTTCGATGTCCCACTTTCGCAAATTCAAGGTTTATCTACAATTCAGCCTAATCAATTTCTAAACTGATTTTAGAAAAATCTATGTATTTTCTTTATGCTAACAGTTTCTTTTCTTCGTCTGACCTAAGCTGCCATTTCTTAACATCAATCCAGTAAAACGGAGTTGGATCAATTCGTTCAGCGGCAGGACCACCATCCGCTGGGTCTCGTCCCGGGGTTGAGACCAGGTCTACCAGTGAGTTTAAATTAAAAAATAAAAATAATCCATTCCGTCTCTGGGCTGTTGTCCAGCTTGCAGCAATGCAAAGAAGACATTCAAGTTTCCTCACTTCCTTGACCTTAATTCCTTCCGGCCAACACCATGCTAAGGCATCAAAGGGTAGTCCCCTAGGCTTTGCCCTCATTGTATATATAATACCGACTTTCCTTTGTCTGTTTTTGCAAACAACCCTATGTTTTTTTTCATCTCTTTGGTAGTTGCTCTACAAAGCTCTATCCCTCATGATGATGATCGCTTAGGGCACTGCATACTTTACCAACCACCATAGTTAATTGTAAAATGTGCTGAATTTTGAAATAGCAGTTATTTACGGTGAAATTTGTTGGACACAAATTACTTATTTTTCATCTGGAGTAGGACTCCTCTTCCCTACATAGTTCAGAGCTCTCTTCCAAAATTAAAAGCGAATAGGTCAACAGTATCTAGCGGAAGAGGGGCGAGGATTTTTCCATAAAATTTTACTACTGTCCGATTCTGAATTAACTACTAAGTGAAGAGGGACATAAGATGTGACAAAAAAACTACTGTCGTCTGAAACTGAATCTGAAAATAAAACTGTTTATATTCGCTATGACCCGTGCAAGCGTCAAATCCCCATTTATCGATCAAAGTTAAATTATCCGATGAAAACTGGCAATCTATCCAATACAGTTTTTTGTGACTCTACTATTCTAGAACATGTATGATCTTAGGTTGGGATTTAAAATACTTTGGTAGGATGGTAAAATATCACATGAAGAATTACTATTAACAAAGTTCCTAATTAACAAGGATTGGTACTTGGCCAAATTAGCCTAACCGATTTAGTTTACCTCAAATAAACTGTTTTTGGTGCTAAAAATGTATAATGCAAAATGAAATAATGACAGGTACAAAATGCTTAGAGTGAACAACATACATACATTACCCCTTCTCAGCTGTTTGTCTGCAGTCAGAACCATTGAATCTATTCAGACAAACGTCCATTTTCAATGGAGCAGATGATAGAGAACTGTCACAGGCCATTAACTAAAACCAAAAGGAAATCCTCAAATAAAACAGGGTGATATTTGAAGGAGAGACAGATTACAGGACCAAAAAATATCCGTAACAAGAAATTTCAAACAGTCTCTCCCTCTAGTTTACTAGTCGTAGTCGAGGTGCACTGAACATTTAATCTGCAGTTGCTGTGAAAAGCTTGATCAAATAGCAGACCGGAAACGGAAACTTGTAATTCTCTCTTATTGACAGTAGTTGGCCGAATAGGTAGCTATTTCAGACCCATAATCCCTTTTAAATGCAGAGATCCCTGGGGATGAATATTTAATTGACGAGGTGTGAAATTGCTTTGATTTCAAATGCAGACCAGTGGACGAAGTAATCGTTTACTAAAGTCAAATTTATGCTATTGATATTTCCCTTTATCTTATTTTGGAGTACATAGGAATATTTTGCATAAATTTAATGTCGAAAATAAATAAAGGGTGAAACTGTTTTTCACATTTCTGTACGATAATCTGGTGCATTGTATCTTAGAAATAATATAGAAATATCAATGTACATATCTTAAAAATACACCCAGCGACAAAAAAACCCTCGCATTTGTGATTTTCGAATATTTACGGTTTTTTTCGAACTTACATGTTTTAAAATTTAAAAACATTAAGATAATCTGGTTTATTCATGACGCACTGATTATTTCATAGCTAATTCAACAATTTTTATCTACGATTCATTATCAGTTATGACAAAAAGATGTAGAAACTATAAAAAAGCCCCAAACAGCAAAAAACATGATTTCAGAGAATTACTTAAATAATGGCTGGTAACGTTTAAATAGTACAAGTTTTATAATGGATTTTAGATGAAAAGCAATAAAGCATTAGAAAATTTATTAGTTTTTGACTTTCTGTTATTAAATTTTTCTTGAAATGTAATAATACAACAATTTCAATATCTGGTTGAACCTCCTTTGGTTTGTATCACTGTTTTTACTGTATCTGGCATAGATAAATATAACTTATTTAAAAATTCTAAATTTATTTCGTTGTCCCACACATCAGATATGATTTTTTCAAGGTTTTTTAAGCTCAGTGGTTTTTTTTCTTTGATATTTTTTCCCATCATGACCCAAAGATTTTCGATCGGGTTCGGGTCCGGACTGTTTCCCGGCCACGAAAGCGATATTATGCCAAGGATTTCCTTGAAATTTTGAATCTGCAGAAAAGGAAACAGTTTATATTATTCGGTAAAGTATTATTTATAAACTTGTAGAGTAATAATACTTATAGAGCGAGCCCGATGGCAGGGTGCGGACTCGTCCTGAAATATTGGTTCGGGAACTTCTGCCGTTAGCTCCTCAATGGTCGGTAAAACACCTTCAGCAATTATTTCCCGATATTTTTCGGCATTGACGTGTCCCCTTAGCGTAATAATATGACCTGTACCATACACCGTAATAGCTCCCCAGACCATAATATAGGCCGAATGTTTCACTGTGGGTTGGATGCAATCTTGTTCTCCTTGTCTCCCTCTTAATTTCAAGGTACTATGCGGTCGAAACAAATTGAACTTCGATTCATCGGAAAAGACTACCTTCTTCCAGTCATCCAACGTCCAATTTTCGCGGTCTTTACACCATTGAAGGCTTTTCTTTTTCATTTGGTTTGTAAGTAAGGCTTTTTCGCGGGCCGTTGAGCAGGTAGACCCATTTCTTTTAGCCTTCTCTGCACTGTTCTAACACTACACGGTCTTCTATTCTTTCGCATTTGAATTTCTGCTAGTTCCTTTTGATGAACTGTCCCAGGAAGAAATCTGCTTTTCAAGCAGTTCAGCTTCAAATGATGTTTTTCCAAATTTGTAGTGACCTAAGGTCTCCCGCTCCCAGTTTTTCTCCTCAAACTACCAGTTTCTTCATATTTTTTTAAAATTTTTCTAACAGTCCCCTCACTACACCCAATACGACGCGCAATTTCCCGTTTCTTGTACCCTTCTTCAGCCAAAGTAGCCACACGTGACTTTACTTCAATACTCAACTGTTTATATTTTTTCTTAGTTTTTTCACTTTAAACCCTTTCTTGTAAACACTTCAATACCTAGATAAGTACTGAGGACTGGTACATGAATACTTTTCTGTAATTGCCTGAATGAAACCAAATATCATACTAGTTCACGATTTCAGCTCCAGTTAAACGGGAAAATTAACGACTTTTTATAAAATATTAACTGCGAGGGTTTTTTTGTCGCTGGGTGTTATATTCAATTGAAACAGAGTATGCATATGCCTTATATCTTTATCCCGCCCATCTTGATCGCCTTTCCTAATTCTTCTTCCTCCAAGTTTATAGTAGTAGTAGTAAATTTATTTGATTACAAAAATTATTTGTTATTTGGCGTTGATTATTCGAATTTCAAATAATTATTTTTTATTCGTTCGTGCGTCATTTGATAATTAAATATATATTTTTATTTGATGACTTATTCGCAAATAATTGTATGTTATTTGGTGCTTTTCATTCGAATTTCAAATAATTGTTTGTTATTCGATTATCAAATAATTACATATTCGATACATGATGTCTCTTTATGGAATAATTATTGGTTTTATATGAAAACTGTGCATTTGTGACGCTTAAGTGGGACTTAAACCGCATACAAAAAATTCGCAAGGTAGGTGATCTGGTCACAATACTATTGGGAAAATCTTCGTTGCCTGTATAATAGGTGGACTTTTATGTGTAGTTCGTTATTGTATTTCTTGCGTCGATGTTTAGTCGTCGGTTTGAAGTGAATTGGATTTTCAATGCGTACATTGTCTACCAACACTACTTGTGTTTCTAACTTGCACCGGCTACCGAACTAGATCCCTGACATCGGTGGAGCCTAATTCGATCAACTCTTTAAAAAGGGGCAGTCCAGAACCTATTCCTGCGGTTGACTAGACCTATTCTAGTGTCATCTCCTCTACAAGTATGGTTTCCTCTTTCTTCTCGTAAAAACTAGGGTTAAAACTAAAATAAGTCGAGTAAAATAAAATGGTTCCAGTGTGTGGTCTATTTGGAGGCCAGGAATTATGCTTATCCTCACAAAAGTTAGGAGCTGCTGAAATAATCATTTAATCATTGCCCCTATATTGGGACCCAACGTCACTAGGGGAGTTGCGTGCCACCGCCGAAAATTTTAAGTCGCGTTCAACGCTCTGCATAAAGGGTTACCCCATCGAAACCTACTGAATGTGTTATAAACCAACCTGAATATCTTATTCATTATTTATTTTTTGTTTCTTCCGTTAGTAAATAAAAATTAAAAATTACTTGATGGTCACACTTTTGGGTCACCCTGTATATACATTTTTTTCAATTTCTGACGTTATTTGTCGTTTATTTTGTTTATAAAAGCAAATGATAAGCTTCATCAAGGTCAAATAAAATAACTATAAGATTAGGCGTAGTATCTATCATTTCTAAGGTCTTCTTAATTCCACTAATTGATATCGACGATATTGCAAATGTTGTAATGTATTTCGCAATACTTCAGCAAAACTTACTTTACATTATTGAAGTTTTAGAAAGGTGTAGAATTGTTTAGGAGGACTGCAAAAATAGTGTAAACACAAAACAAAAAGTTTAAAGTTTAACTGTGTCCTATGCAAATCCAAGGTATAAATCTCACAAAAATATTATAGGACGTTTTGATTCTATTTTATTCATTCTAGATTACTTTTGAAGCTTAAAGTCATTTAAACTTCCCATGGTTAAGCGTTAATACTATAAACATTAAGATTTTCCCAAGAATTTTCTGTTTTATTCATTTTTTCCTTAGAATCGCGTTTAAATTAAAAATTAAAATTAATAGGAGTGTTTCCATTAAAAACTAAAATTAAAAAAATCAATTTCTTCTGCCAGCAAGATTGGTCAAGCAATACAGAAAATATAGAACACGTAGAGCACATTTTTTCCAAGCCAATGGAATTTAATTAGTCGACACCTTGGTAAGAGGTTCTCCAGTTTTCCCATTCCATACTTGAAAGGACCTTTTGCCAGAAAATACTTTTTTTCGTGTAAAAACGCGACAAAACCTGCGGCAATTTTTGTTCTTACTAAGAAAATTTTATTTGCATAATGAAACACAGCATGCATGAGATACTTGGAATTTTCGGTTAACAACGGCATTTCCAACGCTCGAAATATACAATGTGCTGGATCTTATATGGTAATTTATTTATGAGGCTAACTTTATTACAAAACCAATCTTATACCTTTACTGCATTTTCTTAAGACAAGACCTGCAGGTATTTGACAAGTTTGGAGGATTAAATTTAATAAGAAAAAATTTACATGCAAATTATTATTGACTATAATTTAATAGAGGAGAAATTAGTGGCTTGTTATTTTAGGTTAAGTTTATGTCTCTTAATTAGTATCATAATTGTAATGGTGAAGCTGAAACATATCTATAGCAATAGGTAGGGTACTGTTGCTATAATTTATTTTATAGAATCGATTACACTACGTGTTGTGATGTTGCAGAGACAAGTCGATATTAATTACATTTTTTTTTATTTGGTTTGATTTGTTCGGACCCTGACCGTGCTATATATATGTATATACAAAAGTATCCTAAGGTGTCCACCGCAATATTTGTTGGTGGATCCGAAGAACTGCCAGTTCAGTAACTGACCATGAAGCTAACGAAAACATCCCGTCACGTCAAGAACAACGTGTCAAAGATTTTCAGAAATACCAAATTTAAATTCCAAGTTCAAATTATATGTTCTTGTGTAGCTTTCCGATGAACTCATGGAAACGATAAAATATTACGCTTAATTGACAGGCTGAGAGTAAAAATGACTTATCTACAAGGGCCGAGCAAAAGCGGCTCAGAAAAGGTTCCGCGCAAAAAAGAACCGCGTAAGATTCCGAGCAAAAACGGAACGCAGAAAAACTTCGAGCAAAAATGACTTCACTACTTAACTGCATTAACTTTGCATTGCCTTTTTTAGTTAGGTCGTTTTTACGCGAAATTTTCTCTGATTTGTTTTTACCCGGAAACTCAGGTGGTTTGTTTTTGCGCGGAACATTTTCTAAGCCATTTTTGCTTGTACCCTGTAGGTCATTTTTACTTAGCCTGTCAATTAGCAATTCAATGTACTTTTGAGTTGGCAATACTCGACTGGAAAGGTTGGGCTTGAAATCTCTAAAAGCAAAATGCACACTTTAAAATCCCTAAATTTAAAATCCCCAAACTCATAATCCCCCAGCACAAAATCCGCAAATTTTATTAACTAAACTTGGATTACGTTAAAAATCGCTGCCTTACCCAAGTTTAGTTAATAAAATTATTTCACTACTGAATAAAATTTAAAAATTGAGGAATGTTATTTCGAAGTAACCAGTGAAGTTGGAATTTCAATGAATTTTTCACTTAATTAAAATCTAAGCCTGTAAGCAAATGCGGACAGCTGAGCTTTATTGGTGTTAACAAACCGCATTTCCCATAGTAAACCATAGAAATGTGTTGAGAAATTGTATTCTCTCGTCATATTTTTCTAGAAATTATTTAAGTTTTAACCTGGAAATTGTTCGAGGTAAACATACAGATGTGCTAAATACAAGGGAAAAGTATAAATTTTCTTCTTTACAATTTTCATTCAGGGTGTAGCTGACTTTCTCATGCATGGGTTTTTCAGGTGTTGAGCTTGTAATGCGTCAATAAAACCAGTATTTCTCTTAAGTTTTGGTTAGTGTAGTGTGCAGTTTTAATTGCATGCAAGAGGTGGACAATTTGTGGTAAAAAAGGCATGCCAGCAAATGAAATTCCTCAAGCTTTTCCTATTCTTTACTGTAGAAAGTTTTGGATTGTTTACACCACCAATACTCAGCTGTTCATGTCAGCTTCCGGGCTTGTATCTAGAGTAGGCTGTGACCAAAAACAATTTGATAGAAGAAAGCTATATTTACTCATATCCTCAATTTTTAAAGCGGGGAGAATAGATGTACCCATTGTTATAGTTTTCTTTTAATTTTTCAATAATAAAATTGTTGTAATTTATAAACTCCTAGATTTACTAATAGTAATTTGTGGAGTAAATGATAATGTGTCGACCATCTGTCCGGGAGGTCCTAGTTTCGAACTTCACTGGCAATGATATTTGTCAGGAAGGCACTGCCACCACCTTTTTAAAAAATGGTAGTACATCTCTTGTCTCCGTATTTTATTTAAGTTATCAATTCATTCTGGTATCTTCCCAACACCTTGGAAATTTTCGGTATTTATTCCTTTACATAATAAAGATAATAAAAGTGACGTAGCGAATTACAGACCTGATGGTAATTCATGTTGTATAGCTAAGATTTTTGAAGCTTTGTTTTGCGATGATCTTTACTTCCACTTTACACCTTCTCTGGGGGTTTTTCAGCACGGATTTAGGAAAGGTAAGTCAACTACAACCTATTGGAATTTTCAAATTTTTATTTATTTGCTAGTGAACCTATTGGCATTTTCCAATTTTTATTTATTTGCTGGTTTCGCGGTGCCGTTTCTAATTCAATACTCCAGATTTACATCAAGACAGCTTTAACAGCTCCATACTGAGGCTGAGAGTAAAAATACAAGGTTCGAGCAAAAGCCCCTTAGAAAATGTTCTGTGCAACAATGAACCGCAAAAGGTTCCAGGAAAGTCGTTTTTACCCGCATCAGAAAATCAAATCGTTTTCCGGGCGGAAAACTGGAATTGTTTTTGCCCGTATAGAAAACTCGGGTCGACAGCAGCATTAGTGACGGAAAATAAAAGTGTACCTGTAGTCAAATTATATGGGTGAACGGATGTCAAATACGTGATTACATTTGAAGCTTTTTTAAAAGATAATAATGAAAAAGGACTTCGAATTTTATTAATAAACCTACACAAGATTTGGTTCATTTTGCATAGTGGCTTTTCAGCACAAGCAAAAACGAGTTTTCTGGGCTTGAAAAAGGAGTACAGATTTCTGCGCGGCCGAAAACGGGCCCAGTTTTCTGCTCGGGCAAAATTGACTAAAATATTCTATGCAGGTAAAAACGAGTGGCGTTTTCGCGTGGGCAAAAACGAATCGGCTTTTCGGTGCGGGCTTACTTATAAATAAGTAGTTAAGTCGCTTTGCCCTGAGCTTGTTTTAGATTTGTTTTTGCCCTGATCTCATGCTATTTGTTTTTGCACGGAACATAAACCACTTTTGCACTTTTTCTTGGAGCTTGTAGATAGGTTATTTTTACTTTCAGCCTGCCATGTATAAAATTCTGTCTAACTCGAGAATTCTCTATTAAGCAACATCAAGATTTTCCGTAGATCAATGGTTTTGTATTAATCATCTTTCCTTAAACATTCATTTGAAGTATGCCAGCCCAGTTTGGTAACCCTTTTATACAGTACATGTTGATCTCATAGAGAAATGCCTTGGGATAACCCTTTTGTGTTGCCTCCGTGTCTAGATTAGCTTAATGTTATATCCTTGGATACTCTTGAATCGAGGCCTAAAAAGTCTAGAATTGTTTTTGCTTTTGATTGCTGATTCCCCTGAGGTGATGGATGCTCGCTCCCTTAAGAGTTACAACTTCTTTTAAATATCTCAACACCGCACTTACATCAATGTCTCGCGCATTTAATAGCAATTTTTATCCTACTGACTTCCGTTTGTCCAATAATTAAATAATTGAAATGCCTTATCCCAACGATAAAATTGGCACAATGTCCTCCGTTAACATTTCATTCCATAAAAGTTTTAGATTGCAAGCAATTTTTTCGAATAACTGCGGAAATCATCTTTTAAAAGAAGAACACTTTATTTTGATTAATTTAACACGTTTAATGTATTAGGAAACACATACATCTACATAAATACAAGCAAAAATCGCTCTTCCCTTTGATTATCTGATTGATTTCATTACCAGCGTTAGCAGCTTTTTTCCCCTTAAGTAGTGTGCTGGGAATAATAATTAATAGTAGCCCCACATGCTCATCCCTTCACTTAATGACACCATTTTATTGCCTACTTTGTCGGGGGTAATTTAACAAACTAGTCTTGTATGTGGTGTTGGCTGTCAACAAAACCAATAAGTTATTTAAGAATTTCTGGAAGTCTACAAGTAAAATGTTCCAGCTATGTGGTTTATGGAACTGCTTAATGAAATATAGCATGGATTTGAAGGACGAAAGATGTAAACCAAAATGAAAGTCACCTATGGTTTAAAGTTGTAAGGCCGTCTGAACAAAATTGGTTAACTCAACATTAGTGTAAACATTTCAAAATCGCTGTGCAAATACTGCTAGGCAACACTATTTGCCTGACTGAAGAAGTGGTAGTCAATCTAGGTGTATTTACACCCGCTAGGAACTGGTATGCAAACGAGAATATTCCACCACCACAGGAAGTTCAAGATAATGGAGTTGGATCAATTAGTTAAACGGCACCACCACCATACCGTGGTTCCCGGGTTCGAGACCAGGTCTCCCCGTGGGTTTTTAAAAATTTAATAAAAAAATATACTGCATCTCTGGGATGTTGACTAGCTCGCAGCAATGCAAAAACCAGGCATTCAAGTTTCCTTACTCCCCGTGCCCTAATTCCCTTCCGATCAAAACCCATGCTAACACATCAAAGGGTTGTCCTTCGCTTTGGCCATGTTTGTACAACTGAAATCATCACTACTGTAAGCGAAAGTGTAAGCGAAGATCCAGAAGGGTCGATTAGGTGTCGCTCGTAACAACTTGGGCCTTGTACGTCCCCACACAAAAACTGAACTCTTACGATGATAATGTTTTTTACCCAACTACGGAAAATAAGGAGGGGGAGAGAGTTTAGCAGTCTATGTATGTTTGTGGGTATAAATATTCATCTTTTCCGTCGTAGCTCCTAAACTACTTATCAGATAAGTGAGGTGTCATTAGATTTGTACGAATGCTCCGCGTAACATGCAGCGGAGAGGTGGTGGGGCGCGGAGTGGCGGGGGGGGGGGGGGGGGTCTGTTCCTTAGAAGCTTCTGAACTACTGATCAGATTTAGACAAATGAGATGGAATTGCATTACGTCGTTATAAAGCGAGAAGTCATTAAGTGCAAAAAGCTAGTTCCAAGATAATCGTGTTCTGAAAAATCATTACAAAGTTTACTGAGCGAGATGAGGTACCTGATTGAAAAAATTGGGACATTGACGTTATCTTAAACCATTCTCTTCTTCTCATAAGGGTGATAATGAGTTTAAAAATGATTTGATATCAGTAACTCATTTTGGCTAAACATGTCACTTAGTGACTTCTCGCTTTACAACACCAATTTGTATGAATGCTCCGCGTATCATATATATGGCGAACAGCGCAGTGTCGGCAGGGCGGGACGGGGCGTGGTTGCGGTATATTTCCTCGTAACTTCTAAACTACTCCTCAAATTTGGACAAATTAAGTAGTAGTTTAAGTAATATAGGCTATTTGGTGAACAGCGCAGCGGCGGAGGGCCAGGGGGTAGCACGGTCTGTTCCTTCGTAGTTCCTAAACTACTAATCAGATTTAGTGGTGTAATCAGATTTGGAGGCACTCACATTTTCATATAAACATAAAGAAATAAAGTTAAACAAATTAAGATAGAAAACTAAAACCTAAGTATGGCTTCAACCGCTCTTTTAAAATTTGTAAACAAGGCTCTCTATAGTGTATACACGGTCCTCTATAGTGTATACACGGTGTTTCGCAGCGCGTGTGCAAAAATGAAGGATCTGGTAGATAAGGTGAGAAACGAAAAAAATTTTATTGGAAGGGGTTATATCTCCCCCCACCCGCTCCCAGTTTGTTTGAAATTTTTTGCAATGAAAAAAGCCAGTCTCAGTTGACAGGTAACACAATGGTGCTAAAGATTGTGTAATCTTTTTTACCTCTAATAGTTTTAAAAAAATTTATTTTCAAACTTTAATTTTGGGAAAAAGTTCATTTTTTTCATTTCAAAGGGAAATATCTTAAAAATTTCACCATTTAATTTTTATTTTTGGGTTTAAAAGAGTGGCTACAGCTATTACATGCCATTTTAAGCAAAAAATCAAGCCGTCTCCGAAAATATTGATCTTTCTTACTCTTTCTGATAAAATATTTGCTTAAAATGGCAGGTGTAAACTGGAAATGTGGTTATTTAACTTGTGAACCGTAAAAGGTTTTTATTCGCTTTAAGTTTCTTTTGAAAGAAAACACATTAGCCACTATTTTAAACCCGAAAAGTGGAAATAAAATATAAAATTTTTTTAACATATTTCCCTTTGAAATGGAAAAAATTATTTATTTCCGAA
Organism: Leptarthrus brevirostris; assembly: GCA_964036015.1. Taxonomy (NCBI): domain Eukaryota; kingdom Metazoa; phylum Arthropoda; class Insecta; order Diptera; family Asilidae; genus Leptarthrus; species Leptarthrus brevirostris. The sequence continues at coordinate 142,471,883 of OZ038372.1, forward strand.
AATTTTAGTTTAAGAATCAAATTTTTGAAAACTACTAGCAGTAAAAAATTACACAGTCTTTAGCACTATTGTGTTATATGTTAAGTGAGACGTCTCTAGCACTAAAACTTTAGACGATAGAAGTTAAAATATAAGACTGTTAAAAAAATGTCAATCCACTATAACTTTGTTAGGAGTTTGGTGGTGGGGGGGGGGGGGGGTAAACCCCCCTCCCATAATTTTTTTTTCGTTTTTTACTTATGTCTAGCAGATCTTTAATTTTTGCATACGCACTGTGGAAAACCCTGTATATGTACATATATTAGGGTACTTACAAAAAATCAAACTTTTTTTTCTCTTCCTCTCAAACAAAAAATCCCAAAATTTTGGGTTTTCCGTATAATTTTAGTTGTGGGTCAGAATTAAGTTACTAGCGACTTGACAGCACTTTCGGTTTCAACGGCTGGCTAAGGAAATATGGAGCAATTTGACCACATGCGATATGTCAAGGCAGCTGTGGCCAGTTTGGAATATTAAGAAAACGGCGTTCTTGCTAAAGAGAAGTCGCGCCGATTTCCGAAATATTGTGGCAGTCATTACTAGCCACTGCCCCTTCGGATGATACGCAGAACGCTTACGTATCCCCACCAACTACTTTTGTAGAAGTCGTATGGACGAGGAAGAAGTAGAAAGCGTTGAGCATTTACTCTGCGATTGCCCGGGCGTGGTCAGGAGAAGGTAGAGGGCATAAGGCGCGTACTTTCTCAGTGGACTGGACTAGGTTGCTAACATAGAGCCAAAGATACTTCTTCTATATTGACATTCAGGTGCGGTCCCGCGGATGTGGTAACACAACGGGCCTTTCTTAGGTCTATATGAGGCTGATCAACTTTGCGATAGCCACTACCCTAACCTAACCTAACCTACGAAATTGGAACTATAGTCACCTTTTCTATGGGACACACTGTATATACAATAGAAGGCTAGCTACTAAGTCTTGTTTACAAATTTTAAAAGGGCAGTTGAAGCCGTAGTTGAGTTTTAGTTTTTTTACTTAATTTTCTTGCTAATTGGGCTCGAACAACTACAAAATGATATTTTATCGCAAAATTTTGTTTACTGATGATGCTCATTATTGAATAGATATGTGAATACAGAAAATTGGCGTAGGTATACAGAGTAAAAGTAAACTTAGTTCATAAGACTTCATTGCATCTGGGAAAAATTGACCTTATAATCTGGTTATGATAGCATCATCGGTCCTTATTTCTTTCGGAATCAGGATAGACCTGCCGTTACCGTCAATGGCGTTCGTTATCGACACATTTTCAAGAAATTTCCTCATTCCAAAAATGAATCGGATTATAGACAACTTGTGATTTTAGCAGGATGAAGATATGGGAATGGAATGGGGTACAATGGAGCCAGTTTGTGAACTAAATGATGCTGGCTGAAGTGCTCGAGTAGTACCGCTCATATCTTATCAAACATATTTTAATTTTTAAAGTAATATTAGAATTCAATAATCACTCTATACCAAAAGGGTTGACTTGCGTTTGATTTGCCTCGTCTCCCCGTTCTACAATTACCTATTTATATTGATGGGTATCACTTCCCTCAGTATTTACTTCTTGGAAGGAGGAATGTATATATCAACACATGTTATTTATAAGAACGAAAGAAAATTAAATTAGGGTTAAACCTTTTTGGATCCGGGTTCTTAGATGCCATATGTATGTATACATCAATTGATTCTATGGTATGTTTTCTTAAACGTAATGAGTAATGAGTGACACGTACCCAACAAAACAATTTATTTTTACCGATAAGGGAAATATATTTTTAAGTAACACTAGCTAGGTCTACTGGGATTTTGGGTAAGTGAATGGCCTTCGGAATTATTTTTACATGTTACTCTCATACCCCCTCAGTTCTGCTACAATATATCTGGTAGATCTAGGTGAGAAACAAAGAAAAGTAAAAAATGGTATTGGAAGGGGTGGTCTATCTCCCCCCTCTCACTCATCTTTTTACGACGAAATAAACCAGTCTTACATTTAAACGTATATATTCTAAAGTTTTAGTGCTGAGGACGTTATTATTATCTCAGTTGACACGTAACGCAATCATACTAAAGACTGTGAAATATTTTCTTGTTTTTTGCTAATAGTTTTAAAAGTTTTCGATTTTAAAACTTAAATTTTCCGAAAAAGAAAATCAATTTTGGGTTTAAAATAGTGGCTTATGAAAGAAAATTGAAAACTTCATTTTTGCACACGCGCTGTAAAACTGTATACCAGCGGCGAAAGCTATGGATTCGACACTAACATGGACCGTTTTCGGTTACTGGTACATGTCATTTCCTACCAACTTCACCTCTAGAGGTGTCTTATCACCAAATTATGTAACGGCATCAGGAGAGACATTATTCAATAATAAATAATAAAATAATAAATAAGATAATATAAAATAAATTTATGTGCCCACACCCACACTCGCATACCATTAGTAGCCTAAATTATGCCTAAGAAAATACTGAACCTTCCCGTGAAAGTCCAATCGAAAACGGATTACCCTTTTTCGAGATTAGTCCGGACAAACAGACGGGCGAACAGACAGATATTGTAAAAATAATTGAATTATTTTTCACACATGTAAAAACCCATATAAGCTTATAAAATGACAATTATTTTGAAATCACAAACAGACACGCCAATTTTATTAACATAGAAGAAGATTATTCAATAACAGTGATTTAAGATAAATTTTCACTCCCAAATGATGAGCAACACAATGAAAAACTTATCTTAATGTGCTCTAACAATACAAGGAAAAAAATTCCTTAAAAGGAATAAAACCATAAAATTCGGACAACATAGTAAACAGCATCGATCCAAAAATAAGAGATGTGGAGAGCACCTAATCAGCCTTCCAGGCGGCCCTAGGTGTACGTGCACATTTATCAAGTCAATTGATTATTTCGTCGACTGTTGGGGTCTTTATGGATTTTGTTGATTTATTTACCCAAAACTTGAGAGATTGGGCTCCCAAAATAATAAATGTTCCTCAGCCACTTCATCAATTTATTTCATAAAAGCTGTTTACAAGGTGGAAAAGTCAAGACGCTGAATCGACAAGAAAATCCCATAATTCGTAATCGGATTATATACACTTAAGTGGCCCCCGACAAGCCAAAAGAAGTGCTCTGCAAAGCTTTTGTAATGCCACACTTGGGAGTAAAACAATTTTATTATTTGCAAAGGAAGGGGACTTTTGTTAGGAAAACAATTTGCAATGTGACCAGAAAAAGTAAAATATTAAAATAATGCATTTAAGCAAATCAAAAGAATTTTGTTTTTTGATATTTGCTTCGTCGAAGTAATATGACAATATGAAAGTGAAGCCGAGAGAGGTAACATAAGTTTCCTTGTTTGTCGAAGAACACGGACTATATCAATTCTTGTGACCTTCTTAGACAGTAGTAATGGAAAGGTCTTCTAAGCCTATATCAATAAAGACAGGTCGTTAGTTTTTGGAATTACATAAACGCTAAGTTTGACTTATGAATTTTTATCGACGTTGCGTCTTGATGGTGTTAAAAGCCAACATTGCCAACCACTTCGAGATTTTTCTAGTGAATTGAAACTTCTTCGGTCCTTAAAGTTTGTGACATACTATATTTTCATAGCACATCATTTCTTTGCTCTTTTCAGAAAAGCTTCACCTGTATTATGTTTTTGCTAGAGCTCTCAGTTGGAATCGGATATCCCGAAAACCCTAGTACCCGCCCGACCGGGTAGGAATCAATTCCGGTTCCAGACGAATACCCAGTTCAAAATAGGAATCGATTCCATCAATGGAACCGGTTCTACTGTGAGAATTGAATCCGCCACCGGGAATCGATTCCGTCGTATGAACGGTTAATAAGAATGAGTGAAATTGCAACAAAAAATTGTCATTAGGGAGTATAAAGAATTTTTATTAATAAATTGTATTTTGTAATTTCACTACAAGAAAATCTGTAATTTCCAAAGAAACTAGATATTTCCTTAGAAAAATGCGAAATTTCCTCTGTTAGCCTTGAAACTGAATCTGTACTGCACGATTTCAAGAGGAACCGATTCCTGTGACGGAATCGATTCTGGCGTTAGAATCGACTCTTATGATGAAACCGATTCTCCCTTGAAACCTGGTACCCGAGTAGGAACCGGGTACCCAACTTAAATCGGGTACCCGGTGAGAACCGGATACCCGGGTAGGTTTTAACCGCCATGATCATGTTTTGGGTGATCGATTAAGTTTTTGTGAACTTGAAGTGATTTCTGTTGTTTTCTGCATTTGATTGTAATCGTAATCTTTGTGGTCTTTTCGGTTTATTTTCGTTTCTGTTGTGTCTGCTGTTTACTTAGTTTCCTATTTGGCTCCTAGTCTGTCTGCTTTTTGGTCTATCTCAGTCTTTTATTATCTGAAATAAAACAACGTATTGTTTCATTTAACTGCGCTACTGCTTTTATACATTTTATTATTTATTTTCAGGTTTCTTGTTTTTGTCGCCCGATTATGTTTTAAGTTTTGGTTCTTCCAATCATGACCAATTGTGGGACCTGCGCTAGTGTAATCCCGGCGGTGAGAACCCCTTTGATGGGCGACTTGCTCCGAACGCTCCGATATTAGGCTCTGCCATGTTGTGAGGCTGGTAAATGCCATCACCGACTTCTTTTATAGTAGGCTTTCCGTCATAGTGGATAGAGTCAATTCTGCTCGGAAGAGCGTGGACTGCTATCAACTTCTCTCCGATGATACAAACACCTTGAAAACTAAAGTGAACAAGTTGATTGACGCCGCAGGCATTCTAAAGCAGTCACGATCCTTACGTGGTGATGCTTTAGCCTGGTCGTTGGCTTTCAAACCTGCTTCTACCTACTCGTCAGGCTCACTCCTATGCTGTCCTTCATCGATGACATTCATCATGGCGTCAGACAGATAAAGGTAATCTCGGCTCGTAGTCCTCAGATATTTCGGTCAAGTCTGTTACCTTGGGCTCCATCGCCGCTGACGTGAAGGCTCTCTCCGTGGGTTACTAGTGCTAATCTGAATGACCATCCCCTCCACCATTGGTTAGCTCTGGGTGTCTTCATGTATCTGCTCCTAAGCGAGGAGTTAATGTCACTCCTGTAGCACTTGCTGGTGTGGCTAGTGACATTCCCTGCGCTACGCACTTACTTTACAACTCTTTTTCGCATCCGGCGCATGTAATTTCGATGTTATCTGTCAGACCCGGACTTGGTTCTATGACGGAATTTCCGAAGCCGAACTCTTCGGATCTGAATTTTAAGTTTCTCGTTGCGATCGTTACTGTGATTTCTGTTTAGAGTTAACGTCGATTGATGCGTTGTATATGCTACCGGGTCTTTCAACTTGGAGCAACTCTTTGTATTCACTGCTTACGTTCCCCTTCGCTCAACATCTGAAGTATATGGCCTGCTGGCTGCGACTATTGACTGTTCGACTGATGAACTGCTGCCTTCTGATTATATTGCCATTTTTGGCGACTTGAATCTTCCTGCCATGGACGATGGTTTGGTGCCTCCTTTCTCGGCAGCTCCCCTCATGTCTTGCTCATCCTCGACACCTGTGACTCAGTGGACTTGGCACACTGTAATAACGTTGTGAATGACGGCGGTCGGCTTTTAGACCTCGATTTTTCGTCTGACCCTGATGGCGCGCGGGTTAGGAGGTGCTTGACTTTATTGGTTCCGGCGTCCCATCACCATCCTGCGCTCCTGGTTTCATGTGCTTCGACTGCAGTAATGCTTCTTCGTGTTGTTAACGCTTTCTATAACAGCATTGACATATGTTTCACCCAGTGTGTTCCAGTCTGCCTCTCTAAGTTTCTCTTGTCTCTCAACCCGGCTGGATTGCACCTCGAGAAATCTTAGGAACTTGGAAGAAGTTCTGTGACGCTGATTAACTTGCTACCTCCGAGCTCTGCCTTCAGTTTCCTACTCAGCTGTAATTACCTTGTAACTCATTTTTTCTAGCTTAAGCGCTTACCCCAGATAATTTTGGAAATCCATCAATTCCCAGAGCAAATGTGATAGCTACCTCTCCTCTTTGAACTTACTTGAAAAGACTTTCGTCAACATCATTTGAACCACAGGACTTAATATTCGATGATGCAACCGTTACTGAACACCTTTCTGACCTGTCTGTTATTTCTCATGCGCTTAATTCTTGAAAAGGTGCAAATATAGTCTCTTTCTCACCTTCTTTGTTATTTATTTAACCCGTCTTAGTCTGTTGGCTATTTTACACGTCTGTGGAAGGATTCTTCATTAAACAGGCAATAAGCAAACAAACCATGTTCCGAAGATTTTCGAGACTTCATTAAGTGACTAGCTCCGCTTTCACTGTAGGCCTGTTATGTGCTCCAGCACGGGGTCTCTAAGGGAGAATCTACTATCACCAACCTTATTAAATTTTTCAATCGTTGCCAGCCAGCAACAGGATCTCTCCCCATTTCATTGATTAGTTGTCATCTTACTTGGCTCATCGAAGTCAACGTGCTCTGTTTAGGGGAGCTCTTTCCACTCATATTTCTCTCTCTTCTTTAGTGGCTCAGGGCAGCATTCTTAGCCCCTCCTTTTTATTATTTTCTCTCTCTTTTTCTTAGCTACCGAATACTGTGTTATGCTGATGGAGCTAAGATATTTCGTACTGTTGCTCGAGACACTGATTGTGCTCTTCTAAACATTTACCTGACTACTTTTAATCAAAAAGCAAAAAGGGTCCGATTGTTTTTGACTACTGTATAGATGGTAATATTTTATGTAGACCAAATAAGTTGAAGTATTTGGGCGTGTTCTTAACTCCCGCCTATCTTCACATGTAAAACCCCTCGCTGGCAAGACCTGCTCGACATTAGGCTTTGTGAAACGATGGTCCAAGGAGCTTCGCGATCCCTACAGGCTTCTATATTGCACTTTCGTCAGACCGATCCTGGAGTACGCTAGCCCCGTATAGGCTCCTGATTTCGCGGTGCACATAGAATAGTAAGAGACAACTGAGCTTTAGTCGGTACACAAGAACGACAACATAACATGATTTCCTCTTTTCAAAGCGAAGATCGAACAATGTAGCTAAATGATTTAAACATGCGATCTTAGTTGACTTCTATAAAGTTCCTTCATAAATTTACTACATAATTGAAAAAAAAATCGAAATTAAGGTTGCTGTCGTCAGCCAAACTACGAATAGAATTAAAAGTTGCATATAAAATCTCAACAATTAAAAGAATTAATTAAGTTAGCAAAAGAACTGAACCCTGTGTTAACGGCATTTAATTTGTAGGGATCAGATAAAACTCTGCTAATTATTACACTGACTGGATAGCCTGCCTAAAACAAAATTCTTATTAAAAAATATTCCAGAACTTTCTTTTAATCCTCTCCCTGGGGACGGAGTTGGATCATATGACCCCTTGAGCTTTTATTAAGAAATGAAAGTAATCCACTCCGTCTCTGGGCTGTTGTCTAGCTCGCAGCAATGCAAAAATAAGACTCAAGTTTCCTCACTTCTCTTACCCTAATCCCCTTCCGACCAAAACCGTGCAAACGCATCAAAGGGTTGTCCCCTAGGATTTGGACACATCGTTTAAAAAAAAAACCTAACATTATTGTACGATTATTATAGTGGTCAAAGAAAAAAGGTGTTATCTTGGCTTAAATCGCGTAAAAGTTATTGAAAAATGCTCGAACAATAATTTCTGAAAAAAAATTTAGGAAAAAGTGCAATCTATAAAGGACATTCGTTGGATTTGGTTGACAAAATTTATTTCGGTCTGTAGAAGCTTTCAAAATTAATGAAAATTTAAAAAAAATTTCCCGGAGCCTTTTCTTCAGAAATAATCTAAGGGATATAAAATTTTAATGAATGGCCCAAAAATTAAAAATGTTTCAAAATTAAAAATCATTTTGCCTTTTTATTATATTTATTATTTTATTTTTATTGGGGCACCGTCATTCAAAAATGACCAAATAATTTGCAAAGTTTACGTACGTGACCGCTTAATTTTGATTTCCAGTGAATCTTAAAAAAATATTCCTTTTTTAATAGAAATTTCTTGCATTTTAATTATGGTTAATTATTTAAGAAAATTTATATTTTTAAAATATAGTACCGAGTACTCTCTTAGCTTAGAGATTAGGGATTAAATATATTTTGCAAATATATTTTTTTAAATTTATAAAATTATACGCATTTTAAGGTGACTCCAATACTCAACCAAAAACGGTCAACAGCTCTCAATTTAAAGGTTAAAAAAATAAATAAATAAGAAAACCGGGTTTACTGTGCTGTTGTCTTAAATTACTTAAATTGAAAAGATTTATCTGTTGACGTGTCACCACTTAGAACATAAGAATTTGAAAAGTGTCCTGTGTTTAAAATTGACACTGTTAATAGTAAGATAATTTCTTGTGAATTTAATGATTCCACAAAACTGTAATCTAAAACAATGGAGAACAAACCAATCTTTCTTCACTAGCATATAAACGTAAACTCCTGTTGAGATACGTAAGGATTGACTATGGTTATTTTAATATAAATCTCAAATCTCCTGATATCTGGCTTTGTATAGAATACATCTAAATACATGTTAAGCACAAAAAGGATACTTTTAACTTGAAACCGTTCTGGCTTCGCATAAAATATTTTTTTACGGAAAAGTTCAAAGGTAGAAAATCTGACTACAAAATCACCTGGGGGATTGAGACTTTCCTTCGAGAAATGTTGACGTCAAAAAATTTAAAACAATACGCGTCCGTTTCATCATAGGGAGCAAACTTCTATTTTGTTTTGATTTGCATCCCGAATTGAAGATATTTTCTTAGCCCAAGTTAAAACCCAACATATTTTGAGCGGACAAAAATAAATTCGGCAATTGAGTGGGTAAACATTTTTCAATGGTTCCTAAATATAAATTCTTCGGGGACCACAAGTTCGTTTTCCCTTCACAGACAGTGACAGTAAAGAGGGTCGAATCAAACAGGGGTCAATAATTGATTTATAAATCCTTACGTAATACGACAAGAAACTTTTAAAGACATACTTCAACAGACCCTTGAAGTGAAAGGTGACACTTCTAGTAATGATCTTTCAAAGGAAATGTATAGGTGGTTTATCTCCATTACACATCGGTGGTTGGATGAATTTATTATTGAATAGACTTTTTGCATAATGTAGATAAAGACTTAAATAAACTCAGCCTGTAAAATTTTCATTACCGGCTCTATTGAATTTATTATATTACCTAGGAATTTTCATGTGGGTCTATTTGCATCAAATTTTTTCATGATGCAGTCAAAGACCAGGGGACAACTCTATGATGCGTTAGCAGGGCTATGGTCGGAAGAGCATTAGCGTTATACTTTTTTTCTTGCATTGCTGGGAGCTAGACAACAGCCCAGAGGCGAAGTGGATTTAAAATTCATTGCAATGCAAATAAAAAGCACATAGGCGTTTGGTGACAACTACTTTCAAAGTTTGCAAGCCAAAGCTATGTGGAATTAGAGCAGTTCAGTTCTGTCCTAACATTACCTAACATTATATTTCGTCAGGGCTTGGGATTTGGAGTACCTGCACAAACTTGGCTTAGTAAATTTCTTAAAAATAGTAAGAGAAAAATATAAAAATAAACTTCGCCTTAACAAAAGGCATTGGTTGAATTGTTGTAGAGTCATTCCAGAAAAAATCAGGAAATGTCCGTATCCGCAATAACCAGAGCACACAAAGAGTGTGATATTTCCGTTCCGCTGTCATGTGCTTACAGAAACGTTCTATTAGGATATCTGAACGTTCTTGGTAGCATTTAAAAGGCAAAAGGAAGTCCCTACTTTTAAATACGAGTATTAAAAAATTCCTTTTCGCTGTATTGTAACATAATAAAATTCCAATTTTTGGAACATTTTTTCGATGGCTCTAGGACTTTTCCTGGTAAACTTAAAAATCTGTGTTTGTATTAAAACCAAGAACTCGAGTAGAGTATTTTTCGAGCTTAGAAATTCATACGCTTTTAAGCCCACTTCGTTTTGTTATTTTCATCGCTCTAGTAATTACAGCCAACTGAATATAAAGGGTGTTTCAGATCTGACGTGCTAAAATGAGTAGGGTGATAGATCTCACCTAGCAAACAAAAAATTCTGTGGCAGAGGAGGGAGGGGGGACCTCTCAACCGTTTGGGAGTTACAGGGCGTTTTATAAATTTCAGTTTTTCATGGTATGCACATTACTCTAGCCACATGAAACAAACGCTAAAAAACAACTATCCTAATTACCTTTCCAAAAATGTCAACAATGTTGATCTCATTACTTCCACTGCAGATACAGTCACGGCCAAAATTGAAAAAAATGTTTTGAAATTACCAAAATAACAGCATTTTCTCAAATTTTCTCCGAAATTTATGTAGTTAGTATACCTTTTTTTTTATTTTTATGGGATTGCCCGTCTTATTACCTTTCCAAGCAGGTGCAACATGTCTACGTTGGGAAAGTATTTAGCAATTTATACGTAGAAATCCTATCTGAGAATATTATAAAGATCAACAAATTAAAAAAATTAAACTAATATTAACTCAAAAATTTATTTTTATTGAATTTAAAAATAATTACGAGTAATGAGCATACCATGAAAAACTAAAATTTATGAATCACCCTGTAACTCCCAAACGATTGAGAGTCCCCCCCCCCCCTTCCCGACCATACAATGTTTTGTTTGTCTAGGTGAAATCTATCACCCCACTCATTTTGGTACGTCAGATCTGAAACACCCTGTATGTAGGTAAAATCACTGGTTTTTTCGTGTCTTGCAAAGTTCATTACGATTTCCTTGAACCCCTTAGGCAGAGGGCGTCTACCCGACCCTCCACCTGGTCCGGTTCTGCGGCATTGCCTTCAACTGTTGTCACAAACGATTCATCTGGAAAGTTCCTTATCTACGCGGGTACTCTCCATGTGTTACGCGGTCGTCAAATTTAGCAACTTCCTTGGCACCCGGAGGATGATAGGCGGCCTGATTGGTTTCAAGAAAGTACTACTACTACTACTGATTTTTAGCTTGATTTTAACTTAACTAAATAGGAGTATGCGCGTCTTAATGAGTTTTGTGTTTTAACTGTGCTTTTTAATAAAATAATATTATTATTATGAAAAAACGGGTTTGAACGTTCTCGATGTGTTTGGGCCAATTCAAGATCATCAGTGGTCTGTATAGAGATTCAGTAATTCTCATAAAGCATCATGGACATATATTGTATGTTATTCCGTTTCGAGGAGGTATCAGGTAGCGATGCCCTCTATCAGGTATGTTTGATTACTTTTCACCGCTGTCGTCGATCGTTAAGGGAGTATTCAGTTTACTTACCATACACTAATACAAGGCCACTTTCGAGTATATTAATGTATGATGACGACGTGTAGATTTTGGTCACGAAAGAAGACTCGATTCCATGATGCAAATGTTTACTTCTAGAGAGTGGGCTATGAAAAAAGGAATAGCTGATGCGCAAGAAATACAGAAGAAGGGCATTTTACAAAGAGGAGAGAAATCCCACCAAAAACATTTCATGTAGAGTAGGTTGCAAAGACTCACAAGCTCACATAACGCTTTCACTGTTAAAACGTTATTAGATTTCATATAGAGCCAAGCCCCTAACTCTGCAAGCCCTAATTCTACAAACACGAAAAAATTAAGTCACTAGCCTTTAACGTCGTGTCATACAATAGTTCCATGAAAGGATCAAGCCATACTTTTGAAAAAGATGTAGGGTTTGTAGAGTTAGGCCTTGTGGAGTTACTCTAGTGGCTCTACATGAGATCTGATGACTTTTTAATAGTGAAAACGTTATGACTTATATTAAAAAGGAAAATTCTTAAAAGGTGCAGTTACGTAGTTTCAAGATTAGGTCAATGGTATATTTTAAAGTAGGTACTTTGAATTGCGATGGTACACTTAAAATTTATCTTTAATGCATCTCTCAAACTTATAACACTAAAGTCTTAGTGTGATTTTCTAATAATCTACACGTAAAATTAATAAATCTTCAATATCGTTATAACCACCGAGGAAATTCAAGAATTTGTTATGTTAATTTATTTCCTTTTTCTGTAAGGTTTCTAAAATGTTCTCCTCTGAAATCTGTGAAACAAAATTCCTTCAATCGAGGAACGTAAGTGCATATGAAAAATTCAAGATATGTTTAACGTTTTGGTTAAAAATCAAGAGGAGCTTTAATACGGTTCAACGTGACTAGAAATCCAAGCGAGCGAATAACTTGAAGAAAATGCCTGACCGTAGATACCCAAGCCTATCAGGAAGGACTTCAACTTTTTACCTCATTGTCCTGGCTATCACGTTCTAGGCACAAAGTGCTGCTAGTACTCCTGGCTATATGTAAACGTGAGTGTATTGCTTTCAATGTAAGTTTGGCTGCCAACAAACTTTTCCGAATTATTGCAGTACAGGCATGTTTGTATCACTGGCAGAGCACGTAATTTAAAAAATAAACCGGGAGATAAAATTCAATGCTACTATGTGCATAGCTTTTCCAAAAGTTTATTAGTGTTGAGATTCTATCTATGGATTTTGTCATTTTTAAAATGTTCACTATCTGCAAAACACCATTTAGGCCATATATACATATCGCAAATTAGCTAATAAAGTTTTGTTGAGTTTTAGAGAAAAATTATTTATGCAAAATGTTGCGAACGCTATAACTCATGTTAATGTATCTGAAAATTAGAATTAAGCAAACATCATTTTGAAGGGAGTTCTATGGTGGCTGCAAAAATTAAGCGGCTAAACAATTTCAGTACAAAGTTTTACTAATTGGGAATTATATTCAACTCTTCCTTAGTTTTAAATGTTCTATATAGTTATGTCCAAACGTGCAGGAACGCGGAACCATTTGGCTACCATAGCAGTGCTGAATTTAAATGATTTGTGAGCGCAATAATTTAAGTACTAACTTTAGAACGAATGCACGAGAGCAAGTTGGTGCAGCACCAACAGCTAGTCAGAAGTTAGGAAAAGTTTAATAATTAATTAAATTTGGAATATTTTATGAGCCATTTAACATGGTAGCTCTGACTAGTGAACAGAATTTTATTAATTTATGTTTGTGTGTACTCTACTTAACGAATACATGTCGGTAGATCTATGCAGGCAATTATTTATTAGTTATATACATATATACGTAGGGTGTTTTAACAAGAAGTTTCATTTTAAATTGCGAACTAGTTTTTATGTATCAAAGTTGCAGCTGCCTTTATTTGACATTTGAATAGTAAAAATGACAAAGGAAAGGTCACCACAAAATTTTCGCCATTTTTCTAGTGAACTTTTATAATTTTAATGCAAGATAAAAGCGTTTTTGACAAGCTGGGAGTAAAAATGACTTATCTACAAGGTCCGAGCAAAAGTCGCCTAGAAAATCTTCCGCACAAAAAACGAACCGCGTGAGGTTCCGCGCAAAAGCGGATCACAGAAAAACTTCGAGCAAAAACGACTTCACTACTTCACTGCCCTAAGTTTGAATTACTTTTTTTACTTAAGTTGTTTTTGCCCGGAGTTTTCTTTGATTCGTTTTTGTCCGGAAACTCACGTGGCGCGTTTTTCCGCGGAACACTTTCTAAGCCATTTTTGAACGGACCCTGTAGATGGGTCGTTTATACTCTCAGCCTGTCATTTCGTTCTATTCTCGTTTGCCATATAGTTTTTACTACTCAAGGGTCAAATAGTGATAGCTGCAACTTTGACACATGAAAAATAACGCGCCAATTAAAAAGAAACAACTTGTTGTAATACCCTTTACAAATACATATCTATGTTAAAGTTAAAGTTATTTTGTGAAATAATCATCCGGAAAATGAAAATATTGCAGATGTAAACAAACTGGAAATTTTAATAAAATCTTTATACAAACGCTGTAGCCGAAAATCACCCCAAGTAAAAGTTGACAGTATTATTTTCCTCCCTGCCCTCACATTGTCAACGACCAAAATGGCTGGTCTTAAGTACACGTAATGGCCTATCCTGTACTTTCTATAATCTAAGTTTTCAGCATATAAATTCAAACATCTTATTCAAACATTCTACCACATATCTACTAGTATACTATTAAAAAAAAGTGACAAAACCTGTCAACAGCACCGGGGGAGAAAAGGGTTTTTTAGAACCGCCAGACCCTACCACCACCACCCCCCCCCCCTCCACCGCTACTACTACTGCAGCCGCCTCGAAGTCATAAAAGGCACCTGTTAACAGCAGGGGCCAAAAGGGGTTTTAAGCACCGCCAGACCCCCTCGGACACGGATATAGTTAAACTATATCGAATTTACTATTCCCCGCAGTGGTAAAATATCCAATTTCCCCAACAACACCGTGGGAAATTTCGAATGCCGAGTGCTGCCAGAGACCTCTGGCACTATATAAGGAGGGCTCACACCGTGGCTGAGTTAGTCGTCGTCGACCAGTTCTAGGGGCATCATCAACTGGGAACAACCGAGGTAGGGTAAGAAAGTTGCAGACTGAACAGAATATAAGGAGGGCTGACTACCGTGGAAAAGTCAGTCATCACCGACACACGCAGCGAGGCAGATCACCGAGGAGCAGCAAGGTATAGTTTTCTTTTTAGGGAGATCCCAGCACTTGGGCTATAAAGGTGGGCCTCATACCGAATCGCCGGCAGTCGAAGACCAGCTATCGAACGGACACCACGGCCAGCACGGAAGCTCCCTACTAGGTGGTAAGATATAAACAGGTATACTATAGTTTGGGTACCTGGCGTGCCTCCCTGGCTACATCAAGTTGTATTGGACCAGATTTGGATCCACTGGTGATGTGGGTAAGATAAGTGTTCATTTATATCTCTACTTTGCTCTCTATCTCTTGTACTAGTGTGGATCCTTGGTACAAGACACTCATACAGCTGGCGTGCCACCCCGGCTATCTAGTTTCCTCTGTCACTAGCGTGCCTCCCTGGCTTTATCTCTTGTACTAGCGTGCCCCCTGGTACAAGACACTTATATAGCTGGCGTGCCTCCCCGGCCATCTAGTTTTCTCTGTCACTAGCGTGCGTCACTGGTGATATACATTCGTCTTATCTCTTGTACCAGCGTGCCTCTCTGATACAAGACACTTAAATAGCTGGCGTGCCTCCCCGGCTAGTTTTATCTGTCACTAGCGTGCCTCCCTGGTGATAGACACTCGTCTTATCTCTTGTACCAGCATGCCCCCCTGGAACAAGACACTTACATAGCTGTCGTGCCTCCCCGGCTATCTCGTTGCTAGCGTGCCTCCCTGGTACGATACACTCATAAAGCTGGCGTGCCTCCCCGGCTATCTCCGGCACTATCGTAACTCCCTGGTGCAAGAAACTCACAAATATTTGTAAAAAATTAAGAAATTAAAATTCATCTTGAATATAAAAATAAAAAAAATAGAAAGATATGAGAAATTAGATTTGAAATTTTTAAAAGGAATTGCATAAGTACGAATTTGCTTTGAAATTTGTATTTTATCTGGATTCCTTTTAATTTATTGACTATTCGGATTTTTTTAGGGATTTCCTCTTGTTTAGTTTTTGTTGTTAGTAGGGATTATTTGATCCCAATGATCCAAAAAGTTGTTCAGGAGCTTGTGAATGCATCGTGGAATGACCCTAGTTTCTTTAATATTATTAATTTTGGTTTGTTTTTTGCTACACGTCAACTTGTGAATTTATCAAGACAGTGTTTTAAGCAAGTGAAATTAAGGATTTTACATATACACTACGATTACACGTTAATCCATGAATAAACAATTTCGTATTTGCTAAGCGTTAGATTTGAATTTGAAAACTTTTTTTAAGAAATCATAGGTAGCTCAACAAATCACTTAATTGTCGAAAATGGAAGCTGAGGTGATAAACGCTTTCTCTATTACACCTACTAAACTAATATATAGGATTTAGTATATGTATATGGTAACGCTTTTTCACACAACAATTCTTTTATAACAGCAATTGACGCTAGAAATAAGGCAATTGATAAATAACATTTGTATTCAAAATGAATGAATGTAACCTCAGAAACACCTCTATATTATTGTACCTACATAAAGTCCTTTTCTTTAGAATTTAAAATCAGATATTGGAACCATTGAAATTTTGATTAAGGCCTGTCCATCAAATTTTGTTAGGTTTCGATATTTTTCCGCAAAAATATTCTTTCGTGGTTTGCCTTCCATTGAGTTGGCACAATAGACGGCTTCCCTATTGTCTTTTTTATCCTTAGGGAACAAGAAATTAATGAATCTTTTGTAAAATGTGAAATGAGAGACATTGATTACATTTTGTTCTTAATTAGCTTGTCTAAATAAGAATTTTGACAAGGGTTGTAATTTTTCTGACTATATTGAAAGTGAATTAGTAAAATTCAGCGAATAATTATTCCTTACTTGAACGTGTTTTAAATTGAAATTTTTAATCGACTCCTGTATTTTGATATATAGTAGGCTCATAGTGGCGTTAAGTTTGTCTGACGTGAAAGTAGCCTACCTAACCTGAATAAGACTAAATTGACTAGACCAAGCCAGATTGTAACTAATGCCGGACACAAAGACATATTCGCCATAATTTGTGTCACAAATTGTCATTACCGTGTATACAGTCCTTCTTTTGTCATAAAATATGACGATAAGCTATTGTAACTAAATGCTGTCACACAGGCTATACTAGATGCAAGCCCAGAAACTGACATTAACAGCTGAGCATTGGTGGTGTAAACAAATCGAAACTTGCTAAAGTAAACCGAAGGAAAAGTTTGGGGAATGCACTTTCTCGTAGTATTTCTCGCAATATACTTGAAGTCTTAAATTGGATTTTACTTGAGGTTAGCCAACAAATGTTCTGAACATGTGAACACGATAAAAAGCGTCTCTCTTTACAATTTTCATGTGTTTTAAAGGAAAAACTCTCTTGTGCTCGTTTTGTTGAAGTATTGAACTAAAAATGAGTTAATGACATCAGCGTTTCTCTTTCGTTTTGGTTACAAGAGTGTGCAGTTTTATTTGTGTGGAAGGACTTGTTGAACTGTGGTACAACAAAAATGAAATAATGACGAAACGCTTGGAGGTGAAATGGCCGAATGACAATGTTTTCCGAGCTTGTATCTAGAGCAGGTTGTGTTTGTCATCATACTGACGTCGTGTAAATGCCGTTGTAAATTGTGACTGGATAGTGACAAGCCGTGAAATAAGAATGTATTTGCTCATTCAAACACAAATTGTCAATTGATAAAAGAGAATAGCTGAGGTAAGACAAATGATGAGTCGTGAGGTGACGGTGGGGTTGAGCAGAAGAATGGTGGCGAAAGAACGGTGGGCTGAGAAGAGGTTTTAGTGAAAAATGAGTTGTTTTGTATTGAAATGACAGGATCAACGTTGACTGTGATAAGATGGATAACTCGGGGGCGGATATGTAGATTTTAAGCGGAGAAGGGGTGGTAATAAAAAATGATTTTTTTTATCAAAATGAAAAGAGCAACGTTGACTTTGAGAGATTGGATAAGTGTGTGTCACCCAGCAACTACCCACCATCCATCCCCACTTTTCCACCCTTCCAAAGTGAACGTTCCCCTTGTCATTTTGATACAAAACATTACCACCACATACACCATACTTAGCATTGTCTGAGTAATTCTGTTATAAAACCAATTATTTTGGCCTTACCACACCTCCTCCACCAACCCACCCCTTCTTGTTCATTTCGATACAAAACAATTTATTTTTTCATTACCACGCCACCACTTTTCCAACCACCCAAAGTCAACTTTTTCTTTCACGATCCAAAAGAATTCATTTTTTCACGCACTCCGGTTGCTACGCTTGTCATCTTAAAAATAAAATTCGTCATAAATTAATTTTTTGTCATTACTTCGGCTCGCTTAAATTGTGAGTCATTATCAAATGACCTGAATTCATAATTATTGACACTGTTTGTCATTCGTGTAGATCCAGCAAGAGCAAAAAGAAGGGATGAATTATAGGTAACGGAAGGGCGAGTTTAAGTTCATGAATAAGAAGAAGATACTTTAACTGCTATTTTAATGTAAATATGTGCCGGCAAAAATTTAATTTATATGAAATCAATTTAAAGTGTTAATTTGTGAAACAAACGTCATGAAGTTAAAATGTCACATAGACCTTATTATGCTACGTTGTGATACTACTTTGAAGGAACTCGTATCTTCGCCTACTTCTAATTTTTAAAGCTTCGAAGGTAACATCGCAACTTAGAATATTTCTGAGCTGAAGTTTTGAAGGCCTTTCTTTGAAGGATGCAATCTTCGAAGATTTTAATCTTTTAATCTTCTTCTTCGGTGGTTGCACGGTATAAATAATAAAATTGGAGAAAATTCTGTTGCGTCTGAGGAAAATTATAATAAATAAAGAAAATCACAACATAATTTGGAATTTGGCGATTTCGCTTCTGATGCCCTGATAAACCTTTAGTTCAGGCGTCAGCAAAAATTGCTCTATGGTATTGTGACAAGATTACATACCTCACTGTTTTTTTGTATGCTGTTTTAGCCCCTCCCCCCCAATTTGTCACGAATGCATACTTTACTATATTTGTAAGTCCCTGTGCAAAAAATACTTTTCAATTATATCGGCTTCTATTGAAGCTACGACAAAAGCGACAATACCAGCGGAGAGGGCGCTTCGAGCACTATAACTTTCTTCTTCTGACTTTTGTCGTAACTGCAATGCCCTCTACTCGGGTATCGTCGCTTTTGTTGTAGCTTCAATAGAAACCGAGATAATTGAAAAACAATTTTTGCACCTGCTTACCTCCCCCACCTTCCCCCACGGGACTTACAAAATATAAAAAAGTGTGCATTCGTAAGACTCAGTCGGGCTGTAAAACTTATACAAAAATTAGCGAGGTAGGTGATCTTGTCACTATAATGTACCTGTTGCCTGTACTACTTCCAAATTTACTTGATTTATAATAAAAAGATGTTTTTTTTTCTACGGCCATCTGAGTCAATCTCATGCGAATTAAATCTTGGGCCAGTAGCTACAAATACTATTTAAGTCACTATTTTCTTTATTTATAGATATTTAAAAACAGTTTTTCTCCACCTAAAGTCGGGCAACATGACTACCAAGAAGCCAGTTACCCGTGATTTCACTCAATAAGACGCCGTTCTCATTTTATTTCACCTGGGCCACATTCTTCGTGATATGTCGCAAATTGTCATACCGTTCCATCGATTGCTCTCTTTACTGATATAAGAGGTCGATCGATCGATGTCTATTAAAGCGTTTAAGTGCGGAGCCTTCTGTCAAGGTGATGGCCCTTCTATAAATGTGATGACCCTTCTGTAAAGGTGATGGTTACTTATATAGGGCGTTGTCCCATTCCTCAGGTCCTTAAGCTTTAGTAAAAGTGATGGGATTTGGATTACGTATGTAGGGCGTAGTCCCAGTCCTTAGGCCTCTAATCTAGAGCTTTGTTATTATACCTATTAAATGTAGTATAATTATTTTGAAGTAAAAAATATTAGAGCTTTTATTTTAAATATAATATATATTTCGTTCCTCACTCTCCGGTTAAACTGGATATTTTTAAAAAAAATTTTAGTAACCTACTTTTACAATTATTACATATATATCTTGTTCAACATTTTATGTGTATGAAGTACAAATTATCGACATTGCATTTAAAATATTTTTATTATAATTCTATAATCAACTAAATAATTAAAAAGGACGATTAATGTAATTTATAGCAACCGCTACATCTATTTGTAAAGTTTTCAGTTACGAAACTACCTATAGACGCCAAAATATCGGCCGCTTTATGCCTCAATACGCCCAGCAGAAAATGACCTCGCGTAAAACCCCTATGGCAAGAAGACCGCTCCGGCAGCTGCGCACCAGTTGTGAGCATTTAAGTCTAGCGTTGTGTTATCTGTTTGAGTATCACTATACAATATTACATTACTTGTTGGTAGGTGCTTGTGCTACAGTAATACCATTGCTGTCTTTTCAATGACTAGAACCCCTACACACAATGGTTCGGCAACCAATACGAATTTCGTATGTTAAGTCGGTCGGAGAATACTCGAGCCCCCACCCCAAACTCTTCTTTTGAGCCGTCCGTGTAGATTGGTATTCCTGGCAGTAGGAGGCACTGACTTTCCACACGTTCCCATAAGGTATACTAGTATATTAAGCTTTCTCGCTTTCAGCTATACCTTTATCGTGGTTGACCAGTGGTGGAAGATGAAACATTCTCTCCAACGCAGCAGATAGCATTGTTCTTACCGGTCCTGAGATGCCCAAGCATGAAGCAGTCTGAACTTTAGTGAGATTCTTAAAGTGACAGTTCCTTTCTCGACCACTATATAACTAAGCGCTAAGTAAATATACGGTATTTTGGCAAATATGTAAAAAGTCTTGCGATTTCACTAAAAAATGTTGAATAGAAAGGTAATCCACCAAATGCTAAACAAGAATTCAGTGAACCAATCAAAACAAATTTATTGTGTCGATGTTTGAATAATATTTTAGTCGTGCTATAATGATTACTAATTCTATTCAGCATTACTTTATTTGTTCATCTTGTATTAATTATTTATCTTTTAATAAGAAAGGCAATGTTGTTTGGCTTTCGTAGGCCTACCGCCTACCTTATATATTATTTATTTTTTATTGCTTTTTTTAAGAATGTATTCTTGCTGTGGTAGACGAATATTATTATCTCTTTACTGTGAGGCGTTGGTAGCTGCTTCTGTTTATTTTGACTCTACCTATGATTCCATTTCATTTCAACTTGAAAATTTGATTGTTTTTAATTATATTTTAAATTATACTGTATGTATGTAGAAGTCAAACCCCACAGAGTAGACTCATTTGGGATTTTTAGAGGACAAAAATTGTGCCTCTTATGTCCTTTTAACCTCTTGCGTACAAGTATTAAACTTTTATTTAAAATATTAACGAAAACGATGTTCCTAGTGTACTAAAAACGGAAGTTATACATTTTTTCCGTTGGTGCGGACTGCTAAATTCGCAAATTTAAAAAATTGTATAACTTCAAAAAAAAAAAAAAGTAACAAGAAGCAAAAACAAAATCCTTTTCTTTACTTGTGTATAAACCAATTAAATTTTAAAATTTTTGAAAGGGTGAATATTGCTTAATGTGTTGCACCCTTGAAGTAGAAGGCTGTTGACAGTAATTTTGGAATCTAATTCGATAAGCCCTCCTGACAAACATAAGTAGTTAAAATATATTGAAGTATCAAAGTAGCAATAATCGAAAAACTCTCCAACTCTTTAAATTTATCCCAAACCCAGGATATATAGTGAATAAACTGCAAAGATAGAGTTTCCTTTTCAATAAAAGTTTTCTCATTTATATTTTTTAAGGTCGTTCAACTAACCGGCTGGCTATATTCTCTTTGTGCATGTAATATCCTGTCGAAAAGATATGTTGAAAGGGCTTAAGGTTGACTGTTTCTGACAGTCGATAAAAACTTTTTCGATAAATACGTATGAAAAGTTTTGCTAATATTTTGAATGGGGGTTTTCAGAATTCTATTTTCAGTTTACATTGCTCTGATCTTTGTAGGTGAATATATTGGTCAAAATTGCATATGGTGTTCAATGAAAGCTTTAATTAATAAATATTAAAAACAAAGTTAAAAGAACTTCTTAATTTAATTTCTGACATATTCACAAATGCTTCAGGATGAAAAGTAACGATGTACATTAGTGCTAAAGTTATTTTCTGACTCAACTAAATGCACATGCTGCTAACTGAATTTTCATTGAGTTAGATTGTGTTTGCTCAGGCCCTTTTAGGAGGTGTTGAGCCAGTTGTACAAACATGAATGAAAGCTATTGGTAAGATATGATTTGCAAGAGTGTAAAGAATTTGGTGCCATATGGGTAACTGGATGAGGCACTTATTTAAATAAGTGTTATAATACCAAGTTAGTATATATGTTTAAGCGAAACCAAAGAGTATACGGTTTCGGTTATAATATTTACAAAAGAGAAGATTTTTTTATAGGATACTCACTTAGAAGCTAGTAGATGGTCCCGCAAGAACCTCCGAAACCCTATAGACACACAGTTAAAACGGACTAAGCTGAATTCAATGAACGAGTCACAAGTAGTACAGTAGCACCGACTTCTGAGATATTCGATAGTAAATTGTTCATTGACGATTCAAGGCTTGTTTACGAAGAGCTGACTGCTAAAAGGACCCTCTAAGAAGTCTCATCCCTCTTGGTGGCTGCAAGTAAAAGAATACAAAACCTCCGGAGACAAAGTAAGGAAAATGAGTAGGTAATATTTAAAATAAAGGGACGATCGGAGGAACGAGGGAGAGGTATTAAAAATTAGTGCTTTATCATATAATAAGTTACTATTTTCACACTTTTTTAACTATCTTAAGAATTTTGATATTATTTGTCTTAACGAAAGTGATTTAGTGGAAGAAGATTGTGATGCTTTTTCAAACTACTTGTGCTGTTGGCAACATGATCCTCACGTTTTGGAAGAGCATGTGGGGCAGATTTAATTATGATTAGTAAAAAAATTGTACCAGAAAAGTAAACTTTGGCAAGAGAACCGCCCGGTAGTAATCCTAAAGCTTAACCAAATGTTACTTACTACTAGATAACCGGCAACGTAAATTACTCAGCTGATCTTGAAAAAGTAACACCGGCACCAGAGTAAAAAGAAATATATCATATATTTTAAAGTTATAATAAAACACATGCAAAAAATGAGTACGGGTAATGTAAAGTAATTTACTCATGTTAAAATTATTTGAGAAAATAATAATAAGTACCACCAAATCTTGTCGAAGAGTTAAAATTGGTACCAGAAATAATAATAATTCACGTGAAGCACATGACTAAATTAGTTGCTTGTGTGTATAAAAAACTGTCATACTGTCAATAACAACTGACGCGATTTCTTTTCTTCCTAATATTGTTTGTTTGAAAACAAAGTTAAACATTTTAACTTTGTTTGAAAACAAAGTTAAACATTTTAACTTAAAAAGTTTAAATTACTTAATACTGAAATGTATAGGGTTATTTCCATGCTTTACGAAAACAATATCAAGGAGTGAGGGGACATTTATCAGCTATCTATCACCAGCCACTTGCTCGAATTCGTGCATATCTGTTTGCCTCTGATTGAGTCAGCCTTTCAGGTTGACTGCATCTTCACTGACTTCAGCAAGGCTTCTGATAGAATTGACCACGTGAAATTTTTGTTTCTGCCGGGGTACTCTAGGGAAGCTTTCTTGGCCCTTGCTCCAGCAACCCTTTCCCTTAATCCTGCCAAATGCACCGTAACGACCTTTATCCGCGGAAGATGTCTCATCCTCTTCGACTACTCTTTGGACGGTTGCGTCCTGAGTAGGCCAGCTAAAGTCAAGGATTTGGCGGTAGTCCATAATTACCGCCTATTCTTCGAGAACCACGTGGATTTCGTAGTGAGCAGGGATAATTCCGTACTCGGCTTCGTGAAACAATGGTCCAAGGAGCTCGACGACCCCTAATTAACTAGGCTTCTCTATTGCACCTTTGTCAGACCCCTTCCGGAATTTGCTGGTATGGGACCCTTAATCCGCTGTCCATATCAACCGTATCGAGGCCGTCCAGCGCAGATTGCTCAAATTCGCAATTTGGGTCCTTCCCTGGCGAGATCCTTTCTCCCTTCCTGCCTATCATGATAGATTCGAACTGATCTCGTTCGACTCACTTGAGATGGAGAGCAGGGTTTTTGAAATCACTTTTTTGTGCGATCTTTTGCAGGGGACGATCAATTCCTCCGAACTTCTCAATGATGTTGGTATTTCCATCCCGGCCCGGTTCTTGAGGAGCTCCGACTTTGGCCTCATTCTATTCCACCAAATATGGTAGGCGATAAATCAGCAGTGTTGACAATTTTGGAAGGGCTATTAGGGTAGTAGTTTTTTTGGCGAATGGATAGAAGATAATGATGTGCATTCCATGAAAATTGCAAATTTATGAATCACTCTGTAATTCCCAAACGGTTGAGATTGCCCCCCCCCCCCCTCCCGGCTGCCGTGCTTTTACATACGATTTTTTGTTTGGCTAGGTGAGAGCTATCAGCCCATTTATTTTGGCATACCAGGTCTGAAATACCCTGTGTAGTTCATTGATACATAAATAAGGAATCCTTTTATCGATTACCTGGGTTTAACTTTAAAGCTTTGTGGTCAATATCGAATAAGGCAGTGAAGAATTTCGGTATTACGATTTACATTACTTAGTAATTTACTAACAGAAACGATTACGATTTTATGCAAGAAACTATCAATTGAACTTTATACACTATATGTACGTGGGCAATTGTTGGTTAAGGCGGATGGATGCAAAATTTCACAAATTCTTTCAATAAAAAGGCACGCGCGTAAACTTCAAAACTTTAGTATTACTTTAAATTGACAATGAATAGTTAATAGAAGTTAACGTTGCTTTTTCGTTCTTTTATTCACGACACGTCTTCTTGTTGGGACGGCCCAGTCATCAGTCCTGAATTCGTTCTCTCTCGTCCATTTTCTTTCTTTCCATCTTCGTTGGCCGCGTTCGGTGTTGGTATCAGGCCTTCGATCACTGCATCAACTTGTCTTGCGTTGCGTACTTTGCTTGATCCCACAACCAACCTATTAGAGCTCTTCTTTTGAGTAGAAAACAGTTAATTTAGTCCAAGAGCTAGTGAACCCTCTGGGTAACGGTATGTATGTAACTACGAGGAAGCAACTTAAGGAGAAGCCCAAAAGCTTTAAATCGCTTGGCAATTTTAAAGATGTGTGAGCATTTTTCGCACACTTCATAAAACATACATTGGAGGCGGTACCAGAAATTCATTGCGGGAGGAAGCTTTGGCGCCCTTTTAAAAATTATAATTTATAAATTAATTTTCCTCAAAACAATTATACACTGAAATTGGATTATAATAAAAGAGTGCAAGTATGAAAAGTCAATACATTTTTTAATAATAACAATACTTGGAACAATAATGTTCTTTACTTTATCAACTTTGCAAAAATTAAGCTGGCGTTAAAACGATGTATTTTTCCACACCACCTTAAGATATATTTACAGTAGTAACATGTATTTCCTTTCATTAAATATTTATAATTAAAATTGAGAATTCAATACATGTTGAAACCGTGAAAACACCTGTTGAGGTAATGCATCTAAGCGCGTTGCCGTTTAATTAAAATGGCCGGTTCCCCATTAGGCCTACCACCATCTTTTAAAATTTTATTAATACTTTATGTTTAAATTTATACATAAACTTACCAGTTGTATATTTGTCATGTTTTCAGATATGGCATTTGACTGTTTAATATCTCTGCCTGTTGAAAATAAGTCCTTGGCTAAGAAATGTTATGAGCAAACGACGCTCTTGTTGCTGATTTGGAATTCCATTTTCCCAAAAATTTGCAGCCATCTTCCCGGCAAGACGATATTTTTTGGAAATCTAATGAATAGGAATAATATTTATGTAATTATATTCTGAAATAATTTAATGCTGGCAAAAGTGTCTTCGGCTAAAAGGTATGCGCCGACCATGCAAAATATATGAAGATAAGCTGTAATTACAAAATAATTAAAATTTTAATTCATATATATTATAATTTAAGTTTATTTTAAAAAGTTTAAATTTATTAACAAAAAAATTCAAATTTTTACAAAACCCTCACTGTGTAACTTTTTACGCGCCGCCAGTGCACATCGTACGAAATCAGCTGTAACCTCAAGCGAAATGTAAATAAGAATTTTATAGTCATGTAAAAAGTGGAAATTTCGCTACAAATGTCCTTAATTTGATTAACTTTTCATTAGGCAATTAGTTATCTTACTTGTGAAAAGATATTCCAGTAGGGCACCGGTGGCTGTAATTCTCACAAGATTGCACAATGCATTTAATTTCACCTAATGAATAAAATAACACAGTTTTCGAAACAAAGTTTAATTAAATAAATCTATTCACGTCTTTCACTATATCACTACTAAAGTTATAAATTATATTATTACTTAATACAAGTATAATCGTAATTTTTCAGTCGCGAAATCAAATTAGCTATTGAAATGTCAATACCAAGTGACAGCTAAGACTCAGGGACTCAGCTAAAAAGAAAAAAAATTTGACAGCTAAGACCCAGGCGCAGAACAAAAACTTGCCATGCTCACACACACGACATATACACGATAGGGCTTCTCCTTTAGTTCCTTCCTTGTAGGTATGTAAGGCTAGAAATTCTTTTGGTGATGAGTAATAGCATGCTAAATACGGTAACTATTACCTGGCAGGTATCAGCCCTGCACGTCATCATCTTTAAGCTTTATACGATTTAGTTCTTCATTGTTAAGTGTCAAAAAAAGAAAAAAGGTGTGTATTGTATAAATTAAAATAAACTATATTTTGTAAAGTTGAAATTTATTTATGTGTTTGAGTAAGAGATCTAAAGAAAGTGGGTACAATCCCAGGCGGTTCTGGCTAGCAAGGGCGGATTTAGGGTAGGGGGGGGGGGCACAAGCACACGTGCCCATTCAAAAAACACAAGGAGATTAATTAGGTCGCGCTATAATTAGGTTTGTTTCGTTTTGCGTACACGTACGTAGGCGCAAATTATCACGAGTTGCAAGACCTCTGTAAACTACAAGCCATGAAGTAAGAAATTTTACGCACACACATTAGGGCCCAAGTGGTCTGAATTTCCGACAAATTTACATTGCTTCCTATAGCAGCCGGTGGGTGATTTTTCTTTAAACTCGTCCTTCCGTCTAAACTATTACTTATATGAAAAAAATACTCTCAAAAACATAGGGGATGATGACGTGCATGGCTGATACCTGCCAGGTAATAGTTACCGTATTTAGCATGCTATGACTCATCACTAAAATAATTTCTAGCATTACAGACATACCGTTACCCAGAGGGTTCACTAGCTCTACGTCTAATTGCAAGATTACCTTGGCTTGACTTTGTTATACAACGTTACGTCTACCTGACTATTATCGGCCCTTAATCTTGCCTTCTTTTTACCACAAACCAAGATAAAGATGAAGGAAGAAGAAAGAAATCAGCAATTTGATGACGTAAAAAATCTTAGTGCTCATAAAAAACTAATGTAGGGATTAGTGAAAATCTCTGAAATAAAGCCCCGAGGTAGTCATCTAGCCCGCAAGAGTTCACTGACACAGCTTAGTAGTAACGGGTGACGGCGTAGGTAAATATAATTTTTCTCGATCACTTAAATGAACATTTTAATAATTTTTACTTGTTCACTAGAAACAATTTTTTGAAAGATTACAAAATTCCAACAATCCAAAAAACAATCTCTATTACCGTCAACACTTTGAAAATCTGACTTAATTCGTACCATAATCAGTTCTGCCTTTCATTTCTTAATTAAATTCCCAAAATGTATTATTCCAATTGCGAAGAACTGTAAGTACTGTAAGTACAAGGAAAAGTAATACCGTGATTGGAATGATTGCATCTTAGATTCGACCTCATTTCGCAAATTCTTGAATACTATGCCTGCGTTCTATTGTGGTATTATAACCAATTTTACCTTTACGAAAGCCCTGAAAATATTAGTTTCGGTGTTCTCATTATGTTTTAATTAAAATTGAATAAGTCCACCTTTAGCTCACCCTTAGAAACCTTTTTTTTTTATAAAAAGTCGTAAATTGCTGGGTCGAAGTAATTATATTTCTGTTTAATTTTGACTAAATTATGTTGGGCTATAATTACATCTCCTTTTCTAATTAAGGGGGAAATGTTTTCCCTAATTATTTTCTTTTGCTCCAACTGGCTTTCAAGAACAAAGCCTTGTACTGAATAGGTGAATTTTTTGTAAACTTTTGGTCGTCACAATCACTTTAAGGCATTAGCATAGGCTGAAGTGCCATTATTGATGTAAATACTAACATATCCCAAAAGTATAATTTTTCAATTGAAGGAAATCTACAAAGTGGACAAACTTTTTAATTTTAAATATTTTAAAGAGTTTTCTATTGCATGGTTAGCTACACTTTCGACTACAAGGGTTGCTAAAAATTCAGAGCTCAAACAATAGCATTTTTAATTCAACGCTTTCAAACCGAACGAGAATTGTTTAACTTCTGCTCAAAAAACAAAGCAAAACTGTGGCAAATAGAATTGTACTCCCCTCGACAAATAATATCTTTCTTACACACCCTGCAAATGCAAAATAAATATTGCAAACGTGTAAAAACTTTGTACGAGCGATGCTTTCGACATTAAAACGAGGACGGTGCCAGTTGTTCCATTAATCAAACGACCAAAATCAGAATTCATAGCTGCACTGCCGCGAAGTTTTGTGGCGAACGTGTGAACACGTTATCGATTGCATTGGACTGGCAAATTTTAAAGGGGTGTAAAAATTCATGAAAATTTTATGATACAGTTTAAATTTTGGGGAGGGGATTCTCTAACTTAGCATTTTATTTAATAATATTTCTATTACGATTTGTTGTATTTATATTTCATTTACTTTAGTTATAAGTTTCTGTCCACTTTATTGTTTAGGATGTTGCTAAGGATCAGGCGATGCCTTATCATGTTATAGCATAGCCTTGTGAGTAGAGGACTTAAAGGCTTCTTCAGATATAGAGTGTTTAGTTGTTAAAACTCTAATAGGTCTTAGTATGCTGAAGGTTAACAATATTTCTAATATTTTCGGAAAGTTCTTAGATTAAGTAAGAATCAAATTTTCCAATCGTTGGTTATGATTTACATCACCAAGCAGTAGAAATTAATATAACTTTTTATAAATATGCTAATTTTGATGTAAAAAAAGATATCTTAGAACATGATTTTAGGAAGGCAGTGTCTATTTATCTCCCTCAAATTGCCGTGTAATTTCCGTGTACACGAAAAGTACACGGAAGTACACGGAAATACACGGAAAGTACACGGAAGTAAACGGAAGTACACGAAAATACACGGAAAGTACAAGTACAAATTTCACAGACTACACGTAACTACACGTAAGTACACGATAAAGCAACTAAAAGCCTGATTAATACACCTCTTACTCCCAGAAAGTCTAATTAAAATTTGACAGAATGTGTACGCAACACCTTCCGTCAAATTGTTCTTAGTCTTTCTGGGAGCAAAAGGTACACAACACGTTGCGTCAAATTTTAAATTGACTTTCTGGGAGGAAGGGGTGTATTAATCAGGCTTTTAGTTGCTTTATTAACTGGAGGAGGCTTCCGCCCCCCCCCCTCCCCCGCCAGAATTGTATTCAGAACAGGCTATCATAAACTATTACCACTAACCTGAATATAGAAGTAACTATTTGCGCTAATCGTGAACTTACGTGTGGTTCCGTGTAGTCCGTGAAATTTGTACTTGTACTTTCCGTGTACTTCTGTGTACTTTCCGTGTACTTCCGTGTTATTTCCGTGTAATTTCCGTGTACTGTCCGTGTATTTCTGTGTATTTTCCGTGTATTTCCGTGTACTTTCTGTATACACGGAAATTACACGGCAATTTGAGGGTGGTAAATAGACACAGCCTTTTAGGAAAGCAAATTTTTCTAGTTAATTTCCTTTCAAATCTTAATTGGTCAAATATCCTTAGTCTACTAGACTCATATGATAAGCTTAAAGATTGTATACACTGCGGTCAAATTTTGCTATTACAATCTGCTTGTAATAATAAACATCCCAAATGGTTTAATAAATCACTTCTAAGGCTTAAGAATGCGAAAACAAAACCTCAAGAGCGGAGATGATCTTGAGAATTTTAAAAGCTCCAGAAAGGAGTTTGATTATTTGCACAGATTCCTTTTCAAGCAATATTTCTGGACTACTGAAATTAATATCAAAAAAGATGGTCGTCATTTCGGGTATTTTATTCAAAATAGGAAGCAATCTACTATTTGTCCTATTGTAATGGAGTATAATGATAAGAAATCCTTTAACTTAGAGGAAACCTGTGACCAATTTGATAGCTTCTTTGAATCTGTTTACAACAACCAGAATAGTAACACTTTTCATAGAATTTCTGTAATTCATTAGTTTTAAACGTTGGATCGCTTGCTTTGGACAAGGATGATATTAAGTTAGCTATAAATTATTGATGGTATTTCATCTGCGCTGTTAAAAAATTTTTACCAAGTCGTTAGTCGAAGCTTTTATTTTTAACCTATCTATATAGTTGTCTCTATATTTTTTCAATATTTGCCTGTTTCTAAAGCGTTAGGGTACCCTGATTAGTATCAGACCTAAGTTAACTGATCGGTCAACTATTTCAAGAATTTAAAAAACGAAGCTTGGAGGGAGTTTCGTGTAGTAATTGCACGTGAAGGTCAAGAGGTTCTGGAATTTTAGAAATTCTCATTGCAACTGCAATGGATAACCCTCTATAATGCGTCTCGAAAATATACTACGTAATGATACTCTTGAGAATATACTACGTAATGATCCTCTTGTATTTTTAGTGTCACTTACGGCATTCCCATTGCGTTTCTTCTTTCTTTCTCAAGATGTGATTCGTCTATTGATCCTATTCCCTGTTATTTCTTTAATTCATCGAAATGACACAAAATTTTTTCGGAAGCAAGGAAACTATCCGATCCTTTCACAGAATAAAAGTGGTAGTAAGATCGATGTTTCTAACCGCAGGCCCATGTGAATTGTCAATACAACAAAGGTATTGAACAATTTATGTAGTACTGGTTTGCAATACCCTCTACATCCTCTGTAAATATTTTTTCGGTTCCTTCCAACACGGTTTTATAAACAGTGAGTCGACTACTATCAAATAATTAAAATTCTCAATTTTCAACATATTATCCTGTGAAGCTAGTAATCAGGTTGTATATATTTGTACTGACTTTAGCAAAGCCTTCCACAGGAATGACCACAGTATCCTTCTTCAAAAATTTATACTTCTTGGCTTCCTACTAATTTTGTCAACTGGATGAAATCCTATTAAGCCAACGCAGGGCAGTCATCTCGGACCCTTACTTTTTATAATTTACATTAACAACATATCTTTGATCTTATGCAACTCTGTTACGCGGATTATGCTATGATAACTCGGGTATTTTAAATAATCGCAATTGTTCACTGGTAAATTACGATGACGGCACAGAGGATGAACGTTTAAACGACGTTTAAACCGCTCTCTAAACCACTCCTGGACCGATATTTTCAACAAAACCACTGTCCACCCAAACCACGAACCACCGACCTAACTACCAATCCACCATCCACTTGTCATTAAGTTATAGGTGACGTGCACTTTCTTATAATTACCAAACTTCTTCCTAAGATTCAGTAAAGCGATATTCTAATCGATTGAATATCGGTCCAAATTAAAAATAATATCGAACTGCTTCGAAACTAACTTTGTAACGCGTGGACCGATTTGGATGGTTCTTTTTATTGTTGTACAAAGTATGACCCCCCATTGCCGATAGGAGAACAAAATTTGGTCTAAGGTTGGGGGAAGGGGGAGGGGCAGTCTAACTCGGTAACGCGTGGACTTTATTTGGATAATTCTTTTTCTGTTGGGTAGAGTATCCCAAGCAGCACAACTGGGTTATTACTACCTCTTATAAAGGTAAAAAAACTTAAAGTCACAACTAGTGACTTCTATTATTACTACTTATGTAGTTCTGGCGATATCGTGGCGACCCATATGCGACTAAGTGGTGAATATATACGACGTCACCTTGAAGTCATACAAGATCATAAAAACCGATATACTACCCTATTACATCTGCCTAAAGTTGCAAGAACAACTAGTATTGTGGTTATAAGTAGTTGAAATAACTGACGACAATGTTTATGAGTTATTATTACTTGAATTACGATCCTTGAAACATCATTTTACACATGCATAGGCTTTTGTATACAAATCAATTAACACAGTTTTCTATACACATTATCATTATAATTATAGCACTTTAACGTTTTTGAGAATGTGAAATGAATTCAATAAAGATCTTAAAATTACTCCATAATCCTAAACTAATCTCAGATTTTGCGTATAACGTATAGTCAAACGAAGGCTTAATTTAATGTGCCAAGCAATATTTTCTGTAATGATTACTATTGTAGCCCCGTAAAACTCATTCGCCTTAAAATTATATTAATTTGTCGAAATTTTGCATAAATAAAGATATTTTTATGATTCCAATTTTGAATACTTTTTACTATTAAGTGTTAAAAAAGTTTTGTAATTGCATACATTGTATAAAAATGGTCACGAAATGACAATAAAATTATTACATTTGAAATATTTTAATTTAGTTTGTTTACGCAATATACTCCTCCATTTTTGGAGGACATAGAACTGCTTTATAGTCGTATATAAGTTATTTCGCAACCGTCGTTACAACGCAAGTAATGACTTATATTCTCAAGTTGTATTATATTATTATAATGTAGTTGGCTTCACTGACTTATAAGTTAAATTTTAACTAGTCGTATGTAAATCTTGAAGTAGCCAGTATGACTTAAATTACAGCAAGTCTGTAGGAAGTTGTATATTAAGTTCTTATAACAATGTACTGACTTTAATGACGACAACATAGCAACTGGAACCTGATTACCGATATCCGTTACAGTTATACAACTTTTCGTGAAATAATAACTTTAAAGTTGAACAAAGGCAGTTTCCACGACGTCGTATAGATTATGGTACGGACTTAAGTCTACTTGGGATGTTACCTGGTTGATACCAGGTGGGGGTGGAACCTAGTTTTGTAATTCGTCGACCGATTTGGATGGTTCTTTTGCTGTTGTATAGAGTGTGATCCCCTATTGCTAATAGAAGAATAATTGGGTCCTATGGTGGGGGTGGTGGAGGTGAAGCTGTAGGTAACTTCGTAACGCATGGACCGATTTCGATGATTCTTTCTCTGTTGGGTAGAGTATGTTCTCTGATTGATACCACCAGAAAATTTTCGTTGTATAGTGTAGAAGACACTAAAAAGTGAAAAATAAAATAGTTTAAAAAAAAAAATTTACCGACTTCACAGAAAGCGCTAAAAAGCATAAAATAATTTTTAATTTTATATTAATTACGACATTTTGAAGTCGGTGCAAATTAAACAAATATAACAACTACCTAACCACAATTTAAGATAATACATAATACTACCTGAAAGTTTCAGCTCACGGGATCATAAGAAAGAACGATTAAATACTTTTGTTCTAGTTGCTTTGTTTGTTTGATTTGCACCGACTTCAAAATGTCGCAATAGATATAAAATTAAAAATTATTTTATGCTTTTTATCGCTTTTATTGAAGTCGGTTCAACTTTTTTTTAAAAACTATATTTTCTATGGCATATATTTTGAGTTGTTTGCTTGGCTCCAGTGGTCTTCGAGTCAATACGGATTACATATGCTTAGGGAATCCAAGAACGCCATATGCCCCACACTCCAATGATCACTTTTAACCCATCGGTGAAGACCGTTACCTACTATTTGGCAACATGCCGATCCTTTTTTTCCTCTCTGCTTACTACTGGACTAGTGAAGATAGTTACTTAACTAACAGTCCGTATTTGATTATGACAAAACTCCGCATTTTTACACCTTAGCCTTACACCTTTTTAGCCTTACGATATTATGTAATTCTTTCTTCCACAGATGTCAAATGGCACGAGATTGAACATGGTTTGCAAAGCCACAGTTGAGGTTGTATTGAAAGATCCGGATTTTCCATGTTTGCACACCTCCGAAGCATCAGTTCAACGCAAATGGCGGCATTTTCGAATTTTACATAAAGTACCAAAATCCAACAAACTATTTCATTCCAAATAAGGACTGGTCGTAGTATCGGACTATATATGTAGTAGACGATGCGAGAACTAAGGCATTATTTAAAATTTGTTAGCAGGCATAGATTGCCATGACGGCTATTCATATGTTCCTCTATACTCCTGCCCACAGTTTAGTTTGGAGTCGCCTATAAAATTGAGAAACCTAGCATTGGTCGTTAGTGTTAAGGTATTACCGCCCAATTTCGGTAGTAGTAATCAGCTAAACTTTTGTTTTAATTTAAATCTAGTTAAAACCTCCTTCGTTATTTATTTGTGGACTGGTGAGCTGCTCTTCTGTGTTTATATTTTGTAAAAAATATGACCAAATATTTCCACAAAATTTGTTTCATGCAATTCGAGTGAAGTGCAGTCTGGAAAGGTGAAATCATTGATTTTCATTTACAAACAAATCTTTCTTCAGTTTTGTGACAATAATTCCAAACAATGTCCATTTTTTCTGTCTAATAGATTCGTTTAACTTGTAAAGCATAAGTAGAAGTAAAAGTGATTTAGTCACATTTCAAAAATCTCCGATTTCATATAGAAAACAATTTTATTAAAAGAGCACAACGTAAAATATATTGGGCACAATCACTTGCTTCTAAAAGTTATTTCAAGTTCTCACTCAGAATTCTCAAAAAAGCCCTCGGGCATGCCATGATTTCACCCATGGTATGCCATTATTACAACAATTGTGGGAATTTCAAGTGTAAATAGGATGAAACTCATTTTCGGCATTACTTATTTATTGCAAATGGGAATACAAAATTGCGTTCGGGGTAGCTTCCCTTCATTCGCATTACATGTCTTTGGAAGAAAACAGAAAAAAGGCCAAACAGTTTGACAACGTTTTTAAACTTTATGAAATTATATTTTTTTCCTAAATTCGTAAACTTTAAGATATGGACGTCTATTTATTGGAAATATCTATTAATGTTACAGCAAGTTTTCATTCAACTTGTTAGAGCGAAGTACTTCCGCCTGATTGATTCTCTCTGCTTCCAATTAAAAAAAATTTGAAAAAGCTTTTCTGTTGAAGTTTTAATTAGAAAAGTTAAATTTATTATATTAAACTAGCTCGCGTGGTTTTCATATCCAAAGCCGGATTACAGACCGATCAGCCTGACGTCGTTTCTATTGAAAGCTTTGGAAAGGGTTCTAAATTCGTATATTAAGGAGAATCTTAACCCTGACCTTTTATTCTCAACTCAACATGCCCACGCAAAGGGCAAATCGGTGGACACAGTTCCGCATGATGTGGTGTTCTAGATCGAAAAGTCCCTTTGCTATAAGGAGTTCACTGCGAAAACTTTTCTTGATAAAGAAGGTGCCTTCAATAACGTAACCACCGAAGCTATTGTTAAGGCTCTTGAAATGGACAGAAACATTTACAGTGAGGTAGCCATGCGGGAGGCACTTCACTCAACAAATATATATATATATATATATATATATATATATATATATATATATATATATTATATTAGTGTCAGATAAGTGCCTGAGCACGATTAGCGAACTCACGGAAAGAGCCCTTACGAAGCTAAGCTCCTGTGCAGGAACCTTAGGACTCAACGCTAGGTTAGGTTAGGTTCGTGTGGCTGCCTTAAGGGGCACACTTAGACCTCAAAAGGCCCATTGTGATGCCACGGGAGGACTCAACGCTAACTCGCATAAAACGGAATTGGTACTTCTCACGAGGATATATAACGTAACTACTTTTAAAAAACCAAGCTTGAACGGAATACGGTTGGAAATAAGGTCCCATGCCAAATGCCTGGGACTTATTCTAGATATTAAGCTCTCCTGAAAGCTAAATGTAGAAGAAAGGATTACTAAAGGGAACAAAGCTTTCTACACATGCAAGACTCTTCCCCAAAAAGTTGGGATTAAGACCCCACATAACGTACTGGGTTTATACCCCGATTGTGGAACCAATCCTGCTCTATGAAGTTATGGTTTGGTGGCCAACTGTAGACAAAAAAACCTATCTCTCCAGACCGACAAGGATCCGCGTTAAAGGGGCACGCCCTTCCGTGCCCTAGATACTATTTTACCCCTCCCTCCTGTTGACCTGTACGCTAAGAATGCCGCGAACAGGGCGATGCTGCGTCTTAAGGAATCAAAGTTTCTCAAGATGCGGTGTTACGGTCACAGCAGCCTTAGAGAAAGACTCAATCAGGACACTGAGGACACTGACTATGTACTACCTATTAGACTTCAAAAGGAAGCTCAGAGTAGTAATACCAGTCAAGTTGTTCTGTGAATCTAGTACACAGGATCTTGTAAATGTCGCTTATATCTATACGGGTGGCTCTAAAGATGCAACGCGTGCCCCTACCTATGCCAGTACAATGCCAGTATATATATTAGCTAAACGTTAATTCATCCTACAGACTTCCCAGTAAATATAGCATATTTCAAGCCGAACATAAGGCGGCGATGGGCGCCTCGGTGAACATCTCCGTAAAAGCTCTGGGGTCCAACGAATTTAAATTCAGAACGACGCTCAACTGTTACAGAGCCGTACAAAGTCTTAGCCCGAACAAAAAAGTTCAACTCTGTTGGATACCAGGCCACAGAGGCATAGCTGGGAACGAAGTGGCTGATAATCCCGTCAAGAAGTGAGCTGAATTAGAACCTCTAGAGCAGTGATGTCCAAACCTATGCCCGCGTGCAAGTGAGCTTTTGAGCTTTTAAATTCGTATATGCACTTGTTTGGCTGTTCGGTTTACTATTTTTGCGTTTTTTAATAGTTAAATCATACAAAAGTTAAAGTCATAAAGGCATAAAGTTAAGTTAAGTCGTATTTAAGTAGTTTTGTAAGCAGTTATACAATATCCTAAAAAAACAACCTTTTGCAAACATCTTATGGTTCTAAATTAAGCAAACAGTACGAAATGCTTCTAAAGCTTTTAAGCATTCCTCACATTAAGTAGTGTCAGTTTGGCCATCACTGCTCTAGAGGCAATGCAAGTACTACCACCAATACAAGTGGCGCTCAAACAAATCAGTGACAAATTGTTGGACCGTGCGCAAAAAAGATGGAAAGGTACCTAAACGTACAGAATCACGAAGGTCATGTGGAAAAGCTACGATTTTAAGAGAACTGACAGATTACTCAGCCTTAGCAGGGCTCAATGTAGAACCCTGGTAGGAGTCCACTGGCCACAGTCTCACAGGTGTGCATGCACACAGATTCATCGTCTCGAGCTCCGACCTATGCAGACATTGAAGACTTGACAAAAAGGAAACAATAGAACATCGCTAGGCACATACTTCTTCAAGGATCTTGAGGAGGCCTTTAGTTGTGACACTAGGAGTATTCTGAAATTCGCAATAGAGACGGGTACCTTTAATTTAAACAAAAGCAGCCACAGCTCGCCGGTCGAAGCACAGCATCTCTAGGATATAGGACAGCCAAAGGTGGTACCGTTATGGACCCGAGGTGGCGATGCGAGGCTTCTGAGGCCGCCACCTTAACATCACCTAACCTAAGCCATTTGAATGGCATTTTATGTTCTTCAATATGAGTAACAAAATTCCGAGAACAAATTAGTATATATGTCTCTTAATTTCTAACAAGTTGATAAGATCTATCAAGAGGCAATGGATGAGGGTCGTGATCAACAAATCGATGTACGAGTCTAGGCTCAATTTAGCAAAAATCAATTTACAATTGCGAACGAGTGCATCCATTAACCAAGCCTTAATAGCAAGTTTCGTCCTTTGCGTTCAAGTTTTAAAAATATTTTAAAAGACTTTAGGACTACATGGCATGGCATGATGGGTGTTAATCGTAAAGTTACTACAAATCATTAAAAAAAAGTTTTGAGAAAGCTTTAATTTTAATACCTCGGATATGAAAATTAGTTGCAAAGTAGTTATCTATTGCGACGAGTCTTATGCCATGAATATGCAAAATACTGGAAGTAAAACCACCAAATGGAAAATTCAATTATAATTTTAAGTCTAAAGTTTTGAGATTTATTTAAAACATATGAGCATTAGCTTTTCGTTCTCATTCACTCTGGACACTAAAATACCATTTGCGTATAAATTTAATTTAGTCCTGTGAAAAGTTGTATAATTTAAATTGACATCCAAATATTTCGGAAAATATTTTCAGAACGTATATGGGTACTTTTAATCAAAATGGTTTCGCTTCCATCAACTTCTATATCATCTCCTGGAGACAAGTATGTCATCAGAGCTCAGATAAATTGGTTCATACCATTCATATCTTTACAGAGTAATTGAAATTCAGCTCAGATCTTTCCTGGGTCACGTACATTTACTCTTGCCCCTGCAGATAACGAAAATTACTGCAGAGAGCTATGTTGATGGGTAGCACTAAAGAAATATCGCCTACTCTTAAAGTAGGTATTTTGTGGTTGAAAGAGGGTTTTAACATTATGTTACTTTTATATACCATTTCAATTTAAATTGTATTTAAAAGTAAGATGATTACTTCCGCATATTGTAAAAGGTAGAGTATTCCATATAAATGACTCATTCGATGCTTTATTTGTTGACTTTGTATTAGATCTAACTTTTAAATAGAACTCATCTAAATAGATAATATAAAAGAATCTCGCATTATCAAAAACTACCAAGGGAACCTAGTAAAAAGGATTTGAATATACAAATATTATCACATATGGTTTCATTTTGTTAAAAAAGTAATCGATGAATATGTAATGCAGTTGGTAAGAGAACTGAGAAAGACACTGTTAGCCATATTTCATTGCGTGCGAATGTTTCACGATTTGGGACGCCTAGCAGGAGAATTGACGAAGAAGCTCTCTCTTCCCTCAGTGGTATCTGGGCAAATCTGAAACATATATAGCTGGACATAAGGTTTCGGAACACTTGTTATTACCTGATGAATTAACTTTTGGCTTAATTTTTAACTAAAATAACTTGGGGCTCCAGATGATGCGAACTAGAACCCTAATATCAGCAACTTCCACTTCGGCTAAATTTTTAATAGCGGTTCCTGCGGGTGATTATCATTATTTTGCTTAAGCAAAATCAGCTCTATTGACTGTTTTAGGTTGAAGGATGGCCAGATTAAACGGGTGATTAGGCCTATATGTTTCTCTTTGACATTTTTCTTTTGCACTTTTAATGTCCAGTTTGCATTTAATTTAAAACAGATTCGCCAACTGGCTACTACAATAAAATTACACAGTGCTTTAGCTTTAGCTGCTGCCGGTAACAACCTAGCTAGGCAGCACACTCATTAAAGAGATGCAATAGGCTCGTACATTCCGCAAAGTATTCCATGGTAGGGAACATGGCAAAAGTCGAAGTTTCCCAAGGTCCAAGCCGGGATGGAAATGCTCAAGTCGCCAAGCGGTTTGGAGGAGTTGATCGTCCCCTGCAATAAATCATACAAAAAAGTGAACTTATAAATCCTACGTATGTTCTCAAGTGATCTGCCTAATAGTCTGGCAGGAAAAGATGGGAGGGAGAAGGGATCGCGCCAGGGAAGGTTCGAAGAGCGAACTTGATGAATTTGCGCTGGATGACCTCAATCCGGTTGATATGGACAGCAGAGTAGGTATCCCATACCGAACAAGCATATTCCAGGATGAGTCTAACAAAAGTGCAGAAGAGGAGCCTAGTTAAGTAGGGATCGTCGTGCTTCTTGGACCAGCGTTTCACCAAGCCAAGAACGGAATTAGCCCTGCCCACCACGAGATCCAAGGCTACTCAAGACACCTCCGTCCAAAGTGTAGTCAACGGTTACGGTGCATTTATTAGCACAGGGCACAATTGTCGGCGGAAGACACCACGCGGAGTATTTTTGCGTCATGGGCATAACACAATATCTTGGCGACAGTCAGGAGCAGCGTGACATCAATAATAAAATTGGTGGAGAGAAGAGGGCCGTGAATGCTGCCTGGGGCACCCCGGAAGAAACAGAGATTACGTTTGATAGGGCACCTCTGAACAGAACACGCAGAGTGCGACTGGAGAAGAACACAATCCATCAAGAAAAATTGGTGGAAACTCAAGCAAATGGAGCCTGTGAATGAGAATCCCGTGGTCGATTTTGTCTTACTAAAATCGGTGCGTATGCAGTCGACCTGAAAACCTGACTCAATCACAGGCCAGTAGTGATGCGTGAATTCGAACAAGTTGGTAGAGGTAGACTTAACCTTGATGAAGCCGAGCTGAAAAGAGCCTATCAACGGTCTGCAACGAAAACGGAGTACGCCACTGATTAAGGCTTCGAACACCTTCGCAATATGGCATAAGTTGTCAATCATTCTGTAATTACAGATTGCAGACATGTCGTCCTTCTTGTGAAGGGGACTTATAACAGGGTCCTTCCAAAGCAAAGCGAAACGGCCGCAGCACAGATATAGGTTAAATAGATAACAAAGAACAGGGGAAACCGATCAATAGCACCTTTTCAAGAAAGACATAGAGATACCGTTGGGACCACACGAAAGTCCGTCGGGCAAATTTGACAATCATTCAGTGATCGTAGCGTCGCCAAAAACTAAGTCTTTAGGTTAAAGGGAAGTGTGAGGAAGCCTGGTCAAATGGGTTGAATCTGTAAAAACAGTATTATAGTCAGTACCGCAGAACGAATGGGCGAAAAAATTTGTAAGGGGTCGTCACTCTTAAGTTCGCGAGCCTTAGACAGAAAGGGTAGCCGTTGCAGTATCGCTTAGAGCTTATGAATCTCCGTCGGTGGAGTAAGTGATAACGTGTCGACCAACCAATCTGGTGATCCCAGGTTCGAATCCCACCGGCGGCGATCCATGGTTATTTTCTGCTGACAACAGATTGCGATGAAAATGCCATGAGAGTTGCAGAGAAAATACCAGTGGTTCGGAATTCATTTTAAGTTGTAGGTCCACTTGTAATCGTTGTCTCGAATCGAGTGAAGTTCTTCACCCACCCTACAAGAGGTTACGGGAACTATAGAGATGATTATTCTCAATAGTTTTGATGACCAGGTGGTATCCTCAACTTTTTACTGCGTAATGTGTCGCCCTTGGGCCGATCTTACTTTCCCTTGCAGGCCTTAACTCCTATTTTTTGAAATATTGTGGGGTTGAGAAATGTTCTTGTTCTGGCTGTAAACTATTCTTTCTTGTTTTAATTGTCATTGTCATGACTTGGGGCTCAGTGTCAGTTATGTAATTGGCAGTTGGCAAAGCTTGGTAAGTGGTCGTGTTGATCAGAAACTTTTCGCACAATACCATCATCTTCAAGGTGAAATGACGAAATACGGCCCAACGACAATATTTGCGTGGAAAGATTGTCACTTTTTACCAGAATTAGTTCGCCTTTTAATGGGTTACTTTCTTTGTTGTCCATTTACTACGTTGCTGCAGTTGTGTGGTATTATATTGAAAATATTCTGTTGTAATTTTGTGACTTATTTCCACTTCTCAAACGTGGTTTTCTGTTCTTAGATCCGGCTCGAAGGGCCAACTACTAGACTCTTCAGTGTGTGAAGTCAAGTAAAATGATTTAAAAACATGTATAAGACCCTACAGTGTGTGGTATTCCTTTACCTCTGAACTACTTTGCATGCTTTGATGATATCGGAAACCTGGCTAAATGATGGAGTCAATTGTGGAATGATTGCTATACCGGGGTATGAGTTTTTCTGCGTTCAAATTCAATCTTCTATTGATACATGTTTGTTTATTGCTGCACATTTCCCGCTAAATTCTTTTAACTTGAACAAGTTTTCAGACAGAATATTTCTCCGTACACGACGCTCCTCGAAAAGAAAGAAGTTTAACTTGAACTTGGAAGCAAACTGTGAACGATGTGAATAAAATAATTGACGAGGATTCTGGACAGGTACAGCAGGCGATAGCATAGTAACTCGTTAGAGGTGAAATCTTAAAAGATCATCACAACGTCCCTTGAAAAAATAAGAAAAAAAGGCTCGAGTACGTTTCTGAAAATTTTTTTTTAATTCGACTGAGGCGACTTTTTGAACTACAAAAATTTGATTGCGGGGCACGCGTCATAGTTTAATAAGACCAAACCAGCTCTACATGGTATGGAACGAAAAAGGATCACATCCACCTCTTAAAGCCCAATAACGAAAGTCAGTAATAAAAAAACAAGTTCGTCGTACTCTTTGGTACAACTATATTAGCCTGCAAACTTTGTTTCATACACGCTCAAAGAAAGAACTACGAAGGTACTTCCTACACTATTATAATGCACCAAAAGCGGCGGATTTTAATTCCCTCTCTGGGATTAATCAAATAATCCCAGTACCTCACTCACCTGATTTGGCATCTTATATCTTACGGCACTTCCCAAAAATTAAAGAACCTCTTCGGGGAAAACGGGTTGAAACGCGGAGCATATCATTTCTACAGTTGTCGAGCGGCTTCAGAAGCTTGAAAAACATGATTTCGAATACTATTTTGGAAGATGGAAAAAATATAGATACTAATGGTGATTACGTTGATGAGCTATAAACTAATGAATTTTTAAGGCCCTCTTGAAAGCTGCATTTAAAATGGATTTTCAACATGAATGTGGAATAAATTAACCTGAAGGAGTGATCCATCCATACTATGAAAATGTTTATTCAACGAACATTTTGAAAGTCACTTTAATTGGTAAAATTATACAAAATAAATTGTAACTAGAGAAATCAAGTAAACTCAAATCCCTCTCATATGATCCAATTTGAAAACGAAAGGATCCCAAATTCGGTAGGTAGTTTAACTACAATTGAGGCGAACTCAATCTAAGGTAGGAGCAATCAACATCCATCCATGAGTATGCTTGCATTTACCTTTGATAATTAATATTTTATTTGCTAGAGCAGAATTTAATTTAGCAATTAATTTTCGGTATTTGTATAGAGTCGAATGTTACATGCTTGTAAGTTCTCGGTATTCGTCCTGCTCCGAAATAAAATAACAAATTGCAACTATTTAGGATTGAATGTATAAGAGTAGTACATGACCCGAATACGTACTTAAGTAGAATTTCTTTTAAGGAACATTTCTTAACGACAACATTTTCTTTAATTATAAGTTTGTATACAAAACCACTTGAAAATGGAAGTGCTTAACAAATTTGATTCAATACGCAACTGCCAGTAATTTCACTGTCATGAAATCTAATTTGTGCTCAGCAAGTTTGATAAAGCCTCGTTACTTGATGCGATTTGAGTTGACGAACTAGAACACCGATATCCACCGCGGAAGTGGAATTTAATGAGAAAACTAACAAGGAAGTTTGCCTAAACAAACCGCGTCTTCCAAGAATACTATAGAGCTCATTAGCGAAGTCAAAACTAAATCTTAATAGAGTACTGTTGTGTTGGAGACTTACAATCTTCTTAAAGACAGGCGTTACGTCTGAACTTCCAGGATAATTGTTATTATTCTATTTACGGTGTACCTATAAAGAGCGCCTGTGTACTAGAAAACTAGGACATGAAAATTGAATGTGAAAATGTCCTCAGA
Organism: Leptarthrus brevirostris; assembly: GCA_964036015.1. Taxonomy (NCBI): domain Eukaryota; kingdom Metazoa; phylum Arthropoda; class Insecta; order Diptera; family Asilidae; genus Leptarthrus; species Leptarthrus brevirostris. Next base: position 142,515,255 of record OZ038372.1, read on the forward strand.
GATAATTTAATTTATGCTCGTAAGAACGAAACTGCTCTCGTTATAATAGTTAAGTCAGTCTGAAGATAATTAGTATGGAAATTAAGAAACAACCGGGGTAAGGTGTGTAGAAAAACTCTCAAATTGCACATACGTAAATTAAAAGTATGCGGTTTATATAAAACCATTCGTCGGTGGAGTAAGTGTTAACGCGTCGGCCTTAAAACTGGATTCCCCGGGTTCGAATCCCACGGTGGTGATCCATGGTTGTTTTCTGCTGACAATAGTTTACGGGAAAATATAGAAGAATGTTTTAAAATAGCGTCCGTAGTATTTTATGCCTGCAAGAAAACATTTGGAGATAAATGGGGGGGGGGGGGGCGGAACCGGATGAACATCTCCATAGTTAGACCTATACTTACTTATGGCAATCTAATATGACGGATCCTTCTCGAGAAAGAGACCAAAATACAATTAACTGTCTATTTCGATATGATTATGGATTGTAGCGCTACATACCACAACAAATGTGGCAAAGGATGCTGTGCTTTACCTCCTGCCAGTAGTCATCAATAGAAAATGTTCAGCTGCAAAAAGTGCATTAAGGCTGAAGGTATCAAATTATTGGAAATTCTCAGGCATATGCCATGGCAAAATACTAGCGGACATTCTTGGATTATTGCAGTAGACGACCACCAATTGTTCGATCCCAAAATAAAGGTTTGCAAAACGATTTTTTGTTTCCTTGCCAAGATGAAAAGAGTGGAAAGATTGTCGCGTGGTTACCGACGCGGAAATATCGCGTATAAAAAAAAGAGCGGGGGAGGGGGGGGGGGGTATAAGGGCTGGGATTTTCTCAGAATTCCTTAACATATAGGAGTCGTATGGGCTACCCAAATACTGACGTGTGTTTCTAGCAGACATTTTTCCCATAATAGACTCGTAGTTGGATCAATGAATGAGTGGCACGATCAACACGCAATGGTTACAGAGCCTCGGTCTCCCTTTTAGTTTTTAAAAATAAAAATTTTAAAATCCACTCCTTCTTTTGCGCTGTTGTCCAGTTCGCGTGTAATGTAACAAAAACAAAACATTCATGTTCCCTCCTTCCATTTACACTAATTCCCTTCTGGTAAAAGCCGGTCTAACGCTTTGGCTACATCATAAAAAAATAACGCAGCTATTCAGCGATAAGGCAATAATAACTTAAGGGGGTCGAAAAAATCTATTTTTAACCGACTACCATGTCAAAAACTGCTTTATTGAAGTGGGGGGGGGGGTAAACCTAACCTTGTAACGTGTGGACCGATTTGGATGGTTCTATTGCTTTTGTATAGTGTGATCCCCCATTGGAGAAGGAGAATAATTTGATCCTCTGGTGAGGATAAGGGAGGGGAGGGGTAGTCTAACTGCGTAACGCGTGGACCGATTTCGATGATTCATTTTCTATCGGGTAGAGTATGTTCCCTGATTGATACCGCGAGTAAAAAAATTTCGTGGGATGGGGGTGGAGATAGAGGGTGGAATTAAACTTTTTAACGAATGGACCGATTTGGATGGTGCTTTTTTCATTGTACAGAATAGAGGGCACTAAAAAGTGAAAAATAAAATAGTTTTTTTTTTTAAAGTGGAACCGACTTCACGAAAAGCCCTTAAAAGCATAAAATAATTTTTAATTTTATTTCTATTACGACATTTTGAAGTCGGTGCAAATCAAACAAACCAAACATATTTAATCGTTATTTCTTATGATCCTGTGAGCTGAAACGTTCAGGTAGTATTATTTATCTTTAATTGTGGTTCTGTAGTTGTTTTATTTGTTTAATCTGCACCGACTTCAAAATTTCCTAATAGATATAAAATTAAAAATTATTCTATGCTTTTTAGTAATTTTTGTGAAGTCGGTTAATTCTTTTTTAAAGACTATTTTATTTTTCACTTTTTAGTGTCCTCTGTTCTGTACAACGTAAAAAACACCATCCAAATCGGTCCACTGGTTAAAAAGTAAGGTTGAACCCTCTACCCCCACCCCCATCCCCCGAAAAATGTTTTTCTCGTGGTTAGGGTCAGGGAGGGTTATAAGGCTCGTGCCATTACAAGGAACCACCTCAAGGTCTTTGTGGGGCTGACTGGTAAGTCTACTGGGAGCCGCCATATTAACAAATTCAAATTTATTAACACAATGTGCAAAATAAGACATGAATCTTTTACTAGCAAAGGTAATGCATAAAGTAATGCTACTTTATAGAACAATGATGTTTAAATGTTTAAATAAATGACAAATAAAGCTTAAGAGAAAATTAAATGAGAGATCAAGTAAATATGATAACAGATTTTAACAAATTTACGATAGTATTTATATAAATCAAGAAACTTAATACTAAACTAAAGCTAAAGCCAAGGAAAATGGATTAAGGCAGAAAGAAAAAGAAAAAGAAAGATTATAAATCAGATTTGTTGTTGCAGAAATGCTCACTTTGTCGATATATGTTCAAATAAGAACTTTGGAAATTCACTTACGTTACTCACATTCTTAATTTGCGTTGGAATGTTATTGTAAATTTTAACGCCACGTGAAAAAAATGATCGCCCTGTAATCAATAGCATAAGGTTAGCCGATCTTCCAGATGGGCGCATAACTTGCAATTTTTCATACAAATAGTCCGGCGTACGGCGGCGAAACAGCCTACTGATGAAAAGGCAGATATGATACTTAAAGCACGAACTAAATGCCATCGTCAACTTGCGGAAACTTGCAGCGTTTAGAGCAGTATAAATAACGTCCCCGTTCGAAATCAGTGGGATAAGAAGAGTTTGAACTAGCCTCAAACGGGTGGATTGAGGGGTATAAAAGGCTGAGGCCCAAAGCTTACGCAGTCTACCATACATTTTATGTATCACCGAGTCACATGGTCAGACCAGTGAAATGTTTAATTCATAATTATGCCCAAATTTTTAACCATGTCCACGTAAGGAACGATTTTAGAGTTAAGCATAATAGGAGAAAAATCAGAGGTATCAATGCTTTGCCCATAAATAACAATGCAACAGCATTTCTGTAAGTTTAGAGTTAGGCCGTTTATTACTGTCCCCAGATGAGTAGCAGCCAGATCCTCGTTCATGCAGGCTACGGCGTCTTCAATTTGCCCATGGCGTCTATGCAGATAACGCTGTATATTGTGAGCGTACATATGAAAGGAACAGTGTTTGAAATTTTTTTGAATATATTTGATGAATAGCCAGAAAAGAATTTTGCCCGACATCGATCCCTGCGGAACGCCGTCAGGGATTGGTTGCAAATCCGAGATGTCACCATTAATCTCGACTCTTTGCACTCTTTCAGAGAGATAACTGAAAAAGAAAGTTATTGCCTCCCTCGAACATCCGAAGCAGTGCTACAGTTTGAGAAGAAGTAACGCTTTTGTAAAGTCTAAGAGTGTTAGAACAGTAAAACAGGCATTGTAAATTCCCTCTCTAACATCCTCGGTAACCCTAAGATATGCGGTACTACGACTACGAAAGCCCGATTTACATAGAAGTTGATTATCATTTAAAAATGGTTGCAACTGTGCGTTTACTGCGTTCTCAAGTACTTTCGACAGAAACGAGAGCATACTAATAGGCCGGAAATCAGTTTTCGCTCTAACTTTTTTCGGGACCTTCCAGATTTGAAGAAAATATGATGTTGTGATGCAACTAATGTATGTTAGCTCCACAATAATAGCATGCATGATAATTTTAAGAAAACGCAGACAAATTATATCTGGTCCAATGTCATCAGATACGTTCACATTTCTCAACGAGAAACATTTACATTTACACATATTTCGGGGGCAATGTGTGAGTCAACACTGTACTGGATAGTCCAGCAAAAGCGGAATTGGATGAAACGCCTGACAAATTTGCTGAGTCCTGTTTCTCCGCACCAGTCTCCCTCAAATTTCACCATAAGCGAGATGCTTAGTTTTTTTGCATAAAATAATTTTTTTGCTATTCTGATCCTTTTCTTAACCATACTATCAACTACCTTAAATCAACTTAAACAGTCTAAGTATACTTTTCCGCCCCTCAAACGTAACTACCTTAGTTCGTTAATTCGACGCGGTGACCCACTCGCTGACTTTGAACGAGTTTATCTCAAAACTACTTTTTTACACCGCTTGTTGCAAAAATTTCTGAAACTACTGAAACGATTGTTATAAAATTTTAACCACATATTTTGCACACCTATAGCAACCGGTGATATCTCTCTGTATTTGCAGATCATACGTAAGAAATATTAGGTCATGATCTGTTAGACCATTCAGGGAAATCTGACTATCAAATAAGACAAGATCTATTTTTGCAGTAATTAGCAAATCAAGTATGTGTTGCAAGGCTATTAACTACAGGCAAATCATTCATCGAGAGAATTTCCTCAAGCTTACGGGTTCTAGAATTGGATTGCAGTATATTAGAATTAAAGTCTCCGTTAAGGATGGTATGTGTATATTGTGAGCAATATGTGCTGAGATTCTCCTCCAAGTGGACCAATTATTGCATACTAACCAAATATAACCTTCTTCATTCTTCTTGTAAGACTCTTTATAGTCCTTTCGTTGATTTTGCATGTCTTTCACTGTTCTTCCAATCCAGTTTTCAATTAAATTTATGTCAGAGCTCAGCGGATTTTAAAATATTTTCGATGATTTACTTTGCAGGAACTGCTTAACAGACTAGATGTTTGTTTAGGATCATTGTCCTGTTGTGATATGAAATTATATTTTATACTTAAGACGTAATCCAAAAGGAATAGCCTGATCTAATAATTTGTACTTGTATCCTTCTTTGTTCAATTTTTTCGTTATCCTTAGGAAATCTCCAACTCCAGCTGCTAAAAAACATCTCCAAACCATAATAGAACTTCCGCCATGTTAAACCACAGTCTGCAAATACCGTTCTAGATGTGCCTCGTTAGGTCTCCTTCGAACGTAGTGAAGTCAGTTCACCCCAAAGATTTGAAATTGGGACTAATTTCTTCATAATACCCGTTTCCATTTTTCCAAAGACATATTTCTTTTGAGATTTATTAGAAATTATTGGAATTCATTGTAAACCCTTTCTTCGCTTAAGATCAGTTCTAAGCAACACCGATTTAGTTAACCCCTCTACAAATGATGAAAAGAATGAGATAAACCGATTGACACCATTCCGCTTTCCGCTCTAAAGTCCTCGATACCACTACTACCGAGATCGTCAATTTTCAATGTCATCACAGTAGCCTTATGAAAGGGAGTTTCTTTCATTGGGTTTTTTGTATCCCGGGGATTTAACTAATAAAAAATAAAAAATGGCATCTTTGATTGAAATAAATGCATAATTACATAGCCTTCCCAGTCGCGTCAATAACAAGAAAGCCCCGATCTTGGTACTAATTACTAACATTATTTTACGATTCCTAACCGCATGTCCTGTAGCGGCAGTGGCAGGTATGGTAAATCATTACTTTTTAATTTCCACACACCCTCAACACCTTCATAAACTATGAAAATATTTAGTATTCGTAATGTTGAAAGCAATTTTCCTTTTTTAAGTAATCACTCTCCACAAATGCAACCACAGAACCAAATTTAACGATTAACAAGAAAGAAATGTCATCAGCATTTCACGTAAAGATCTCTGACCAAGAAAGTGTCTCTTATTGTAAAGCATGACATTTGAGACGTGACTGGAAATCTTGAAAAGTTTATGGTTTCTGTAAAATACAAACAGAAAATGATGTTTTCTGAGTATTCGCTCTACTCCTTAATAGAACGACACACCATTCAGTCCTTTCGGTCACGTTCAGAATAGTGCCTTTTAATAGAGAAACGTAAATTGAAATCAATAGTGTTGATGTTAATTTAATTTTACAATTTAAACTCACACTATATGTCGTACAAATTGTCTATTCAGAATTTAGAGATAAAATTAATAATAACATTCCCATGTGAATTCCAAATGTTACCCCAAATACCTTAATAATGGTCCTTTGGGTTGCCATATCCAGTTCTGCGAAGAACTACAAGACAAATGCTTTGCGGTATCTCCTGATCAGGTATGGCTGTCGAGAATACAGTAGCCTGTACGATGTACTGACTGTGGAAATATTTTCAATATACATGCGGTTTTCTCTTATCAGAAAAGCCATTTTCCTAATGTCCAAATGATGCAACAGCTGCCTTGACATAACTCATATTATCAGATTACTCCACTTTTCCTTATCAAACTGATCAGCGTTTAGGTCAATTTCTAATTTTTCTAATACTAAAAGCCAACAGAGCTTCTTGTCTATACATAAAGCATTCAGTTAAGAACGTTCCTTTGCACTACTATATCATAAGTAAGAATTTATCTGTACGCCCAGTGAACTACGCGATGGCTGTTTTTTTTCTTCAAAAATTTTTTTGCCGGCATAGAATGCTAGCTATGCCTTTTTCCTGCGCTCCTCTATGTTGTTGCTACAGTTTAGTTTGGAGCCGAGTAAGACACTCAAGTATCTGGCCTGGGAAGTTATTTGGTTGGTTGGTCGGAACGATTCAATCACTATCTTCCTTGTGAAGAGGACTGCTTCAGTCTTACGAGGGTTGACTGATAAGACACAGTTTAGTTCCCTTTCCTCGAAACCTTTTCCATTAGTTTGCTAGTGGTGGATAGGAACCTTTCTTCAGTAAGCCCAGGTCGTCTGCATAAGCAATCACCCTTACCCCACCTTCTTCAAGTAAGACCAGGATCTCATTAGCTACTAGATCCAATGCAATGGTGACAATGCACCTACTTCGGGACTTCATCTGTTTATGGATCTAAGAACTCCGACTCAGCAATCTTTGGTCTTAAGTTCCAGGTTTCCCGCCGTGATCGCCACCTATCTGAATTGTGTGCCCTTGTCGGCGGTAGGGTCATATGTGTTGTCAAGGAAGGTTTCCCATGCTCAATCGTGCATGTTGCTGGCCCTAGTGTATTGCCGTGAAGTTCCATGGTAGAAGGTTGTTTATTTTGACTATCTAGGTATATTCCCACCCCATCCCCATCCACTTCACCGCGCACACTGTACAAATTACTCGCTGCGTCTATTGAAAGTTTGTCTTATGACCTATTTCCCATCAATTACGTGGCGATTTTTGGCGATTTCAATCTTTCCGCCGTTGGCGTGACGCTGATGGCTTCACACCCTTATTTGTGGCTATTCCTCATCATATTCGGTCTTTTATGGACAATGTTCTCTCATCTGATTTGGTTCACTGTTGTTATATTCCTAATGACCCGGGTAAGTTTTTGAATCTTGTGTTTCCATTCGACAACGATAATACGTCAGTGAGGAGAACGCCCTTAGTTCCGGAATCCTCTCATCATCCCCCGCTCTTGGTTGTTATGTGTTTCGATGCTATGGACACATGTCCCTCTTATACTAAGTAACTGCTTCTTCAACTTTAAACGGTCTGACTATGCGACCATCAACAACTGGCTCCGAACTTCTGACAGGTCCAGCGCTTTTTATGATGTCCTTTTTGCATTCTTTGTCCGATGTATTCCTATTTGTACTTCTAGATTGGCATCTTTTCATTTGTTTCGTCACTCGCTTGACGGCACCTAGACACATATCAGGAACTTGAGGGACAAAGCCTGGAGGAGGTTCTGCGTCTCAGGGAGGGAATTTTTGGCAAGCATAAGAACCACGTTGTTGGCCGACCCCAAAAAGTGCTGAAAGTTTATAAACTCGAAGCTTAACTATGATGAGATTTGATGACTATTAATGAGCATCTATATATTCTGTCGAAGGCTTCTCGGAGGACCCCGGCGACATACCTGCTTTCTTTTTTAAAAGATGTCAATCGTCTCTTGTCCGCGTCATTTGTTATTTATTCAACCTGCTCTTGTATTTCGGCCATTTTTCTATACTTTGAAAGACTTCTTTGAGCATTTGTCTTCACATGAATGGCAGTATGTCTGCTAGCTTAAATTATTGACCGATTACTGGCTCGTGTCATGTCACAATGATTTTTAATGCCGGCGATTGTCTTTTTATTTTTCTGTTCGCACGCAACGTATCCCGTTTTGGGGAATTTTCTCAGATCAAATCTTTGTCACTTTTGGGGTGCCCCAGGGCAGCAGTCGTGGTCCGCTACTTATTCCAAAATACGCCAGCACTATGGGCTCCGTACTTTGAAGCACACATAAACTGCATTGAGGCTGTACAGCGCAGATTTCCAAGGCTGTACTCCGCGGTCTTGTCTGAATTGATTCTGTTGCGCTCCCCTTATGCTAATCGTCTGAGGCTCATCTCTCTGAACTCCCTTGCATGCAATATTTCCAATATATCATTTATTTTTGATTTATTTCAGGGATCCGAAAAATCCACCGAATTATTGTGAGTTGTGAACATCACGTCCCGCTCCGTCAGGAGTGATGCCTTCCTACACGTTCAATATGTAGCCTCTTCAATGAGTACTTTGACAACCTGGATCTGAAATTTTCGAGGCGACAGATGAAGAGCCAATCAATGCTTGGCCTCATCCTAAGTTCGACTAAGTTGCCAGTCAGGCTCCCATAAAAGCGCTTGAGTCACCCACCAGTCATCAGAGCTAGTCACAGACTGCAAACGGAAACTTGTTCTCACCATTCTCTGGGTTCCGGTTCATAGGAATATTTCAGGGAACGCGAAAGTATGTAGATGAACTGGCGAGGAGAAACATTACTCATCCACAGCAAAGAACTTTCATATGCCACTTAATTGCCTTAAAAAGGAACTATTTCATCACTTCTTAGCAAAAGCTAACCTTAGATAGAGTGCGTCCTCCATCTGTGCCATCTCTAGAACAACATGGCCAAGTTTTAGTAAAAAAAATAGAACTCCGGAGCTGCTTGGCAGGTTTTCTGCTATCGTGGTGAAATTAGTCGAGGTCTGCACAGGCCACAACCTAATAGTAAAATATGCGGCCAGGCTTGACGCTCCTTATAATACACACTGTTGCAGCTATGGCGATGTAAGCGAAAGAGAAACCGTGCTTGACCTTATATGTAATGATTAGGATGTTAGCTCAATTTCTTATCTCCTCGGGGTGGTCGATTGATTACCTTGCTGGATAGCACTCGCCACTTAAACCAACCAATCAACATATGTTTTCAATGAAGAAAGCTCAGACTTCTTGGCAGACGTAGTTACAGCGGCAATTTGTCGGAAAAGTCCACAATATGATTCTCGCTGACAGCTGGACAAAATTAACAGAGGCCGTAGGCCTGTCGTACGGAAGGGTATTGAATATCTTACATGGTAAGACAGAAGATTCGGCCTAATGGACACGGTGGACAATAAGCTGATACGGATGTCAATTACGAATAGTGTTTGGTGCTCTTAAACTTAAATCCGCAGGATTCGGCACCGCTGATGACACCTGAATCCATTATTGTAGCTCTGAAACCAGCAACCGATCTTTTCGCTTCATGAGGAATAATCCTTATGTACTTTATAGAAAATGGAGCGCGATTGTAGAGAAATAAACAGAAATAAAAGTGCTGTTCGACCACGATAAAGAACCAGGTAGAACATTTTCATAAATTACAACTGCAACTGCTACCCGGCCTAGTTTCCCATGACTTCTTTCTGTTCCTCAAAATAAAACCTTGGTTCGCTGATAAAAAGCTTAGCTCGTTGAGATATAAGCAAATTGTCAAATCGTATTTTTGAAGGGGTTAAAGAAATGATAAGGACATTGGGAAAAGTGTGTAGCCCTAAAAGAAGATTACGTTGAAGAAAAAATTGTGCAAGAAATTTGCGTTCTTTTTACTAACACGGATAGTTATTGATCTACCCTTGTAAAGTCCCTTCTATTTATAAATTTTCAAAGCCAATAAATTCGGAATTATTTTGCTAACAATTTGCTAAAGTTGCTGTGATTAGCATAATCTGCATTTAGTTTACCAATAACAAAAACTAAAAATCTTGCACGACTGCTATATTTAGCATTCGCGAGAGTAAGCAAAATCCTTCCTAAGTTAGTCCTTCCATTCGATTTACTAGAAATTTCCATTTCCTCTGCAAACCAACACCATCAAAAATATATGAAAATTTATTAAATGTTTTACACCACCCACACCAAAATACTGAAATAAATGCAGAATACTTGGCATGTTTCTAGCACGAGCTAAATAACTTTATCTGCCGGAAATGACTTGGAAAACTAGTTCCAGACTTGCAAACGTGACGCTGTCACCTTCAATTAGTTGTACAATTTGTTAATCGTTTCCAGCGCGACATTTGTAAGGATCTCCATTTCTCTTATTTTTAGCTCGATTTAAGTAAAAGTTTGCACCAAACTTTGTTGGAACGTTGAGGACTTGTGGAGCTTTAAGTTTCATAAATAAGACGTGGAATTAAGAGTAAGGATTAATCACGCAAACAAGAGTTTTCCTCACTAACTATTTCCTTGTCAAAAGTTTAACTCAGCCATATTTCATAATAGTCTTAAAGTTCAGTAACTTTTCGAAACTTTAAGGGGAAAACGTTCTGATTGTGTGCCCTTTATCTGTTTAATAACATCGTCGAAATTATAAATGGCATATTTAGTAAAATAGCCTAACCTTAAAATCCTGAATTTAATGTGATAAGGCTCTGAAGCGGGTGGACTGACAGAAATGCACAAACATATATCACTGCTCTTTTTGAATATATAATGGAAACCCTATTTTCCCTGAGCTCTTCAGAAAATATTCACTGCAACAAGTTATGATAAAATCTAGACATGCAAATGGGGGGGATACCGTGTATTGAATATTTAAATAAAAATTTGTATTCAAATATTTTTCGTTAAAGACGAAAGGCAAATTTACAATATAAAAAAATATTGAAATACATCTTTTCTAGTGAAGTGAGTGAAAATTTGATAATTTAAAATATAAGTAAATCTTGTCCACAGCTAATTCCTCCACTTACAACCGTTGTCTCGAATCGAGTGTTGTTCGTCTCCCAACCCATGTCCCACAAGAGTTACAGGAACTAGAGAGAGAGAGAGAGATACTAGGAATTAAAATAAAAGTATAGGGCATTTTGTATATTGTAGAGCTATATTTGTACTTATGCTACCATTCCGCCAATTTTTCCTGGAACATCGGAGAAAAAATTGCTTCACATTTTCTTAAAGTACAATATTTGAAAAAACGTCGCCATAGCCGGTCCCGGAAGGAGGTAGGCAACCTTGGCAATTCGTGACGACTCCCAGGACGCCTCAACGAGCAGCCCTCCTTTTGAAATAGAATAGGTAGGATTGTAACAATTTTATCTTAGAAACCAAACATACACACGAAACGTCTAGTAAGCCTCGAATACCCAGGACTGATTTTCTGATGACGACCTTTGTTTATAAACAACGGACTACGATCGGTAGCGTGGAGTGGCAAGCGGATATAAAAACTAAGGAAGCCTTCCACCATCTCCTTGACAACACCTATAAACAGCTCCTAAAGGTAATATAAAAATATTCATAAAGGATCTCAACGCGAAGATTGGTTCTAAAAACATCTTCCAGGAACATGTAATGGGGAAGTTTGTTCTCGGAAGCAGGAACGTAAAATGGAAAAATGGGATCTAACATCCTGGTTTTATCCCAGACGGCAGAACTGAGAATCAGATTGACTATATTGCTATTTCGAAAAGTTGGAGAAACTGTCTTCTCGAAGTAAGTTCTAAGCACGGCGCTGACATTGGCAGCGATAACCATCTGTATAACAGCTAAGCTTTGCTTCGACATGGAGCAGTACGTCCACATAACATAACATCTAATATGACACTGCTCAATGTGCAAGGATTTAAAATACCGAACATTCGCAGCGTATATACCAACGCATTGTGCCAAAAAGCTATCGACTAAACATGGGAAAGGGTAAAGGTGTGTTTTTTTAGCTGTGGGACATAGCGTTATCCTGTTTAAACTTGATCGCCTAGGCATCCCCCCTCGATTCATCTCCTGGATTCAATCCTACCTCAACAACCGTCAATACAATGTTCTTTTCAGCTCATCCATTTCTAACCCCATTGTCGCTCGTTCCGGTGTCCCTCAGGGCAGCCACCTCGGTCCATTAATTTTCATTATTACAATTAATGATGTTGATTGTGTCATCAAATACTCAAAGCTGTCCATTTATGCTGCTGACATGAAAATAATTAAACATATCTCCTCCACAACCGACTCTCTTCTTCTCCAAAATGACCTCCATTCGTTCACCACATGGTGCATGAAAAACTTTCTTGAGCTCAATGTCTCCAAATGCCAGTCCATCTCTTATTCCCGCAAGCGTCTTACCACCACCCCGAGAACCTATGTACATGTTAACCGACGTACCAGTCCCTATCGTTACCTCTTTGTGTGACCTAGGAATAATCTGTGATAGTGAACTTAATTTACGTTCCCATATTGATAGCATAATTAGAAGAGCTAACTCCGTGCTAGGGTTTGTGAGAAGTGGTCTACAGAGTTCTCCAATCCTTATGTTTCCAAATCTCTCTATATTTCCTTCGTTAGACCTCTCCTTCAATATGCCAGCCAGGTATGGTCACCTACGCAAACAACCCACATTAACAGAATTGAATCTGTCTAGCGTAGGTTCATTCGCTTTGCTCTACGTGATCTTCCGTGGGTAGACAGATTCAACCTTCCACCTTATGAAGACCGTCTGAAACTGATCGACTTACAACCCCCATCAGCTATTAGCTGGTGCCATAGACTGCCCTTCAATCCTGCAGTCTTTACCCATCTATACCAACCCTCGCAACCTTAGGTCCACTCCCCTTTTCCGACTCGACCGCCATCGCACGAACTACGGTCAACGTGAACCAATTACCAGGAAGCTAAGAAAAGTCAACGACCATCCCTCCTTTGACTTCCATCTGAGTAAATTATCCCTTCACAAAGCCTTATATCTTTATCCCGCCCATCTTGATCGCCTTTCCTAATTCTCCTTCCTCCCAGTTTATATTTATCATAATCATAGCTCATATTGTAGCTTACATTATCTGTTATGAATTATTGTTTATTTTAGTTTGTAGTATTTATTTTGTATTTTTTATGTAATACCTTGCATTAAGCTTAAAATAAATAAATAGACTCTGGCTCAGTAACGCCACATGGTCCAAAATAAAAAACTGGAAGCAGATTATAGCCCACATTAATTCTACTACCGACGTTGCAGTTAAACAATACTTCAGAACTTCATACCGATTTCTACAGAAAGGCACCAAAGAAGTGCAAGACGTGACAAGCGCTAGTACATCAACGCGCTAGGAAAAAAGGTAGAAGATGAGGCCTACCGTGGTCAGCTTGGAGATCTATACAAGATTATATAGGCCGGCTTTCGTGAGGGTTTTTCTTCCAGCGATCAAATCAACACACTCAGAACTATGATGGAGGAATCCGCCTAATAGAGGTACCCTTTATATTTAACGGACACCAGTTTATATGGGCAGCTTTACGTAGGACAAGCATCTCAGAATAAAGTATCACCATCAAAAAGGACTCCTACTCAGGGGCCTAATGTCAAGACTTATACAAGGAAAACTTCCTTGTATTAAGTCCAAGATCTCAACGGCGTGAGAAAAGGACGCATAGTGTTACTTTTTGTTTTCCTACTCGTCATTAATGACGTATAGTGTAATGCCTTAAATGACATCCCATCGCGAGGACTTAGATAGAAACTATTTAATCACCTTACGTAAATGGTTTGTGCCGACAATGTGTGCCAGCAAACAAACCCAAGTGGCCCTAGTATCCGAAGCCCCGAGTGGTGAAGGTCTTAGAGCTGGACATAAGATGACTGCTGCTAACACCAAACTTATAAGCTTGCACTCTAGGAGAGAGCATGAAATTTGTCTTGAAGAGCAGCAAATAGAACATAGTTGCAGCAGACGGCGGAGCTGAGACCGATGTACAGGCTTGGGAAAATAAGGCTCGAGTTGCATTTAATGCTCTTGTTGAGATATAGTACAATAACAACATCTCTAGATGTACAAAACTCTGGATCTTCAAATCGAATGTAAAATCTGTTTATAGTCTGACTGTTAGAACGTATCCCGTCAAATATATTCTAAGTTACAAGCCTTTGTCAACCGGTGTTTCTCGCGCATTCTTAAAATCTATTGGACGGAGTTCATTACCAACGAATACCTACAAAGACTTACAGGCCAAGGTGGAATAGGCACCAGTAATTGCAATCGAAAGTGACTATTGATAGGCTACACACGAAGGAAGGATTCAATCAGCATCCCTCAATAGACTCTAGATTGGAACCCGCACGGGACCCAAGGAAGATGCCGAATTGGACGACCGCGCAACGCATAGAGAAGTTCGTAGAGAAAAAAAGCACCCAGTTCAACAAATCGTGTTAACAGTTAACTATGTTGGCGCGGAACCGGACCAGGTGGTGGGTCGATGTAGTAGACGCCATATTCCCCACATGGGGTTATAGGAACCAGAGAAGGATAAGAGTTTAAGTAAATTGCAGCGGAGCTGATTTATAAGAGACGAAAATTTGAGGTGTTAAATCTAACTTCGAAATGCGTTGACCGACGTAGATGCTGATTTTTTGTTGTATAGATCCCCCCTTGTTTATATTTAAAAAAATAGGATCTAGGGTGGGGGAGGGGAGGGGCCTAGCTTCGAAACGCGTTGGTCGATTCGGATTAATTCTTTTGTGATGTACAGCGCATGTTCTACCATTAGTACCACGACAAACATTTAAGGGATCGGGTGGGTGTTGGTGGGACTCAACTCTCTAACTCGTAGACCGATCTAGATAGTTCTTTTCTTTTTGTATAGGGTATGAATCCCCATTATTTTTATATTACATGAGGACAAATTCTGACCTTTGGGAGGGGGGCAGGTTAACTTTGTATGGACTTATTTGTATAATTTTTCTTTGCAATGTTTAGAGTATGTTCCCCCATTGGTATCACGACACAAATTTATTGGATGAAGTAAGAGTTGGTGGTGGGTATTGAACCTAACTTCGTAATGCGAGACCGACTTGGATGGTTCTATTTTTGCTGTATAGAGTATAAACGCCAATTCCTACAATAAGAAATAAATTAATTTTAGATGAAAAAAGTAAAAACACTTGTTTTACTTCCACATAATAGGAGGATAACATATTTTTTTAATGGACTAAAAATTCTCTTCATAAATATTTCGTACTTAGTTTTAAAACTGAGTACTTATAGGAGTTGAGTTTTTGACCTTCCGTCATAGATGTCCGTGGTGGAAAGTGCAAGTAAAGAGGTGATGATGACCAGCTTGCACTTTCAGTCGAAACATCCATAATTTTTTTGAGCGCTCATATTTTTGAACGATCACCATCCCAAAAAAACTTTTTTTCTCCTATTATGTGGAAGTAAAACAAGTCGTAACGCGCAGAAGGATTTGTATGACTCCTTTGTGGGCCCTTGGGCCGACGGGAGGAGAGGGGTTCTCTAATTTTCTATCCCATGGGCCGCTTTAGAAGATGCTGTTTTGGTGTATATAATATTCAGGGTGTAACGTTTCTAGAGGTCAATACGAGTTTAAATGATAGCTCTCACCAAGAAAAAAAATTGCGTGGCAGGTGGGGGGGAATCTCAATCTCAAGCGTTTGGGAGTTACAGGGTGATTCATAAATTTCAGTTTTTCCTGTTATGCACATTAATCTTTTATTTTTATCTTTTTATCTACCCAACATAGCATCATCAAACAAACGCTAAAAACCTACTATCCGAATGGCCTTTCCAAAATTGTCAACAATGTTGATCTAACTCCTACCATTGCAATGGTAGAAGTTCAGACTTTACTCCTTTGGACATTTTCTTATGGGGAACAATTCGAGATGAAGTTTATTCAAGCCTTGTTAACACTAGGGAGGATTTAGTTAGCAGAATTGGGAATACAGCGACAAAAATACGGGAGAGGCTGGCTGCAATACGCCTTAGAAGGAGGCGTTTTAGAATTAATTTGAGTTTAATTTCTTTAAATTGTTGATTTTTATAATATTCTCCGATAGGATATCTACGTATAAATTTCTACATACTTTCTCTACATGAGCATGTTTTTTGGAAAGGTAATATGATGGGCAATCCAATAAAAATAAAAAAGAGGTGTACTAATTACACGAATTTCGGAGAAATTTTGGGAAAATTCGGAATTTAAGGTAATCGCAAACCATTTTTTTTTCGTTTTTGGAAGTGGCTGTACCTGCAGTGGTACGAGAATGATTAATATTGTTGAGAATTTTAGAAAGGTCATTGGGATAGTAGTTTTTAAGCGTTTGTTTGATTTAGCTATGTTGGGTAGATCAAAAGATAAAAATAAAAGAGTAATGTGCATACCACGAAAAACTGAAATTTATGAATCACCCTGTAACTCCCAAACTGTTGAGATTGCCCCCCCCCTCCCCTTGCCATACAATTTTTTGTTTGGCAAGGTGAGAGCTATCATGTATACTCGTATTACCTCTAGAAATGGTACACCCTGTATACCTCCCAGTGTTAAAGACGCAGTTTTTGGGGTTGTGGGGGGAAAACAATTTCGAACGTTGGGAGAGGTTCGGTGAGTCGACTAACTTTCTTACATGTGGACTTTTGTGGACTTGGATTATTCTGTTTTTGACATA
Organism: Leptarthrus brevirostris; assembly: GCA_964036015.1. Classification (NCBI taxonomy): domain Eukaryota; kingdom Metazoa; phylum Arthropoda; class Insecta; order Diptera; family Asilidae; genus Leptarthrus; species Leptarthrus brevirostris. The sequence continues at coordinate 142,531,878 of OZ038372.1, forward strand.
TTGCTCAGATGTCAAAAAGTTTATGGTGAATGGAAGTGATGAATAGAGCCTTAATTCGTATCACGTAGGCCGATTTGGATGATTCGTTTATTTCTAAATTGATTATCTTACTCCATTTGTATCATGACTGAAGCTGTGGCTTAGGGTGACTGTTGGAGAAGGGCGACACCTAGCTTCACCGATTTTGATGATTTTTATTCTATTGTACAAAATAATTATTTCCTTATTGGGAAATGATAAATATGTTGCACCTAGAGTCACTACGAGGCAAGAGGATGCAGCGGTCCCCTTACTTTGAAATGCGTGGCCAGATTTTCATAATTCTTCTTGCTGTATAGAGTTCGTTGGCATACTAGCACGATGTTGAGAATTTAGTATCTAAGGTTAGGCTTTTAAAGAATGGTTGGAATTAACTTCGTAACGTGTTGCCGGATTTGGATGATTCTGTATTCTTTCTATAGAGTACAGTAACGCTGCAACTATTGAATTAGCTTTGTTATACAAGCAGCACTTTTCGAGTAGCATATCCGAAAACACTTTAAAAAAAAGTTGAGATTATAAGGATGGAGAATTATATACGTATGTTGTTGTGTTTTTGTTTGTCTACTTAACTCCGAATTCAAAATGCTTCTTATCGCTTTTTGTGAAATCAGTTAAACTATTTTTTTTAAACTATTTTTAAGCCGATAAGATCATATACATTATTAACTTGAACCTTATTTAATCATTAAAACATTTTTAACGCAATTAATATTTTATTTCGCAATAAAAGATTTAAAATTGTTCGTTTAAACTACTTCAGACAGAGGCACGAACCAAAAACGTAAAAGATACCGAGCGGAAAGCGAAGGATTAGTTCAGTTTATGGCACATCGTGGACAGAGCAATCAAAGTGGATATTCGCTCAAAGAATATTTCACGTAGTGCACTGGACACATAGCAAGTTCCCCGGATATCCTCGGAGCATTTGGTACAAAGTCACGTTCACAGTGAGACATGCCACGTTCAGCAGTAGAACGATAGTTTCACTGGATTTATTGTAACCACCTGGCATAGAAAGAATTATTGTAAACTCTATTTTTGTTTCATTGATAAGTTATGGTGAAACAGCTCCTAAACGCAAGTTCAGTAATACTTCTTGTACGATGAAAAGGTTAACGTCCATGTTCAATAGTGCCAATAAGGAGAACACATGTTAACAAGATTTTTAGGAAAAAAATTTATCGAGATAAAATTACATACATATAATGAATTACACTGATATTTTGTAAAATATAAATTTTTAAAAACGTCAAATGTTGTTAAACTAATAAATTATGACAAATATACGCCGCTAAAGTGGCCATATTTTAAATTACCTTGAATTAGGGTCAAGTGGCGTAAAACCGAGATACATTTGATTTTTTTTACGTTTTACGGAGATGTATTAATTAAAAAATTGTTTAATGCTGAACGTGTTATTTTTTTCTCCCTTTTTTCTAGAATGTATTAACCCTAGAACTTCTTAACTTCTAGAATGTATTAACCTTGTACTCTTGTCGAACTTTTTTAGAATTCCCACACTGGTCTGGAAAAATACAGTGGTTATTCCGCTGGTAGCGTGTGATTATCGGCCAATAATACTATTAAGTATGCAAATCATCCAGTATGTTTCGGAAAATAAATTTATTTCGAAATGGCAATCTGGTTTCCGCTCTGACCTCAGCAGCGAAACTGCCTTGTTGAAAGTATCTACTAATATACGCAACTCGCTGCAAAATGATTTATTAACAGTCGGGGTACTACCTGACTTTACTAAAGCATTCGATTCTGTGAATCATAGGTTGCTTTTATCAAAACTACATAAAATGTATAATTTCTCACACTCATCCACTAGAACTATACCTGATTTCCTTTCAAATCGCTCTCAGTTTATGAAAGTTGGGGATGAAAAGTCCAAGTGGATTAAGATCACATGTGGTGTTCCACAAGGTTCGATACTTGGACCTCTTCTTTTTGGCTTATTTATCAATGATCTTCCTGATGGCATTGAAGACATGAATATACGTTTGTGTGCTGATGATATTCAGATATACCTTTCTCGTCTAATCGGGTTAATTGAGGACTGTATAGACCGTGTCGACCGTGATTTAATACATATATATCTCAACTTGGGCCTCAAGTAATAAGGTTAAGTTATTGTCTAAACATTATTCAAGAAAAGCCTCAATTGGCAATTCAACTGCTGCCTGGAACAACCTTGCCCGATGTAGGCTGTGCAATAATGGAAGAGGTGTGACATCGACGCAATCGGTTCCTGCATTCCGTAAAGTGCTCTGTGGAAAGGAACATGGCAACATTCGAAGTTCTTCAAGGGCCGTGCTGGGATGGAAATGGCTGCAGTTGAGAAGTTCGAAGGAGCTGATCGTCCACTGAAATAGATCGTCCAAATAATTTATTTTATAAAGCGTCTTTTCTTAAGTGAGTCAAGTGAAATCAGTCCGAGTCTAGCAGGATAGGAAAAAAGGAGGATCGTGCCAGGGATGGCCGCGAAGAGCGAACTTAAGGAATCTACGCTGTACGGCCTTAATACATTTGATATGGACAGTGGAGTAAGAATCCCGAACCCGGACAAGCATATTCCAGAATGGGTCTGACAAAAGTGCAAAAGAGTTAAATAGTGATCATCAAGCTCCTTGAACCACCGTTTCACGAGGCCGCGCTCAGAATTAGCCCTGCTCACCATGAAATCCACGTGGTTCTCGAAAAATAGATGGTAATTGAGGACTACTCTCAGGTCCTTGACCATATCCAGCCTACTCACGATACCTACGTTCAAAAAGTTGTCAAAGAGGATGGGACATCTTCGGCGGGTACAGGTCATTACGATGCATTTATTAGGAGAGACGGTTGCTGGAGCACTAGTCGCTAATATCGGAACTTGAAAGGGCACAATCTCCGATGCACAAGATGATGCGGAAGCTTTTAGCGTCATCGTCATAACTCAATATTATAGAGCCGGTCAGGAGCAGCGAGACATCAATAATAAAAATGATGAAAAGGAGAGGGCCGAGAATGCTTCCCTGGGGTACCCCGGAATAAACAAAGATTTCGTTGCATATTGCACCACGGAACAGAACATGCTGAGTGAACTGAACAAGAAGGCGGACAGCCAATCAATGAAAAGTGATGGAAAACCAAGCAGATAAAGTTTGTAAACGAGAAACTTGTGGTCAATTTTTTCAAAGGACTTGCTAAAGTCAATGAATATGCAGCCAACCTGAAAACCTGACTCAATCAGAGGCAAACAGGGATGCAGGAATTTGAGTAATTTGGTAGTGGTAGACTTACCCTTGATGAAACCATGCTGAAAAAAAATAATAAAGGGTCTGCAATGAAAACGGAACACGTCACTGACTAAGGCCTCGACCAGCTTCGCAACAAGGCATAAGTTTATTTATTTAAGCTTAATACAAGCTATTACATAAAAATACACAAAAAATACAAGCTATAACTTAATACTAATTCTACAAACTATAATAAATGATAAGTTATAATAAATAAATAAAAAGTATAAGCTACAATATGAGCTATAAAAACAGTAGATACTGGCAGAAGGCGTAAGGAAGAAGAATTAAGATAGGCGATCATGATCAAGATGGGCGGGGTCAAGGTATAAGGCTTTGTGAAGGGCAGGTTGGCAATGCATCTGTAGATAGAGATGTCAGACTTGTCGCCCTTCTTGTGAAGGGAAATTATCACAGAGTTCTTCCAAAGCAAAGGGAAACGGCCACAACATAAAGACAGGTAAAACAGATAACAAAGAACAGGAGAAATCGGTGAACAGCACATTTTCAAGAACTACGAAGGGCCACGCGCAAATCCGTCGGGCAAATTCGGGCAAAGTATTCAGCGATCAGTTTGATTTTAAAACACTTGTAATTCTTTTAACCGCTATTCTTCGTGCGTGCTCCAACTTTGACAGGTAAATTTTCCTGTCTACGTCTGGTCACAAACCGTGACGTCGTACAACTTGATTGGTCGGACTATTGCAGTATAGATCCATTGTGCCAATTGGCACCGAACAGTCTTTTACAGGTGTAAATAGCTTTCTTTTCTTTCCTTTCTTCTACATTATGCTTTCAAGTCAGTTTGTTTCCCAGATATTTAGCCTGGGGTTTGAGTTCCAGCCATATACCATCTACATTATACTCTTAACGTTGTTTTCTTATATTTCATAGTGAAGGGTACAATCTCAGTTTTGAGTGGGTTGATGCCAAGCTTCGAACGTAATTGCATTATCCAAGCTTCAAAATAAAGCAGAAACTAAATAGACATGTCAAACCGTTTTTCGAATAGTGTTCAACTGTTTCAAATTCAAATACAACCAGTAAACTATAAAAGCAACTAAATTATCTAAATTAATTTTATTTCTCAAAAAACACGTACTTTATATTTAAAAAATAATAAAAAATTCAATGAAAATAATAATAATAGGGTAGGGGCCAACTAGCCCCAGATACTATATAAATTAGTTCCATATCGAGTTCACATCTTCGTTTGATCTTTCTAAAAAAAATTTCATAAAAATATTAAACAAAATACCAAAAATTCTAATACTACTAAAAATTTACATTGTTGTCTTCACATTTTGTACGAAGACGGAGTCAATTGGTTGAGCGGCAGAAGCCATGATTCCCGGATTCGAGACTCGTTCTCTACGTGAGTTTTTAAAAATGGAATTATAAAATCCACTTTGTCTCAGGACTGTTATCTAGCCCGAAACAATGCAAAAACAAGGCTTTGAAGTTTTCCCACTCCCTTTACCCTAATTCCCATTCGAACAAAGCCATCCTAACTCATCAAAGGGATGTCCCCTAGGCCTTGTCCACATCGAAAAAAAAAAACACATGTTAAGTGCTAAATGAATCAACAAGCCCAGGACTTCACTAACATGTTTTGACACTAAATTTATAACTTTAAGACAACAAAGCTTTGTTCAAAAATTATTAAAATTTATGAAAGAATAGCTATGTGTTTAACAAGTAACTGAATTGTTTACTTCAAACTCGTAGAATCATTCAGAAAATATTCAATTTAAGGTGACACAACGTTCGTGTGTTGAAGTAGTACAAAGGAAAGTAAAGCTGTCAGGACCTTCAACTTCAATGTTTACTTTCATTCATATCAAAGAAATCATGAAAAGGATATCAACCACAGACGTCTGCATACATTGTGCAAGTGGGTCCTTTAAGGTTTATTCCATTATTCAGAAAATATATTTTGTGTGTACATTCTTTCTTGTGAGCAATGTGGGGACGTGCACTTATTGAACTTAATCTCGACCAGATTTTCTAGTACAAGTTTATGTTACATGTACAAATTGTGTTAACATGGATGGATTGAAAAGAGTTTGAGATTAGGGATCATTGAGGAATGTGAATGCCCTGGTCAGGCGCGGATATAGATTTTCCTTGAGACGGTAGAATCTTATTTTATGATTTGTTTGTGAATCCAAAGTTAGCAAAATTTCGCGGGAGATAAAATCAAAGACATGGTGATAATAGGCAAGGTGAAGGACGACCAACCTATCGACGCTGTTTTTACCAAATATCTACAAAGAGTAAACAGACGAATATTTAGATCACACTAAAGTTACCATCAGCCGCTAGTAAAGTTTTTCATTATTTATTTTCATCTACTTAATTTAAAACATTAAAAACAATTAATGATCAATTAAATTTTAGGAATAATAGTCCTCTACTTTGTCCGCTTGTTTAGGTAGCCAAATATTTATTTTATCTAAATATATTTATTATTTTTGTATAATTTTATATTTTTTCGTTAGTACTGTTATGTTTTAGTATGTTTGCACTGTATAGGGAAAGGTCAGCTATTTTAAGTAAAAATTTAAAATTGTATAACAATTAACAATATTTTCGAAAATAAAATAAATTAGACCATTATAGTATCGGGCCGTAAGTCCGTCCGTCTGTGCGTATGTCACAGCCTTTATATCCTCTCATTATAAATCTATTAAGGGTAGTTTCTAGTTGAGCGGCCTGAAAAATGAATTTTTTTCTCACAGAAGAAGGTAAATAATGTATAATTCGACTCTTTTAGCTATTAGTACATTTACTTAAGTTCAGAAGTTATAACATGTCGCTCGGCACTAAATGACATAGCTGAGCATTTGAAAGTACGACTCATCTGGGTGCCTGGACATAGTGATATCCCGGGCAATTGCAGAGCCGACGAATTAGGGAGAATCGGTACCACTGGTCCTGCTTCGGACATTTAATTCGTGTAGTGCATGTAACGCGCTGCGCTGTGCAGGATTCCGCCTTCCTCTTTTATCGGAAACACTAAAACCAAAATTATTTGCATCGTAAAATAAATTTGCCATGGACCATTTTTAGAAACATTCAGTGATTTTGGATAAAATGGCGACCGTTTGAAGAAAAAAGCCATTTTTTACCCTTTTTTTGTTGTTCATAGTGGTTAAAAAAGTAGTAAATATTACTATTTTATATAATATTTTTTGTTGAAAATGGTCCATGGCCCCCTAAATTCAATAATCTTTATTTTAAAAGAAAAAAGAAGTCAATCGGTTTAACGGATCGACTGCAACTCTGCGACTAAAAACATGATTTTGAGAAAAACTTGTTTAAAGTTTGACAAAGAAAAAAAGTGGGAAAGAGTATAATTTTTGTTATTTCAGCTAGTCAGCTATTCCTGGACCATAGAGCAATCCTTCCTCCTCCTCGTGAAAGTGATTTTGACTATTATATTCAACGAACATTATTTTGTCCAAACAGAACATATAAAATAATTTTTATACCTGCTGAGCAAATAATACGACATACATCTGCCTTAACTTCGTAACGCGTTGACCGATTTTGATGATTCTATACAACAAAATATAGAGTGTGATCCCCCATTGCTAATAGGAGAATAATTTGGAAATAAGGTGAAGGGTGGGGGTGGGGGATGGATATTCTAACTTCGTAACGCGTGGACCGATTTGGATAATTCTTTTTCTATTGTGTAGAATATGCTCCTTGGTTGATACTACGAGAAAACAAATGTTGGCATGGCGGGAGGGGGGGGGGGGGGGGGGGGGGGTGCGAGGGTGGAACCTATCTTTGGAACGCGTGGACCTATTTGGATGGTTCTTTTTCTGTTGTATAGAGTGTGATGTCCCATTGCTAATAGGAGAATAATTTGGTCCCATGGTGGTGGGGGAGGGGAAGTAACTTCGTAACGCGTGGACCGATTTCGATGATTTCTTTTCTGTTCGGTAAAGTAAAAATTTTAGTGGGAAAGAGGTGTGGTTGGGGGTCAAACCTTACTTTTTAACCCGTGTACCGATTTTGATGATTGATTTTTCGTTATATAGAGTAGAATACATTAAAAAATGAAAAATAAAATAGTTGTTTAAAAAGTTGAACCGACTTCACAAAAAGCACTAAAAAGCATAAAATAATTTTTAATTTTATATATACTACGACATTTTGAAGTCGGTGCAAATTAAACAAATAAAAGAACTACAGTACCACAATTGAAAATTATACTACCTGAACATTTCAGCTTACGAGATCATAAGAAATGACGATTAAAAATCTTCGCTGTAGTTGTTTCGTTAGTTTGAATTGCACCGACTACAAAATGTCGTAATAGATATAAAATTAAAAATTATTTTATGCTTTTTAGCGCTTTTTGTAAACTCGGTTCAACTTTTTTTTAAAAACTATTTTATCAATATCTTCTTTAGTTGATTCCGAATCAGCACCATCTCTTTCACGATCTACGTGAAATTCATCAAGTACCGAAATGGTTTTAGGACAAGTTGTATTTTTGTCCGATGCACGTTCATTTCTGTGTTCGTCTCCGCTAATTTGAGCAAGATCTTCAATATTCACACATTGATTGAAATCCTCCGTAATATGGTTGAGAATTAGGTTGCGGTCTCCTGTAGCATTCACAATTCTCTCATTTCATGGAGTAGGCCCGCCTCGAAACTTCACCAGTTTCGTTTGTGTCTTCATTTGATTGATTCTGGTCGGTTACTCTTGATGGTGCAAAATCAGTTTCGTCAGATAAGTCGTCTGCGAATGGATATATGGCAGTGACTCTGAAGCCATATTCGACATTGGCTACTGTACGAACATAATTGTAGGCATTCTTGAAGAGGCCAGTGATTTGGTATTGGGTTTTACCCCGGCCTGGATGACGGCTCATCCATCTGTCACATTCAACTAGATGGTCTGTAACTAAATGGTCTGTAAACGGCCACTACCAAGGGTTGAATTTTGTGGCTGCCATTTCCACATTAACATGTGGTGTTGTCTGATATAATTTTATGCTTTAAGGCTTATATGCGAACAATGGCTGTCTAAGATAAGAAGTGCGGGGTCATCTTGAGATAGATGCAAGAAATCTTTAAAATGGTGCAACCAATTGACGAATAGCCTTGTGTTGATAAACCCGCTGTCGGATACCATACAAGTACTTTCCGGTGGACTACTATATATCAGCTCAGCTTTTGGTCTCTTGCGCGGAAATATCAATGTCGGAAGCTCAGATTCCAATAAGATTAGGGTGAAATGTTATTCCGGAAAAAAAAGGTTCAATAACTATATAAGATCAACAAAAACAGATTACCTCTAAGAATACATAAAAAACAGTTTTTTCTGGTGCGAAAAAAATCTTAATTACACGACAATTCGAAGTTTTTAATTAAAAATCACAAAGCGCAATCCGCACCGCTCAGCACATGTTGCGAGAAAATAGCGTAACTTTAGCCCGAATGACTCTTATGCCAAAGATTAAGGACAACGGAAATGAGTTAATTGGTTTTGATTAAAGGGGGCGATTTCACGATTCAAAAAATTACATAATTTAAGTAGATAGTATGTACAAACAAGTGTGTGTCAAGACACTGTTGCATTTTATTTCGGCAAAATACTGGCCGAGTTAGTCCAAAGGAAATCAGTAAAATTTAAAGCTGCGACATATTTGGATTCTTAAAGCTGAATAAAAAATGTCCTTTAATTTTCTTTCAAATTTTCAATAGCTTGTCGTACCCATAAAGAATATTGCAAGCTCAACTAAGTCGAAAAAAGCTTTCCTATTGACAAACATACATATCAATCTCGAGCTACTTTGCATATCAATACCAGAATTGAATTGCTGGAATTTTCGAATGAATAGGTTAAATCTGGGGAAAATTTTATTTTGATTGGAAAGTACAAACATTTGAACAAAAATACCTTTTTGGGTTCTTAAATTTTGACAGATGAAATTACATTCATATTTTTTTCTTTTAATTGAAAGAAAGAAAAATTACTCGAAAATCTGATATTTATGGTAAGCTTTACATTAGGAAATCTAAGAACTTCATGTTTCAGAACAAACAAAGTCGTAGAATTTAAAACAAAAATAAAGGAGCATTGGCGTGATGAAAAACGATATTTCTTGTTTAGTTTCACATATCTAATTTTTTAATTTAAAATACTTTTCCTCAAGTTTGCACACTTAATATTCTTTATCCACCGTTTGACTATTGATTTTAGAAATAAGTAATGTTGTTTAAAGCTTAATGATTGCAAGCTAAAATTTAATTAAGCGTAGGGCCTAGGGGAGACCGCGGCTGGTTCCAACAATTTTGAAACTAACTTCCTTATCTAGCCAACCTTTTGCGTTAGAGCATGATTTTAGGATTTTTTTTATTTTCACCGATTTCAAAATGTCGTAATAGATATAAAATTAAAAATTATTTTATGCTTTCTAGTGCTTTTTGTCGGTTAAATTTTTTTGTAAAAACTATTTTATTTGTCATTTTTTAGTGTCTTCTACTCTGTACAACAAAAAAAGAACCATCTAAGTCGGTCCACTCGTTAAAAAGTTAGGTTCAACCCCCTACTCCCCCCCCCCCCCATCCCACCAAAATTTTTTTTCTCGCGGTATCAATCGGGGCACATACTCTACCCAACAGACAAAGAATCATCGAAATTGATCCAAGCGTTACGAAATTAGACTACCCCTCCCCCTCCCCTTACCTCTCCCAAACCATAGAACCAAAATATCCTCCTATAAGCAATGGGGAATCATACTCTATATAACAGCAAAGGAACCATTCAAATCGGCCCACGCGTTACGAAGCTAGACTACCGCTCCCCCCGCCCTAGGCTAAATTTTTTTCCCTATTATTTATTTGAGGGAACAATTCTACTTCCCTGCGATCCTTTATCCTCAAAAACCTGTTTGTGTAGACTCAAAAAAAGACCGTGTGCGTTGGCTGAAGCATAGAAAAAGCAATCACAGGGACGACAGAAAAACAATTTTGATGTCGGCTGTATCAGAATAAGATATCTACGACGTGACGACGGCATTGAGCATGTTTGAGCGAAACAATTCCATTGCGATAAACGTCAGTTTGGACTCGTTTGGAGTTCAGTAAAAAGTTATTCGCGCAAAATTAGAATTTAAGATGACTCGACAGCAAAAATTTTTCTACTGTCAAGTTATGTGATTTCAATTAACCAATATGAATTGTTGCTGTAGGCTGCCGTGCCATCTGATATAGCCTTTAGCCCAAAAGCGCCCAGCAAGAATTAAAAAATCGCCCAAAAAGTGCCTACTCGCAGAGAGGAAAATTTTCTCGCCCAATTGACGGCTCAAGTAGCCCAATGGGCGAGAAATCGCCCGTCTTGGCAACTCTGGTCGCGACACGTTTAGCATTGTTTACTAACGCGACAATCGAGTTTTTTTTCTTAGACCAATAGTTTGGCGTAAATCAGCCTGTTAATACCTGCCTCTGTTAGAACCAGCCCCGGTCTCCCCTATAATTTTTTATTTATGTTAAATTAATAACCAACCCTATATAGAATAATATAGCTGAAAAAGATTTTCATTGAAAAAACATGGCTCAAATTATAACGCAATGCAATAACACATTTTTTTTTTATTTTCGGCTAGGCGAAATTCTCTGAGTCGAGGTAGTTTAAGTAGTACAACTATTGAAGCGACTTTACAAATTTTGTCCTCGTAGAACATAAAATCAAGCACTTACCAACTATTTGAGATAATTTCTCCTTAATTAAAAAAAAACATACCTTAAACAGACAAACTTCCGACTGAATTCGAGTCAACTCTGAATTAACATTAAATAAGTTTTCTTCAAACAAAACTAAACCTTGTTAAATATTGTAAAAGGATTGGAAGTTTATGCAAACCCGTACGTTTCCTGGTCCGTAATTTACCTCATCACTTGGGAAATATCACATCAGGTTCCTTTTAAATTCAAGTTCTTTCTAAACAATTTTAAAACTTCTTGAAAGTTCGCAAATATGTTTAGTATGTATGTTCAAGAAAACTTCGATTGCAGAACTCTTAGATAAAAATCATTTATGTTCACTATTTGATGTAACGTTGTCATTGTAATATGCGCTGTGCTTAACTATATTTATTGAATACTTTTATTTAAAAAGAAAGAAATTCTTTAAAAGAAATATCAAACGACATACCTACATATGTACCTATATCCTATAAATCAAATAATATTAGCAATCATCCCCTTAATAAACAAATTTGAAATTTTGAGAAAGGAATAAAAATTATTTATTAAAGCACTTCCCAGTACAAAGGAATGGGGGGGGGGGGCAAGACGTAATGGAACGTAATGAGGAACTTGAGAACGGGGTACCCTATGGTCAAGATGGGGTATAGGAGACATATTCTATTTTTTATTGCGCCCATCCTTCATTTGAATGCATGGCAGAAAAATCAAGGGATATTATTTTCATATTCTGCTGAAGAATTTGGATTGTTGTTGGTTTTATTCTTTTTCTTAGCCAATTCGGTTTTCTTATTTTTTTTCCTCCCTTTTTCTCTTTTTGTTATCTTCTTCCAGTTTCTTTTTTTCCATTGTTTCTTCTAATTCATTTTTATACGAGGAAGAAGGTATGATAGCCGTTATTCCTCCATTGGAGGTTTGTCCTGACCACTAGCACTAACACATATTTTTATAGTTATTGTAGTACCTCTCTTCGCAGGTGTTATGGATCGCACTTGTTTTCTGCCTTTTCGTGCAATTATTTTTGACTTTCTTTTAGGTACCACTGAAACTCCTGTTTCATCACAATTATAAATTCTGTCTGGCGAAAGTTTTTGCTCATCATAAGCGTTGCCGAGGAAGTTAAAAAACTGTTCAACAGCTTGTTTAATAAGGCCAGCGGCACCTGCAGATGAAGTGCTTTCTGGTTTTCCTATCGACAATCCTGGATGCCTGCTTAAAAATCCCTGAACCCAATCTTTGCCACCTTCTTCTTTTTTAGAGTTAAAGAGATGTTGCTTTCCGTTTTTTATTGCCAGAGTGAATGCGAAAGCCCTTAAACCTTTTGTTGTAAGTCCATAAAGACGACTCTCCAGATCCATTATATAAATAGTTGCAAAGTTCATTCTCTTCGTCATCAGAAAAAGTTCCCTATTTTGGGCCTGAAGGAACTTGCAGGATCAGCAGGATCTTCTAGCGCTACAAGAGCTTCTTTAAGTTTTCTTCCGAGGGTCGTTTGTGGCGCAGAATCTTATTAACAAACCAAATCAAAATATGGAAACAAACATGTTCTTACCTGCTGGTGTAATCATTGATAAACAAGAATAACTTTCAGTCAGTTCTAGAAAACTAATGTTGAGGTACAACATGTATAACACGAAACTAGAAAACTAATGTTGAGGTACATGCGATGTATAACACGAAAATCACAACGAACTTGACATAGACCAAGTTTTTGGCGCTAGGGCGAAAACGCGTGGACTCACAAGCCGGTCACAGCGCTGACTGATAAACAAAAACAACGCAATGGCCCGTTATTACGAGCTAGAGCGGCTGTGATTGGTCGTTCGCACGACCGATGAGACTCGGTTCTCCGTGTTGCCCGCTCGCAATTTCTCAAATAAAAACTGAAATCGGCTTTGTTAGAGTGTCAACCGAATCGGATGATATCAACATGATCTGAAAGCCATTTTTTCAAAATCGGTACAGCCCCCTTGTTTTTAAACGGTTTTATTTAATTTCACTCAGTCAAATCTTGTGATAGATATTTCATGCACTTTTCATTGTCGTATTGATTTGAAATTTTGCGAAATTACGCAATTTTGGTGACAATACAGGTGTTTGCTGCTGAAGGCAGCAATTCCATTTGAAGGCCTAAGAGGGCCATTGCGAGTGTCCCTTGAATATACATATATAGACCGATATAGTCAAAATCACTCAGATCTTTGTAAAAATATATTGAGATCCATCCGTGCTATCTCCAAGATATCACGGTTCCTCACAGACAGGTAAGTCGGCGTTCTTTTAGAGCTGGTAATTCACAGAAAAAAAGTACTATGGACTCTATTTCTTCTTAATGTCTACACTTTTAAAAAAAACACATTCAATGGGGCAATAACTCTAATGTCCGTGGCGCTATTGCAGCGATGTCCGGTGAGGACACCAACGACGTTTGAAATTATGCCATAGGCTACGTATTGTGAGTCAATAGGTAATATTTTCCCACCTTTCCGAATTTGTATTGGAACAATATCTTTCAATTTGAATTTTTATAGCGTTAAGGGGATGCTGAACCTTTACCTTTCGCCTTTTAACCCGCTCATCAGTTTTTTAATTTCCTTCTTGCCGACATATCCTAATCCAACAGAGCTGAACCTAAGGTGTGAAACGGTTCCTAGTACCCTGAAACAGTTTCCAATACATTTGGAGTTTATAAAATTGGAATTAACCGGTTTAGTGCTGCTTCACTGCCTACGCAAATAGTGATCTCAATTCCTGACGTCATTTTGAGTGAGTGACTTTTCTTTATAGCAGCATCTTTCTTTATAGCATATCTTTCGGCTTGGAAGACGCTGCATGCATTTGTGAGTTTATACGACTTTTCTATGTATTTGCTGCACTTCCGAAAAGACTCGAGCTGCAACACCATTTTCTGTTTTTGAACCGCCTGTGAAGGCGGATATTCCCCTAATAATACTATATTGGCCTTTCCAGCCTTCTGTCCAAAAGTCCAAAGTCCTGTGGAGACCATTGCCCATTCTTTCCTTGTCTGAGAACTGCTAAGGCTGCCATTTTTTGGTGTGCAATTCTATGGGTTGCAGGTGGACGATCGCTTCCATACCCACTCGCGGTGTGGATTTTATCGCACCAGTTATTCCCAAGCAAGCTAGCCTTGGTACCTTCTTTAGAAAGTTGATACGTGACTGCTTACTTACCGCATCCCAACAAACTATTTCTCCTTGTGTAAGAATGGATCTGGCGATCGCTCTGTACCTACGTTTAATGTACAGTATACGGTTTCATGTCCCATTTCTTACCAAGCGAAGCTTGGAGGCGTTATCGAAAGTCAAGATGCTGCCGGTCTGGGTATACTATAACTGGGTGCTTGCGTACACAGCGGTGGTAAAATCGAGGCTATTGCAATTGTACAAGAGCATCCTAAACATGATTTCCAGATGTCACAGGGTGACCTATGCTGGGAACCCGGACAAAGGAATATCCTAGGCAATGAGAGAGGGAATGAATTTGCGAAAAGGATGCTGAAAGTGGTAGCTCTGACGCAATCATCTATGTATGAGAAAATTCCTATCAGCACTCTGAAGGTAGATATTATCAATAATGCCGACAAAAAAGTCATCGGTGGACAAACCGGGAGACGTCTTGCATTACCAGACAACTGTTGCCTGAGTGCAGTAAGACGAGAACAACAATACTCCTTAATAGTAGCAGATACCAGGAATCTGGTAGGGGTTTTAAAGGAATATTGGACCACAGGTAACCATGCCAGAATGCTGGGTCGAGTGTAAAATGATTTTTGCCAAAGCTATAGAGATCCGGAAGAAATCTAATCAGTTTGGCATGTGCTTTGCGAGTACCCTGCACTGGCGTCAAAAAGAAGCAGGCTTCGGTGTAGTTACTTCTTCTCAGGGCTTTTAGAGCTACAGGGTAAAGAGCTAAAAGCCGTACTGAGAGTTGTTAGGAAAGCAGGAAGTTATAGAGCAAGAGTTTAAGTGATGCAGGCTGAAGATATGTTCAGCACAACCTCTCTAACCTAACATAATTTCACCTAGATGTAGGCTTATATAACAGTTTTCCATTTCAATTAATTATGCTCGCTAAGCAATTTAAAGTGTTTTCTCTTATATTCAACTTGAATAAAAAAAATATAGTCTTATGTATTTTACGTTACTGCAGACTGCCCTAACGAGATATAGAGTAATACGACTACCCCCCCTCTCCTCCCCAGACAACATCATTATAAAAGATTATCCTATATATGCTATAACTGCTGCTCTGAACTTCATATTGACAGTTCCGAACTAAACTGAAGTATATTTTCCGAGCGTAGACAAAGTGTACCACCTATATTTTGGCAGATAAGAAAACGTACAGTAACTCGATTTTAATGTTTTTGAGAACGCGATGTATAAAATAAAATTTAAACTCAATTTTATCATTTTATAAATTACATAGTAGAAATTGTAAGATTCAAGTGTGGCAAAAAATCAAATAATTATATTTGTTTAGGATTTTTCAGATCTCTTTTAATCTTTTTAAATGTTGCGCCCTCAAAATCATCATAATCGAGTTATTGCACATTTTTTAATCTGCCGATAGATACTTTAGTTTGGTTCGGGACATAGCCTTCTCTTGATACAAGCCCAGAAAACATGACAGTTCAGCCATTTTACCACCAAACGTGTCGTCATTATTTCATTTATTTTTGTACCACAGATTAATCAATCCTTGCACACATATAAAACTGTACACTGCCTTAACCAAAACTAAAGATAAATGCTGATGTCATTGACGCATTATAACCTCAATACTTCAACAAAACGAACACAAAAAACAGTCTTCGCATTAAAACACATGAACATTATAATTGAGAAATTTTTTACCGTGACCACTTGTTCAGAACATTTGTAAGTTCAAGTCAAGTAAATTAAAAGTTGAGACTTAAAAAATACTATGAGAAATACTACAAAAAAGTAGAATTCTCCAAAATTTTCCTATTCTTTACTGTAGCAAGTTTTGGTTTCTTTACACCACCAAAGCTCAGCTGTTCGTGCCAGCTTCCGGGCTTGTATCTAAAGTAGGTTCTGTTCGGGACCGCCGATATGTTCACAGCGATTGCAATTTAAAAAATTGTACTGCTACAGTTCTATTGTATGTATAGATTACTGAAAAATTAATTGAGATTATTCTCCTCGGTCAAAAACCAATTAATTAACAAATCACAAAATTGTTTTAATAAACCGTTTAGCAGTATATCCAGTTGGCAATTGCTGTTTTACTTTCAATCAGAAATAATCTGTTTTCGTATTCAGTTTTGCAATATTTAAACAGGGAATGTATTAAATTACCAGTTTGGCTGTTTTTAATAGAATTTGCCCCTTAATTGAGTTTTACCATCGAAATTTGATTTTTTTTTACACTATTTATTAATTTTTACTGCGATTTATTAATTAATTTTGGGTTCATCGATAGATGAAATTATCTGATTATATGATGGTTTTTTAATTAGCCTCAAAATGTTGTCGACGGCAAAGAGATTATTGTTGGGAAATAGATTTAAATTTAATTTAATGTGGGTAATTTTCCAAGCGTTTCTACGCACTAATTTCTTCTACTATTTACGGAATTGTATAAATATAGGACGTCGCTTTTTGCTATATATGGCAGAGCCATTAAGACATGATATATAGCTGCTGAGAATGACCATTTCGAACTAATTAAACAAGAATCACACCAAACAATGACAAAAACTTAAGAAATTCCCTTGATTAGGGAAATAAAGTGAGTCCATTTAACCGCACTTCAGCGCTTTTATCTCTACCGACTATTTTTTTTTCTCCCACGACACACCACTTAACAATTTATTGCTGTTTAAGGCAAGTTTGTCGGAAGTTCCGCCCATTCATGATTCCAGGCTTTATGAGTCCTGGATATAAGGACCTATCATAGAAAGAAATATAACGTATGGGTGTCCAGCCGTCTATGTGAGGTTTCTTTCTGCTGAGATTGCACGACGTAATAAAAAGCGTGGAATTTCCCTTAATGTTAAAGTTGAGATGTTTGATGTCTTTCCTGGTGGAAGCTCGTGCTGTGGGAATCACTGCAGGTTTTATAACTTTCTTTTATAGGCGACCCTGCTGGTACATTGTAAAATTTCTCCCTTAAATATTGTCTTGGGACAGAGATAAATTTTTACAAAGTGAATAAAAGGAAATTTATATTATCGATATGAAATGGTGGTCGAAAGTTTCAATCTTGCTTGGGGGAATGGAGCGAAATTAAATACATTTTGAGTTGTACCCGCGAAGAATAAAATTCATGAGAAATTGTTTTCAGTCTTATTAAGTGATCCTTTGAGGGTAATAAAAGTTTCGAGGATGCCATACAACGCGATGTATAGCACTGACCATGTTATAGAGACAACAAGAATATGACAACGACGTTGGGGTTGATTAATTCAAAAATACCTATGATTCCTCTCAATGTGCAGTTTTTTTTTAGAGAGAAAGGTCATAGCCAGTATTTATTTTTTAATATGTATAACGAGGTTCGAGAAAATAATACTACATAACACTTAAAGGAGAAATTTATCGGAAAATAAATTCTCAACGTTTAGAATTTGCTATCTGCATTAAATGTTGCAACGAGCCTATGAAACCTATAACGAAATTATCGAGAGTTGCCTTAGGTGCTTTAAGAAGGACTTCTGTTTCTCTATGCATGATATGGAAAGCAAACTATCGGAATAACATGTATATAGGCAGATTTCGGAATATTTAGGTTTTGAAGCATGAACAAGGATATTCGTAGTTTGTATGGTTGTTTACGGATATATTAGATTAAACATTATTTGATATGCTTTGTTTCTCCTGTAGAATTATTGCATCCCTGAGCTAGTCAAATATAGCATAAATTCCTAATCTATTTGGATTGGCAATTGATAATAATTTTAGTTTCTATGGGTCGATACAATTGGATTATTCAGTTTTAAAATCTAAATGATTTCGAAAATTCCTTCACAAGGTGTTACTTCAATCGGGCTAGGAGCGCCAAACTTGCAATTATTTGGTTTTATGTATGAAGTCCCTGGTTTTCCTAATTCAAAGGTATGTTCAATGAAGATGAAAGCTGGATTGTTTTGAAGTTCTATCAAATATTTCTTAATTGTGTACTTGTGTACGATGACGTTGACCTTGAAATATGCCATTTTTACACCTTTCTCATGAATGCATATGGCAACATCAAGCTGCCCTTCTTTCTTCTAAATTTGTTTTCCAAATTTTTTTTTTGATAAAAAAGGTGTCAAAATTATACATTTCAAGTCCGAAATTCATCGGAGCTGTGTGAGCTAAAGTAAATAATTTTCATTTTACAAAAGATTTTAGAAGATTTTATGTAACAAGGAAATATTTGCACAAATGGTTTGCTTTAGCTCATACCACTCCTTGATCTTGAAATGTCTTGCAACCTATAAATATTGCGACCTGTGTCACGCAGGTAGAGGTGGGTTTCACTAAGGTGTCATTAAGGAGCTGTGTTGAAGGGGGGGATATCCATATATTGGATCCTGAAGGAGGTGAGGTATCCGATATAATGACATAGAAGTTTGGCAATTCGTTTTGTCCAACATATATTGAGCTCTCATGATAAAAGAAAAAGTAGGGATATTGTGGCACCGCTTAATATTATCATGTGCATTTATGAAAAAAATGTAAAAACGACATATTTCAAGCTCAAGGTCATCGGAGAAGTGCGAGCGAAAGTAAAGCTCTGAGATAAGGAAAACGAAATAGAGAATTGATAATACTCTCGGGTAAGCCTTCGAAATCTTTTATTAACAAAATTATTTTTGGTACTTTTTAGTTCCTTTTATTTCTGGCAAGCCTTTTTGTACAAAAAAACATATACGAGGGCAAATACCGCCTCTTTCATTGGCCATAAAGCTCATAAGTACGATATTTTTGGATTCAAAAAAATATTTATATATTTATTCAATGATTAATAAAATGTCTGATTACTACAAATTCAATACAAATTTGAAACAGGCAATAACAAAAAAACTAACTAACTTAACTAAGTTGACCTTTTATCCTATTTCTCGAGAGATGAAAGCCACTGTCATCAAACTTGATCATTGTGAGTGAGTCCGCTTTGAACTAGTCAGAACTAGGATATTCAGAAAACCCAGCAGCTCCGGAGAATTCATTGTGCCCTGCAAACAATCGAAAATAAAAATAATCGTAGACTGTTACCTCTGTCTTCAAGAGTATTCAACGAGAATAGTTTAAGCCTGCCTAAATATGAAGTAACAATATGAGGATTATTAAAGCAAATCTCGAGCATCTAAGCTGGACGAAGGGTAACAAACAGGACTAGTGTATTCAGAAATTGACTTAAAAAAAGTACAATAGAGAATTTTTTTTGTATAAAGGTTGTCAAACGCTTTTGAGCAACATTTAATACACCTAAGAATGCGCTAGCCTTATTTACAAGAGAATCTATGTGGCTCCTCAAAGGAAAAGTGGGTCAAGTATGATCCATAAATCCCTGCTCTAAGCTACAATCAATACAAAAGCTAAAGTACAGAGGATATCTTGTGCACGAAAAAGACATAGCAGCACAATTGAGGATTTTCAGAGGGAGGTAGTTAGTTGAAAATAATACTCGAATTACAGTGGATCTTGGATACAACATTGATTTAAATGATGAAAAGCAACGGACCAAGATGTCTACCCTTTGGCATACCTGAGGTGTTAGTTATTTCATTACAAAGAGCCCCACGAAACAAAACGCGCTTTGTTTGATCAGACATATATAAAAACCGAACGAAAATCTAGAGCGTGTAACTTATGAGTGAGAATTATGTGATTCTGTCGAAAACTTTACTACAGTCCGTAGAGATGCAATCGAGAGCTGACGCTAGAGCCAGACGGTAAGGTTTATCAAATGTATGTTTTCCCCAACTCTTAGTCTTGAGACCTCCTTAAGGTCTTTAAAAAAGAAGCTGTCTAGTGCACGATGCCTGGCCGAAGCGAGAGCCGGACATTTGCAAAGGAAGTGAACAAGGTGTGTTTCTCGCTCTCATGCTTGCAGCTGCAGCAGTGTGGGTTAAAGAGAATAAGAAGTCTAGCCTCATGAAATCTCTGCGGGATATGTGAATGAATACTCTTGAACAACAGACACATCGCCCTGGATATGGCACACGTGAATAGGTTGCTCCAACTGGCATGACAACTCCCATGCAAATATCAACAGCTCCCACAGGAGAGTCTTGCAGGGCAGTGCCTTGCCTCGTCAGCGCATCAGCCCTCTCATTTCCGACAATGCCTCTGCGACCTAGCACTGAGAGCAAGGTGACTTCAAGATACTCACATAGAAAAGAAAGTTCATTCCGACAACATTCTTCCAGCTTGGAGGATATAACAGACAAATTAAGATCATTGCTGGCGGCCTGGCTGTCGAAGAAGCTGCCGATCCATCTACCGTGGGTAAGTGTTTGTTTCACAAATCTGACAAGCCTTTAGGATGGTGGTAAGACCCTGATATGCAGAGTGTCTCAGAGCACCGCAGTTTGTCTTAAAGCCGTCAGTGAATATCCTTGTGTCGAAGGCCTCCATCACCCCGCCGTTCTTCCACTTCGCTCTGGTGGGAATCTTATCCGCGAAGGTTTTCTTGAAAAATTTAGCTTTGGAGTGATGTAGTCAGTGAGAGGTGTGGCAAGTTCTCTTGGTAGCAGATCCAGGATACTGCTGTGGCCATAAGGTTTGGTCGTCCAACATCCTGATTCTCTCATTATGACTGCTCCGCCCGACACAATATTTTTAATGTACAGATCTAGAGATAGTAGGTACAAAATCACGTCTAAAGGTAAAGGATCTCATGGCACCGCTGACCCTATTTCACAAATTTCTGAATCCTACCTAGTTTCTTTATGTCAGATTCTTAACTAACTGCGGGCTACCACAACAGCGACCCGTAAGTGAAGATCGGACGTACCACAACCATGTACATTCATTAAGTCATCTTTGTTCGGAGACCCCACGTCCTACCAAAGGTTCACTTACAAACATAGTAAGTAATGAAGACTTCCTTAACTCGCTCTTTCACCTTAAGTTTGCAGCTAAGTTTGGGGTCAAGAATAACCACCAGGTACTTGGTTGTAGAGGGCAGCGAGAGTGTCTGTCTATTTGGTTTAGGAAGATCAAAGAATGGCATACTGGTTTTGCTGGTAAAAAGCATCAGTTAAGTTTTGCCTGGATTAACGCTGAGTCCACAACTGGTAGCCTAAGCGTTTACTTTACTCATGGATGGAAACCTTCTCAAACTAAAATTTTCACATCATCTGCATACTGCAATGCCTGACCCCATCTATGTCCAATATCTCTGCATACGAATTTGGTCATTTTGGTGTTACCTTGGTCCGACTTTTATGAAACTAATTATAGTTTAGTGGTAATATGTATAGTAGCGTGAACCACAAAAACATATTTTGTCAACTATTATGAACGAACTGAAGTTTTTTTGATACTATTTATGTTTATTCGCCGAAATAAACCGATTTACGGGATTTTTTTAATTAAATAAAAAATTTGGTAACAATATCATAACTAAGAAATGGAAGATATAACGAATATGCAGAAGCATTCAAAAATATTTATTAGTTCTGTAATATTACATGACATAGAAATCAATGTCTGCCTGTGCATGTAAATGAATTTCAACACTATTGGATGATTCTGTAAAAACCTTAAATTTCCGCCGAATTCATTCAAGCGAACAAAATTTTATCAGAAATCTGCTTATCCTTACCACCAAGGATTCCAATTCAACCGAACAAATTAGAATAAATCCATAAGTTTGAAATTTTTCAAGCGAAATCTCAAGTCAAATATGAAGAAATTTGTATGGAAATCTCCGAAGGTTTCAGCAGTAAGCATATCCTTCCTGTAGCATATGGCTAAAGAGGCCACCATACGATCGTCATATTGGAAACTCGTTGATTGAATAGGGAAGTAGTTCGAGTTGAGTTGCCATCGGCATTGCTATATTATGAAGACGTTTGAATGGAGGCTACGTTCGTTGACTGAATACACATAGTAGTGTTGCACACTTTGCGGCTTAAAAAAGATGAAATTGGAGAACCTAACGTGACCGGGAATTCAATATGATTGGAGCTGAAGTAGAGCGACAATAGGATCAATATTTTATGGATACGTCGACTTCACTTTGATTTTATTCACAAATGATTGATGAAGACTGACCTACTGGTACGTTCCTTGATTTGTATTATAACAAACGTATAATTAATATGTCAATAATAATTTCTTCTAATTTATTACAGTAACTACATTTGTTATTGGTGCACTGGTGCAGGACTTATGGCGTATAACATTATGGCAAATAATCAAGAATACAGACAGTCTGTTTAATGACAATTAAACAGGTTTAATTGGCTTGCATTTGGCTACAGAAACAGCTTGTTAACGCACGTTGGTCAAACAAGAACATCATGTAGTTCTGCTATTCAAAACAAATTAATAAGCACAGAAGGATCCTTGCTGTTAGTCCTTTCTGACTTCCATTGAACGATTTTATGATGATAAACTACTGCACGGGGTATAGCTGAGCAAAATGGGTATATTGCACTGTCATGTACTCCGATTACATTTCGTGCTTGTCCTTTGTGTTGGTTTCAGAGGCCCAAATGCTTCAGCATTAATTGCTATTTACGGCCTCCGTTTGATATTAAATTATCCCTTAATTCTACTTTGAATCGCTGGCCACATTATTGCTCCGGACCTTACTAACCTAAATATTATTTAATATGGATTCTCAATTTAATTACTTTAATACAGAAGTGCATTCTAAATTTTTGCATAATTAGAACATTTTTCACTCGAATATATAACATGGCAACAAATTATTATGAGTTTAATTCTATTAACGCTTATAGTCACAAAATAACGGCCTCATTTAAAGGATCTACAGAAACTTTGTTTAGTCAAATTACAATTTAGAAATTATATTTGCTTTTAAAGCACTTAAAAATTTTTTTTTGTTTTTATTAAACCCCAAGTAAAAATAATTGAATTCACGCCTAAATCCAATACACACGTTAATATTTTATACGCGCCCGTCGCGAGCACGCATAGCGAATAAATGCGCCCTATAGTATTATACACGCTCCCGCCACAGGCCAAAAAATAGAAAAAATTCGGCCTCGACACCGTTATGCACGCTCCCGCTACAGGCACAAAAATCTAAAAATGCCCCCGCCACAAATGCGCGCTTCTGTTACTGCGTTCTGGCTTTAAACATTCGAGACTGGTTACTCACCACGAAAAATCTTTCAGGTATAGATGCGTCTTCATCGTGTGCATCATCGGCCACCTGATATTAAAATTGTTCCTTGTAATAATGGTAACAATTACCTAAAATTTCTTATTTTTATTTTTATATATTTTCAAGTTACAGTATCATCTTTTTTAACCCGAGTAAAAATAAGACTCAACTGCCTGCTACTGCGAGGATAGTTTTGTTATTTCAGACGTCGGTCTCGAATAAGTTAATCCTCAAAAATAATGTTATTGCTTTCATTTTAAATTTTAATCTAAAATAAGTGTGAGCGTACTGTGCTTGGTTAAGATTAGTGATGTCCAAACTTATGGCCGCGAGCAAGTAAGCTTTTAAGCTTTTAAATTCGTATATGCACTTGTTTGGCTGTGTTCGGTTTCCTATTTTTGAGTTTTTTAATCGTTAAAGCATACCAAAGGTTAAAAATCGTCATATTTAATTAGTTTTGTAAGTAATTAGTCAGCATCTTACAATATACAAACTTTTGCAAACATTTTAAGGTTCTAAATTAAACAAACAGTATGAAATGCTTCTAAAGCTTTTAACTATTCTTCACATTAAGTAGTGTGAGTTTGGCCATCACTGGTTTAGACTATTTCGTGCGCCTTTTATTGATAAGCGGGCTGGCATTTCGAAAAGTATAATTTTTACTCAGGTGTACCGTGCCAAACCTGAGTGCAATTCAGGCGTTTTGACGCTGTGCATTCCTGTTTCATACTAGTAGTGAGTGAGTCTTATTTTTATTCTGGACAGTACTCTGTTAAAAAAGTTAAAGGAATTTTTTTGTAGTTGGTATAACCCACTTGTAGCTATGGACAGATCTCTCTCTCTACCTCTAGTTCTCGTAACCCCTTGTGGTGCAAAGGTAGGTAGAAGAACTTCACTCAATTCAAAGCAAATATAACTCTGTAAGGTATTTTCTGGGTAGTGAGGCGGTTTTGGTTTTCTCCAAGGGATACGCTTCTAGGGTCAAGGTTTTTGAAGAAAACGAACCGATTCCTCACTACAAATTTTTTTTATTCACTTGCAAGTTCAGTAATGCTTATGTAGATTTCACAGTCCCACATATCCGAGTTCACTCTTATAGCTATGTATTGTCTCTGTCTTACCACTGGTTTTCACTGTTTAATATTCACAAGTTCAGGCCTTCTTTTCGCACCACTAGTTTCATTATAGACGAATGGTAGCGGGGATACCACTGTTATGACATGCACGATGTGGTGGGAATATGTAATAAGTGTCGAGATCTAAGTGGGCACATAAATACAATAAAATGAAACCAATTCTGATGAATGAATTTCATAGCACAAAACATCGCTTACGAGCATTATACTAGCTGTTATCCTATAATCCTCGAATGATTGAGGCCCAAGCAGTTTACAACTAGAAAAGTATGAAGGCATATTATCGAAATGAAATAATTTTCGTAAGCCAAAACGAGTAAAATTTTTCTGAATCGATTCAATCCTACTTATGAGGTTCTGTGTAGGGACGGGATATAATATAAGTATATTCCAAAATCGATCAGACTAACGACATGTATAAGACTTTCAGGGTATAGGAATTATTAAAGTCCGCAGAGTAACGTTTCATAAACCCAAGCATTTTCGAAGTCTTTGCGCAATAAATTAGACACAAGCTTACAATCAAAAACTACTCAATTGAATTTTTACTCATAGCAAAAAGGTTGGTGGATCCGGCAGAAACTAAAAATGTTGCGCTTCCTATGGTTCAGTTCAATGTCATTGACAACACAACAACTGCGTAAATTGTTGATGTCATCGTGAAGAAGTAAACAGTAACCTTGTATTCTAATAGAAGCAAATAACTTTTCATCATCAGCATATAACAAGAATTGGGCGAAAGATATAAAGATAAAAATTATAAATAAAACTGGGCCTAAGTGGCTACCTTGTGGAACACCAGACAGAGTCTAGAGAGCGCGATTCTCGAGAATCACCTTGAAAATGATTACTAAGATAGGATGAAAGCCATTTTAGAAAACATGACTGAAACCCAAACAAATAAAGCTTATCTACAAGTAAAGATAAATTAACACAATCGAAGGGTTTAACAAAGTCTGTATAATACAGTTTTCAATATTTTAAACAAATTTTTAAATAAAAAAAAAATATGGTGAATATAAATTTATTTTTAAGTTAATAGTAAAACATTTCAAGAACCTTCTTTTAAATTTTTGTGTAAGAATATTGTGAATTGAGGGACTTACAGGAAATCTTCGTATAGACAAAAAAAAAGTTACTTTGCGGTGATTATCATAACTCATTACTGGATCATATGCTGACAAAAAACCAAAAAGATTTCCTTAGTTCATGAGTTTCTCGAGGTAACAACGTCGAGATTTTCTTTCTTTATTGATTTTTCAATTTTTAGAAGTAAAAAAAGACGAATTTTTTGAATTTATGAAAATTTATTAAAAAAAATCGGCGAATTTTTTGTTGTAAAATTAATTATAATAATAAAAAATACAAAAACTTTCAAGTTTTTTCTTCGTAATTTATGTATTAAAGAAGTGTGCAAAATTTTAAAAAGGATAGGATGAGTAGTTTTTGAGTTACAGTGATCACCGGCTATAAAAAACTAAATCTGAGAAAAACGCGTTTAAATTTTTAACACTGCTCTTTTGTATATGCGATGTATCGAATGGAGGGAGACCCGAGGCACTGTATCTCCGGCAGTTTTTCTCCAACCGACCACAAATTTTAACTAGATACTCTTGAAGAGTTGTACTATCAAATAAAAAAATGCAAAAAAAAAAAAATTTTATACAGCTAACTTTGGAGCATAACCTAAACCATTGCCAAGCAATTTGTTTTCCTCTGTCGAATTATTTACAGATGAAAAATTAATTAAGGTTGGATGGAATTTAAAATTTATACTTCTTATACTTTATACTTACACTTAATATTCTAGTGAAATAAGCAACTAAATCCAAGTCAAAAATTATTACAAAATATTTAAATACAACAACAAGAGCATTCTGAGTCTCATGCCAATCAAAAGAAATAATCTCTAATTGACTAAGTCCACTTTATTTTCAGGTTAAAATCGGCTATGTTATGTATGTTTTATTACCTCCTATTTCTCTTTTTTGTTACCCTTTCTCTCTTTATTTTGGGAAAAAAATGTTATCCAATTGAATTTAAAAAATTGCAAGAAGACGACCTGTAGTTGAAGGTGGATTCCGAACTACCCATATTACTCTTCAACCCCCAATAGTCTTTAATTTCAACGTTAGCTGTTGTCAGCAGATAACAAGGCTTTCCTTTGATACCCGATTCTCATTTCAGAGATACTACAAACTAACAAACTCACTTGTATATCGAATGGTTCGTTCGGAATTTATAGAGGACGAAACATAAATGAATAAATACACTCTTCAAGATCCATAAGAATTATGTCCGTTCCTGGATTAGGATTTTCTTATTGTTCTAGTTAAAAAGCGGAAAATTGTTTTTCCTTCCTATTTCTTTCATTTCCTGCTTTCTTTGTATTTATTGACAGGAGAGCAAGTTGGCGCCATTATATCCTGATCTCACTTATTAGCTATTTGCCAAAACTTTTATCAAGTGGTCACTAGAGTTTAATTCCATTTTATTTTGTTTGCTGTCGAAATAGGCCGGGGAATAGACAGGGTTTACAAAATGAACTTGACTCTGGTGTTGCAATATAAACTGGCCGAGAAAAATCGTTTGTGAAAAGTTTTTCAATTTGAAACAAAGTCATAATCTCGATTCTTAACTTTGAAAGTTTTTATTCAGAGGATTGGGCTTTTATGTTTCGCAAAATTAAAATTCGTTGGGGATTATGGGTAATTTCTTGTTTTCAGTTTATTGTATCTTGAATTGACATTTTCATGAACTTCTTACTTACTTACTTACTTCTTTTCTTAGACCGAGATTTATCTAAAGTATAGACTATAGTATCGAGCAATTTTCTTATTTAATGCACACCATTCTTACATAGTCGGTTTTGAACTAATGCATTAACGCAATTTTACTCAAACCTTATTGTGGTGGCGGCTGGAAACAGACCTCTGGAATGAGCATGGCTCTGCCGATAGTGCTGGCTAATTGTAGTTGGAAGGAAAAAAACATACTCTCTTAAATAGAAAACTTCAATCCAAGGTGGAACAGTCTGCGCCGAAGGATTCGTAACCAAAGGGAACTTGGTCTCTAGTTTCCGGATACCAGGAGATTTCCGGTCTAAAGTTCGCTCTCTTGTGATACTGGGGATCTCTGTCACTTTTTAACGGGTGACTATTCTTTCTCTCCTACTCGTGGAACTTATATGGAAACCAGGAAAATAAAAAATGTGGGTAGCAGCTCTTTAAAAATTCCAAATCCTGAAGTCGAAAAAACGCCTCCCCCAACCGACGTCCTTATGGAATAGGATTTACATGACAGGTCGGAGGTGAGTCCCCTTTTCCGATATGAGACTATCACCGATATTACTCCGGACAATTTGGATCTATCCAAAGGCCGAAAATCTAAGTGGAGTGCCCAGAAAGCGCATCAAGAGGCTGGTATTATAGCGCATACACCTGAAGAAGGCTGAATACTGGCGCTGAAGCCACTTAGAGAACCCGAGAAAGAGTTTAAGAGGCAACGAGTAGAGGAGGCAGAAAAAGGATTAGGGGAATAAGCCGTGGAAGCTCTCACTCCACTGACCTACAAGTAGGTTGCTGCAGGAGTGAGAGTGGACATTATTGCGTCCAATTTCACTTATGATATGCTGACAGCAGACCAACTTAAGTCCGCATAAAAAACTGTCCTTAGAAAAATCCTGGTAAAGAACGAAGCTTTTCAAAGCCCGTTTTCTTAGGAATTAACCTAAAACCGGGCTGCGCACATTTCATCTGCGTCGATAAAGACACCGCGGAGTGGCTAAAAACGGTGGCAGATGATGTTAAGCCATGGCAGGGTGCCAATCTGAGGCTGGGCTATTTTCAAAACAGCATGGATACCCCTGACGAGAAAATCATAGAGTTCATTGGCGTTAGAACCATGTGCAGTACATCATGGAGTAGAAAATTTTGAGAAGAACGGCAGAACCTCACTGATTGGCCACCCGTCGACTTATAGGCTGATAAAAGTCCTCTTTAGGGTCAAGGAGCAGTTACAACTCAAATCGAAGAGTGGAAATTTAAAGGAACAAAGCTCTTCCCGATCAGCTTTCTGCGATTCCGTCAACCTCAGATACTATCAGCAGCATGCGAAAAGCCTATCACCAAAAGCGGACAAAACCTGGGGAAAAAGGCGACAAAATCACCTCAAAAACCCCAGGGTAGCAGTGAACGAAAGAAATTGACATAAATATAAACTGACTCATACAAGGGTTTTTGAACTCCTCCAGACAAATCTCCACCCTGACATGGCTAAAACAGGTATGTTTAGCAGAAGATTTAATTTGAAAATTTAGAAATTGCACTCCTAGGATAGTTGGTTTCATGGAATCTATATCAAAAGAACTTTATCTATACAAGGTCAGTTTATGTACAACTGACTGCTCCTTGAGCAGCAATATTGTTCAAACCATCAATTACATTACTTCCAATTCCAGATTTCATCGCTAGGGATCAGTAAGCTGCTCTAGTACCAAGGTTTACAACTAGAGGTAATAACTGCCTCGGTCTACTTCACTGGAACACCGCCTCCCGAGAAGTTTAAGCTACTACTGAATTTCTACAAAAGCCAAAATAAGGCGTTTGTGGCTATGATGGGAATGCGCATCACGACATTTGGGGTAGAAACGACAACAATAAACGTGGTGTTGTGCCATTTAGAATTTTTTCTAAAAAATAATATAGCAATAGTCAAGTTCAAATGTTTTACGTGAAACCTCACATTAACCAGTCCTAACCTGACATATATCGTGAGAACATCAGGAGAGGGCTTTTTTTTTTTTTTTTTTTATATGATGTGGCCAAATCCTAGGGGACAACCCTTTGATGCGTTAGCATGGTTTTGGCCGGAAGGGAATTAGGGTAAGGGAAGTGAGGAAACTTGAGTCTTGTTTGCATTGCTGCGAGCTAGACGACAGCCCAGAGACGGAGTGGAATATTTTAATTTCTTAATAAAAGCTCACGGTCATCTGGGCTCGAACCCGAGACCCATGGCATGTTGGTCTTGCCGCTCAACGCATTGATCCAACTCCGTCTTAAAGAACCTGATAATATAGTCCTAGAAATTCTAGAGGACCTGGAGTTGGCAACAATACAGCTGTCCTATAAAACACAGAGATGCAACTAGAAATATGCCTTCGTAGAACAGGAACTTAGACAAACTCAGAGCTAAGGCCAGCAAATTATTCCACAAGGCCAAACAATTAGGAATTTAGAATGAGTATAAAAATGCCCTGACTTAATACAACAAGGAGCTAAGGTTTCTGTGATGGTATTAATAACTTACCTACTACCGCACGATTTCAAAAAGTTCTATCTAAGTATTACTCCAATGGTACTGGTGTTTTTCAAAAGGTTGTCAACACCCTTACCAGAAGCCCAGAAGGAACAATAAAATTACTCTTGCGCACTTACTTCCCAGATTCCACAACAAGCTAATAAGGTCTTCCGAGGCGGATTGTCTACACTACCAGCGTATCTTCAAACTTAGGGGAGTAAGATGAGCAATCAACTTATTTTAATAACATAGAAGGTGACGTTATCAACTCCGCTCTACTACAGCAGAGGCTGTAGCGTAAGCGTACCGCCCCATTAGTCTTACCTCGTTTCTACTGAAAACGAAAACTTTGAAGGAACGCCAGGAGGTATACCAATCGGGCAAGTCTGACATCATGCTGTGATACAATCTGATCGGAAGATTAGAAACGGAGATTGTGGAAAAATGAATAGCTCTTCGTGCCTCCCTGGAAAATGGAGACGCCTTTGATACCATCACCTTAGAAGCCATCGCAGAGGCGGCCGTCAAGAGGAAAATAGAACCGTCGACGGCAAAAGCGATGATCAGTTGCCGAAAAATCACAACTAACCTAGGAAAAGATTTAATTACTCTTAAGGCCACGAAGAGGTTCCGTAGGAGTCGTGTCCCCATCTCTGTTCACTTGTGATGAGTTTGTGACTAAGCTACCAAGCTTTGGAAGGATATGCAGGTAACTTGGTAATCATAATCAAGGGTAGGCATGATCGGAGAATCTCTGTAGGAATGAAAAAGGGCCTGATATAGTTCAAAACTGAGAATAATAGCAGAAAGGTCTTCGTGCTAATCCCAAAGCAGTTATTATTACATTCACGAGGAAGGGGAAGCTGAATCTAATAGTTCTGGAGGGAATAGATCTAGAATTTTTAAGAAAAGTGTGACCCAAGACCAACAACTCACCTAGAACCCTCAGCTGGAAGCCGTCCTAAGGAAAGATAGGAAATTTATTACATTTCGTATTTGAAATTACCATAGGTATTCCCCTCCTCTATTAGAATTTAAAACTTAAGTACAATAAATTGATGTCGAAATCATAAACGACTCTTCTTTGCAAGACGTGTTAGAAATATTTGCTAAGGATGAGGTACGAACTAAATTTACTGCGGACACATTGTACTGTAACACAAAGATGGAGTCATTGGATCAATGTGTTGGAGCTCATTTTCTTGTAAGTCACGTAAAAAGTGGATGTTGGAGTTGATGGAGTTTAATCACAAGTGAAAGGAGCTTCTTTCTGTTTTAAAGCACCATCGCGTCAATAAATTTCTCATTTTATCTTTCTTCGGTATTTCCCATTATACAAGTAATTTCAGAAATGTTCAATCGATAATTATAGAGAATGTTCGAGTTTGTCTTGAGAATGCTGGAAAATGAAGAACTTAACTGAACTTATCCCACAGGATTTTCACTTATCCTATTAACTATAATTATTTCGGATGAAAAGGGAAAGAAGTAGATTATACTACCGAATGGATATGTCTGGAACAGTAGTCAGATTTGTTAACAAAATGACTTAATAAATCAGGCTTACATTTCCTGTAATCATAAATACATTTCAGAATGCAATCGATGCTAGCAACTGCAAAATTGCCTGGAGTGGTATTAATTAATGCAAATTGCATACAGGAAGATGTACAACCCGAAGTGATAATATCGAATTGATTTCAGACGACATGTTGCGGCAATTTATCTAAGCGTAATTATATTATACCGACTATCCCTTTGATATTCCTCAATTGCAAATTCATAAATTTGATTTCTGCTACTAATTATTTACAAGTGTTTGTAAAAAACCTTAATATCATTCCTATCAAAATTGCTGTTAATTATTTATTATTAAAACAAATTATTTAAATGAGTTATTTATTTATAATTCGAATTCAGGCCCTCGATATATCACCAGCTCAAACAAACTTATTAACAATTGTAAATAAAATCTAATTAATATTGGAAGCATTTTAAGGATGATGTTTTTATGAGGATATAAAAATACTATGACTAGATTTGGATTAATCACTAACACATTTTATCCACAAACTAACATTATAAAAGCTTATTAAATGTTTACACTGAAAACAATTTTAATTTCTAAAAGCCCTAAACAAGATAAAAAGGACTCTTTTTTACTATTGGGGATAAAACCCAAATATATGAAGAAGACAATAATGTAGGAAGAAGCGAATGGGTAAAGCAGTGTATACGTATTTATATACCCCATAAATCATGCAATGTACCCTTTTCGAAGCGACATAAAAGCTGAAAAAACACTGAAAAAATGTTCCACAATAAAATTAAATTTTCGTAGGTAATCGCGCCATGTTATACTTACCACACCTAGATCCACACCTAGATTATCGTTTTCTACTAGTTTGAGCCCCAACTTGGCTCAAGCAAGAATTAAGGATTGCCGAGTAACAAATAATAACAATTGGAATTTGTTGTAATATATTTTTTATTTAGAAATTCAATAATATAAACTAAAAAACTATTCAAAATAAAATACTAGGAACGAAAAAAGAAACAGAATCCAAATAATAAAACAAAAATAATAAAAGAAACTAAATAATAATGTAAAAGATAATTTGTTTTATTTAAAATAGCGCTTTATTTCACTCATCTAACAATTGTATAAACATTAAAAGACACAGTAATAAATATCAAAAAGAACATAACAAAAAATTACTCAATATACTACGTTACTGTAAATAGGTTAAATAAAAAGGACTCGAATACATGAAGGCAAAAACCTGTAAAAAAGAAAATACAAAAAAATTTTGAAATGCCTCCATGCCCCCTCTAAGAAAAGTTCCAACAAATTTTGAAAAAAAAATCCGAAACATAACCTAGAGCTAAACCTAAAACGAACGAACAAAATGAACCGAAACCAAAAAATCGTAGTAGAACATAATTGTCTGAGTGTTCCCAGAGGGTAGGTGTAGCACCGGGCGAAGTTTCTACTTCGGGAACCACTGCTCCCAAGCAAATGCCCTCTCCGTAGAGCCGTTCGCCACTTTTCTAGTCCTACAAGAGCACTCATTAAAACATGTTCTAAACGAACGCACAACAATTTCGAACCGATTAGAGTCCCGCGGGACCAGTCTGCAGAGTCATTGACGTCTTCAAACTGCTCCCATCATCCTCCCAGTTCTACGAATTCAACGTGAGACTTGTCCTTCCAGCATTACTTGCAGCAATACCAATGCGAAGAAAAGTGTCGTGGATAAGCTGCTGGAAGTTTGCGGCCTGTTGTTCCCAGTTATAAAAGAGGCTTCCGTTTTGTACCGACGTACCGAAGGTTGCCATGTGCAGATGATTGTGTCGGCCTTCGTTGCCAGGAACTCTAGACGTAACTGCATGCGTGTGAAACTATAGGTTAGAGGGCTAAAGATAATAAAATAAAAAGCAAAAATAAATGAATAGTAATTCAACCGAAGTAAATAAATTCCACAATAACTGAAGTAATTGTTCCTGTTGAAAGAAAAGAAAGGATATATATATATATATATATATATATATATATATATAATTCCAGCTCACTTCTCTGGTGTAAATACGTTGAGGTTCAAGACTCCTCAGCTGTCAGCTGTAAAGAATTGTCTTATTTTTATTATATATAATAAAACTTGTGCTTGGTAATGACTTGCTTCAATGCAGCAAGTTTTTTGGCTTGAGTTACTGCCGATGTGATTGGTGTTATTGCTCAGAACGCAATGCTAAAGATGGGCTCGAATACGTTTATTTATACGTATTGAGCGGAGTATTTGTCATAAAGACGGAGTTTTCGGTTTCAAAAAGGAGGTGAGACAACTAGCTATGATTGCTAAAAGTTTTAGCTCGATCAAGAATTAAAAACTGTTGTGCTGATGAAGGGCATACTCCCTAAAGATCAAATTTCAATATTTATTATAATTTGTGCAGAACTAATGGTCTTCAGATAAATTTGGCAAAAATTCCAATACATTACTTTAAACAATCGTACCTTCAATGAACATGACGAGTTGTAAGGCGTCGTACCTACCTGGTGAACTTTTCGTTTCTCTACTGGACCGGTCTGGTCGCTTTTTGCTTAGGGTTTTGAGTTTCTTTCTGTACATAATACGTACTTTTGTGGACTGGTTCTTGACATTTCAATGACCGCTATCCCACTCTTGCTTGGTTCAGCGTCCGCCTCTCCACGCCGTACGATGAGGCTTCAGTGAGGTCGGTCAGTGGTCTTAACATCAGTTGAGAGGGATTTTTTGAACTTCTCAATGTAGCTTAAATCTTCGCCCAAAAATTGCAAAATACGCCTTCCATTTGGGTATGCACGCTCCTGCTACAGGCACAAAAATCTAAAAATACGTCCGCCGTAAATATACGCTTCTGTTACTGAGTTCTGGTTTTAACACACTCGGTACTGGTTACTCACCGCGTTCACCATTTGTATCATCGGCCACCTGATATTAAATAGCCTCCCACCTGAAATTTATATATTTTCCAGTTCCAGTTATAATCTTTATTAATACGAGTAAAAATAACTCTCAACTGCAACTCAACTGATAGATATGTTATTTCAAACGTCGGTGTCGAATGAATTTATCTACGAAAATAATTTTATTGTTGACATTTTAAATTGTAATCTAGAAAAAGTGTCAGCGTACCATGCTTGTTTTGTACTATTTCGTGTGTCTTATATTGGTACGTGCCTGCAGCGGGCTGGCATTTGGAAAAGTATAGATTTTACTCAGACCTACCGTGCCTCACTTGAGCGCCATTCCGTTATGGTTACTGTGGAGATAGCCAACCTGTTAGGATCTACCATCCCCTCCACTTCCACTCCTACAGCAGTGCCTGCTTTTTCTGTTATTATTTTATTTTTAAATGTTTAAACATCAAAAAATCAGCCAAATCGGTGCACGCGTTTAGAAGTAGTCGAGAAGTATACTCTATGTAAGAAAAGACGAATACCACTCCGTTCAGACATTACGAAATTATGCCCGGTCATATACAGGGTAATTCAGAACAAGGTACCTTCCGGTATATCATGTGATTCCTTAAGCTGAGTTGATCAAAACCTTGTTCCACATACCCCCGTAGGAAGATTCGTTCACGAATTATAACCCTTCAAATGTTTCAGTGACCCCTAATGGCAAAAAATGAAAGCAACTTTAGAACCACTTCATGTATTTCAATTATTATTACCTTTTTAAATAGCTAATGAAAGTACCTCTCAGTGGAGGTGTCACTTTTTCCTATTGTCTTATGCTTCTTGGTATTATTTTCTCACATTTACCCAAATATTGGTATTTTTACAAAAGAATATCATTAATAACCCCTTTAATTTCCAAAAAATTTTCCCAGATGTTTATAATATTACTTTTTGGAAATTCTGTCAATGTCCCCTTTTATAAGAAAAAAAAAACAACCGCTGCAATACCTCCTGAGTAAGAGTTTAATTAGTGAACAACAGGCAGGTCATAAAATTTGATTCCAATGGTCACAGTAGTGTGTTATTCAGTGGGGATTGAAAAAGATTGATGTATAATTTTTTTTGTTTATTTTATTGTTAATATTCAAACTTACATAAATTTACAATATTATGTCACAAAATATGCTGGAAATGGGCTCACTCTTGGTAACTAAATAATTGTGCTCTACGAATATTGCCTTACTCTGATTAAGTTGTTACGATAACTACTAATACTATCACAAGCACTTTGTATTTAATTCCACAATTCTTCTCTAGAACTAATAACAGAACTATAAACTATATTTTTTAAACATCCCCACAAATAAAAATCAAGAAAAGTAAGGTCAGGTGATCGAGGAGGTAAAGAAATTGGCCCTCCCCGATCTAGAGTTATGGGGTGGTGCAGCATCTGCATTAAAATACATTTTACTTCTTAATGAAAGGGAAATATGTATACTCATCCAACATATTTTCTAATTAATCTTTTAAAAAGGACAGATATGTGGTGCTTTTTAATACTGGGAGTTCAAATGGACCTAAATAATTATCCACACCAGACATTTATTTTAAAAATCCGCTGATGATGTTCTTCTAAGATTGCGTGGGAATAAGCTGTAGCCCAAATATGCAAATTATGCGTGTTGATGATTCCATTTCTCGTGAAAGTTACTTCATCAGTAAATAAATTTTTTTGTACTAATGCCGGTTCTTGCTGAAGGATCCATTAGAAAATTGAAGACGGCCAGTTGAATCTCCTTCATCTAGGGCTTGTACCGTTTGAAAACCATTGTGCTGGTTTGAATGAAGAATTCGCCATACGGTAGACTGCAGAATTCCAGTTCCCCGCTCCAACTAGGGATGGACGATCTTCGATAAGATCTCGACGGATCGATCTATTGACCTTCGATCTGGCGATTTTTGAATCGATTTTTCGCGGGACCGATTCAGTTCGAATCGATTTATTTATTTCCGATTCCCATCCATTTAAGACGCGACGCGCTAAAATAAAACTGAGCAAGCTCACGTAGATATTTTTTCGCATTATCATTAATTTGTATAATACTGAAAATTTTAAATTTCGCACCTAAAATATTGTTAATGTTAGATAAGTGCGTTTTGGATCTCTATAATATGATAGTGTTATCTGTATCAGTGAGTAGCATGAGTACCTACACCACCAAACAGTGTAGTTGGCAGTGTGCTTGGGAACCTCTTTAACTAAAAATTCATTCTTGATATGTATATTGCTCATAATAAGAAAACCTTGAATACAGGTGCTTTCGCGCGACCTGAGACAAGTGAGATAACTGAGAATTCTCAGTTGTCTCAGTTAAAATGTGCTTTGGCGAAACCCTCTCAGTTCATTTGGAGCCACAAAAAAATTCCATACACATATTGAGCAGCTGAGCAAGTGAGACTGGTTTTTAACGCCTCAGTGGTCTCAATTAAAGAATATTAACTAGTATCGGTGAATTTTTTAAAAGTTTTTGTATTTATTTATATTTTGGTAGCTGCTATTTGCGCCAACGGACGAAATAGTGTCCTTAGCAAACAGAAAGCAATATTATTTTCTGAATTTAATATTGGAAAAGTTTATTACATTAACAGCTGTAGGAATTGACATTTCCTTAATTGAGATAACTGAGACGGTTGCTCAAAGTTTCGTCTCAGTTCATCAACTGAGACGTGTCGCGCGAAATCACCTTACATCTTTCACTATATACGATTACAACTACTGGGTTCTCTCCATCGTCCTGTTCGATAGGTGTTACGTCGTCCACTCCGTCCTTCCGTTATATGGTATCCATTCTCGAGCAAGGTCTTCTTCTGAACTATCATCACTCATTTTCAGTTGTTTAGAATTGCAAAATTAATCACTTAGTTTAAAAAATATAATTTATTGTGATGTGAAGTCCACCGGGTTTTGCTTTATGACAAATTCAGCTTAATGGAATCGATCTGTTCGATCTATGACCATCGATCTTTTTAGGGCGATTAATCGATCTTCGAAATCGGAAAAACATTACAGATCGATCCGTACTGAATCGATTTTCTCAGTTTGATCCCTTATTCATAGCGCCAACCTTCTGCTACTGGTACTTGGATCCGCAACTACCATTCCAAAGATTTCCTCCTCCATATTAACGCTTTGGCTCCTTTTTCCGTCGTCAAATCTCCGGTGGTGAAGGGTGCCCCATTCTTTTATTTGCCTATCTACAATTTCGAAGGTTCACCGGTTCGGGAGTCTTCGCTGAGGAAATTTCTCCTGAGATATCCTCCTCGCTAGGGCGCTATCTCTGCGAGCTTCTCTATAAATCAAATGAATGTCATTAGTAAGTGACAAATTCGTAGCTAGAAATATTTGTTATTAACATTTCCGACATAATTATGTGTAATGCAAACAAATTACCTTTAACTTTATTCTCCAAAAAATTACCCTCAATATTAAATGAAGTAAACATCACCAAACAAATACAGCAAACGATAACGCAAAACTATAAAATTGAGCCTACCTAGCTTTACAAAGGTAAATTAGAGTAACTACTGGTAAATTTACCTAACAACACTGATGGTATTAGGGGTCACTGATACCAGCAAAACATTTGAGGGGCTATAATTCGTAAACGAAGCTTCCTGGGGGAGGGGTATGTGGAACAGTTTGTTGATCAACGTAAGGAATTACGTGGTATACCAGAAGGCACCTTGTTCTGAATCACCCTGTATAAAAAATACGTGTCTCGAACTTTGAACCTTCTCCTTTTTTGAAAGTCGATTAGTGCTAATTTCAGCCTCTTCTAAGAAAAATTTTTTTTAGTGTAATATTCCAAGATAACATTTGTTTAGAAAAGATATCAACTAAACATAACCAAGTACCAAGTATTTCTCGAGTATTCTATGCGGTTTGAGTTTATAAATTAGGAGCTGAAACCATAACTACATATCATGAGTATATAAATTTCTTTGCGTTAATATGAATATGACATAAGGTAACTTACTCATTCAAGACAACGCGCCAATCTTAACATTAATTTTAACATACTTCAGTGCATATAAGTAGAAAATCAAAGCTGTTATAACAGGAAGAAAGATTATATTTTATAGCATTGCAGGATAGATTTACAAATTAACTTCGCTGTGGATTGTCCACTACTGTGGAGATATGTTGACAGCGACAAGTAATTGAAAATATGTCATGAACTTACTCCTCCTTTACTAACTTAAATAAAACTTTGGGAAAATGCCACACTGAGATCATGGTTGGTTTCACGTCAACTTAAACGCCAAACGTAATAGTCTGTAAGGACTTTTGAAAAGGCTATCTGTAGAATATATGTACAGTGTCATTCTTGCAGCGTTTCCTGTTCCAATAACAATTTTGTAGTTTTTCGATTAACCCAATGGAATGTAAGAAGTAAGTTTTATTCAACTTCTTAAATATTAAGACTTCTTTGTTGATACAGGGAATATAAATTAAGCTATTATTGTTACATAAAGAGAAACACGTTATATTACGTCTTTTAATCAAAAATATCAGTTGACATCGACAAAAAAAATTTCTCACAACGAAACAGTCCCTGTCATTTACAATAATTGCCACTGGCGAAAAAAACAACGAAT
Organism: Leptarthrus brevirostris; assembly: GCA_964036015.1. Lineage (NCBI taxonomy): Eukaryota > Metazoa > Arthropoda > Insecta > Diptera > Asilidae > Leptarthrus > Leptarthrus brevirostris. The sequence goes on from OZ038372.1 coordinate 142,570,810, forward strand.
TCTACTTGTAGGACATGACATTTATCCAACGACAAAAACTCCGATGAAAGTCAAATGCTTCTGGCTTTGTCCTGGCAAAAACTGGACATCTGCCATTGATATGCGACAGTTTTTACCACCTTTGACCACTGACGATGAAGGCCTAGCTCAGTACTTTTTCTAAATGGCATAGGTACAAAAATCTTTGGAAATGGTTACCTTTCCGGCTATCACGATGATTTAGGGACTTCGATACTACACGGAATAGAGTGTGTCGAACCATAAACTTGATTTTATGTGAATTGTTTGGGTTTTACCAGTTGACTTTTCTGATCAGTCTCATATGAGAAGAAATATGAATATGTTATTTTGTTTGATTTTTGTTAATATTGTTTTGGTAGCCTTTAAAGTAGAAACTACGTACGTTGCAGCAACTAACTGCAAATTTTATGGAATTCTTTATCTATGATATACGTATACTTTTCTGTAATCTGCATTCTCGTTTAGCTAACCATTCAGCTCATGACATAAATATTATAATGGAACACCACGGTTTTATGAATTGGCGAAATCCATCATAATAATGATCTATTTGTTTATCACGGAAGTTTGACACTATATATCAATATTACATTTACGTTATTGTTGCGAGTGGCAAAGTAACATGTTCTTTTAAAAGAAACCAATAGATATCTCACCCGTAACATCTACAGAAAATAAAATAGGTAGGTACCCAACAACAGTCTACTAAGATCGCTGTATCCTGTATTATTAAAATACATTTTTATTCGATTTTCAGTTTATTATAAGTTATTTGCAAATAACCATTTGTTATTTTGTGCTCCTTATTTGAATTTCAAATTTTTATTTATTATTCGATGCTGCATTATTTGACAATCGAAAATGATTCGTTATTTGATGAAGAATTTTTTATGCAAATGAATAGATAATACTTACCATAAACATCGAAACATAACAAGGCATATATTTCGTAAGTATTATACATCTTGTAATATGAATTTCGTGTACCAAGAAGAAGAAGAAATAATTGCTTTTAAATACAATTTAAATAATCAGGACCACCTAACAAATAATTTTTCACGAATAATTGTCCAAATAACAAATGATTTTTGAAATCAAATAAATATTCATTAGAGTTTTCAATATATTTGAGTTTTTAGCTTTAATTGTCATTCGAATAAAAATGCCCAGCTTTGCTTTAAGTTGTGACGGATCTGCCGCCGTTTCAGGTTCAACCCCCCTCCCCAATGTTGGGGCAACATGAAGACCGTAATTATCTTTTTCTTAATGAACATTCGTAAAAGATTTCATTGGTGGAAGTATGTAATGTAATGGTAAAATCCTAGATTCACCGTTGGCTTTAAGCTAACCAAGCATTAAATGTTATTACCATATGCATATTACAGAGCACTGTTAGACATCGTTCGTTAAACGTTTTGGGCAATCGAAGCTCAACTACTACTAGATCCATGGGTTGTGTACATTCTAACAACGTAAAACGAAGCTTCTTGTCACAGTTTATGGATAACCTCGCGCCACATTTACTGGCACTGTTAATCAACTCAGACAAAAAGTGTCGTAGTTCCCCGCCGTTTATTACACCGACTCTCCACCTGTTCCGGTTCTGCGCCAACACCTTCAACTGTGGCCACGATTTGCTGATCTGGGTACCTGTTCCGGTTCTGCGCCAACACCTTCAACTGTGGCCACGATTTGCTGATCTGGGTACCTTTCCTTTCGACGAATCTTCTCCATATGTTGCACGGTCGTCCAATTCGGCGTCTTCCTTAGATTCCGTGGTGCTTCCAACCTAGAGCCTGCTGTGCGATGTTGTTTGACGTTTTTCTTAGTGTGTGTCCTATTCATTGCCACTTTCGCCCGAGAATACTATTCCATCTAGGCCTGTATGTCTGTGTAGGTGTTCGTTAGTAATAACATCCGGATAATGGATGTTAAGGATGCGCCGAAGACACCGGTTGACAAAGGCTTGTAGCTTAGATGTTATTTGATAGGTTAGCATGTAGAACAGATTTTACGTTACACTCGAAGATCCAGAGTTTTGTGCGTCTGGAGATGTTGTTATTGCGCCAGATCTCATCAAAGCCTTATTGATGCGAGACTGTACATCAGCTTCAGCTCTGGCGTCTGCTGTAACTATGCTTTCGAGATAGCAACATTTATTCACTTGCTATATTTACATAAATTGCATGTTGTCTCCTGGAATACAAGCTCATAAGTTTAGTTTTAGCAGCATTGATCTTATGCCTTGATCTGCGACCTGCTCTGCTCAGAGCTTGGAATATTTGTGCTTCATGACTATATTTGTTGGATAGGAGACATACATCGTCGGCATAGTCCAGGTGGGTAAGGTGGTTTAAGAGTTTCCATCTAATCCCTTGCGATAGGGCGCGTCTAGGACGTTGTACAATACGCCATTTATGACGATCGGGAAAAGCAAAGATAATAGTATGCAAGGATGCACTCACTCCATCCAGCTCTTGGAAGGACTCCGACAGTTTTCAGTTCTATTGGACGTCACATTGGGCTCCTGAGTGGGACTTCTTTATGATGGTGAACTGGTGGTGAACTTTTTTTCCTGTGTTGCGATTGCGTAGAAGAGACAAAGCTGCCCATATATATTCGCGATCAACGCTTTCAAACTTCGATCATCTTAAGATGGGGCTCTTAGCTCCTTACTGAGCGCCGCTTTTGCTTACAGTTGCCTCACGTTTCCTTAGCTGTATATATATAATTTCTGTGAACGATGATACCTTTCTCCTCATCTTATAGTTGATGAAGTCTGAGAGAATATTTTATTTTCCAATCATAATCGAAAACTACTACTATTATTAAAAATTAAATAATAAAACAAACAAAATTTGTAGTAAACTTATCTGTGCAGTTGTGGTATTTCGGTTTAGATCTTTCATTTCATTTAAAGTTGCAATAAAAATTTCTCTAATTTCCTCTAGAAGTATATTGTCACCTATATTTTTTTATTGACCGTGACAGAGCTTACTCTAGCACAAAAGCTGACATGAACAGCTGAGCATTGGTGGTGTAAACAAACCGAAACTTGCAACAGTAAAGAATAGGAAAGGGTTGGGTAATTCTAATTTGTCGTAGTATTTCTCGCAGTATTTTTAAAGTCTAAACTTGGAAATTACTTGATGTGAACCTACAAATGTTCTGAACATTGTGATCACGATAAAAACTCTCTCAATTACAATTTTCATGTGTTTTAATGTGAAGACTCTCTTTTGTGTTCATGTTGTTGAAGTTTTGAGGTACAATGTGTCAATGACATCAGCATTTCTCTTTAGTTTTGGTTAAGATAGTGTGCAGTTTTATATACAAGGATTAGTTAATCTGTGGTACAAAAATAAATGAAATAATGACGACACGCTTGGTGGTAAAATGGCCGAACTCTCATGTTTTCCGGGCTTGTATCTAGAGTAGGATGTGACCGTTATTACGTTGACGCTTGAAGAAGACTGATAAATTCGGCAAGCAAAATGTCCATTCCTGGTTATTATGGATGTTAGCTAAATTGAGAGAATAATTGTAGAAGAAATAAATATAGTTTTTGCTGGTGGTCAACTGTTTTTTTTTTTGGTCTGTAGTGTATATACTATAAATACTGGCTGAATTTAAAATCTCCTATTTTTCGAAAGTCGATTAAAATGATCAATTTTGCCCATAACTATTGAGAACAACATTGATAATTTTATAATTTATATTTTGTTATTGAAACACTTTTCCCCACTCCTTTACATAACAGTCAAGAGTACCCAGAAACTAATACTAAAGCAAACAATTTTTGAAATCTTTTTACATCACAGGCATTCTGAAAGATCTGTTCTTTTAAATTCTAGAGTGTCACCTGAAACCATCTCAATCTTAAGTTGGCTGGAAATTATATCAAAGGTAGTTTCATCGCTATTAAAAAAGCATTTCAATGTCTGGCGGAAGATTAATTATGCAAAGGTACCTTGGGATAATTTTCTACTTTCAGAATTCTGGAGTAGAACAAAAGGTGCAGTTAAGCAAGAAATTAACAAAAGAGGAGATAAAAGAAATTAGTTTAGATTTCATGGTTCCTTTTAAGAATTTGAAAAGCACCGTGACATGCTCTGTTTCGTTAATGACATAGAATTTTCCCTTAAGAATTCGATTTCTGATTTTTCTACCCTGTCTTAGTTGTGGAGTTTTGCTAAAACTTGTAAAGGGTAAAGCATATTTAATAGCTCCTTGAAAGCATCCTGTCAGAAAATTTCCTGTATTTGTCCCATGAAAATTGACAGTAGCCCGAGTAAAAATAATTGAGTTAGTATATTCAAGCCCAAAGCAACTGCAGACGTTAATATTTCTAAAAGCATATATGCGCCTGTTGCAAGCACGCATAGCGAACAAATGCTCCCGGTAGTATTATTAACGCTCCCGCTACAAGCCCAAAAAGTGAAATGTATGCCACACATGTATGCACTCTCCCGCTACAGGCATAAAAATCTGAAAATACGACCGACATAAACGAACGCTTCTGTTATTGCGTTCTAGTTTAACACATTCGAGACTAGTGACTCACCGCGTGGATTATGTAAAATCTCACCCGTGTAGACGCATGTTCACCGTGTGGATCATCGGCCACCTGATATTAAGATTGATCCCAATAGTCACAAGGTGAGTCATAACAATAATAATGTTAACAATTACCTGAAATTGGTTATTTTCATTCTTATATATTTTTTTACATATTCAGTTATAATCTTTTTTAACCTGAGTAAAAATAAGACTCAACTCGACAAACGGCTTCTGTGGAGATAGTTTTATTATTTCGGCTATCACTTTCGAATGAGATAATTTGTGAAAATAATTTTTTTGTTTTCATTTTAAATTTTATTCGAGAAAACGTGTGAGCTTATGTGTGCTTGGCTTGGTCTATTTCGTACGTCTTTTATTGATACTTGCCTGCAGCGGGCTGGCATTTGGAAAAGTACAATTTTTACACAGACGTGCTTGTTTTAGGATAGGAATACGCGAGTCTAAATTTCCAAGTTGGACCACGAGAGTATAGTGATGGGAGCGATTTCAAGATTTTAGAGCGCGCGTTGCGATGTATCTACAAGACTATTTCGTCAGAATAATGGATCGATAGGAAAGTAAAAAACAATCAACATTGTGTCGATGACAGCAATCAGTACTCTCAGGGATTGTGAATTGGCCAACAAGTTTAATAGTTCTTATTTGTCTCCTCGTACGGATGCACACTCGCACGAGATTAATAATTCCTCAGGTGTGCCTCAGGGTAATCATCAAGGACCTTTGTTTATCATCATAAACAGCAACGATGTATCTTTGTTTGGAACTGACACGAGAATCCTTGGTTATGCTGACAATGCCAAAAATATTCGTTCTGTTTCAAATGATGATGATTGTGCTCCTTTAAATACTGAATGAGATGCCTTCTGTAAACGGTGCTCTATTAATTTCCTTTATGTGAACATTAGCATTAGGTCATTCCCTTGTGGAAGGAATCCTCTCAATTTTGATTTCATTATCGGCGGTAGAAGACTTGATTAAACCAGAGGTTTAGGATTCGTTATAAACACCAAATTATTATTAGAGGATCATGTCAACGCTATTATCAGTAAGAGTAATTAAATTTTGGGTTTCGTTAAAAGATGGCCAAAGGAGTTTAACATAAAAGAAGAAACATTTGTTTTGCTAGGTTAGGTTAATTTAGAGTGGCTGCCTAAAAGGCACACTAAAGCAAAAGGGGCCCGTTGTTATTTGAGGCTGTATGTTCAGACGCCACAAACCCCTAGGATAGAGGAGAGATTACCTATTGTTCTCTGTAAAACCGAGCTAGCTCCCTATGGCCACTGTAATCTAGCTCTTGGGGAGTCAATATACAATATTGGATAACGTAAAAAATGTTTAGCCATATCACGTAGCCGGGAACTGTTTAGAGCTCATGATAAACCGAACTAGATCGCTGACATCAGTGATTGGTTAACTCTCTGAAAAAGGGGGAGCTAAGAAACCGGTTCCTATGGTTTGCTAGGACCGTGCAGTTGCTGAGGAGGTGAAGTATGGTTTCCGCTTCCTCTTCGTCTTGGCAACTCCTACAGAAGTCGTTTTAAGGTGCGTCAAGCCTATCGGCGTGTGTCTTTCTATTAGACAGTGGCCCGAAAGAACCGTCACGATAACGCTTATTATATTTCCTCCGAGTAATATGAGCGCTCTTAACCGCTTAGCTTTGGCCATATCTCTCGGGTTATAAGGTAGGTGTGTTCCTCCTGCCATCTAACAGGAGGGATATTTGTGAAATCTGAAGTTTGCAAGCGACCATCCGGTGGTTAATGTCCGAGTCGGGTCGAATTGTCCCAATCCTCGCTAGTTCGTCGGCTCTACAGCTACGCGAAATTTCACTGTGTCCAGGTATACCCCGATGAGCCGTACTTTGAGATGCTCAGCCATATCATTTAAAGCTGAGCGGCATGATATAACCCTTTTGGAGGTTGTATATATTCCCGTGAGGGATTTAATAGCAGCCTAGCTATCTGAGAAGATACAAACGTTATCCGTAGGCAGCGTTGAATGTTTCAGATGGTGTGCGGCTAGCTTTATAGCCATGATTTCTGTGTGAAACACGCTGCAGTAGTCAGGTAAGCGAAATGAAATGTCGAGGTGCAGGTGTTCCGAAAAATGCCTCCATCTACTCTGCCTTCCAGTTTGGAACCGTCAGTGTAAGGATGTAATGACTCCCCCCATTTAGCGGGTACTTCCTTCCAGTCTGACCTGGCAGAAAAAGATGAATCAAATTGCGCTCCAAAGAAAGGCTTGAGTATGGCTTAGTCAGTGTTGATAGCGCAGTCAGTGTGTTTCCTGGTCTTTACTGAGTTAAGTCTAATGGCAGCTGAGGATGCGGAGTAATTACCGAAAAGATCCTCCGGTAGAAGGTGGAGAATAGTATTTAGGGCTTTAGAGAGTGTGGTTCTTATGGCACCTGTTGCCTTTTGCCATTCTTTGATCCCTTTCCAATGCTTTGTGATGGGTCGCCATATCCAGTGCCGGCCACTATACTACCACTCCATAAGTAGGTATGGGTATATAACACTGGTGTAAATCCTTTTTACACGAGAACAGCGCTTTCCATACTCTTCCTTGGATCTTAGATTTCCAGGTAAGTTTCCTATATAAGATAAGACTGATTACCGAATTTCAGCCTAACCCGATTAAGTATAGGGAAACACATACGAGGAACATTATGTTTCCGAGAGAAAAGTATTAACTCCGTTATATCCGGGTTTATATCCAGACCACATCAATCACTCCATGAGGATATCTTGGAGAGGGCGTGTTGTATCACTTCAGCCAATATATTAGGGTGCTTACTTGAATAAATCAGAGTAATATCATCCTTGTGGCTGGAGTGCTCCAGGTCTAGGAGTAGCTCATCAAGAGTTAGGTTTCACAAGACTGGTGTTTGTTTTGCTAAGGCGTGGCTATCACAATAGGCGTAAACTGTATAATTTTAAGCTATGCGCTAAAAAAGGCGCCCAAGAAAGACAACATATTAAGGTACAAAATGAAATGTATCAAAGTTTTTTATTTTTAGTTTCATTTATGAAACTCTTTCGGTGGCTATTCCGAATCAAAATAGGCACACCTTATGCGTAGTGTGGGGATGCGCATCGGTGGCGGTAGCTATTAACTTGCAACGCGGGTATCTTTTGTAAATGCATCATTAAAAAGAAAATTTTTTAGAAAAAGGTTTAGATAAATCAGATATGACGGAAAATTTTCTAAGACTTACTAGGCACTTAGAACTTATTTTGTATAACACTAATATAATCGCAACTTATTGCAACAATTTAAATTTGTGGAAAATTTCTAAAGTTACATTATCATAATGAATGTCTGGTCAATAACGAAATCAAATTTTCCCAAAGATATTCTTTTTCATACCATTTGCATATCTTCTTGATTTTTTTTTCTTTGACAGAATCCTGACTGTTTCCTGATGCAATTGAATTTTGAGTACCGCTCTCGGGTTGCATTTCATTTGACTCACAAATTTGTTTCAGCAACCTTTGCATTGAAATGAATTTTTAATGTGCGCCATTTTTTGGCTCTATTCCGAGGATATTGAATTTTTTATTTAAATTTCATTTGAAAGTCGAGATTTTAACTTTTCCTTAAAAAAAGTTTTCCGTTGAAAGAAAATATTCCAAGTTTTGCAGGGCGTAGGGACAGGAACATTTTAAATACCCTGAAAAATTGATTTATTAACTATTTCCCTCAATGGAACGTAGAAACAGTGTTATTTCTCTCATTTATTTTATTTTAAATTGCATTTCGTATTCAAGAACTTTAAGTAAAATTGTTCTTATTTAAGTAATTAATTTTCTTTACTACTACTACTTCCAGAACTGACATATAGAATTCTGTATCGTGTTTTAGCCATTTGCAATTTACAGACGTGCTCATGGTTAATACAATAAAAATTCTATAGAAGAAGGTTGAGTACTTTGCAATATCCGAGTGCTTCAAGTCGTTTTCACTTACGACTCTACCAAATAATCCATCCACAATGATACGAATTTACTACCTTCCATTTTCAGGTAATTTATTGAAACATTTTATTTCATTGAAAGCATGTAATGGTAACACAAAATAGTTTCGAATGAAATGGATATGCCATAAAAGCGGAATTTAGTTGAGAACGTTGGAATTTAGCGAACCTCCAATCTAAATTGCTATTTCCGCGAAAGGAATTCAATTCAACCGAAGTGCTCTTGTCTTTAATACTTACAAGAGATTAAGTGATGAGTAAATGAGGATTGCTTTCAAAATCTTTTCAGGCAGAAAATAGAGTTGAGCTTTTGTATCGGTTTTACTAAGCCTTTAATCCCGAGAGAAGCTATCAGATACCGACAGGAATTCTTTTGATTTGATTATAAATGTATTTTTGAATAAGATAGTAGGTATTACGATTTTTCTGATAATAAAAGTTACTTAATTAAAATCATTATTTCTTTATAAGTAGATAATTAAGGTTTCCTATTGAATATATATAAAAGTACAATTTGTACACCCCCCCCCCCCCACACCGTACTTGCACATTACTTAGTTCACTCTACAGTAGTATTCATATTCATTCAATTTGAATCGGTATTTTTTGGTAAAAATTGATTTATTTAGTATTTTTAATTAAAATTAAGTAAGTGCTTAAAAACTGCAATACAAACATGATGCACTACGCAATCTTTCTCTGGTAGCAATAATTTCGGAGGGATAAACTCACTTTTTTGGTGTCCCAGCAGGATCTAAATGGGAAACTGAATAATGGCAAAAACCGATGTGGCAGAACTTTGTCGCGACAGGCTGAATTTACAAGTACCTCTGAAACTAGAGAAGGATTATAAGTTCTAATATGAGCACCACTGCTCCCAGGTACAGGTATAATCCTAGCGGTTTGTAGTCGGAAGTTACGAGCAAGGTCTCAAATCGGCAGTAATCCCACAAAATTGAAACTTAATTGCTGATCAATATACCGCGAATGTAATTCCCTTGAAAGAGATTACTTTGAAATGGGAATTAAATGAGAAATTGTGGCAAATATACAGTACACGAACGTATATGCTATACTTACCTTTCCAGTTTTCTATCGATAATTAACCTTTCCTGTCTGGACTAAATAATATTCTCATAGGGAAAATAACGCGATAAATGTGTGTTAGGGTGTCAAATAAAAGACCTCACGTCTTACTTAACAGAACTTTAATTAGCGACTGACTTCATGTACAAATTAATGACTTAACAGTAGATATAAATACAAGTATAAAGGCATATACATATGAAAGCAAAGTTAGTTCGGTTATACTAGAGACGATGTTGTATGATGTGGAGTTGCCAGATATTATCTCCAACACCTTCCCTCAACGATACATAATCCAATGTTGTTAAGATTTAAGTCCCAACCTTTGCGTTAAGTTCATATGTTTCTTCTTACTTAAGTTTTTAGTAAAAACATCAGCTATCATTTCCTCCGTTGGCACATATTTCAACTCAATTAAATTCTTTTGATAAACTTCACGAATAAAATGATAGCGAATGTCTATGTGCTTACTGCGCGAGTGAAAAACTGGATTTTTCACCAATTGCTGAGCGCTGAGATTATCACAACCAATTATAGTAGGGTCTTTTATCATCCCAGGAAAACCTACTTCCATAATTAAATTCCTCAGGTATACTGCTTCTTTGGATGCCGCTGAAAGCGCCATGTACTCGGCTTCAGTACTCGATAAGGCAACGGTTAATTGTTTCCTCGACTCCCAAGATATTGGACCACCAGCAACAAAAAACGTAAAGCCTGTGTAAGATTTTCGATCATCACAACAGCTAGCCCAATCTGCATCTGAATAACCTTCAAGTTGCTTACCTGTTTTTTCATAATGCAACTTATAGTCGGCTGTGGAATTTAAATATCTCATTAAATGCTTCACCGCAGTAAAATGTTCGTAATGTGGATCATTATTGAATTGTGCTAATTTGCTTACAGAGTGGATAATATCAGGTCTTGTAACAACTCCTAAATACATTAATGACCCAATTAGAGATTGATACATTTTTTGATCCACTTTCACACACTCAGAGCAATTCCTACATTTTTTAAACTTTTGCCCCGGATCTAAAGGTGTGGACACCCTTTTAGTGTTTTGCATATCCATACTACATAGTAAACTTCTAATAAATTGGCTTTGAGATACTCTAATTGTTCCTTGTTTTTGATCTCTTTCAATTTCCATTCCAAGAAAGTAATCAATTGGTCCTAAATCAACGGTGGTAAATTTCGAGTTGATTTGTCGTTTTATATACTCTAGTTTCTTTCGCTGAGAACAGACTACTAAAATGTCATCAACGTATACAACTACTATATTGACCTCCTTGGCTTCATCCATAATATAAACACATGTATCCCCATTGCAACGTTGAAAGCCGAAATCTTTTAAAACCCTATCTAATTTTCCATTCCATTCTCTGCCTGCTTGCTTTAAACCATACAGAGCCTTTTTTAATCTGCACACTTTATTAGGATGATCTTTATCAGTGAAGTATTCAGGCTGTTCCATGTACACTTCTTCTTGTAGGTCGCCGTTTAGATATGCTGAAGTTACGTCTAATTGATGAACAAATAAATTAAATTCAGCAGCCAAAGCAAGAATAAGCCTTACTGTTGAATATCGGGTCACGGGTGAAAAGGTTTCCTTATAATCAATCCCGTGTCTTTGATTACATCCTTTGGCTACTAGACGTGACTTGTAACGCTCGATACTGCCATCTTTACCTCTTTTTATGTTGAACACCCACTTTGATTTTATTATATGCTGATGTTTAGGACGATCTACTAAATCCCAGGTATTATTCGAAAGCAAAGCGTTGTATTCCATCTTCATGGCCTGTATCCACTTATCCGACTCTTTCGATTTCAATGCTTCCTCAAGTGAGATCGGGTTTTCTATAAGGTCTCCATGATTTCCTGACACTGCTGCACTAAGAAGCTGATTCGAAATTTCTACATTTTCCTGACGTAAAAGTTTCGCCTTAGAACGAGTGATTCTTCCGGCCGAATTTGTTGCTAATTCTTCCTTATCTGCAGCATTTTCCTCTTGTTCAATGGTTGCTTTACCATAAGTATCGAGTTCAATATACTGCGAACCACTTTTAACTGGATCTTCACTATTCTCATCCTCCAACAAATTGTCTTTCTCTGTACTTTCTACTATGGGGAAATCCAATACAGTTTTGTTTTCTATAGTATTCGCTGGCTGTGTTACTCTGAAGCCTTCGTTTTTCATAAATCTGACGTCTCGACTTTTAAAGACTTTACGCAATTCCGGCACATATAAGCGGTAGGCTTTTGACTCACTTGAATATCCAACCATATAACAGCTTAGTCCTCTTGCAGAAAATTTTGGTTTTCCTGGTCGCTTGTCTAGCATCACAGCTTTACATCCAAAAGTCTTCAAATGTGACACGGCAGGTTTTATGCCCTTCCATATTTCATATGGGGTTTTGTCTCCTAAAATTTTCGTCGGTGATCTATTTCGTAAATATGCAGCACAATTCACGGCTTCAGCCCATAAAAATTCAGGTGCGCCTGATCCTAAAAGCATGCATCTTGCCATCTCTATGATGCTTCGGTTAGCTCGTTCAGCAATTCCATTTTGCTGGGGCGTGTATTCTGTCGAAAGCTGTCGACGTATCCCGTGTTCACTCAGAAACTTGGAAAACTCGTTACTTAGATATTCTCGTCCATTGTCACTCCTTATAATTTTTATTTTCTTTGAAGTTTCCTTTTCGACTAAATTTTTAAAACTTTTAAAAGGTGTTAATGTTTCATCTTTTCGTTTGAGGAAATATAGAAAAATTTTTCTCGAGAAATCATCAATAAAGCTTATGACATAGTTGGCACCACCCATTGAGGTAATCTTCATTGGTCCACATATGTCAGTATGAATTATTTCAAGTACACTTGTGCTACGTATTTCATTTGTCGATTTTGGGAAAGGTTGTGCACAAATTTTTGCACGTAAACAAACTTCACAATCTAGGTTATCAGCTGTCATTACCTTGCCCATACCACGCACCATGTCATTGCAAACCAACCGCTTTAGACTTCTCGCATTTAAGTGGCCATATCGTTCATGCCAGTTCCTGAAATTATTATGAGAATTAGTTGAGAAATGCAAGAACTCTTTCTGTTTACAGGCACTTTGAAATATATATAAACTTTCCACTTTGTCTGCTCGTAAAATTGTCTCTCCTTTCAAATTTTTGATTACTGCATACTTTTCATTGAATGTAGCCAAATTATTACGTGTGGTCGCTTTGTTTACTGATAAGAAATTCATCTTCAATTCCGGTACAAACAACACGTCTTTTAACCTAATATTTGAATACTCCGATTGCAAGCGTACTTCACCGATTCCAGATGAAAAGATAAATTTATCTCCAGCAAGTTCAATCTTCTCTTTGTGTTCGCATAATTCCGAAAAACTGCTTCTGTCACAACACATGTGACTGGTTGATCCGCTATCCAAAATCCATCCTTGCAAAGGTAATGTACTTGAATTTACTGCGTACATCATTGCGAATGAATTCGTTTGTTTCGATATAGTGGTCCTTCTTTCGCGACATGCGGCTGCTAAGTGGCCCTTTTTATGACAAATATAACACTTACCACGGAAACCTTTTCCTTGTGTTTGCTGCTGCCGTTGCTGTCTACTTTTACTCTTTGCGTTTGAAAAATACGCCGCTTGTTCACACACACCTGAATCACATGCTGCAATCGAGTCTCTTCTCTGTCCCTCTTCCAACAATTTTGTTTTTAACGCTTGCAGTGTTGGCAACATATCCCTTGATTCCATTGCAACCACGAAAGTTTCAAAATCTCTCGATAAGCTTGAAAGTAATATAATTACCAAAAGATCTTCTTTGATGTCGAGGCCTATTTCATTTAATTTTTCTACTACATCACTAAAGCTGTGTAAGTGGCTTATCATGGATTGTTCATCGACCAATTTTAAGCTCAGCAATTTTTTGAAAAGCGTTACTTTCCTTGCTGGACCGCTAGGTTGGTGTATGTCCCGTAGCTTTTCCCATGCGTCTTTGGAATTTTTACAATTTTTAATATAATTTACCTGCGATGCTTTAATGCATAGAAAGATCGCTGCCAGTGCCTTTTGATCCTTATTATCCCATTCGGTTTTCTTCTCGAGAGTTAGACCTTCTGATTTTATGGATGTGCCGCTAACATACTGCCACAGGTCGTTATGGATTAAAATACTCCTCATTTGAACTTTCCATACCTCGTAGTTTTCGTCATCCAACTTATCTATTTGACACAGTGCAGAACTCATCTTTACACCAATATTTTAAATCTTAATCCGTTTTAATCGCCTGGGCCCATAACCTTTGTTAGGGTGTCAAATAAAAGACCTCACGTCTTACTTAACAGAACTTTAATTAGCGACTGACTTCATGTACAAATTAATGACTTAACAGTAGATATAAATACAAGTATAAAGGCATATACATATGAAAGCAAAGTTAGTTCGGTTATACTAGAGACGATGTTGTATGATGTGGAGTTGCCAGATATTATCTCCAACACCTTCCCTCAACGATACATAATCCAATGTTGTTAAGATTTAAGTCCCAACCTTTGCGTTAAGTTCATATGTTTCTTCTTACTTAAGTTTTTAGTAAAAACATCAGCTATCAATGTGTTACCGAGACAGTGGTACGTAAAATCGATTATTTCGTTTTGAGGTAGGTACTAAATATTAGTTTTAAATGAGAAAATAATTTAATGTAGTGACATTGTTGTTAAAGTCTCCATGAGGTGTATATTTACACATGAATTTTCTGAATGAGCTTGCCTAGACCCAAGAGCCTCTTCTGCCTCTTCTGATGTTTTGTTTACATTATGACTTTGATTTGGAGAACAGCAATGTAAATATATTAATTTTTAAAATTCAAGCATTTATGAATGCAGTTGCATGTTTCATAACTAAACGAAAAATGTATTTCTGCTCGTCCGTCTGCGGGTACAGGAACACAGGCCCTTGTGCAAAAACATTAACAGAAGCTCAGACTCAATATTTTATGCAAAAAAGTGAGATTGGTCTCGAGATCGAAATCATCTTTCATATACAATTTTGAGATGATGCTCATTTTTGTGCATAATTTTCAATCATTCGTCAATCAATCTGAAAGTTTGCACACTCACTTTATACGTCTTTACTCTACGGTTCAGCTTTATACTACAGCTCGTAAGTGAAGGGTCAGAGGATATTGTTAATGGAATAAATAAATAAATTTCACCCCACCTTCATTCGACAAAATTTTTTTTCATGGTATCAATCAAGGAACAAGCTCTACCGAATAGAATAGAAATCATCGAAATCGGTCCACGCGTTACGAAGGTACTACCCTCCCCCTCCTCCACCCACCGCCAAGGACCAAATTATTCTTCTATTAGCAATGTGGGATCACACTCTATACAACAGCAAAAGAATTATTAAAATCGGTCGATGCGTTACAAAGTTATTCCCGGTCAGACATAAATAAAAAAACATTAATAAATAAAAACAAGCAATACACGTCGAACTTAGAACCTCAAAAAGTTGTTACAAAGTTGGCTTACACCCCCCCCCCCCCCCTACCTCCCTTCAATCGCACCAACATTTGTTTTTCTCTTGGTATCAACCAGGGAGCAAAAAAAGAAAGAATTATCCAAATAGGTCCTCGCGTTACGAAGTTAGACTACTCCTCCACCACTCCACTCCCTAGTATAGGACCAAATTATTATTATATTAGCAATTGGGGATTACACTCTATACAACAGCAAAAGCACCATCCAAATCGGTCCACGCGTTATAACGTTAGGTATCACCCTCACCCCCAGCCCTACCCTACCAACAATTTTTTTGACATGAATAATTAAAATCGGTCGACGCGTTACAAAGTTATGCCCGGTCAGACATAGATAAAAAAAATAAATAAATAAAAAAATACACGTCGAACTTAAAACCTCTTTGTTTTTGGCAAGTCGGTTAAAAAGGAGTTTACTATCCAACTCGTTTTAGCTGACCGCGAAAACTTTACTCGTTTTTACTGGTAGCGAAAACATAACGCGGTTTTGCTCGCCATGAAAATTTGACTCAAGATTGCCCGCAGTAAAAACCTAACCAACTTTGTCTTCAACGAAAATGGCCGCAAAATACATGAAATTGTCAACACCTATGATCACTGACAACACCGTATCACGAAATGAGGCAATAAGTTAAATTTATTGATTCAAAATACAGGCTGAGAACTAGGGAAGACGAATAAGAAGCATTGCATAAATTGGAACTAAAAAGCTGTTAATAAATTAGAAAAAGTTTTAACAAACCATATGTTGTTTTATTTTAAAAAAAAAATCAAGGCAAATTTATGCTTAAAAGAGTGTACACATTTACGTCAAAGTGAATTTTTATCTTTAATTAATTACTTCATCCTTCATAGTTTATTCTGTTGTTCAATCTTCACTAAAGCAAATAATATGTCGTCGGCGGAGTAAGTGATGTCGTGTCAGCCTACCAATCCGGAGGTCACAGGTTCAAATCCCACTGGTCGCGACCCATGGTTGTTTTATTCTGACAATATATCACGATAAAAAAATGCCATGGGGGTTGCAGAGAAAATGTCAGTGGTTCGGAATCCACTTTAAACTTAATGTCGAAGCAAATACTTGTCCATGTTGAACAAAATGACATGCTAACGCGTTGGCAGTCGGGTTTCCGTGCCTTCCACAGCTATGAACTGTCTGTCTTAAAGGTGTCTGCAGACATTAGAAGCGCGATAAATCAGGATAAGTTTACGGCGCTGATATTACTTGATTTCTCCAAGGCTTTTGACTGTGTTAACCATGGCTTACTACTTGAGAAACTACTTCTTTAATTTCAGTAGCTCTGCCGTTTCCATCATCAGTAGTTTTTTGTCTAGTCGATGTCAAAGAGTTAAAATAAATGATACATTATCCAGTGCTCGACCGCTATTTCATGGCGTATCACAAGGATCTATACTAGGCCCATTACTGTTTAGTCTATTTATTAATGACCTACCGCGCGTGGTACACGATGTGAAAATTCATCTCTAAGCAGACGGTGTACAAATATTCTTAAGCAAACCCATAAGGATTATTGATGATTGTATTGTACGTATAAACTCTGACCTGGACAGGATATATAATTGGTCAAAGTACATCCATTTGTTGCTGAACCCTGGGAACTCCCAATATGTCATGTTCTATAATAGTACCTTTGATGCTACTGATATCCCTCCAATATGCCTAAATGGAATCTCTTTGCCTGTACTCAGCAAGGTGTCCAATCTCGGAATTGTCTTGATCCGTAATATAAGTTGCTGTGACAATGTAAATATGAGGCTTAATAATATTAATGGTGGGCTGCGAAGACTATGGCTCTCGGCTAATACATTACCCGGTAGTACACGACTAGAACTGGTTAACACGTTGATATTGCCTCATTTCACTTTCGGAAGCTTAGTTTTCCCTATATTGAACAGCATATGTACACGTAAGTTGGATATTGCTTTCAACGATTGCATAAGGTTTATTTGGATATTCCCTTTTATATACAAAACACAAGCACTGTCAATACATGGAATTGCAAAAAATTACGAACTAAACCGTTCAACTCGAGCGAAGTAAGAAATATTTCAAAATTTCTTAACGCGATCGGCCTTTCTAATAAAGAAAAGCTAAATTCATTTGGCTCTACGTCAACAGCAGCACCAAAGGGTTAGCTTTTCTTTACTCGGGTCATAAGGATAAGAACCCCATCATGCCAAAAATCCTTGGTCGTATTAAAGACAAACGTACCACAGCTGCATCGTTTTACCAATCCGCGGTGGTCTTGTTAACCAGCTCAAAGGACTTGAAATAGACCACAGCATATCACACGAACAGTAAATAAAGTAAAATAATAATTTTACTCATAGAATCAGTTGGCATACAATAAAGGTATAAACAGCCACATTGTCTACATTAAGTAAAAGGTTCCAGTATGTATTTTGTAAGCTTGATAGCTCGGCTTCAAACAGTCGACTAGGGGTAAATCTTGCAAAAACAAACCTGGTACTCTTCACCAGAAAGAGGAAAATACTAGAGTTTAGTACCCCGATGTGAGGGGGGAAGACTTGAGTCTTTCTAGTGAAGGCAAGTATCTAGGCTTGATACTCGACTCGGGACTCAACGGTAGGAGTAACATAACAGGTCGTGTAAAAAAAGTCAGTGTGGCATTCTATACGTGTAATTCAAATGTGGTGCAGTTGATGTACTTATACTGCTATAGTCAGACCTATCCTCTGCTAAGTATCATTGGTCTGGTAGACAGCATAAGAGAAGAAATGCAATCTGGACCTGCTGTATCCAGATCCAGAGGCAGGCATTGGTATATCGGGATCTATATGTATGACGCCATGGGTGGTACTAGATCTTGTATTTGATATGCTTCCGCTGAATCTACACTTCAAAAGCTTAGCAGTAAGGTTGAAGACTGCGAGATGATGGAAGCAGAGACCATATGGCCACTCGGACATTATGAGGGAAGCCGGATGAGTAGACGACAAGGAAGACACAGATTACCAGGTCCCGGTTCTAAACTTTAGGCTAAGTTTCCTACAAGAAATGAATACGACGAGAATGAAAGAATAGGCTGGATCGAAAATGAGTGCATGTACAGGAGCTGGAATATACTCTAGCGAGTATATAGCGGCATTGGCATGAATCATACAGACTGCAGGACAAATGTAGTGTTTTGCAGGCAGAAAAAGTAGCAATTTACCAGGAAGCACTTCTGGTGTCAAATGAGGAGAGTGCGGTGGGGCCATCCACTAACAGCCAGGCTGCCTTTAAGACGCTGGAAACTGTGGTGTTTCAATCAAAGCTTGTACAATTACGTAAGGATAGTTTAGAGGTTATAGCTAACTTTAACGAGGTGACTATATGCTAGGTGCCGGGCACAATAATATTCCGGGGAATGAAAGATCCGGTAAATTAGCTAGAAGGGGTTCTCAAATTGCTGTATCCGCATCAGTGGGTTAAGAAGGACATCTAAAAAGATGTATTCAGGAAAGCTGATCTCCGGTGGTAAAATAGGGATACATGTTGAATTGGCAGACAAGTGTGCCCTGTATATAATAAGCAAAAAAGACATTCCTCAGCTGAAACAGAAGTAATACCAGAAATTGAATGGGGGCAAGTAGACTGGGACTTGTTGCTAATGACTTTTGGCGTACCTGCAAGTATCTGGAGGAGACCGAGTTACTTCACCATGTGCTTTGTGAATGCCTGACTCTGGCATCAAGAAGAAAAAGGCTTCTTTGTAGTTATTTCTTTGTAGAGCTTGTCGAACTGAATAATGTAGAGGTCAGAAACGGCACAAAGGACCCAGATTGCGGACTAAGTGGCGCTGACGAAATTTATTTTTCGCAGCACCCCTATAACCTAACCTAACCTTATTCTGACATTGATGAGATATTCCATATTTGTTCTAAAAATAATGTATCACGCTTTTGCTCGTAATATTTTGTTGACTCCTTTTTGTTCTCAGAGTGTCAAATACTCAGGTTGTGTTGCTTATAAACTGGGGAAGTTAGGGTTTAGAAGTTAAGGAATAAATGAGTCCCTAGGCCCTAATTATATTGCGATCATATTATATAAGATCTTACCAGTCGCGAACAAAATATGTTTTTCAAACTTTGGTAACTTCGGACAATTGCAGACAAAAGTTGTGATAAGTTAAAACAATAATCAGCTTTTCCTAGAGAAGGAAAACTTCAAAGAAGATTTTCGAATTATTCAATAAATCCCTTGTAGGTATCGAGAGCTTCTCATTTTACTTAATTAACTTCTGCAAACTCGAATAACATACTTCTGAGCTGCATTAATTTTCATAACTGCCTTTCACTTTGTTATGCTCAGAGCTATCTAATTTCTACTTCAGATAGTTCACTGAATGTAATTAAAATCTAAAATTAAGGATAAAAGTAAAAATGTATAATCACTTCGTGCACGAAAGCATAAATGGCAGCGGGTCAGGCACTTAGATTGCCCTTCATATCAAACTTTTCATCTAACTTCAATGGACGTAGAACTATGTATCTAGTTAGCTGTATTTCCACTTGAATCTACGAATATGTCTGCTGACTGCATAATCCTATTTCCCAAGAGAGCAATTTTGCCTCGACTATACATATATTCGCAGGGAAAGTTTCAATGAATGTGAAAATGGAGAAAGCAGGAATTAAAAAAGTTGGTTCAAGTTGCCTTGAAATTAAATTCATTGAACTGTCGGATGAGTTTTGATGGAAATCCAATTTCGCAGACTTTTCAAGTGATTATGAATTTTATCTTAAACGTTTTTCGAAGAGATTTCCAAAGATGTCAAAAAATTATAGATTTTTACCTGAAAATTCCGTGCGTAAATTAATTCAGTTTTAGTTATTTTTTCGGACAAGTACTGCGCGTTCAAGTTCCACTTTTTTTTACTAAAAGTTTCCGTTAAAGCTTATACACATATAAGATTGTATTCTCAAAAATAAAAGTTTATATAGTGAGGTAAAAGCTTGAAACGTGGCTGCAACAAGTAAGTTGGTGATTGAGCTGCATACCAAAATTCCTAACCGAGCTAACAACGGGTAAAACAGTATAATTTAACACAATTGACAAAATTTCAGTCACATCGCAAAATTTCAGTCACAAGCCTGATTTATTTATTAACATACTGGTTAATTTCTTAGGGTTCAGAAGCAGCTAGTTCCTTTAGCCCACGCAGAAATACTCCTCAAATCCTCGTTTATTCGACAAATACAATCCTCACGAAGCCGCACTGGTCTGTCAAGGTAGAGTTGGACATTACCGGAATACATATAAACATCAACGTAAACCAAAACCGTTGGCAGTTCATTTATGTAAACGGAGAAGAGAAGAGGATCCAGAATTGATCCCTGAGGTTCACCACAGCCAATAGGAAGAGGTGTAGGATCGTGTCTATTGACCCTAACAAACTGACTACGACGCGATAGTAAGTTACTGACGAGGTGGAGAGCTAAAGATGAGAAGTGAGAGTATCCTTGAAGCTTTCCAAACAACCTTTTGTGATTAACTGAATCAAAAGCTTTACAAAAATCGAGCAGTACAGTACAGCGATGTCGGATAGAACATGAGGCCACTTGCGCGTGCATTAACTTTTCCAACAGCTTCCTAAGGAAACATAGCAGGTCGAAATCCTGAGATGAAATACGAATCGTGGGAATGGGCAAAACAACGGCAGTTTTCCACAATGACGGAAAGAAAGATGTAGTCAAAGATGTATTAAACACATTAGTAATAATATCGGGAATGCACGGCGATGTGATTTTAATAAATCAGGAACGTATATTATCTGGGCCAATAGGAGTGAACCTCACGCCATGGATTGCAGAAACTACTTCACCAGCATCGACAAACCTGAATGAAAATTCATCCCCATCAACGTCAGTCGGAGTTATGTAACAACGAGTGACTAGGTTGTTATATTATTGTGCTTGTTGAAATTCATGCGTATAAAGAGTATTCAGTATTGAATATCATTTGTTGCTTTCTGAAATCCTCTGTATAGAAGATGGTAGTAGCTACCTTGATGAAATCTTGATATCTTCACAGTTGTGCCACGATTTGTTACGATGTTGTTGTGATCTGTTGCTTAGCGATGTTCCGTTTACGGGGAGTAGTAGTAGATACCACCTGTTGTGAGAAAGATGAATGT
Organism: Leptarthrus brevirostris; assembly: GCA_964036015.1. Lineage (NCBI taxonomy): Eukaryota > Metazoa > Arthropoda > Insecta > Diptera > Asilidae > Leptarthrus > Leptarthrus brevirostris. The sequence goes on from OZ038372.1 coordinate 142,592,196, forward strand.
TAAAATCCTATTCCAAAGCAATCTTGGTACATGACAGATCTTACTAAGGTGCGATATCGAAAGTCTAAGAAAGCTAATAAATTTTAAAATTTTTTTTTAATTTTAAGATTTCCCAAAAAAATTCCATACACATATTGAGCAACTAAGCAAGTGAAACTGCTTTTTCACGCCTCAGTTTTCTCAGTTAAATAATATTAACTAGTATCGGTGAATTTTTAAAAGTGTTTGTTTATATCTTGGTAGCTGCTATTTGACGGACGAAATAATGTCCTTAGCAAACAGAAAGCAATATTATTTTCTAAATTTCAAATTGGAAAAGTTCATTACATTAACAGCTGTAGAAATTGACATTTCCTGAATTGAGATAACTTAGACTTAGACGGTTGCTCAAAGTCTCGTCTCAGTTGATCAACTGAGACGTGTCTCGCGAAATCACCTTACACCTTTCACTATATACGATTACAACTACTGGGTTCTCTCCATCGTCCTGTTCGGTAGGTGTTACATCCGTCCACTCCGTCCTTCCGTCATATGGTATCCATTCTCGAGCAAGGTCTTCTTCTGAACTATCATAACTCATTTTCAGTTGTTTAGAATTGCAAAATTAATCACTTAGTTAAGAAAATATAATTTATTGTCATGGGTTTTGCTAGTTATGACAAATTCAGCTTAATGGAATCGATCTGTTCGATCTGATCAAAGTCTTCGGACTTATTCTTCACTGTAAGTTTTTCTGGAAACTGAATGTAGACGAAATTATTATTAAAGCAAACAAAGCCTTCTACGCACGCAATAGACTACTCTTCACAAAGTGGTTTTGTGGCTAGCCGCAGACAAGAAAATTTAGTCCTCCAGAATGGAACATATACAAAGACTGGCCGGATCGGAATTACGGGTGCTTTCTAATTCACTGGTGTTTGCACATTGTACTAAAATTATAACTTCTTACTTTCGTTCAAAATTTAATTCTTCTTCAGGAGATATATTAAAAGATAAAATCACTTCAAGTTATCAAAACCCAAGATCCCATTTTAAGCCGTGCGCCTCTTCAATTTCAGAGGAATTAATAAATTTAACAAAATATGTCAAACCATCATGTACAGACGTAAGCATTTAATGTGCACTTGCAATTAGTTTTAGGGTAACGTAAGACGAAAGTTTTTGCTTTACTTTTCCTAAGAAATTGTTTGCATTTCCGTTCTTGCTTTTGTTCATTTCCTGCAATGTCTCGTGTGAAAGAAAATTCTGTAAGCTTTCACACATTTTACTAAAAATAAGTACACTTCCGAAAAAAGGAACTTGAGGGATTTAGGGAATGAAATTTCTAGATGCTCTCTTCTTGGATGTAAGTACAAACATACATGCTTTCATAGGAACTGCTCCACCACGTACTTTATTTGTTGTACTTACATTTTAAGAGAATTTGCACTTGAAATATTTGAAATTAAGTTACATAAAGTTACAAAGTTACAAATGCTACGATAAATATTTATTTAAAAATTTACTTCATAAATAAAAATTTCCGGGTAAGTAAGAAAAGGGATATTAGACTATGTTTGCGATGATAAACTGACTCTTAATCAATACTATCAAGAAGCCACTATCACTTAATATATTTTCGATTAGTATGAGCAATTTCAAACCGATTTTAAAGTATAAATAGGATAATTACTTTTACTTTATTAGCACTTTTTCTTAAAGTAGGTTTACCTTCTTCACTAAGACGGAGTTGGATCAATTCGTTGAGCCGCACGAGCACCATGCCATGGGAACCAGGTCTCCCCGTGAGTTTTTATTAAGAAATTAAAAATAATCCACTCCGTCTCTGGGCTGTTGTCTATCTCTCGCAACAATGTAAAAACAAGACATTCAAGTTTCCTAGCTTTCCTTACCCTAGATCCCTTCCGGACAAAACCATTCTAACGCATCAAAGGGTTGTCCCCTAGGCTTTGGCCACATCGTATAAAAAAACCTGTAGTGAACAGATGAAATATCTAGAGAGAAGTCTGGGCTCCAAACTATACTGAAACCGGCACCTAGATAACACAGAGAAAGCGAAAAAATATTTCGGTGTTACCTACGATTTGAAGTCCAATGCTCTGGATTTGCACAACAGGGATTGGAACCATTATTACCTATGGGTTATGCCATGTGGTTAAAGCCAAATTGAGCAGGTTAAAATGGATGGTCTGCCTAAATATCACCATGCGTACCTTACCAACTATGCTCAAACTCCTACCTCTTCACATTGAGACCGAGGGTATAGTAATCAGTACTGCATACAGGTTAGAGGCGCTAAGACTTTAAGGGAAACCTTAAATATGATACCTGAGCTGACTATGGTCTCCAACAACATGCTGGCTAGGATCTCAACATTTAAACCACCCTACATAAAGGTGAAGAGAACTTAAATAATAAGACATGAGCAAAAGAGATAAAAGATAAAACAAAAAAATTACATACAAACAAATAACTCTATTCAAGCCCAACCCTAATCAATGTTTTAAAAAAATGAAAATCAATACAATCATAATAACTATTAGGCAAGAAAGATATTGAAGTTATTTGAAGGCCTTTTCATTCAATCGTTGGTGCGAAGGTGAAGAATATGGAAAAAGATCCGAGTCCTCAAGGAGCGAGAGAGAACCAACGAGTTTAAAGCGCAATTCAGACGAATTAATCATACCCTACACAATCCGAAGTTCCTAGGTTTGAATCCCACCGGCGACGACCCATGGTTGTTTTTTGCACAGATCACGATAAAAAATTGTCATGGGGGTTGCAGAGACAATGTCAGTGATTCGGAATCCACTTTAAATTGTAGGTCCACTTACAACTGCTATCTCCAATCGGGTAAAGTTCTTCTTCCGCCCCGTGCCCCACAAGGGGTTACTGAGAGAACCCAAAAGCAAGCCAAAATCAAAATTGAAAAAGAATCAGCCCGAGAAGGCTGCGCTAGACAGCTTCAATGCAGTCAATATGAGCCACGGAGAATGAATACCAAACCGACGAAGCATACTCTAAGGTTGGTCGATCAAAAGCGCAATAAGGCAGCTTCATTGTATATGGGTCTGTGGTTTTAGCAAGTCTACTGCCAATAGTGAAATTACAAAGTAAAAGATTTCTTTTACAAGCGAATGGCATAACAGTGTACCTACTTATGCCAATGCTCAAAAAAAGGAAATTAATAGAGCACCAATTACTGAAGGTCTCAAAGTCAGCTATTAAAAGGGCACGGTTATTATCATTTGCAACAGGAAGGAAAATTTTGGCGTCATCAGTAGAACAGAGGATTTTGGAACGACTTACATCATTGATGTATATGATGAAAAGCAAAGGTCCTTAGTGGCTACCCTGAGGCACCCCATAAATAAGAATCTTGTGATTAATTCTGTGAAAGGCTTTAATTTAAATGCAATGAACCTCATTTCTAGCTTCAATGACAAAAATACATAAGTTGGAAAATTCCAAGAAGTTGGTGGTGGAAGACTAAGCCTTAGTGAAACCATGGAAAGAGCCCAAGAACGGTTTTCAATGGAAGTAAAGGGCGTCACAGATCATAGCCTCAAAAACTTTGCCAACAAAACATAAATTGGCTACTGGTCGATAATTAGAGATATTTCGTTTTTTGTCTTTCTTATGAAGAGGTATAATCAAGAAAAATTTCGAGGGTTTAGGAAACACACCGGTGCAAATAAATAAATTTAACAAATAACGGAGTACAGGAACAGAAATACCATCAAGGCCACACGAGAGGCTATTAGGCAAATTAAAAATATTTTTCAAGACGATAGCTTCGCCAAATAGGCTTTGGAATGAAGGGAAGCCGGTGGAAGCCTCATCAAATGAGTAATATCCTTAAATTTAGTATTCCAATTGGAATCCACAAATTAAGTCTTAAAGAAGTCAAAGAAATTTGCAATCACAAGAGGATCGTTGCTTTCACGGTTGTCAATGCATCACAATTGCGCCTAGAATTTCCAAATTTCCAAAATTGCTTGGGGTGAGCGCTTAGGGTTTGCTTAGTTCTATCTAAAAAGTCAGTATAAGAAGCTTCAAGAGAAGAGCGAAACTGATTGCACAGAGTGGAATAAATTAAGTGGTTAGAATCACTCTCTGGGGAACAAAACCTGGTCCAAACCTTTCAAAAAATCACCACCAGCAATATTAACAATGGCATGTCCCGGCGGCGTGCAACGCACTAAACCTCACCGCCAACTGTAGGGTCCGAAATGGAGTGCTGACGGTCACGGTGCAAAACCACATATATAGTTGAGGCCAAAATGATCGGTGTCAGCTATCCTCCCGTAAAGCTAAGCCTTAGTCAGACATACAATGAAAAAACAGGATTCAGTTGAGTCCAAGAGAAGGCGAATTGTTTGCGAGTATAGACCGGTTACGTTGGAGTAGTAGAGCGAAATTGCGACAACATGGAGTTACTCGGCAAGATTATAGGGTCCATCACTGCATGAAATATGATGCCCGGCACAATGACCTTAAAAGAAGCAGAAAAGACATGTAAGTGACGGTTAGTTCCAGTATGCCATAAAATTAGAGAAATAACCACATCATCGGTGATGTCGAGATGAACTCGAAAGACAAAACTTTTTCATCAGGTCTTAAAGCGATGGGATCGATCGATTGATTACCAGAAGTGTTAACGTTCGCCGGCGGAAACCGAACCTGTTACTTCTATGGTCCAAAATCAAAGAACTTTTCTAAAATTTTCCAGCGATCTGAACAAAACAAAGAACAAGAAGAAAACATTTTGAATATTTGTTAGTACATCATCTGAGATAAAGAAATATTTGCGAATTATTTTCTTTTCGCTTATATCATTGTTTGCTTGATACAAAAATTCAAGTAAATTGAGGTGTGCTTGTGTCCAGAACTAAAGAAACTTCTCGCAAGGATATCAAACATATCACGCCAAAGTATTTTCTACACAAAAAGTTAAAGTACCTCAACTCACTGTCATCTTTCCAACTGTTACCTCTATTCATCTTTTCACTTCAGGTGGAGGTTTATATCGTGTTATATAGCATCCTTAATTTCAACATTGTGAAAAGGAGGAGATGACTCTACAGTTCTTAATAAAAGTGTGCAATTGTGTGCAGAATTGATTTAGTCACGATATCCTCACCTGTTTCCAAGAAAAATGATGTTATAAATGGAAAAAGATTAATTTTTGTATCTTCACTGAAAAGTTTTAAAGATTTCTTAATAATTTAAGAACATCTAACGAAGAGAAAATTAAGAACGTTTGTCTTAGTTATTTACGGGTTAACTCTTATATTTAAGGATAATACGACAAAATGTTAAATTACCTTAAATCCGAAATTACATGAAGGGCGAAGAGTATATACACAGATAAATCTAGTGGAGAAAATAAGTACAAGAACTATACGACGTACTAATAACATTTGTGTGAAATTGCGTTAATTGAAATTGATTAATTCCAAGCGGAGGTTATACTGAAATTACGCACTCAAATATACACTGTCAGAAAAAAGTATAAGCACAGTTAAAATGTTTAACAAGAAAGAACCAAACATAAGATAAATGATGATTAAGTTAAAATATGACTTCACACATAGTTTACCTATTACACTTATTTGTTTGTTTTAAATTAAACTAAACAATCTAAATAAAAATAAATTTAATAATAGTAAAAACCTAATAATATTTGTTGTAGTTTTGATATGATGAAAATATTACATTTGTGTTCCACTTAGTGCACTGTAAGAAATGCCTGGAACACACCTTAACAAATGCCTGGATAAACTGAACACAGAAATTATTGATAAGAAGGGCTAAATTATGTAGCCATGGAACTTAGCACAGATAAGATTTAATGAAATGCGAGCGAAAAACTATACCTAATCATTAATTAATGACTTGTTTGTGTACTTTCGGTAATTATCTGTAGATACTTAGATTATTTAAATATGTTTTTTTTGCCGTACTCTCTTTTTTTACTAAGAAATTGTGATATAACTAAGTCATTGGTAAAAAGGTCCTTTTTTGTGCCTATATTAGAGAAGATGTTAATGCGCATTTTAACTTCTAGTTAGATGATAGTTTTCGCTGCGCTTAGTTTCTTTGATGATATAACTAGGTGTTAAAAGTATAATTTTGTCTAAAAGGTGTTACAGTAATAAATATTAATGATAAATTTTTGCTTATATAAAAATTATTGATAATTTAAAATAAAACGGGTGGAAAGGACATTTCTGAGGCAAAAACAGATGCAATTACAGTCCAGTCAGCGAACAAAAGCACTCCTATAGAAAAATAGCTGCAAAAGTGGGTGTAAGTGCGTCAACTGTGTCCAGAAAAAAAATTTTTACTGGAGAAGATCTTTTGCCGACAAATCAGAATAAATTATAAAGGTGTTCGCAAAACCTCTGTCCCCGCCATTTTCCAAGCTCCTGTTGAGGATCGAAGGAGCACCAATCCAGAGTTGAGTTGAGACCTCGATACATCAACATATCGACAAGAATAGTGAGAAGAACATGCAAAAAAACCAGCTTACTTTGCAGACTACCGGCGCGCCATGCCATCCTGCCAGATTCATCACCAATTTCTTAGATGAACCGGAACTTTCTGTCCTCCTTGGCCCGGGAATTCCGCGGATCTTAATCCCATCGAGAATTGCTGGGCTCTTCCAAAATCGAAAATGAACGCTCGACTGAATACTTCTCTGCAAATTTTGAAGCAAAATATTACAGATATTTGGCAAAATGACGAAGATTTAAGAGAAATGATCAACAGTTGTATCAGGAGCTCACCAACTCGAATAAGAGAAGTGATTATTAATAAGGGAAGTGTGAATAAATATTACAAATTGTACACTCTTATAAATAGAAAATGGTTTTCTTTTATTTTATTTTTTTCGCGAAAAGAAACCATTTAAACTTAACAAATCTAAAATTGTTTGCTGGTGCCAAGTTTAATGGCACCATTTTTTGGCTCAAGGTTTGATGCGCGTATAGCTTGCAGTTGTTAGGCAAAACGTTAAACATTGCTCAAATGTATAAAAACAGCAAAAAAATTATTTCGAAATTGCATGAAGAATTATTTATTATTTATTAATAAGATTCTTTAAATGTCTGATTACTATAAATCACAAGAACAATATAAGATACAGTTAGTATACAAAGACAAAGTACCTTAACTAAGCTGATCAGATTTCTCGAGATATTAAAATCAATGTAAGTAAACTTGACATTAAAGATACGCGACATGGATGCCAATAGCCGTACTTATTGGGATGATAAGGAATTTCAAAAAACTCTGCGTCCGCGTGTAGCGAGCCGGAACCCTAGCAGCTCTGGAGAATTCGATATGCCCTGCAAATAACACTACCCTAAAATCTTGGCCCCTGGACAATGAATAGTTGTTTCCGAAGTAATACTTCCCGCTGAAACAAAATCCGGGCTAAGAATTGCTCTATCACTTCAGGTTTTTGAGATATTCTAACCTAAAAGTGCAAAAAAAAACTCTTTTTTGGCATATTTGAAGTTATGTAGCACTGCGGTTTCAGCGGTAAAAATTACATCGGAAACAACTATTCATTGTCCAGAGGCACAACATTTTCAAAATTTTGTAAACTTGTGTAATCGAAAGCAAAAATAATTTTAGAATTTTTACGCCTGTTCTTAAGGGTTTCCCATGAGAATAACCAACGAGTATCCAAATAAGGAGGCCAAATATGGGGATTATTCCAGGGAAGGCCCTTAAAGGCAATTCTCAAAAATTTACGCTGTATGCGAATAATATGGACCACATTATACCAAACAGGACTAGCGTATTCCAGAATAGGCCTAATAAAAGTACAATAGAGAAGTTTTGATATATAAGGATCTCTTTCGCCCATCCTTTAATAAAACCTGAAGTCACATTAGTATAATTTAGAGGAGAATGCATGTGGTCATTAAAGGAAAAATGAGTATCAAGTATGACCCCCAAATCCCTGGTCTTATCAAGTCTAGTTAATGAGCTACCATCAATAAGAAAGTGAAGAGGAGTCCATTTGTGTAAAAATAATATAGTGGTCACTTGAGGATGTTCATAGAGAGATAGTTAATAGAGCACCATTTATGAAAGGCGTCTAAGTCAGAGTTTAGAAGTGAACACTAATGTTCATTGGTAACAGTATGAAAAATGTAAGCATCATCAGTATAGCAAAGAATACTCGATCTATGAAGAAACATCGATACTTCATTCATACACTGCACTGTAACACCCCTTAGGTGTTAAGTATTTCATTTGAAAACGCCTCACGAAATAAAACACATGTGTACGTCTGGACAGATAAGAAAACACCCAGTCTACGAAAATGGACGTGTAACTTATGAATGAGAAAGGAGGTGGCAAAGCAAGTAAAGACAGGGCTCTATTAGAGTTTCTTTTAACAATGATAGAATTTTTACTAATTTTAGTAAGTTTTTTACCGAAACAAAAGTACAAGGTACAAATTTTGTTCCTTTAGCCCTGCTATGTGTGTAATAGCCTTTAGTAGGCTATGTAAACAAAAATTTTACGCTATGAAAAGATTCTTGATATACAAACGTTTGAAAACGAACAGTTTATTTTCAGTTATATAATTGGGAAGACAATATATGTATCAAAACGACTACATTCGGAAAGTTTATAGCTGACGCAGAAATAGCGCGAGGAGTATCTAACAGTCTTAAGCTTCAACAAGTTAGGTGTTGCATAAGATTATTGTCGAAATTTCTGACAAGTCAGAATTATTTATATTTTACTTGAAATTTTCATTATGAAATCCCTCAAATTCATTTTTGTCTGTCGATCCTTTCCTTAATTTTGAACGTAAATTTATTTGGTTTAAGTTTTGAAAATCTGTACTTTCGAAATAAAATTATGTCAGTCTTAGGGCGCTATTGTGAATGTAGATTTATGTTCGACTCGAATAGCCAAGACGCACACTCTACTAACAATTCCAATGAGGAAGTGAGCCTTTGCTGTACTTTCGAAATAAAATTATGTCAGTCTTAGGGCGCTATTGTGAATGTAGATTTATGTTCGACTCGAATAGCCAAGACGCACACTCTACTAACAATTCCAATGAGAAGTCGACTGAAAATCGACACTCGCAATAGGGTTCTTAGTATTTTTCCGTAGAATTTGAAAAATGCATAAATGGAAAATTTAAAACAGCTCCTATGGGGGAGCGCATGTGTCATAGGCGAATCTCAGTTGTTTTTAGGGTTGTGGAAGGGAGGGGGGGGGGGGGGGGGGGGGGTAAAATCTTTTTGATAAAAGTAACATGATTTTAGATTTACGGTTACGGTTCCATTGTAAACCGTTGTAGGATCGGTAGATTCGTATGTGGCATCCATTCCGTCTTTGTATTTGTACACTTTGTAAGATAAAATTTGGCATACGGACGTCACCAAAAACAGATTCGATAAGATTTTTGGAAGAATACTTTTTTGGATCTCCTTCTCATAATGTGAAAAGAGTGCTGAAAACAATTTTCTTTTACTTAGGTAGGTCGCTTAAAATTCCAAAATGGCTTAGGACCCCTCCTCAGTCTAATTTTTACTGATGCAGAATAACTCCAAAAATTGAATGAGTACAGCCTTCAGTTAGTAGTAGTATATTACAGGTCTCGGCAACAAGAATTTGATGTTTTGAGACCAAGTGCATCAGTAGCAGGTGATAATTTCTCATTTTATCACACATGCTATGGTATTACAATAAAACGTGTGGATACCATATATGTATGTGCCACTGCATACTGTGCCAATACCATCTGAAACAACATGGTATTCCCATATATTCATTGTATTGAAATTCGCAAATTTGACCTGGTATACCACGAATCTAATGACTGCAGCGCCATCCTCCCACTTATGTTTTGTGTATTTTTTCTACTTACTGCCATGTCGCTAACATTTTAAAGAAGATTTTAATTTTTGAAACAAAAACTCTGAAAAATATTTTAAAAGTCTTATGAAATCCAGTCTTTAAATACAGTAGTTAAGAGAAAGCAAAAAGAAAAAGTTGTACGATTGTAAAAGTGTTGGAAATTTTTTTAGAAATAGAAAACAAAAGACTTCACTATATTGAAAACTGCCAGTGAATGACACGTACATTCCTCGAATCATGTGTGCAGGGGTAGTCTCATACCATGGTATTGATATGTACTATGATATCGATACCATATATATGCGGGGGGGGTGTAGCACAGATTTTCACCCTCTAGATCTGCGCCTGTGGGAGCAACTATTACAACGAAAAAATTAAATACATCAAAGGATTTATTATAAAAAAAAGATTAAAGTAATCTTTTAAAAGTGCAGAAGTTTTTGAGGTCTGTGATTTAAAATAAAAATTTCACTCGAAATGCCAATAACTTGGCTTTTAAGGGTTTAGTAGTAATTAGGAACCATTACATTTTCGGTATGTTCCTCCGTCTGTCGACTTGTATGCCACACTCTTCCCATCTTATCATTTATATACCTATTTAAAGAAAATTTGATATACGGACCTAGATTGATTACTAAAATGTAGAAATTATGAAATTTTTGGAAAGCTATCCCTCCGTTCGCATCTAACTAAAAGTAAAAAACAAATTCACTTGCCCTATAGAGTGAGGTGTGTTTATACAGGTCTCCTAAATTTCAACAAAAAAAAGTTCTGGGACCTTTTCATTTTACCCCTTCAGTCCCCAGATATTTGCCTTGCAAGTTGGTTATAAAAGCGCGCCCCACCACTCTAATTTCTAAACTGTCCATGCAAAATATCTGAAAAAATTACTGTACGTATCTTTTAGTTAGTACTTTTAATTAAAATTATAACAAACACTGTAAAAAAATAGTTTATGAAAAATTAAGAAATAACCATATTCAGTCCACGCTTTTAACCATTATTTTCTATTTGTGATTTTGTATTCACTTGCAGCGGTAGAAGGTATTAAGATTTTTTTCAATCAAAACTCTCAGCCTCTACGCAATTTCTGTCGTCCCGTCTTAACTAACTTGCCAGTTAGGAACAAACCGAAATAACTTTTATTAAGTTTTAATTTCATTTTCTGTAGAGCCAACAATTTTTGCATTCCTTAATATTTCAGAAAGTTTTAATTAAATTGCATAAAATCTGAAAAACAAAAAAAAAATTGCGCAAAAGCCAGAAAGCGTTTCTTTGTTCACAGCGAATACATCATTAAAAGGGTAAAACCCCACCGGGTGAAACTCCTCTCAAGAGGTACTTGAACTTCCAATGTTCAGTGAAATATCTAAATAAGCCCGCAGACTTTGTTCTGTGGCACCTTATTCGAAAACCACCTTTCTATTTTTCTCAAAGCGTGCTGAAGAGATTCATACCATGCAGAAGAATTTACATCTTAAAGGACAATTATCAGGCAGCAACAGTCACAATATCTCTTTTGTTTTGCCATAACATCTTTTTTCTTGGTTTTATGGCTGCCACTGTCAGCAAGAATATTGATTGTGATGTGACAGTAGAATGGCAAAAGTCTTCATAGAAAAGGAATTCGTTTTTAGTTCAGCAAGTTTAGATTTGTTTTCTGTTAAAGAAAATTCGAAAAAGCTTTATACTTAGTTTTTATAGACAAAGTAATCCGATTTGGCGTTACCCAAGCCATCGCACCGTAAGAAAGTTACTAGTTATATGTTCTAATGAACTTTTATGCAACCAATGACTATCTACATCTCAATATTGATTTTATTTACGGATGTTGGTACAATTATTCGTGCTACGCTGTAACAAGTTTAATTATTTTTATTCCAAATCTATTGTATAAGCTTTTACATTGCTAAAGAAATCAGTACAAAGACAAAAATTTTCTTTGAAAAAAGAAACCTATAAGCAACAAAATGATCAAAATTTCTAGTGTGTTGGCTTCACAAAATCCATTTTGCATTTTTCGATATTCTGAAGCCCCTAGAATAACCGTATGAAAATCTTTTTATCATATCTGCCCTAAAAAATGAGTTGTACGCAATTTCATGATGGCTGTTCGGGTCGCGCCAAAGTACTTTCAAAACTTTAAACTCGTTTTTGTTTTTTGAGTTGGCGTGCAGTACTACGATATGTTAAAATTGTGAGAATAAAACAAACTTTAGATTAAAATGTTCGGGAGACATAAGATTTTCGCCGTGTCATGATTCAGATTTTTCGCGATATTAGGGACAAAGTTACGGCACTTTAAAGACGTAAAAAAAATTAAAAATTGTCAACCCCTTTTGAATTTCTCGCCATTTGTACAGTTTTTGGAATTTTGACTGTAATCAGGTCAAAGCGGTAGCCTCTACTTTAAGAATCTTTTGGTTTCAGATTACTGGAAGCAATAATAGACTGCCTTTGCAGCCGCGATATTGTTTGGTGGGGACAGATTCAGAGCCCTCATGTTAGGGTTTTGTTTTGAAAAGGAAAAAAAAATTGCTAAATTTTATCTTAAATAAAAAACACACTTACTTTTCCCAAACTTTCGACTTTTTCTACACTATAAATCCCCTTTAAGACAAACACAATGTGCGTGCGCCGACACTACTGCCATTGGCAAAAGGCGCATTTTCGTAAAAAAACATATCAATTTTGTTTTTTTAGTTTCGTTGGTTATAATTTTAATAATTTCTTAATAATATTTTTCCTAGTTTCCTCATCACTTTGTGTGGGGGGTCCTAAATTTTTTTTTAAAAGTCTCTTCATTTCTGTCAGAAATTGAGGACCGTTTTTACAAAACCTAACATTTACAAAAATCAAATATTTCAGGAAAAGTTTTTTTTTATAATTTTGAAAAATATAATGAGATTTTTGAAAAATTAATTTTTTCTGTTTAAAATTACAATAACTACGACTCCCAAGCGAATACTTAATTAACAGTAACAAAATAAAAATTAAAATTCACTGGAAAATTTTATCGTTTTCTGAATAGTGAAGCAAATGGTCAAATTTGCAAATTTTCAAAAATGTTTCTTAATTAGCTGCAGTTTCTTCAGGTTCGTCGTATTCTTTCCACATATTTTCCTCTAATTCTTCTATGTTACCTACAAGGATATACGAAGATAAGTACTTCTCATCATCAGGAATCACGAACAATTTTATAAATTTTTTATATCTTCCTTTTTTTCGATTTCTTTATTTTCTTAAGGGGTTACATACCTTTGCACATATGTTCATATTTAAACGGTAATTAATTTAAAAATATGAAATATCGATTACATGTCTTTCTTGAACTTCAAATAGTAATAAAAAATATAAAAGAATTATTTTTAAAAATTAACATTATGTTATAGAGATCTGGTATTTAAGGTAGGGTTTTCAGATATGATATTTGATATACCTTGCTATCAAGGCAGCTCTGTTTTTTGAACACCAATAACAATGCAAAAAAATTTGAACAAACTTACTTTGGTTTTCTTGTGAAATACTTAATTGTCGTGCTCCGAGGTGACAATTTAGTATTTCATAAGCAAACCAAATAACAAGCGTGTGCAAGTTTGTTAAAATTTTTCATCAAATTATTGTTTTTTTTTTCTTTTTTATTCGGGTAGAGAACTGCTATATATTTAAAAGGAAATCTGTCTTAATTAACTTAACAGATTTGGCTTTTTAAATGATGAGAAAATACACATTTCTTCTTGCGCAACTAACTGAAACAATTTGCCCTAAATTATAGTAGTCAAACGGAAAATTACATGTTAGATCGTCACAAGGTAACTCTGTGGCATTGCAGTTTATAGGCTCTCTTTTCTCAACTTGCGTTTGTATACCAAATTTCATGTCAATAGATAAAAAAAATTAAAGAATGGGCGGCTGTGACATATAGACAGACGAAAGGACATACATCGAAAGTATAAAGGTTCCTTCTAGTTAGCTACAGAACCCTAAAGAAGTGATTGCCATACTCAGCAAATTATTTTGAATGTAAATTAAAAAACTTTGAAGTTTGAGTCGCACAAAAATATGGTAATTTTCCTTTCAGCAAGAAAGGAAGTCCGACGTCATTAAAACGACTGAATTTTTTAACCCAATGGAAGCTTTCCAGCTGCAAATGTACACATCGAAAAAAACTTTCTAATTAAAAATAAAATAGCCCTAATTATCTAGATTTCAAATGCATGCATATATAGTAGTACGCATACATCCGATATGGAAATGGTGAAAATTCCTGACGCAGGAAGAAGTAGAAAATTTCATAATGTGGACATGGTATGGCGCTTAAATTGATTAAAGCACGCGATGTTTTTGCTACTGTACGGCAAAAAGGAAACTAGTTGCGGGATAATACTCATAATTTCCATTTGCATGCAAGTATCCTGACAGATTGAAAAATATAACAAACATAAAATAAACATATTTGAAAAGATATTTGATTTAAGCAGCGTTTAAAAATAAGTGAACCTAATTTTATCAAAGGAACTAGGCAGACACACAAAATAATGAAGCAAAATTGTTTATTTTTTCAACTTTCTCCATATTTATTGGAGAGGCGCCTAATTTTATCCCCAGTATCACGTTAATCCCCCGAATGTTGCATTGGGATATTAATAGAGAATAGCTTTCTAGTGAGAAAATATCAACTTTAGTGTAATCTAATTTTAAGGGTCAAAAGAGAACATTCATCGACTACTAGAATCATTAATGATCCCTTAACATTTTGGAGTCTTGTATGTTTAATTTGGAATATAAAAAAAAAGAAAACAGAAGTATTAAATTTTAAAATAAATGGCACAATCCACCACCACACTTCTTTTCGCGCCTTTGATGACGCTTTTATGTTCTGTAAGTACAATGCAATACTGGAAGAATATTATTTTTAAGCTAAACCTATTAGCGCGGACCAAGTACACAGTCGGTTTTATAGATGCCTGTGGCGGCTGACTTTGCCTCTCAGAAGAAAAGAGAAAGGATTCTTTGACTCCACTTTATTAATATAAATCTAATTTTTATTTAATTTCAACAATACTTATAAAGTCATAGATGGAGGAACAGTGTTAGTCACCAAGAGGTTAAAAATTAAAAGAGTTTCAACAACAAGTCTCAACATTTTTAGCACGCAAAAGTTTACTTGGAATATAAAGAAGAATATGAAGAAAAAATTATTTGGTTTATTTGTTATAACAAGTATGAAGAAATTATCCTCGTTATAGTAAGAAATAAAATTTTACAAAATATTTATAGAAAAAAATTACTTATACTCGTCAATACATTCATAGGGTCTCTTAGATGCTCCACGTTAATTACGTTATCGTTCTATGCGATCCGAGTAAAAATAAGACTCGCCCATTCCTAGTCTGAAACAAGTACGCACGGCGTCAAAACGGCTGCGGGCACGGTACGGTACGCCTGAGTTAAAATTATACTTTTACAAATACCAGCCCGCTACAGTTACATACGTATCACTAAAAAACAAAAATTTAAAATGGAAACAATAAAATTATTTTCGTGAATTAACTAATTTAATTTAATGGCCGACGTCTGAAATAACAAACCTATCTCTGCTGTAGCCGGCAACGTTTGTGCAGTTGAGTCTTATTTTTACTCAGATTAATAAAGATTATAACTGAAACTGGAAAATATGACTAATCTTGTGAGTCAGCGATTTTGAGAAAAATTATCATATCAGGTGGCCGTGTGGCCGGCCAATTTTTCAATTTTTGGGAGCGGGAGCATGCCTAATACTACCGGGCGTATTTGTTCGCTATGCATACTGACAATAACCGCATATATACTTTTAAAAATATTAACGTATGTACTTTCTTTCGGCGTGAATATACCAACTCATATGCCACATGGTTGCTGAGCCCCTTGCCCTTCCGACCGAAAACATGAGTTGCAGTTTTCAAGCCTGGCTGAACGAAGACTTCTGCGGTATTTTGGCACAGTTGGAGAATTCGGTCTGCCCACACGTATTTTGTTGGTTGCCGCAAAAATCACTAGATAAACATAGTGAAGCGTCATCTCCGCAGGTATTGCCTTTATGTCATGTTTGAAAGTCAGCCGCAGGCCAATTAGGTTTGGTGGCAAAATACTACACCAGCCATTTGTTTCGTAACAGCGGCTGACTGTTTTGAGAGCCCGGTGTCATCGTTCTATCATTCCGTTGGATTTCAGATAATAAACTGTTGTTCACAGGGATTATTAAAAAAAACCGTGTCAGTTCCTTCAAGATACTGCTTTCGAACTCTCTGCCAAAGTCTGTTTTTTTTTTTGTTGGACCACCGGGAAAGCCGGCCTACCAATCCGGAGGTCCAGGTTCAAATCCCAGCGGCGGAGACCCGTGGTTGTTTTCTGCTGACAACAGACTGCGATGAAAAGGCCATGGAGATTACAGAGAAAATGCCAGCGGTTCGGAATTCACTTTAAATTGCAAGTACACTTGCAATCGTTGTCTCGAATTAAGTGAAGTTGTTCTCCCGTCCCAAGCCCCACAAAGGGTTACGGAAACTAAAAAAAGACGTAAGAAGAGGTCCGATCAAGTCAAATATTTGTCGAGATTACATCAAAATAAAGTGACATGTCGCACTCTGGAATTGAAAATGGGATAACACTGATGATTTCTGTAATTCTAAAAAGCATGTTGGGTACGCTGTTATTTTCTACCCTAAAGTATCATACGTTAGTACTGAAGTGTCCTATGAAATTCAACTTCCGTATCTGTCTCGGTGAAGCTTTATCCAAATTTTTCTTTTGAATGTAAACATAAGAGGTTTGCGTCGGTAAATATGCTGAAATGTCGTCTCTGGATCAAATTCCTGAAGTGTTTTATTACCTCATAAATAGCCGGTAACTCGCGGTTGTACAGTATAAGGTTGCTTCATCCCGGCGTCCGTCCAGAGTGAACTTTTGGCGTGAATTGGCGGGTAATCCAAAAGAGCTGCATAAGCCAGGTCAATTTTACATCTGCCAAAGGCTTGTACTGCTGTCGGTATCCGCTGGATTTGGGTCTGGTACTTTTTCTTAATACCATTGATAAAGTTTAGGGATCATTGGTTGTCCACCGCATGATGTAAAATTTTTCTATAAAAATTGATCGATGCTGGGAACCTTTAGATGCCTTTTCTAGTTTTTAATACTAACGAACATCGGAGTTGAATCCATAGATGAATAACCCGATCACTACGCCATGGTTCCAAGGTGCCACCTTCGGTCTAGCCGTGAGTTGTTAAAATAAAAATTACAAAATCTACTCCGTCTCTGGGATGTTGGCTAGCTCACAGTAATGCAAAAACAAGACATTCATGTTCCCTCATACCTTATCCTAACTCCCTTCCGGTCAAATCCATGCTAACGCATCATAGGGTTGTCCCAAAGGCTTTGGCGACATCATACAAAAAAAAATGCCAGGGGACTTGCCGGAGATGACTTGTATTTCTCATCATCCCGTTAAGCAACGCAAATATCGTCGATGTCCGGAAATACAAAGTTCTCCAATCCGCGAAAAACTTTGTGCATGTACCGCCGGAACGTCTGCACTGAAAATTATGCACTGAATCACCTGGCGACCATACATGATTTTTGAGAAATTCTGAATGTACCTGTCAGGTTCTGTAACTATGTTTAAGTCACTGTAGTTGCAGCATAAGCACCACTTTCTATTTGATTTCTTCTTTATAAGCAGCGGGATTGCCCAGTTGCTTTTGGAAGGCTGGAAAATTCTATTCTCTAGTAAGTAACGGAACTCCTCTTGAGCTGCTGTAAGTTTATCGCGATTTAGGCGAAGAGGACGATAGAACGCCGGTCGGCCCTTCGACTCTATGTGATGCAATCTTCTCGGTGGAGGCTGGTTGTGTGCTGAGTTTACGGACATGTCAACTTCAGTTAAAATGTTTGTGAAAGGGATGTTAGTTTCGAAAGATTTAATCAATATCTGTTCTGAAATCAATTTCTTTACCACTGAGTTGCGCTGTCTGTAAGTCTATCAGCTAATTTCGGAAGTACGGTTAGCTCTTTCCTTGATGCCTGCCGAATGGCACGTACTTGTGGCGGTAACCTTTGCAGCCACAATTAGAGATTGGCGATACTGTATCGATATACCGGAGTATCGATACTTTGCTTTCAATACTTCGAGGTTTTGTAATCGGTACATAGCAAATCGATATTTTGATATTTCTCAACGATAAAGTTGTTGCAAATTGTTTTGCATAAAAAAAAAACCAATAAGATAATAATTGTAATTTCTGTGAAATTTCTACACCATATATATTTTTTTAAATTTTTTATTCATATGGTTCCAATACTTTTGAGTATCGATACTTCTTCAACGGTATATTTGTATCTAATATCTTAAAAAAACTACGTGCTTATTTTGGTTCTGTTTAAGTTCTTGAGTTCGTTTAGATGCTGTAAAGGTCTTTTGTCGCTCAAATCAACTTCCGATAGGAGTTTCTTTATTTTTCACTTGTTACTTGGTGGTGGGTTTTAAACGGCATCAGACACCTGCGTAAGAATTTGACATTCGCTTGCGTTCACTACTGTGCTAAATTTAACCCGGCTTTTCCTGCCAAAATGAGGTCATGCGTATTGCGACTCTCGTGTATAATTCCTGGTTTTCAGCTGATGTTACTCCATTTGGTTCTGCAAAATCACCGTCGTTCGCCATCTCGCTTTTAATGGCAGAATATTGCATGAATTTGGGGTTACCAATTGTCGCGGCTGACGTTGACTCTTTAAAAATATTTGTCCTGCCGTTCTCAGTAGAAAAGAGAAAAGATTCTTTCACTCCATTTTATTAATATAAATCTAATTATAATTTAATTTCAACAATACTTCTTAAGCCGTAGTCGGAGAAACAGGTGCGGTCACCGCGATTTTTAGAAATCAAGAGAGTTTCTTTTGAAGGTACAGATCAATCAAAAAGTTATTTGGTTTATATATTAGTAACTTGATATCACCACCCTCCCAATTCCCCACTTACTTCCTTTTTATTATTTAATCCCTTCTCTGTAATTTACCTCAATCACAAAGCGATCATGAACTAAATGATGAATAAACACTACTTAATTAAGTAACTGGGTATGTACAGCAACATCTTTAATGATGACAATCAACTATTTGCGTTTGACGTTTTGACAGATTTAATGGACTGGATTGAACGCTGATTTGAAAAGTATGTTTTATGAATTTTATTTCTCAGCACTAAAAGTTGGTTTAGTATATATCTTTCAAAAATATTTGAACTCTGTTCCGGACATTTGTTTTAAAGGAAGAAATGACAGTAAAAATGTTACGCTTTTTTTCCTGCTCGGGATGATTGGATCAATAACTCAAATCATAAATGATCTACTTTTTCCTCGTTAGGTGGCTCTCATTATGATTATTATTTGATATATAGATCCTTAAATATTAATTTAGAAGGTGTTCTAGCAATAATTCCATTGCAGTCTTCGCCCCCCCCCCCCTCCCGATATTTCTCCGCCGCGAGCCGGTGGGATTCGAACCTGGGGCCCTCGTGATGGAAGGTCATCATACTTTACATATAATGAAAAAATTGTGTAATTGTATAAGTAAATTAACAAAGCAAGTACTATTTAAAACGACCTTATGTTAAGAGATTTCTCCTTCAGACGTTTTTCTTGTATTATAGACATTAAACTTAAAGCCAGATTTCTGGTCGCTTTTCTTTATTTTGTTTCATTCACCTACCGTTAAATTGTGTTGCTTTGCCGTCATAACATATGAGGCAACAGCTTTCTAATTAGAGACAAAAGTCTCTACGGTTCTGAGTGTAAATAATTTGAATAACAAACCATTGAACACGTCGAGCAACACTCAAGAGTAGCACGTCTTCCTTGCCTTAATTAAAATTTGTCGTTTCGTGTTTATTCTTTTGAAAGCTGTTGCACTGACAATATTTCAAATTAGTTATAAAATATTTTAAAAGCTTTTATGTCTACCTATGTTACTTCTGGACATTTCATACCTCCAAATTATTTAAGTTAAATAATTTAAGAAAATTTTGAGAGTTTACAATTGAAGTCTAGCTTAGATAGAAAAATGAATGTATCTTTAAATTTGTAATTATTCGCAAGTCAGAGTTATAAATTAATACCTTCGCTTTAAATCAAGATTGAATATAATAATTTTAGCTCACTTTACTCACCTAGACCTGTCACTAATTGAAGCTTTACATGAACTGAATGGATATGTTGGGTGAGCATTTACGTTCAAATTGCAAAGGAGGTACTTTGCAACAATTACTGCAGTAATAGGCCTTCTACGAGGACAGAAAATGAGCAAGTTTTTATGGTGGAAACAGCCGGGATAGACAAGTACAACAAGTACCTTTTGCAGTAAGTAGTACTTCAATGCTTTAGTAAGTTTTAATGAGGTCCCTTCATTCACAGCCATTGAAGTGAGTGTATTTTCAACAGATTGTTCAGAAAATGGGAACAAAACGACTACGGACAGGTGATTTTATAAATATCATAAAACTTTTTAACTTTTAAGTATTTTGTAAACTAAAAATTATGTTTAAGCTTCAGAAAATTTGCGTTTTTTGCAGAGAAAGTAACTTTTTATATTTTGTGCAATTAAAAGTGGAGGCCGCTTTGTTTGGTTTGTTGGGAGGCATTCCCTATTTTACAAGCTTATATTTAACTTCACCTAATAGTTAGTTAGTAACTTTGCGTCAAATCTTGCAAATCTTGAATTTTAAACCAGTTCCCAACCGATTGAGCTAAAATTTTGTATAAGTATGGAAATCAGATGACAATACAATATAGAATATCTCATATTGTTCTAAATCCAAAATTACGTAGGCGTAAAGATGGCGGAATATTGTTTTACTAAAGTAAATTATGTGAAGTTAATCTACATCTTATATGGCAGACGCTTGGTGGATGGTTTTAGATTTGAATATAATACTAAATAACAATAAAATAAAAAAAAGTAAACAAAAGTTTTTTAAAAATCAAGCTTTTATTGTTGTTTGAAAATCTAAAAAGTTAAAAATAAATTTCTTGATTTACAAGTATTATTAAAGAATATTTCCTCACAATAATAAACTATTCTTTAAGCTTTACTTACAGCTGATTTAAATCTATTAAAAGCGTGTTGTGGACACATACAATTTGAGAGAAAGAACGCAACAGGATTTTAATAAATTTAAGCCAACTGTAAGTAAGGCTAAAAGAATAGTTTATTGTTGTGAGGAAATATAGCGGTCAAATCTGACGCTGTTGGACCAGACGGTATTCCCCCAAAATTTATTAAACTACTGTTGCCCTGGTTAATTCACCCCATTTTAGATATTTTTAACATCTGCCTTACCACTTCTCAGTTCCCCACTGCTTGGAAAATTGCTACTGTTGTGCCTATAGCGAAGACAAATCAGGCCAAGGTACCAAATGATTTCAGACCAGTTAGTCTACTTCCATTCCTAAGCAAAGCGTTCGAAAAATTATTATCCAAACAGGTCATTGATTATTTGGAGACATTTGGTCTGCTAAAGTCTTGCCAATCTGGTTTCCGTAAGGCTCATAGTTGTGAAACAGCTCTTCTGAGTGTTACCAGTGACGTTCGCTGTGCTTTGGATATGGATCATTTGTGTGTTCTTGCATTGCTCGACTTCTCCAAAGCATTTGATATGGTCAATCACTACAATTTGCTAGAGAAGCTGGCTAATAAATTTCAGTTCCACGACACTGCTGTGTCCTTAATAAATAGCTTTCTGTCAGATAGACTGCAGCGGGTTCGAGTGAAAGACAGCTTTTCTCGTCCTCTGTCCCTTGCGTGTGGCGTCCCACAGGGTTCTATCCTCGGTCCGTTGCTGTTCTGCATGTATATAAATGACCTCCCAGAGGTTCTTAAGGACTGCAGGGTGCAGCTGTATGCTGATGATGTACAGCTATATCTTAGTCGACCTATTGGGCTTATGGAGGACTGCATTGACAGGCTGAACTCGGACCTGAATAACATTGCGACATGGGCGGTTGATAACCGCTTGCTTCTAAATCCGCGTAAGTCTCACTGCATTGCATTCTATCGCCGGGATATTGACGTATCTCATATCCCTCCTGTCTTTCTGAATAACACAATGCTCCCATTTGATGGTAGGGTAAAAAGTCTTGGTGTTTTCCTCAACACTAGAATGACATGCTGTGACCATATAACTGATGTGATGGGCAAGATTTATGGTGGGCTTCGACGGCTATGGTTGTCATCTGCTACTTTGTTGTCGAATACACGCTCGTTGCTTGTGAAATCGTTGCTACTGCCTTACTTTATCAATGGCAGCCTACTTTTCCCACGTCTTTGTTCTATCTGTTCAAGGAAAGTCAAGGTGGCTTTTAATGACTGTGTAAGATTCATATTTCGTTTGAGGAGATTTGATCATGTGTCGGGATATAGTAACCATCTGCTGGGTTGTTCGCTGGAGCAGTTTTTATTGCGTAGGCTTGTGACATCCCTTTACCAAATTATTACGTCAAAGAATCCTGGTTACTTACATGAAAAATTGATTTTTTTGAACTCCCCAAGGCGCTCTGACCTGCTGATACCTAGTTTTCGTTCTTCAGTCATGGAGGATTCTTACTTTGTTCGTGCAATCCGTGCTTGGAATCGTTTAACAGCCGATATGCAGCGTGTAGGCTCGGTGCGGAGTTTTAGGGATCTAGTAACGCAGTACTGTATTAATATAGATTAAGTTTGTTTGGAACTTTTTCCTTTTTCTCTCGTTAAGTGCGGTCTTGGCTTCTCTAGTGTGGTTTGTAGCTTTAAATCGTAACATTATTACTTTGAAATTGAGTTATTCTTCTATTTTTCTTTTGTATTAAAAATATTACATTTAGGTATATATAGTATTTACTAAACTTGATATAGTTTTAAGGATTTTTCATTAAGTAATTCTTTTGTTAAATTGCTCATTAACATATTGTTTGTTCTCCAAAAACTTTTATAAGTACTATTTAAAAGAATGTATTTTCTTATTGTACTTAATCCACTAATAAAGTTGAATTGAATTGAATTGAATTGAAATATTCTTTAATAATACTTGTAAATCAAGAAATTTATTTTTAACTTTTTAGATTTTCAAACAACAATAATAGCTTGATTTTAAAAAAACCTTTTTTTTACTTTATTTTATAAAGAAATATTAAGAAATATCTTACATTATGTCTGGGTTCATGCTGCTAAATTTTATTTTTTAGCGGGAGAGGCAAAAATCTTTCAAAAGACACCGGACAGCCCGTGCCTTCCGGTAGTGTAAGATTCTTACTCACTAAAAACACCTCTGTGGGGATTAGCCGAAACAGACCACATAGTATCTGGTCCCTTTTCGTCCCCTGCCAGTCTCCCTTAGTGAGGCGTGAGTATCCAGTTATCCCACTGTCGACACTAACCTCGGTTTCTTGGGTCACTGCTAGAATCCTAGCCTATCTGCAGGAACCCATGCTGTCCTATCGTCTCCAGTGTTCCTTCTTGGTACATGCGTTAATTACAACCCTCGCCCCTTGAAGGGTTCGAGGACATAAAGCTAAAGGTCTGCATCTTCAACTGGTGCGTGTACCGCGGAGATAGCCAACTCGTTAGAGTCCACCATCTGTGCATCGCCGCACCTGAGGAAATGCTAGTTATTATTTTGCCAATTGCACCTTCTTCCAGGACTGCTACAGCCGGCGCAAGTCAGCTTCCATAGCCGCCACAGAACCTTTAAAAGGTAATTTTCGGAAAGCTGCTTCTGTTGTGTTGTGGTTACCGTGTTTATAGCCAACCTGATATGGTCTACCATACGCCTACAGAAGTGCAGACTCTCTTGGCATGACCTACTACAACCTTAGAGTTAGGGGGATTTTTCAAGAGGTTATCTCCTCCCGCATTAGTTACTTGGCTACGTTCTAGGATGCATTGCCCGGTCGCTACCGCTGGAAGGTGTAACTAACACTTGAGAATATCCAAATGAGGATCGCCGTATCCTAAAAGGCTTCAACTCATCTGTCCACGCTCCGGCAACCACATGCTGCTAAATACTTAGCCTTGGATAAATTTAACTGATGACCATTTACCAGATCACAATAAAAGTAAGGCAATTGCATAATAATAATCTAGTGATTTGGGCCCATTTAAACCAAATCTATATTTTAATTCATTTTTTTTATTCTGGTGGGAGGGGGGGGGGGGGGGGTTACGTCTAGATTCAAGCAATTCGGGCAAGAATTTACGCACCAGCCGTAAAAGCTAAAAAAAGTAAAATCTCGTCCACTTTCATCATCTCAATCTCGCTCTCGTAATCGAGCTGTTACCAATGATATTGGTCTCGCATCAGGTGCCGGTCTCGGAACGAATTACATCCACATCGTTAGCCCCGTTAAGTAGATATAACAATCAAAAACAGCACGAAATCTTTTATAAAATAACATCATGCTAATGTTTGTCGATCTTATGTGAATACAGTAGACTGCAATTAAATTGAGAGCGCCTCTGAAGCGAGTCGGGAAAAATCCGCTCAACGATACCGCGCATTCCCAGCCTTTTAGCAAACAGGTTTGTAGCTGGACTTCACCCAGCCTTGAGACGCTGGACCTACTGGTTATTACCCACTTTACTGGATTCTCAACTGCTGGCACAGCTAATTCGACAGAGACTCCGAGTGGTCATTAGCTGGTCCAGAAGATCCTTAGTAAGAGGAAGCTGAAACTAGCGATACAAAGTTTAAAGCCCTATAAATCACCGGACTTAGATGGTATCATCCTAGTTACACAACTACGAGGCCTGCCTTAACCTCACCTACATCCCATGCTCGTGGACGAAAGTAGAGGTAGTCTGCATTCCTAAATGTGGTAGGACCTTACACTGCAAACCCAATGACTGCAGACCTATAAATCTCTCCCCCTTCCTCTTTAAAACCCTGAATAGATGTCTGCATTAAGGAAATTTTCGGGTCATCTAAGCTGTTTCTCTCACAACATGCATCGCATCGTAAGAGTGATCGCATGCCTTAAGGGGGCTTTCAATAACATTGGCCCAGAGCCGCTAATGGCATCCTGGAGGAGGCTAAATCTGGATGGTCTCCTCATCGAGCTTATTGATTTCATGATAAAAAGCAGGATAGTTAAAGCCAGCTTGGTAAACTGAAGATATAAAGAGTTGTTACTAAAGGCACTCCTCAGGAAGTTATCCTTTGAGCTACACACAACCTCCACAATGGTTATATCATGTCGCTCAACTTTGAACGACGTGACTGAGCGTCTGAACGTACGCCTCATTCTGGTAGCGTGACATTCCATGCAAATGTAGAGCTGACGAGATTGCGAGAATCGGCAACATTCTTATCGATTTGGATATATATCACCAGCTTGGCACACATGCAAACTGAGGATTTCACAAGTATCCTTCAGGGCTGCGAATGTTGGATAGCTGAGGGAACACACCTGTCTTATTACCTGGCTGATATGGCCGATTCTTGTCCGAAAGCGGAGAAGAGAGGTTATGTTCCTCGAGCGAAATAATATAAGCGCTATCGTGGTCGTGATTTCGGGCCAGTAGACACGCCGATAGACTTGGTGCGCTTTCAAATGACTTCTGTTGGTGTTGCCAAGACGAGTTGCAAGAGGAAACCATACCACCTCCTCTGCAATTGTCCGGCTCTAGCCAACCGCAGATCCCGGTTTTTGGTCTCCAACTTTCTCAAAGAGTTAAAAAATTAGGTTCTACTGATATCCTGATATCAGTAGTAGTAGTAGTAGTAGCTCCTGATAAACAGATCTAAGTCCCTGGACTTAGATCTGTTTATCAGGAGCTTTTTAGACAGCGACACTAATCTAACTTAGAACACCAAAAACAAAGTTTAGGGCAGCATTTAAGAGAATACTATCCGAAAACGCGAAATATTTGAGCATCGTCAACACAGGTTTTTGTAGTTAAATAGAAAAAGCAAAAAATCGTTTACTTAAAGCATAGGAAGAAAAAGGCAAAGGATGCAGGCTGTAACATATTAGACAAAAATCTAAGCGGACAGAAACCCAAATAATAGCTGTTTGTGAATAAATGTGCCGTGAATAAATCAGATTGTCATTGCGTTTTCGATATAAAGACTTAGAAGACTTAGTGGAGTCGCGTTTAGCACGAATGGTGTCTGAAGAACCTAAGGCTTCGGGTCCGCAGGGGGTTTAGCAGAAGAATGCTCTCTATGTTTGTTCGAATCCAGAATGGGAGGAACTTTCGGAGAATAAAAACGTTGCAGATGAAGGCTGATAAACCATAGACGAGTCGAAAAGGCGACGACGATCGTTTAGAAGACTTTACAGCATATATGTCGCATGCAATTCAACTCATCAAACCGCAGTTAGTCAAAATGACAGACGACTAAGGATCAAGAATACCCTTCATGATGTGGTTTTCGCCAAACGTGTATTTTTTTATTGCCATTGTTCAGATAAAAAGCGAACCTCATATTTTCTTTTTGCCGAAAGGCTATTTTAAAATTCAATGTGAATAATCCTAGGTAATAATTCATTTCTAATTGGCAGACCACTAAAAACCACATAATGTCAAGTCTTAGCTGAGAAGCTTGCTATTAATTTAGCTAACGAAAATGCGACCAAAATGCTATAATGTTATGCTACTGGATCTTAATTAAGTTTTGTTATCGAAAATTTACTTACTATCTGTATGTATTCTGATTTTGTAATGAAAATAAATAAATCGCTTGCACAGTATTTAGCTCTAATAAAAAACCAAACGACAGAAATTTCAAAACAGTGCACGTATAGTTCAAAATGACTATAAATAAGGAATTTTGTTGTCAGTATTGGCTTCGCTTTCAGTTCTTGCCACGAATTGTCCATAGGATATTTTGTACAATAAAGCCTGTGTTGTGAATAATATCAAAAAGGAATAAAAAAAATTAAAGTAAATGGGGGATGAAATGCAACAAATTCTGTGTTTTGTAAGGTCCACATACACACAATCTGTTGGCATTGCATTGTTCTTGACAGCCTTGTTGGGCATAGGGTTGGTTTCGATTATATGACAAATGTTTATATGAATTCCGAATCAGAAAATATTATTCTGCAATCCTGATGTTTTCATATCTTTTATTGTAATACTGTTGGCAGAAATCTACCATGGCTTCCCTAAAGAGAAATCGAACAGGGGCTGATTGCAATCAAGAAGCAGCTTCACAGCATCACTGATACTTTTTTCGTTCAATGCATACATCATACATGGACCTTGTTTTAGAAATTTATTGGAGTTCACTTAATCTTCTGAACATAAGGTAAAAGAACATTTGTATATAAAATATTTGTTTATTTGGAATCCAGAAAAACGTTAGAAATAGCCAAAAAATCCAAAAATTTCAAATAGTGATCAATCTTTAAGCCCTGGTAAATACATACGCACTTTAAACGTACGGTTCAGTAGTGACGTCGGAATTCCAGGAGAGATATTATATAATATAGACTAAAAAACTAAGACCTACCTCCGGCTACGTTGCGACATTGGATATTCATTTTGCTTTGTTATACGACGATATGATGATGCCCTTATCGCAATTCCAGCCTCTTAATATCATATTTTATGATGTTTAATGTATTATGATCATTGAATCAGTAAATAGATGCATCAAATAGCCAATGACTGTAACCAATCTCTTTACAGATTTTCTTAAAACTGCGTTTTTGGACGACATAATACTTACCTTTAAGAATTTTACCCATTTGTCCAGGCTTCCACCGACTTCTCTTGAATCCTAAGACTATTCACCTGACGTATAATCTACGATTTTAAAGCAAATTTATACCTTGGCTAAAAGTTGTTTAATTGGTCCTGACAGTATCCCCGCGTCATTTGTGAAAAGTTGCGGTTCTTCCTTAATTATACTTCTTCACAAAAAGATGATACTTGAGAACTTTGAATTTTCGAACTCCAAACCTATTTATAATCTTTGTATCACCAAAATTGTTGACGCTGTTATTTGCGATATTTTGTACTTTCACTGCAAGTTGGTTTTGCAATCCTTCCAACATGGCTTAAATTTTTCAATTTTTGTATCTGTGCAATTGAAGCTGATAAACAAGTCGACTACATTTTTACTGACGAAGCATTCGACAGAATAAATCCTCAAATTTTCTAAAGCTTGCCCGTTTTGCTTTAGTAAATTGCCGTAAATGGTCGAACTCGGGAATACAACAAGGTTCTCACCGGGATACAACAAGGTTCTCACTTTAGGCTATTGTTATTCATCATTTTCATACATTAATGTATCCTTGATTCTGTCTCATTTAAACATTATTTTTTATGTTAACACAGCCAAGATATTAGTCACTCTGTCAGGTAATGCAGATTGTCTCCTGTTTAATTGTTTTGAAAAATTAAAAAACTGGCAATGAAGAAAAAAAGTACGATAGTGAGGCCACACGTTACAAATAATGTGTAAGCAAATCATTTAAAACGAAATTGCTTCAGGCAGATATTTATTCCCGAAATAATTCTGCATAAAAAGAAGCAGAAATTCAAATAAAAACCGTGCAATGTAAGAACAATATGAAGACAGCTTAATGGCTTGAATGGATCTACAAAATGGCCCATGCTAACGATAAATATGAGGAACTCTATCAGGAAAAATCGGCGTATTTGGCACGGAGACGATAAAGTTCCGTTGAGTGACTTCTAAATATTTCATTCGTCGAAAGTACTAACTAAAGGCTGCATTCAAAACATTTTTCAGATATTTTATATTGAGCGTTTTGAAATTATAAATTAGGGGGGTTAAAATCGGAAGATCTTAAACCATATTTTGTTAGATATATTTTAAAAACTTTAGGCATATAAGACAGCCTACGCAATTGGGTATGTGAAAGGAAGAAAACAATTATTACAACTACCCTCGTAACTTCTTTTTTTTTCGTCGTCAATCTACGTGCGCATACCAAATTTCATCTTAAAAGATATATTTATGACGAAAAGGGGAAATTGTAAGTTTTTTTTTACATGATATTGTCAAAGCTCAGGGGACACCCTATGATGCTACTTAAGTAGGGTAAATAGGTTAAGATTGATTTGCGTTCTTCTGCTTAGGAAAGATTCCCGTAATTTGACAATACGTCCGAATTTGAGATAAAGGATATAGGGGTGGGAGCAACTTGAGGCTCTTTATCGTGCATTGTGATATTCCGAAAAGAAATCAGGCTACCAAGCCATGGAAATATCGATTGACGAGTAAGAGGCAACTAACATTCTTTTTTTTTTTTTATACGATGTGGCCAAATCCTAGGGGACAACCCTTTGATGCGTTAGCATGGTTTTGGCCGGAAGGGAATTAGGGTAAGGGAAGTGAGGAAACTTGAGTCTTGTTTGCATTGCTGCGAGCTAGACAACAGCCCAGAGACGGAGTGGATTATTTTAATTTCTTAATAAAAGCTCACGGTCATCTGGGCTCGAACCCGGGACCCACGGCATGTTGGTCTTGCCGCTCAACGCATTGATCCAACTCCGTCTGTCGATGCTCCAGAGAGTTAATACTTATAGAGATTGTGGGATCGTCAATGAGCTGCACTTTGTCCAACGGGGGCAATACGGTTTGTCCCGCCACTACTGAAATATGGGAATTATATTCGAGTTAAGCCCTGTTGTGAGACTTGTTCTTAGATCAGGTAAACTCAGGTGGAGTGAAGTATTTTTAACCTTTCTGTACAAAACAAAACTTTTCATCGCATTTTAAGCGGCTGCAAATAAATTGAGCTTTTGGGTATTGAGCATTGAGCTTTGGGTACATTAAACATACCGCAATTTTCTCTGCCCCAACCGAGGATGGTAGAAATGTTTTTGTTTAACGCTCCTATCATGCATGCTCGATTTATTTCTGTGTTGAGTTGAATACAGTTGAAAGAACTAAACCCTGAGATACACCGGCATTTATTACCTAGGGATCAGATTTAACTTTGTTTATTGTTACACAGATTGAACGGCCTGAAAAAAACCTTTAATTCATTTTAAGACGTGAAGGTACGGACAAACATATGTAAGGTCGGACGGTCCGAAACCGTGGTTGTGGGTTTTTAAAATTGAATTATAAAAAATAAAAAAAAATATAAAAAATCCACTTCGTCTCTGGGCTGTTGTCTAGCTCGCTGCAATCCAAAACAAGCCATTCAAGTTTTCTTACTCCACCTTACCCTAATTCCCCCCCCCCCCTCCCCACCCGTGCAAAGCCAAGCTTACGCATCAAAGGGTTGTCCTCTACGCTCTGGCCACATTGTAAAAGAAGAAATAAATACAAATTTAACTTTATTGGCCCAGGGGGCCCAAATCCCGATCAGATTGACAACTTATGGGCAAGAAAATTAAAGAAAAAAAAAACCATTAACGCTGAGGAACTCGCAAACATGATTCTATATTTGCGGGAGACAGCCATTTTATACTTATCTGTAGGAAATAGAGTAAAGCAGGTACTACAAAGGAAGTCACTAAAAATATTAATTTAGTGAAAGGAATTTAAATTTTAATAGACAATTGAGTTTTTATGAATAAATGCATACTAAGAATACCAAAGTGCATTGTTTAAAGGAAGTGATGAAGTGGGAGTGAGAAATACTTTTGGTTTTTGCGTGGAACATTTTCTAACCCAATTTTGCTCGGACCTTGTAGCCTATCAAATAATGTGTATTTGGTTTGGCTTCATGTTCACATATCAAAAGTATTTTGTGCAGTGATAAGCTCGAGGCCTGTTAAGTAGTTATCTGTAATTAGGTTAAAACAATGTCAATCCTAAATGTACCACAAGTCATTCGAATTCGCTAACCTTGTATAATGGCAGTCCTAACTTTAACCGCATGTTAATAGGAATACAAGTATGAAGGTAATGAAATATTTTGTAAGTAGAATAACTTAATTGGGGCTAGTATATTGGAAAACATAAAAACGTTTCTGCAAATATCTTTGCTACTGAAAACTCTCAACCAAACATTTAAAAATCTTTACGAACTCTTAACTCTTATGTAATGCAAGGTGAAACCTCCTATGATGCTTTTTCCACAGAACTGCTGCCATAGCTCTGATTTCATTACATAAAAACAGGGTGTTGCAACTCCGGCACTATTTAATAATTAAAAGAGTAGTTTAAAGCCACCAACGACCAGGTTTCTACTTTTATTCCCAACTTAATTATTTTTAATTAAGATCTCAGGCCAGACTTCTATTTGACACCGTCAACACGGAGTCCCATTGAAGGTAACTTCGGCACAAAAGTTCACAGAAACCAAATAAAAGTTTTCTGTGGTGTAAAAATTTACGCGGACTTAGTTTTCTTTACCGGAAAAATTTTTCTCTTCACTTTTCAATGTGTAAGGACCAGAGTAAATTTAAGGGGCCACCATTCCTAGGTAGTTTTATAAAAACATTCTCTCAATTTGTCTGAAGTGGAATTTAAAAACATAAAGAATTTTTAAAAAAAGTAATTACATCTTTGCCTGAACTAAAGGATTTGAATTATAAATTGATAAATAAAAACTGAATAAAACTTCGATTTTATAAAAACGCAATCTATATGTTCAAGCATGTCAAGGTAATTAATAATGGAGAAGACAATGCTTCTCTCAGTCAGAGAAGTCTTACGTTTAAAATGCTAATAAAAGGTTGAAGAAAACAATTAAATAAAGTTTTTTTAAACAGGTAGGTATATGACAGGGTTCCGTATAGTTATTTCTAAATTTTGTATACTATTTTTTCTACAGTATTACTTATACTTTGCCTTGAAAGTACTTACTAAAGGACATATTTAGAAGTTTTTTGAAATATTTTGCACCGACCGACGACTATCTGAAGAGATTCCACTCAATGTGGTAAGCGAAAAAAAAGTTTTAGTACGCACTCTCTTATTCTACCAAATTTCATCTTAATTTCAAGTATAAGTATACAAGTGTATTTTATATATGTTAGACTTCCCCAGCACTCCTAGGGGTAAGGCTGGGAAGGGAGTATTACGCACAATAATAGAAAACAATCACCAAAAGTCCAAGTAACGCCGAACACGTGCCAGGAATTGATATACTACAAATGGCGAAAGGAAAATTAATAAGCTTTAATATTCAGGCTTAACCCATTATTTAGATAATCCATAGACATACCGCAAAACTTCTACCTGCAGACTCAAGTTTGAAGGTGTCCTTGACGTGATATGTTATTTAAATAAATAAAAACTCAGGTGATAAGACACCTTACAGATGGGGGTGGGAAGGAAGTGGCGTATAGAAATACGCGAAAATGACCAATATCAGCGTCAGATCCATAGTTTTGGTTTCTCTGAGATGAATAATCACACAAAAAAGTAATCGAAATCGAGCAATTCTTATGTCGAATTCATAGCTTTCAGGATCACTGAGCAAGCCCGTCCGCACGGGGGGATTAGTCAAAATTTGACTGAAATACTAAAAAAAAATACCTAAAATGAATATGAAATTAGATAACCCCTCCCCCCCCCCCCTCCCAGGAGAAAATCCTGCGCACGGTCCTGTCACTGAGATTACCAATTAAACTTTAAATGTCGTTGGATACTATGGAGTTAAGACACATCTAGCGCCACTAAATGACACTCACTTATCAAGAGTCCGCGCCGGGCCTATGCAACTTATAGATTAATATATTCTTTACTAACGTGAACAAATAGCTCTCTTTTTTGACATAGTCATAGTAGTGGAAACTTAATTCAAATTTTTTTTAAAAAGTTCTCGAAACTTGTTATACCTACTTTGACGTTTAACATCTTGAAGCAGTATTACACACAAATACAGTTTGCGGGCTTACATACTTTTCTATTAAAAATAGTTTGTTAAAAAAAGTTGAACCGAATTCACAAAAAGAGCTTAAAAGCATAAAATAATATTCTCTATACAGAAAGAGCACGGTTCACGCATTACGAAGTAAGGGGACTTCTCAATACTCTTCTCGTAGTCACTCTGAAGACTCATCCAAATCGATCCACAAGTTAAGTTAGCTTACCCCTCCACCCCAAAAAAGTTCGAATTTTTTTCTAACAGTAATAATTTATTTATATATACATCAAAATATTATTTATTCTATACATCAAAAGAAGAATCATCCAAATTGGTTCAGGCTTTTGCAGAGTTGGCTTACCCTTCTCCCCACCCCAACAATTGGCCAATATTTATCCTCATAGTAGCAATGGAAGTTCATATAATACACTTACAAAACAAAGATCGTTCAATCCCTCCTCCCTCCCACCACTCCTCACCCTTCAAATCTTTGTCGTGGTAGCAATGTGGAAACATATTCCATATACCAAATGAATCGCCCAAATCGGTCCATGCATTATAAAGTCAGCCCCCCACTTCTTAAAACCCTGTCAAATTTTTTTTCCATTATAAGCAATTGGGCATCACATGCAAAATATAAAGAATCATCTTAATCAGTCCCCATATTTTGAAGTTAGGTTCAACAACTACCCCTCAACCTCGTCCCAACAACAAAATTTGTGACATGGAAACAATCGAGGAATATACTCTTCCCAATAAAAAAAGAATCATTAAAATCGGTTCACGCATTACGAAATTATACCCGGTCATACATAATTTAGGAGGATTAAAGACTGGTATATTGGTTTTTGTAGTATAAAGCATCAGTTCAGTTTTGCCTGGATTAACGCTGAGTCCACAGTGCTTACTTTACCCAAAGCATCATCCATGATTTCTGTTATCACGGATGGAAGCCTACCGGAAACCAAAATTGCGACATTATCATCTCTATCCAATGTGGAGAGGATCTCATTGCAATAAGCAAATTCATGACGTCGCCTACCCAGCTTCGTTATGAACACCACTCGAACTCGTCGCTAAGACTGGAAAACGTAATTCAGCCACGGTGTTACTGCAATATGCCATCTAACTCAAGGGATTTGATTTTTATTGTCCTCAGTAATAACGGAATTAATGATCTCCCATGATGTACGATACCCACCCCGAGAGTCGGGAAATTCCAGGCAGTAGTCCTTGCATCCAGCAAAGTGGGAGTTTATCAGGGACTCAGAAGTTGAATCCAACCAGCCATCCAGCCTCCTTGGTTGGGTTGATATATGGCCTCTCAGGAGGGTTTCAATGACAATGACTATTGCTAAGTCTCTTATGTCTTCAATGGATTCACTACTCCGACCAAGTTTGTTTCTTGGCCATTCGTACCGATTTCTTATAGATTCTTAGGCCGATCTTATAAGGCTAGAATTCATGTTGTTGTGTGTTTTCTTACTGCGTTTCACCAGACATGAGGCTCGAAAGGCTACATTTATGACCTTTTCAGAAGTCTCAACTTTAACGTCCAGCTCCTCTGCGGAGGTAATAGCAGAGTGAAGTATATTTGGTAATTTAGAGCTAAAGATTCGACTGAAAAAGTTCGTTTCGATTCTCCGTGGGAAGTTTGTTTAAAAGAAGAATTGATTGCTTCAGGAAAATGTGCATTAGTACTTGTGACAACTAGTCGTATTACAACTTTTTAGTTCGTTTCTCGTCGTTCCTCATCGGAAGTGTTATATATATTTCTACAAGATATACGACCGACTGTCCCATCATCTAGATATTTTTCTCTTCATCTATGGATTTTCTATGTGTTCCAATATTTAGTCTCTTCGGCAATTGTGTTTGGTCGTTATCTTAGTGTCTGGCCTATTCGTTACCACACACGTTGTTCCAAAGACAACAGTTGGCAAATCTTGTTTCAACACCCGCAAATAAAATCAGATTTAACGTTCGCTTTATAGATTTAGAGTTTTTTTTTCATCCAGAGATGTTCTTACCTAGTAGTAGTAGCTTTATGCTATCCAAGGCTTCTGAAAGAAATCATAACATACGGGTCATTGTAACAGAAAGAACAATAGTTTAGAAATATGATACATGGAATAAGATTAATTTATAATTCTAAAGTTAAAACAGAATACTTTTTCTCCTGCATTCTCTTACATGCTAACTGCTTTCTAAAGAAATTCAATTATTTTTCTTCGGCCAAACCCTATACTCTAACAATTAATTAAACTGAACTTGATGCACACTATGTAGACGTCTAGTCTAAAGAAACAGCGCAAATCCATGCAACTAGATAATTAAAAGTTTTGACCGGTAGTGAGAGGGGGTTCCTTTGTATTAGTTCTACTTGTATAACCACTTGTCTAAGAATAATTGAACTCTGACTGCCTTGTTCAATTTAAGTTGAAAAAAGTTTCACATTACTTTGAAATTTAAAGGAAAAGTTGCAATTCTAAATAGGAGATATGTACCAACATGAAGGAGTATGTTCAAATTGAAAAAGAACATTTATGTTGGCACATGTCCTATGTACGTTATACATGTATAGTTTAATCTGGGCTTTTGTTTTAATATTTTATTAAGTTTCATTTCAGTCATAGTATTTGTAAAGTAAATCGCCTCTACTACAAAATGGAACTTAATTACTATAAAAATCCTGAAGTCAATATTCTCTAACAGCCAGTTAAGCAAGCTAAAATCAATCAGTTTTGTCCTTAGAAGCGCTAATTATTATATATTTTATGCCTTAATTTACTCGGTAGAAAGAGCAAGTACTAAACCACATTATTATCAATTTATGCTTCTAAAGCCGTATTAGTCCTGTTGCGGAAAATAGAGATTCTCCTCAATGCTTATTCATCAATCTTTCGACAAGATTTTAAACTGATTTCATTGTTTGTTGGTTCCATTAGTGTTGTTTGGTATCGATTAGGATATTGCGTTAAGATGTGCTATTCATAAGGACTCAATATACATTCATCTCGGAACTAGGAAATATGCTTGTGATGAGCATCGTTACTTAACAGGATCAATGGTGATTGGTAGCAATTAATTTCATTAACCCTGTATGCGAAGTTCCAACCAAAAATCAATAAACTAAACATACTGAAGTAGAGCAATAAATTGCTGGTATCGGGATAGAAGTGCAGCAAATGCTGTACAGAGAGGAAGTAGGTTTTAGTCTATCTCATCCATCACTGCGAAATTTGTAGTGTAAAACCCAGTCATTATATTTAAATTTATGCAAATATACATATGTAGTACCTCAAAAGGATATTTAGAGGATATGCAGATTTCTTGTACAATTAAACACATATAGGAATGTTCTTTTTTCTCCTCATTTTGGAATCTATACTTGCAGTCTTGCAAATTTTGAGAAAGCTATCAGTAATTAAAATACTACTAATGATTTGATTTGGAAGTATGCTCCACACTTGCACGGTTTGCTATCAGCATTTTAGCCGTGCAAAGAGGAATTCAATGGCCCTATGAATGGTGTATTGGACCCTTGCCTGGCAAGTTCATCTGCTTCGTACACAGTGTCGCCCTGATGACCAACGTAACTTAATTAGTTTTACACAGTTCATGCTCCTTTGGCATCCCCACACTAGCTTAAATCTGGTGGTAGATGAAGCAATTGCTTTAATGGGCGGCTCTTATTCTTATAAGTTCTTCGGAGGTTCTCACAAGCACACGTTAGTATAGGTAATGTCTCAGCCTGGAATACCGTGGTGTACTTTCCCAGGGCCAGTGATGAACTGAATCGATTGGAGTTACTTCAAATCCCTGCTTCAATGTCCAATTCAGTCTTGGATACATCTGTATATCATACTAGTCCCGCTGAACCAGCAGTTGGAAACGTTCACGTCCCTTGATTTTCCACCCGTATTAGAAGTGATTGGAATGGTGAGAATCTTCCGGCATCTGATCGATTACCATGGACAACGCATGTTTGGCTTCAAGAAACAATCAAGAAGAATTGTCGTGTGGCCCTTACCTATCTTTCTCCCGAGGAGACTAACTACCTCAAGTATGTAGGCAGAACAATGAGCCAGGCACTCAACCTCTATGTGAAGAGGTTTAATGTTTAGCATGGTTTCGAGTGCAGCCGTCGGCGAGGTACGCATGGCTCCGGTGATGCATAGACAGGTCATACGTTGCAGTTTGCTGAGATTATTCTTGACTATAGTAAGTTTTTCTCTGTGCTATTATATAATCGCTCCATATCTTGTCATGGGCTTTATTACTGATGTGTAGATCCAGAGCATTGTCCTGGGTTTAAGTGCCCATGTATTCCCGCAAGCTCTATGACATTCCCAAAAGGACTGCCGAGCTATCTCCACGGTTGTATCTAGGTGCAGGTTCCAATATAGCTTGGAATCCAAGATCATGCCCAAGTACTTCACCTGATCCTTGAATGGCAGCGCAATGCCCAAGAAGGTCGGTTCAGTCAAACCCGTCGTGTTCCTCTTTCTGGTGAAAGGAATGACATCTGTATAGCCCTGCACGAAGAAACGTCGCTCATCGAGGCGCACCAGTAGCTCATCGATCACAAGGCACCACAGAAGAAGAATCCGGTTAGTATTCCTAGGGTTCAGGTATTCCTTTACTTAATTGACACATTCCAAGTTGATTAGGTTGTACAGATATGTTCAGAATATTTACAATATTTTATCAGGATTTATAATAAGGCACTCGTAAGCACTCGAGGGAGATGGCAATAGGTAGGCCACCGTCAAAGAATATATAATGATATAAAATTGTAATAATTACACTTAAGAAGTGAATAAAAAAACACTTGTTTAGTTCCAAAAATTTTATAATTTATTTTAATTATTTTAACAAATTTCGACGCGTTTCGCCCTATCGAGGCATCATCAGGATAGTGACTGACTTTCAAAGTTACGTTACGTTAACTTTAAAATAAGTGTGCGGATCTAATAACGGGCTACAATTGATACAATCTAGTTGATCGTTCAAAATGTTTTTCTTTAATTTAAGAGCTCTTTGAATTTGAAAAACCTCAAATCTATCCATAACAAGCCCTCCATCGCAATTAATTACAATTTTTGCATTTTTTAAACTTGTACTGTTCCCTGTATTTATAAGATGTTTAGCCAAAGCTGAGTGTGGATTATTATTTTTAGCTCCAGCTATATGCTCAGAGAACCTAGTTTTTAATTTTCTTTTTGTTTTGCCAATATATATACCTGAACAGTCATCGCAGCCGATTTGGTATATTCCACTTTTTTCCGAGTCATCCTTTATCGGTTTAATTTTAGTATTGGATAATAATGATTTTAAATTTCTATTATTAAAGAAGGCTGGTTCTACGTTATGGCCTTTTAGGATATCTTTAAGATGTTCTGATACCCCGTTTATGTAGGGTATCTTGCGCCAATTTTTTTGTTCTATATTCGACAATTTACTTGGGAATATAGAATGGATAGCCCTTTTCTTTGATTTTTCTTTTAACAAATTAAATATCATTCGTTTTTTGTAACCGTTATTGACAGCAATATTAATTATTGTTCTGAGTTCCGTTTTAAAGTTTTTTTGAGTCATATTAATATTTAATAACCGGTCTAACATTGAATGGAATGCAGCTAATTTCGTGTTCCACGGATGATCTGAATTCGCCGGAATTATTGCATCTGAGAACGTCTCTTTTCTAAATATTGTAAAGTCTAATTTATTATTATTAATTTTAATAGTCAAATCAAGGAAATTAATTTTGTCATTACCTACTTCTACAGTAAAATGTAAAGAATTATCCAATTTATTTAAAATGTCATTAACAAATTTATTTAACTGTCGCAAAGTGCCCGTCCATATACAAACTACGTCATCGACGTATCGATACCAAACAAGTATATCTTTAATGTGTTCATGTGTGTGGAGGGGATCTTAAAATTAGTTTTGAAAAAATCTCATAATTTCTGTTTTCAGATCATCAATTCTAGTCCTCATACCATACTGATAGACGGACAGACTAAAACTATAATGGTTCCTATTTGCTACGGAACGATTAAATGGAAACACAACAATCATAACATGTAGGAAGTTAAAAATATTTAAATTGATGTAGTTTTAATGTATTTTTTGAAAGCATTGACAGAGTCCATAACCTCAAACCAAGCAGAAAGGGAACTGCACAAACGTGCTGTTCGAATAAGAGAAGTAATTTCCAGAACCATGTTTTGAGGGCGAAAAATAGTTAAGTTTAGATTTCTCTGAGAAGTCACCAAATTTTTTTGTTCTTTAAGGGATGCAAGCTCGTTGGTATTAAATTGAAAACAAAAATGCCTTACATAGCAAAACGTGATCATACCTGCATGCACTAAAAATAAATCGAATTCATTTATTACACCCACTTCTACCCTATGTGTACCAATACAATAAGTGAAATGGTGTACTATAAGTTTCCTCACTAATTCCATTCTCAATAAAACCGACAAAACACAACCAAAACGTCACCTTTGAAGCTCTGCATAAGTTTTTTCCAACATGTAATGTCTTTGGCAATAACCACTCGCAAATATGTAACTCTATTTAGAACTGGTACCATTTAAATGACATGTTGTTGAATTAACTTTTGATTAGGGTTCACTATAAAAAGTAATGGACAGCAGTAGTTCTAGACCAATTATAGATTCTATGTAAATCAATTTTACCGCTTTCCATACCATCATCTGTAAGCCGTTGGTGGAGTAAGTGATGACGTGTCGGACTACCAATCCGAAGGTCCCAGGTTCGAATCCCATCTACAGCGACCCAGGGTTGCTGATAACGGATTACGATAAAATGTCCATGGAGTAGCAGAGAAAATGTCAGCGGTTCGGATTCCACTTTAAATTGCAGGTCCACAATCGTGTCGAATCGGATAAAGTTCTTTTATTGCCCATGTTTCACAAGAACTTATGGGAACTAGATAGATACAGTCATCTAAAAACTCTACTGAGATAAGTCTGTGCATCATCAGAATATTAATAAATATAATAACACGCAAAAAATATAAATTTTTTTATCAATACATAGAAAAATCAGTATAATTCGATTCATTCCCTTATTCATTATTAATGTTTATTACTTGTTGTTTTATTAATATTTTTTACTAACATAGAAATGTTTAAGATTGTGCTTGATAAAAACTCTCTTCCCTAGCCTCCCTCCACTCTCCACCCTAAGCTTGTTTCATAGCAGCAATGAGAAAATATACTCTATAAAAAAAATCCATCCAAATCGCCCCCCCCCCTCGTTACGAAGTTATTTTCCGACTACATACTCCCCCCACCCCAACCCACCCTATTAAATATTAACATCAGAATATTGTACTATCACCACAATTACATAACTTTTTGGAGTTTGAAACCAAAACGACAATTAAAAGTGCATGGAAAATCGATCACAAGATTTGATTGTCAGTTAGACATCAGTCAGATTAAATTAAATTATTTCAAAAAAGTATGTTAGTCCAGCCAAAAATACAATATAGATATAAAATATAGATAAAAATTTGTTGGTCAATACACCACAACAAAAAGTCGATACTATTTTTGTTTTAGAGCCTTCTTATCAAAAATAGGAAAAAATATTGTAGCGCCCTTGAAGAGTAAAAACATGTCGAATGTCTCGCACAATAACTGACCCATACACTAGGAAATTAATAAACTGAAAACTGACGGTTCTAGGACTGATCCCTGTGGAACTCCTCTTTTTAACGCTGTCGTTATTATCCTATTTTTAAACTATACTATCTGACATCTATCGAAACGGAAGCTTTTCATCATAAATGCATATAAGCTGACGTTTAAACAAGTAGACGTTTAATTTAAAAATTTGTCATGGTTAGCAAAATCAAGGGATTTTGAAAAAATCCAACAATACAGGAGCACTAAGCATATTCTCATTCAATGCCGCTTTTAAATTCGACGTTACCTTAAGAAGAGCTGTAACACAGTTATTTCTCTCTTTATCTCTTTCTCTTTCTCTAATTCCCAAAACCACTAGTCGGGCATGGGCATGGAGTTGAAGAATTTTGACCAATTTGAGGTAATGATTGCAAATAGGCTTATAATTTACGACTTATCCCGGATATCGAAAGTTTTAAATACCACCAGTAGATTGACAAGACTCGCAAGCATAAAAGTTATCAGATCTTATGCAGAGCCAATCCCCTAACTCTACAAACCCTTAATTATTTACCATAAGTCCATGCCCTACATGTTTTGTAGAGTTAGGGCTTGTAGAGTTGGTCCGAACCAATTTAACCCAAAGAAAAATTGTTGGCCGCTCAGGCAGCTCAAGAACCCCACTTGTGGCAACTTAGTCTGGACACTAAAACGTAATAGAAATGTCCAGAAGTGGAACATTATTGTTGAAGTTTCTAGTAGAATAACACAGAGCAGCAATTTTTTAAGTTATCTAAAAAGAAGTTTGTAATGAATGGAAGTGGCACAGCACAAATTAGTGTAAAAATGAAAATTAAAATTGTGAACACTTAAACGTTTGAGATTTGCGCTCTTGATTTTGAACCTCCCATAAAAGTAAAAGATTTTTCTTTTCGTAATTTTAGTACTAAAGATATAATGATTTAAAAATTTACTCAATTGCCATTGATATAAAACACAAGGAATTATGTTGAAAACTTTTCCACTTCAATAAAATAAATAAACAAGAGCCCCATAATTTCGGTACTAATTTGTAAAATAATTACAATTCGGTGGTGTTAAATTGAAAATGCATTCAACCAACTATACTTTTGATAATTTGCTCACCACACAACAGGAATTTTTAGGAAGTATTATTTGTTC
The DNA here is from genome assembly GCA_964036015.1 of Leptarthrus brevirostris. Lineage (NCBI taxonomy): Eukaryota > Metazoa > Arthropoda > Insecta > Diptera > Asilidae > Leptarthrus > Leptarthrus brevirostris. The sequence continues at coordinate 142,633,756 of OZ038372.1, forward strand.
GCAAAATGACTAACATGATCCTCCACAAATTAAGTTGTAATTGCAATTGTGTGGTTAACAGAATTTCACTAAAACGCATAGGAACTATGAAGTGTTTACACATCGATAGCATTTTGGTCGCTTTAGCAACACGGTCAATAATTAATTTAGTCATCTAAATTGTTCTGTAAAATAGGACATTGTTGTATGCTTTGCCCTAAAATTTTCATTAAATATATTTTGATGTTGCTCAGCCGGCATATTGTTTAATCATTAACTTACAATTGCTTAAATAAGTTTGTAACTATAGCTAATAAGTGAAGCTTAAAACAATGAGAATTTATTCAAGGCGCCCTATTTTAAAATTCCATTGGGACCATTTGTCGACTTATGTAAAGCTTGCTTTCTTTAAAGGAGACCTCTACCTTGGTCGTTTTGAAAACATCGACTTTTGTTTTATTGCATATTCTTAATCTGCATGTAAGTACAGTTCACAATGTCAAACGATTTGTTTAAATTCGATCATCCTCAGAAGTTTTAATTATTTCAAAGTTAGTTTTTTTAGATCTTACTTCGCTCTCATCCTCACCTCACTTCAAACAATTGTCAGTGTTTCTTAGAGAGGCTAAAGACAAACCTTTCACAAAAGATGAGGGCTGCCTCTAAAGACCTGGCATTGTTGATTATTGGTTATTATACACACTTTCGAGTTTCGTTACGTATTTTTCTCAAATCGGTGACCACGATTCTAGGCACCGTATTCAACCGATTGAGTTGACATAGTTTTACGTTTAAAAATGTTTTGTAACCAAAAAAATATCTTTTTTTATACTGCCGCCATTTGTTAAATTTTATAGTTAAAAGAAATCGATTCCGTCGGACCATAACCGACATGCTACATGTTTAATTTTTGTTTCAAATCAATTATGAGGTCCCAACCGTGGCCACCATTTGGGAGTTACGGGGTAATTCATATATTTTTAGTTTTTCATGGTATACACATCACTTTTTTATTTCTATCTTTTGATCTACCCAACGCAGCAACATTAAAAAAACGCTAAAAAACTACCAAAATTGTGAACAATGCTGATCTAACTTCTACCATTGCAGGTACAGTCATTTCCAAAAGTAATAACAATGTTTGGAAATTACCAAAAGTTCAGCATTTTCTCAAATTTTCTCCGATATTTTAAATTGATTAAAAAGTTTTTTTTTACGTAACGTAAACAATTGTGGCATTATTGCATACAAGTTAGTTCCACCTCTTTCGAAAATTATTGTTGTAAAAGGTTATGTCCATTATGCTGGTATTGTGCTTTAATATACCATGATATAAATATATGACATACAGGGTGTATCAAAAAGTTCGGATTCCCTATATTTTTCGGATGGGTGCTTTTTAGGCGAAAAGCTTTGCCATGGAACGTGCAGAGGGACAAATTTTGTATCACTGATGACCATGACCCAGTGTCAGATGTCACAAGATCAAACTTTTTTTTAACTAGGAACATCCAGTTTTTACGTTAGATATCGAATTAAAGTTGACCTTTAAACATTTAAGGGTGGTAGGGCAGTACTTAAAATTGCATGTTTTTTATGAGTTTTAAATAAATTATTTTTTCATGATTACCCTTGTACTTGAGGATTTGTTCTTTAGTATATTTGGATTCCTCATGCCTTTGCCCATAATTTTATGCTATTTAAAAAAGAGTACCTTAAATATAAGGCGCAGGAGGGTGCATTTAGTGGTAAAAAGTTTGCGCGCATGATTTTTGATGAACCCTTCAACATAAAAAAGTAAAACAAACTTAATTGGAAAGGTCTTTTTAAAAGCTACCTTAAAAAATTAATAACTTTTGCCAGGGCTAAAATTATGAAAATCGCCTATGACAATTTAAAGAAAAAACTTTGAAACATAATTGTGCCAAATAAGAACGGTTGCCAAGAAATCTTGCGCGCAAGCTTGTAAAAATAAGTTCTGAGAAAATCTACTTTAAAGTTTAGCACCGTTTAGGGTTTAAGAGGAAGCACTATATTCGTTGTAAAAAAAAACTATTGTGAATTCCGCTTAATATAATACATTGTTGTAATCAGGAAAGATCAGAGAATCAAAAAAGCGAAAAACCGAAAATCAATTTTATAAAGGTACTACCCTACCCCCTTAAAGAACTGTCTTCTTCGGTACTTTACATGTAAAATTCCATTTCCGTTTGATGCCCGTCATGACGCAACTAGAAAAAAAGACCACCCAAGTTTGTGTATCCTGTACATAAGCTCAAAAGTATAAAAAAAAACTATTTTTCGAGTACATAACTGTTTTATCATAGCATTTTATGATAGGATATTTCAACAAAAAAAGACCCTTCATTGATTTTTCTGAGACCTTACGGTAAGTTATTTTTTCCTTCACCGCAAACTTTAAACGGCGTTTTCTCAAAACCATGTTTTTCAAATTGGCGTAAAAGATTACAAAAAAAAACTAGTGAACCGATTTTCTTCATTCAGCACTCATTTTAAAGGGCATAAAAAACTACTCTAGATTGACTACGGACATATCAAAAAAATCATTTAAAGACCATTTTTGACGCGAAAATAATCAAAATTTTTGCAAAAAAAGCCAACTTTTTTTTCATGCCCGATTTTCATAGTTAGTGTTCGAATTTCAAAAAGGTCGTAGTCTATCTAGAATAAACAACCCCCTCGAGTATAAAAATGTTTGGTTTTTTGATTTCAGATGAAAATTGCGGCCAGGAGAATTCACGCCGATTTCGATGTCAGCCGCGACACGAGTTACGAAACCCACCAAAAGTTGATTAATTTTTTATTTTTCAAAATGTAAAAAATGTTTTTTCTCTTCTTAGAACATTGCCCTAAATACATATAATATCGATTTCATGTGGACCTTTTACATTTTCCCAAAAATAAATCCCAAAAAAGTCCTTTTTTTCGGCCTCTTCTTGTACTTCCCCCCTTAAACAACTTTATTCAGCGAAGTTTGTAGAGCGACTAATTCCTGACAGAAAATACTAAATTGATTCTAATTGATAAAATTTGCAACTCGAAATCAAAGTATTGGTAAAATATAGAATGTGCAAGAGAGCACTAAAGAATGCAAGTTACAATTCGCGATATTAACAGTAGGAAATTAGCCTTGATATTTATTTCTAAATGTGAATAGTAGGAAGCAAAAATTATGTCGTCTTGAATTTCTTAACTAATTACATTACATAATTTACTTTAAATAAACAAGCCGCCTTGATGTACAATGTTATTTATGCATTACCAATAACCTCAAACATCTCAAAATCCTGACCTGGTGGCCCAATTCTGACCTCGTATTCGTATTCTACGCAGCAAATTATTTAGGAAATTACCCCCCACCACCCCAGGTACAGAATCTTGTTGTCTAATTTTATTATAATTTTAATAAATAATTGAGATAATATATTATAAATAATTCAAAATTACAGCAGCTAAAGAAAGGCTAACCTTTCGTTGCTGCTGTTACGAAATACCCAAAAACAGCCAAACTTTTTTTTTTATTGGAAACGACGACCGTGTTAAGAAATATTTATATTACTTACGTTGCTCGAGTTTTGGAACAGTTTGTTTCGAATTTTGTTTTGATAATTCCCCGAGTAAAAATATTCAAGTTTTGAAGTGAGGCTGAACAAGGGCCGCAGTTTGAACATTTTGTTGGGTTGTACAAGGGTCGGACATGGTCTTCTTGCAGGAAAATTGGGCCGTATAAGATTTTGCCATTGGTCGGACACGGGCCGTACAGGGGTTGTACACGGGTCGTACAGGGGCCGTACACGGTCCGTACAGGGGTTGTGATATTGCCTCGTACAAGGTTGTAATATTTTTTTTATCCACCCACGGTAGATCACATTTCCAACCAAGTTTTATATACTTCAGTTGAATTGCTTCACTAATATCTGTGATTATATTTGCTGTAATGTTCTTCTGTACCGCAGCGTTAACGTTCAAACATTCATTACGTCAATTAACACGAAAGCATGATAGATTTTCTAACAGGAAGCAATTAAAGCTTTATACATTAGCTGACTCCAAATTTTCTTGGATGTACAGAGCTATGATATGCTTTTAGTACTGATATTAAAATGTAGCTTATATTTGAGTAAAGTTTATAGTATTAAAATAAAAAAGATGCGTTCATTAACTTGTCGACTGCAAATGGTTAAATATTTCCATTTTAAATCTACGCAATTCAAATTGAGTTGCACCAATTAAAAATCCAAATAAGCTGGACCTATGAAGACCAAAATTTCATAACTTAACGTGGAAGATATAATTAGCCAAAATATTGCGACGACAAAGTACACCCCTTCTGCCTAGCTTCTATCCGAGTAATCTTTCATGCATAGAAAGGGGATCACTTCAATTGACTCAAATTCCCGCTGGAATAACACTATAGCATAATGCGAAATCAATCTACATATGTATATAGCATAAAGACTAGTAAAGTAAGATAAGAAGCTTTTACATAAATTGCTTCTAATAATACGAAAAATTAAGCTATTGTTTACCAAATTTTTTTGTAAAAAATTAAAAAAAAATTCTTTCTGCCGCATTATAGCAAAACACGATTGAAATCCAAAGAACTTTTGGATTCTTTTTGTTTAATTTAGAGCGAACTTTCATTTCAGGATTATTCATAATTATATTAATTCCCATTCATCGGACATAAAGGATTCTTTATTGTGCACAGTGTAGCACACATGAGTACAACCCATAGGAGCTTTGGCTTAGATTCATAAAAAAAGGCGAGGTTAACTTGTAGGACGAAAAAGTGTTTCTCTGGAAAATTTTTGATGTTATCAATAGAGGTGTTTTTACACAGGACATCTGAGAACAACTTTGGCAGAATAAAGCACAATCTCTTTCATGTCTTTTCAAAGAAGCTAAAAGAAATATTTGAATTGATTTTCTTTCTAATTAATAATCTTTTAGGACTTGTCTACTAAAATACGTCTTTACGAGGTCTTTAGGTTAATTGTTGTTTGGTTGCTTGTACCGAATTCACCTTAAATTGTAGGTCAATTTGCACGTCAGATGTAGTTATCTTCTGCCCAATATCCCACAAGGTTTTATGGGAACTAGATAATGGAGATATTGCACTATAATTCCATTTTCTATTAGAAAAACATATAATTATTACTTAATGCAACAAAATAAATTCAGAATTTTGATCATCCCAAGACAAGAGTTCAGGATCTAATCATAATTAACGTGTACCTATCAGGATCAGGAGTTATGTTCGAAATCAACTTCAAATGCAAACTCGATTCCTTATGCGACCGTCATTCTGGAGGGCTAACCTAATGAGACCAATGCAAGTTCTGAACCCAGAAAGAGAGTACAAGCTCATGACCTAACCCTTAATTTAAGCCGGCGACTATTTCACGCAAGAGAATTAAGCGGTATTTAGCGGCCTTTTGAGTTCCCTTAACTCCATATGCTGCTGGGGGGGAGAAAAACTTCATCCGATTTCAGGTACTACATACTACCGGACCAAAAAATAAGTACTTTTTTAATCATCTTTTTCTCAGCCACTTTAATAGATATTATCATATTGGTAGGGGGCGCTAAAGTCAATAGCTCCGAAAAGAGATAGCCCGATAAGTGAGAAATAATCTCAGAATTGAGAAGTCTGAAACAAAAAAATTCGAACGGGATTTTATAAAGGAATTTTTCCTACCTTGTAATTTCTTTTCTCTTGCCAAATTTTTTTTTCATTTTTTGTCTAAGGAATCGAAAAATGAAAAAAAAATCGATTTTTTGAAAAAAATTTCCGATAGTAGTACCTTTAGGCAACTATTGCAAGTGGACATGCAATTGGATTCCGAACCACTGACAATTTGACAATTGGCCTTTTTATCGTGGTCTGTTGTCAGCAGAAAACAACCATGAGTCGCTGCCGGGGGGATTCGAAACTGCGAAGTTGGTAGGCCAACACGTTATTACTTACTCCCTCATAGACCAGAGACGGATTGGATTTTTTAAACCAATTTTAAGAACCCACGGGAAGACCTGGTCTCGAACCCGTGAACCATGGCATGGTGGTCTGGTCATGCCACTCAACCAATTAATCCAACTCCGTCTCCAATAGTCGACGTTTTTTCAATAATTTAGTGAATTTAGAGGATGAAACAGAGACGTAAATGGAGGAACATTTATTCGAACTTGTCTCACTAGTAAAATATTGGTAAGCTACAGCTTTATTAAGTAAACACTCAACTGCAATTTACGTTGTTCTAAAATGTAATATTCACCGCATCATCGCGATAGCAAAGCATCTCCTTGCCAAAATCATCACTCAATGCATCTTAAAAGCTTTATGCGGGTATGTATGGATGATGGATGCTGCTTGTTCTGTATGCCTACGATAAGTACCTGAAGGGTAATTTTCGCGAAATCGAATTTATAATATATTTAATTTTACATACATAACATGTTTACAAATTATCCATATAACACTGTTGATTTATTCTACATAAAGCAAATTGAGCACTTGGAGTGGATTAGTAAGGTCAAGGTCAGATTTGAAAGTCGACACTTCAAAGGCTTTCAATTCCTAGAGAAGAACACGTGCCGCACAGTTCACTCGAAAGATAAAATCTTACTCTATGTATAACCAAATATCCCCAATGGGTGTAAACGTTGATTGAAATTCATGTTCAAGAAAAGTTGTGTTTTCTCTGTAAGATGTTATCTTTCGACGTGCTTTCCTAGATTCTCTTAGTAGTGAAGTTTTCGTTTAGTTAAATTACTAATGTCATCACCAGATCTTGCCAAGGATTTTGGATTCAACGACAGTGAAACAGATTTCATGACAAAATTAAATTTGTTGTAAACTTATAGAATTGATATGGTAAAGCACTTGCCAGAAAATCCACATGACATATTGCATTTAATTGCTTTTGAATGTTTGACGAATATAACATTTTAAATAGTTTCATTGTTGCTTTTATAAATTTCGTTTTGAGGGATTTATTGCAGACGTTTTTATCGGAACGTAACTCTAATTAAAAACCATAGTTAATAACTTAAGGGGGTTCCCACTTTGTTGGGCGAAAAAGTTATGTAATCTTTGAAAAGAAACTATCAATGATAGAACAATGAAGTTAAATAAACATAATAAGAAACCTTTAATAAACAAAAAATTAATTTGACGTATGTTTTGGAGTCATAAAAGAATAAAGTGAGTTTCGATTAGACGATACATGGTGGCAAATAATTAGAGTGAATTAGAGTGAGAGTAAATTTCATCTAATTTCCAGAGCGTAAAAAAAAATGTTTTTGTAATAAAAACAAAAATTTGTAAGACAAAGTTCTATTATAATTTAAACTCAGATTTATGAGCATCGCATCATTTTATTAGCAAACGTAACTAAATTTATGAGTATGAATTTTGACCTATTTATTTATTTTGAAAATAGTCACAAATTAATAAAAAAATTGTTTAAAGCATGTTGCGCATTCCGTAGTGTTATTTCAAAATTTTTCACAAACTCATTTTGCTGCAGCGTTCGTTATAACTTTCGTTAAAGGTAATATTCTGTACATTAAAGTTTTCAGATATTTTCTATCGATAGTTTAGAAAAGGGAGGGGGGCATTTTGATTATGAGTTCTAAAACATTTTTTGTTTAATTTTAAGTGACCTATCTACATAAGTACACACCACTCAATGGAGTAAGTGAAAAGTAAATTGTACAGTACATTTTTATTTATCCAAAAATCCTAAAAAGGATTTCCGAAATTAAAAAAAATTTTCTTTAACTTTTAAGCTGTTTAATTTGAGCATTAAACAACTGAATGATGAACTTGAAAAGTATTTTTCTCGAAATAACATTTGCAAAGTTGGTGCAAATGGTTTAGAAAAAAACTATAAGTCCAACTAGCTTCTAGTTTTTAACATTATATTCGAAATTGTTTCTTTTAGACACCGAACCACTAACAGTGCATTTTGAATAAAATCTCGATTTTGGCGGGCGATTTAAATAAAAAATTTAACGATTTTTCGTACTTTTTTTAATAAAGCGCCAAATATGTGTATTTGAATAAAAATACACCACTTAGCATCCTAATGTATTTTTGAAATCCCGTTTACCTTTTCTGTTTAAGACGACCCTGTGACGAGGTATCACTTGCATCGATTATATCGTTTTCTTCTTGGTGCCGTAAAAAAAGGAGTGTACAGGCATGACGAAAAAAAATATTTTATTCCAAGTTTAAGTATTTAATTTGTACTGGTGTAATATAAATAATAAATATTTTGAAAAAAATAATAATAAGAAAAATGAGCCTGCTTTTTGCCTAAATGATGTAAATACTTAATAAGTGAGTGAATGGAAGGGCTGGGAGGAACAGGCAGACAGACGGACGAACGCACAGGTCGATACTATATTGAATTCTGGTTGCTACGAAAGTCTAAAATGTTGAAGATACATATTTTTTTACTTCACTTGATGACTGTCGACGTCTTAGGAAGCTTAATGAAAGGCAAATCTAAAAAATAGAAAGGATAGTGGATCAAAATTTAATTATAAAGAGTGAGGAAATAAGAAAGAATCTAGAAAGAAACATTTAAATAGAGATGATAGTAAGAACTTTAATCAATATTTTAATTAGAGAAGGCTTAGACTCCTACATGACTTGTGAAAGGCGGCAGTTAAACAACAGCAAAAGAGACGGGTCGGATGGTATCAGGAATTGTTTATTACAATTTTTATTATCTTTGTGTGGCCTATTAAGGCTTAAAGTGAGTTTGTCGGAAAGGTTCAGAAAAGGGTCATTTTTTAAAGTCCTTGTCAGAATGATTATCAAAACGGTCGGACGGAATGCGGCGTTTTTCTAGGATGATATAGAACTTGTGACCGAATGTGTTTAAGACTATTTTTTTCACACTTTTTTTAAAAACGTCGCGTGGTTTTGAGCCTCGCTAGTTTAGATCCTTTGTCTTTGGTCCTCGGCGTCTTAATTACTCCCCAAGTATTGATCTGAACCCAACATCTGGGTACCTAATTTTCATGTAGTCTAAATGTTTAAAATGACGTACTAGAATATTTTTGAAATTTTCCAAAAAACTGCAGAGTAATCCCTCGTAGAGGCTCTTTCGAATTCGTAGACATTCGTATTTCCTTTTCAAATCCAAGAAATTTCAGAGCAAATTTTTTTTGCTAGAATGTTCTACGGGGGGTCTCATCCCCGATCTCTGAAGGAGTAGTCGAAGGAGAAGCGTTATTTTTTTTTAACTATATACACGAAAAGTTATGAAACCTTCTCATAGAAAGTTCTTTTTTCAAGAACATTTTCACAAAAACATAGTCCGCCATTTTGTATCCGTCATTTTGTTTTGAGAATTTTAACATCATCTTCGTAATCAGCGATACGAATAACCCTTAGTTGGAAAATTTCGTGAAAATTGGGATATTTTTTGAAAAAAAACTTTAGTCCGACATTTTGTATCCGCCATTTGGTTTTTAGGAATTTCAACATCATATTCGTAATCAGCGAGCCCGAAAACTCTTAAATATGATATTTCATGAAAATCGACAGTTTTTTAAATTCAAATTCAAATGCTACTATAGTTTTTCGACGATTTTTTAAAATAAGTATAAGTTATAAAAGGCTCATAAGGGATAATAAAAGGGTCATTCCATACCAGATTTAACAAAAACTTAACATTTTAAAATGCGACGAATCAACTATCGTATTTTTAAAAAGAATATTAATACCTAATATTTTTAAAAGATATCGAAATATTCAATAAAAAATTTTGAACAAACCAGTAATTTTTAATTCCAAAAAGCGTTTAAAGAAAAATGGGTCCTATCCGCTGCGCAATAGTATTTTGCTAATTTTTAACTTGAAGTTTCCCGTATATATCACTTATCCATTAGAAGGTAGATTAATTATTTTTGAAACTTAAAGCTAAAATTCAAGGTTTGCGAGTTTCAAGAATTTATTAGTTTTTCTAAGTGCACAAAAACTCGATTGACCTGATTTAATTACTTCTTCATTAGTGTTTTTGGAAGACCTTTAATGCGATGTGTATTGCACCTGCTTTTTAAAGTAATTTTCTTCTCTAATCATTGTTGGAAATGATTTTTTTTACAAAAAAAAAAAATACAGAACATAGAATAATACCTTTCTGCAAATATTTTAAAGTAATTTTTTGAAGAACGGTTACTCTCCCTATGTGAGGAAAGTGTAGGGTCCAATACGATTATTTTCCAAAAATGTCATCATTTCTATTTTTGGGTCATCAATTTAGGTACTCATGCTATATAATGGTTCCAAATCGCTACACAACCCTAGAAAGCTATTAAGGTATTTATATTATTTTTTTCACTCTTGTTACTGAAATTCCATTTAATTTTTCAAATGCGTCGACGGAGTAAGTGATAAAGTCATGGCCTTCCATCCCAGAGGTCCCAGGTTCGAGCCCCGCAGGCGGCGACCCATGGTTCTTTCATGCTGACAGCACATTACGATGAATAGGTATTTCAGGGTAATGTCGGTGATTTGCACCGAAAAAAGGCTTTTTGCAATCTAAATCTAAATCTTTTAATTGAACACCTCTATTAATCAACTTCAACTGTTTTAGATTGCGGAAGCTGCAAAATATAATTAGCAAACATTTTTAATAACTTGGAATTGGAAAAATTCCTTGGCTTGTCGTCAACAGCAGCACCTTTTCTTTAGCTACTGGACGCCTTCGAAAAAACCGAAATTTGAAAATTTCTCGGGTCACGTGTTTATTTCCTACATTGTGTACTATCGGTGTGACAGTGTAGTGATCATAATCTGATACAGCTGTATAGATCGGTGTTTTCATTTTAATTTTTGTTGGATTTACATCTAGTGTTGGGTTTTTTCGAAGGCGTCCAGCAGCTAAAGGAAAGCTAACCTTTTGGTGCTGCTGTTGACGAAAAGCCAAAGGAATTTAGCTTTTTTTTAAATTGTTCGCATTTACAATCTCGTCTCGTCTGCAATGAATTTTTGTTTAGAATTTTGAACACCTCAAAAATAGATTTTTTCGTCAACATGGTTTTTTTATTGGAGAAAAGAATTTTTCGGAAACCGAACCGTTCAAGTACAGCACAATACATTTTTCTTCAATAATTTTTTTACTCTTTTGATTTAAGTTAAGCGGTTCGCTTTGGAGAGTGTTCACCGCAAGCCTCTGCAAAAAAAACGCGTTTCGGGAGAGGGGCCATAACTCCGACAATTTTTAATATTTTTTTATAATTCAACTTGTTTTTTTTTTCTTCGATAGTACTACCAACAAATTCTCTTTAGCTTTTTTTAATAAAATTTGCATAAAACCCTTAAAAAAATCACCAAATTAGCTCACTTTTTCCCTCAACTTTGTATATAATCCCTTAAGTCAGCTGTAAGTAAAGCTAAGAGAGGAGTTTATTATTGTGAGGAATATCTTCATACCTAAGCAGTACTTGTAAATCAAGAAATATATTTTTAACATTTAAGTTTTTCAAAATAACAACAAACAAAAGCTTTTTCTAAAAAACTTTTTTTTTTACTTTATTTTACTTACAACTTCAGTGTTCAGCTGTGATAACCAAGCAACAGAAGGACAGGATGTTCCTGAGTAAGTTGTGTATGTTTGATGAAATGGTCTATAAATATTACCATTTTTTTGGTCATCCAACTTGAATAATTGCTAGATCCAATGTACTCAAATGGGCAACTTGGGATCAATTTATCTGCTTGAAGAATCCCAGGGAACACAAACATTGGTGTAACACTATGATCTACAGGTTTATAGCACAAACGAGAGTCACTACCGTTTGTTTTTAAAAGCTATAGCACTTTTGAAGCACCAATTTTTTTTCGATATTCGCACGGTTGTTACTCCTGTCTTATTGCTTGTTACAATTGCTTTGTTGAATGATCTTGCTCAGCTTAGAAACGTCGAATTCTTCGCGAATTCTAAGGGACAGTTTTGGATTCCTTTCCATGAATTAAGTAAACCAATCCGGTCCAGCGGTTTCATTTGTGTTGCAAGAAGCGGGTGCATTTTTTAGCTTATCTACTTGTAAGCCTGTTGTTTAACTTCCAGCGAAAGAAATTGAAGTAAATATTCGCGAATATTTTTTATGGTGCAGCCAAAGCCCAGCGGACATGATGATGCGATTAGCATCCCTTTGGCGGAAGGGAATTAGTGTAAGGAGAATAAGGGAACTTGAATGTCTTGTTCTTGCATTGCTGCGAGCTAGACAACAGCCCACAGACGAAGTGAGTTTTTAATTTCTTATTTAAAACTCGCGGAACCCTGAACCCATGGTGTGGTGACGTTGCCACTCAACCAATTGATCCACTTTTAGCAAATAAAAAAGCTAATTTATCTTTTTCTTCAGGTGTAAATAATGATTTTTCGTTTGCATATCCTTTTTAATGTATCTGTGTCCTTTTCTAAAACTTCTTTTGAAGTCAACTCTCCACAGGGGATTAAAGGTACCAGAGAAACATATAACCTCTTTAAAAAGTGGATAGAACCTCAACAAAGTTGAAATAACAAAGATTTAAATAAATTTACTCGCATATATCGTCATTTTTTCATAACTATTCCACGGAGCTCTTAATTTATTTTCAGTCAGTTGTTTGATAATAAAAACCGTCTCTTCGTCAAGGATCCCTGGCAATAATAATGTAAATTGGATTGATGCAATTTCAAGCTTGTCTGAATGGAAATTTGTCCTGTCTGATTCAAGATATCAACTCGGATTGGCGATGAATTTCAAATGAGTACCTAGGAATTGCTGATTTCATAGGAAGCCAGGTTAGTTTGAAGTACTCCGGCTTAGTAATCAGATTGCAACTTGCTCTAAAGCAAGGTAAGAAGTCACTAATCTTTTATTTACGCTTGTCAATATCAACCTTGCAATTTTTTTTCCTACTTTACTATAATACAAAAATGTTGCAATTGCAGAAATATTTTGGACTTGTTAAAAATCATAAAACATTTTTTCATATTAAAAATTTATTTTTCCATGAAATTCAGTGACGAAAGACATCTGAAAAGGAGCTATCCAAACGAAAATCGGACCTTCAATCTTGAGATTTTCTCCGAAAGAAAAAATTTCCTTATTAACATCAAAGAAGGATTTCTTGCTTATTTTTGCAAGAGGGAAGGTTCACATTTTTCATCCCATGAGACCACTTTTCTGGGTATCCAAGGTTTATAAAAGCGCGATAACTGGAAAGTTTAGTTCAACTTTGCAGTTCAATGAGCTCCGAATGAAATGAAATTCCGAATTTCTGTTAGGAATTTTAAAAATTCTTCCTTCGGGTAAAAAAGTAAAGCGTAAGAAACGCGTTTTGATTACAGTTTAATTTTAAAATAGAGTGCTTAATGTTTATTCTTCCATTTGCGTTTGGCAGCGCGTCGTATGCTTAAGATTTAAAGTTAATTTGCCCTAAGGACATACATATATTGTTTTTCTTGGCTCCGGTTTCGGATTCGGATACGGATATAAAATTATTAAGGATAGTTATGGTTACGGATACAAATTCATATAATTACTCTGATATATAATTAGATGACTAAGCTTGAGTTGAATTAAAAGGAATAAGCTGTAAAACAAACATTTTGTTATAAAGCGATCTATTGCGGTGCTAATTGAATAAATTCCTTCAAAATAAATCCTTTTTTTATACAAACTTGCCAAAAGAAGAGGAGTTTCTTAATTTAGCAATTTTTTCTATGTATGATCGGACATAATTTTGTGACCGATTTAAATGATATTTTTTTTATTTTGTTGTACAGAATATGTTCCCCCATTGATACCACGAGAAAAATTTTTGACGAAATATGGATTTGAGGGGGGGATTTATTGATTAACCTTCGATTTTGTCCGCAATAATGGATATCAAGATTTAGCAGCTATTATCAGCGAGTTGCTGCGAATTCTTAAGTTGATATATTGTTGTGTTCATACTGTGACCGATGTCGGACATGTTATCAAGGGTTAACGGCACGTATATGCCTTCAACTCGTATTTAGGGTCCCGTAGCCGTTCGGAACCATTATCGTTTCGATCTGTCCGTCCGTCAGTCATTTTTAAACCAATTAAGATGAAATTTGGTATAGGGACGTAGATTGATAAGCCAAAAGCAAAAATAATTAGATATTTAAAAAAAGAATAATTTTCTGGACCCCCACATTGAGTAAAAAGTGTACTGAACATTCTTCTCATGCAGCAAATCAAGTGTTCCACCTGCACTATATTTTTCGGCTAGTTCGTTCCAAAATTCAAACAAGTATGTATATTCCTTGACTTTGTTGGCCTGTCATTGCTATAACTAAACAGTATTTTGTGGATATAATTTGAAAGATTTTTTAGTATATGTATGTACAATAGTGATATGGTACGCTTGTTTCCAAATAAAGTATGTAATTTGGATTATATTGGGCAAATAGAACACTTTTTTAAGAAAATATCGTTGAAGTTTCTACACTTTATAAAACAAAGCCCTATACTTGTGTACCATAACACAGTACAGATCTGGAGACCGCATTAAACAGCTTCATATTTTACTGCAATGCAAACTCTTTTTTCCGTAAGAAATGGTGCCACTTTTCATTAAGACTTGTTCACTTTCTCAAGGAAATTAAGGGGAAACCGTCACACCTAAAAATGTATACTTCTTAACAATCTCGATAGGCCTATTGCAAGAAGCCAATACTCTGAATTCGTTCGAGTGACACCGCGTCTACGAATGATAACTATTTTAAATTAATCAAGATTCACCATCAGATTCCAAGTGTTGAAGTATTGGTCTAACTGATTTTCCATTCTCGTCAGATAATATGACAATATCGTCAGCGTACATAAGAAGCCTGACTTCAAGATAATTTAACTAAAATCCGGCTTCAAGAGCTTCCATAAACATTAAAAAAAAGAGGGCAAAAGAGCAAAGGACTTAAAATACATCCCTGTCTGACCCTCGAGTGGGTCACAAAGCTGTCCCATATTCTTCTACCATTCCACACATGAGCTTTAGTATTTCGGTACAAACTTTTAAATATTTCCACAAATTTAACTAAGAGTCCTATATTGTGAAGTTCCTATATGAGCGCCACTCTACCAATCATGTCTAATGCAGAGTTCAAGTCTACGAAAGAGGTATATACGTTTTTTTTTGTGCTGAGTCAATAGCTTAATAATATTGATGAGATTAAAAATGTTGTCTTCCGTTATAATAGACCGAACAAAAGCCAGCTTGGCGCTCGAAGAGGACTCTAGCAGTGCTTTCTCACAACTAGAGTCTAAAATTCAAAAGCATGTTAATATGTTACCAGCTTTGTCCAAAAAAGACAAACCGAGGTAGTTTTCTAGGAGACGTTAAGCATTATTGAAATTAGCGAACTGTTGTAAATGGCATTAAACGTCTTCACCAGCCGCAAAGAAAAATTGACCGGACCATCTTTCTAGAATTCGTAGGGGATTCTGTCGAAGCCTGGCGCTTTATTACACTTGGCTTTTATGAATACTTTGTAGACCTAACTTAGCTCTATTTCTCTACCAAGAATGGGGTTACCAACCCAAGGAACAGCATATAGGATCAACAGTAGGACATATTAGGAGTTGAGGAGGTTGCAAAAATGTGCTTTTAAAGAGCTAATACTTACAGAGGTATTCACAGCAAACCTTTTTCCAAATATTTCCTTGGCAGCACTTCACCAGGACTTTAAATCACTAACAGTATTTCATCTCAGTATAAGAGTCCTATAATTCTTACATTATGACTTACATAGAAGAATTTATTGGTGCGCAAATACCTTATCTTGACAAAAGCGGAGTCATTATTTCTAAGTAAGTTAAGTAATTTAAAAGATATTGGCCGCGCCCGTTAACAGTCAGCATCAAACCATTTCTTCCTATATGTTTGAATTCCGGATTATTATGCGCAGCTAAGGCCCATTACTGATAGATACTGGCTTCATTATTCTCTTGAAGATTTTCGCAAAGATCAGATACTCTTATGGAATGTACCACTCCATTCTGACTCAACCCGTTCAGCATAGGAAGCAGTATTGTCGGGTTTTTATATACACTACAGGAAGAATTAGCCAAATAATGGCATATGATCGAAAAATACTTGCTCCCCAACCACCAAATCGTCTATTCGAAAAAATTAACTATATGGTACTGCAGGATAATCTAGAAGCCATTCCCTCCAATGTATGTATACTTGGTGTCACTATCGCCATCTGTACGCCCATTTAATACAATAAATCCCATATCTTCGAAGAAGTCCAGAAATCTTTTGCCTCTAGCATTTATAGTACTATCCATTGACTTTCTAGTGGTACTTAGTCGGTAGTAGAGGTATAGTTAGTCTTCTTCTTCTATTGCCTAATGTGATTCTAGCCTGGTATGCAAATCCCTAATAAAATTGTTTTCCCATTACCCAAATCTTGCATAACTTAAACTAAAACTTCAAAATTATTTTCCCAATAACAATAGTTGATATACAAGGTAATAAGGAAAATGTACTTATTTGACCGTTTAAGTGTAATGGAAGGATAGTAATTTGCCTAGTTAAATTTAGCAACACTTAGTGAAATAAGCTCAGTTAATACCAAGTAACCTCCCACCATATTTATCATCTATAAGTCTTCAGCAGACAAAAATCATCAACAATTTTCAAGAACCTGAATTAGCCTGGAAATATCACTCCCAAGCAGACCACAAAGTTTATGCCCGCGCTTTTTAAACATTCGAAATAAATAATTCTTATAGAATTTTTGAAAAAAAAAATAGAGTATGATAAGATATTTTATTGAATTATTCGACCGAATTGACGAGAAATTAGAAGACACCACTTAACAAAGAATAAAGTGCTGTTCAATCACGCCAACGCGCCAGCTCATTCTTCCGGAATCGTCGCTACCAAATTTCATTTAATGCGGTACAAGCTCATACAGCACCCAACGTACTTTAGTTTTGGTTAACTTCTTTAAAAATGTTCTCTCTTTGCAGGTGCAATTTAAATAAAACGAGACCTCATTCAATGACATGACAATTTCCGACTGTAAAGATCTTCTCACGGGCACTAGTAGTATTCCTGGAAGTGAACATAAACTGTTGAAGCAACTTGTTTTTTTTTTGCCGTACAAAAACCGTAATGATGATTTCAAATATTTTCATATAAACAAAAAACATTTCACCTGCTTCCACCCACTCTTTTATAGACAATATTAAATTCTGTTTTTCTTATTCTTATCCAGTTGTGATACAAAACCCGAGCAATGGATATGCAACACAAATTACTTCCAGAAGGAAAGGTATTCTTTTTACCATTTTTGAGCTTCCACTTCGGTGCTCTGAGGAAAATGCTAAGTCAGTTGAATACAAAGGAGCATGTTATATGGTATCACCCAAGAAGGATATTGTGTTCACGATACCATGAAGTTCTTAAGAAATATGAAAAAGTGACACGATTGTAAGGAAATCGCAACAAGTTGAAATTTTCAGAGGCCGTGACTTTATATTTTTTATTGTTAAGATTTAATTTAGAAAGAAATATTCATTCTTTGGTGCGAACTGGAGTGGGAAATCGTCATAGGTTTGCCGCCATTAAAATTGATTACAACGCCTTTGGAAATTTTTTGCTCATACTCGCAACATTTTTATAATGAAGGTCATTTTACAATTGGAAATTGACACAGTTCTATGTCAAAAAGTCATATAAGGTAGAATTGTAAGCAATAAAACAAACAAAAACTACTGAATTCACAGTTTGACTTTCATAGAGAGCTTTCCATCATACATGCAGATACAAGGGTAACTCAACGCATAAAACGTAGGTTATCAGAGAGCACTAGTATTATTCGATATCCAGTCGACATTTGATAAAGCTTTGATTTAAAAATAATAAAGGGTGAATTTTCGTCCTATTTATTCTGGTTTCCTAGTTTCGTCCTATCTAATTCATGGTTTGCCGGAAGCGAAAAGGGTAAGGGAAGTGAGGAAGACTTGAATGTCTTGTTTTTTGCATTGCTGCGAGCTAGACAACAGCACAGATATGGAGTTGATAATTTTAATTTCTTAATAAAAGCTCACGGGGAGACCGGGTCTTGAACCCAGGACACATGGTGGTCATGCCGCTCAACGAATTGATCCAACTCCGTCTAGAACTTTCAATATGTTATAAATTAATTTAGAATTTCCACAAGGTGCAACACGCGGACCTATTCTTTATAGTATATTTACAGCCGATTTCCCAGAGCTAGATAACTGTCAGGCGGCAATTTTTAAAGGTGCTGCCATACATTCCACATCTGAATTCCCAAGGAAACTTATCTACTCTAATCAAAGTGCCTAAAATGATACTCGTATGCTCTTCACATGTAGAAGAAAACTCCAGTTACGAGTAGGAATCTTGAATTTCAGCTACTGCATACAATATCCCGCCGTCAGATAATGTGAAAAATTTATTACCCGAAAAAAAACCTTTAGATACAATCAGATTCATTGACTAAACACAAAATTTATGCCTTAACTTTTTTTATATTGTGATTAAAAAATTTTATTAACATAATTAAAGTGTGACATTTATGACACAAAATGCACACTTTTTTTTAAACTGCCGTAAATTGCCAAATTTTTGGAATTTTAAACATCCGGCTCGACAGACTATAACTACAACTTTATTTTACAAGAATTTTTTTACTTTTTGCAGATCCATCAACATTTCAAGGAGAAATGATGCAGACCTTGGAGCAACTTTTTTTTCATAGTGCATCGGGAAACGTGATTTTTTATATTGTAATTTTTGAAAAAAATAAATTAAATGAATTTTTTTATAAAGTTTATATACTAATAAACAATGTGTAAAAGTTATTTTAATTAATTTCTATTGCTATCCCTTCTAAAAACAGTTTTTCTTTTAGCGCGTTTTTTTTTTTTGGCGCACCTGTCTTTCTTAAATCTGCTAAATGTCACAAGGTAAAATTACAGATAACCCAAACTTATGTACTTGAAATGATGTTCAAACTCCTTTTGTTCTTTAGTACAATCCTAAAACACTCTGAACACACTGAACATTCTTCGAACCATTCGACGAATAATGTCTAGCTAGACAGTCATTAAGATTAAGTAGGTTAGCTTTTAAAGTAGTTTTCGTTTTCTTCTTCTATGAAACTTTGGCCATATAATTTATATAGTAAAGCCAGTAAGGTAAATATTTTTAAAATTAGAAAAGCAACTATGCCTTAGATGTAAAGAACTATGGTGTGTTCTAAATTCTTGAACTAGAAAAGAAAGCTAATAAATACTAAACAATTCTTGTATGCGAAACAGGTATAAAATATGTGTTCACATTTTTAGAGTTTCGTACCAAAATGGTAAAAAAAGCACTTTTATGGTGCCACTTCGTCTGTCTGTTTGCCTGTCTTTCACTGCTGCTTATTTCAGCAACAACTAATGCTACCAACTTGAAATTTGGAACAGCTTTGTATAATGCTTGCATTTAAAAAAAAATTTAAAATACATTTTTATTCTTATTGAAACAAGTGACGAAAGGAGGGGTCAACATTTTTAAGTGGGGTTATTATGACCTGCTTCATTTACATATTACAAAATATTATTAAAATTATCATAAAAAGTACCATCCCCCCTACCCCTTCCTATCACTGAAGTTTACAAAGCCAAAATTCGCAAATAATTTGAGTTGATAGTGTTTTATGTAAATATTACAACATTTTTTAAAAAGGTCCAAATTTGTTATTTAAATAAAATAATTACAAAAAAATGGCATACTGCAATAAATAAGAAAGAACATAAGCTGCAGTTGAATGCACTCCTCGTAAAACCTTTAGTAGACCTCCTTAAAAGCAGCCAACATTTTTAACATCACAAAATCAACAGTACTAAATTGCAGAACATTTAGCATTTGGATTAACTTCGATTTTTCAGTACTATTCCAATTTTAAGGCGTCAAAACGTTAGGCCATGTAAACAAAGCAAACAAACAGTTTTTAACCAAATATCATTCTTATTTATTTGTTGTTAACACGGTGCTCTTATTTCTAAAAATTCCTCTTATCCTTCCTGGAAAATTTTCTATTAAATTTACTCCAAATTTACTTTGACTCCATTATGACACTTACACGCATTCACAGATTTTAACTGTTTTCATCCAGAATAAATGATATTTTGAAAGTAAGAAATAAATAACTTCAATACTTCCCTTAATTGAAAACTTTGAAAACTTTTTTGACATAAAAGGACTATAAGGAGTCGAGCACACTGTTAGAAATACAATAACTTTGAGTTCGGTGAAATCAATCATAAGTGAATAACACAGAAAATAATAATAGACCTTTGGATACGATCTCGTAGTGACAAAGTGTTTGTGCAGTTAAAGTTTAGTAATTGCAAAGGTGAAATTAGTGAAAACATAAGCATTCAGAAATAAACAATGGGTAGAGGAACAAGATTACACTCTAGTGAGATAGATGTAACAAAACTTTTAAGGAACAGAAGATAATTAAGAGAAGCAGACATTTCGAGCGGCATTACTTGCGCAATCCAGAAAACTATCTCAAGAAAAAACCTGGAGGACCGCCGAGGGCCATTTTGGAGCGGGATCAACGATCATTGTTTATTATTTTATAGTCTAGACCAAAGATTACTATTATAGATAAACGGCTTCGAACAAAGTATTGAAAATTTTTCCCGCATCGGGCAACCCTGCAGTCAGAACTAAAAATTTGTTTTCCGGGAGAGTTTGTGGGTAGGAGACAAGTATACTTTCCTTATGTGCATTTACAAATGTCAAAGGTTCTTCACTCATCAAAAGATCAGAATACATTGACAGTTTGAAAGTTTCTTAAGCACACAAGTAACTATCTCAGTCATGTGATTCACATGAATTCTTTTTATCGGTGGTACTTGTTGGTACATTTTCTCTTCGACAAGATTTGGCGGTGCTTTTTTGAAAGAAGGCTGTGATTCTCTCCGAATGAGAACAGCATTTTGACAGGTGTAAATGATTCTCTCCGAATGAGAACAGCATTTTGACAGGAGTAAGTGATTCTCTCAAATAATTTTGACAGGAGTAAATCACTGCACACTACCTGTATTCTTTATTTGCATGGATAATCTTAAAAGCTGGATATATTTCGTTTTACTGTGGTGCCAGTGGTACTTTTTAAAATTAGCTGGATAATTTAGGGAGCCGGTTATCTAGTAGTAAGTAATCCTTCGTCTAGACTAGACTAGACCAAGAAGGTCTTTTGTGCCAACGATCAATCTTTCGAAATTTTCTGCTTTCTCAAGTTCCCGTAACCTCTTGTGGGACATGGGTTGGGAGAAGAACTTCGCCCGATTCGAGACAACGATTGCAAGTAGATGTACAATTTAAGTGGAACTCTGAACAACAAACAGTACTCTGAATCCTCAATGGGCCTATTAAACGAAATCTTGTGGTGATTTGCGAAGCTAGGACCTCCAGGATGGAAGGCCGACACGTTATCACCTACTCCATCGACGACTTTATTCTCACTTCCCGTGAAATAGCTGTAGAGGTAGGGTCAAGACCAAAGTGAGTAATGTACAACGCTTGTTACAAAAAGCGAAACATCTTAAAGCAAAAAGACTAAATTAAAGTAATGAGTAAACTAATATTTTTTGACAAGGTTATTATAATAGCATGAAGCCTGCAGATATTATTTATAGGACCATCGGAAGATAGTACAGTTTTGTCAAAAAGCATTCGGACTGAGGAGGTATAATGATCTTGACCGATATCAGATACCATGAAAGTTCGGAAAGAAAATTTCTCACATGCCGAAAGAATAGCAAATATTAAATTAATATTATTGACTAATAAATAATTAACAAAATATCCGGTTTCAATATCGGCACCCAACTATGTATTCCAGCATGATAATGTGATAAAGGGGTTTCTAGTGGTAGTTGGTATTAAGATGAGGGATCCGAAGGACCTTAATATTAACCTAATCTAACTGTAAATTAAAGCAAATAAATTAATTCCTGAATGCCTGAAATAAATTTTAACGTATTCTTTTTATAAAATATATAAATCAGCCTCGACTACGTTCGCAAGAAAGAATTTAGTGGCAAGATGTGGTGCTGATAATTATTAGAGGTGATAGATTATTATTGCTCTGAAGGCTTATGGTCGCGACGTAATTTAACATAAAAGTTTCTTTATCTAAATTAAAGCTAATAAGAGAAAGTTATTTAATAAATTGCAAAAATATGGAATTTTTTTCGTCCTAAAATAATTTTCTAAAAGTCCATTCACGAGTAATATGTTCTATGTAGTTCTCAATAGTAACAAATAAGCAACAAACTGTTTACATTCAAAGGCAACATAATAATTGAAGCACGACACATAAAGGAAAGCAATTTTTCAGTAAAAGTCCTTTGTGCTATAATATGTCTTTCCTGCAGAGTAATGCCAAAGAAGCTTTCGTTGTCATTACGATAATAAGCACAACAGAGAGTTCCTTTAGGCTAAGGTTGCAAAACTCATTGCATTCTGAGAATCAGTTAAGATATTAAAGTCAAAGTGAAATGATTCTAAACACACACGATAATAAAATGGCAAAGAGTTGCTCTGAAGCGGAATTGCATCAGTTTTTTTTTCTCAGCATTCAGTATAGTTATTTTATGTGAGGCTGGAACTTAGTAAGTATGAATATTTAATATGAAACAGGATTTGTGAAACCGCTAAAGTTCATTGTGAAAAAAAAGCTTTTCCATTTTCATATTACGATAATGAAACGGGTGACTTCTATCCGTGAAAAAAAATACTTTGGATGAGCTTGTGTAGAAATACTATAAATGAAGGACTTTACCAAGGTAACAAAACTGTGTAACGTTATAAGGTTCAGTAAAAGTACTAACTAATGACTTCATTCAGAATTATTTAAGATATTTTGTTTCGATAGTTAAGAAAAATATGTAAATAATTATAGATGTGTAAAAGAAATCTGAACAAAACATGTAAACATAATATGTAAACAATAAAATCGTACCATCGTCACACACAAATAAACAATTTAGAGTCAATTCATATTAAATGTATGATTTACTCACAAATAAAGAAGGTGCGGGAATAATAACAGCCTTAATTTGTGTAACAAAAATGTTTTTTATTCAACAATAAATTCTTAAAGCTAATATCACAATTTCAGGCACAAAAGTTCAAAATAAATAATTCAATAACAATAATAATTCAAAAAATAAAATTCAATAATCCACGAGGAAAACTCCTCCCACTTTCCACCGGGTGGCACCTGTAACAAATAACAGCAAAATTAATAGATTGCACTATAATTAAACTTTCCTGCAATAAATGTCGGGTGAAAAACTCAGATTAAACTCTGAATATCAGAGTAAACTCTGATTAGGTAGATAGGAAATATTCAGATTAAACTCTGAATAATGGATTACAGATTAAACTCTGCCTGGGTGGTAGGATGATTTTACATTAAACTCTGAAAAAGGAATGGGTGTAATTTCAGATAAAATTTTAAATAAATCGGGAGGAAAAATTGCAGATTAGACTCCGCTTAGGTGGATAGGAAATATTAAGATTAAAGTCTGAATAATGAATAGCAGATTAAACTCTGCCTGAGGGTAATGGTATGTTTAGATTAAACTCTAAACGAGGAATGACTATCTTTTTTTCGACTTTTGGCTTTTACTTAAGTGTATAACAAAATTATTCAAGATTTTGACCAATATACATTTAAACAAAAAAATAGTAGGGTATTTATATTTTAACGTAGAAAAAAAATTATTCAATGTTAAGAGTGGCACTAGGGGGTGGTTGCTGATGCGCTTGGAGAATAGGATTAATTTTTAAAACATACTACTCTACTCATAAATATTTAAACAAAAAAAATAGCACAGTTTTTCTATATTTTAATGTAGAAAAAAATTAATTAACCTAAGGGGGGCAAGGGGTGGTTCTGATGCACTGACAGTCAAATTACCACCAATTTTATTCCATAGCCTATTAGTCCATACTGTTAGGATTATTTTAAAAACAAAATTTTTTTGCTTACTGTAGCGCCTTTTAGTTTAAATATCATTTTAAAATTTTATGTTTTTTTTTACTCTGGTTATTAGCGAGGATATTGGGCACTCTTCCCGGAAAAGATGGACTAGTAAGAGTGGTAACACTCAAAACGTAAGATACAATTTAAAAACAAATATCTCGTTACTGAAGGATTAAAATCAAAATGTCCTAATATAGTTTTCGTTGCATTTTTGGAGACATATCTATCAAGGGATAAATGAAAAAAATGTACACTTTTACACTCTATTAAAAATTAAAATTGAGGAAGATGAAAGGATTAAAAAAAAACTTTTTTTTAACATGGTGAAAGCAGCAGTATAATATTTTGTTAACACTAAAATAGAGGTAAGATATGAGACCTTCCTTAAAAATTTTTACTACGTTAGGGATTTAGATTCAGGCACAGGTCTGTACCTACTTACTTTACGAGAATATCATGATTGATTCAGTCATAGGCCTCACTAAAATCCCTGCTTTCCAGCCTCAATGGCTAAAATCAGGGAACTGCCACAAATTAGAATTGGTTGACCTTTTCTCTTTAAGCCATTAAGACATCCTGAATAGAGCGCATATGCAAAGGAGAATATCTAAGTCCTTAGAAATTCAACAGCAGTGACCTATTGGACTAAAGTTGAAAAGGTTACATTATATCTCCAACTTTAAGCCGATGGGTTACTTCTGCTGGATTTTTAAAAATTTAGATATTTATAAACAGATTGTATCGCTAAATTATGCAGCTGCAGTGCAAACCTACGTTTATTAACAAGCCCATTCTCCTTTGCACCTGCATACTATTCAGGATACCTTAATGGCTTAATTATAGGGTCAACCAATATTTATTTGTTGTGGCCTGCTTTCAAGTAGCAGGAACACCATAGCAGATTAAAAGAGAGTAAAGTGGGAGATAATTTATTTCATTAACGTAAATAGGTAAAATATATCACTAATTAAAATACCCTTAGGATCCTAAATACCATTAGACGAACCGATGCCCTTACGAGCAGATATGCTCTAGTAACTTTTTAAGAACTTTCTAAGGAATTAAATAGCTTTCTCTATTTAAACTTAGGATTTCAATTATCATCCTTTGCCCGCTATTATAATCAAAAGCCGTTTGAAGTTTTACTACTTTTAAAGGGAAGCCAGTGGCTTTCAGTCATTAAATCTTCCGCTCCCGTCAGTCGGATAATCCAATTCAAGTCAAAAGTGTTTTGAGGTCTAATGCTGCCCTACATGGGTTTTATGCTTACATACCTATCTTTTGTTGAAATAATGCCGCTAACATCCTCTTCATCTTTCTAGAGTGGTTAAAAGCGTTTTCCACAGAGTCAAATTAAAGAAAAAGTATACCATAAAATGAAGTCTCATCTGTTTGCTTCCACCCTGTGGAAAATTTCCTGCTGTAACTACTTCGACCACTTGCATCCACAAATGTACTCGTACTTTGTGCATCCAGGTTAGAGTAAATTCATACAAAGGAACTCTACATCATATGATTTTGGGAATCACACTTTAGAATATGTACACCTGAGAGTTAAGATAGCTTGGCTATGAATAAAAATGAATATGCTACTCCAAACAGATGTGGGACTTTCGCCTTTGTGAGAAACTTGCATAGGAAAATTGTCTAAATACCTGTGTATGTGTAGCTTTGCAAGCAACTAAGCTACGGAAACCCAAGTTTTTGGGGCTTTTAAGCCAAAAAGTAGATGAAAGTGAAAATATGTACTCGTATATGCATTTTCTGTTTGTGCAATAAGTATTTCTTACACTTAATCTTATTAAGAATTGAAAAGTGTGATCCAGAAAAGGTACATCCTGTAATTTTAGGTATTTTTAAGAATGTCTCTAAAATTTTCTGTGAAAATTCTTAATACAACGACTGTTTTAACACTCTAATTCGTGGAGTAATACTTTTTTGTCGTTTTTTGAATATTTCTTTTAAAGAAAAAGTGTTCGTGCTTTTTTTTATTTTCAACGGGATTAAGCCAAAATTAAAGTCTAATCAACATTGTACTTTTCTTATGATAAAGTACACATACCTTCACTCTATGAGATGGAAAGCTAATCAAGACAAAGCAAAATTCACTGAAACTGTTGATGGTACTACAAATATTACACTACAATCCCCTTAATCCCATGCGGAACCGTTGCCCTCCAAAAAACCTTGTTTCGAGCGACAACTTTCAACTTAGTTGGTGTTAGCATTGTTCTTCTCTATTTTGCTATCTGCGTAATTTTTTTGTAAATTACAATCGAAGGCCTGATTAGCTATGTTCTCGTTGTCTCGCACTGAACGGTCCTCAATCTGATGCTGTCAGCGAATTTTTTACGTGGCGCTGGCATCTGATGATGAAACTTGCAGCCGACTCATGATGGGTGACTGGTTTAAGTGGTGAGTACTACAGAGAAGCGCAAGAAATCATACTTAAATAGTATATACGCGCCCATTGCGAGCGCGCATATGAAACTAATACGCCCACCACAGTGATATGCTCGTCACTGAGAGCCATTCAGGCTTGTTTCAAACAAGGGATGGTCAAGTCTTATTTTTGCTCAGGGTTGCAGTGGAACAACCGTAACGTTTTAACTGTTCCTTAAGTGGACCTACATATTCGAAAGAGCTGAGAATATGTCTTCTTCTGCTTAAGATGACTTGTAAATGCTCACCCTTGAGGGAGAAACATAATACGGGCAACACGACAAAGTCATAATTAAAAGACGCTGTCACTCGATTTAAATAACACATGAGTGTGGATGCGCAATTCCCTGTATCTCCATGTAACAGGGACTACACGATCTTTGGCTAACTTCGAATTTGCCTTGTGGCGACCTTGAAACGCTCCGTGTGGCCATGAACA
Source organism: Leptarthrus brevirostris (assembly GCA_964036015.1). Lineage (NCBI taxonomy): Eukaryota > Metazoa > Arthropoda > Insecta > Diptera > Asilidae > Leptarthrus > Leptarthrus brevirostris. The sequence continues at coordinate 142,660,711 of OZ038372.1, forward strand.
ACCGAATAAAGCGCGGTGATGCCAAATTTCAATAATTTCACTCAAAGAAGTGTCAAGTCTCTTGTCGTTGCTACTTTAACATGCTAATTATGCTGGTTAAACACATTCAGTGTGGCAGTAGTTTTGAATAAACTGCCTTTACTGGTCCCTTCCAGATAAATAATTAAAACAAAGGTTTAAGGACTTTATGCGGAAATGCAATCTGCTTTCCAGTAATGAAGTGAAAATGACGCTACAAGTAGAAAATATTGTATTCCTTCCTGTTTAAGTCAGCAGTGCGTACAACCCAATATTAATAATCTTTTCCAGATTGGTAGCTGCAGGGATTTATTTTCTGACTTCGCATAAACACAATTTATTAGATTAGTTGTTATTGACACATATATTTAGCTTTATTTACCAAATTTTCATTGCGACATTTATTTAGTTGTCATTGTGACATTTTATTAGTCCTAAGAATAAAGAACTAGAGGAAAGGACATCACTCCGACAAATATTAAGATTTTTCTGTATGTGGTAGAGCCCAAGCGGTGCGTGCGTTTCGAATATCAAAGTAGTAATAGTTTGCTTGTATATAAGAAGGGCCTAGTCATTTTGATTATATTTTAAATTTGATGTCTTACAAATATATTCTAATAACATTTTTAATATAATATAACTTTACCCTACCCTATTTAATTAATTTTACTATTTAAAAACACTTTGATTATGCCCCCAAATATTTTAATACAACGGAGACGATATGATATCATACGGAGACAAAAATTTAAAAGCACAGGTGAAGCAAAGCGATTGGACAGATTTGTCCAATTTGCAAATCGTGGTGACACTTCACTCAATCCCCTCGCAACTTTGCCCAGAAGCAAAATGCTTATCATAGGTACTGTTTTTTTACTTGAGATAGCCTTTTCTCTCATTCTTTATTCTAAGGCTTAAGCACATTATCACAACTGTCATTGCAACATTTGCTTAGCTTCATTTCCAATTACACAGCCACACAAACAATTTTTTTTGTTTTGGCCGAATTATCAGACCATGTTTTCTATATGTTTTGGGGATCGCTGAATTCAAATCCGGGGTCCCTTTAACCCCATCACGTCTGGATTTTGATAAAACCTCAAAAACCCAAAAAAAAAAAATCCGGGTCTGGGAGTAAGATCATGTTTCCTATATGTTTTTGGGGTCGCTGAATTTGAATCCACAGTCGATTTAATCCTATCACATCAAAATGTTGACATAACCTCAAAAAAAAAAATATTTGGGTCTAGGGACCAGATCATGTTTTCGATATGTTTTTGGAGTCGCTGAATTCGAATTCAGGATCAATTTTACCCTATGACGTCAGATTTTTGACATATCCTCGAAAAACCTAATAATTAAGGCTTTTCAGCACTTTCAAACGTATATAAGCTGTGACTTAGTCTTTTAACACAAAAGCCTTGTTTTCAACTACAAACCCATAACCCAATAAGTCCATAACGTCAAAAATTGCCATAATCAAGGAACAAAAAAATTTTTTTGTGTGGCTAGGTTATCATTCCAACGAAAACAATACTGCGATTTCAGCGGCGTACCATTCCGTGCTTGACTGAGCATTTCCAATTTTTACTAATCCACGTAATTGTTACTGCTCTCAGCTATTTTGTGCTGTGTTCAGCAAACTCCTTTTAATTAAATTTACTAAATTTCCTTGATTTCACAGGTGAACGGCAGGCAGTAAATGTCTTCATCTTTTTGATCCTTTTGATTTTATTTTTTTTATATCTGTCGGATTTTTTATTTTTATTTTTTACTTATTTTACTTACCATTATTATTAATTATTTTGTTTGATTTTTAAGTTGTTTTTATACTTTTTTTATCATTCCAATATGTCATTTAACCCTTATTCGTTTGGACGGCATTTCACGCGAAGCGGACAGCGAAAAAAATTTAAGATTCTGAATTTTGTTCATATTTGGTTTAATTGTACTTCTATATGTCCTGAATGAATGTGAATTTTTATTTTTTTTTTCTCTGAAGCCTAGTTGCCCTTTTATAAGCCTTTAAAGAATTGACAAAATTTGAGGAGCGGGTTTTTTGAAAAAAAATTTGCTATTATTCAAAGTGATAGAAACAAAGTAAATAGTGTTATTTTAAAGACAAATATCGGAGATAGAGAATTTAAACTTAAATTTTTTCATGTTTCCATATAAAACTATCGCACTGGCCAGACGCCGACTACGCGCTGCACTGTGTTCGAATGCAGATCACATTATGAAACTGAACAGGCATTTACTATACATTTTAAGTTATTTTTTGAGCTATTTAAAAAAATTAAACATGTCGAAGTTTGTCAAAATTTTATTTTAAATATTATTTTGGATTTTTTACATGAAAAAAAATCCAATTTCGAATTCGATGCCACGACTGTGAAGAGCATGCAATTTCCTATAAGAATCACTATTTTACTTATTTTTATATAAGTTTCTTAATATGATTAATACCTTTGAAACAGGTCAAACATAATTTTTTCAAAATTGTTGGTTGTCTGATTTTATACTACTAGGTACTACTACTATTCGAAAGGGGACAATTTAAAAATGAGTAAACAACTTTTGAAAACTGGTAATAAATTTTCTGTGAATGAAATTTAGTATTTATAGTAACGAATTGTAAACTTCTTGCAGCTTAATCAATTTGCATGAGCTTAAAACTGTGCTTAGATTTTTAGGGTTCCGTATCTAAGAGGTTTAAAGAGCCCGTAAGACTTCGGCATCTTTCCGCCTGTACGCTACGGCCGGCCTTTTAGTGATTACTATTACTATCGGCTTAAAATTTAGCACAGTTGTAGAAGTAATTTGAACACAGTTTCTTGTTGAAAAAATTTTAGAAATATTTGTAGGGAGGGAGCGTGCTAAATTATTTGTGTTTCACTTAAAGTTTTTCAAAGAAGTGCGGTGATAGATCTCCCCTTCCCAAACAAGAACTTGCATAGTTGAAAGGGGGTGGCAAACTCAGCCATTTTGGGAGTTACAAGGTATGCATATCACTATTTTCTTGTTTTATTGTTATCAAAGAGGTGGAGGACATTTTGAACAGCTTGTGTAATATTTTAACATTACTTGTAATAATATTCGAATTCAACAAAAGACATTTTAAGATTATTATGAGTTTAATTTTTTTAAATGGCATATTTTTATAATTTCCCTAAAAGGTATTTTCTGCGTATAAATTTGAATATCTATTCTCTATATAGACATTCTGTTTCTTTTTGTAAAGGTAAGATGGGCAATTTAATGAAAACAAAAACCACATATATTATTTACATGAATTTCGGAGAAAATTACCTAGAGGTAATCGCAAAACAGCTAGATCAACATTGTTGATATTTTTGGAAAGAACATTGTGATAATACATAGCTGAATGGCGTAGCATTGAGTAGATCATAATATAAAAATAAAATAGTCATGTTCATACCATGAACTTACATATCTCAATGTTTTGTGTGTCGGTGAGATCTATCACCTCTCCTATCTTGGCATACGTTAATGAAGATTTATTTATTTTCTTCATAATCTTTTTCTCCATGCTTCAAAGAAGCGCTTTCAAATGAACCCCAAACAGATACAGGGTCTGTTTGGGGTTCATTTGAAAGGGCTTCCTTTAAGCATTGAGAAAAAGATTCTGAAGAAAATAAATTAATCTGTTCTGTTCAATAAATAAATATTTCACGTAAACCATTTGTGTGCGAGTATAAATGTTATACAGTTGTTTGAAGGGAAAAATATTTCAAAGCGGACAATAAACAGAATAATAAAAGAATATAAGTGTAGTGCGCCATGTATCTTCAAAGAAAAATGTGGGGGGCCAATAAAAACTATTTTAGTAATAACCATTATATTGTCCTTAAAATAACCTTTACAAGAAAAAAAAAATATCCGTTTTTTAAGATTGACCAAATATTAACCCTCCTCCTGCGGAAAAAAAACTAAATGAGAACAAAATTTTAAGTATACATAATTGTTTGTCCGTGTGGGGGTGGAGTAAAAATTGGAGCAGTTGTGTTGATTAGAAACGCATATAATCAGTGACGGATCTACGAGGGAGTTTTGGTTCATTATTTTTTACCCCAAATTGCGTATTTCTACTGCTATTAGGGGCTGCGAAAATCCGAAAGAAAAACCAGTACTCTTTTATGCGTATCCAAGATTCGCTCACGCAGAGGTTATCTTAAGGGGGTATTCCCGTTTTTCACGCGATAATCGTTCATTATTTCAATATAAATTTTAATACATAAAAATAAATACTTAACGGATATGGTTTTACTATGCGTTTATTGCAGGATCTAAACTTTACAAAAGTCTTGGATTTAAAAAAAAAAATTGAAAATTGTTGTTGCTATAAGGGCTTGAAGTTGACCTTTCGCGAATCACACCTTCTCATTCTTGGCAGGATTGCTTACGTTTGAGTCATCTGAAATTAGCAAATGAGGTGTCATTTTACTCAGGAGAAAAGCCGTTACAAGATGAACTACACTTATCAATATCCAATTATTCGTTAAAAAATGGCAGCTTATAATTTTTTTTCTTCTAATTTTTCCTTTTTTTTCTAATTTTTTTATTAAAAATAATATTTAGTTGTTTTGTATCATCACGATAGTAGTCCATCTTTTTCTTTAAATCATGGCGAATAATTTGATATATCACTCATTAAATTCTGTAAGACCGTTTTCAGAAATCTTGCCAAGAAGTTGAGAAAAGTTGGTTCTGAGAAAATCGCGTTTAAAGTATTATCTCAGTTTTTACTAGCTATTACGGTTGTATTCTTAAACTTACTATCAGTCTGCGATTCCTGCACCATACAATAATCCTTCCGACAGAAAACTTACACAATAGAATCAATGAACAGTTATGAAAACGCTGCATCATAGGAGCGGAGGAATTCCTAAAAAGGAATGTAGGACCGGATGACAAACGCGCCGCCTCAAGCGTGCTGGGGATTTCCCGGGGAAGATAGTGGTGGAAATGCGTATCTCTTCAAAACTAAAACAGATACCGCGATAAAATTTAAAACCAAGATTATATGGTCATAGTGGAATAAGAAAATGTCAAAAAAATTTTTTTCCATTTTTTCAAACCGTAAAACGGGAATACCCCCTTAAAGCCGATTAAAATTATATTATTCATCGCCTACCTCTCTCTAGTTTCCGTAACCCCTTGTGGGTCATGGGGCGGGAGAAATACTTCACCTGATTGCAAGTGGACTTACAATTTAAAGTGGATACCGAAATTCCGATATTTTTTTCTGAACCCAAATGGCCTTTTCATCGTAATCTGTTGTCAGCAGAAAACCGTAATGGATCGTCTCCGGTGGGATTCGAACCTTAGACCTTTAGCCTGAAACGACAAATCCGATAAGTTATCACTTAATCCACCGACAACTACAATCGTTTAGCTACTTATAAAAAAAAATTATTTTAATATTATAATTGAATCACATTTTTTATATAAATTTTATTTTATTTGGTCCTTACTATTCAATACATGTATGAATTTGAAGTGCTTTAATACAAAAGTAATCCTTATCGACATCGCGAAATTTTGGTTCATTGTGTTTAGTACTGAATTCTGAAAAAAACAGTACGCCGAGGAAGGTGTTTTAAAAATAAATAAATGTCCATTTTTCCAATTTTGGTAAGAAGACACTAAAAAGTGGATTTAAATGTCACCGAAATCATGATGAAATGTGGTGTTAAGTATGTTTTAAGCTTAATTAAAGCAACTGACCTGTGTTAAATATATATGTGTATATTTTTTAAATTTGGCAAGTCTTAATGATTAAGTTAAAAAGAAAAATAAATACTATTTATCTTTGCTGCAAACAAATTCCTTTAGTCCAAAAAGCGCACGATGCGTTTTGAAAAGTTGGTCGTCTATAAGGATTATTGAGTTTATTTAATTTGAACCGTATTTCATTCTAACAAAAATGGTATCTAATCAGTTTACCCGCAACAGTTTTTAAGTATGTAAGGTCTGAATTTATAAAATATTTCATAAATAATGCAGCCTTTGTTATATTCGATAGTAACCTGCATTTACCTATTTTTAATTTTTTTTATTTTGATACTAACGCTTTACAATAAAAGTCAATCACGTGCTCCTTTATATTCCCCACAACTTCAACTAAGCAGTAAATACCCAATTGATAGGAAATTATCCGTATTACCCCAATTCGCAAGGCGCAGAAGCCGCAATGATAGAGGGAATATTTTAGCACAAAAGCAAAGGGAAATATGGTTCAGACAGTTCTCTAAGTAGAAGAGAATTTCATTTATTCAGTAAGGAAATGGAAGGAGTCATCTAAGTTTCCAGTACCTTTCGTTTGGCTCTCAAAGCTTCACGTTCAATGTCGACAGCCATCAATATTTGGAAATTAAAGAACCCTACATAACGTCTACTTTAAATATGTTCAAACGTTTTTCAGCTAAGTTCATTACCTTGGCACTTTTTAGAGTCAATGTTAAGTTACCACTCCGTCACACCGTTGTGACGTGAGTATAATAGGGTTCCAAGCAATAATTATAGCACACTTTTTTTTTTTGAAAATATGTTCTTTGACTGACAAATTTATTTTTTATTTGAACAAATATTAATATAGGTAGTCAGCTTTGCTTAAAATTACAGAATCCTGTACTTCTATGTCACCAAAGTAATCAGTATTACTATCTTTGAAGAAATGGTATTTGTTCCAAGACAGAAAATGATAGATCTTTGTAAAATACTTTCTTCTTTAACTACATATCAAATGATTACTGTTTGCGCAAGTTAAAATTATTTTACAAAACCAATTTACATATGAATATTTTTAAATGTTTCGTAGACAATGAAAAGCATAAGAACATGTACATCTGCCATAATACTGCAGTTTCTATAATCAACCATTTGTTATATTCAACATGTAACATGTATAGAGAACCTATATAAACCGTTTCTGATACATCTTGGCATAAATATAAAAAAAGCCATTGCATCCTATCAACTACGATTCCGTTGAATAAATCTTTGAAATCGTATTAAACATGATTTTTTGAAGTGAAACTTTTTATGGAACACTATATGAGTTTTGGCATGAGAGTAAACTCGTAGAGCTAAGAAAATCTATTAAACTCCTAGTCCTTTTCTTATTACCATTTACTTAACTAAAGAGTGAGAAAGGCGGAAAAAACATACGAATATCCTCACAAAGAGAAGATGACGAAAATAATCGCCGGGCATTGTTTATTGTAGACACACTGACAGTTTTTGCATAATATAAAGAATTTCACTTTTGAATCTGTTAGTTTTTGACTGACGCATAAATTTTTTTTAAATTATTGTAATGAGTACGAAAATATAAATTAAAATTGTTAACATATATTTATATTTTACGGCCACTGCAGTGTTTTTACAGAATTTAAAAAAAAAAAAAGATTGTGTGTGGATGTGGTAACTTGTCCATCCACAAAATCTCGCCAATAAAAAATTATATCGATTTATTTAGTGTGCCAATCGAAGCGTATTAGCGTCAATATGATCCGAAAGGAATTCCATCAAATTCAGCGTAAAAATAAGTCTCACCCATTCCTAGCCTGAAATAGACACGCACAGCGTGAAAACGGCTGAACGACACGCAGATGAGGCACGGTACGCTTGAGTAGAAATTATAATTTTCCAAATGCCAGCCCGCTGTAGGCACGTATCAAGAAAAGACGCACCAAATAGTCCAAACCATGCACGGTACGCTCAAACTTTTTCTAGACTAAAATTCAAAATGCAAACAATGAAATGATTATTTTAAGATTTTTCTGCGTGTAGCGGGAGTGTACATACCTGTGTGCCGGGCGTATTTTGCAATGTTTGGGCCTGTGGCCGGTGCGTGCATAATAGTACCGGGCGTTTTTGTTCGCTATGCGTGCTCGCAACGGGCGGGTATTTACTATTAAAAATATTAACGTCTGTACTTGCTCTACCGACTCAATTATTTTTGCTCGGGAAATCAGCGCACCAGTTCTTTGTTTAAAGCGTTACAATCATATACTTTTTATGATGCAGCTCTGTTTATATTTTAAGGATAATGTGAAACTTAATTGATTTCATTGATTTTACAACTCAACATAAAATGCCGCACCTAGAGTTTCATAATAGATTTATGATCAATTAATAATTTACGACTATTTACCATAAAGAGCATTAAGAAGGAGGTCATCTCGAGCGCAATAACGCTGCACAGTTCCAGTCTCATCAAAGCAGGAAAATACTTGAAGAATTCAAGGATGATGCTGTATTCAGCACTAAATATTATTCGAAAATTTAAAAGACGACTAATCGGTCAAATGTTTCGAATCGGGTTCGTCTGCCCCATGCCAACAAGGGTTTACGGGAAGTAGAAAAAGAGACTCGGTTAATGAGTAGGTATTGCCAACTGATTTAATAACAGTGCTGAAAAACAAGCAAAACTAGTGCCTGCCGAAAACATTTTCAATTCCTGACGAAGCAAACTCTTTGAAAATATTATAATATAACGTTAACTGTCAACTAAAATAAGGGGGGTCACACTGATCAATAAATACCCATTCATCGTGCTCTTCAGAACTTGACGTCTTAAACTCTGTGGAGCGAGAGAGCAACTTCCCGATTCCAAAAAACAATAGCAAGTGAACCTACAATTTAAAGTTAAACCACTGACATTTTCAGAAGAAAACAACCATCGGATTAGTAGACCGACACGTTATCACTTACTAAACCGACGGCTTGATGGAACCACCTACCTTTGATGTTTCTTAATAGAAAAAGCATGTTAAATAAGGAAAACTTTTTATATTAAATTTTACTAACAGTTTTCCAATGGAGTTTTCCGGCGACATCAATTAAGGATATTCTTTTTTAAAATGGCAAGCCTATTGGACAACATAGTTGATATCAATTAATATGCTGAGTCTAAAGACATTGACTAGGAGTGAAGTAGATATTCACCTTTAAGAAGTTGAATAATAGTCCATTTCTTATACCATTAATGATTTTAATTAAACTTTTTAAGCCTGACACCAATTGAATAAATCTTCCGTAAGATAAGCTAAACTTTAAGTTAATAATAGTTGCCCTTAAACCAAAAGAGTTAAATTTTTTCTTAATTTATTTGTTTTTCAAATAATTTTTAGTCAATAAAATAAAATTGTACTTCAGTTGAAATAAAATTTCATATAAATTTTCATACAACATATTTGGTACCCCACTGATTGGCAACTTGGCCAGTGGAAGCTGCTGTGGGGTTCCTGCCTAGGTTACCTTTTTTATTTGGAACCTTATTTTCTCGGGTATTGTTCGCTATATCTTAATTTACTTCTTCCAGTCCCTGACATGACCGTCTTTTTCTTCAATTATTTTACAATCGTCAGCTTACTTCAGCAGTGGAGCAGCAGAGCCTTGTTAGAAGGATTTGAGCATTATTTTCATCGTGATTAGAAAAAGAGCTGTCTCAGATAGGCTCCTTTCTCTAAGGTCGAGTTAAAACAACCTTGACTATGACTTTCCCAGATGTGCCAGTTGTGTCAGTTCTATTTACAAACAAGGCTTTACTGTGTTACATGCAATACTGTTAGGAATGATGCATATTTTATTCCTGAGCATACAAAGTTTAAAAACTCTTTTCGAAGATGTTGTACATAGCAAAAGCTAATTCCTTTACATCCGTGTAATACTCTGCAATTAGTAAGAAATATTGGTAAACAAGCATGCGCCCAACGCTTTTCACTATAAATCTTACACGCATTTTCATAGCTATTAAAAATTCACAATCAGAAATTCTCAGAACTATCTGTTAGGAATTTGTATGGGGCTAAGACAAATTATTTTATCCTTTTTAGTCCGTTTTAAAAACTTGGCATATTAAAAAAAAATTTATTTAAATATTTTGTAATGAGTTTGTACAATTTCAATGCATTTTGTAAGCTTGCATTGTTCCATTTTCGTTAACAGCATATTTTTTACTGAAATATCAAATATCAACAGACTCTCTGCATACGAACTACAAACGGAATTGGATCAATTCGTTGAGCAGCATGACCCCAAGCCATGGGTGCTGGGTTCGAGACCAGGTCTCCCCGAGAGCTTTTATTAAGAAATTAAAATAATCCACTCCGTCTCTGCGCTGTTGTCTAGCTCGCAGCAATGCAAAAACAAGACTCAAGGTTTCTCACTCCCATAACCTAATTCACTTCCGGCCACCTCCATGCTAACGCATCAAAGGGTTGTCCCCTAGGCTTTGGCGACATCGTATATAAAAAAAACAACGTAAGAAGTAGAAGGAAAGTAAAAACTAGAAAAAGAAGTAGATTGTGGAGGAATGTTGGAAGGTCGTTAAACGGAATTATTGACGCTCTCCGTTCCACAACCGGTTAAAGATTAGATTTTAAAACTGGACTTATTAAAATTTTAAGAAATTTCAAGAACTACAGAAATGGGGTGAAATTTAGCATGGAGTTTCAAATTTTCATTTTTTCTAGACAACAGCCCAGAAACGGAGTGGATTTGTTTTCTTATTGAATTTTTAAAAACCCACGGGGAGACCTGGTCTCGAACCCGGGCACCATGGTATGGCGGTCGTGCCGCTCAACCAATTGATCCAACTCCGAACTTTTCGTCATTAAGGGGCCCTCAATATCGCGAAAAATGTGAATGTCGTCAGGACGAGAATCCATGCCTGCCAAACATTTTAAGGGGGACTTACACCTTGTCACTTTCAAAAAATCAATTTTTTTTTACATTTTTCTGATCTAAAGGGTCTTATAAATCAGCCTGTAAAAGGATCCGTCTCTATTTCGAGAGTATAGCTCAAAAAAAAAAATTAAAAGTCACGTCAGATTCGCTCGCTCCTGGATCGCCTCCGCGTTAATCATGATTTCACGTTTAGCTACTCGTTCTGTCAATGGTTTTCACGCTTTTCCTGTATTCTATTGTCAATGTGTGTGTCTATGCATATTTTTAGGAAAGGGTTTTTCGAGTCACTCAGTTTCTAGCGATACTTCACGTAAGTCCCATGATTCACGTGTTGTACTGTTCTGAAACTTTGAACGCGGTTTTCCAAAACTTTAATGTTCCAAACTGGTGTACACGATTACGAGAGAACAAATCAACGTATTGGCTTAATTTTTTTTTAATTTTTTTCAGAAAACACTTAGCAAGGTCCCGATCGTTCATTTTTAAGAAATTGTGATTTACTGCATTTTGACAGTTTTACATAAGACAAAAAACATAGTACGAAAATGACTTTTGTGAACAAATACCCGCCATTTTGTGAAAAATCGAAATTTTGAAAAAGTGAACGATCGGGACCTCACTAATGTAACAATAATTGAAAGTCTTCTTGGATTTTTGATTTCAGATAACTAGGGTCGATCTAATCAAGTACACCGTTCAACCCTTCACTTTTGAGGCGCGCGCTGTTAATGTCATCTCAAGGTCTTGTAAGTCAACATGACTATGGAAAAAAAATCATGTGCGATATTCTATTGTTCTACTAATAAATAAAAAAAATTCAAATTCTAGTTTCTTTACAATAAATTGTCAAAAACTAGCTCCAAAATTGGCTTACAAGGTGTAAGTCCCCCTTAAGCCTCAATTTGCTGGAATCGAACTTTTTTCAGATGCCGAAGTACTGGCGTGACCCGACTGGTTATCATGAAATTGCGTACAACTCATTTTATAGGCCAGATATGATAAAAAGGTTTACATAGGGTTAGGCATCAGAATATTGAAAAACAAAAAACGATTTCTTGAATCCAACATAACCACCCGTGGAAGGCCTATATGTTATACATTACTTCACCCTAAGCAATACAAAATAAAAAGGATTTTAAACAATACTCAAACTGACTCAAGGAGTGAGTAATTCAAATTGGTGAAAAGGTATTTCAGCTATTAATTCAAGCTTTGCAAATCTTTTTTTACGTGATTATATAATAAAACGAAATTCAAAATTTGGCAATGGGATAAATTCCAGAAATCCTATCGAAGAAAAATTAATTTCACTGCCAGTTAGATAGATAAAGCATTTCTGCAGTAATTTTACTAAAAAAAGGTTCACGCTTCTGAAAGGAGAAGGATGAAGTACGTGACCCACAACGGGCATGAGATGAATTTCAATCATTCCAAGTAGATATGAATCGTCTGACCTAGTTTTGTTGGACAATGTCGATGACATAGCTGTCTTCGTTGTATAGAACCTATAAGATTTATTACAAATTAAATAAATGTTTTTCCTCTTCAAATATATTCCAATCATATCAAGTTAAATTAAGATATTATGGAATCGCAATAATATTGCGCTTTAGTGTAATTTCGAAGATTGTGAGAAAGATTTAGTTTAAAAGGAGAACTTAGATGATTAGTGTTTTTCATTTATAATTAGAACTATTTGAATCGCACGGCGTTGTTGTAGGTTTTTATTCCTTTGTACACCTAAACATAGCCTAAATCATACCCAACAAAATGTTCTACATTGCACTGAAAGTCGACTCGAAAGAGGTAGAACATTTTGTTTATCATTATCATTTCAGATTCCATTTCAATCCATTCAATCCCTTTTATGTTTAATGAATTCCACGTGTGACGTATGCACAACTTTCGTCTCCAATTTATTAAAGAAAACCAAGAACTTAATTAAATTAAAACCCTGAGCATGGTGAAAGTGAAAAAACGTGTAATCCCTAAAAAGGGGAAGCCCTTAATTAGTAAATTATTAAGTTATTTCTTACTGGTTCTCACTAGGGTTGTCTTTTGCACAGATGAGGTATTTAGAATAATCCTCTTATCTCTCTAAAAAACAGATTTAGAATTTGAACATTACAGTACATATTTCTCAATATAGTGTTATAAATAATTTTGTCATGAGAGTGCTATATAATATTACTTATTTAAGTGAATGAAATTTCGCTGTCCTAGTTCAATACTGATTAATCTTTGCGATCCTATAACATACAATAGCTGTCTGACCCGGCTCTGTATGGGTTGAAATATATTTCCACGATTTAAGGTATTCTATATGTTTAGAGTCTGATATACGGTAGATTTTTGAATTATGTACCTATTCGACACTAACAATACTTACTTCATAGTAAAAGTGAAGAACATAAAAACTGATGGTTTATAGTAAATTGAAATAGCGCGATGGTTGTACATTGCTGACACAGATTTTATTTGCCTTTCAACGCTAGCACAGTTCTGTACATAACCTTTCTTTGTCTTACATTCTTTTGCTCACACGAAGAGGTTTTGCGAGATGGACAGAAGTGAGCATCGTGGTTACCCATGTAAAAAGACGGTTTTTGTATACCTGTGACTTTGAGCTTCGTTAATTGTCATGTTAAATGCTATTTTCAATATGAATTGCAATAGCAAATCCGTTGGTATTGCGAAATGCGTGGAATTAAAACACTATCTCCTCTGGGAATTCCAGTCATACAAGTAGCTCACACATTGTTTTGTCGCAGTTAGGTAATTTGAGCCCACGTGCCATTATATCGGCGCATAGAGGTTCCACATCAACAGGACTAATATTCTTCCAATCTTAGCTTGAGGAATTTATTCCTAACAAGTTTGGCAAAAACAAAATCGGTTTGCTGGTTCAGCAGTGACGACATTACGAAAATTCCGGCAAAAACTAAGATTCTCATGTGTAGTTGCAACTGTGTGTTACCTTAATTTTTACGGTACATCACCGTTAAATATCCTGAACAATGAGCGCCGAGTAGCTCTTAGGTTTCCAATGATATTCTGAGCACATAATTGGAAAAGTAAATAAATTAATTCACCTTTCGCAACCAATATAAAATTAAAAAATTTACACAGTCTCAGATTTGAACCTTAGTCCTCAGTTGTACGCTCCAACGATTTAATAACTAAGCCAATCTTCACTTTAAACAATTCGCTTCGAGAAAATTAAATGAGTTAGGTGGCGATCCGTAAAATCTGCAGTTTATGTCGAAAAAAATTGTGTACAAGTCGTAAATTTTAGTTGATCTTCCGTAAAAACTGCCTAAAAACATATTATAAATTACTGGAAGCATCGTAAATTTCACGATTGTTTAAATTTTGCCAAAATTTTTTACTTGCAATACGGTTACGGATACTGCTAGCGTAATTTATCCTGGAAAAATCGATCGACAGTGGATGCAAGTGCTTTAAAAGCTTCTACTGATTTCGTATTAAAATACGTCGTCCCTTAGAAGATCTGAGAAACTGTGAAATATATGTATCTAGACCAGTCTTCTCTTTATACAAGCCTAGAAGCAAATATGATCAGCTGTGCAGTGGTGATTAAGCCAGCTATACTTTACATAGTAAACCATGGCAATGGGTTATAAAATTCTATTTTTTCGTTATGTTTTTCTAGATATTATTAAAGTGTTAACTTGATATTTGTTTTAGGTAAACCGACAAATTTTCTTAACATGCGGGCACAAGATAAAGGCTCTTATTTTCAGTTTTTAGTTAAGGTTCGCAATTTTAATGAGAATCCTCTCTCTTATAATTATAAATGACGTCAATATTTGTCTTTGTTTTTAGTTACGTGGGTGTGTTCTTATAACTCTGTACAGGAAATGGTTAATCTGTGGTTCAGAAAACGTAAAAAATCAAATAGTCATGACACGCTTCGTGGTAAAAGGGCCGCGACTGTCGGTATTTCCGGGCTTCTACATAAAAGAGGCTGTGGCAATACATAAATCTTCCGGACTGTATCATTAAAATACAAATACGGCATTGTTTGGCATCAAATGAAGATACAGAAATCTTGCCTTTAAGGGGCTACATACATCTAGATCTAAGAAAAATTGGTCGAAATTTGAAACCCGTTTTCTCAGAAATGGTAGAAGATAATAAAACATTTTGTTTAATTAAAGATGATTATATTAGCAACAATTTTGTTACAAACATTTAAAAAAATATTAAATATTGACGAAGCTACTTCTGTTGGAAGTAAAGCAAGTTTTTCGCTAGTGCATCTGCGGTACCCCCTTCCCTGCCAAAACCAGTCGACCGAAGTCAAAAAAAAATATAATTAAATTTTTTTTAAGTTAATAATATGTATAATTCATTGACGATCGAAATTTATACAAATTATTCCCTCAAAGATAAATTGGCAACACGCAAACTTTATACATATACGTAAGTTTTGTGAAAGAAATCCCCTTTATTCGCAATTTGTTTAAGGGTAGGTTCTAGTCGAGCGGCCTGAAATATGGCTGAAGTTTTTTTTCTCACAGAAGAAGGTAAAAAACGTATAATTCGACTTTTTCAGCTATTAGTAAATTTACTTAAGTTCAAAAAAAAATATATTTTAATTCTTTAAATTGTAAAATTTGCGAGATATCTACGCACTTCTGGAGCCGTGTAACGCGTACAACGCGCTGCGCTGTGCAGGATTACGCCTTCCTCTTTTATTTGAAACACAAAAATCAAACATATTTGCAAAGTAAAATAAATTTTCGGGGACACGGACCATTTTTAGACAAATTCAGTGAAAATGGCGATTGTTTGAAGAAAAAAGCCGATCTTTTTGCCATTTTGTTGTTGCTCATAGTGGTTAAAAAAATAGTAAATTTTAATATTTTTTGTTGAAAATGGTCCATGGCCCCCTAAATTTAATAATCTTTATTTATTTGAAAAAATAAGTCAATCGGTTTAACGGTTCGACAGCAACTCTGCCCGGCGTATCGAAAAACATGGTTTTGAGAAAAACGCGTTTAAAGTTTGACAATGAAGAAAAAAGGAAATAATATAATTTTTGTTTCTTACAGCTAGTCAGCTGTTCTTGGACCATAGAGCAATCCGTTTTCTTCCTTATAAAACTGATTTTAACTACTATATTCAAGGAACATATAAAAGAATTTTTATACCTGCTGAGCAGACAATACGACGCGCGTGTATCTGCATGTGGCCCTAACGTAGGCATGATTTTCGGTCGGTACGCATTCGCACTAAATCGGCTGTAACCTTTATATTTTTCCGAACTTCGTCAAATTGTTTTACAGACTTATTCTAGACACTATAAGGAAAATTTTGAAATTTCTCGACTAGAACCTACCCTTAAACAATTTTTAAAAAGTGAGATCGTCACCGGTTTTTACACTTTAGGGGAATCGTTCTCAAGATATGATTCTCGGAGTTACAAAGTTTTTTAACACGCGCTCCAGCTAAGCGGGCAAGCTGGGTGGTTTGTAATGTCCAGACTAAATGAGTCCGGACTAAAAGAGTCCAAGGCGTGCATTGTCATGCAACAAACTAACTTCCCTCCTTAGTATTCCTTTTTAAGGTGTATGGCTCTGCATAATTTTTTTAGGGTTTTACAATAACGTTGGTGATTAATTGTTTCTCCCTGTGGCAAATACGAATATTAAATGAATAGTATTCCTTTCCAGTTACAAGACACAGCTGGCGGGATTCGCAATCGAAACGCTTATTTCAAGATAGCACTACGACGAAAGTTTTGAACATTTACTCTCTGGACGCGCCCCGTTGACAACAGTATTTAGGCCTTAGGTGTTTGGACCCTATAAATATTTCACAACCAAGCTGCGAGTAAATATATGGTAAATAACTTTGGAAAGCCCATAACTATTTATCAAATTTTTTAAATTGTCGAAAAGTCTTATTCAAAGGCATTCAGTCATCAAGATATAATAAAAGGGTTTGCAGATACAGGCATTTGGTTTATAAATCCGGACATATTTGGAGAACTCTCTCTGCCTGCCTATGTAATGGATCAAACTTTTCCCGAATCTGTTAAAAATACGAAAGTTTGTGATCCTTGTTAGTAAAGTAAGCTTTTTAATTCTTCACCAATCGAAATACATATTAAACACGGTTCGATCAATTGCGCGTTGGCTTCTTACTTTATTTGTTACCCCGCCATCTACACATCAGCTAGTGTAGGCTCCAGGAATTGCCAAGTGTTTTAAAAATGATTGCGCTTATATTTTCTAGAATTTTCAGATTAAGGAAGATTTCTATCTTGATACATATGTAAAAACCGACTTCTTTTGTGCAAATTCTTAAGCCAAATATAGGTATAATCCATCCTGAAAAAGGATTTTTTTCAAATTCGTAACTTTAAACGCGTTAAAATTCAGCACGATTTATTCTGAATTCTCGAAAACGTGTTTTCAAAAATGACTCACACTTTCCTGACCACTGTATTTAACCGATCGACTTGAAAATTTGCCCAGATACTCGGAAAAAAATATATTAATTTTGCGGTAGACAAAAAAATCTTACCTCATTCTGGGGCTTATAAATTAATTACATGCGTTTAATTTTTGTTTCAGGTCAACGGGGAGAGGGCAGCGATGTAAGACGTTTACCCACGGAAATTTGCAGACCTCTTTTCACGGAGCTCCGATGCCTGACGTTTTGGATTTTTATTACAAAAAAACTTTCTTGGCATACCATAAATACTTAATAATATTTCTCACAAAAAATAGAAATATGAGCACCTAAAAATGGTGTTCCAAGATAGAAGCGCACGTCCATACGCACACATCTGAAAATCAAGTTACACTCGCTTCAATGCGCGGATCTTTTTTGGTTCCTAGTACCATTAATAACTCGATTCAATAACAAAGATTACATGTGAACATTCAAATGAAGATGGGCTCCGAAATACCGAATTTACTCCCAACGATATAGTTTCAACAGAAAACAACCATTTACCGTCACCGGCGCGATTCGAACCTCCGACTCTTGAATGGAGAACGAATGCGCTCAGGCAGAATAAAGCTCTTTTTCTCTACCTTATAAAATGGATCATTAACCAAACGTGTTCGATAATTTCGTGCAAGACCAAAACAAAGACATGGTGATTATAGACGATGAGGTAAACAACCAAACTGTATCTACTAAACAGATATCTACAGTACAAATACCCGAATATATCTGATCGTACTCAATGGGTTTCGTCTCTACTTATTATACTCGAATTACTGAAGTCATGAACATTCATTTTTCAACGTGCAAAAAGTTTATCATCATTAGTTTCGTCGCAATTAATGCAAATGCAGATCTTAATCTTGGTAATGTGGTTGATGCTTCGCAATATTAGCTGATTGCTTCGTTTCCATGTAAGCACTATTTAAAAAAATTATATATTCAAAAAATTCCTTAAGACTAAAGTAGACAAATGTGCTTAAAAAACAAGGTTGCACAAAACTTACTACTGCAAATGATACAACATTTACCCTGGTCGCAGCATACTCAAATGACGAACAGTCAGAAGTGTTAAACTAAGCAGTAAAATCCGCGGAAAGTTTCGCATAGCATATCTAAACAGCAAACGTCTTTCCATAACCATCTTACAGTAGACGTTCATCTGACACGTTATCAAAATTTATAGACTTCGTGGAATAAAAGTAAACACCCCTTACCTTAATCATACCTACCGTGACTCTTGTTACCTACCACACACTGTGTATCTTTCCCATAAAATATTTTCGTCTCCGCCAGGGTTCTGTTTCATTCCTGCGAAATAACTGATAAATCTCGGAAAGGATATGAACTTTGGAAGGTGCAATAAATCATAAAGGAAATGAAACTGCACAAATCTTTTGAGAGGGATTAACACCTAATGTACGCTTAGTTTTGCAACTTCTGCAGTAAACAAACACGTATCTGATGCTCTTAATTTTGTTGTTGAGTTTGTGTTATTATTCATAACATTTCAGTAATTTTGTTGGAAGCACTGCTTAACTTGCAGAAATTTTGATGAAAGTAACATCTTGTCTGAAATATTCAGGCCAAGTGAAAGTGGGCTTAATATTTAAAAAAATTAACATATTAATTTATTTTTTTCGGTACCCACAACACAACAGAAGCAGCTTTGGGAAAATTACCTTTCGAAGAGAGATGGACTAAATCTTTATGGCCTGGAACCCTTAAATGCGATGGGCAGAGAAGGGGTGAGGGTTGTAATTAACGCACGTACCAAGAAGAAATACTAGAGATGGTGGGACAACATGGATTCCTGCAGATAGGCTAGGATTGTAGCAGTGGCCCAGGAAACCGAGGTTATTGGCGACAGTGGGATAACTGGATTCTCAGTTTCCCCCACTACGGAAGACTGGGCGGGGACGAAAAGGGACCCGATTCAATCGCTCGAGTCTACATTAACCATCTTTCAAGCAGAGATACATGCTATCGAAAACTGCGCACGTGAAATTACCAAGAGAGGAATACGCGGTTCTAAAATATATATCATGTCCGTTTTCAGGCGGCACTTAAGGCTCTGGGATCCTACACCTTTGAGTCTTAAATCGTCTGGGACTGTCTCACTGCTCTTAATGAACTGGCCTAGAGCAACAGCATCACGCTAGCATGGGTACCAGGGCACGAGGGCATTGAAGGCAACGAGAAGGCGGATCACCTAGCAAAAAAAGGTGCGGATTCTCAGTGTATTGGACCGGAGCCATTCTGTGGCTACTCAAAAAGCCGAATAGCAATGCGTATCCGGTCATGGGAGGACGAATGAAAGCACTCACACTGGGCAAATATCCCAGGGTTAAGACAAGCAAAAAACGAAGGAGCTGCTCTCACTCAGCAGACCAGATTTAAGGCTGATAACTGGCCTTCTAACTGGTCACTGTCACCTGCGCTGCCACCTAAAAAAGTTGGGGCTGGCTGATGATGACACCTGTCGATTCTGTCTAGAAGAGGAAGAGACGGCAGAACATATCCTCTGTCACTGTGAGGCCCTCGGCCGTATCAGGCTTAGACATCTTGGTGGGGCTTTCCCATCAACATCAGATATAGCCAAGGCAGCCCCCAGAAAAATTTTAGGTCTGATAAGGGAACTAAAGATTGACGGGGCTTCCTAATACTAAACCTGGATCAGATCACAAAAGATCAAATTGGTTGCAGTGACTAAAGGATGCGGTTAGTCCTTGATCCAATCCTTAATAATAATAATAATGCTGCTGCCAAGAAGTGCGCCTTCTGAGTTAGAAGAGAAATTCTAAAATATGGTAAATAGCTATCAAAAAAAAATAATTAAAAACACAATATCAAAACTTTCCTCCACGACCCTATTTTAATCGTATCTTATTTGCATTATAGCCTATAAAAATGCCCTTAAACTGTAAATCTGGTCCTTACATAACTTTAAAAATTAAAATTTTTTTTGTTATTTTACACTGAAGCTAAACGTCTTCTCTCGAATAGACGTTCCTCTCCCTTAGGTATATACGATTGTTTGTGGCCTTGCACTAAAATATTCCGGAATTATTAAAAATAAAATTTCTCCTTATAATTATTATATGCATATATCCTTAAAACTCAAATCCCTGTTTAATATTGCTCTGCCAATAAGAAGAGGATTCAACTTCAGAATGATTTTTCATTACATTTTTCAAAGAGAAAGTATATTTTATTTCTCCTTTAATTCAGCCTTAATATATGGGAAACAGAAGCTTGTTATCAGTGCCTATTAAACCATTTACAATATCCTGATTTATGCCCTTACTTAAGTGCAGGTGCAGAGACGTTAGAGATGGAATTGATACGTTTTTATCTAACACATTCCTCCCTTCTTTATCTGCAGATACACACTGTGGGTACGGTCGAAAGGAAAAAAATCTGCAGAAAGTGCACATGTTATAGTCATTTGTACGATGATATCAATGGCATTGTTAAGGACTATCTCTGCTGTGGACTATTTCTACACAGTTACCCGCAAGGATAGCTTATCGGCGGCGTCTTTACATGTGTAATAGAGTCATGCACCTAAACAACTAAACCGTTTCGGGGAGTACAAATGTAAAAAGGGATAACGATACAGGCAATCTATTTCTGGGTCTCTGAGATTTTATTAAACACTTGGATCTAGCGCTCACCCTTATGTGTCAGCTTTTGTTACGCTTATCTAAGAAGAGAAAAGGGTGGTTTAACTCACGAATATCTTAGGATAACTACTTTACAGCTGAAATAAGTAATGAGAAGATTTTATCTTTTTAATGGGAGCGCATTTTACTTAATTACCGTCAGATCAATACATTGCTTATTTTAGTTTTTGGCAGTGATTGGTAGTTTCACATAAAATACATAAAAGAAAGTTAGGAAAATTAAAAACACATAAGTTGCCTTATCTTTCGTCTTGTAGAATTGCAGGCTAAACAATGTTTTCTACTTTCTGACAAAATATGATATGCAACCTGAAAAAAGTAAGCCAATTTACATTTAAAATGAGAACGAACTGGAAAACATTCACATAAACGTAAATTTAAATTTAAAATTTAGGTCAAGTTCCATTTTATCAATGCATGTAAAATGGAGCAAAAGCGTATCAACAAACTTAATGATTCACATCGAGCACTGAAACCACTAAGTGGGACAACGTTAGCTTTGAGAGTGAATTAATTCAGCAATGAAATGACCTGAAAAAATTATCGCCTTCAATTTTGGCAAAACGTTGGTGATTTTGAAGCCAAATGGACCGAAATATTGAATGGCCCCAATGGCTTTTTGGAGATAATTGAAGGTTAAATTCGACCGTTTGCCAGAATTTTCATTGCAATTCATGCAAGGCTAAAAGCTTTAATTTGTTGAAAGTATTTTATTAAACTTTAATGTGTATCGTAAAATAGGTGCAATAAAATAAAATGATTTCAAAATATAACTGGTATATAGTCAGACCGGGCAAATAAAATTATAAAATATTGAATGCTCAATCCACTTGGACTAGTAAATTGCATTGCTAATCGACTCATATCTGCCCATTTCATTTACATTTTCAAGCAGTTTTTTCACATTATTGATCTTTCAGTTTCAAGTAGTCGTTGTTAGCAACTATCGCTTATTTCTACTGGCTTAGAAACTCAGTCAAATGAAAGCTATAAATATGCGGCACACGTGAGAATACTAAAATTTTAAGAACCTTAAAAGATAGGTAACGTATTAGGTCCGGTCCAAATTTAAAGTCATTAATATATGAAAACCGAAACCCTCCTGAAAGCATATAATATAAGGTTAGTTTAAGGAGGTTTTGATGATGTTTACGTAAGAAGGAAGGCTGGCTAAATTATGAACATTTGAAACATGAAATTGTAAGGCGCGCTCACTTTGCAAGTAGATCGAGGACTAATATTGTCCCTTGAAATTAATTTTGAAATTCTGTCAAAATTGCCACGATTGAACGAATTCTTAGAAACTGCAATGTAATCATTTCTGCCATGGACATGGCATGGTTTATTTTTATAATTTGCAAAAAATTCCGGCCTCAAGGACTAATATGGACCCCTCGTTCACAACAATAATTTTTAGAGCGTGGTATAATCTACGCAAAAATGTATCAATTCTCCCAAGAGCAGCACTTACCACTCTAGGCTCCAATACAAGTTAATTAAAAAATTATAATATCCATTAAAATGTTTCCTTAATAGCGGTGGTAGCCATTGCATTTTTTTAAAATGTTTTTAAAGTTTCAAATTGAGTGTAACTTTAATATTTGTAGACATTTGTTTTAAGTACTACAATTATGAAACTTTTTTAACTGGGATTAAACTGGAATCAGAATTCCTATTTTGGGTTAGGTTCGTGTGGCTTCATTAAAGGGCACACTTAGACCTCAAAAGGCCCATTGTGATGCGACGGGAATCCAAGAATTCCAAACTGCACGTCTGTCAGCAGTCGAACACTCCATCCTTTTGGCTGTGAACTTAATTTCGTTCAGGTGCCTTATGATTGATATGCTTTTTTTCGCATTTTAATTGTTTCCGTACAGCAAGGAGGGGGGGTGGGGGGGCAATAATTCTGTAGCAAAGGAATGTAACGAAACCCAGCATCGAGTTAGCCCTACCAACGATCGAATCCACATGATCCTCAAATGAAAGGCAAGAATTGAGGACCACACCTGGGTCCTTCATCTTATCAACCCTACATAAGGTAACGCCATCGACGGTGTAGTCAAAGAGGAAAGGACGTCTCTTACGGGAAAAGGTCATAACGGTGTATTTGCCGGCATTTAAAGGAAGGCGATTGCGAACACACCAGTCGCAAAACACGGCAAATTCAGAGTGCAAGGTACTGCAGCCTGCTTCGTGAGAAGCAATGCGAAAAATCTTAGCAACGTCCGCATAACACAGAATTTTACTGTGGGTCAGGAGAAACAAAACATCATTAACGTATAGAATGAAGAGAAGTGGACCAAGGATACTACCCTGAGGCACCAACGAAGTGACGAGGATTTGGTCAGAAAGAGCTCCCCGAAACAAGACGCGCTGGGTACGACCAGACAGGTAAGAGGACAACCACTTTATGAAGCAGGAGGGAAACCCAAGAAGAAACAATTTATAAACCAGGATACCAATTTCAATCCTATCAAAAGCCTTACTAAAATCGGTGAATACACAGTCGACCTGTTTGTCCGCCTCGATTGCCGGTAAAGAATAATTAATGAATTCGAGGAGGTTGGTGGTGGTAGACTTCCCCTTGAGGAAGCCATGCTGGAAGGACCCCATAAAAGGCCTACAATGAAATCGAAGAACGTCTTTGACGAGGGACTCAAAAACCTTTGCGGTATGGCATAGGCTGGCGATCGGTCGGTAATTGGAGACGTCTGACCTACTGCCTTTCTTATGGAGGGGAATAAACACAGAAGTCTTCCAAAGTTCAGGAAAGCGGACAGATTGTAGGGACAGATTGAACAAATAACAAAGAACACTGGCAAGAGACTACTACTACGCACATCCCAAAATATACCTTGTAAAATTCAAAGAATGCCGTGCTTAAGGGTTAGAGTGATCATGCCAAACATCCTAGCTGCAGCAATGGCGGCGGCTGTTTACCTTTCTCCTTTGGGTTTATACATTTAGAAAGAAGAACGACTGTCTGCATGCAGGCTTGCTTTAACTAACCAATGTTTAGTTAGATAGTCAAACTTTGGGTATTCGTTAATTTGAAAGAATCTAGCAGACTTAGATCGAACGGTTCAGATGATTTGCGATAAGATTTCTGAAGTAATTTATACAAAAACATTTCAAAGTCATGCTTTCTATTAGAGAAAATTGGGAAGAAACTCTGAAGAACCGCTCCACTCGACAGAGCTCTGTTTAGTATACTGCCGAATCTTTCAAAACTATAGTGCTGGTGTATATGGTAGAGTGGAAAAACCAATGTCTTCAATGTTTTGCTCCTGAAGCAAGCCTTGATATATCTCCCTCCTTTATTATCGGAGAAATAAAGGAACTAACGAAAGGGTACACAATAGGAGATAGAATAACAGAGAAGCTACTTTTAAAATAAACACACCCATGAGCTCCTGCCACCTAGAGAACTAGAGAATAACGCAATTATGCCGTAAATGTCTTCGTTATGTTAATGGAATGTTTAAGACTTTCGAGACTGTAACTCTTACCCGACGGAGTTGCAAACTATAACGTTGCCAAAAATAGTGAGTTTCGCTAGGCGAACTTAACGTCTTGTGAGCCACTCCTGGGGCATGAGGTTAAAATAGATGGCATATTTTATTTCTGAGGCAACTACAATGGGCCCTTGAAGATTACATACAGAGAAAGTTAGTACCCAGTCTCCTTAAAATCTACACCTATCTACAGGAGAAGCGGCACCTTCTTCTTTGGTCATAAAATTTGGTAGGAGGTATATCACTTTCTTTATGTTTTGGTAATACCCGTTAATACTCCGGGGTACACAATCTCAGTGCAGGTATAAGTCACAATAATAACCGTATAATCCCAGATAATTCATCTTACTTTCTAATTTTAACCTGTTATTCTTTCAAACTCATGTACTCTGAGTGGGCTTTGCAAATAAATAGAGTTTCTTATGTAACTCCGCACTCCGGAATTCAGACCTATTCATCACACAGGTTTTTGCATCAACAGCTGATAAATAGTCTTCTCCATCTGATACCAGATATTCATAGAATATTTTGATGTTATTCTTTAAAGTTGTTCTAAATTCCATGTAGAGAACTCCTAGAAAATGTCATATCGTTATTCAAACTGGTTCAGAGTTATAGCCCAAGACGCGTCTTCACCTCTCCAACTGTACCAGACTCTCAAAGGAGGACCTCTAACTACCTTTTCTACTTACTGTTGTAATTCAATTTGAAAGATCATCATATGTTCATGTAAGTTAGTATAGAGCTGAAATAAGCTATGATAATCGTCGATTTCTCACTATTTTAACTCATTTAAGTCGTCGGTGGGGGTAAACGGTAAAGTATCGAAATATCAATCTGGAGGTCCCAGATTCGAATCCCACCGACGGTAACCCATAGTTATTTTCTGCTGACAATAGATTACGATTCAAATACCATGGTGGTTGCACAAAAAATGTCAATGGTTTGTAATCCACTTTAATTTGTAGGTCCATTTGCAACCGATGTCTCGAATCGGGTGAAGTTCTTCTTGCGCTCTATGCCCCACTAGGGGCAACGGGAACTGGAGAAAGATAGAGAGAGAGACAACTATTGCATAAGTTTGTTAGGTATTCTTAATTATGTAGCTGCTTAAATACTACCAACATGAAATACCAAGTAACTGGGAGTTCACTTTGGGAGAATAAACAAATTGACAAGATTGTTAAGTTGACAGCTACGAAAAAAAAACCATTGAGCAAAATTTCGTCAGAAAGCTTCAGTTCATCAAAAAATCTCTGTTTAGTTTGAAAGAAAAACTAGCGAAACCTTAGCCCATTTGATTTCACAATTTTCATTGGATTAAGCACTCATATCTTATATTGGGTTGCTTTTCTCCTTCTCTTATGCCTTGGTGTCTCCAAAATGGATAAACAAGAACACTCCTTTAATTGAAATAGAAACTAATTTTCAACTTAGTCATAATTACACATCATGGTTTCTTGTGTACTATTCTATTATATGAAATACAAAAAAAGACATATTTGGGTATAAACATAAATCTTTATAATAAATTTTTACCAAGAAAGTATATATCAGTTAGCAATAAGAGGTGTATCCTTAAATGCAACATTATTCAAAAACTTCCCAGGGATTTCCACCAATGTCAGAATATTTTTTGCATTTAAAAAAGTTAAGAAAGTCAGTACTGTTTTATGATTTTTTTCTGATAATAGAACCAGAATTTAATGCGTTTGACATAAAATAGTCCCGTGGTACGTAGAGAGTACCATAAATGTTTAAGAGCTAAATACTTTACAGTTGCGACACCATAGCGTTAAAGAAAAAGCTGTAAACTAAGGATTGAATTATAATTAGAGTTTGCCTTCTAAATGTGTTAAGACATAACAAACAATACTTTGTTTTGTACAATATTAACCAGACTTAGACTAGTTAAATGTTAAGTAAAATATGAATGTAACTTAAATTTTTGCGGTGGCTCTCATCTCAAGATTTCTATCTAAAACCACAATGTAGATTTTATGTGACATAAATTCAGGAAAACACCCCAGCCCTAATGTACAAATTGCTGGTATTCCTCACTTTTCACTATAAAATTTATATGGTAATTTTAAGCTCGTTAGAAAAATTTAAGTCCACATTAAACTATCCGACTAACCTTTCATCTGCTGAAGCCTTCACGCTATCCAGAAAATTTTATAGCTCATATCTACCGTCTTCAATAAAACTTTTGCAGAAAAGGTGTTTGCCAACCACATTGTAAAATGAACTTTTCGCTTGAATAAGCAGAACTTCACTCTTGGCTGGTCCTCCTCGTATAATGAGAAGTGCACGTCATGATGAAAGTCGATTCCACGATCAAAAGATGTCACACTATAAAATCCTTAAGGATGACTTCATTAAGTGGTTGATGTCACGAACTTTATTAGAGATTTTTATGTTAAATTGGGCGTTAGACTCGTTTTATACATCTTATTCGTCTGAAAAGTGCAGAATAGAAAATAAAGGATTCTGATATAACTCTGAACTCAATTAATCAAAACAGATTAAGTATGTGACTTTTCTTCTTTGCTACAAACTTACATCCGACCTTATTGTCAGGCAATAGGTCTCCGTGATTAAATAGTTGCGTTACCATATTAATTGAATGTGGTGTTTCAGGATTTGAGATGGGTTTAAAGTAAATATTATAATATTGCAGAGATATTTGGGTTAGAGAAATTCTGAATTTCGCTTTTACTTTCTAGGGATATATACCTACTTAGCTTCCGCACGACCAAATTATGCCAATATGTTTTTGCCAATAGAAAAAATAATTTGGAGGGTTTTAAGTTCAGTTGCATATCATTTTCATATTTTAATTTCCTTAAATTTGTAAACTAAATATTTTTCATCCACACTAACTATTAATTTAAAAAATATGTCACTTTTTTCACATTTTGAGACATAATAATTTTAAGCAAAACTTTAATCAAAAGTCAAATTGTCGGTTCTAATTTTATTTTCTCGACCCTTGTTCTAGTTTATTTGAACTTTTGGTGTTCAACATAACCTAACCTAATCTAGTCGAAAAATATTTTCCTTCAAAATCATTGGTTTAAAGTAATAATTCAATTCAATCACACCCTTTTAAGAAATCTTCGAATGGGCAAACTATTTATAAAAGGGATAGTATGTATTTATCACAAATATGTTGTCAAAATACTATCGAAAATGTAGTTTATGTAATTTTGCGATGGCAATTGAAAATGAGTGAGCGGGTGCATCTTCTTTCTAGGTAATTTCTTAATTTTTTGCTTAATTAGTAATAATAATATTTCTGGCTAAAGCACACAAGATTGAACAATCTTTCATAAGTAGAATAAAATATAAAAACGAAAAGAAGAATAATAGAAAAGGAAAGAATAAAGTGAAAAATTGATTTCATAATACAAATTTATAGCTTCAGTAGAAAGCTAATGAAGCTAATATTGAACCTTGAGGTACCCCACGCAGCAAAAGCAGTTCATTTAATTTTACATTATTGATTCTAACATGCTGCTTTCGCTCCGTAAAGAAACTTGTGATCAAGGTGATGGCTGACGTATCAAAGCAAAATGATGTTGAAAGTATTTGTCAGAGAATGTGTTAATCAACACTGTCGAATGCTTTTGAAAAATCTAAGAGCACTAGAGAGGTAAAATTTCCCTGGTGCATAGCTTTTCTAATATTGGTGGTTACTTTTAAAACTGTCGATTCGTAGATGTGACATGAGCGAAATCCAGATAGCCAACATGTTAGAAGATTGCTATTTTCTATAATGTCAAGCATTTGTCTATGTAAGCCTTTCAAAAACCTTTGATAGACGGCATAAAAAGCTTAAAAGACGGAAGTTTACAGGAAATTCTGGAGAAGACCTCTTAGATATAAGCAGAACTGTCGTAACCTTCCATACAGCAGGAAAGCAGGACATGGTAAAGCACGGAATAACAATGATATGAATAGTTCGTGGTTGCAGATTATCAAGACTTGTTGCTTTTGATTTAATTTATTGAATTGCGGAAACAAGCCCATCCACAGTAATCACGCGAAAAAAAAAATGAATTCGGAGAATCGCCGAGCAACATACAACTTTTGGATTATATTTGGTCGAAAAAGAAACCTTTTATTGATGCAATAGATTTACATGTTGAAAGATTTTCTATATAGTCGATAAACATAACATCATGACAGTGGAACTATTTTCACTTTATTTTCAGTCGATTCTTTCATTTTGTATGATGGCGAACTTATGTTTAGTCATTTGGAAAAAATTAATTTTTTGATCCATCATGTAGTATGAAGCGCTTTTTGCCCTCTCAAATTATAGAGGAAGCACCCCACAGAGCTGAATGTAAATAACACTGGAAAATTAATTTTTCTGATACTCCATACTCCATTCCTCAAGAAATTAATTTTTGAAAATAGTATACAATCAGTTTAATCCTATCCAATCTAATTTCAATCAATGTTCAATGGATTTTTTTCAAATAAAGAATAAATTAAAATAATTAAATAATATTGTAAAAAAAGTAGCGGTTACAAAATAATAAATGAAATAGTTTAATTAAGAAATCAATGAAATTGCAATCAACGAAAGTTAAGTTAATCAATTTAACAAAGTTCTAATAAATGCACTTCATTATTCATTAAGTCCAGTGAGGTGTAAAATTATGCACCCTCCAGTTTGCCCAGATTACCAGCTCTTTCACAACCTATAGTAGTTGGGTGCCAGTTTAAGTGGAACGACGAAGCTTCTCAATTAAAGCTATAATTTGTGCTTTCAGGTACATAGAGATATAGCTATTTCATTAAATCATTATGTTGATTATCATCTAAATGCAATAGAGAGGAAATATTCATGACTTTGTGCTATTAAGGGCAAATGAAAGAACCGTGGGAAAATCGTTGTTGTCTACTAATTGACTTATTTGAGTTTAAATTCTTCTACTTTTCTTTCGTGTTACTGCTTACAATTCTTTTAAATAAAAGCTTAGAATTTTTTTAAATCTATAAAATTCTCCTGAAACTTTAGAAATTTTAATTAAATTTTTAAGGCATAACTGCTAGCTAAAACTAATTAGGAATTGAAATAAGTAAAATCTTCTAAGTTTCTTAAAACGTTTGAACTCGTTAGTGAAGTATGCATTAATTGGAAGTTCGTATTTAATTCATTTATTAATAATGGTGTATTATTTTAGGTATATTTATATGCAAACAATTTAATTTGATATAAGTACCTATTCCAATTACGCATTGCTCATCTACATAACAGAGAGTTAAAGAACAACACATTTCTCTACCTGCATAGTTCTTGACTTATGATGAAAAATGTTTAAAAAAATAACAACAACCCCCCCCCCCCCCCAACCCTCGCCACCTTTTACAACGAACTTTGCAAAGCCAATAATCTGAAATAATTAGGGTTTATAGAGGATTATGTAAACATTACAAAAAAAATAAAACGATGTCTCTAACTGGCACATTTTGTAGAAATCAGCAATCGTCCAAGGTACGGAACTCTCGATGCGCGAATCTGACTAATTTATTAATTTTATTTTTGTGTAAAATAAATTCATAGTTCACAAGAAAACCAATTATTCTATTAGTAATCGACTTTGTTTGAAATATGGATGTTTTTCGATCAAATATACGCTAACTGTATATATTGTATATTGTTAATGCAAGTTACAGTCTTTTAAAGCAAAATAGCGGAAATAAGAGACAATTATTATTAAAAAATATTGCAAAAATTCTACAAATGTAGAGAGAAAAGGTTAAGGAAAGGAAATGCAATTATCTTATAACTTGCTCACTGTCCCTTATCGTAATCCGTGCTTATTTCAATTTCTATTAATAATAAAGCCCGTTTAAAGTCAAGTCGGAGGTCATTACCAACGAAAACCTTCACATAATTATAGGCCAAGGCGGGATAGACACCAGTATTCGCAGGTGAAAGTGGCAAGAGCCAAGCAATAAGGCTAAACAGGCTCTAGATTGGAATCCATACGGGACCCAAGAAAGACGCGGAGTTAGACGACCGCGCAGCACATGAAGAAAATTCGTAAAGAAGGAAGTAGCCCAGGTCAACAAATCCTGGCAACAGTTTAAAGCGTTGGCGTAAAATCGGATCAGGTGGAGAGTTAGTGAAGTAGGTGCCCTATGTCCCACAAGAGGTTAAAGGAACCAGAGATAAAGTTAAAAGTTTAACTAAAATTATAAAGCACAAGGATTTATTCTTCGTTGCAAGGAAGGTGGACTCATCGATGTATTTTAACAAATAAGACAATCTACAAACGTATGCGTGGCGTTGCTCGGACTTTTGGTAAGTGTGTGACACACACTAATGGGTGCACCTCTACGGGTACTGAATGCGTCTTAACTTTAAACCCCATAGCAACCAACGACATTTAGATTGTGATCGTTTGATTTTTTGTCCCTTTCTTCCCACCCCGTATTATATAACCGCATCGGGAGATTCATTATTCAGCTCAGCGAGCCCAAAAACTGTGGAATCGACACTATTATTGGTCGTTTTTGATTATTCGTACTCTCTTCCCACCTCCAACCATAGGGGTGTCTTAAAACCAAATTATTTAATGGAATCAAGAGAGTCATTTCTTACTGAAAAGAGTATGGTTTTGATACGAATATAGGTCGTTTCGATCACTTTTACATTCGATGGTAAAATAACTTGTCTAAAAAAATATTGAACCTTCCTGAAAGTTTCATCGAAATCGGATCATCCGTTTCCGAGACAACCCGGATAAGCCGACAGACAGACAGACAGACAAACGGACAACAAATTTAAAAGTAATTTATTGGTTTTTCATATGTTAATAACCATATGAGGTTATAAAAGGACAATCAGTTTAAAATCACATACAGACACTTCAATTTTATTAATATAGAAGAAGAGAAGAAAATATATGGTGTCTTAATAAGGCTATTGTATTGGATTGGTCTATAGGCTATAGACTAGGGCAAATCGGAACATTCTTTTAAAAATTTCCCCTTTCAAAGACAAGAAGATATATGTAGGTATATTTTTTTTACCAAATTGACGGGTGGAAGATTTTAACGGATAGCCACAAAAAAATACCATATCACTACTGCTGCTGTGTAAATCACTGAAAATTTTATATTTTTTTTCGCAGAGAATTTTTATTAGAATAGTTTGGAAAAAATTAGAATGATATCGAGCATCTATGAATTATGGTCGATTGCAAGAAATGCAGTTTTTCGAAAAGATACGAAGGTGTTTTCGCGTATTTTAGAAAGTCTGTGGCGAATAAGATAAAACTTAATTAGAAAAAGATGGAAGTATATATTGCGCATAAGGGATTTTTTTAATTTAATGTCACTGAAAGCCTACTCTGGCACGCCGATTCAAGCTAACTGCAAATTAAGATAAAAAATTGCCATAAAAAATAGTAAAAATCAAAGTTTTTAAGTAATCCTAGTTCAGCTGGTTGCTATAGGTGTGCAGATAAAGAGAAAAAGAAAAGAAAAGAATGTTCAATTTAAAAAATAAAAAATTCAGCTACAGACAGAAGCATCGGAGTTGCCTAAGCATTAACCACAAGCGCACCCCTGCAGACCACCGAAGAAAGACCGTTCGCCGTACACAGCCTCAAATCTCGGGATCAATATGGGCATATTTATAAACGCAGGTTTGGACTGCAGCTGCACAATTCAGCAATACACTTTGTTCAGCTGAATTGTGCAGATGATTGCGCATCATTTGCACAATTTAGCTGAACAGAGTGTATTGCTAAATTATGCAGCTGCAGAGCAAACCTGCGTTTATGAATGGGCCCATACTGGAAGACGGCATGACTTTTTAGTATTTATCACAAGATAGTTATGTTTTGCTCATTCATGATCTCGATTAAGGTCTTCATTAATTTTGCAGTCCTCTATTAGCCCGATTGGTTTACTAAGATATAGCTGGACATCACCAGCGTAAATCGACAGTCAGCATTTTTAAAATTACTAGGAAGGCCATTAATGTAGAGGCTTAAGAGTAATGGGCATAATATTGATCCCTGTGGCACATCACAAGTTAGATCTATCGGCTCCGACAGTTCATTATCTACTTTAGTCTGTCCTTCCTTGTACGAAATTATGTATTACTCTTAACGCCGATGATGAGAATCTGTATATTCTTCCCAACTTGTTGAGAAGTAAATCATGATTCACCAAGTTAATTCCTAGATAATTCCTAACCAATACTTCTAGAAGATTTGTAGTAACATCGAGCAGAGCTGTCTCACAACTATGCTTTGCGCGAAAGTCCGACTGCCATTTGTAAAGATATCCTCCTCTAGAAATGTATTCAAGGATTTGTGTACACATCAATTTGCCGAGAATTTTGCAGATAAAGCATAACAGGCTTATTGGCCTTACATCCAGAACATCCTTGGGATTATTATTTTTAGGAATGGAAAGTATCAGTGCATGCTCTCAAATTCTAGGAAACTGCGAACTGGTTAAATATCTGTTTATAATGTGCTTAAATATATGGGGAATATATGGAAATATAATTTTTAGGAACCTTGGAGATAGATTATAGGTTCCCCTTGCATTTGACGTAATAAATGTCATTGCCTCTTGAATGCGAATCTATCAGAATTGGAGCGTCAACAGGGCAATCAGCTAGCTGAGTTCTGCCTTGACTAATGTCATGCGTCACAAAAGTATTATTCAGGGAGTCAGCATCAACATCACATTTTGCATGAGATTGGCCATGTATGTATAACCGCATTTCTCAGGTTGGACCATAGTTGTTTTGGCAGTAGGTTAGTGTCAAACCTAGGTGCATAGTAGCTGCACTTGGCCTGATGGATTATTTTGGTCACAATGTTACGAACCTGCTTGTAACTGAGACGGTTCACTTCACCAGGATTACGCTTACACCTCTGAAAAAGATATTCAGGCTGACAAATTAACTCTTCAATATCCTTTAAGAACCATGGGTTTCTTTTTTTTTTTATCAAATAGTACGCAGAGGGACAAATGTTTCATATAAATGTCTGCACATATCCGTATATATCTCCGCCTGCTCATCCACATCAGTATTCAGCAAAACTCTCGACCCCTGCATAGAGTGGCATACGCGTTCTAATTCGATAGTATCAATATTCGCATAATCACGATAAGAGGTTTCAGGGGATAAGTCGATAGCATTAACTGGGAAATTATAACTTAAATATAGAATATTGTGATGGAAGATATAAGGTGGAGTAATAAGACAGACTGCAAACTAAGTGTTAAGAATAAATCCAATAAAGATAGGCATAACTGGTTGCAGCGAGTTGGCATCTAATTAACAGCTTTTGAATCCATAGGCTGTAAGAAATGTAAGAAAGAATCAATTACACTGTTATCCTTCTTGCTCCTAATACACTCTTTCAAAACTTTTTCTATCCATTCTCAACTACGTCCTACATAGTTGAAACTGCAAGACTCCGACCTCATCTTATGATGACCAAATGATAAAAAAATGCGTGTTCGGATAATTATCCCCCTCCCCCCTCCGTCTCTTACAGTACGACTCCAAGTGTTTATAGCCTAATAGTTTTGTTCCACTGAAATTGATTCTCCCAAATGTATTGTGCTCAATTTATTACTTTAAACAACGGTTCTTTTTACAATACTTTCTTGCGCGCCAACAATATATTTATTTTACAATTACATATAAATAACATTAGTAATTTAATATTAGAAAATTTAAGGTCATCTTCACTATCATCTCACTTTGTTGCACATAATAAAGAAAAATTTCTACCCTCACGTCTGGAGAAGAAGTTCGGTTTAACTGACCTGAAACAATTAGATAATTTTAAAATAAGGGGAAAAAATATTGAAATGGGTAGGTGAAGCTTAAATATACCAAAAAAATGCCAAATGATAATATAAGGCAAACGCAACTTCTCTTTCTCTCTCTCTCTAGTTCGCTTGCATGGCATGGGTCGGAAAGAGAACTTCATCCGACTCGAGACAACGATTGCAGATGAACCGACGATTTAAGGTAAATTCCGAACCACCGTCACTTACTGCACTACCCACAATGATTATTTTATTGTAATCTGTTTCCATCAGAAAAGAACCGCGGGTCGCCGACGCCGGTAATGTTCGAACCTGCGTCCTGCGGGATCAAAGGTGATTACTTAGTTTACCGGCGCCTCTAAACTATAAACGAAACTATATGTAAATTTAATTACAAAAGAGCGAATTATCTTAATATACAGTTCCCTATATAAGCAATAAGTTGCTGTTTACAAGCCAACTTTTCCAAAGCATGGAGATAAAAATACGTCGGTTAATTATAAAAACGCCATAATTTGCCTCTCAGCTGGCTAATTTTTTACGGTTGGTTAAACTGAAATAAAGCTTGAATTCACAAAATTATGCAATTAAGGGAAAATCCATGGCTAATACAAAATAAGTGCGCTAATTGCTTTTAAAGTTCCATAACCAGCTTCTGACCAAACGGTCTTCGACGTAGTCCAATAGACTTAGTCAAAGGCATACCCTAATGATATGGCGCCAGTGAATTCAAAAGTCTATTCATGAGCTCATCGATCCGTCCCTTAGCTTTAGTTTGTTAATGCTTTCAAAAATTATTTGAACATTTGCTGAAAATGCTTAAAATTTACAAGCTTTTATTTGCGTTACAGAATCAGCCCCTATAGATTTAAAAACTTTTAAATTCCAAACAATATTTCAATGTCAGACAAACCGTTTTCATTCATTTAAACGTAGAAATCACAATAACGAATTTTGTAAAATGATACTCTAAGGGGTTTCTTAGCGTATCCTTGAATTCATTTTGATTTTATTCCACAGGATAAATTAAGAACATATGTTCATTTCCAAATTAAATTAAGAACATATGTTCATTTTCAAATCAATACAATCGAGATATTTGCAATTCAAATTGTCCGAACATAACCTGGAAATGGGCAGGAATACGGAAGACGATTTAAATTAAACCTGACAAGTCGGAAGACAATCCAAATATTTGCATCTGGGTTTTGTCTGCATTAATGAGGACTTGCTATTTTATGGTTGAAATGAAAAACACTTTAATTTTAGCTCTATGATTGCCGCTCCCCGCATATAGTCAATTAAGTCCATCAAGCTGTCTGGTTTTGTGGAAAAATTTACGAACTAACCAAAGAACAGTACAAACGATAGCAATTACAGAAAATCCTGAATTTTCCTGAAAATATTCAAATTTCCCAGAAATGGTGAGTAAAGAGATTTGTTCCTCCTAAATTTTAGATATAACAAAGCTGCTGGGAGTGTTCGTAGAACTCAATCTTGATTTTTCCCCGAAGTCTGAATTTATCCATGTGAAAACTGAAATTAGACGACCCAATAACCCAGTAAGGTCAGATGATCCGGAACATAGAACTTTGATTCTCGGTGGATTTGTGAATATATATTCGTTATGGAGATTCTCTTGTCGATTTACAAACATATAAATGGCTACGAAATTCTTATATTGTAAAATTGGATTGTCCCTGTTTTAATTGGAAATTTGCCTGTAATATATTAATCTGAGCTGAATAAATTCATTGAATTTAGACAAAAATTTGAGGAAATTCAAGAGGACTAAATTGTTGTTTGCACTTTAATTTCTTCATTCAGACTCCATGACTCAAACATATTCTACACCCTTGTATTGCAAAATTAGCCATGCACGTGTTACATCATACAACGTCAACTGCTGGCCTTATCAAAGTTTCGAGCAACATACATGCAGCAAGGATCCCACATGATCCAATATGATACAACATCGGAAATATTAGGTGATTGCATATGCATCTCGCCGTTTACAACCATTGTTAATTAAATTCTTGTTATGATATGTTCAGCAAAGTGATAGTAAATAAAAGGTAACACTTTTTTTTCTAACCCTTCTCCACCTCTTATGCGAGTAGAACTTTTCCAGGAAAAATGTTGAAGAAACTTTCATTCAATGGAAGGGGGATGCAGACAAGTTGTTTTCCAAAAATCTCTGCAATCTATCTCCGTGTACCGAACATTATCTTATATATAAATGACAGGATGGGAGGTCTGTAATGTACAGGTAGATAGACGAACCGAGTTCCTAGTTGCTACGAAACCCTAAAAAGATCGATAAGTGGGTTCCTCATCAGCTAAGTAAACGAAGCCAATTGAGGAGTTCAGAAATCGCAATATCTTTACGCCTACATTAAAACAGGGAGCTATTTTTGTGTTGTGATTTGTGATGAAAGATGACGACGGCAGCACCGCCTGATTAAGACAATGGCATGGTGCTGGTGAGATGCAAGGTGAAGGTACTTTCAAAAGTATGATAAACTGCTGTACTGCTCATGCAACCGTTTTTTTCTGATGGTGAATCTATCAGCGTGACTCCTACTATTAAGATATGGAAAAAATGAAAAAAAATCAGACACTTAAAATCTACGGACACATAGACTCATTCTTCTGCACTATAACGCTACAACTCATGTTGTAATAAGGACTACGATTGACTTAAAATATGACATTCTTCCACATCCTCCATATTCCCGAAATCTACATCTCATCGACACTTCCAAAAAAAAGTATTTAAGAAACTTCGAAAAAAAACATCATGAAACATCATTAGTGACATAAATTTTATAAATAAAAATAAATGGTGTTTCAACAAGATGATCCATTTTGTATTGCTGCGAGATAGATAATAGCCCAGAGACGGAGTGGATTATTTTAATTTCTTAATTTCCCGCATCCCCCCTGCATCGGGCCCAGCTGTGAACA
Source organism: Leptarthrus brevirostris (assembly GCA_964036015.1). Taxonomy (NCBI): domain Eukaryota; kingdom Metazoa; phylum Arthropoda; class Insecta; order Diptera; family Asilidae; genus Leptarthrus; species Leptarthrus brevirostris. Next base: position 142,697,924 of record OZ038372.1, read on the forward strand.
TATCTCCCGGCGCTTCTCAGTATAATCCTCACTAGCCACAAGCCACATACGCGTTCAGACAAATTAATGTATCTCGAAGTGAGGATTTCACTGTGAAGATTGCACAATCACCGAAGTCCTTCTTTGTTTTCCGACTTGATCCATCGACTTCTTTTGAAGACGTTATTGGCTACGTGAGGAAGAAGAGTGGAGTTAAAGACTCTACACTCCTCCGTTGTAAACTTCTAGGATCTCGTCATTCTCAGGGACTCATGTCGTCTTTTAAGTTGACGTCCTCCCCAAATCCCCATGGCTCATGCTGCCGGTGTGTTGGTTGCTTGCAAATCGCATTTGGATTGCAGTTTGGTTGATATACCTATTTTTTCCGATACCCTCGCAATCGAACTCTTAGCTCTTAAGATCTCTCTGGTAAAAATGAACATTTTGCTGCTCTGCTTCCTCCAAACTTGACAAACTGTGTTAATTCAGACGGTCGAAGTCTTTTCGATAATTTAATTGTTAGCTTAGATTTTATTAATAACATGACGAACCCGGAGGAAGAAATCATCTTTCTTGGTGACTTTAACTTTTTATTTTTTGCGTGAGGGGTGAAAATCTTCCAACGACACCAGGATTGTCTCTGGTAGTGTGAGAGTTTTACTCTCTAAAAACACCCCTCTAGGGGTATGATTTGATCAAAGCCTAGGGGATAAGCCTTTGATGCGTGAGCATGGTTTTTGGCCGGAAGGGAATTAGGGTATGGGAAGTGAGGAAACTTGAGCGTTATTTTTGCATTGTTGAGAGCTAGATAACAGCCAAAAGACGGAGTGAATTATTTTAATTTCTTAATAAAAGCTCACGGAGAGACCCGGTCCGGAACCCGGAGCCCATATCATGGCGGTGGTGCCGCTCAATGAATTCATCCAACTCCGTCTCCCGTTACTTGCATATCCAGAATCTCTTAACAATGCAACAGTGACGTCGAGGGCACAAGAGTAGTAATCCTCACTGGAATTTCTTGTTTATGTTAAGGCTTTTTTTTAAATTTTAAAAAAGTAAGCAGCCAAATCGGCCACTGGATTAAAATAAACACCGTTTCATCCTCCTCAAAATTCAGTTTTCAGCAGAATTGATTTGTTAAAAGAACAAAATATATTTTAAAGATATATTTAAAGAGATTTAACTTTAGGTGCTCAGAAATAAATTTCATAAAACACAATTTCCAAATCAAACGCAGCTAACTGTCATCATTATGGATGTGGCTATATGTCACCAGTTACGTAATCATTAATTAGTATTTAATTATAATATCATTAAGTAAATTAATGATTAGTAGCTCTAAATGAGTAAATTTAATTTGTTTGTTAAGTTTATTACATTACGGAGCAGAAGTTCAATAAACTTCTACCAAATTCAATTTGGCTAAATTTAAGTAAAATCATGCAAAGTACCAACCACACTTGATGAACGTGAATCTCATATTTTCCCAGAATTCAATTACCAAAGTCATACATTGTATCCAACGAATAGAAGAGCTAGAATAGAGTATTGCAATTTAACTTTCGCCTTAATATGGGGAATTCATGGCGACATTTTGAATTTATGACAACAGAAAGAACACCGATGCTATTCACTTCTGGAGTTGGTATTATGGCAAACTGTCGTTAGCAGGACAATAAGCGAGAATTTTGAATGGACCTCAAGCAAGAGGAGGTTCAGAAAATTCAATACAACAGTTCCGGTCGAGTGAAAAGTTTCCCATAACTAAATTGCTGTTCTTGTATGCTTCTTTTGGAAGAAGAACTTCGCCTGGAGATATTTATAAAAATTTATGGAAAAACTCATAAAATAAGTCGTTTTCCCTAAAGTAGCGAACCTGTCGACGGTTTTAATTCATAAATATTTTAATCGTCGAATATAAATAAGTCCTAACAAAACTCTTTTAGGTAAATAAGAAATATAATACAAATTGGCTTAGGTTATTATCAGATGATTTTCTGCTGCCTGAAAATTGAGGCAAATGGAGGATTCTAATTTTTTTTTTAATTATGTGGGATAGACTTCGGGAAAACATAACGTAAAACCAAATTGCTAGTTTATTAATTAATATGCTTATTCTTTTAAGTTGTTGGTTCCTTTAAATGAAGTAAGCATAACACCTTGAGAGAACTTAAGGTGGAATTGAAGGCCAGGAGGTTTAGTGTAGCTGCAATTTTTTAACGGATTAAGTCTTAATTGGCAATTATTATTTATTTGAAAATGAGGTTGTTTTATTATTGTTTATTGTTTGATATTATAATGGTTCCTAATTTCAAGGAAACCCTAAACAGGCTTTTTATAATGTGTTGCATTGTGGGTCTAATTATTAAATGATCGTTGCAAAGCTTCCCTTGGTAGCAAAAAAAAGTTCTTAATCTCTTACGTGATATGGCGTGTAAGAAGAACTTCAGCTATGGGATGACAAGATTACAAGTGGAATTACAGTTTAAGGTTGATTTCGAAACGCAAAAAGCAACCATTGGTAGGATTTGTGCTTATCAATTGCACCACTGCCGACGTTAATCGTTCACTTAAAGTCTATGTTTTTTTTTATACGATGTGGCCAAATCCTAGGGGATGCGTTAGCATGGTTTTTGGCCGGCAGGGAATTAGGGTAAGGGAAGTGAGGAAACTTGAGTCTTGTTTTTTTTGCATTGCTTCGTGCTAGACAACAGCCCAGAGACGGAGTGGATTTTTTTTTAATTTCTTAATGAAAGCTTACGGTGTCATCTGGTCTCGAACCCGGGAACCATGGCATGTTGGTCTTGCCGCTCAACGTATTGATCCTACTCCATCAACTGTTAATTCAATGCAGATAAAACTTCACCATAGCCGGACCCAGGTAGCCTTGTCTGAATAAGGCCTTTTTGAATAAAGTATTGCGGTACGCAAGACGTGAGCTGAATGGTCGCTAACGAACCGCTACGATGCTCGCTCACTGTCGGTTATACGAGTATAACTACCTTGGCTGGTATGTCGGCTCTGCCTGGGCGGACAATTCCATCCGAACAGACCAGTGTGATCAAAAATTAAAGCCCGCAAGGAAAAAGAAAACAAAAATAGGAAGGACATATCTTCGGATGTCAACAACTAAACAGAAAATAAGCTGCCACTTTTGACAGGAAAGAATTTTTTTTTTATGATGCGGCCAAAGCCTAGGGGACACACTGTTCGATGATTTTTTGCAGCTTACATATCGCTGACACCTAGGAGACAAAAAGCTCAAACTTCTCCCGGTTGAAGAAGTTTTTAGAATACGAATGGCTGGCATCGTTTTGCTAATATGAAACTAGATAAAATTAACCTTTTCTAGTGTTTCCGCGTTCATTAAGACGTCACAAATGAGTAGCATGTCTCTCAGACCATAAACCGATACATATAATGTGGCAGGTATGCTCAACTCAAAATGTTCACCTCCTCAACCAATCCCGACATTGACTATATTCCAGTCGATGGATCCAACGATCTGTTCGTTGACAGTAGTGACTGCCCAGAATTATCAGATACAGAAACTTTAGATTAAGGAAACCACATTGAGATGACTACAGGAAGAATATTATATCCTCTAGAACAATAAAATGACAACCAATTGTATTTCCATTATTGCTAAGAATAAAGAAAAAAGAAAAATAAGCGGTGGTAGAATAGTAACTGAATAGTAACTATAGTCAACGTCTACTATTTTGATTTCTACCAGATTTTCGTTTCCTGCGGTAACTCCAAGAAGATACATCAACCGGCCTAAGCTTTAATTGAGGAAAGTGTTCCTTTTAGCACTGCCATTAATTTTTATCCTCTTGAGTGTAATAAGAAATTGAGTGGCTAATTGGCTACTACTTTAACAGTGAGTAGTTTTGTAGCCTATTACCATCGTAAAAATATATAGGTACTTGCACGATATACGTAAAGTCATCTCCTATCCCGCTATACTTTGATACCTAAGACCTAAAATTAGTTCACTTTTAAAATGCATTTGAGAGTAAGAATCATTCACATTTCATAAAATAAATATGTATCTAAAAATTACTGCTGTTGAAAGAAAGAACTAGAGCTACCTAAGTCTAAGCCGTTCCAACCGCTATCTTGACATATCTTAAATGACACAAGGCATCATTATGTCACCCAACCTTTTTCACGTCAATAACAATGTATTATCAATTAAAAGCTTTGTGAATATGTTGGACGTCTTTCCTAAGGTTACAATTTTCAAGCGACAACCCCTTCTCCTCCGATAGCGTTTTGGTTCATCACGCCATTATTAATCAATTTTAACGAGGACACATTGTATTGTACATAAATATATATTTGTACTGAATTATTTCTGATGTCATTATTTGTACCCAAGTAAACAAACTCTACATTCGTGAAAATAGGGAAGAAAACTATCCCTTGAAACTTCCCATAATACTCTATATTTCAGATTCTACGTACTTCGAGTAAAAAGCTTAAAAGAAACGTGCGAGATTTCTTTTATCAAATATGTACTGCTGGAAATACAAATCTGGACCGTTTCTCTTGACTTTGAATAGCAGAAGTTGTCCAGTTTTTCTACTAAACTTGAAATTCTATGAATACTGCACAGATTGCTAGAGACGTTCTCGAAGAAAGCTCTAAGATTTTCTTTGAATACATTTGATGGTAAGTTTTTCTGTATAAAAATATTCTCTAACAGACCACATTTCGCTATGAATAGGTGATTTTTGTTAGTTCAGCATTTACAGTCAGTAAAAATGTGCATTGCAACGAATAAAGTTGAAAGTTTAATATTAGAGCAAGTACTCTTCAATATCTATAACAATTTAAAAAGTAATTTCTTTGCATTGATATTAATATAAAAGAGTCAACTTTTATTTCAACCTAAATTTTGAGCACTGTAATCGATTTCTATTATAAACAGAACAAAGTTTATGTCGATGCCTATTCTTCGTACCAGTTTAAAGGCTCATTTATAAAATAAGGACTTATCCAGATATCTCTTGGTAGAATCAAACATATAAATAAAATTGAAGTGTCTGTCTGTGATTTTATATTAACTCCCTTCTTAAGGTTATATGTATGTTTATTTACACTATCTCGAAACACAAACAAACGTTTCTAAAATTATTGTCTGTTCGTTTTTCCTTGCTAATCTCACGATGGAAGAGCTGAAACTAATGTACAGACAAGCATCAATAAAGCTCGCGTATCTTTTGATTCGAACGTAAAATCTATTCTGGTATATGGATGCGCAATTGACCTGTCAAATAACACCTAAGCTATAAGCCATTGCAAACGGGTGTCTTCGGTGCATCTTTAACATCTATTGGGCAGTCTCCTTAAGCCTTAGATTGGAACCCGCACGGGACCTAAGGAAGACGTCGAGTTGGATGATCGCTCAGCATACGTTGGCGTACAACCGGACCAAGTGGAGATTCGGTGTAGTTAACGCCCTATGTCACACAAAGGGTTGAAGAAAGCAAAGAGAGAGAGAGAAAAGGCATGATTGATTTAGAGTACTAAAGAAGTATATGGGCCCATAAGAAAATCCAAGGCCTTACCAAGCCTGGTTAAATAGTTCAAATGAAAATTTTTATTGTACATTATATCTACAAGTTATCCATACAACCTAACTCTATGCCTAGTTGGGAACATAGTCCAAATAGCGCTTTATATTAACATTTTGTTGTTATGATACATTTATATATTCTTGCCTTTTGTGATTTTGCTTTTTAACAAATTTACTTATTTTATGTTGTAATAGTTTCATTGCTTTTCAGTTCTTATTTTAATTCGATAATAAATCGTATTCTATTTATAATCTATATGTGAAACCGTTGTAGAATTTTAGCTTTGTTTGATTTCAATTTTGAGTTCTTACATTTTTTTGTCCAATTTTAATATTTTCTTTTTTGTTTAATTTTAATACTAGGATTGGTTTGTAATATTTAATTTATTTACTTGTAATTGTGTATTTTTACACTTTTGTTCAATAAGTCATTTCAAATTTAAATTTACATAAATTATTCATATATACGACGGTAGTTGCCTATTTTAAGTTCAACCTACACAATACACCCATAGATTAATTAATAAATTACTGAACTCAATTTAAACATGAAATGTATTTACAGGATTTGGTTGAAAATAAATATGTTACTAAATAAACCTAAATTTTAATAAAAATGAAAGAAACTAGCCTATACAACAAGGCTACATATGTTGTATAGGCTAGTTTGTTTCATTTTTATTAAAATTTAGGTTTATTTAGTTACGTATTTATTTTCAACCAAATCCTATAAATACATTTCATGTTTTAATTGAGTTCAGTAATTTATTTATTAATCTATAGGTGTATTGTGTACGTTGTTTCATAAAATCATTGTATAGGCTAATTTAAGAATCTTATCACAACCTTTTATTTTAAATTTTTAAATATTAAATATTTGAGGTTATTACATCTTAACCTACGCCATCACCACCTTTCTGTTGTTCGCACTAGACAAAAAATACCACTGGATCTCCATATTCATGCCAGCAAATGAAAGAAATTTAAGTTCAATCGGAAGGGAAATTATGGTGATTCAGACAAGTGGGCGGTCAGATGGTCAGTGTATATCTAGGCATATAACGTACGGTTTCAAAAATTCTCCTGCTTCATTATTTACTTTCTTTGAAAGTAGGTAGAACCTGGTGTCATATTGCTGAGATGTATATTGGGACCCTACAAATGGTGCAATTGCAACTAAGTTCGACCCGTAAGATCCATACGAATATTAGTAATAATAACACAGAAAAGTAAGTACCGTAAAATGGGGTGTTAAGCGCTACAAAAATAATCAAAATAAAAATGAATATATTCTGGTTGATGACAACATTTATCAACAATAATAATTAATGATTTTAGTCGGAATCAGAAGCCGGAAACGGTTCGCTGTGTTCCGACTCTACAATGGATTTTCTACGACAGTTTCTTTTTTATTTTTTTGAAAGGAAACGTGTTGTTGATTATTGTTTTTGGGTCGTCTTCATTTTTGTGGAGCATTTTGTGATTCATTTTAAGAGCTTGGGGTAGCGCTAGATGTGCTTGGAACTGGGTCTGAATATGATTCTGCCACTGAAGCGCTTTTTTAAAATGGAGTAGCCAGCCGTTTCTTTCTTTGTCGTGCGTGCGTTCACTTAAATTATAATATCCCGGAAATTTTAATAGATAAATTTAATCTGAAGCCATTTTATCACGAAGCATTTCACTATCATACACCTCACACAATTATTTTTAAAAAGAGAGAAATTTACCTTGGTAACTGAATTTTCTGGGAGTTTGAAAAATTCTTAAAAATATTGTGGTTATTTTTCTTTGTACACACGTGTGACAGCTGTATCGCATAGTTTTAGCGTCATTTAAATTTAAGTATGGAATTTAAGTTTTGGCGCTTAACTTCCCATTTTATAGTATTTAAATCATTAAAAAATATTAGTTTACTCTTACTAATTAATATCAATATTCAGTATAAATATTGACAATTTATTTCTTGTTTTACTCCATCAAAATATCTAATCTTCAAACTATGCTACCAGAAGAAATAAGGTAAGATAAAACTTTTTTAAAGAAATCCTAAAATTCACTTTTTGACAGTCTTTTTGTTTAATCAAAAAGTAATAATCCAAATTTGATAAAATTTCTTTTAGACGTACGTACATATATACACATCCATGCTTCTTTCAAAAATAGGTGTAGTAGTAGAAACCGTGAAACATAAAACTATGTTGACAATTAAACATTTTTTTTTTGAGTGACGGAATATTTCGAAAAATGTAGGTTTTAAAATACAATTTCGAGCAAATAAAAAGAGCGTGTAAAATGAATCAAGGAGTAGTTTAACATTAGTGGGGACAGTCAGCATAGTTTAGGTCTAAATTAATAAAAAAAACTTCAGTTGTGTTCTTGTGATAAGAGTGTCGCACCGCCAATTGCGCAGTGCTAATTTCTTGTGTTATATTTTTAGTTTTTAAATAAGAAATAAATTTTTTGAAGAATATTTTAATTATTTTTTTTATTTTTAAAAACCACGATTACAAATATATGTAGGTACTGCCGATATTTTCGTTTTCCCGTTGAGTTCATTATAGATTGATTTTTATGCTTTTTTCTATTTGATTTTTTATTTAACAACTTTTTTTCTAAATAAATAAATTTTATATTTGCCGATTCTTAATTTTATACTCTTGCAAATAAAACAACAAATTAATTAATTATTAAAATACTAGTGTGTTTGAATAAAATAACCTGAAATGAATAATAAAAATATTGTTCACCAAGTGCCGAGCAAAATCTCAATCAATCTCATAAACAAAATTATTTCGGTTATTCTTCCTAAATAGCATTAAAATTCAAAATTTGCTGTTTTGTTTTCTTGTCTATGTTAAGTCTATTGTATAATATACTTGTGTCATTTTTCAGCTCTTTACGTTAAACTCTCTCTAAAAAGCACATTTTGTAGCAGTCGGACAAAGGGACATCGAACTGATTGTATAAGTGTACCAGATGCAAAAGTAATCAAAAACAATACAATTTAGTGTTTTTAGTGTTAGTTTTAGTGTTTCAATCATAATATAGTGCTTTTTTTCACAAAAGTTGGCAATTAAAGCTTGTGGCGTAATCAATCATATTCAAATTCACAGCTCTTGCATTTTACTTTCTATTTACTGACTGTATTCCATGCTATTTGAATTACCGCACTCAGTGAACTATTTTTTTTAAATATTTATTTAACATTATATTCAATGCATCCGTTGTGCCAAAGAGTAGGCATCTGGGTCCACTATTGTTCATCATTTACAGCAGTGACTTTTGTTGTCGAAATTTTCTGATGTTGTTGACATTTCTTGCGGCGTTTCTGTGAACGACGATACCTTTTATTTAATATAGTGTAACGTAGTTGGGGCTCTTCAGGCCAGGCGGAATAATTAAAACACTTCTTTCCAATCACAATTACTTACAGTCTTTATTCACATGTAAACTATTCGCAGTCTAAATCACGACTAAAACTGACTAGGCTGCTACTCAGCTTAGTTTTAGAAACTCTAACCCCATATTTCTAGATGTTTCCGTTATACATTTTTACCAGACTTATTCGCCATAGGATCAAGTCGTCCTACATTTGACTTTTCCTTTTCCTGATTTTTAGTCACTTAGTACATGCGCTTTACACAGTTTTTTTTAGAGAATAAGCTGGCTCTTAGGTTCTGAAGGTATTCTACATATAGGGAACGAGAAAGACTTATGAAATGTTCGTGGCAGAGAATAAATTCGGGCCTAGAGTCAACACTGCCCACACACAGGTACCTTATCCGGAGTTTTTTTCCCATTCCTGAAAGTTTTTTTCTTCACTAGACAGACGAATATAGAAGTCTAAATCATTCAGAGCTTCAAAATCTACAGTTAAAACTATATTCACATTCGAGATTATCGACATGCACGTCCGAGTGACAATCAAAAGTGACAATCAATGCAGGGGGAAACATGTCCAGATTTGTCAAGGCAAGTAGAGTTCCGTTATTGTTACTCACATTGCTCATTTGGCAAAGTTCTAAGCTAGAGTAAGGTGTCGAGGAACAGTGATTGTACCTCAGTCAAGTTATGGGGAAGATAGCTATCGTCATCATCATCCACTACTCATCGTACGTTGGGCAAGTTGAAGTCCCCCACGAGAATAATTTCATCCTTAGAACCTTGGTTATGGATATAGTCGATATGTTGAATAAGAATATTACACCGACTCAAACCATTATTATCAACGACATTATACATATCTGGAGGTATGTAGCAACAAATTAAAAAAGAGGTTGATCTAATCAAGTGACATTTTTACTGCGACGTGTACCAGATCAGAAAAGGAAGGAGGGTCGACAAACTTAGTATTTAGAAAATTAATACATGCAATGACAACCCCACCTCCTCGTGCAGATAAAACAGCATGCCTGTCCCTACGGAAAACCTGAAAAGAAGCATTAAACAGCTCGGCATCTGAGATACCCTGGTGTAACCACGTCTCAGATAAAGCTATCAAATCAAAATCAGAGTTAACTGATGAGAAATAAAATTTATTAGTTTTAGTCCTTAGCCCTCTAAAATGCTGCTTAAATACTTAATAAAATGTATTTTAATTGTAAGTGTTAAGTAACTCAGCAATCTGTCTGAAAGACCAATTAAATACGAAATTTCTAGCATGAAAAATAAATTATCCAAGCATCACTTACCTTTTGCAATTCACCTTCTAGAATTTTCCCCTTCTTAATTTTCCGTAACGACAATATAGTGCTTGGTCATTTCTAAAAACCATGAGAGTTTCAGGAGCGAATATAAATTAGACATGACCAAAGAAATCACACAAGAAGAATATCAATAAGATGACCAGAGAAGAAATTTCGAAAGCAATTTATTTAATCAATCACTCTTAAAACAGATTGAAAAAGAACTACGGAGAATTTCTTTTGAGAACATTAAACTTAATTAACAATTTCTCAGAAACTACTACCTAAGTAACTATTATCCTTTTCGGGCAATACACGCAAATTCCGAGATATCAGCGTTTATTAAGTTCAGTAGAAAACCATATTCATAATACGCCAGTCTATTACACCCCACTTCGTTTTTACTTAATTACTTTCTCTTAATTAGGTTTCCACTTGAAGTTCCCTCAAGTATAATCATACGAATTACAATGCTCTAGTTAGATATACCCACATGCCCCTGGGGAATACCTGAATATAAACAGCCAAAGAAAAGACAAGGACACAAAAATGCTTTCTGGTTATTACTTCAAAGTACACTCCAATCACAAGCTGGTAAAAATAGAAGTTTTTCGTAGAAATTACCCAGCCCACTTTTATAAAACGGGCTTGCAAAAAATATTTCCGAGATAACATTAGATAAAAAAAAATGTTCGCTGTGGATGTTTTAATTAAAGCCTTTGTAATAATCTAATTAAAAGATTCAATTTAATATTACATTCTGATTATAATTCCACCTATCATACAAAGATAAGGGTTTGATTATGGTGGATATATAGTAAACAAATGGTTTGAGAATTACACAACTTTCGACGAGGTTTGATGTCAAATGAAATTTGACGAAGCTTGTTCGAATTTAAGATAGGATGGATTGTAAGTTCTGTTAATTGATAAATACAAAAGGACCTGCTATTTAATAATAGTGGAATTAGTTATAATATAGACACAGTGGTAGATAATATATTACTTTTTTAATGCATTTTAGTTCTATTACGGATTATGTTAAAACTATCAATCCCGATTATGTTCATTACGGGTTATTTTTTAAATTTTTATCTCAGTATTTTTTATTAATAATTTAAAAAAGTAATAAATAATCAAATATTTTTACATTATTAAATTCACAACCCTAATCTAGATAACATATGTTATTTAAATTGGGGGAAAGAGAGAGGGAAACTACGTGACGGGTTAAGAATTTTTTTTTGCATAATTTGAGAGTACCAATGTATTTTTAAGAAATTGTTGTATTTGCAATGGCTATCATTGGTACTATTTCTCGAGACTTCCAAAAGAGTCTTGTTTAGAGGAATTTCTTTTGACACTCGCCATTTTGTGAAATTATAATTTTTTTTTTTTTTGCAAAAATCGGCTACGAAAAATAAAAACTATAGTTAGATCTTAACTAAATAATCTAGTTAATTAAAAAATGGAGAAAAGACGTGTTTTACAACCCACTCTTGAAATTTTCCTCAACGCAGAGACTCCATTGTTTTTTTCTTGAAGACCGTATCCATCGCCTTAAGCCATCCTCGGTCATAATGTCATTTTGAAGTGTTTTTAACTCCGTGACTCGAGGGCAGATTTGGATGATTACTTTTCTTTTGCATACACCCTATGTTGAGTAGGTGAGTGAGTAACCTAATCTTGTAACGCATGGACTGATCTGGATTCTATGTTTGTTGTATGTAGTATGTTTCCTCACTCTTGCTATGACAAAAACGTTGCAACTATTGTGGTTTGGGGAGATAGGGTTTATTACGCGTGTGGACCTATTTGGATGATTCGCTTTTTACTCCACTTGCATCGTGACATCGGTTTCGGTCTTAGGGTGACGGTGAGAGGATAAAGTGGTGCATAGCTTTGTAAGGTGTGGACCGATTTTGTTGATTTTGATTCTACTTTGCAGAATGCCTTTCCTTATTGGTTCTATGATTAAAATTATGTACCCAGATTGGGCTGAAGTGTAGAGGAAGATATCGCCTTACTTCCAAATCCATGGTCCAATTTGGATGAACCTTTATGGTTTCAATTAGACCATTTCTGAACTCTAGTGCCATAATAAATCGAGGATAATTTCGTAACATGTGGCCGTATTTCGATGATCCTGCTTTCTTGGTTTAGAGTACACTAGTTTTACAACTATACGAGTTCGTACGAGTAGCCTTTTCTGAGTCGTCGGTGGAGTAAGTGATAACATGTCGGCCTACCAATCCTAAGGACCCAGGTTCGAATCTCACTGACGGCGACCCATGGTTGACATATTACGATGAAAAGGCCGTGGGGGTTTACAGAGAAAATGTCGGTGGTTCGGGATCGACTTTAAAATTGTAGGTCCATTAACAACCACTGTCTCGCATCCGGTGAGGTTTGGTTACGCGAAGCAGAGAGAGATATCTAAATACACTAAAAAATGCAAAATAAAATAATTGTAGGTAGGTTGGTGTTTTGTTTGTTTAATTTGCTCCAACTTCACAATGTCGTAATATACATAAAACTTAATGTTATTTTATGCTTTTTAGCGTTTTTATGCCAAGTCGGTTGAACTTTTTATTTTAACTATAATATTTTATTAGGCTGAAGGTGAGATAGTTGTAAATAGAAGTTGGTAGCACTATATTATCTAATGAACCAGTCATTATAAGCCTCATTTTGAATGAGCGGTACAGATGAGTTCAACAGTTAGTAAAATTGTTCTTTACAGTTTAATAAAATAGTAGAACCCCTTACTTCACTTTTGGCCCGTAAATACTTCGCACGACAAATATGGGAAATACGTATATTCCGTGCATCCTTGTATATCTGTCTTAATTCCTCTAGCTTCTTATCCAACCTCTTCCTGTTGATTGTGCGCGATTTAAATGTATGAAATGATACTTCTTCATTTGGCTATTAAACCAATACATATGTATATTCGGTACAGTAGTTAAGGCCCTCATTAAAAAACAATCAGACCAAGAACATTTGAGTGAATTATCAATTTGAAAATGAAAACTAGAGAAAGTATTAAAAATGCTCTTTCTTTTAAACTAAAAATTTGTTTCAGCACTTTCAAAGTTGGACCATATTAGCATTTAAATTCTCAAATCTTTATTCTTAAAACTTTTCCTTATAAATATTCTTCAAGTATCCCCATAAAGGAATAATAGCAGAAAACCGAAAAAACATTGAAAATATCTTATTAATGTGCTAAATGAAAAGTTTCTCAAAAGTTTTGCTCATAAAATTGTTGACTTCTAAACGTCTACAGAGATGTCAAGCCTGGTTGGCTCCTATTGCTAGCTGATGGTTTTCTTTGGAATGTAATCGAAATGGGGCATACTTGAGTTATAGACGCACTTTCTAAAAATATATCTGATTTACTTTTATGATTTTTTAGGATTTTTTATGGAGTTTTAAAAATTACCTACTTTGAAGAGCATTTAAGAATAACTTTCCAGGTGTGTGATTAAATTAATAAGTGATGAGACTACTTTGTAGTTTGTTTGAAAGAATTATTAAGAAGCAGGACTTATAAAAACAGAGCTTATCGGTGGATGACGGAAACAACATAAATAAATGTTTGTTTATCAAAATCGGACTTTTTGCAATTTAAGATAAAAGAATAATGCAAAATCGGTTTACAGGCCTTTTGCTCTCAAACCATTATTTTTTTCTAGGATCAGTTCACAAATAATTACTTTAAATAGTGAAATCTGCAGGAAGAGATTAATCTAGGCTAAGTTTTTCTTATAATTGCATTAACAACAAATTATTAGACAATATTTGATAACAACAGAACAGATTTTTTGTGATGCGGAATTCATTTACGGCTGGAGATGCTGTTGTTGTATGAAAGCTCAGGAAGTGTATTAAATGCAAGTTCCAGCTAATATGTCACTTATGACCATCAAGAAAAGCAAAGTTAATAGTATGCATTTCTGTTTCACAACGTTTAACACTTGGAAGAACTCTATCAGTTATACCTTGTGGAAGATGTGACCTTGAGTTCCTGAGTAAGACCAAAGAGTCCCTAAATCTTTTTTATTAATTTTAAACCCTTAATTTATGGGTTCGAAGTAAAAAAATTAGTTCTTTTAAACTTTCTTCTGCTCATGCACGTCACTTAATTGTTTTTGTAACAATCATAATTTGTGAACAAAAATAAAAGGTCATCTAAACATTTTTTTCAGATCCTTTAGAGTGGAGTTATGATGATATCTGAAAAATTTTGCAGCCTTAAATTTCCCGCCCTGTATAAAACTGTAAAATGAGTACTGTTTGATGAGTAGAACACGAACCTCGAAACCAAATTGAACTCAGGTAAAATGCTTGACCCACAGATGAACAAATTTTCTACGGTTTACGGTTTTGATTATGGTTTAGTATGGTAAACCTTGGACAAAGATTTTTTATGATAAAAGGGCATAAATTAACGTGACATTTAAGGCCTACACCTCCCATATGGTTATTTTACTCTTAAATTATTATTTTACATTCTACTTGTACGAAGTGCCTATTTTTCCTATCGTATCTACCGATCTTTGTTTGAATTCGGATCCATTTGCTTTACTTGAATTGGAATCCGTTGTAAGAAATGGTTTAACTCCTACGTCAGTAGACACTCAACGAATCATTTTTGTATCTTTTTATACCATTGAAATATCCACTCCATATGTAGTACCAACATATTTTTCAGATATCCTTTTTTCTGTGCTTTCAGGTTTCGGTCTTAATCAGTGGACAATTTACGATAATTGAAACGATTGGCCCGTGTTGTGCCTAGCGCATATATTACACGACTTTTCAAATACACTATAAGTACTGTGATGTATAGAAATTATGATTTTTTAAAACTGAAATCTCTGATAGATGAATGACAACATTACCTCTTACTAAATTAGGAGCATTCGCATTCAGCTCATTACGACATTTACCATCACAATATACATATTTCGCAGCGGTATGCAAAACCACTTGAATCGCATAATAAAACTTAATACCTCACTTACGTGGCTTATTTAGTAAATACTGTCTAAAATTATACAGAATTTTAGTGGAGTATACTGTTCATCGGTATATAAGTAAGCTAGCTTTGCCCCAAAATCGAACTATTGATTCAAATACTCATACACTGGACCCTCTTTGGACACTGGATCTTTTCGGTCCTTCGTTTTTGAAAAATCGTTGAACCTCAGATGGTTTCATATGTTTATTTTACCAAATTGCTTTAATGCCCCCTCAATATTCTTAATATTAAGATACCAATAAATTGACATATGTACTAAAACTCTAATGTATTGTCTTATTACAAATGGATTAACTTTGAACTTTTTGTTTATATCTACTTGACGTGTTCCAATATTTGTATTGTATATGTATCAAACTTTCCAGATAATCTCGTATTATTCGATTAAGGGTAGATATCAGCCGCCTTTCCAGCGAATCCACCGTCATATCACCGAATGTTTGATACACATTCTTCCTGTTCTGGTAACAGTAAACGCGGCCGCTTATGATGTCTATCTTTCAACCGTGGATTATGAGTATCAATTAAAGATTCTGCCTGAGATAATGCATCAGCTTCTGTCTGAGATGATATACATAATTTGAGATTCAAGAAAGATCACTTACCGAATTCAATATTTCCACTACCTGTTCATCAGACAATTCCGATAAATTTCTTTTTG
Organism: Leptarthrus brevirostris; assembly: GCA_964036015.1. Lineage (NCBI taxonomy): Eukaryota > Metazoa > Arthropoda > Insecta > Diptera > Asilidae > Leptarthrus > Leptarthrus brevirostris. The sequence continues at coordinate 142,713,880 of OZ038372.1, forward strand.
TTTCGAAGGCATTTTTCTTAAACAAATAAAAATTTATCCATCTGATAATTTAATCAAATATATGTATATGAACGACCAAAAACTACGGAAAGTAAGAAATAATATTTACTTAATGCATTTAAGTTCCAATAAATATTCTCCTTTTGGCGAAGTATTTTTTGTGGTTCCTTATATTGACAAAACACATCACAATTTGATAAAAATAAATTATAACATTCTCTACTCACCAATCAGTTTTGTTATACATTTTTCCATTAGAAATTTTTAATAAAAAGCAACAAAAAAAAAAACAATTGCGTTGACAAAATTTCATATGTATTGCCCGTAATGTAATTTAAAGATAGTCTGAAAAATTTTAGTTTCCTATATAAAAGAAATATTTGAGGAAAAAACTTTCAAAAAAAAATCATCTGTAAAGTTATAGCTTGCTCTTAAAGTGATACAGCCTTTACCAAAAGTAGACAGCAGAATGTAGGCAATCAAACGATAAAGAGGGGTTTTTTCACGAGCATTTATTTCACCCAAGTTTACGATGCTATTGTGACTATTTTTCATATATTTTTGACAAGATAGTCACATTAACGACAAGTAAGTATCTCTAAGATTGTTTTTCGATAACTAATGTTTTTGAGATTATACTTTACTTATTAGTTTTTCCTTTTTTATGTATGACAGAAACATGAGGAACACATTCGTAAGCGTATCAATATATCTATTTTTCAACAACATTACATTTTTACAGAGTCATGATTTGGGAACACAAAAAGAAGAGGATGAGAAGCGAAGAAGTGAACAAACAGTCGATGCAATCAGCTATTGATGACGTGGTAGAAGGACACTTATCATGCAGAAAAGCTGCGAAAAAATATAATGCAAAAACATGGATGATAACGAAGGCACTTGCATTTTCCACTATAAATTAATGAGTCTTTAAGGATTTTTCTTAAGAGAAGAAACACTTTTGAACAACTACATTATGAAAACGGATTAAAAACAAGTGGAACAAATCAAAGGGATTAGCCCAAAAAAAAAATCAGGGCAAAGAAAGAAGAAAGTGATGATTATGAAACTGAAGGATCGAAACTAAGCTTGCAGGAAAGTTCAACATTCATGCTTGACACTAGTGATAGAATTGGTGATGAATCTCTAGTGATAGTACTGGTGACGAATCTCAGGTGGAAACAACTGTTGATGTAATACTAGACACTAAGAACAACTGTTTTAGTTTGGTCAAACTTAAGGAGAAAAAGTCCATGCTTACTATTCTAGTACTGAGTTCCAAGTCTCTTATCTCAGAAAGGAACCAGGACCGTGACGGTAATTTGCTGTCCTTCCCAAATATTGAACACGAATACACTGTGAAGATCAAGGACAGAGGAATGTTTTTTTCTCACTAGTTCCTATAACTCCTTGTGGGCACGAGGCTGGAGTACAACTTCACCCGACAACGATTGCAAATGGACCTACAATTTAAAGTGGATTTCGAACCAGTGACATATTCTATGCAACGCCCGTGGCTCTTTTATTGTAATTTTTTTCAACAGAAAACAACCATGGGTTGCGGTCGGTAGAGTTAGAACCGTTGACCTTTGAAAGATTTGTAGGCCGACACGTTATCACTTACTCCAACGACTACTTAACTCTCATTGTCATAATAAAACGTAACAAGCACTTGTACATTTCAATTAATTAAAAAAATTAAAATAGTCGAAGTTTGTAAAAAGTTCATTTTAAATATTAATTTTGGTTTTTTTTGCATGAAAAAATCAAATTTGACTACTACGACTAAAAGGAGCATGAAATTTCCTTTAAAAACCCCTTTTTCACTTATTATTTTATAATTTTATTATACCCAACTACCAAATTGATGCTTGTCCGCTTCACGTGAAATGCCGAAAAATTAAAACGGGCTCAATACGAGTAGCACAGACCACAATTTAAACATCATCTTTTCGATAACTACCTTAAGTTGTCACTGCTGCTCTATAGTCCGGTTTCCAATTCATTGAATCGATTTCTTGTGCTTCAAAAACTTTTAAAGAAAACTCAAATGGAATTCGTGCTTATCGGGTATTGTATGCCACAAAACAATACCAATGTTTGCATAATGGTCCGTACGTAAGCTGAACGTTGATTCAAGTGTACTCAAACATAATTGTCCATCATTACTTCCGGGAAAATTTTACTAAAGCATCATTATTTATGAAAACATTTGACTTAATAGACTTTCTAAACTTCAGAAACTTGAGTCTCAATTAAGACAATAGTTAAGGAATAAAATTTAACAGTAAAATAAAAGGAATATAAACATTGTGATCAATATGAAACTGTTCAGATTGAAACTAATTCAGGAAAGTGCATTCTACAGGCAGTAAGTTTTGACTCTAATTTTTATTACCGGACCCTCTGAACATAGAAGATATCTAGTTCTCAACAAATTTTCAAAAAACAAATATTTTAGTTAAGAACTTTCAGTAATGAAAGAAAGAAAAATCTAAGCAAGTGCTTTTAAAATCGCGGATCTTCTGTTCTTGGCACAATTTGAAAAGCGATGCTGGAATAAGAGAATATTCAAATATGGTAAACGTAGAAAAATAAATTTAATGATAATATTAGATTGGATGGAAAATAATTTAGAAAAATATTTTTTGTTCAGTTCTTTTTTTATACTGAGGGATATTTTTGTGTTAATCTGTTAATAAGTGTTAATTCAACGGGGAGGAACTGTTAAACGAATAAATCGAAAGACAAAATATAATAAAAAAAATAATAATAAAAATTGTTTTATATTTCTATATTACGGATAAAGTGGGTAATGCGGGCAATATGTAAATATAGTTCCTGCTCATTTTGGCTGATGACGCTCATTTGGAATTAGTAAAAGATGAGAAAACAGATAGTGAATTGATATCCTCTTTCGATTTTTTTGTAAAAGGCAAATATATATCTTTGGATTTTTACACTATGGTTTTTAAAAAAATCTTATTGAATGGGCGAGTTTTGAGGAGGGAGAAGAGCAGCCTCCCCCATCGGTGAGGGAAGTTTTGTGATGATGAAAAATGTGTCCAGTTGACTGATGAACCAACATATTAAAGAAAACTTTTTTTATTGTTTACGTTGCTCAAAACGTAACTAAACGATGAATTTTTTGATTGTCTCATTTTGAGAATTTCTCAGAATGAGACAATCAAAAAATTCATCGTTTAGTTACGTTTTGAGTAACGCAAACAATAAAAATTGGCAACCTGTTCAGCAGTAATCTAAACGAAAAGAAGATTCTTTTCAAAAGCGCCTTTTGTTACAAATCAACGGAAATTAATACAAATTATGGAATTGTGATCAAAAGGTAAACAAAACAAAAATAACAACTTCGGAGTTTTTGCCCTTATTTACTTTGTGATCATGCCAAACTGGTTTAATTTTACATCGCTATATTGCTTTAACTCACAGTAAATTATTACAATTTTTTTAACCTCTTAGAAAAAATATTGTCAAAGTTATTTTTGCTTTCGTGTGACCTTAGCTTCTTAGGGGCCGATCAAATATTACGTAACACAGCTAGCGGGAAGAGGCGGGTCTTATAAAACGTTACGGTGCGTAAAAGGGGAGGGGGGGGGGGGGTCAAGCAACGCGTTACGTAACATTAACGTTTTGTTAAAATTAAAAGTCCTAACTCTTAACTCGTGACTCAGTTTATATGGTGTATCTATACTTCACAAGAGTCGCGTCACTGAGTATAGAGAACATATACATATACATATATGACAGTGCGACCGTTGCGGCCAAGCAAAACCACCTAAACTACAAGCCATGAAATTACGAATTTCACTCACACACATTAGGGCCAAAGTGGGCTGAAATTTCGTTTAATTTACATTGATTCTTATTCCGGTATTTTGAACAACATAATTGACATTTTTAGATAAAAATAATCATTTGAGTGTTACGTAACGGGGGGGGGGGGGGGGGGCGGGGTAACGTGAAACGTTACGGCCAAGAGGGGAGGGGGTCAGAACTTTTCAAAAAATTCGTTTCGTAATACTTGAACGGCCCCTAACGGCAACTAAGAGAACTTTAGAATTTGTTTGTTTTGAAAAGTTTTCTTTTAATTATTTTTCGGAGACAAATAGGTGTATGTTCAACTACAAGGCTGTGGCCAATATGAGCTCGATCCAAGGTAAGCACTTTGCCGTGGCTATAAGGCCTTACAGTCTATAACTGACATTTTCCAAGCCTGCTTACACTATACGTAGCATGATGTTTAATAGGTATATAAGGAGGGAATGCATCTAAACGCACGGAGCTTCTTTGGAAAAGTGTTAAGGCACGCAGTTCTTTGCACCCTACCTTGCTTTGTTTTGTTTAACTAATTTGGATTGAATGTGCAATAGTTCATACGACATCGTGTAAAGCTGAAAAACGCCATCTTAGCTAGGAGATAATTAGGGAGCGAAACCTTCCAAGCCATTTTTTCTACTATTATATTTGGTTACGCCTCTGCCAACGAGATGTATTTACCACTGATTCTGGAGTAAGAGAATATCTTACTTTCTAAAATGAGGAAAATATGTATTCATAAGGAGTTCCAAGGATTTAGGGAAGGATCTCGCTTATTAACTTTTCGGTCTTTTTAAGAAAGACTGGCGCTTGTGCCCTTAAGACAGTATCCTGCTAAGTCTTTAGAAGGATACTATCTAAAGAGGTATCAATATTCCTAAAGGGGATACCCCAGTGTGATTATTTAAAAAAAAAACTATTTTTCTTACATATTTTTTTTATGTATGCAATCAGTGGTCGAAATATATAAAGTCGGCCAACGTTAATTTTTGAAAATATAGATGTCTCTAGGATAATATTTTATTACTGGTGTAGCCCCTTAAAAAGACCGAATGGTTATTAAACGAAATTCTTCGCTGAACTCCTTTTAAATAAATATTTACCTAATTGTAGAGAGGAAAATATCCTCTTATCCCACAATCAGGTGGGATGGAAACGCGAAGTTACATTTTGCCCTCTACGGGCGAAAACTGCTACATTACTCCTTGAGAACAACAAATTTCAAGATTGCATATTTTCACCATCAAGAATATTTAAAACCATTATTTATTTGGCACCTTTTTCTTCATTCTACATAAGCAACATTAATTCTATATTCCAGTAATATTTTAGAAAAAATAACCCTACAGCGAATGAATTTACGCCCCTTTTCAGTACAAATTTAAAAATTTGATTTTTAACCAAATTTTAATGACTTATTTTTTAAAGTGTAACCTGTTGGTCGCTCTCCTGTAAAAATTAATCTTGCTGCCTGAAGGCTCCTATGCCATTTCAAGAAGCTACACCAAATTTAGTTCCAATATTCTTGAGCATACTATAAAAGAAATACTTTAGTGGTCTACAAACCTCAGCTATACCTACAGCCGTGCTCTTAAGACGGGAAAATTTTTTGTATGTGATAAGAATCAAATTTTGCATAAAAATTTGTTGACACTCTAGAAATTGTATTGTAGATCCCAAAGCCTTTAGTGGCCGTTCAAGTATTACGTAACACAGTTAATCTAGGGGGGGGGGGGCGTCTTGTGAAACGTTACGGTGCGGAATAGGGGGGGGGGGGGGGAGTCAAGCAACGTATTACGTAATATTAAGTTTTTTGTTAAAATTAAAAGTCCTAACTCTTAACTCGTGTCTCACGGCTCAATTCATATGATATATCTACACTACAAATTTTTTTTTTGCGTACGAAAAGAGTCTTGTTTTATTTCTTGTCTTGTTTTATTTATTGTTTACATCTATTTAATTATGTATAAACGAACCCCCTTAACTTAATGATTTGAAATTTTACTAAATTTCACTATTGAACTGAATTTCACGATTAAGAAATTGTACATTTTTTTCATCCTGAGAAAATGATCGTCGTTCTGACTGGCCAAT